>JAJKKK010000001.1:0-1480380 GCA_022432375.1 Nemania sp. FL0031 | reverse complement strand
AAATTAAAAGTTTTTTTAAAAAATATATTTTTAAAATAAGCAAAAAACTAACACTTAAATATTTAATTAAATAAAAAAGTTATAATAATTAGTTTAATAAATAGTACTTTTGTATATTATTTATAAAAAATATATTTAAAATAGTATTAAAATTTAACAAAAAGTATTTAATAATATTAAATAAATTAAAATATAAACTAGCTAATATAGCAATAAAAAATATAAAAGTATTTTAAATATTTATTATAAACTAAAAAATAGTTAATATTATTTTTAAATCGAACATTTAAATTTTTATTAAAAATATATATTATTTATATAACGGTATATAAATAAACATATTTATACTATTTAATATTATTTTTAAATAGTGCTATAATTTGTTTTAAAAGTTATTTTTGTTATTTTGCTTTATAAACTTTTATATTTTTTATAAACGACTTTTTTAAATATATATTATATAGCTATATATTTATACACTTGTTTTTATTTATAATACTATTTTTATTAATACTTATAATTATATATTTATTTTTATTTTTAATTTTATTTTTATTAATATTTTTATTTTTGTTTATATTTTTTTATTTTTATTTATACTTATAGTAATATAGCATATAATTGTTTTATTGTTTAATATATAAATATATATTTTTTAATAATAAATATTAATAATTTTATTAAATTTAATATTTTAAAGCATACTTTTAACTATAAAAAAACAATTTAAATAATTTTTATAAAATATAATACTATTATTAAAAAAGCTATTAAAAATAATATTAAAGCTATTTATAAATCTACTTAGGTAAATAAATAAACTGCAACTAAATAGCTAAGCCAAACTTTAGCAAACGAACAAAAAAGTAAACAACAATTTTTTTATATAAAAGCAAAAAAAACAAGCTACTTATAAGCTATATATAGCTAAGCCCTTTGCTTATATAACCAATTTTATACAACCGTATATTAGCAGCTATATATAACTGCTAATAGCTATTAGTATAGCTTTTAGCAGTATATATAGCTGCTAATAACTAAATTATTATATATTAGCTATTTTACTGTTTTGTTAATTATTTTGCTAAGCATAATATAGCTGTAAACAGGCCGCTAACATAAAAATATAAACTGTTAATAGCTAGCATAAATTAGTATGTTATTTAATATGTAAAGCACAAAAAAAACTTTTTAACCATTTAGCTATAACAGTTGCAACAAAGCAATCGAACTTTACTATTTTTTTTAAAAAATTTAAAAAAAGCTTAAGTTTAAATAATTTTTACTATATATAGCCTATAAATATGCTATAAAGCTTTTTATAATATAGTTTTTTTTTTACGTACTACTTTAAGTAGCAATAAAACTTAAAGTTTAACTATTAAAGCTATTTATAAAAAAGTTTTTAATTTTTAATAAACTTAAAAAATATTTTTTAATATACTTGTTAAAAAATAATAAGTTTATTATAAAAACTATATTATTTAAGTTTTTAATTTAAATATTATTATAAACGTTTAAAACTTTTATAAGTATTTTAAGCAAGTTTTAAATTAGTATTTTATATAGCTAAGTGTTAATTTTAAAAAAGTTATTATATTGTTTGTTATTTTTTACTTAAATAAATAACTATTAAAGTTAAGCTTATATACTATTATTAAATAAAAGTTTAAAGCTATTATTAAAAAAAATAAAAAGTAAAACTTTAAACTACTTAAAACGTTAATAAAGCTTTTAACAAAAAATAAAATTAAAGCATTATATATTATAAATAGCGTTAAAAACAGCTTTAAAACGTTTTTTTTTATAATCGAAAAATTTTTAATATATATTAAGCTATACTTTTTAGTAATTAACGAAAATAAAACTAAAATTTTTAAGTTTTAAATAAAGTATTTTAAATTAATTATAAAAAAAAAAAACTATATTATAAGCTGCTATTAAAATATATTATTATAAAAACATAATTAACTTTAATATTTTTAAAAATAAATTTAGTAAATTTAATTTACTTAAACAAATAAATAAACTATAACTAAATAGCTAAGCTAAAGCTTAGCAAGCAAACAAAAAAGTAAGCAACAACTTTTTTATACAAAAAAAAAAGCAAACTATATATAAGCTATATATAGTTTAACTTTTTTTTATATAACTAATTACTAACTATTATATACTAGCAGCTGTAAATAGCTGCTAAGCAGCTATTAATATAGCTTTTTAGCAGTATATATAGCTGCTAATAACTAATTTATTGTATATTGGCCATTTTATTGCCTTGTTAATTGCTTTGCCGGGCGCAATATAGCTATAAACAGGCCGCTAATGTAAAAATATAGGCCGCTAACAGCTAGCAAAAATATTAGTGCATTAGTTAACCTGCAGAACGCAATAAAACATTTTTAACTACTTGTCCTTTATATATAAAGCGTTATAATAAAGTAATTTAGCACTTACTACCTTTTTTAAAAACCTAAAGAAAGCTTAGGTTTAAGTAGTTTTTACTATATATAGCCTATAAATATACTATAGGGCTTTTTATAATATAGTTTTTTTTCTACATACTACTTTAGGCAGCAATAAAACCTAAAGTTTAACTATTAATTTAGTAAATTTAATATTAATGCTTTTTATAATAATAATTTACTTTTTTTAAATAATTTATTTTTTAATAATAATATATTTAATAGCAAACTTAATAGTTAAAAGCTTAATAAAGCTATATTTTATAGCAATAATTTTATAGTTTTTTAATTCTAAAAAAAAAACTATAATATTATTTTTATTAATATTATTATTTAACTGTTTTTATATTTATAAAAAATACTGTTAAAAATATAAAAAAATACTATTTAGCTAAATATAAAGCTTTAATCCACTTAAACAAATAAATAAACTATAACTAAATAGCTAAGCTAAAGCTTAGCAAGCAAACAAAAAAGTAAATAATAACTTTTTTGTATAAAAGTAAAAAGCAAGCTATATATAAGCTATATATAGCTAAGCTTTTTGCTTATATAACTAATTATTAATTACTGTATATTAATAACTGCAAATAGCCGCTAAATAGCTATTAGTATAGTTTTTTAGTAGTATATATAGCTACTAATAACTAACTTATTATATATTAATTATTTTATTGTTTTGCTAATTGCTTTGCTAGGTGTAATATTGCTACAAATAAGCTGCTAATGTAAAAATATAAATTATTAATAGCTAATATAAATTAATATATTATTTAATATATAAAGCGTAAAAAAAGCACTTTTAACTATTTGTTTTTTTATATATAAAGCGCTATAATAAAGCAATTTAGCATTTACTATTTTTTTTAAAAACTTAAAAAAAGCTTAAGTTTAAATAGTTTTTACTATATATAGCTTATAAATATACTATTAAAGTTTTTTATAATATAGTTTTTTTTTTATATATTGTTTTAAATAGCAATAAACCTAAAGTTTAACTATTAAATATAAAGCTTTAAAAAAAACTTAATACTAAAGTTTTAAAACGAGTTTTTATAAATATTTATAGCTATATTTTAGTTAATATATTAAAATTAATAATTATATTATTAAAAATAACTATATAATATTGCAAAATAAAAGTTACTAAAATAATTTTATAAGCAAATATTTTAAACGCTATATATAACTTTAAAAAGTACTATAAAAATGTTATAACTAAAACTTTTTGTAAAGTTTTTAAAGCTATAGCTGTTTACGTTAAAAAATATATTTATAATATTATTTAAACTAATTTATAAATTATAATTGTAAAAAAAGTATAATTTATATTATAAACTATTTTTTTAAATGCTATTTAAACTATAATAGTTAATATTGTTTTAAATATTGTTTAAAATATAATAATAAAAACTTTTATATATAATAATAAGCAAAATATATCTAGCAATTTTTTTTAATATAGTATACAAAATATTAATACTAATAATATATTTAATAAATTGCAATTTAAATTTAAAAGCTTAAGCTTTTAAAAAAAAAACTTAATATTTAAACTTAGTAAAAAAAAAAGTTAAAGCTTAAACGTTTTTATGGCTATAAAAATAGGCCTAAAATATTTTATTTAATATGTATGTTTTTTAAACAACAAAAAAAAAATCGAACGTAAAATTTAAATATTATTAAAAAAGTAATAAAAAATAATTAGCACTACTTTTATAACAATAATAATAAAGATTTTAAAATAAAAACTTTAGCAAACAAGTAAATAATTAGAAAATAATAATAACAAAAACGTTGTTTTTTTTACTAAAAAAGCAAATGCTAAGTTACTTTATGTATAGTAAATAAACAATACAAACATTATTTAAAACATTATTTTAAAACAGTGTTTAAAAATGTTATTTTTAAATAGCGTTTTTAAATAAAGACTTAAAAATTAACAACTTTTATATTGTAAATTTTTAACCTAGCTTACTAATATTAAAATAAAACATTAAAATTAATATAAAAATAAACCTAACAAATGTTTTAAGCTAAACTTTTTTTTATTATAAATTGTTAGCAATATATAAAAAAAAACTAACATGTTTAATTGTTAAGCTTTAGTAAAAAAAGTAGCTATTTTAAGCTTATTAACTAAACTTTTTAATATATTATATATATTTAAATTTAAATAAAAATGCTAACTATAAAAATAAAAAGTAAATAAAAACTTTTATTTATAAAGCAATTATTTTTTTTTATTTTTTTATTATTATTATTATAATATTTTTATTATTACTATATGCTTTATAATAATACTATTATTACTATTATTATTATTAATAACTAAAATATTTAAACTTAATAATATATTATAATAAGCTTTTAAAATAAAGCTTTAATTAAAGCTATTTTTAAATTACTAAAAACAATTAAAAATTTTAATATTTAAAACGTAAATATATTTAATTATAATAAAAAGCTTAATTTTTTTATTATATATATATTAATATATTTAAATAATTTTAAATATTTAAAATTTAATAAAGGTATAATAAAACTTAAAATAAACTAAAAAGCTAAAATAAACTAAAAAGCTAAAATAAACTAAAATGTAATTAAAAAAGTTAATATTATAACAATTAAAAAAAAGTTTTCATTAAAGCATTTTAAAAAATTAACTAATATATAAATTTAAAGTATAGTTAAATAGTAATAACGTAGTTAACCTATTATATAATAGCAAGCTAAATAGCTTAATAGCTTATTGTTTAAAGCTTAATTAAAAAGTATTATTATAAAAAAAAAAGCTATTTTTAGCGTTTTAGCTTTTATTATAAAAATTAAAAATTTGCAAACTTTATATAAAAAAAAAACATTAAAAGTGTTATTAATAACTAACTAACAAATTGTAGCTTAATAAAAAGCTAAATTAATTAATTAATAATAAATATTTAATTATATTATAATACGTAAAACATAAATTACTAAGTAATTATAAATAAACCGAAGCTTTTAATAGCTATATATAACTACTAGTATACAATTATTAATATATAATAATAAAATTAAATTAAAAAAAAAATAAGCTATATATAGCTTATATAGCTTGTTTTTTTTTATAGTAAAAAAAAAAAGGTTATTTTTTACTATTTTAGCTTATATATTAAACCAAGTTTAGCTATTTAATTATAGTTTATTTATTTGCTTAAATAAATAGCTAATATTTATTTATTTCTTTTATAAATTTCTTTTTAAAACTAGCTTATAATTAGCTTATTTTTATTATTTATAATTTTTTTTTTAAAACTGTATATCTACAACCGACTTTATTATATAAAAATAACTAGGTGCAAGGAGAAAGCAAGCGTCGCGCATTCGACGTTTTGATAAGAATCAAACCATAATAATAATTTTTTTTTTAAAAAATTAAATTAATATTTAATTTATTTATATAATAATTATATTAATTTAACTATATTAAACGTTTTTATTATAAAAAAAATAATGCTATTTTTATAAACTAGTTTATAAGCTATTTAAACAAGTAAATAAACTACAACCAAATAGTTAAACTTAAGCTTAATATATAGGCTAAAATGGTAAAAAACAATTTTACTATAGAAAAAAGCAAGCTATATAAGCTATTTATAGCTTACTACTTTTATTTTTGTTATTTTCGACTTTGTTTTTATTTACTAACAATTATATATTAATAGCTATATATAGCTACTAATAGCTATTAGTATAGCTTTTAGTAATATATATAGCTATTAATAACTAAAGTTTACTATGTTTAGCTACTTTACCGCTTTGCTAATTGCTTGCTAAGCTATAATATAGCTATAAAACAAGCCGCTAAAACAAAAATATAAGCTGCTAACAGCTATTAAAATATTAGCATATTATTTAATATATAAAGCGCAAAAAAAACTTTTTAACTATTTATTTTATATAGTATAGCGCTATAATAAAGTAATTAAACTTTATTATTTTTTTAAAAATTTTAAAAAAAGCTTTTAGTTTAAGTAGTTTTTACTGTATATAGCTTGTAAATTTAGCTATAAAGCTTTTTATAATATAGTTTTTTTTAATATTATTTTAAGCAGCAATAAAGTAAAGTTAAACATTAAACATTATAAATTAGTTAATAATTATTAAAATTATATTATATTTTATATTATTAGCTTTATTATATAAAAATAAATTTATTATAAAATTTAAATTAATTTTTTAAAATAGCTAATTTAATAATAAAAAAATTATAGTTTTTTTTTATAATTTATATTTTAGCTTTTTTATATTATTATAAGCTTAATATTTAATAATATAATTATAAAAACAATTAACATACAAGCATGCTTTATATATATATATATAGCTTTTATAAGCTTGCCGATTAATTAGCTACATAGGTTAATATTATTTTTTACTTGTTATATTTAACGTTATATATTATAGCTTTATTAATAAAAATCGGAAAAATATATAGTTAATATTTAAATTTTTGTTATTTTTAGTTATATATTTAAGTATTAGTTATAAAATTATTATATAAATAATTAAATAATAATAAAAAAGCTATTATACTTTTTATATATTACTTTTATTTTATTTATTTTATTTTATATAACTTATTTTTAACTTTACTAATATTAGTTTTAATAACATATAATTAGTATTTAAAAATATAATAAAAAATAACAAAAATTTAAATACTAGTTATATACTTTTCCGATTTTTATTAATAAAAATATTAAAGGTTAAAGTATATTAAATAAAGTAAACTAAAGTAATTAGCTAATCGAAAGCTTAAAATATAACTAACTATTTTATTTTTTTAAATTTTTAAACTAAAAAAAATTGCACTTTTATTAATATATTATAAAGAGGCAAACCGTATAAGCTATACGCGCCGAACGCTTTACGAACGTATTTCGAATATTAGCCGAAGGCTATACTTAGTTAGAATTCTATACAAAATTAATCCTTTAAATAGAAGTAACTTTTTAATATTATTTTTTAGAACTAGTATATTACTTTGCAAAACTACTGCAATTAAATACTAAACCTAACCTTTATATATATATTATATTAATATATAATTAATATTAAAAAATAAAGCAAAAAATAATAAAAATTTTAATATTAAATATATTTTATTATAATTTAATTTAGTTAATAAAAAATTATTATAATATTAAAAAGTTAATAAAGTAATTATACTATTAAAATAAAGCTAGCATAATAAATATTAAATTAATAAAAAGCTTAAAATAATATATTTATATAAAAAATGTTTATATATTAAAAAAAGCATATTTATATATTAATTGCTATTATAAATGTTTTATTTAAGTTTTTTTTAATAATTTTCTTTAATTAATTTTATAGTTTTATTTTTTTTATATAATTAGCTTTAAAATTATTATAATATTAATTAATAATTTATTTAATTAATATTTTTTAGCTTAAAATTATTAATTAATTTTTAAATAAATTTTTTTTTTTTTTAGTTTATATAATATTTTTTATATAATTATATATTTATAACCGACTTTATTATATAAAAATAACTAAGTACAAAAAAAAAGCAAGCATTATATATTTAACGTTTTAATAAAAATTAAACTATAATATAATATTTTTTATAAATATTAGTTTATTAATTAATAATTTTTAGTTTATAGTTTTTTAATTATTTTATAAAACTTTTTAAAAGTTTTTATATAAAATATTATTTTATTTTTAATTAACTTTTTAATTATAAAATATAAAATATATTAATTATAAATAATAGTTTTAATATTAATTATTTATAATATAATTATAGTTTAATTAGTTTATTTTTAAGTTAATTTAATTATAAAATATAAAATATATTAATTATAAATAATAGCTTTTTTATTATGGTTTGATTTTTATCAAGACGTCGAATGTGTAACGCTTGCTTTCTCCTTGCACCCAGTTATTTTTATACAATAAAATCGGTTGTAGATATACAGTTATTGATAAATAATAGCTTTAATATTAATTATTTATAATATAATTATAATTTAATTAGTTTAATAATTAAACTTTAAGTTTATTGTTGCTTAAAGCAATATATAAAAAAAAAACTATATTATAAAAAGCTTTAGTAGTATATTTATAAGCTATATATAATAAAAACTATTTAAACTAGGCCTTTTTTAAGTTTTTTAAAAAAAATAATAAGTACTAATTGTTTGCTTAATAGTATATTATAGTTTGATTTTTATTAAAACGTTAAATGTGTAACGCTTGCTTTTTTTTTGCACCTAGTTATTTTTATATAATAAAGTCGGTTATAAATATATAGTTATTGTTTTGCTTAATAATATATAACTATAGTTATTTACTTTTTAGCTATTTAAACATTATATTATAAATTATATATATAAAAATAAAAAAATATAAAAGTTAAATTTAATATTTAATTGTAATAGCTTTATAAAATAATATGCTAGTTTTAAAAAATAATATTAAAAAATTACTTTTATTTAAAAAATTAATTCTGTATAAAATTCCAACTAAGTATAGCTTTCGGCTAATATTTAAAATACGTTTATAAAGCGTTTAGCGCATATAGCTTATACGGTTTGCCCTTTTATATTTATAAATAAAACTTTTGTTTACTTTTTATTCTTGTAGTATTTTTATTTAAATTTAAATATATATAATATATTAAATAAAGTTTAATTAGCAAGCTTAAAACAGCTATTTTTTTGCTACTTTTTTTGCTAAAGTTTAACAATTAAACGCATAATAAAAAAAAGTTTAGCTTAATATATATACTAAGTTCGTTTTTAAATTTAAAGCTATATTTATTATATAGTAAACAGCTATATAAAATAGTTTTAGTAAAATTATAAATAGCATTTTTTTTATAGTAAGTTTAATGTTTAAAGTTATTAAAAATCTATATTATATTTATATTATTTATATAGTAAAATAACTATATAATAATAACTATATATTTATAACTAACTTTATTATATAAAAATAACTAGGTGCAAAAAAAAGCAAACATTATATATTTAACGTTTAAATAAAAATTAAACTATAATAATATATATTAAGTTTATTATTAACTATATTATTTTATTATTTATTAATTAATAATATATTAATATTTATTAATATATTAATAAAAATTTTTATATAATTTTTAATAGTTTTAATAATTATAATTAATTAAAATAAACTTAAAATTTTATTTAAACAAATAAATAAACTATAACTAAATAACTAAGCTTAAATTTAACATATAAGCAAAAAAATAAACAATAACTTTTTTTACTATAAAAAAAAAAGCAAGCTATATATAAGCTATATATAGCTTAACTTTTTTTTTTATATAACTAATTATTAATAATTATATATTAGCAGCTATATATAGCTATTAGCAAATAATTAATATAACTGTTTAATAATATATATAGTTATTAATAACTAAAATTTATTATATATAGCTATTTTATTGCTTTGCTAATTGTTTTGCCGAGCGTAATATTGTTATAAACAAGCCGCTAATGTAAAAATATAAGCTATTAACAACTAATATAAATTAGCATATTATTTAATATATAAAATATAAATTTTTTTTTTTAACTATTTATTTTTTATATATAAAGCGCTATAATAAAGCAATTAAACTTTACTACTTTTTTTAAAAAACTTAAAAAAAGCTTAGTTTAAATAGTTTTTACTATATATAGCTTATAAATATGCTATAAAGCTTTTTATAATATAGTTTTTTTTTTAAGGACTACTTTAAGCAATAATAAACTTAAAGTTTAAATATAAAGGTTAAATTCGGTATTTAATTGCAGTAGCTTTATAAAGTAATATGCTAGTTTTAAAAAATAATATTAAAAAGTTATTTTTATTTAAAAAATTAATTTTGTATAAAATTTTAATTAAGTATAGCTTTTAGCTAATATTTAAAATATGTTTATAAAATGTTTAGCATATATAGTTTGTACGGTTTGCTTTTTTATACTATTTTTTTTTTTTTAGTATTAGTTTTTAATACTATTTAAAATATCGTTAATTTTTTTAGCATAGTAAGTACTTAAGTACTACAAAATTATAGTTTAGTGTTTAGTTATTAATTAATTACTAAATAATAATTACATTATATATATATATATAAAGGGCTTCGGCCTATTCACAGTCACCTGGTGATTTGTGTCTTACGTACTACGGTACAATCGGATGTCTATTGCTGACTAACCAACCTAGCTTCCCGTTGAGCCGCAATTCGTCAGTCAGATACAACAGAAGCCGAAACGCCAGAAATAGCTTCCTCCCTCGGTACCGAACCCGCATCCCTTCGTTTGCGTAGCGACAACGCCCTTCAATCAAGCCCCAGACAGCCGCAGAGACGCCTCCGTCGCGCTTCTATTCCAAGCCGCAGCTATCAAGCCATTCAGCCTGCCGCCGTGCAACAAGTCGACCGCGCTTAACCACGCCTTAGATTCATATACTTGTCGACTTCCTGAAGTGCTTTAATAAAAACTTCTTCTTCGATATCTTCGGTCTCACGTTGGTTTATTTCGCTCCAGTTTATTCCGGTTTTCGTTATAGCCTTACAGAATTTTGAATATCAGCAATCGTCTAGATACGCAAAAAGATAGATAACCATAAGATAGCGTTTATAAGTATCGTTAAACCTGTTAATGTTCTAGGTGTCAAAATTCTTGATTGCCTTCGGCAATTCAAGAATGGTTTTGGCCAAGGCTTCGCTTTGGGGGCTTGCCATGGTTGTTAGTAGTGGTGGTGGTAGTAGGTTTCTCTAAAGCCGAAATAATACTTGAAGAGGCTACTAAAGGGGACTTTTGCACCAGTTGTTATAAAGCGTGTGGTAGTGATAGAAGTGTTGTAACAGCAGCGATAGAAAGTGAAGGAAATGACTGCTCCATAGGCAGAGCCTTCTGCTCACCTTTTATCCTCGTGGCGGCAGGCATTTTCATCTGAATTCAGGTATACGCGGCGTATTGGATAAGGTTTGGTCGGCGAGCTCGAAACGGCTACCTTTTCGCTACCTTTTCGGCTAAGGTTTGGCAATTGAGCGCTGGCAGGTGATGAAGGAGAGTTTGGCTCGGCGCGTACGCCAGGTCCGTTCTTGTATTGACTTTAGCGCTCCGCTCCGGTATGACAGACTTACTTATGCCGCAGCTAGAAGTTTAAAGCTGCGCTTGTTGCGACGGCCATATAGGATAGTTTCGGTAAAGTTGTTAGGGATCCATATCGTATTCACGTCACTCATGTGAATAACTGTATAGCAATAACTGTATATCTACAACCGACTTTATTGTAAAAAAATAACTGGGTGCAAGGAGAGGGCAAGCGTCGCACATTCGACGTCTTGATAAAAATCAAACCATAATAATAATATATATATATATAAATATAAAATATTTAACTGTATAGCAATAACTATATATCTACAACCGACTTTATTGTATAAAAATAACTGGGTGCAAGGAGAGGGCAAGCGTTGCGCATTCGACGTCTTGATAAAAATCAAACCATAATATATATATATAAATATAAAATATTTAATATATTTATTTTAAATTTTTATTGCTATTTGATTTTTTTTTTTTTTTAACTATATTATAAAATTATTTTTGTTTTTTTAGTTTTGCTTTAAGTTTTTTTTTATTTTTGCTGTATAATTTTTTATTTTTTTTTAACTATTTATTAATTATTACTATAACTTTTTATAAAAAGTTTTTAAAAAAATACTAATTTAATAAAAAAAAAAATAAGTATATTTTAATTATATATATGCTATTAATAACTTTAATATTAAAAAAAAAGTAGTTAAAACTTTTATATTTTATATAGCTTGCTATATAAAAATATATTTAAATTTTTATACTTGCTATATATATTTGCAAAAAAATACTTTTAAAAATATAAAATATATATTATATACTAAAAACTATTTAGCTTACTTTATTATATATTATTTTTTTTGTTTTTAATTAATTACTAACTAATATTACTAATTTTTTTAGCTGCTTTTTAACTTATTAAATATAGTTTAAATTATTATTTTTTTTGCTATAACTATATTAAAAAGCGCTTTTTAATTATATACTAAATAAAATAATAATAATTATTATATTACTAAAAAAAAAGCTATTATTTAAAATTACTATATATATATTTTAGCAAAAGCTAGCTTAGCTTTTTAAAAAGCTATTATTAAAAAATAGCATATTATACTATTTATTTTTAATTTTAAACGCTTAGCTACTATTTAAACTAAAACTATTATAACTTGCTACTTTTTAAGTTTTTAGTTAGAAATATTTATTATATATGCTATTTTTTTTTTTTTGCTTGCTAATTGTTTGCTAACTAATATTTTTTTTTAATATATTACTATTAGTATTTTTATACTAAAAAAAAATACTTAGTACACTTTAGCCGCTGTTTAACTAAAATATATTTATAATTTAGCTGTTTATATTTGTTTTAATTTTGCTTTTTAAACTTTTTATATATATTTTAATAAAAAATAACTATAAAATATTAACTATTATACTAAATTTAAATAAATTAGTTATATTAAATTTTTAAGTTTAAATATACAATTTTAAAAAAACGTTATTACTATTTTAAAGTTTTTAGCAAATATTTTTTTTAATTTTACTTTTTATACGTTTTAAAAAACTATTAAATATATTTATAATAGTTTTAAAAAGTAATATTTTTTACTAATTTAATAAAAATAAATTTTTAGCTATTTAGCAATTAGTATTTATATTTAATTTAATTTATATATTTTTATAGTTTAGTAATTTTAGTTTGCTAAAATTTTAATATATACTAAAAAATAATATTAGTTTGTTAAAACTTAAATATATACTAAAAAATAATATTAGTTTGCTAAAATTTAAATATATATAAAAAAACAATATTTTTTTTTGTTATAGTTTGTTTATTATTTGCTATTTATATTATAGCTATTTGCTAATAACTACTAAAGTTTTATATATTTATTATTTTATTTTTATAATTTTATATATTTAAATTTTTTTTTTTTATTTATATTATAGCTATTTACTAATAATTGCTAAAATTTTATATATTTAATATTTTGTTTTTATAGTTTTATACTTTTAAAATTTTTTTTTATATATTTATAGTTAGTTTTAAATTATTGTTTGGTTTTTAATTTACGTTTAAAAGCTATTTTATAGTTTTTAGTATTTATAGTTAACTAGTTTTTTTATTTTTATTATATTTTAATTAAATTTTTATATAATTTTTTAATTAAAACTTTGCTGCTAAATGTTTTATATATTAATAATTTTAACTATTTTATTTTATTTAATATATAAATGTTTTATTTTTTTTTTATATTTTGCTAAAAAATTTTTTGTATTTTTTAAATGCTTTTTAAGTTTTTATATATTATATTTTATAAGCTACTTTTTTTATTTAACAAAATATTTAATTTTTTTTTTGTTTTAATAGTATTTAATTATATTTTTTATTATTTATTTTTTTTGTTTATTTTTTAGTATTAATAATATTAGTTAAGCTTTATTTGCTTAATATTTTATTTATAGTTTTAATAAAAATATAAAAAACATATTATATATTTTAAAATATTGCTTTAAAAGTTTAACTTAGTATGCTTAAAAACTAACCTTTTTTATAATTTTAATTTTAATATATATTAAAGCTAATTTTTATTTATATTTAAATTAAAAATAAGCTATTAATAAACTAGCAATTTTTTTTATTTAGTATTTTTTTAAAGTATATTTTTTATTATAATTTTTTTTTATAGTTTTTACTACTTTTGTTTAATATTTATTAAATATTTTTTAAACTATTATAATATATTATAGCTTTTTTTTAACTTTTTATACTTTAAACTAAAATTATTTAAATATAAAGTTAATTATTTAAAAATAAAACTTATATAATGCTTTAAACAGCAAATATTTTATAATAATATATATATTATTATTATATGCAAATTTAGCTTTAAATAATATTTTAGCTTATATATATAGCTTTTATATAGTATATATTTATAAATATTCTTTTAAAGTTTAGTATATTTTTTTAATTTGTTTGTTAGTTTAAAAATATTAAGCAGTTAATAGCTAGTATTTAACTTTTTTTTTGTTATAAAATTTTTTTTAAAACTAGCTTATAATTAGCTTGTTTTTATTGCTTATAATTTTTTTTAAAAAGCTAAACTAATATTTAATTTGTTTATATAATAACTATGCTAATTTTATTATATTAAGCATTTTTATTATAAAAAAAAATAGCGTTATTTTTATAAATCGGTTAATAATTACTAAAATTATATTATATTTTATACTATTAGTTTTGCTATATAAAAATAACTTTATTATAAAATTTAAATTAATTTTTTAAAATAACTAATTTAATAATAAAAAAAATTATAGTTTTTTATATAGCTTATGCTTTAGTTTTTTTGTATTATTATAAGCTTAGTATTTAATAATATAATTATAAACGTTTTGCTTAAGTTTTTTTTAGTAAAATTTTTTTTTAATTAATTTTATAGTTTTATTTTTTTTATATAATTAGCTTTAAAATTATTATAATATTAATTAATAATTTATTTAACTAATATTTTTTAGCTTAAAATTATTAATTAGTTTTTAAATAAAAAAGTTTTTTTTTAGTTTATATAGTATTTTTTATAAATATTAGCTTATTAGCTAACAATTTTTATTAAAACTATAAAATTAAAATTTTTAGCTTATAGTTTTTTAACTATTTTATAAAACTTTTTAAAAGCTTTTAAATAAAATACTATTTTATTTTTAGCTAATTTTTTAGCTATAAAGCATAAAATATATTAATTATAAATAATAGCTTTAGCGTTAATTATTTATAATATAATTATAGTTTAATTAGCTTGTTTTTAGGCTAATTTAGTTATTGCTAATATATATATTAATATAGCTATATATATTTTATAAGCTAAATATTTATAATAGTACTTTTTGTTTTTTGTTTTTTAAAAATAATTTATAGCTATATAGCAAAAATTTAAGTTTTTATAAGCTTTTAAATTAGCTATTTAAACTTTAGTTATTAAAAATTTGTTTAAATAATATTTATTAAACATTTTTTATAAAGCTTAAACTAGCTAGTTTAAAGCTTTTTACTTTTTTTTTATTTAAAATATTATAGCAATAATTTGCTATATTTTTAATAGCAGGTTTTTTATTAGTTATAGCTTTTTTTTTAGCGTTAAAATTATATTGCTATATTAAATTTTGCTTGCTATATAGTTAAAATATTTTAATATATTATTAGCTAGGTTAGTAGTTTTTAGCTAATGTTATATTTTAAAATTAAACTATACTAGTTAATAAATTTATTATACTAGTTATTTATAAAAGTTTTATGCTAAAAAATTAATTATATTTTAAAAAGCTATATAATTAATTTATATTATAAATATACGTATAGTTTTTTTTAAATATTAATGCTAGTATTTATAGCTTTTTATAATTATAAATAGCTTTTATTAGCTTATTATTTATTATATTTTAATATTTGTTAACTTTTATAATTAATATATAATTAATTGTTAGTTAACGCTATATAGCTAAAATAATATACTTAATATTACTTTAGTAAATATATTTATTTTTATATGTGTTTTTAACCGGTTGTTTTAATAATAAAGTATAATTATTATTATAAAAGCTTTTTTAATTTTTTAGAAAGTTTTATTAGCTTTTTTTGTTTAGTAAAATACTATAAGTTTTTTAATAAAACTTTTTTTAAGTAAAATTATAATAAACATTATAATTTATAAATATTTTACAATAAACTTTTAATAAAAGTTTGCAAATTTTAAAAATACTTAAATATTATATATTAATTATAGTGCTTTTTATTTTTTAATTATATTTATTTTATAAAAATTTATTTTAATTTTTTTAATATTAATAATAAACTTTAAAAACTTTATTTTTTTTTTAAAAAACTTATATTTAAATAGTTTAACAAAAAGCTAATATTATTTTAAGCGTTTATAAACTAATTAAAAATAAGTTTTATATTTTATTTTTGTTTTTAAAAAAATAACTATATTATTTAAATATATTATATAAATATAATTTATTAAACTTGCAAACATTTTATATATATATGTTTAAAAAGTTACTAAAGTATTAGTTAGCTTAAATAATATTACTATATATTTAAAATAATTATATTTTATTTAAAAAACAGTTTTTTATTTATTTTTTAGTTTAATTTATATATAGTAATATATATTTTTTAAGTTTAGCTTAAAAAATATTTTTATAAACTTTAATCGGTTTATAATTTTTAAAATTAATAGTAATAAATATTAGTTTTTTATAATAATTTTATTTAATTTTTTATAATTAATATATAATTATATTGTTTTATTTTTTTTAAGTATAAATAAAATAAATATTTTAGTATTTACTTTAAAATAATATATTTATTTTAAATATTAGTTTTTTTTTAAATATTTTTTAAGCACTTTTTGCTAAGCTTTTATAGTTAAATATATTAGTTTAAAAAGTATTTTTGCTTTTTTAATTAAATTAATTATATGTTTTGTTTTTTATAATACTAAAAAACTTTTTATACTTTATTTAAAATATATATAGTAAAATTTTTTTAAGTATTAAAATAAGTTTATTTTAATTATTTTTGCTTTAAAATTATTATTTACTTTTTTAAAAAATAGTTTTTTTTTAAGTTTTATATAAATAAAATTAATAATAAACGTTTATTTTTTGCTAATTATTATATTAGCAAACTTTTTAAAGTTTAATTTTTTAAATTTTTTAAAATATTATTAATTAAATATAATATTTAAAATAATATTTAGTTAGTTTATTTTTAGCTAAAACAAAAAAAACTTAAATGCTAATTAATTATATTTAATTGCAAAAAATATTTATATAAATATTTTATTAATTTTTTTAGTATTAACTATTTTTAAAATAGCTTTATATATTTTTTAGCATTTAAATATTTTGCTGCTTAGTTTAAAAAAATATAAAATTAGTATATTTACTAAACAAAGCTTTTTTTTTATTAAGTTTTTATATACTATATTTATTTAAGCTTTTATATTTAAGTTTATAATAATATTTTTTAATAATTAAACACTATTTAATTATAGTATAGCTAATATTTAAAATAATTTATTTATACTAAATGCTTTAAAATTTTTAGCTAAAGTAAATTAAATATATTAAGCTATTTTAGCTTGCTTTTTAGCTTTTTTTTAGCGTTAAATTAAACTGTTTTTATTATATTTTAAATATGTTTTAGTTATTTAAATACTAACAACTATATTTTTTATATTTAGTAATTGCTTTTTAACTATTGCTTTTTTTATTTTTTATAATATTTTTTTATTATATATTTTAGTTTGCTATAATAATTATAAATTATTAAATTAAAACTATTTATTTACTATAACTTACTATAATTTTTATTTTATTGCTGTTTATTTTATTTATAAGCTTAACTTTAAAAATTTTTTATTTAAATATTATTTATAAAAATGCTGTTTTTTACTAAGCTATTAATATATAATTTTTTTACAAATAGTTTAATTTTTTTGTTTTGCTATTAAATATTTTATTATTTTTTTGCTTTATAAAATATAGTTATAATATTTTTAAATAAAACTTATTGCTAAATAAAAGCTTTTTTAATATTTTTTTATAGCTTATATTAATAGTTAAACGTTAATTTAAAATTATTTTTAAATTAGCATTTTTTTTTAGCTTATATACTAAAACTTATTATTTTAAAAAAAAATTTTAAAAAGCTTTATTTTTTTTTTGCTATAGTTTTATAAGTTATATATAAAAAGTATACTTAAATAGTTTAAAATTTATGTTTTTTTTTTTAATAAACTTTTAAAAGTTAGCTAGTATAGTTTATAACTTTAGTTTTAAATAATTTAATATATTATAATATAATTTTTAATTAGTTTAAATATTAAATATAGTTTAGCTTAATACTTATATAATTTAAATAATATTATTATATTTTAGTTTTTGCTAATTGTTTTTTTTAATAGCTAATATTTAATTTTTAATTTTAGCTGCTATAGCTTTTTAAATAAGCTTTTTATAATTATAAATAAGCTTTTTAATATTATTTTTAGTTATTTTTTAACCGATTATTAAGTTTAATAATTTTACTAGTTATATATTTAGCTATATATTTTAGCTTATTAATTATATAGCTTACTATAGTATTTTTTCTATTGCAAATATTTTTTAACTGCTAAACAGCTGTTTGTTTTTAAAACTTTTTTATAACAGTAGCTATTTTAGTTTAAAGTAGCCTAAAAAATTACTTAAGTTATTTTTGCTTAATAGATTTTTTTTTTAACTTAATAAATAAAAGTTGTTTTTAAGTTTATTGCAGTTATTTTTTAACCGCTTAGCAATATATAATTATAGTTATTTATTTTTTAGCTATTTAAATATTATATTGCAAATTATATATATAAAAATAAAAAAGTATAAAAGTTAAGTTTAATATTTAATTATAGTAGTTTTATAAAATAATATGCTAGTTTTAAAAAATAATATTAAAATATTACTTTTATTTAAAAAATTAATTCTATATAAAATTTTAACTAAATATAGCTTTTAGCTAATATTTAAAATATGTTTATAAAGCGTTCGGCGCATATAGCTTGTACGGTTTGCTTTTTTATATTAAATATAAAAAAATAAATTTAAAATATATATTAAAATATAATAAAATAATAATAAATTAAATATTAAAATAATAATAAACTAAATATTAAAATAATATAAAATAATTAAAATATATTAAAATATAATTAATATATATTAAAATATAACTAAAATATATTAAAATATAATTAAAATATAACTAAAATATATTAAAATATAATTAAAATATAACTAAAAATATAAATTTAATATAAGTATTATATAGTTATTTAAATAAATTTTAAAAATAACTATAATAAAAGTTTTAAATTATATAAAATTATTTTATTAATATAATTATATTTTTTAATTATTATTATTATTATATTAAATAATTTTTATATAAAAAAGCAAGCTATATAAACTATATATATGTTATTTAAACAAATAAATAAACTATAACTAAATAGCTAAGCCGAGGCTTAACACACAAGCAAAATAGTAAACAACAACTTTTTTATCGTAAAAAAAAGCAAGCTATATAAGCTATATATAGCTTACTTTTTTTTTATTACTATATACTAACAATTATATACTAGCAGCTATAAACAGCTAAATAGCTATTAGTATAGCTTTTTAGTAATATATATACCTATTAACAACTAAAACTTACTCTATATAGCTATTTTATTGCCCTATTAATTATTTTGCTAGGCTGTAATATTAATATAAAATAAGCTATTAATATAAAAATATAAGCTGCTAATAGCTAGCAAAAATTAGCACATTATTTAACATATAAGGCGCAAAAAAAACTTTTTAACCACTTGTTTTTATAAAGCGCTATAATAAAGCAATTAAACTTTACTACTTTTTTTAAAAACCTAAAAAAAGCTTAGGTTTAAATAGTTTTTACTATATATAGCTTATAAATATGCTATAAAGCTTTTTATAATATAGTTTTTTTTTTAAATATTATTTTAAGTAGCAATAAACTTAAAGTTTAAACATTAATATTATATAAGCTATATATATTAAACGTTTTATAAATATATTTTAAATATAGGCTTCGGCCTATTTATAGTTACCTAATGATTTATGTTTTATATACTATAGTATAATTAAATGTTTATTGCTAATTAACTAACCTAGCCTTTTATTAAGCTACAATTTGTTAGTTAGCTATTAATAACGCTTTTAACGCTTTTTTCCTTATATAAATATAACAAAAACCAAAACGCTAAAAATAGCTTTTTCCTTTATATAGCAATAATGCTTTTTAATTAAGCTTTAAATAGCCGTAGAAATGCCTTTGTTACGTTTTTATTTCAAGCTATAAGCAAATTACTAAAACTTAGCTATTAAGCTATTTAGCTTGCTGCTATATAACAAGTTAACCAATTTATATACTAGTTAATTTTTTAAAATGCTTTAATAAAAACTTTTTTTTTAATTTTTACAAGCTTAACTTTTTTTACTGCATTTTAGTTTATTTTAGCTTTTTAGTTTATTTTAAATTTTATTATAGCTTTATTAAATTTTAAATATTTAAAATTATTTAAATATATTAGTATATATATAACAAAAAAATAAAACTTTTAATTATAATTAAATTTGTTTATATTTTAAATATTAAAACTTTTAATTACTTTTAGTAATTTAAAAATAGCTTTAGTTAAAACTTTACTTTAAAAGCTTACTATAGTTATTAATAATAATAGTAATAGTAGTATTGTTATAAAGCATATAGTAGTAATAAAAGTATAGTTATAACGGTAGCAATAATAAGTAAAAAAAAATAACTGCTTTATAAGCAAAGCTTTTGTTTACTTTTTATTTTTATAGCATTTTTATTTAAATTTAAATATATATAGCATATTAAATAAAGTTTAATTAGTAAGCTTAAAATAGCTACTTTTTTGTTATTTTTTCTGCTAAGGTTTAGCAATTAAACATATTAGTTTTTTTTTTTATATATTGCTAGCAATTTATAATAAAAAAAGTTTAGTTTAGCATATATGCTAGGTTTGTTTTTAAGTTTAAAGCTATGCTTATTATATAAACAGCTATATAGAATAGTTTTAATAAAATTATTAAAAATTTATATTATATTTATATTATTTATATAAATAACTATATAATAATAACTATATATTTATAACCAACTTTATTGTATAAAAATAACTAGGTGTAAAAAAAAAACAAACGTTATATATTTAATATTTTAATAAAAATTAAACTATAATAACTATAATAAATATATTTTAAATATTAGTTAAAAATTATATTTAATTAAAATATAAAAGTTAAATTTAATATTTAATTATAATAATTTTATAAAATAATATATTAGTTTTAAAAAATAATATTAAAAAATTATTTTTATTTAAAAAATTAATTTTATATAAAATTTTAATTAAGTATAACTTTTAGCTAATATTTAAAATATATTTATAAAATATTTAATATATATAGTTTATATAGTTTGCTTTTTTATATTATTTTTTTTTTAGTATTAGTTTTTAATATTATTTAAAATATTATTAATTTTTTTAATATAATAAATATTTAAATAATATAAAATTATAGTTTAATAGTTAAACTTTAGGTTTATTGCTGCTTAAAGCAATATATAAAAAAAAAACTATATTATAAAAAGCTTTAATAGTATATTTATAAGCTATATATAGTAAAAACCATTTAAACTAAAGCTTTTTTTAGATTTTTTTAAAAAAATAGTAAAGTTTAATTGCTTTGTTATAGTGCTTTATATAAAAAACAAATAGTTAAAAAGTTCTTTTTACGCTTTATATATTAAATAATATGCTAATTTATACTAGTTATTAGCAGCTTATATTTTTATATTAGCGGCTTATTTATATTAGTGTTATGTCTAGCAAAGCAATTAATAAAATAATAAAATAGCTAAATATAATAAATCAGTTGTTAATAGTTATATATACTGCTAAAAGCTATACTAATAGCTGTTAGCAGCTATTTGCAGCTGCTAATATACAGTTGTCGAAAATCGGTTATATAAAAAAGGTTAAGCTATATATAGCTTATGTATAGCTTGCTTTTTTTTTTGTACAAAGGGGTTATTGCCTATTTTTCTGTTTGCTTGCCAAGCTTTAGCTTAGCTATTTGGTTACAGTTTTATCCACTTGCCTAAGTAGAGTATAAAATTATAGTTTAATGTTTGAACTTTAGGTTTATTGCTGCCTAAAGCGGTACTTAAAAAGGAAACTATATTACAAAGAGCCTTATAGCGCATTTACAAGCTGTATATAGTAAAAACCACCTAAACCAGGCCTCTTTTAGGTTCTCTAAAGGGGGTGGTAAGGTCCGATTGCCCTATTGCAGCGCCTTATATATAGGGGACAGGTAGTTAAAGGGTCCTTTTTGCGCCCTGCATATTAGATAACGCGCTAATTTATGCCAGCTGTTAGCGGCCCGTATTTTTGCGTTGGCAGCCCGTTTGCGGCAGTGTCGCGCCTGGCAAGGCAATTGGCAGGGCGGTAAAGTGGCCGTACACAATAAGTCGGTTGTTGGCAGCTGCGCATACTGCCAAGCGCTATACCAATATATAAGGGTTGGGTTCGGTATTTAATCGCAGTAGCTTCGCAAGGTAATATGCTAATTTTAAAAAATAATATTAAAAAATTATTTTTATTTAAAAGATTAATTTTATATAGAATTTTAACTAAGTATAGCTTTTAGCTAATATTTAAAATACGTTTATAAAGCGTTTAACATATATAACTTATACGGTTTGCTTTTTTATATTATTTCCTTTTTTTTTAGTATTAGTTTTTAATATTATTTAAAATATTGTTAACTTTTTTAATGCAATAAATACCTAAGTATTGTAAAGTTATAATTTAACGTTTAGTTATTAGTTAGTTATTAAATAATAATTATATTATATATGTATATATAAATATAAAATATTTAATATATTTATTTTAGATTTATTTTGCTATTTAGTTTTTTTTTTTTTTTTAACTATATTATAAAATTATTTTCGTTTTTTTAGTTTTATTTTAAATTTTTTTTTACTTTTGTTATATTATTTTTTATTTTTTTCTAACTATTTATTAATTGTTACTATAATTTTTTATAAAAAGTTTTTAAAAAAATATTAATTTAATAAAAAAAAAAATAAGTATATTTTAATTATTAATAATTTTAATATTAAAAAAAAATAGTTAAAACTTTTATGTTTTATATAGCTTATTATATAAAAATATACTTAAATTTTTATGTTTGTTATATATATTTATAAAAAAATGCTATTAAAAGTATAAAATATATACTATATACTAAAAACTATTTAGTTTATTTTATTATATATTGTTTTTTTTGTTTTTAATTAGTTGTTAACTAATATTATTAATTTTTTTAGCTACTTTTTAATATATTAAATATAGTTTAAATTATTATTTTTTTTATTATAATTATATTAAAAAATATTTTTTAGTTATATATTAAATAAAATAATAATAATTATTATATTATTAAAAAAAAAGCTGTTATTTAAAACTACTATATATATATTTTAGCAAAAGCTAGCTTAGCTTTTTAAAAAGCTATTATTAAAAAATAGCATATTATATTATTTGCTTTTAATTTTAAGCATTTAATTATTATTTAGGCTAAAATTATTATAATTTGCTGTTTTTTAAGTTTTTAGTTAAAAATGTTTATTATATGCGTTATTTTTTTTTTTATTTGCTAATTGTTTACTAATTAATATTTTTTTTTAATATATTGTTATTAATGCTTTTATACTAAAAAAAAACATTTAATATACTTTAGCTGCTATTTAATTAAAATATATTTATAATTTAACTATTTATATTAATTTTAATTTTGCATTTTAAACTTTTTATATATATTTTAATAAAAAGCAACTATAAAATATTAACTATTATATTAAATTTAAATAAATCGGTTATGCTAAATTTTTAAATTTAAATATATAGTTTTAAAAAAATGCTATTATAGTTTGATTTTTATTAAAACGTTAAATGCGCGATGCTTGCCTTTTTTTTGCACCCAGTTATTTTTATACAATAAAGTTAGTTATAGATATACAGTTTTAAAAAAACGCTATTATTATTTTAAAGTTTTTAATAAATATTTTTTTTAACTTTGCTTTTTATATGCTTTAAAAAACTACTAAGCATATTTATAATAATTTTAAAAAGTAATATTTTTTGCTAATTTAATAAAAATAAGTTTTTAGCTATTTAGCAATTAATATTTATATTTAATTTAATTTATATATTTTTATAATTTAATAATTTTAGTTTATTAAAACTTTAATATATATTAAAAAATAATATTAGTTTGCTAAAACTTAAATATATACTAAAAAATAATACTAATTTGCTAAAATTTAAACGTATATAAAAAAATAATATTTTTTTTTATTATAGTTTATTTATTATTTGCTATTTATATTGCGGCTATTTGTTAATAACTATTAAAGTTTTATATATTTATTATTTTATTTTTATAGTTTTATATATTTAAATTTTTTTTTTTTTGTTTATATTATAACTATTTGTTAATAATTGTTAAAGTTTTATATATTTAATATTTTGTTTTTATAGTTTTATACTTTTAAAACTTTTTTTTATATATTTATAGTTAGTTTTAAATTGTTATTTAGTTTTTAATTTATATTTAAAAATTATTTTATAGTTTTTAGTATTTATAGTTAATTAGTTTTTTTATTTTTATTATATTTTAATTAAATTTTTATATAATTTTTTAATTAAAGCTTTATTACTAAATATTTTATATATTAATAATTATAATTATTTTATTTTATTTAATATATAAATGTTTTGTTTTTTTTTTATACTTTGCTAAAAAAACTTTTTATATTTTTTAAATGCTTTTTAAGTTTTTAAATATTATATTTTATAAGCTACTTTTTTTATTTAATAAAATATTTAATTTTTTTTTTATTTTAGCAATATTTAACTATATTTTTTATTATTTATTTTTTTTGCTTATTTTTTAATGCTAATAATATTAATTAAACTTTATATAAAAAAGTAAACTGTACAAGCTATATATGCCGAACGCTCTGCGAACGTATTCCGAATATTAGCCGAAAGCTATACTTAGTTAAAATCCTATACAAAATTAATCTTTTAAATAAAAATAACTTTTTAATATTACTTTTTAAAACTAGCATATTATTTTATAAAACTACTACAATTAAATATTAAATTTAACTTTTATACTTTTTTATTTTTATATATATAATTTGCAACGCAATATTTAAACAGCTAAAAAGTAAACAACTATAGTTATATATCGCTAAGCAGTTAAAAAACAACTATAACAAACTTAAAAACAACTTTTATTTATTAAGTTAAAAAAAAAATCTACTAAATAAAAATAACCTAAGTAATTTTTTAGGCTATTTTAAACTAAAATAGCTATTATTGCAAAAAAATTTTAAAAGCAAACAGCTGTTTAGCGGTTAAAAAATATTTATAATAAAAAAAATACTATAGTAAGCTATATAATTAATAAGCTAAAATATATAACTAAACATATAACTAATAAAATTATTAAACTTAACAACCGGTTAAAAAATAACTAAAAATAATATTAAAAAATTTATTTATAATTATAAAAAGCTTATTTAAAAAACTATAGCAACTAAAATTAAAAATTAAATATTAGCTATTAAAAAAAGCAACTAATAAAAACTAAAGTATAATAATACTATTTAAATTATATAAATATTAAACTAAACTATATTTAATATTTAAACTAATTAAAAATTATATTATAATATATTAAATTATTTAAAACTAAAATTATAAGCTATATTAGCTAACTTTTAAAAGTTTATTAAAAAAAAAAATATAAATTTTAAACTATTTAAGTATATTTTCTGCATACAATTTATAAAGCTATAGCAAAAAAAAAATAAAGCCTTTTAAAATTTTTTTTTAAAATAGCAAATTTTAGTATGCAAGCTAAAAAAAAAATGCTAATTTAAAAATAATTTTAAATTAATATTTAATTATTAATATAAACTATAAAAAAATATTAAAAAAGTACTTATTTAGCAATAAGTTTTATTTAAAAACGCTATAACTATATTTTATAAAGCAAAAAAATAATAAAATACTTAGTAACAAAACAAAAAAACTAAGCTACCTGCAAAAAAACTATATATTAATAGCTTAGCAAAAAATAATACTTTTATAAACAATATTTAAACAAAAAATTTTTAAAGCTAAGCTTATAAATAAAACAAATAGTAATAAAACAAAAATTATAATAAGTTATAATAAACAAATAGCTTTAATTTAATAATTTATTATTATTATAGCAAGCTAAAATATATAGCAAAAAAATATTATAAAAAATAAAAAAAACAACAATTAAAAAATAATTGCTAAATATAAAAAATATAATTATTAGTATTTAAATAACTAAAGCACGTTTAAAATATAATAAAAACAGTTTAGTTTAATACTAAAAAAAAGCTAAAAAGCAAACTAAAATAGCTTAATATATTTAATTTACTTTAGCTAAAAATTTTAAAACGTTTAGTATAAACAAATTATTTTAAATACTAATTATATTATAACTAAACAATATTTAGTTATTAAAAAATATTATTATAAATTTAAATATAAAAGCTTAAGTAAATATAATATATAAAAACCTAGCAAAAAAAAAGCTTTATATAATAAATATACTAATTTTATACTTTTTTAAACCAAGCAGCAAAATATTTAAATATTAAAAAATATATAAAGCTATTTTAAAAATAATTAATGCTAAAAAAATTAGTAAAACATTTATATAAATATTTTTTGCAATTAAACATAATTAGTTAGCGCTTAAGTTTTTTTTATTTTAGTTAAAAATAAGCTAACTAAATATTATTTTAAATATTATATCTAATTAATAATATTTTAAAAAATTTAAAAAATTAAACCTTAAAAAGTTTGCTAATATAATAATTAGTAAAAAACAAACGTTTATTGCTAACTTTACTTATATAAAACTTAAAAAAAAACTATTTTTTAAAAAAATAAATAATAACTTTAAAATAAAAATAACTAAAATAAACTTATTTTAGTGCTTAAAAAAGTTTTATTATATATATTTTAAATAAAATATAAAAAGTTTTTTAGCACTATAAAAAGCAAAATATACAATTAACTTAATTAAAAAATTAAAAATACTTTTTAAACTAATATATTTAATTATAAAAGCTTAGCAAAAAATGTTTAAAAAGTACTTAAAAAAAAACTAACGCTTAAAATAAATATATTATTTTAAAGTAAACGCTAAAACATTTATTTTATTTGTACTTAAAAAAAATAAAACAATATAATTATATATTAATTATAAAAAGTTAAACAAAATTACTATAAAAAATTAGTACTTATTGCTATTAATTTTAAAAATTATAAACTAATTAAAATTTATAAAAATATTTTTTAAGCTAAACTTAAAAAATATATATTACTATATATAAATTAAACTAAAAAATAAATAAAAAACTGCTTTTTAAACAAAATATAATTATTTTAAATATATAATAATATTATTTAAATTAACTAATACTTTAGCAACTTTTTAAGCGTATATATATAAAGCGTTTATAGGTTTAGTAAATTATATTTGTATAGTATATTTAAATAATATAGTTATTTTTTTAAAAACAGAAAAAAAACATAAAACTTATTTTTAACTAGTTTATAAACATTTAAAATAGTATTAACTTTTTGCTAAACTATTTAAATATAAGTTTTTTTAAAAAAAAATAAAGTTTTTAAAGTTTATTATTAATACTAAAAAAATTAAAATAAATTTTTGTAAAATAAATACAATTTAAAAATAAAAAACGCTATAATTAATATATAATATTTAAATATTTTTAAAATTTGCAAACTTTTATTAAAAATTTATCGCAAAATATTTGCAAATTATAATACTAATTATAACTTTATTTAAAAAAAGCTTTACTAAAAAACCTATAATATTTTGCTAAATAAAAAAAGCTAATAAAGCTTTTTAAAAAATTAAATAAGCTTTTATAACAATAACTATATTTTACTATTAAAACAATAAATTAAAAATATATATAAAAACAAACATATTTACTAAAATAGTATTAAACATTTTATTTTAGCTATATAGTACTAATTAATAACTAATTATATATTAGTTATATAAGCTAATAAACATTAAAATATAGTAAGCAATAAGCTAATAAAAGCTACTTGCAATTATAAAAAATTATAAATATTAATATTAATACTTAAAAAAAACTATATATATATTTATAATATAAACTAATTATATAGCTTTTTAAAATATAGTTAACTTTTTAGCGCAAAATTTTTGCAAACAATTAATATAATAAATTTATTAACTAGCATAGTTTAATTTTAAAATATAATATTAGCTAAAAATTACTAACCTAGCTAATAGTATATTAAAATATTTTAATTATATAATAAGCAAAATTTAATATAGCAATATAATTTTAATATTAAAAAAAAAGCTGCAATTAACAAAAAACCTATTGTTAAAAATATAGCAGGTTATTACTATAATATTTTAAATAAAAAAAAAGCAAAAAGCTTTAAACTAGCTAATTTAAGCTTTGCAAAAAATGCTTAATAAACATTATTTAAACAAATTTTTAACAACTAAAGCTTAAATAGCTAATTTAAAGGTTTATAAAAACTTATACTTTTATTATATAGCTATAAATTATTTTTAAAAAACAAAAAATAAAAAGCATTATTATAAATGCTTAGCTTATAAAATATATATAACTATATTAACATATATATTAGTAATAATTAAATTAGCCTAAAAATAAGCTAATTAAACTATAACTATATTATAAACAATTAATACTAAAGCTATTGTTTATAACTAATATATTTTATATTTTATAGCTAAAAAGTTAGCTAAAAATAAAATAGCATTTTGTTTAAAAGCTTTTAAAAAGTTTTATAAAATAATTAAAAAATTGTAAGCTAAAAACTTTAATTTTATAGTTTTAATAAAAATCGCTAGCTAATAAGCTAATATTTATAAAAAATATTATATAAACTAAAAAAAAACTTTTTTATTTAAAAACTAATTAATAATTTTAAACTAAAAAATACTAGTTAAATAAATTATTAGTTAATATTATAATAACTTTAAAGCTAATTATATAAAAAAAAATAAAACTGCAAAATTAATTAAAAACAAATTTTATTAAAAAAAACTTAAGCAAAATGTTTATAATTATATTGCTAAATATTAAGCTTATAATAGTATAAAAAAACTAAAATATAAGCTATATAAAAAACTATAATTTTTTTTGTTATTAAATTAGCTGTTTTAAAAAATTAGTTTAAATTTTATAATAAAGCTACTTTTATATAACAAAGCTAATAGCATAAAATATAATATAATTTTAATAATCGTTAACCGATTTATAAAAATAGCGCTGTTTTTTTTTATAATAAAAATATTTAATATAGCTAAATTAGCATAACTATTATATAAACAAATTAAATGTTAGTTTAGCTTTTTAAAAAAAATTATAAGCAATAAAAACAAGCTAATTATAAGCTAGTTTTAAAAAAAATTCTGCAATAAAAAAAAAATTAAATATTAACTATTAACTATTTAGCACTTTTAAACTAACAAATAAACTAAAAAAGTATATTAAACTTTAAAAAAATATCTGCAAATATATGCTATATAAAAGCTGCATATATAAGCTAAAGTACTATTTAAAGCTAAATTTGCATATAATAATAATATATATGCTACTATAAAATATTTGCTATTTAAAGCGCTATATAAGTTTTATTTCTAAATAATTAATTTTATGCTTAAATAATTTTAGTTTAAAGTATAAAAAGTTAAAAAAAAGCTACAATATATTACAACAATTTAAAAAGCATTTAATAAATACTAAACAAAAGCAATAAAAACTATAAAAAAAAATTACAATAAAAAACATACTTTAAAAAAATATTAAATAAAAAAAATTACCGGCTTATTAATAGCTTATTTTTAATTTAAATATAAGCAAAAATTAGCTTTAATATATATTAAAATTAAAATTACAAAAAAAGTTAGTTTTTAAGCATACTAAATTAAACTTTTAAAATAATATTTTAAAATATATAATATATTTTTTATATTTTTATTAAAACTATAAACAAAATACTAACAATAACTGTATATCTACAACCGACTTTATTGTATAAAAATAACTGGGTGCAAGGAGAGGGCAAGCGTCGCGCATTCGACGTCTTAATAAGAATCAAACCATAATAATAAACAAAATACTAAACAAACAAAGCTTAATTAATATTATTAGCGCTAAAAAATAAGCAAAAAAAATAAATAATAAAAAATATAATTAAGCACTGCTAAAACAAAAAAAAATTAAATACTTTATTAAATAAAAAAAATAGCTTATAAAATATAATATATAAAAACTTAAAAAACATTTAAAAAATATAAAAAATTTTTTAGCAAAATATAAAAAAAAAATAAAACGCTTATATATTAAATAAAATAAAATAGTTAAAATTATTAATATATAAAGCATTTAGCAGTAAAACTTTAGTTAAAAAATTATATAAAAATTTAGTTAAAATATAACAAAAACAAAAAAACTAGTTAACTATAAATACTAAAAACTATAAAGTAGCTTTTAAGCGCAAATTAAAAACTAAATAGCAACTTAAAGCTAACTATAAATATATAAAAAAAAATTTTAAAAGCATAAAATTATAAAAACAAAATATTAAATATATAAAACTTTAGCAATTATTAGCAAATAGCTATAATATAAACAAAAAAAAAAAAAAATTTAAATATATAAAACTATAAAAATAAAATAATAAATATATAAAACTTTAATAGTTATTAATAAATAATTATAATATAAATAGCAAATAATAAGCAAACTATAACAAAAAAAAAATATTATTTTTTTACATACATTTAAGTTTTAGTAAACTAATATTATTTTTTAGTATATATTTAAATTTTAATAAACTAATATTATTTTTTAGTATATATTAAAATTTTAGTAAATTAAAATTGCTAAACTATAAAAATATATAATTAAATTAAACTTAAATACTAATTGCTAAATAGCTAAAAATTTATTTTTATTAAATTAACAAAAAATATTATTTTTTAAAGCTATTATAAATATGCTTAAAAAATTTTTAAAGCATATAAAAAGCAAAATTAAAAAAAGCGTTTGCTAAAAAGTCTAAAATAAAAATAGCATTTTTTTAAAACTGTATATTTAAACTTAAAAATTTAATATAACTAATTTGTTTAAATTTAGTATAATAGTTAATATTTTATACTTGCTTATTGCTAAAATATATATAAAAAGCTTAAATAGCAAAATTAAAATAAAAATAAGCAGCTAAATTATAAATATATTTTAGTTAAGCAGCAGCTAAAATATGCTAAACGTTTTTTTTTAGCATAAAAGTACTAATAATAACATACTAAAAAAAAATGTTAGTTAGCAAACAATTAGTAAATAAAAAAAAAAAAAACAACGCATATAATTAATATTTTTAATTAAAAACTTAAAAAGCAGCAAATTGCAGTAGTTTTAGCTTAAATAATAGCTAAGCACTTAAAGTTAAAAGCAAATAATATAATATGCTGCTTTTTATTAATAGCTTTTTTAAAAACTAAGCTAGCTTTTAATAAAATATATATTTAATAACTTTAAATAGCAGCCTTTTTTTTAGTAATATAATAATAGTTGTTATTTTATTTAATATATAACTAAAAAATACTTATTAATATAATTATAGCAAAAAAAATAATAATTTAAGCTATGTTTATTAAACTAGCAAAAAGCTAAAAAAATTAATAATATTAGTTAGCAACTAATTAAAAACAAAAAAAATAATATATAACAAAATAAGCTAAGTAGTTTTTAGTATATAGTATATACTTTATACTTTTAAAAGCATTTTTTTATAAATATATATAGCATATATAAAAATTTAAATATATTTTTATATAGTAAGCCGTATAAAATATAATAGCTTTAATAATTTTTTTTTTAATATTAAAGTTATTAATAGCATATATATAGTTAAAATATATTTATTTTTTAGCTTTATTAAATTAATATTTTTTTAAAAACTTTTTATAAAAAATTATTATAATAGTTAATAAATAATTAGAAAAAAATAAAAGTTTATATAGCAAAAGTAAAAAAAAACTTAAAGCAAAACTAAAAAAATAAAAATAATTTTATAGTACAGTTAAAAAAAAAAAAAAAACCAAACAGCAATAAAAATTTAAAGCAAATATATTAAATATTTTATATTTATATATATATATACAATATAACTATTACCTAGCAACTAACTACTAACGAAACGCTAAACTATAATTTTGCAGTACTTAAGTACTTACTACACTAAAAAAATTAACAATATTTTAGTAGTATTAAAAACTAACACCAAAAAAAAAAAAAATAGTATAAAAAAGCAAACTATACAAGCTATATATGCCAAACATTTTATAAACGTATTTTAAATATTAGCTAAAAGCTATACTTAGTTAAAATTTTACACAAAATTAATCTTTTAAATAAAAGTAACCTTTTAATATTACTTTTTAAAACTAGCATATTACTTTGCAAAGCTACTGCAATTAAATACCAAACCTAACCTTTATACTTTATTTGCTTAATATTTTATTTATAGTTTTAATAAAAATATAAAAAATATATTATATATTTTAAAATATTGTTTTAAAAGTTTAACTTAATATGTTTAAAAATTAACTTTTTTTATAATTTTAATTTTAATATATATTAAAGCTAATTTTTGTTTATATTTAAATTAAAAATAAGCTATTAATAAACTAACAATTTTTTTTACTTAATATTTTTTTAAAATATATTTTTTGTTATTATTTTGTTTAATAGTTTTTATTATTTTTGCTTAATGTTTATTAAGCGCTTTTTAAATTATTATAATATATTATAGTTTTTTTTTAACTTTTTATACTTTAAATTAAAATTATTTAAATATAAAGTTAATTATTTAAAAATAAAACTTATATAGTGCTTTAAATAATAAACATTTTATAATAGTATATATATTATTATTATTTGCAAATTTAGCTTTAAATAGCATTTTAGCTTATATATATAGTTTTTATATAGCGTATATTTGCAAATATTTTTTTAATGTTTAGTATATTTTTTTAGTTTATTTGTTAGTTTAAAAGTACTAAATAGTTAATAGCTAACATTTAACTTTTTTTTTATTATAGAATTTTTTTTAAAACTAGCTTATAATTAGCTTATTTTTATTGTTTATAATTTTTTTTAAAAAACTAAACTAATATTTAATTTATTTATATAATAACTATGCTAATTTTGCTATATTAAATGTTTTTATTATAAAAAAAAATAACGCTATTTTTATAAACTAATTAACAATTCTACTTAAGCAAGTAAATAAACTACAACTAAATAGCTAAGCTAAAGCTTAGCAAGCAAACAAAAAAGTAAGCAATAACCTTTTTATATAGAAATAAAAAACAAGCTATATATAAGCTATATATAGCTAAACTTTTTGCTTATATAACCGATTATTAATTATTATATACTAGCAGCTGCAAATAGCCGCTAAGCAGCTATTAGTATAGTTTTTTAGTAGTATATATAGCTGCTAACAACTAATTTATTATATATTAGCTATTTTACTGTTTTGCTAATTGCTTTGCTAAGCATAATATTGCTATAAACAAACCGCTAATATAAAAATATAAGCTATTAATAGCTAGCATAAATTAGCATATTATTTAATATATAAAGTATAATAAAGCATTTTTAACTATTTGTTTTTTTATATATAAAGCGCTGCAATAAAGCAATTTAGCATTTATTATTTTTTTAAAAACCTAAAAAAAGCTTAAGTTTAAATAGTTTTTATTATATATAGCTTATAAATATACTATTAAAGTTTTTTATAATATAGTTTTTTTTTTATATATTGCTTTAGGTAGCAATAAACCTAAAGTTTAACTATTATAAACTAATTAACAATTATTAAAATTGCATTATATTTTATATTATTAGTTTTACTATATAAAAATAGCTTTATTATAAAATTTAAACTAATTTTTTAAAACGGCTAATTTAATAATAAAAAAAATTATAATTTTTTATATAGTTTATAGTTTAGTTTTTTTATACTATTATAAATTTAATATTTAGCAATATAATTATAAATGTTTTGTTTAAGCTTTTTTTAATAAAAATTTTTTTTAATTAATTTTATAGTTTTATTTTTTTTTATATAATTAATTTTAAAGTTATTATAATATTAACTAATAATTTATTTAACTAATATTTTTTAGTTTAAAATTATTAATTAGTTTTTAAACAAAAAAGTTTTTTTTTTAGTTTATATAATATTTTTTATAAATATTAGCTTATTAGCTAACAATTTTTATTAAAGCTATAAAATTAAAATTTTTAGTTTATAGTTTTTTAACTATTTTATAAAACTTTTTAAAAGCTTTTAAATAAAATGCTATTTTACTTTTAGCTAACTTTTTAACTATAAAGTATAAAATATATTAATTATAAATAATAGCTTTAGTATTAATTATTTATAATATAGTTATAATTTAATTAGCTTATTTTTAAGCTAGTTTAATTATTATTAATATATATACTAATATAATTATATATATTTTATAAACTAAACATTTATAATAATATTTTTTGCTTTTTGTTTTTTAAAAATAATTTATAGCTATATAATAAAAATATAAGTTTTTATAAGCTTTTAAATTAGCTATTTAAATTTTAGTTATTAAAAATTTATTTAAATAATATTTGCTAAATATTTTTTATAAAACTTAAATTAGCTAGTTTAAAACTTTTTGCTTTTTTTTATTTAAAATATTATAATAATAACTTATTATATTTTTAATAATAAATTTTTTATTAAATCTAGTTTTTTTTTTAGCGTTAAAATTATATTGCTATATTAAATTTTGCTTATTATATAGTTAAAATATTTTAATATATTATTAGCTAAATTAATAATTTTTAATTAATATTATATTTTAAAGTTAAATTATACTAATTAATAAACTTATTATATTAATTATTTATAAAAGTTTTATGCTAAAAAATTAATTATACTTTAAAAAGCTATATAGTTAATTTATATTATAAATATATATATAGTTTTTTTAAATATTAATATTAATATTTATAGCTTTTTATAATTATAAATAGCTTTTATTAGCTTATTGCTTATTATATTTTAATATTTATTAGTTTTTATAACTAATATATAACTAATTGCTAGTTAATATTATATAGCTAAAATAATATATTTAATATTATTTTAATAAATATATTTATTTTTATATATATTTTTAACTAGTTATTTTAATAGTAAAATATAATTATTGTTATAAAAGCTTTTTTAATTTTTTAAAAAGCTTTATTAGCTTTTTTTGTTTAGTAAAACATTATAAGTTTTTTAATAAAGCTTTTTTTAAATAAAGTTATAATTAATATTATAATTTATAAATATTTTGCAATAAACTTTTAATAAAAGTTTGCAAATTTTAAAAATATTTAAATATTATATATTAATTATAATGCTTTTTATTTTTTAATTATATTTATTTTACAAAAATTTATTTTAATTTTTTTAGTATTAATAATAAACTTTAAAAATTTTATTTTTTTTTAAAAAAAAAAACTTATATTTAAACAGTTTAATAAAAAGCTAATATTATTTTAAACGTTTATAAACTAGTTAAAAATAAATTTTATGTTTTTTTTTGTTTTTAAAAAAATAACTATATTATTTAAATATATTATATAAATATAATTTACTAAACTTATAAGCGCTTTATATATATATGCTTAAAAAATTATTAAAATATTAATTAGCTTAAATAATATTATTATATATTTAAAATAATTATATTTTATTTAAAAAATATTTTTATAAACTTTAATTAGTTTATAATTTTTAAAATTAATAACAATAAATATTAATTTTTTATAATAACTTTGTTTAATTTTTTATAATTAATATATAGTTATATTATTTTATTTTTTTTAAATATAAATAAAATAAATATTTTAGCGTTTATTTTAAAATAATATATTTGTTTTAAACATTAGTTTTTTTTTTAAATATTTTTTAAACACTTTTTGTTAAACTTTTATAGTTAAATATATTAGTTTAAAAAGCACTTTTGCTTTTTTAATTAAATTAATTGTATATTTTGTTTTTTATAATACTATAAAACTTTTTGTGCTTTGTTTAAAATATATATAATAAAATTTTTTTAAGCACTAAAGCAGGTTTATTTTAGTTGTTTTTATTTTAAAATTATTATTTATTTTTTTAAAAAATAATTTTTTTTTAAGTTTTATATGAATAAAATTAGCAATAAACGCTTGTTTTTTACTAATTATTATATTAATAAACTTTTTAAAGTTTAATTTTTTAAATTTTTTAAAATATTATTAATTAAATATAATATTTAAAATAATATTTAATTAGCTTATTTTTAACTAAAATAAAAAAAACTTAAACGCTAATTAATTATGCTTAATTATAAAAAATATTTATATAAATATTTTACTAATTTTTTTAGCGTTAATTATTTTTAAAATAGCTTTATATATTTTTTAATATTTAAATATTTTATTACTTGGTTTAAAAAAATATAAAATTAATATATTTATTATATAAAGCTTTTTTTTTGCTAGATTTTTACATATTATATTTATTTTAATAGTTAACCTTTAGGTTTATTGCTACTTAAAGCAGTACGTAAAAAAAAAACTATATTATAAAAAGCTTTAACGGCATATTTATAGGCTATATATAATAAAAACCACCTAAACCTAAGCTTTTTTTAGGTTTTCAAAAAAAATAATAAATGCTAAATTATTTTATTATAGCGCTATAATATAGTATATAGGTAGTTAAAAGTGCTTTTTTGCGCTTTGCAAGTTAACTAACATATTAATATTTTGCTAGCTGTTAGCAGCTTATATTTTTACGTTAGCGGTCTGTTTGCAGCTATATTATACCCGGCAGAACAATTAGCAAAGCAGTAAAATAGCTAATATATAATAATTCGGTTATTAATAACTATATATATTGCTAAAAGCTATATTAATAGCCGTTAATAGCTATTTGTAGCTGCTAGTATACAGTTATAAATAATTAGTTATATAAAAAAAACTAAACTATATATAGCTTATATATAGCTTGCTTTTTTTTTATACAAAAAGGTTGTTGTTTACTTTTTTGCTTGCGTGCTAAGCTTTTGGCTTAGCTATTTAGTTGCAGTTTATTTACTTGCTTAAATAAAGCATACTATATTTATTTAAACTTTTATATTTAAATTTATAATAATATTTTTTAATAATTAAATATTATTTAATTATAATATAATTAATAGTAGTTAAACTTTAGGTTTATTGCTGCTTAAAGCAGTACGTAAAAAAAAAACTATATTATAGAAAGCTTTTATAACATATTTATAAGCTATATATAGTAAAAACTACTTAAACCAAGCCTTTTTTAAGTTTTTTAAAAAGGTTAGTAAGTATTAATTACTTTATTACAGCGTTTTATATAAAAAACAAATAGTTAAAAAGTTTTTTTTGCGCTTTATATATTAAATAATATGCTAATTTATGCTAGCTATTTACGGCCTATATTTTTGTATTAGCGGCTTGTTTATAGCAGTATTATGCCTAGTAAAGCAATTAGCGGGGCAGTAAAGTGGCCGAACACAGTTATATCGGTTGTTAGCAGCTATATATACTGTTAAACAGCTATACTAATTGCTTGCTGGCAGCTGTTTGCAGCTGCTAGTATATAGTTGTTAATAATCGGTTATATAAAAAAGGCTACGCTATATGTAGCTTATATAGCTTGTTTTTTTTTTGTGCAGAAAGGTTGTTGCCCACCTTTTTGCTTGTGTGCTAAGCTTTTAGTTTAGCTATTTGGTTGCAGTTTATTTACTTGTTTAAGTAGATTAATTATAATATAATTAATATTTAAAATAGTTTATTTATATTAAACGTTTTAAAACTTTTAGCTAAAATAAATTAAATATATTAAGCTATTTTAGTTTGCTTTTTAGTTTTTTTTTAATATTAAACTAAACTATTTTTATTATATTTTAAATATATTTTAGTTATTTTATTATAGTTATAGTTTGATTTTTATTAAGATATTAAATGTGCAATACTTGCTTTTTTTTTGTACCTAGTTATTTTTATACAATAAAATCGGTTATAAATATATAGTTATTGCTATATAGTTATTTTTAGTTATTTAAATACTAATAATTATATTTTTTATATTTAATAATTGCTTTTTAATTATTGTTTTTTTTGTTTTTTATAATACTTTTTTGCTATATATTTTAGCTTATTATAATAATAGCAAATTATTAAATTAAAACTATTTATTTATTATAATTTATTATAATTTTTGTTTTATTGCTATTTATTTTATTTATAAGCTTAACTTTAAAAATTTTTTATTTAAATATTGTTTATAAAAATATTATTTTTTATTAAGCTATTAGTATATAGTTTTTTTTTGCAAATAATTTAATTTTTTTTGTTTTATTATTAAATATTTTATTGTTTTTTTGTTTTATAAAATATAGTTATAGCGTTTTTAAATAAAACTTATTGCTAAATAAACGCTTTTTTAATATTTTTTTATAGCTTATACTAATAATTAAATATTAATTTAAAATTATTTTTAAATTAGCATTTTTTTTTTAGCTTGCGTATTAAAACTTTGCTATTTTAAAAATTTTTTTAAAAAGCTTTATTTTTTTTTTGCTATAGCTTTATAAATTATATACAAAAAATATATTTAAATAGTTTAAAATTTACGTTTTTTTTTTAATAAACTTTTAAAAGTTAGCTAGTATAATTTATAACTTTAATTTTAAATAATTTAATATATTATAATATAATTTTTAATTAGTTTAAATATTAAATATAGTTTAGTTTAATATTTATATAATTTAAATAGCGTTATTATATTTTAGTTTTTATTAGTTGCTTTTTTTTATAGTTAATATTTAATTTTTAATTTTAGCTGCTTATAATTTTTAAATAAGCTTTTTATAATTATAAATAAGCTTTTTAATATTATTTTTAGTTAGTTTTTAATTAGTTATTAAGTTTAATAACTTTATTAGTTATATATTTAATTATATATTTTAATTTATTAATTATATAGTTTATTATAGCATTTTTTTTATTATAAGCGTTTTTTAATTGTTAAATAGCTGTTTATTTTAAAGCTTTTTTATAATAATAGCTATTTTAATTTAAAATAATCTAAAAAATTATTTAAGTTATTTTTATTTAGTAAATTTTTTTTTTAATTTAATAAATAAAAGTTATTTTTAAGTTTATTATAGTTATTTTTTAACTGTTTAGTAGTATACAACTATAATTGCTTATTTTTTAGCTATTTAAATATTGCGTTATAAATTATATATATAAAAATAAAAAAATATAAAAGTTAAGTTTAGTATTTAATTATAATAGCTTTGCAAAATAATATGCTAATTTTAAAAAATAATATTAAAAAATTACTTTTATTTAAAAGATTAATTTTATATAAAATTTTAACTAAGTATAACCTTTGCTTAATATTTAGAATATATTTATAGAACGTTCGGCATATATAGCTTGTACGGTTTGCCTTTTTATACAATAGCCGTTAGCAGCTGTGTGCAGCTGCTAGTACATAATTGTCGGTAATCGGTTACGTAAAAAAGGCTAAGCCACATGTGGCTTGTGTGGCTTGCCCCCCCTTTGTGCAAAAGGGTTGTCGCTCACCTTCCTGCTTTGCGTGCCAAGCTTTGGCTTAGCTATTTGGTTGCAGTTTATCTACTTGCTTAGGTAGATAAAGTTATAGTTTAATATTTAATTATTAGTTAATTGTTAAATAATAGTTATATTATATATATATATATATATATATAAAATATTTAATATATTTACTTTAAATTTTTATTACTATTTAGTTTTTTTTTTTTTTTTTAATTATACTATAAAATTATTTTTGTTTTTTTAGTTTTGTTTTAAGTTTTTTTTTTATTTTTATTATACTATTTTTTATTTTTTTTTAACTATTTATTAATTATTATTATAATTTTTTATAAAAAGTTTTTAAAAAAATATTAATTTAATAAAAAAAAAAAATAAGTATATTTTAATTATATATATATTATTATAAACTTTAATATTAAAAAAAAATAGTTAAAACTTTTATATTTTATATAGTTTATTATATAAAAATATATTTAAATCTTTATATATGTTATATATATTTATAAAAAAATATTTTTAAAAGTATAAAATATATATTATATACTAAAAACTATTTAGTTTGCTTTATTATATATTATTTTTTTTGTTTTTAAGTAGTTATTAACAAGGTTATGATTTTTAGTTTTAGTTTTTAGTTTTAATCTTTAGTTAACTTTTTTAGTCTTAGTTTTAATCACTAGTTAAAATAATTAATTAGTTTTTAGTTAAGGTTGTAAGTAAATAACCTTAGTTTTAGTTTCTAAGGTGAATAATTAACCTTAGGCTTAATTACCCACCTAACTAAAACTAAGACTAAGGCCTTAACTAAAAACTAAAACTAAAAACTAAAAATATAACTAAAAAGTGAGGTTTTTAAGCTATATTTTAATATATATTTTATTATTTTTCCTATTATTATTACGGTTAAAAAAGTAAAAAAAAGTTATTTTTCCGATTTTTTTTTGGTTAAGTTAACCTATTTTTAAAGTTAGTTATTTTGGTCGAATTTTAGGGTAACTAACTTTAAGGTAACTAAATTTAGTTTTTAAAATGGTTTATTGCAACAGTTATTTGATACTTTTTTATTAAAGTTATACTTTTAAATTTATACTTTTATATATTAAATTATATATTAAAATAAACCTAAAAAGCTTTATTTTTTTATAGTTATATAGTAACTAAAATAACTAATTATTTATTTACTAACTAATTTTATTTACTTTTAGTTATTTAAATAAATAATTAATATTAGTTTTAATTATTTATTTAATTAAAACTAAAACTAATTATTTACTTTTAGTTATAAATTAGTTATAACTAATTATAACTTTATTAATAATATAAAATATAATATAATTTTAATAATTATTAATTAGTTTATAAAAATAATATTGTTTTTTTTATAATAAAAACATTTAATATAATAAAATTAATATAATTATTATATAAACAAATTAAATATTATTGTTTAAACTTTAGGTTTATTACTATTTAAAGCAATATTTAAAAAAAAAACTATATTATAAAAAGCTTTATAGCATATTTATAAGCTATATATAATAAAAACTATTTAAACTAAACTTTTTTTAAGTTTTTTAAAAAAAGTAATAAAGTTTAATTGTTTTATTATAGCGCTTTATATATTAAATAATATGCTAATTTATAGTAGTTATTAGCAGCTTATATTTTTGCGTTAATAGTTTATTTATAGCAATATTACGCTTAGTAAAACAATTAGCTAAGCAATAAAATAGCTATATATAATAAGTTTTAGTTGTTAATAGCTATATATATTACTAAAAAGCTATATTAATAGCTGTTTAATAACTATTTGTAGCTACTAGTATATAGTTATTAATAATTAGTTATATAAAAAAAGTTAAGTTATATATAGCTTGCTTTTTTTTTTATAATAAAAAGGTTATTGTTTATTATTTTGCTTGCGTGTTAAGTTTTAGCTTAGCTATTTAGTTGTAGTTTATTTACTTGCTTAAATGGAAAATTAATTAAATATTAGTTTAATTTTTTAAAAAAAATTATAAATAATAAAAATAAACTAATTATAAACTAGTTTTAAAAAACTTATATAATAAAAAAAAAGTTAAATATTAGCTATTAATTATTTAATATTTTTAAACTAATAAATAAACTAAAAAAATATATTAAACTTTAAAAAAGTATTTATAAATATATATTATATAAAAGCTATATATATAAGCTAAAATATTATTTAAAGCTAAATTTGCATATAATAATAATATATATATTATTATAAAATATTTACTATTTAAAACATTATATAGATTTTATTTTTAAATAATTAACTTTATACTTAAATAACTTTAATTTAAAATATAAAAAGTTAAAAAAACCTATAATATATTATAATAGTTTAAAAAACGTTTAATAAATATTAAGCAAAAACAATAAAAACTATAAAAAAAAATTATAATAAAAAATATATTTTAAAAAAATATTAAGTAAAAAAAATTGTTAGTTTATTAATAGCTTATTTTTAATTTAAATATAAATAAAAATTAGGTTTAATATATATTAAAATTAAAATTATAAAAAACGTTAATTTATAAATATATTAAGTTAAACTTTTAAAGCATTATTTTAATATATATAATATATTTTTTATATTTTTATTAAAATTATAAATAAAATATTAAATAAATAAAATTTAATTAATATTATTAATATTAAAAAATAAACAATAAAAATAAATAATAAAAAATATAATTAAATATTACTAAAATAAAAAAAAAATATTTTATTAAATAAAAAAATAATTTATAAAATATAATATATAAAAACTTAAAAAATATTTAAAAAATATAAAAGGTTTTTTAATAAAATATAAAAAAAAAAGCAAAATATTTATATATTAAATAAAATAAAATAATTAAAATTATTAATATATAAAATATTTAATAATAAAACTTTCGTTAAAAAATTATAAAAAAAACTTAATTAAAATATAACAAAAATAAAAAAACTAGTTAATTATAAATATTAAAAACTAAATAGTAATTTAAAGCTAACTATAAATATATAAAAAAAAGTAAAAAAATAAAAAATATACTTAATATTTATTAATAAATAAAAAAAAAAAAATTTTTTTAAAAAATATAAAACTATAAAAATAAAATATTAAATATATAAAACTTTTCTACCTAAGCAAATAAATAAACTACAACCAAATAGCTAAGCTAAAGTTTAATATATAAATAAAAAAATAAATAACAACTTTTTTATTATAAAAAAAAAAGCAAGCTATATTAGCTATATATAGCTTAATTTTTTTTATATAACCGATTATTAATAACTATATACTAATAGCTATATATAGCTAATAGCAAACAACTAATATAGCTATTTAGCAATATATATAGCTGCTAATAACTAAAATTTATTATATATAGCTATTTTATTGCTTTATTAGTTGTTTTGCTAAATATAATATTGCTATAAATAAGCTATTAACATAAAAATATAAGCTGCTAATAGCTAGTATAACTTAGTATATTATTTAATATATAAAGTATAAAAAAAACTTTTTAACTATTTATTTTATATATATAAAACGTTATAATAAAATAATTAAACTTTATTATTTTTTTAAAAAAACTTAAAAAAGCTTAGTTTAAATAGTTTTTATTATATATAGCTTATAAATATACTATAAAGCTTTTTATAATATAGTTTTTTTTTTAAATATTATTTTAAATAGCAATAAACCTAAAGTTTAAATATTATTAAAATATATAAAACTTTAATATTTATTAATAAATAATTATAATATAAATAAAAAAAAATTAAAATATATAAAACTATAAAAATAAAATAATAAATATATAAAATTTTAATAATTATTAATAAATAATTATAATATAAATAATAAATAATAAATAAATTATAATAAAAAAAAATATTATTTTTTATATATATTTAAATTTTAGCAAACAAATATTATTTTTTAATAACTGTATAGCAATAACTGTATATTTATAACCGATTTTATTGTATAAAAATAACTGGGTGCAAAAAGAGGGCAAGCGTTGCGCATTCGACGTTTTAATAAAAATTAAACCATAATAAAAAAAATATTATTTTTTAATATATATTTAAATTTTAATAAACTAATATTATTTTTTACTATATATTAAAATTTTAGCAAACTAAAATTATTAAATTATAAAAATATATAAGTTAAATTAAATATTAATATTAATTATTAAATAGCTAAAAATTTACTTTTATTAAATTAACAAAAAATATTACTTTTTAAAACTATTATAAATATACTTAATAATTTTTTAAAGTATATAAAAAGTAAAATTAAAAAAAATATTTATTAAAAACTTTAGTATTTTTTTAAAACTATATATTTAAACTTAAAAATTTAACACAATTAATTTGTTTATATTTAATATAATAATTAATATTTTATAGTTATTTATTATTAAAATATATATAAAAAGCTTAAAAAATAAAATTAAAATAAATATAAATAGTAAAATTATAAATATATTTTAATTAAACAATAATTAAAATATATTAAATGTTTTTTTTTAATATAAAAATATTAATAATAATATACTAAAAAACATATTAATTAATAAACAATTAAAAAAAAAAAAATAGCATATAATAAATATTTTTAATTAAAAATTTAAAAAATAACAAATTATAATAATTTTAGCTTAAATAGTAGTTAAATGTTTAAAGTTAAAAACAAATAATATAATATGCTATTTTTTAATAATAGCTTTTTAAAAAGCTAAGCTAGCTTTTATTAAAATATATATATAGCAACTTTAAATAATAACTTTTTTAACTATATAGCAATAATTATATATTTATAACTAACTTTAATGTTTAAACTTTAAGTTTATTGCTGTTTAAAATAATATTTAAAAAAAAAAACTATATTATAAAAAATCTACTTAGGCAAGTAAATAAACTACAACTAAATAGCTAAGCTAAAGCTTAGCAAACAAACAAAAAAATAAATAATAACTTTTTTATACAGAAGCAAAAAAACAAGCTATTTACAAGCTATATATAGCTAAGCTTTTTGCTTATATAACCGATTTTATATAACTATATACTAGTAGCTATATATAGCTACTAATAGCTATTAGTACGGCTTTTAGCAATATATATAGCTGCTAATAACTAAATTATTATATATTGGCTATTTTATTGCTTTGTTAATTATTTTGCTAAGCGTAATATAGCTGCAAACAAGCTGCTAATGCAAAAATATAGGCCGCTAACAGCTAGTATAAATTGGCGCGTTATTTAATATGCAGTACGCAAAAAAAACTTTTTAACTACCTAGCTATAATAGCTATAATAAAACAATTAAACTTTACTACTTTTTCTAGAAAACCTAAAAAAAGCTTAAATTTAAATAGTTTTTACTATATATAGCCTATAAATATACTGTAAAGCTTTTTGTAATATAGTTTTTTTTTTACGTATTACTTTAAGCAGCAATAAAACCTAAAGTTTAACTATTAAACTATATTATAAAAAGCTTTAATAGCATATTTATAAGGTATATATAGTAAAAACTATTTAAACTTAAGCTTTTTTTAAGTTTTTTAAAAAAATAGTAAGTACTAAATTGTTTTATTATAGCGTTTTATATATAAAAAAACAAATAGTTAAAAATATTTTATTATATTTTATATATTAAATAATATGCTTATTTATATTAGCTGTTAATAGTTTATATTTTTATGTTAATAGCTTGTTTATAGCAGTATTATACTTAGTAAAACAATTAGCAAAACAGTAAAATAGCTAATATATAATAAATTAGTTGTTAGCAGCTATATATATTGCTAAAAAACTATACTAATAGCTGTTTAGCAGTTATTTATAGCTGCTAATATATAATAATTAATAATTAGTTATATAAGCAAAAAGCTTAGTTATATATAGCTTATATATAGCTTGTTTTTTACTTTTATATAAAAAAATTATTGTTTATTTTTTTGTTTGCTTGCTAAGCTTTAGCTTAGCTATTTAGTTATAGTTTATTTATTTGCTTAAGTAAATATATATTTATTTATTTAATATTTTTTATTATTTATATTAATATTTTTATAAAAAAGTACTTTTTATTAATAAATAAAAAAAATTAAACTTATATTAAATTTTCTACCTAGGCAAATAAATAAACTACAACTAAATAGTTAAGCTAAAGTTTAATAAACAAACAAAAAAGTAAGCAATAATTTTTTTATACAAAAATAAAAAAGCAAGCTATATATAAACTATATATAGCTAAGCTTTTTATTTATATAACCGATTTTTAATTACTATATATTAGCAGCTGCAAATAGCTATTAAGCAGCTATTAGTATAGCTTTTTAGTAGTATATATAGCTGCTAACAACTAATTTATTATATATTAGCTATTTTATTGCTTTACTAATTGTTTTGCCGGGTATAATACTGCTATAAACAGGTTGCTAACGTAAAAATATAAGCTGCTAATAGCTAGTATAAATTAGTACATTATTTAATATATAAAGCATAATAAAGTATTTTTAACTATTTGTTTTTTATATATAAAGCATTATAATAAAACAATTTAGCATTTACTACCTTTTTTAAAAACTTAAAAAAGGCTTAAGTTTAAATGGTTTTTATTATATATAGCTTATAAATGTGCTATTAAAGCTTTTTATAATATAGTTTTTTTTTATATATTGTTTTAAGCAATAATAAACCTAAAGTTTAACTATTATTAAACTTATATTAAATTTAATATTTAATTTTGCTTTAAGTTTATTTAATTTAAAATTAAACTTATATATTAATAACTATTATATTTTTTTAATTGTTTTTAATATTTAAAGTTTAAATTTTTATATTTTTTTTATAAACATAATTATTTGCTTTATTAATTTTAAATTTAATTTAATTTATAAATTATATTAAAGTTTATATTTATATAAAATTTAAAAATGCTTTAAAATTATTTTCTATTATTAATTATAAAACTATATTTAAATATATATTTTATTATTATTTAATTTATTAATTTTAATTTATTTATTAATTAATTAATAATATTATTTAAAATAACATAAAAAATAATAATTAATTTTTTTATTTTTTTTATATTAATTTTAAAAAACCAAAAAAATTTTAATTTAATAATAATATTTATTATATTGTTTATATTTTAAACTTTATTATATAAATAATATTAAAAAACTATATTTTAAACGATAATATTAATAATTTTATTATAAATTATATAAATAATAATATTTTATATTTATTTTTTAATAAAATATTTATTATTAAAAAATATAAATATAAAAGTATATTTTTTTTTTAATTTATATATATATATATTAACTATTTTTAAATTTAATTATTTAATAGTTAAACTTTAAGTTTAATAGTTAATTTTTAAGTTTATTGCTGCTTAAAGTAGTATATAAAAAAAAAACTATATTATAAAAAGCCTTATAGTACATTTATAAGCTGTATATAATAAAAACTACTTAAACTTAAGCTTTTTTTAGGTTTTTAAAAAAAGTAGTAAGTGCTAAATTGCCCTATTATAGCGCTATAATATAATATATAAATAGTTAAAAGTGCTTTTTTATATTTTACAAGTTAACTAATATATTAATATTTTGCTAGCTATTAGCAGCTTATATTTTTATATTGGCAGCCCGTTTATAGCTATATTGCACTTAGCAAAGCAATTAGCAGAGCAATAAAATAGCCAATATATAATAATTTAGTTGTTAGCAGCTATACATATTGCTAAAAGCTATACTAATAGCTATTAGTAGCTATTTATAGCTATTAGTATATAGTTATAAATAATTAGTTATATAAAAAAAGCTAAGCTATATATAGCTTATATATAGCTTATTTTTTTTCCGTGCAAAAAAATTGTTGCCTACCTTTCTGCTTGCATACTAAGCCTTCGGCTTAGCTATTTAGTTATAGTTTATTTACTTGCTTAGGTAAATTAAACTTTAGGTTTATTACTACTTAAAGCAATATATAAAAAAAAAACTATATTATAAAAAGCTTTAATAATATATTTATAAGCTATATATAGTAAAAACTATTTAAACTAAAGCTTTTTTTAAGTTTTTTAAAAAAGATAATAAAATTTAATTGCTTTATTATAGCGCTTTATATATAAAAAACAAATAGTTAAAAGGTTTTTTTTTATATTTTATATATTAAATAATATATTAATTTATGCTAGCTATTAGCAGCTTGTATTTTTATATTAGCGGCCTGTTTTATATTAGTATTATAGCTTAACAAAATAATTAGCAAAGTAGTAAAATAGCTAAATATAGTAAATTAGTTATTAGTAGCTATTAAGGTTATAATTAGTTATAACTAATTTATAACTAAAAGTAAATAATTAGTTTTAGTTTTAGTCACCTACCTAACTAAAACTAAGGTTAATTATTCACCCTAGAAACTAAAACTAAGGTTAATCACTTAGGCAGGTAACTAAAACTAATATTAATTATTTACTTAAATAACTAAAAGTGATTTAAATTACTTAGTAAGTAAATAATTAGTTATATATAACTATAAAAAAGTAGGACTTTTTAGCTTTATTTTAATATATAACTTAATATATAAAAATACAAACTTAAAAATATAACTTAAAAAACAAAATATTAAGTAACCGTTATAACAAACAATTTTAAAGGTTAAAATAACCTTAAATTTAGTTATTTTAAAGTTAGTTACTTTAAAATTTAGTAAAATTTTTAGAAAATAACTAACTTTAAGAAAAAGTTAACTTAATTAAAAAAAATCGAAAAAATAACTACTTTTTAGTTTTTTAACAGCAATTAACTAAATAATAATAATAAAATATATATTAAAATATAGCTTAAAATTTTCTTTTTTTAGTTATTTTAGTTTTAGTTTTAGTTACTTACCCTAACTAATTATTTATTTAACTAAGTAACTAAAACTAAAGTTAATTACTCACCTTAAAAACTAAAACTAAGGTTATTTACTTATAACTTTAACTAAAAACTAATTAATCACTTTAACTAATAACTAAAACTAAAACTAAAAAGGTTAACTAAAAACTAAAACTAAAAACTAAAACTAAAAATCATAACCTTAGCAGCTATATATATTACTAAGCAGTTATACTAATTGTTTGCTAATAGCTATATATAGCTGCTAATATATAGTAGTTATTAATTAGTTATATAAAAAAAATTAAGCTATATATAGCTTATATAGCTTACTTTTTTTTTTGTATAAAAAAATTGTTGTTTATTTTTTTATTTATATATTAAGCTTAAGCTTAACTATTTAATTATAGTTTATTTATTTGCTTAAATAAATTAAATTTAATTATTTAAATATAATAAATTTATATTATTATAAAATATATAACAAACGTTTAAAAAAACTTTTTAAAAAAAAATTTTTTTATAAAAAAATAAAACAAAATATTTTTTTTTATAATTAAAAAATAATTTTATTTAATATATATATTTATTTTTATATTTTTAATATTTAATATTTAAACTTTAGGTTTATTGCTGCTTAAAGCAGTACTTAAAAAAAAAACTATATTATAAAAAGCTTTATAGCGCATTTATAGGCTATATATAGTAAACACTACTTAAACTAAGCTTTTTTTAAGTTTTTTAAAAAAAATAGTAAAATTTAATTGCTTTATTATAGCGTTTTATATATATAAAAAACAAATAGTTAAAAAAATTTTTTTTGTGCTTTATATATTAAATAATATGCTAATTTATGCTAGCTGTTAGCAGCTTATATTTTTACGTTAGCAGCCCGTTTTATAGCAGTATTATAGCCTGGTAAGGTAATTAGCAAGGCAGTAAAATGGCCGTATACAATAAGTCAGTTGTTAATAGCTATATATACTGCTAAAAGCTATACTAATAGCTGTTGATAGCTATTTATAGCTGCTAATATACGGTTATAAGTATGCAGTAGTAGGGTTAAAGTTAACGGGAAAAAAAGTAGTAAGCTATAAATAGCTTATATAGCTTGCTTTTTCTCCCGGCAAGAGAGGTTATCCCCTATTATTCTAGCTTACGTGCCAAGCTAAGCTTAACTATTTAGTTGCAGTTTAATTATTTGCCTAGGTAGATTATATTTTTAATATTTAATATTAATTTTATATAAATAGTTATATATATTAAAGTTTTTTTTTAATAGTTAAACTTTAAGTTTATTATTATTTAAAAAAATATATAAAAAAAAACTATATTATAAAAAGCTTTAATAGCATATTTAAAAAACTATTTAAAATTAAGCTTTTTTTAAGTTTTTTAAAAAAGTAATAAATGCTAAATTGTTTTATTATAGTGCTTTATATATAAAAAAATAAATAGTTAAAAGTATTTTATTGCGTTTTATATATTAAATAATATATTAATTTATATTAGCTATTAATAGTTTGTATTTTTATATTAGTAATTTGTTTGCAATAATATTATGCTTAGCAAAACAATTAACAAAACAGTAAAATAGCTAATATATAATAAGTTAGTTATTAATAGCTATATATACTATTAAAAAATTATACTAATAGCTGTTTAGCGGTTATTTATAGCTGCTAATATATAATAATTAATAATTAATTATATAAACAAAAAGCTTAGCTATATATAGTTTGTATATAGCTTGCTTTTTATTTTTATATAAAAAAATTATTGCTTATTTTTTTGTTTGTTTATTAAGCTTTAACTTAGCTATTTAGTTATAGTTTATTTATTTGCCTAAATAGAATATATATTAAAGTTTAATATATAAAATAATTAAAGTATTTTTAAAATTAAAAACTGCTTTAATTTATATAAATTAAAATATTTTTTTTGCTAAATTTAAATTTATATTTTTAACTTTATTAAATTAAAAAATATTAGTTTAATTTAAATAAATATTTAAAATATTTATTAAAATAATAATATATTTATAAGCTAAATATTATTAATAATTGTATATTTACGACCGACTTTATTATATAAAAATAACTAGGTGTAAAAAAAAAAACAAGCGTCGCGCATTTAACGTTTTAATAAAAATCAAACTATAATAAGCTAAATATTATATTATATTTTTATAAAATATATTATTTATTTATTAAATTTAAAAAAATATAAAACAATTAATATATAAATATTAAATAATTATTTAAAACAAATTAACTATAATATATATTTTTTTTAACTTAAATATATAATATTTATTAATTTTATTTTATAAAATTTAGTTTATATTAGTTTTATTGCTGTTTTAAATACTAGCGCTTATAAATTAAACATTTATTTTTTTAAAAAGTTTAATTTTACTATATTATTAAAATATAAATATTTATTATTTACTATAATTTTTAATTTAATATAAAAAACTAGCTATTTTAAATTTAACAAGTTATTTTTTTATTATTTTAAAATTAAAACTAATATTATTAACTTATTATAAAACAAATATAATAAAAAATAATTTATTTATATTTTTAAAAATAAATATACTAAAAATTTATATAAGTTAAAAGCTAAAAAAAAAAGTAGTAATAACTAAAATATTAATTTAAATAAAAATAAATTATATAATAAGTTTAATAATAAAATTTATATTATAAATAATAGTTTAAATAAAAAATTAAACGCTTATATTAACAAAAAAATATGTTTAAAAAAAGTATATTTTTTTATTTTTATTTTTATATTATAATATATTAATTTTTTTTAAACAAATATATTATTATAATAAAAAAAAATACTTTACGATTTTTAATTATAAGCATTTTAATTAAACGTTATTTAGCTATTTTAGTTATTTAGCTATTTTAGTTATATTAATATTTATAAAAAAAACTTTTTTTATTTTTAATAATATTATTATAAAAAATAAAAATAGGTTAGGCCACCTAAGCAAATAAATAAACTATAACTAAATAGCTAAGCTAAAGCTTGGCATGCAAAGCAAAAAAATAAGCAACAACCTTTTTATACAAAGGGAAAACAAGCTACACAAGCTATATATAGCTTAATTTTTTTTATATAACCGATTATTAACAACTATATACTAATAGCTATATATAACTACTAATAGCTATTAATATAGCTTTTAGCAATATATATAGCTGCTAATAATTAATTTATTATATATAGCTATTTTACTATTTTATTAATTGTTTTACTAAGCGTAATACTATTATAAACAAACTACTAATATAAAAATATAAGCTGCCGATAGCTGGTATAAATTAATATATTATTTAATATATAAAGCGCAAAAAAAACCTTTTAACTATTTGTTTTTTATATATAAAGCGCTGTAATAAAGCAATTAAATATTATTATCTTTTTTAAAAAACTTAAAAAAAGCTTAGTTTAAGTAGTTTTTACTATATATAGCTTATAAATATGCTATAAAGCTTTTTATAATATAGTGTTTTTTTTAAATATTGTTTTAAGTAATAATAAACCTAAAGTTTAAATATTAATAAAAATAAGTTAGTTTTAAATACAATAAAAAAATTAACGTTATTAAAAAACTAGAAAATTAAAAATATTTAAATTTTATAATAGCAATTTAATAAAAATCGAATAAATAAAAAATAAAATAAAAATAAAAATAATAAAAAAAAATTAAATATATATATATTTTTTTTTTATATTTTATTTTGTTATATAAATAATTAAATTATTAAATAAGCTTAAAAAAATTAAAAAATTATAAAACTTATATATTATATAATAAAAAAAATTTTTAATAATAGTTAAACTTTAGTTTTATTGCTATTTAAAGCAGTATATAAAAAAAAAACTATATTATAAAAAGTTTTAATAGTATATTTATAAGCTATATATAGTAAAAACTATTTAAACTTAAGCTTTTTTTAAATTTTTTAAAAAAATAGTAAATATTAAATTGCTTTATTATAGTATTATATATATAAAAAAATAAATAGTTAAAAATATTTTATTATGCTTTATATATTAAATAATATGCTAATTTATACTAGCTATTAATAGCTTATATTTTTATATTAGCAGTTTATTTATAGCAATATTATATTTAGCAAAATAATTAACAAAGCAATAAAATAGCTAATATATAATAAATTAGTTGTTAATAGCTATATATATTATTAAAAAGCTATTAGTATAGTTTTTTAATAGTATATATAGCTATTAATAATTAATTTATTATATATTAGCTATTTTACTATTTTGTTAATTATTTTATTAAATATAATACTATTATAAACAAGCCGTTAATATAAAAATATAAACTATTAATAGCTAATATAAATTAATATATTATTTAATATATTATAGTTTAATTTTTATTAAAACGTTAAATATATAACGCTTGCTTTTTTTTTACACTTAGTTATTTTTATATAATAAAGTCGGTTGTAAATATATAGTTATTGCTATACAGTTATTTATATAAATAACGCAAATATAATATAAATTTTTAATAACTTTACCGAAACTATTCTATATAGCCGTTTATACAACAAGCGCAGCTTTAAACTTAAAAACGGACCTAGCGTATATACCAAGCCAAACTTTCCTTTATTATGCGCTTAATTGCTAAACCTTAGCAAAAAAAATAGCAAAAAGGTAGCCGTTTTAAGCTTGCCGACTAAACTTTATTTAATATGCTATATATATTTAAATTTAAATAAAAAAACTAACTACAAAAATAAAAAGTAAATAAAAGCTTTACTTATAAAGCAGTTATTTTTTTTACTTTTTATTGTTATTGTTATAACTATATTTTTATTACTATTATACTTTTTATAACAACTAATGCAAAAGTCTTTTTTAGTAGCTTTTTTAAATATTATTTTAGCTTTAAAAAAATCTATTACTATTATTACTATTATTAATAACATACTATAATAAGCTTTTAAAGTAAAACTTTAGCTAAAATTATTTTTAAATTGCTAAAAGCAATTAAAAATTTTAATACTTAAAATATTAATAGGTTTAATAATATTTATAAACGTTATTTTATAGTTATATATTTTTTTGTATATTTAAATAATTGTTAATATTTAAAATTTTATAAAGCTATAATAAAAACTAAAATAAACTAAAACAAAATAAACTAACATAAAACTAAAAATATTAAAAAAAAAGTTTTTATTAAAGCACTTTAAAAAGTTAATAAATATATAAATTTAAAGTATAGTTAAGCGTGGTTAACTTGTTGTATAGCAGTAGGCTAAATAGCTTAATAGCTAACTGTAGTTTAAAATAAAAGCGCAATAGAAACATTTTTATAGCTGTTGTTTAAAGTTTAATTAAAAGGCATTATTGTAAAAAAAAAAGCTATTTTTAGCGTTTTGGCTTTTTATATAAAAAAAAAGGCGTTAAAAGCGTTATTAGTAGCTAATTAACAAATTATAGCTTAATAAAAAGCTTAGCTTAAAGTTTAAGTTAGTTAGTTAGCAATAAATATCCGATTATACTATAATATATAAAACACAAATTACTAAATAACTATAAATAAGCTAAAGCCTATATTATTTAATATATAAAGCGCAATAAAATATTTTTAACTATTTATTTTTTTATATATAAAGTGCTATAATAAAACAATTTAATATTTATTATTTTTTTTAAAAAATTTAAAAAAAGCTTAAGTTTAAATAGTTTTTATTATATATAGCTTATAAATATGCTATTAAAGCTTTTTATAATATAGTTTTTTTTTATATACTATTTTAAACAGCAATAAATTTAAAGTTTAACTATTAACTATTAAATTTTTTTTTTATATTTTAATATTTAATATAAAAAATATATATTATTTAATTTTTTATAAATTTTTAAATATAATATTATTATAAAAATAAATATTAAAATATAAATAAAAATAGTAAAAAAAAAAAGCATTTGTTATAAAAACCGGCTTTTTTTTTTTTTTATTAAATTATATATTTTTTTTAAAAATATTAATTTATTAAAAAATATATAAACTTTAATTTTAATAGTTTTAATTTGTTTATTTTAGCTTATATATAATAATTAAAATAAAAAAGTATATATTATTTAAAAAAGCTTTTTTTTTATTAGTTTATATATTTTATTAAAAAGTTATATATTTTAAAAAATTTACATTTTATATATTTTATTATTATTAAATATTAAATTTTAGCATAAATAAAAATAGTAAAAATAAAAAGTATATATTATTTAAAAAAGCTTTTTTTTTATATTAAATTATATATTTTTTTCGAAAAATAATTTTTTTTAAAATAATATATTTTATATACTTAATTGTTATTAATTAATAAATTTTAATTTAAATAAAAATATTAAAAATAAAAAATATATATTATTTAAAAAAGTTTTTTTTTTATATTAAATTATATATTTTTTTTAAAAAATAATTTTTTTTTTAAAATAATATATTTTATATATTTAATTATTATTAATTTATAATTTTAGCTTAAATAAAAATAATAAAAATAAAAAATATATATTATTTAAAAAAGCTTTTTTTTTTATATTAAGTTATATATTTTTTTTAAAAAGTAATTTTTTTAAAAATAATATATTTTATATATTTAATAGTTAAACTTTAGGTTTATTGCTGCTTAAAGCAGTATATAAAAAAAAAACTATATTATAAAAAGCTTTAATAGCATATTTATAAGCTATATATAATAAAAACTATTTAAACTAAGCTTTTTTTAGGTTTTTTAAAAAGGTTAGTAAGTGCTAATTGTTTTATTATAGCGCTTTATATAAAAAACAAATAGTTAAAAGGTTTTTTTTACGCTTTATATGTTAAATAATGCGCTAATTTATGCTAGCTGTTTGCGGCCTGTATTTTTATATTAGCGGCTTGTTTGCAGCAGTATTACGTTTAGCAAAGCAATTAGCAAGGTAATAAAATGGCCGAATATAGTTATATTAGTTGTTAGCAGTTATATATACTGCTAGGCGGCTATACTAATTGTTTGCTAGCAGTTATTTGCAGCTGCTAGTATATAGTTATCGGTAATTAGTTATATAAGCAGAAAGCTTAGCTATATATAGCTTATATATAGCTTGTTTTTTATTTTTGTATAAAAAGGTTGTTGTTTACTTTTTTGTTTGTTTGCTAAGCTTTAGCTTAGCTATTTGGTTATAGTTTATTTATTTGTTTAAGTAAAATATTTTATATATTTAATTATTATTAATTTATAATTTTAGCTTAAATAAAAATAATAAAAATAAAAAATATATATTATTTAAAAAAGCTTTTTTTTTTATGTTAAGTTATATATTTTTTTTAAAAAGTAATTTTTTTTAAAATATTTTATTTTATATATTTAATTATTATTAATTAATAAATTTTAGCTTAAATAAAAATATTAAAAATAAAAAGCATATATTATTTAAAAAAGTTTTTTTTTTTATAAATTTATATATTTTTTTAAAAAAGTAATTTTTTTAAAAATATTTTATTTTATATATTTAACTATTATTAATTAATAAATTTTAGCTTAAATAAAAATATTAAAAATAAAAAGTATATATTATTTAAAAAAGCTTTTTTTTTTATTAGTTTATATATTTTATTAAAAAGTTATATATTTTAAAAAATTTATATTTTATATATTTTATTATTATTAAATATTAAATTTTAGCATAAATAAAAATAGTAAAAATAAAAAGTATATTATAGTTTTTTATTATGGTTTAATTTTTATTAAAACATTGAATGCGCAATGCTTGCTTTTTTTTTACACCTAGTTATTTTTATATAATAAAGTTAGTTATAAATATATAGTTATTACTATAAGTTATTTATATAAATAATATAAATATAATATAAATTTTTAATAACTTTACTAAAACTATTCTATATAGCTATTTATATAACAAGCATGGCTTTAAACTTTTAGTATATATATTAAACTAAACTTTTTTTTATTATTTGTTAGCGTTTAATTGCTAAACTTTAGCAAAAAAAGTAGCAAAAAAATAGCTATTTTAAGCTTGCTAACTAAACTTTATTTAATATGCTATATATATTTAAATTTAAATAAAAATGCTATACAAATAAAAAATAAACAAAAGCTTTGCTTATAAAATAGTTATTTTTTTTACTTTTTATTGCTATTGTTATAACTGCATTTTTATTATTATTATACTTTTTATAACAATATTATTATTACTATTATTAATAACTAAAGTGTTTAAACTTAATAACTATAGTAAGCTTTTAAAGTAAAGCTTTAGCTAAAACTATTTTTAAATTGTTAAAAGCAATTAAAAATTTTAATACTTAAAGTATTAATAAGTTTAATAATACTTATAAACGCTATTTTATAGTTATATATTTTTTTGCATATTTAAACAATTGTTAATATTTAAAATTTTATAAAGCTATAATAAAAACTAAAATAAACTAAAGCAAAATAAACTAATATAAAACTAAAAATATTAAAAAAAAAGTTTTTATTAAAGCACTTTAAAAAATTAACAAGTATATAAATCGGTTAACTTATTGTACAGCAGCAAGCTAAATAGCTTAATAGCTACAGCTTAAAATAAAAGCATAACAAAAGCATTTTTATAGCTGCTGTTTAAAGCTTAATTAAAAAGCATTATTACTACGCAAAAAAAAAAGCTATTTTTAGCGTTTCGGCTTTTGTTATAAAAGTTAAAGATTTATAAACTTTATATAAAAAAAAAAGCGTTAAAAACGTTATTAAAAATTGCAGCTTAACAAAAAGCTTAATAGGTTAATTAGTTTGCAATAAATATTTAATTGTACTATAGTATATAAAACACAAATTACTAAATGACTATAAATAAACCGAAGCCTAAAAATAAAAAATATATATTATTTAAAAAAGCTTTTTTTTTTATATTAAATTATATATTTTTTTTAAAAAATAATTTTTTTAAAATAATATATTTTATATACTTAATTATTATTAATTAATAAATTTTAGTTTAAATAAAAATATTAAAAATAAAAAATATATATTATTTAAAAAAGTTTTTTTTTTATATTAAATTATATATTTTTTTTAAAAAGTAATTTTTTTTTAAAATAATATATTTTATATATTTAATTATTATTAATTTATAATTTTAGCTTAAATAAAAAAAAAAAAAAAAATTTTTTTAAAAAATAATTTATTTTATTTAATTTTTTATTATTAATTAATAAATTTAAGCTTAAATAAAAATAAAAAAAATTAAAAATATATATAGTTAAAAAAATATTTTTTTTAGTATTTAGTTATATATTTTTTAAAATATAAACTTTTTTAATATTTTTATATTATATTAAATTATATTATTATATATAAATATATATAAATATATATTATAATAATTATAAAATTATTAAAAATTAATTTATAATTATAAAAAAATAAATTTTTATTAATAATATTATAATAGTTTAACTTTTATTTAAAAAAAATAATAAAATAATATTAATAATATAATTTTTAATAATAAAAAACTTTATTATTTTAAAAAAAATAAAGCTATTATTTAAAAATTTAAAAGTTATAAACATTATTAAAAAGCTTAAAGTTTAATAACTTAAATAATATTATTGTTTTTTTTTATTATTAATATTAATATTAAAATAATATAATTTATATTTAATAGTTAAACTTTAGGTTTATTATTATTTAAAATAATATATAAAAAAAAAACTATATTATAAAAAACTATATAGCAATAACTATATATTTACAACCGACTTTATTGTATAAAAATAACTAGGTGCAAAAAAAAAGCAAACGTTGCGCATTTAACGTTTTAATAAAAATTAAACTATAATAAACTATATTATAAAAGGCTTTAATAATATATTTATAAGCTATATATAATAAAAACTATTTAAACTTAAGCTTTTTTTAAGTTTTTTAAAAAAGTAATAAATGTTATATTATTTTATTATAACATTTTATATATAAAAAAATAAATAGTTAAAAATGCTTTATTACGCTTTATATATTAAATAATATATTAATTTATACTAGCTATTAGCAGTTTATATTTTTATATTAATAGCTTATTTATAACACTATTATACCTAACAAAATAATTAACAAAATAATAAAATAGCTAATATATAATAAATTAGTTATTAGCAGCTATATATACTACTAAAAAGCTATATTAATAGCTACTTAATAGCTATTTATAGCTGCTAATATATAATAATTAGTAATTAATTATATAAGCAAAAAGTTTAGCTATATATAGCTTATATATAGCTTGCTTTCAACTGTATAGCAATAACTGTATATTTACAACCGACTTTATTGTATAAAAATAACTAGGTGCAAAAAAAAAGCAAGCGTCGCGCATTTAACGTTTTAATAAAAATTAAACCATAATATATAGCTTGCTTTCTACTTTTATATAAAAAAATTGTTGCTTATTTTTTTGTTTGTTTGCTAAGTTTTAGTTTAGCTATTTAGTTATAGTTTATTTATTTGCTTAGGTAAATTTTTATATATATTTTAATTTTATAATATTAAAAAATAAACAAAAAAAAATATATATAAATTATATTATATATTTAAATATAGCAAAAAAAGCGCTATTAAATTATATATTATACTTTTTATATATATTAAAAATAAAATTAAAAAAAATCGGTTTATAAAATAAAATATAAATTAATAAATAATTAAAAATAATAGTAATAAAAATAAGTAAAAATTAAGCTTAAATATATTAAAATAAAGCAAAATTTAAGCTTTTAAATAATATTATGGTTTTTTTTATTATAGTTTAATTTTTATTAAGATATTAAATGCGCAATGTTTGCTTTTTTTTTGCACCTAGTTATTTTTATACAATAAAGTTGGTTATAAATATATAGTTATTGCTATATAGTTATTTTACTATATAAGTAACGCAAATATAATATGGATTTTTAATAACCTTAAATATTAAGCCTACTGCAGAAAAAATGCTATTTATAATTTTATTAAAACTATTTTATATAGCCGTTTATATAATAAGCGTAGCTTTAAACTTTTAGCTATAGCATAAATAAGTTTGTTATATTAAAGCAGAATGCTAAAATTAATATAAAAATAAACCTAGTATATATGCTAAGCTAAACTTTTTTTTATTATATGTTTAATTGTTAAACTTTAGCTAAAAAAATAGCAAAAAAGTAATTATTTTAAGCTTGCTAACTAAACTTTATTTAATATGCTATATATATTTAAATTATAGCTTATAGTTAAATATATATACAAATAAAAATGCTAACTACAAAAATAAAAAGTAAGCAAAAAGCTTTGCTTATAAAGCAGTTATTTTTTTTATTTTTTATTGTTATTGTTATAACTGTATTTTTATTACTATTATATGCTTTATAATAATATTACTATTATTATTAATAACTATAATAAGCTTTTAAAGCAAAGCTTTAGCTAAAACTATTTTTAAATTGCCGAAAGCAATTAAAAATTTTAATACTTAAAATATTAATAGGTTTAATAATATTTATAAATGCTATTTTATAGTTATTTATTTTTTTGCATATTTAAATAATTGCTAATATTTAAAATTTTATAAAGCTATAATAAAAACTAGAATAAACTAAAGCAAAATAAACCAATATAAAACTAAAAATATTAAAAAAAAAGTTTTTATTAAAACATTTTAAAAAGTCGATAAGTATATAAATTTAAGGCATGGTTAAGCGCTAATACTGCGGTTGACTTGTTGTATAGCAGCAGGCTAAATGGCTTGATAGCTAACTGCAGCTTGGAATAGAAGTATAACAGAGGTGTTTTTGCGGCTGCTGTTTAGGGCTTAATTAAAGGGCGTTATTGCTATATAAAGGAAAAAGCTATTTTTGGCGTTTTGGCTTTTGTTGTAAAGGTTGGAGATTTGCGGACTTTGTATAAAGAAAAAGGTGTTAAGGGCGTTGTTAGTTTAACTAATGAATTGTGGCTTAATAAGAAGCTTAATAGGTTAGTTAGTTAGCAATAAACATTTGATTGTACTGTAGTACGTAAAATATAAATTACTAGGTGACTATGAATAGGCTAAAGCTTAAGCTTTTAAATAATATAAATTATAACTTTATAAAACTAAATATAATTTAAATAATATATATTTTAAATAATTAATTTTTAAAAGTATTAATAATTATTAATTTTTTTAAAAAAAAGTTAAAATTAATAAAATATAAAAAAAAATATATTATTAAAAAGCTTAAATTTTTAAAAATATAAAAATATTATTTTTTTTTTATAAAGCAAATATTATTATTATAATAATTATATATATATATAATAAATAATAAAAATTTTAATAAATATATTTAATAGTTAATTTTCAAGTTTATTGTTGCTTAAAGTAGTATATAAAAAAAAAACTATATTATAAAAAGCTTTACAGCATATTTACAAGCTATATATAGTAAAAACCACCTAAACTTAAGCTTTTTTTAGGTTTTTAAAAAAAATAATAAGTGCTAAATTGCTTTATTACAACGCTATAATATAATATATAAATAATTAAAAGTGCTTTTTTGCGCCCTATAAGTTAATTAATATACTAATATTTTGCCAGCTATCGGCGGCTTATATTTTTATATCGGCAGCCCGTTTGCAGCTATATTACGTTTAGCAAAGCAATTAATAAAGCAGTAAAATAGCCAATATATAATAATTTAGTTGTTAGCAGCTATATATACTGCTAAAAGCTATACTAATAGCTATTAGTAGCTATTTATAGCTGCTAGTATATAGTTGTAAATAATTAGTTATATAAAAAAAGCTAAGCTATATATAGCTTATATATAGCTTGCTTTTCTTTTGTACAAAAAAATTGTTGCCTACTTTCCTGCTTGCGTGCTAAGCCTTTAGCTTAGCTATTTAGTTGCAATTTATTTACTTACCTAAATAAATTAATAAATATATTTATATTAATAATAAATAATTAATAATAAATAATAACAATATAATATAATTAAAAAACATATATTGTTTATATAAATTTTTTAAAATTTAAATTAAAAAAATAAAAAATAAATATTTTTATAAAATATTTTTATATATTAAAAATTAAAAAATTAAAAAAAAAATTAAAAAAAATTAAAAAAAAACTTTAGTTATTAGTTTTAGTTTTATTTACTTATAACTAAAATTAATTATTTAAGCAAATAACTAAAACTAAAATTAATTATTTAAAAAAGTGATTAAAATTAAAATTAATTACTTAAAAAAGTAACTAAAAACTAATTATTTACTTATAGCCCTAACTAAAACTAAAACTAAAAAAGTTAACTAAAAACTAAAACTAAAAACTAAAACTAAAAACTAAAACTAAAAATCACAACCCTAGCAGCTATATTAATTGCTTGCTAGCAGCTATATATAGCTACTAGTATATAATTATTACTAATTGGTTATATAAAAAAGGTTAAGCTATATATAGCTCATGTGGCTTGCTTTTTTTTTTATAATAGAAAAGTTGTTGTTTACTTTTTTGTTTACGTGCTAAGCTTCGGCTTAGCTATTTGGTTGCAGTTTATTTACTTGCTTAAGTAGCTTAAAATATTAGCTTTTTATATAAGCTTTTTTTTTTAATATATATTTAGTTAACTAATATTTTAGTTTTTTATATATAAAGTATTTTTTATTTATATAAAAGTTTAGCTTATATAATTTTTTGCTATTTATTAAATATTATTATATATTAAATTAATTAAAAAATTTAAATATAGACTTTTTTTTTATATAACTGCTTTAGTTATATTTTTGGTTAATAAAATAAGTGCTATTTTTTTGTTATATAAACTAATTTAGTATATTATTTGCAGCAATTTAAATATATGTTTAAACGTTTAAAAAAAAAAGTTTATATATTAGCTTTTAAAAAGTTAACGCTATATAAAACTTTAGTATTTTTTAGCATGTTTATATAATATTTATATTTAGCTAAACTTTGCTTTTATAGCTAACACTTAGCATATATTATATTTTTATTAGTTTAGCAATTATAAACTTAAATACTTTATATATTAATATATTTAAGTTTTTTTTTTATTTATATAAAAATAATAATAGTTTAATTAGCTTAATATTAGCTATAGTTTATATTAATATTAAAATAACTATTTATTATATAATAAATTTTATTAGGCTTCGGCCTATTTATAGTTACCTAGTGATTTGTGTTTTACGTACTACGGTATAATCGGATGTTTATTGCTAACTAACTAACCTAGCTTTTTGTTAAGCTGCAATTTGTTAGTTAGCCAGTTATTAATAACGCTTTTAACGCTTTTTTCCTTATATAAATATAACAGAAGCCAAAACGCCAAAAATAGCTTTCTCCCTTGCAATAACACTTTTTAATCAAGCCTTAAATAGCCGTAGAAATGCTTTTGTTACGTTTTTATTCCAAGCTGTAGTTAGCTATTAAGCTATTTAGCTTGCTGCTATGCGACAAGTTAACTATGCTTAACTATGCTTTAAATTTATATACTAGTTGATTTTTTAAAATGCTTTAATAAAAACTTCTTTTTTAACTTTTGCAAGCTTAACTTTTTTTACTACATTTTAGTTTATTTTAGTTTTTTAGTTTATTTTAAGTTTTATTATAGCTTTATTAAATTTTAAATATTTAAAATTATTTAAATATGTTAATATATATATAATAAAAAAATTAAGCTTTTAATTATAGTTAAATTTATTTATGTTTTAAATATTAAAATTTTTAATTGCTTTTAGCAATTTAAAAATAGCTTTAGCTAAAGCTTTGCTTTAAAAGCTTGCTATAATTATTAAGTTTAAACACTTTAGTTATTAATAGTAATAATAGTAATAATATTATTATAAAGCATATAATAGTAATAAAAATATTATAATAGCAGCAATAAAAAATAAAAAAAATAACTGCTTTATAAATAAAGCTTTTGTTTACTTTTTATTTTTATAGCATTTTTATTTATATATATGCTTAACTATAAGCTGCAATTTAAATATATATAGCATATTAAATAAAGTTTAGTTAGCAAGCTTAAAACAGTTACTTTTTTGCTATTTTTTTTGCTAAAGTTTAGCAATTAAGCATATAATAAAAAAAAGTTTAGCTTAGCATATATGCTAGGTTTATTTTTATATTAACTTTAGTATTTTGCTTTAGTATAATAAATTTATTTATATTATAGCTAAAAGTTTAAAGCTATATTTATTATATAATAAACAGCTATATAAAATAGTTTTAATAAAGTTATAAATAGCATTTTTTTTATAGTAAGCTTAGTATTTAAAATTGTTAAAAATTTATATTATATTTATATTATTTATATAAATAACTATATAGCAATAATTATATATTTATAACTAACTTTATTATATAAAAATAACTAAATGCAAAAAAAAAGCAAGCGTTATATATTTAACGTTTTAATAAAAATTAAACTATAATATAATAAATTTTACTTTAAATTTAGTTAAAACTAATATTATATATATAAAAGTTTTTTATATAACTTTTTAAAATAGTTAAAAATATTATATAATATTAGTTTTTAGTTATTTTTAAATATTAATAAATATTAATAAATAGTTATATTTTAATAAATAATAAGTTATATAGTTTGCTTAAATAATTAAGTTTTTTTTTTAAATTTTTTAAAATATAATATATTTATTAAGCAGTATTATATTGTTTTATATGTTTTTTATTAGTAAAAAGTTAAAAAATAAGTTATATAACATTAGGCTTAATATTATATATAAATATGCTTATAATATAAATGTTTAAAAAAAGTTATATATAATAAAATATTTATATATAAATTAATAGTTTAGTTTATATGCTGTTTTTATTATATAATTAAATGTTAGCTTTTAATTATATAGTTATTTAATTGTTTATTATATATTTTATTATATAGTTTGGTTGTTTAGTATTTAAATATATATTTTTAAAAGCTATTTATATAAAAGCTAAAATTACTAGTATTTTTATTATATAATATTTTAAAAAATAAAAGTAGCTTATAAAGTATTATATAGTTATTAGCTTAAGCTTAAAAATAAAAAAGCTAACTAAAAATATATAAAAAAATAAAATATTAAAAAATAAAATAGTAAATTGTTTTATTTAAAAATTTTTTAGTTATTTTAACTTTTTTTTATATAATGTTTACTAGCTTTTATATAATCGATTTAGTTGCTTTTTTTAGTTATATACTTTTGTTTATAATAATTTAAAGCATTTTTTTTAAAAAATTTTAATAAACCTAATTAAATATTTTTTTAGTTTATATTTTAAAGTTTTCTATATATATATTTTAAAATTTTTAGTTAATATTTATTAAGTTTTTATATTTAATTAGCTAAAATATAAGCTATATATTTAAATATAAATTAGTAGCTTATATAAAGTTAAGCTATAGTTTTTATAGTTAAAAGTTTATTTAGTTTTATATATTTTATATATTAAAGCTATTATAGTTTAATTTTTATTAAAACGTTAAATGTATAATGCTTGCTTTTTTTTTGCACTTAGTTATTTTTATACAATAAAGTCGGTTATAAATATATAGTTATTGCTATATAGTTATTTTATTATATAAATAATACAAATATAATATAAATTTTTAACAACTTTAAATATTAAGCTTATTATAAAAAAAATGCTACTTATAATTTTATTAAAACTATTTTATATAGCTGTTTATTATGCAATAAGTATAGCTTTAAACTTTTAGCTGCAGTATAAATAAGTTTATTATACTAAAGCAAAATACTAAAGTTAATATAAAAATAAACTTAACATATATGCTAAGCTAAACTTTTTTTTATTATATGCTTAATTGCTAAACTTTAGCAAAAAAATAGCCGTTTTAAGCTTGCTAACTAAACTTTATTTAATATGCTATATATATTTAAATTTAAATAAAAATGCCGACTACAAAAATAAAAAGTAAGCAAAAGCTTTATTTATAAAGCAGTTATTTTTTTTACTTTTTATTATTATTATTAGGGTTATGATTTTTAGTTTTAGTTTTTAGTTTTAGTTTTTAGTTAACCTTTTTAGTTTTAGTTTTAGTTTCTAAGGTAAGTGATTAACCTTAGTTTTAGTTACTTGGTTGAGTGAATAATTAGTTAGGGTGAGTGACTAAAACTAAGACTAAAATGACTAAAAAGAGAAAATTTTAAGCTATATTTTAATATATATTTTATTATTATTATTTAGTTAATGGCGGTTAAAAAACAGAAAAGAAGTTATTTTTTCGATTTTTTTTGGTTAAGTTAACCTTTTTTTAAAGTTAGTTATTTTCTAAAAATTTTACTAAATTTTAAGGTAACTAACTTTAAGGTAACCTTTGAAATGGTTTATTGCAACGGTTATTTAATAGTTTATTTTTTAAGTTATAGTTTTAAATTTATACTTTAATATATTAAGTTATATATTAAAATAAAGCTAAAAGGCTTTATTTTTTTATAGTTATATAGTAACTAAAATAATTAATTATTTATTTAGTGACTAATTTTATTTACTTTTAGTCACTTAGGTAAGTGATTAATATTAGTTTTAGTTTTTAAAGTAAGTGATTAACCTTAGTTTTAGTTTTTAGGGTAAGTGATTAACCTTAGTTTTAATCACCCTTTTAACTAAAACTAAAACTAATTATTCACTTTTAGTCACAAATTAGTCGTAACTAATTATAACCTTGATTATTATTATAATTATTATTTTTATTATTATTATATGCTTTATAATAACTAATAAAAAAGTTTTTTTTAGTAGCTTTTTTAAGTATTATTTCGGCTTTAAAAAAAAAACCTACTATTATTATTATTACTAACAATATATTATAATAAACTTTTAAAACAAAGCTTTAGTTAAAATTATTTTTAAATTGTTAAAAGCAATTAAAAATTTTAATATTTAAAACTTTAATAGTTTTAATAATACTTATAAACGGTATTTTATAGTTATATATTTTTTTATATATTTAAACGATTATTAATATTTAAAATTTTATAAGGCTATAATAAAAACTAAAATAAACTAAAGCAAAATAAACTAACATAAAACTAAAAATATCGAAAAAAAAGTTTTTATTAAAGCATTTTAAAAAATTAACAAGTATATAAATTTAAAGCATAGTTAAACGCTAATACTACGGTTAACTTGTTGTATAGTAGCAAGCTAAATAGCTTAATAGCTACGGTTTAAAATAAAAGCGCAACAAAGGCGTTTTTGCGGCTGCTATTTAAAGCTTAATTAAAAAGCGTTATTACTATACAAACAAAAAAATGCAGGTTTAGTACTAAAAAAAAAAGCTATTTTTAGCGTTTTAGCTTTTTATATAAAAAAAAAAGCGTTAAAAGCGTTATTAGTAGCTAACTAACGAATTGCGGCTTAATAAAAAGCTTAGCTTAAGGTTTTAATTAAGTTGGTTAGTTAGCAATAAATATTTAATTATATTGTAGTACATAAAATATAAATCACTAGGTGACTATAAATAGGCCGAAGCCTATATATTAAAGCTATAATTTTTAGCAAATCTTTTATATATTATTTAAATATTATAAGCAGTTAGCTTAGCTGCTTTGTTTAAAAAAAAGTTTTATGCAAAAAAAAGTTATATTAAAAAAAATTTTATAATATGCTTTTATATACAAATATTTTATTGTTATTTAATATTATAAAATAATAGTTAATAAATATATAAAGGTTAGGTTTAATATTTAATTATAGTAGCTTTATAAAATAATATGCTAATTTTAAAAAATAATATTAAAAAGTTACTTTTATTTAAAAAATTAATTTTATGTAAAATTTTAACTAAGTATAGCTTTTAGCTAATATTTAAAATATGTTTATAAAGCGTTTAGCATATATAGCTTGTATAGTTTGCTTTTTTATATTATTTTTTTTTTTTTAGTATTAGTTTTTAATATTATTTAAAATATTATTAATTTTTCTAGCGCAATAAGTACTTAAGTATTATAAAATTATAATTTAACGTTTAATTATTAATTAGTTGTTAAATAATAATTATATTATATATATATATAAATATAAAATATTTAATATATTTATTTTAAATTTATTTTGCTATTTAGTTTTTTTTTTTTTTAACTATATTATAAAATTATTTTTGTTTTTTTAGTTTTGCTTTAAGTTTTTTTTTACTTTTGCTATATTATTTTTTATTTTTTTTAACTATTTATTAATTATTATTATAATTTTTTATAAAAAGTTTTTAAAAAAATATTAATTTAACAAAAAAAAAAAAATAAGTATATTTTAATAGTTAATTTTTAGGTTTATTGCTGCTTAAAGCAGTATATAAAAAAAAAACTATATTATAGAAAGTTTTAATAGTATATTTATAGGCTATATATAGTAAAAACTATTTAAACTTAGGCCTTTTTTAAGTTTTTTAAAAAAAGTAGTAAAATTTAATTGCTTTATTATAGCGCTTTATATAAAAAATAAGTAGTTAAAAAGGTTTTTTTTGCACTTTATATATTAAATAATATACTAATTTATGCTAGCTATTAGCGGCTTATATTTTTGTGTTAGCAGTTTGTTTATAGTAGTATTGCGCTTAGCGAAGTAATTAGTAGAGCAGTAAAGTGGCCAATATATAATAATTTGGTTGTTAGCAATTATGCATACTGCTAAAAGCTATACTAATAGTTATTAATAGCTGTGTATAGCTGCTAGTATATAGTAGTAGGTAATTAATTATATAAAAGAAGTTAAGCTATGTGTAGCTTGTATAGCTTGCTTTTTTTTTTGTATAAAAAGGTTGTTGCTTATTTTTTTGTTTGCTTGTTAAGCTTTGGCTTAGCTATTTGGTTGCAGTTTATCTACTTGCTTAAGTAAAAAAAATAAGTATACTTTAATTATATATATATTATTAATAATTTTAATATTAAAAAAAAAGTAATTAAAGTTTTTATATTTTATATAGCTTGCTATATAAAAATATATTTAAATTTTTATGCTTGCTATATATATTTATAAAAAAATATTTTTAATAACATAAAATATATATTATATACTAAAAATTATTTAGTTTGTTTTGCTATCTGTTGTTTTTTTTGTTTTTAGTTAGTTATTAATTAATATTATTAATTTTTTTAGCTGTTTTTTAGCTTATTAAATATAGTTTAAATTATTACTTTTTTTGCTATAACTATATTAAAAAGCGCTTTTTAGTTATATACTAAATAAAACAATAATAATTATTATATTATTAAAAAAAAAACTGTTATTTAAAATTGTTATATATATATTTTAGTAAAAACTAGTTTAGCTTTTTAAAAAGCTATTATTAAAAAATAGTATGCTATATTATTTGCTTTTAATTTTAAATGCTTAGCTATTATTTAAGCTAAAATTATTATAATTTGTTATTTTTTAAGTTTTTAGTTAAAAATATTTATTGTATATATTGTTTTTTTTTTTTTTTTGTTTGCTAATTATTTATTAACTAATATTTTTTTTTAGCATATTGCTATTAGTATTTTTATACTAAAAAAAACGTTTAACGTATTTTAGCTATTATTTAACTAAAATATATTTATAATTTAGCTATTTATATTTATTTTAATTTTGTTTTTTAAGTTTTTTATATATATTTTAATAAAAAATAACTATAAAATATTAATTATAATGCTAAATTTAAACAAATTAATTATATTAAATTTTTAAGTTTAAATATATAATTTTAAAAAAATATTATTATTATTTTAAAATTTTTTAATAAACGTTTTTTTTAATTTTGCTTTTTATATGCTTTAATAATAGTTAAATTTAATAGTTAAACTTTGGGTTTTATTGCTGTTTAAAGTAGTACGTAAAAAAAAAACTATATTATAAAAAGCTTTATAGCATATTTATAGGCTATATATAGTAAAAACTACTTAAACTTAAGCTTTTTTTAGGTTTTTAAAAAGGGTAGTAAGTATTAAATTGCTTTGTTATAGCGCTTTATATATAAAAAACAAGTAGTTAGAAATGTTTTATTGCGTTTTGCAGGTTAACTAATATATTAATATTTTTGCTAGCTGTTAGCAGCCTGTATTTTTATATTAGCAACTTGTTTGTAGCTATATTACGCTTAGCAAAGCAATTAGCAAAGCAGTAAAATAGCCAATATATAATAAATTAATTATTAGCAGCTGCATATACTATTAAAAAGCTGTACTAATAGCTGCCTAGCGGCTATTTGCAGCTGCTAGTATATAATAGTCGGTAATCGGTTATATAAAAAAAAGTTAAGCTATATATAGCTTATATATAGCTTGCTTTTTTTTTTGTACAGAAAAATTATTGCTTACTTTTTTGTTTGCTTGCTAAGCTTTAGTTTAGCTATTTAGTTGCAGTTTATTTACTTGCTTAAGTAGAGCTTTTTATATACTTTAAAAAATTATTAAATATATTTATAATAGTTTTAAAAAGTAATATTTTTTGTTAATTTAATAAAAATAAATTTTTAGCTATTTAATAATTAATATTTATATTTAATTTAATTTAATATTTTTATAGTTTAATAATTTTAATTTGCTAAAATTTTAATATATACTAAAAAATAATATTAGTTTATTAAAATTTAAATATATATTAAAAAATAATATTAGTTTGCTAAAATTTAAATATATATAAAAAAATCATATTTTTTTTATTATAGTTTATTTATTATTTATTATTTATATTATAACTATTTATTAATAATTACTAAAGTTTTATATATTTATTATTTTATTTTTATAGTTTTATATATTTAAATTTTTATTTTTTTATTTTTATAGTTTTATACTTTTAAATTTTTTTTTTTATATTTATAGTTAACTTTAAATTATTGTTTAGTTTTTAATTTATATTTAAAAGCTATTTTATAGTTTTTAATATTTATAGTTAACTAGTTTTTTTATTTTTGTTATATTTTAACTAAATTTTCATATAATTTTTTAATTAAAATTTTGCTATTAAATATTTTATATATTAATAATTTAATAGTTAAACTTTAGGTTTATTGCTGCTTAAAGCAATATATAAAAAAAAAACTATATTATAAAAAGCTTTAATAGCACATTTATAGGCTGTATATAGTAAAAACTACTTAAACTAAAGCTTTTTTTAGGTTTTTTAAAAAAAGTAGTAAAATTTAATTGCTTTATTGCAGCGCTTTATATATAAAAAACAAGTAGTTAAAAGGTTTTTTTTTGCGCTTTGTATATTAAATAATATGCTAATTTATGCTAGCTATTAGCAGTTTGTATTTTTATATTAGTAGCTTATTTTACGTTAGTATTATAGCTTAGTAAAATAATTAGTAGGGCGCAAAATAGCCAAATATAATAAGTTAGTTATTGGCAGCTATATATATTGTTAAGTAGCTATACTAATTGTTTGCTAGCAACTATATATAGCTGCTAATATATAATAGTTAAAAATCGGTTATATAAAAAAAGGTTAAGCTATATATAGCTTGTATAGCTTGCTTTTTTTTTTGTATAAAAAAGTTGTTGCTTACTTTTTTGTTTGCATACTAAGCTTAAGCTTAGCTATTTAGTTATAGTTTATTTATTTGCCTAAATAGATTATATATTAATAATTTAATTATTTTATTTTATTTAATATATAAATATTTTTTAATAGTTAAACTTTAGGTTTATTGCTGCCTAAAGCGGTATATAAAAAAAAAACTATATTATAAAAAGCTTTAATAGCATATTTATAGAGCTATATATAGTAAAAACTATTTAAACCTAAGCTTTTTTTAGGTTTTCTAAAAAAAGTAGTAAAGTTTAATTGCTTTATTACAGTGCTTTATATAAAAAATAAGTAGTTAAAAAGTTTTTTTTTTTGCGCTTTACATATTAAATAATGCGTTAATTTATACTAGCTATCGGCAACTTATATTTTTACATTAGCAGCCTGTTTGCATTAATATTATGCCCGGCAAAATAATTAGCAAAGTAATAAAATAGCCAAATATAATAAATTAGTTATTAGCAGCTATATATACTATTAAAAGCTATACTAATAGCTATTAGTAGCTATTTGTAGCTACTAGTATATAGTTATTAAAAATTGGTTATATAAAAAAAAGCTAAACTATATATAGTTTATATATAGCTTGCTTTTTTTTTTATATAAAAAGGTTGTTGCTTACTTTTTTATTTACTTGCTAAGCTTTAGCTTAGCTATTTAGTTATAGTTTATCCACTTGCCTAAGTAAATATATATATAAATATTTTTTTTTTTTTTTTATATTTTATTAAAAATTTTTTTTTATTTTTTAAATGTTTTTTAAGTTTTTATATATTATATTTTATAAGCTATTTTTTTTATTTAATAAAATATTTATTTTTTTTTTATTTTAGTAGTATTTAATTATATTTTTTATTATTTATTTTTTTTTGCTTATTTTTTAGTACTAATAATATTAATTAAGCTTTATTTATTTAATGTTTTTTTTATAGTTTTAATAAAAATATAAAAAATATATTATATATTTTAAAATATTATTTTAAAAGTTTAATTTAATATATTTAAAAACTAACTTTTTTTATAATTTTAATTTTTATATATTTTAAAGCTAATTTTTGTTTATATTTAAATTAAAAATAAACTATTAATAAACTAGCAATTTTTTTTATTTAGTATTTTTTTTTTTAAAATATATTTTTTGTTATAATTTTTTTTTATAGTTTTTATTATTTTTGTTTAATATTTATTAAGCGCTTTTTAAACTATTATAATATATTATAACTTTTTTTTAACTTTTTATACTTTAAACTAAAATTGTTTAAATATAAAATTAATTATTTAAAACTAAAACCTATATAGTATTTTAAATAGCAAATATTTTATAATAATATATATATTATTATTGTATATTATAGTTTAATTTTTATTAAAACGTTAAATGCACAATGCTTGCTTTTTTTTTGCACCTAGTTATTTTTATATAATAAAGTCGGTTGTAAATATACAGTTATTATTATATAGTTATATTATTATTATATATAAATTTAACTTTAAATAATATTTTAGCTTATATATATAGCTTTTATATAGTATATATTTATAAATATTTTTTTAAAGTTTAATATATTTTTTTTTAATTTATTTATTAGTTTAAAAATATTAAACAATTAATAGCTAATGTTTAATTTTTTTTTTTTTATTATAAAATTTTTTTTAAAATTAGTTTATAATTAGCTTATTTTTATTGCTTATAATTTTTTTTAAAAAGCTAAATTAATATTTAATTTATTTATATAATAATTATATTAATTTTGCTATATTAAATATTTTTATTATAAAAAAAAATAATGCTATTTTTATAAATTAATTAATAATTATTAAAATTATGTTATATTTTATACTATTAGTTTTATTATATAAAAATAGCTTTGTTATAAAATTTAAACTAATTTTTTAAAACAGCTAATTTAATAATAAAAAAAATTATAGTTTTTTATATAACTTATATTTTAATTTTTTTATACTATTATAAATTTAATATTTAATAATATAATTATAAACGTTTTATTTACATTTTCTTTAGTAAAATTTTTTTTTAATTAATTTTGCAATTTTGTTTTTTTTTATATAATTAACTTTAAAGTTATTATAATATTAACTAATAATTTGTTTAATTAATATTTTTTAGTTTAAAATTATTAATTAGTTTTTAAATAAAAAAGTTTTTTTTTAGTTTATATAGTATTTTTTATAAATATTAGCTTATTAGCTAACAATTTTTATTAAAGCTATAAAATTAAAATTTTTAGCTTATAGTTTTTTAATTATTTTATAAAACTTTTTAAAAGCTTTTAAATAAAATATTATTTTGCTTTTAGCTAATTTTTTAGCTATAAAGCATAAAATATATTAGTTATAAATAATAATTTTAATATTAATTATTTATAATATAATTATAGTTTAATTAATTTATTTTTAAGCTAATTTAGTTATTATTAATATATATATTAATATAGTTATATATATTTTATAAACTAAATATTTATAATAATATTTTTTGCTTTTTATTTTTTAAAAATAATTTATAACTATATAATAAAAGTATAAATTTTTATAAGTTTTTAAATTAATTATTTAAGCTTTAATTATTAAAAATTTATTTAAATAATATTTGTTAAATATTTTTTATAAAGCTTAAATTAGCTAGTTTAAAACTTTTTGTTTTTTTTTTGTTTAAAATATTATAATAATAATTTGTTATATTTTTAATAGCAAGTTTTTTATTAATTATAGCTTTTTTTTTAGCATTAAAATTATATTGCTATATTAAATTTTGCTTGTTATATAATTAAAATATTTTAATATATTATTAATTAAATTAATAGTTTTTAGCTAATATTATATTTTAAAGTTAAACTATACTAATTAATAAATTTATTATATTAGTTATTTATAAAAGTTTTATATTAAAAAATTAATTATATTTTAAAAAATTATATTGTTAATTTACACTATAAATATATTATGGTTTGATTTTTATCAAGACGTCGAATGTGCGATGTTTGCCCTTTCCTTGCACCCAGTTATTTTTATACAATAAAGTCGGTTGTAGATATACAGTTATTGTTACACTATAAATATATATATAGTTTTTTTTTTAAATATTAATATTAATATTTATAACTTTTTATAATTATAAATAGCTTTTATTAGCTTATTGTTTATTATATTTTAATATTTGTTAATTTTTATAATTAATATATAATTAATTGTTAATTAATATTATATAGCTAAAATAATATACTTAATATTGCTTTAATAAATATATTTATTTTTATATATATTTTTAACTAGTTATTTTAATAATAAAATATAATTATTATTATAAAAGCTTTTTTAATTTTTTAAAAAGTTTTATTAGTTTTTTTTGTTTAATAAAATATTATAAATTTTTTAGTAAAGTTTTTTTTAAATAAAGTTATAATTAAAATTATAATTTACAAATATTTTATAATAAACTTTTAATAAAAGTTTGCAAATTTTAAAAATATTTAAATATTATATATTAATTATAACGTTTTTTATTTTTTAATTATATTTATTTTATAAAAATTAATTTTAATTTTTTTAATATTAATAATAAACTTTAAAAGTTTTTTTTTTTTTTAAAAAAATTTATATTTAAATAGTTTAATAAAAAGCTAATATTATTTTAAATATTTATAAACTAATTAAAAATAAGTTTTATATTTTTTTTTTATTTTTAAAAAATAACTATATTATTTAAATATATTATATAAATATAATTTATTAAATTTATAAATGTTTTATATATTATGGTTATGGTTTAATTCTTATTAAAATGTCGAATGCGCGACGCTTGCCCTTTTTTTGCACCCAGTTATTTTTATACAATAAAGTCGGTTGTAGATATATAGTTATTGCTATACAGTTATAAATGTTTTATATATATATGCTTAAAAAGTTATTAAAGTGTTAATTAGCTTAAATAATATTATTATATATTTAAAGTAATTATATTTTATTTAAAAAATAGTTTTTTATTTATTTATTAGTTTAATTTATATATAATAGTATATATTTTTTAAGTTTAGCTTAAAAAATATTTTTGTAAATTTTAATTAGTTTATAATTTTTAAAATTAACAATAATAAATATTAGTTTTTTATAATAATTTTATTTAATTTTTTATAGTTAATATATAGTTATATTGTTTTATTTTTTTTAAATATAAATAAAATAAATATTTTAGTATTTATTTTAAAATAATATATTTATTTTAAGTATTAATTTTTTTTAAATATTTTTTAAGCATTTTTTACTAAGCTTTTATAATTAAATATATTAGTTTAAAAAATATTTTTGCTTTTTTAATTAAATTAATTATATATTTTGCTTTTTATAATATTAAAAAGCTTTTTATGCTTTATTTAAAATATATATAATAAAATTTTTTTAAATATTAAAATAAATTTATTTTAGTTGCTTTTATTTTAAAATTATTATTTATTTTTTTAAAAAGTAGTTTTTTTTTAAGTTTTATATAAATAAAGTTAGCAATAAACGTTTGTTTTTTGTTAATTATTATATTAGCAAACTTTTTAAAGTTTAATTTTTTAAATTTTTTAAAATATTATTAATTAAATATAATATTTAAAATAATGTTTAGTTAATTTATTTTTAGCTAAAATAAAAAAAACTTAAATATTAATTAATTATATTTAATTATAAAAAATATTTATATAAATATTTTATTAATTTTTTTAACGTTAATTATTTTTAAAATAGCTTTATATATTTTTTAATATTTAAATATTTTATTGTTTAGTTTAAAAAAGTATAAAATTAATATATTTATTATATAAAGCTTTTTTTTTTGCTAGGTTTTTATATATTATATTTATTTAAACTTTTATATTTAAATTTATAATAATATTTTTTAATAATTAAATATTATTTAGTTATAATATAATTAATATTTAAAATAGTTTATTTATATTAAACGTTTTAAAACTTTTAATTAAAATAAATTAAATATATTAAACTATTTTAGCTTATTTTTTAGTTTTTTTTTAATATTAAACTAAACTATTTTTATTATATTTTAAATATATTTTAGTTATTTAAATACTAATAATTATATTTTTTATATTTAATAATTATTTTTTAACTATTGTTTTTTTTGTTTTTTATAATATTTTTTTGCTATATGCTTTAGTTTATTATAATAATAATAAATTATTAAGTTAAAGCTATTTGTTTATTATAATTTATTATAATTATTATTTTATTACTGTTTGTTTTATTTATAAGTTTAACTTTAAAAACTTTTTGTTTAAATATTATTTATAAAAGCATTATTTTTTGTTAAGCTATTAATATATAGTTTTTTTATAAGTAATTTGGTTTTTTTGTTTTATTACTAAATATTTTACTATTTTTTTACTTTATAAAATATAGTTATAATATTTTTAAATAAAATTTATTATTAAATAAATGTTTTTTTAATATTTTTTTATAGTTTATACTAATAATTAAATATTAATTTAAAATTATTTTTAAATTAGCATTTTTTTTTTAGCTTATATATTAAAATTTACTATTTTAAAAATTTTTTTTAAAAAGCTTTATTTTTTTTTTACTGCAACTTTATAAGTTATATATAAAAAATATATTTAAATAATTTAAAATTTATGTTTTTTTTTAATAAACTTTTAAAAGTTAACTAATATAATTTATAACTGTATAGCAATAACTATATATTTATAACCGACTTTATTGTATAAAAATAACTGGGTGCAAAGAAAAAGCAAGCGTTGCGCATTCGACGTTTTAATAAAAATTGAACCATAATAATAACTAATATAATTTATAACTTTAATTTTAAATAATTTAATATATTATAATATAATTTTTAATTAGTTTAAATATTAAATATAATTTAACTAAATATTTATATAATTTAAATAGTATTATTATAGTTTAGTTTTTACTAGTTGTTTTTTTTAATAGCTAATATTTAATTTTTAATTTTAGCTATTATAGCTTTTTAAATAAGCTTTTTATAATTATAAATAAGCTTTTTAATATTATTTTTAATTATTTTTTAATTAATCGTTAAGTTTAATAATTTTATTAATTATATATTTAGCTATATATTTTAGTTTATTAATTATATAGCTTATTATAGCATTTTTTTTATTATAAGTACTTTTTAACTATTAAATAATTGTTTGTTTTTAAAATTTTTTTATAATAATAGCTGTTTTAGTTTAAAATAGCCTAAAAAATTATTTAAGTTATTTTTACTTAGTAGATTTTTTTTTAACTTAATAAATAAAAGTTATTTTTAAGTTTATTATAGTTATTTTTTAACTGCTTAATAATATATAATTATAGTTGTTTATTTTTTAGCTGTTTAAATATTATATTATAAATTATATATATAAAAATAAAAAAATATAAAAGTTAAGTTTTTATAGTTTTTTTTTTATTATAGTTTTTTTTTTATTAAAACGTTAAATGCATAATGCTTGCTTTTTTTTTACACCTAGTTATTTTTATATAATAAAGTCGGTTATAAATATATAGTTATTACTATATAGTTATTTATATAAATAATACAAATATAATATAGATTTTTAATAATTTTACTAAAACTATTTTATATAGCTGTTTATATAACAAGCGCAGCTTTAAACTTTTAGTATATATGCTAAGCTAAACTTTTTTTTATTATATGCTTAATCGCTAAACTTTAGCTAAAAAAATAGCAAAAAAATAGCTATTTTAAGCTTGTCGACTAAACTTTATTTAATATGCTATATATATTTAAATTTAAATAAAAATGCTATAAAAATAAAAAGTAAGCAAAAAGCTCTGCTTATAAAGCAGTTATTTTTTTTACTTTTTTATTACTGCTGTTACAACATTTTTATTACTACTATACGCTTTATAACAACAAGTTCTTTTTAGTAGCTTTTTTAAATATTATTTTAGCTTTAAAAAAAAAACCTACTATTACTACTATTACTACTAACAACTATAGCAAGTTTTTAAAGTAAAACTTTAGCTAAAGCTATTTTTAAATTATTAAAAGCAATTAAAAATTTTAATACTTAAAACGTAAATAAATTTAACTGCAATAAAAAGCTCGATTTTTTTATTATATATATATTAGTATATTTAAACAATTCTAAATACGCAAAATTTAATAAAGCTATAATAAAACTTAAAATAAACTAAAAAGCTAAAATAAATTAAAACGCAGTAAAAAAAATCAAGCTTGCAAAAGTCGAAAAAAAAGTTTTTATTAAAGTACTTCGGAAAATCAACCAGTATATAAATCGATTAACTTGTTGTACGGCAGCAAGCTAAATAGCTTAATAGCTGCGGCTTAAAATAAAAGTATAACAGAAGCATTTTTGCGGCTGCTATTTAAGGCTTAATTAAAAGGCATTGTTATAAAGGAGGAAGCTATTTTTAGCGTTTTGGCTTTTGTTATATTTATATAAAAAAAAAAGCATTAAAAGCGTTATTAATAGCTAACTAATAAATTGCAGCTTAATAGAAAGCCTAGTAAGTTAATTAGTTAGCAATAAACATTCAATTGTATTATAATACGTAAAACACAAATTACTAGGTAACTATAAATAGGCCAAAGCTTATATAAAAGTTAAGTTTAGTATTTAATTATAATAGCTTTATAAAATAATATGCTAATTTTAAAAAGTAATATTAAAAAGTTACTTTTATTTAAAAAATTAATTTTATATAAAATTTTAATTAAGTATAACTTTTAGCTAATATTCGGAATATATTTATAAAGCGTTTAACGCATCTAGCTTATACGGTTTATTTTTTTTATAAAATAAATAAAGTAATAAATATAAATAAATATATTATTTAATTATTATATAATAATATAATTAAATAGTTTTAATATAATTATATATTATTTAAGTTTTTTTATATAATAAAACTAATATATATATAATTATAAATAGTTAAATTATATATAGTTAAAATAAATCTTTTTTTTTTTTTTTTTGCAATATACTAATACTTTTAAATTTATAAAAAAAAAAATATTGCTTTTTTTTATATAATAATACTTAAATTTTAAAATTAAAAAAAAATATATTATATAGCAAAAAAAATTAAAATGTAATATAAAGTTTTTAGCTGCTTTAAAAAAAAACGCTTTGTTTTTATTTTTGCTAATTTATAGTGCTTTTATTTATAACTATTAATTAGTGTTAAATAAGCTATATATAATTATATTATAAATAAATTAAATATATATAAAATAAAATATTTAATTAATATTATATTTTTGTTTATTTAAAAGTAAAAAAAATTTATTATATAGCAAAAATTTTAATTATAAATAAAAATTTCTGCTAGCATACAAGTAAAAAAAATATATATATATATAATAGCTAAATATTATATATAATTTAGTTAATTGCATATAACTTAGTTAATCGCACGTTAGTGCTAAATATATAGTACTATATAATAGTAACTATATAGTTATAACTAATGTTAATTGTTTTAATATATAATAAAATAAATTAAATAATTTTTAATATATAATATATATTTTATGCTTTTAAAAGTATTTTTTTATAAGCATATATAATATATATAAAAATTTAAATATATTTTTATATAATAAGCTATATAAAATATAAAAGCTTAAATAACTTTTTTTTCGATATTAAAATTATTAATAACATATATATAATTAAAATATACTTTTTTTTTTTTAAATTAATATTTTTTAAAAAACTTTTTATAAAAAGTTATAATAATAATTAACAAATAATTAAAAAAAAAATAAAAAATAATATAGCAAAAGTAAAAAAAAACTTAAAGCAAAACTAAAACTAGAGGCCCCCGCGCCTAAGGGCAAAAAAACCCTCGTTTCCAAGGTTCTTACCCCCCCCCCCCCTCCCCCCTTGGTCACCTGCCGACCTGCCTGCCGACCTGCCTGCCAACCGTACGGCCACCTGTACTGCTAGGGACCCCCCCTTGGTCACCTACCAACCTGCCGGCAAACCCTCCAGCCAACTAACCTAGTGGCCAGGGCTAAAAGGACTGAATTAGAGAGGTCTAAAGGACCTAGGGACCTGCCAAGGCCACCAGAACTGCCAGGACTGCCAAAGCCGCCAGGACTGCCAGAACCTGCCAGGGCCACCAGGTCTGCCAAGGTGTAAGAGGAAAAAGGTCTTAGCAGCCCTAGCAGCCCTCAATAGAAGCCATACGACCTAGCCACACAGCCCAGCCACTTCAGCCACTTCAGCCCAGTCTTTTCAGGTCCTCCCGGTCCTTTTCTAATTCAGTCCTTCGAGCCCTAGCCACACAGCTCAGCCACTTTAGCCACTTCAGCCTAGTCCTCCTAGGTCCTCCCAGGTCCCCTAGGTCCTCTAGACCCTTTCCAATTCAGTCCTTCTAGCCCTAGGTCAGTTGGCTGGCAGGTTTGCCGGCAGGTCGGCAGGTGACCAAAGGGGGGTCCCTAGCAGTATAGGTGGCCGTACGGTTGGCCGTACGACTGGCGGCAGGGTAGCAGCAGGGTGGCAGGCAGGTCTGCCGGCAGGTGGGCAGGTGGATCAGGGAGGGGTCCTTGGCCGTACGGGTGTTAGGCAGGTCGGCAAGCAGTTGGAGGGCTTGGCGCCAAGCCCTCTTCCTAAATAAGAAAAAGGCATTTCTTAATTAGGCCATAGTAATGCTAACGAAATTTTTATAAGTATAAGTAACTTTTGTTTTATTTATTTTGTAAACTTATTTATTAAAAACAAAAGTAAAATAAAAATAATTTTATTATTTAAACAAGTAAATAAACTATAACTAAATAATTAAGCTAAAACTTAGCAAACAAACAAAAAAATAAATAATAACCTTTTTATATAAAAAAAAAGCAAGCTATATAAGCTATATATAAAAGCTTCGGCTTATTTATAGTCACTTAATGATTTATGTTTTATGTACTATAGTATAATTAAATATTTATTGCTAACTAACTAACCTAGCTTTTTATTAAGCCGCAATTTGTTAGTTAGCTACTAATAACGCCTTTAACGCCCTTTTTTTTATACAAAAAGCCGAAACGCTAAAAATAGCTTTTTTTTTTGCGTAATAATAACGCTTTTTAATTAAGCTTTAAATAATAGCTATAAAAACGCCTTTATTATGTTTTTATTTTAAGCTATAATTATTAAGCTATTTAGCTTACTGTTATATAATAAGTTAACTACACTTAACTATGCTTTAAATTTATATATTTATTAACTTTTTAAAATGTTTTAATAAAAACTTTTTTTTTAAGATTTTTAGTTTTATATTAGTTTATTTTGCTTTAGTTTATTTTAGTTTTTATTATAGCTTTATAAAATTTTAAATATTAGCAATTATAAGTTTTTTTTATATTTTATATATTAAATAATATATTAATTTATATTAACTATTAATAGCTTATATTTTTATATTAGCAGTTTGTTTTATGTTAATATTATAGCTTAGCAAAATAATTAGCAAAGTAGTAAAATAGCTAAATATAATAAGTTAATTATTAGTAGCTATATATATTGCTAAATAGTTATATTAATTATTTATTAGCAGCTATATATAGCTGTTAATATATAGTAGTTAGTAATCGGTTATATAAAAAAAAATTAAACTATATATAGCTTATATAGCTTGCTTTTTTTTTTATATAAAAAAATTGTTGCTTACTTTTTTGTTTATATGTTAAGCTTAAGCTTAGCTATTTAGTTATAGTTTATTTATTTGCTTAAATAAATATAAAAATATTATATTTAAATATTAAATTTAACTTTTATATATTATTTTATTAAATAAATTTTTTAAAAGCTATATTAAAAATTAAAAAATTTTATAAACTATTTAAATATTATATATATTAGTTTATAATATTAAATATTTTTATTAATATATATAAAATTAAACAAAAATAATAATATTAATATTATTGTTTTTTTTATTTATAAAATTTTTTTAAAAATATATTAAATATTTTTAAAAAATTAATTTTTAAAAAGTTTAAGCTTATTTTTTGTTTGTTATAAAACTTATATTTATAAATAAAAAAATAAATAAATAAATAAAAAAGTAAAAAATATTAATATATTATTTTTAAATTAAAAAAAATATTTTTAATGTTTAAACTTTAAGTTTATTATTACTTAAAATAATATTTAAAAAAAAAACTATATTATAAAAAGCTTTATAGCATATTTATAAGCTATATATAGTAAAAACTATTTAAATTAAGCTTTTTTTAAGTTTTTTTAAAAAAATAGTAAAATTTAATTGCTTTATTATAATGCTTTATATAAAAAACAAATAGTTAAAAAGTTTTTTTTGTATTTTATATATTAAATAATATTTTAATTTATGCTAGCTATTAACAGCTTATATTTTTATATTAGCAGCTTGTTTATAACAATATTATGCTTAGCAAAATAATTAACAAAACAATAAAATAGCTATATATAATAAATTTTAATTATTAATAGTTATATATATTATTAAATAGCTATATTAATTGCTTGCTAACAGCTATATATAGCTACTAGTATATAATTATTATTAATTAATTATATAAAAAAAATTAAGCTATATATAGCTTATATAGCTTGCTTTTTTATTTTATAATAAAAAGGTTATTGCTTACTTTTTTGTTTATATGCTAAGCTTTAGCTTAGCTATTTAATTGCAGTTTATTTACTTGCTTAGGTAGCAAAAAAAAATATTTTTAATTATCCACCTAAGCAAATAAATAAATTGCAACTAAATAGCTAAGCTAAAGCTTAGCAAGCAAACAAAAAAGTAAGCAATAATTTTTTTATATAAAAGTAAAAAACAAGCTATATATAAGCTATATATAGCTAAGCTTTTTATTTATATAACTAATTATTAATTATTATATATTAATAGCTATAAATAATTATTAAGCAGCTATTAGTATAGCTTTTTAATAGTATATATAGCTATTAATAACTAATTTATTATATATTAGCTATTTTATTGCTTTGATAATAATGGTTAAACTTCGGGTTTATTGCTGCCTAAAGCGGTATGTAGGGAGGAAACTATATTATAGGGAGCCCTAACGGCACATTTATAGGGCTGTATATAGTGAAAACTATCTAAACCTAGGCCTTCTTCAGGTTTTCTAGGAGGGGTGGTAAGGTCTAATTGCCCTGTTGCAGCGCCCTATATAAGGGACAGGTAGTTGGAGGGTTTTTTTTGCGCCCTGCATGTTGAATAACGCGCCAATTTATGCCAGCTGTTAGCGGCCTATATTTCCGCGTTGGCGGCCCGTTTGCGTTAGTGTTGCGCCCGGCAAGGCAATTAGCAAGGCAGTAAAGTAGCCGAATATAGTAAGTTGGTTGTTAGCAGCTACGCATACTGCTAAAAGCTGTACTAATAGCCGTTGGCAGCTGTTTGCAGCTGCTAGTATACGGTTGTCGGAAATCGGTTACGTAAGAAGGGGCTAAGCTATATGTGGCTTGTGTGTAGCTTGCTTTTTCTTCTGTATAGAAAAGTTGTCGCCTACCTTTTTGTTTGCTTGCTAAGCCTCGGCTTAGCTATTTGGTTGCAGTTTATCCACTTGCCTAGGTGGAGCTATTTTATTGCTTTATTAATTATTTTACTAAATATAATATTATTATAAACAAACTATTAATATAAAAATATAAACTATTAATAGCTAATATAAATTAATATATTATTTAATATATAAAATATAATAAAGCATTTTTAATTATTTATTTTTTTATATATAAAACGTTATAATAAAGCAATTTAATATTTATTATTTTTTAAAAAAACTTAAAAAAAGCTTAAGTTTAAGTAGTTTTTATTATATATAGCTTATAAATATACTATTAAAGCTTTTTATAATATAGTTTTTTTTTATATATTATTTTAAATAGTAATAAATTTAAAGTTTAACTATTAAGTTTAATTATTAAATATTTTTAATTAAACTATAATAATAATAATAGAAAATTAATAATTATAAATAATTTTTATTTTATTTATTTTATAAACTTATTTATTAAAAATAAAAATATAACTATATTAATATATATATTAATAATAATTAAATTAACTTAAAAATAAACTAATTAAATTATTTTACCTAAGTAAATAAATAAACTACAACTAAATAACTAAGCTAAGTTTTAATAAGCAAACAAAAAAATAAGCAATAATTTTTTTATATAAAAAAAAAAAGCAAGCTATATATAAGCTATATATAGTTTAACTTTTTTTATATAATTAATTATTTATAACTATATACTAGCAGCTATATATAGCTGCTAACAAGCAATTAGTATAACTGCTTAGCAGTATATATAGCTGCTAATAACCGATTTATTATATTTGGCTATTTTATTATTCTGCTAATTGTTTTGCCGGGTATAATACTACTATAAACAAGCTGCTAATATAAAAATATAAGCTGCTAATAGCTAGCATAAATTAGCATATTATTTAATATATAAAGCGCAAAAAAAAACTTTTTTAACTATTTGTTTTTTATATATAAAGCGTTATAATAAATTAAAAAACAACTATAATAAACTTAAAAACAACTTTTATTTATTAAATTAAAAAGAAAATTTATTAAGCAAAAATAATTTAAGTAACTTTTTAAGCTATTTTAAACCAAAATAGCTATTGTTATAAAAAAGTTTTAAAAGCAAATAGCTGTTTAGTAGTTAAAAAATGTTTATAATAAAAAAAATACTATAATAAGCAATATAATTAATAAGCTAAAATATATAGCTAAATATATAACTAATAAAGTTATTAAATTTAACAACTAATTAAAAAACAATTAAAAATAATATTAAAAAGCTTGTTTATAATTATAAAAAGCTTATTTAAAAAATTATAATAAGTAAAATTAAAAATTAAATATTAACTATTAAAAAAAACAATTAGCAAAAGCTAAAATATAATAATGTTATTTAAATTATATAAATATTAAACTAAACTATATTTAATATTTTCTACCTAAGTAAATAAATAAACTACAACTAAATAACTAAGCCGAAGCTTAGCACACAAAACAAAAAAGTAAGTAACAACCTTTTTGTATAAAAAAAAAGCAAGCTATATATAAGCTATATATAGCTTAGCTTTTTTTATATAACCGATTACCGACAACTATATACTAGCAGCTATATATAGCTGCTAATAGCTATTAGTATAGCTTTTAATAGTATATATAGCTATTAATAACTAAAATTTATTATGTTTGGCTATTTTACTGTTTTGCTAATTATTTTACCGGGTATAACATTGCTATAAATAAACTGCTAATATAAAAATATAACCTGCTAATAGCTAGCATAAATTAATGCGTTATTTAATATATAAAGCGCAAAAAAAACTTTTTAACTATTTAAAAAGCTATATAGCTGCTATAATAAAACAATTAAACTTTATTACTTTTTTTTAGAAAACTTAAAAAAGGCCTAGGTTTAAATAGTTTTTATTATATATAGCCTATAAATTTAGCCGTAAAGCTTTTTATAATATAGTTTTTTTTTTATATATTGTTTTAAATAGCAATAAATCTAAAGTTTAATTATTAAACTATATTTAATATTTAAACTAATTAAAAATTATATTATAATATACTAAATTATTTAAAACTAAAGTTATAAATTATATTAGCTAATTTTTAAAAGTTTATTAAAAAAAATATAAATTTTAAATTATTTAAATATATTTTTTATATATAATTTATAAAACTATAACAAAAAAAAAACAAAGCTTTTTAAAAAAAATTTTTAAAATAATAAATTTTAATATATAAGTTAAAAAAAAAATACTAATTTAAAAATAATTTTAAATTAACGTTTGATTATTAGTATAAACTATAAAAAAATATTAAAAAAGCGTTTATTTAGCAATAAATTTTACTTAAAAATATTATAATTATATTTTATAAAACAAAAAAATAATAAAATATTTAATAATAAAATAAAAAAACTAAGCTATTTATAAAAAAATTATATATTAATAGCTTAGTAAAAAATAATATTTTTATAAATAATATTTAACTAAAAAATTTTTAAAGTTAAGTTTATAAATAAAACAAATAAAAATAAAATAAAAATTATAATAAATTATAATAAATAAATAGCTTTAATTTAATAATTTATTATTGTTATAATAAATTAAAATATATAATAAAAAAATATTATAAAAAATAAAAAAAGCAATAATTAAAAAATAATTATTAAGTATAAAAAATATAGTTATTAATATTTAAATAATTAAAATATATTTAAAATATAATAAAAATAGTTTAGTTTAATGCTAAAAAAAGCTAAAAAACAAGCTAAAATAGCTTAATATATTTAATTTATTTTAGCTAAAAGTTTTAAAATATTTAATATAAATAAACTATTTTAAATATTAGCTATATTATAACTAAATAATATTTAATTATTAAAAAATATTATTATAAATTTAAATATAAAAGTTTAAATAAATATAATATATAAAAATTTAATAAAAAAAAAGCTTTATATAATAAATATATTAATTTTATATTTTTTTAAACTAAGCAATAAAATATTTAAATATTAAAAAGTATATAAAGCTATTTTAAAAATAGTTAATACTAAAAAAATTAATAAAATATTTATATAAATATTTTTTGCAATTAAGCATAATTAATTAACGCTTAAGTTTTTTTTGTTTTAGCTAAAAATAAGCTAATTAAGTATTATTTTAAATATTATATTTAATTAATAATATTTTAAAAAATTTAAAAAATTAAACTTTAAAAAGTTTGCTAATATAATAATTAGCAAAAAACAAGCGTTTATTGTTAATTTTATTTATATAAAACTTAAAAAAAAACTATTTTTTAAAAAAGTAAATAATAACTTTAAAAAAAAATAACTAAAATAAACTTATTTTATATAAAAGTTAAGTTTGGTATTTAATTGTAATAGTTTTGCAAAATAATATGCTAATTTTAAATAGTAATATTAAAAGGTTACTTTTATTTAAAAGATTAATTTTATATAAAATTTTAACTAAGTATAGCTTTTAGCTAATATTTAGAATATATTTATAAAATATTTAGTATATATAGCTTGTACAGTTTGCTTTTTTATACTATTTTTTTTTTTTTAATGTTAGTTTTTAATACTATTTAAAATATTGTTAACTTTTTTAATACAGTAGATATTTAAGTACTGCAAAGTTATAGTTTAACATTTAATTGTTAGTTAGTTGTTAAATAATAATTGTATTATATATATATATATAAATATAAAATATTTAATATATTTATTTTAAATTTATTTTGCTATTTAGTTTTTTTTTTTTTTTAACTATACTATAAAATTATTTTTATTTTTTTAGTTTTATTTTAAGTTTTTTTTTACTTTTGCTATATTATTTTTTATTTTTTTTTAACTATTTATTAATTGTTATTATAATTTTTTATAAAAAGTTTTTAAAAAAATACTAATTTAACAAAAAAAAAAAATAAGCATATTTTAACTATATATATACTATTAATAACTTTAATATTAAAAAAAAAATAGTTAAAGTTTTTATACTTTATATAGCTTATTATATAAAAATATATTTAAATTTTTATGTTTGCTATATATATTTATAAAAAAATGCTTTTAAAAGCATAAAATATATATTATATACTAAAAACTATTTAGCTTGCTTTGCTATATATTGTTTTTTTTATTTTTAATTAGTTGTTAACTAATATTATTAATTTTTTTAGCTACTTTTTAGCTTATTAAATATAGCTTAAATTATTATTTTTTTTGCTATAATTATATTAAAAAATATTTTTTAGTTATATGCTAAATAAAATAATAATAACTATTATATTATTAAAAAAAAAGCTGTTATTTAAAGCTGCTATATATATATTTTAGCAAAAGCTAGCTTAGCTTTTTAAAAAGCTATTATTAAAAAGCAACATATTATATTATTTGCTTTTAATTTTAAGTGTTTAGCTACTATTTAAGCTAAAACTATTATAATTTATTGTTTTTTAACTTTTTAGTTAAAAATATTTATTATATATGCTGTTTTTTTTTTTTTTTTTTTGTTAATTGTTTACTAACTAACATTTTTTTTTAGTATATTATTATTAGTATTTTTATACTAAAAAAAAATACTTAGTATGTTTTAATTACTGTTTAACTAAAATATATTTATAATTTTGCTGTTTATATTTGTTTTAATTTTGCTTTTTAAGTTTTTTATATATATTTTAATAAAAAACAACTATAAAATATTAACTATTATATTAAATTTAAACAAATTAGTTATGCTAAATTTTTAGATTTAAATATATAGTTTTAAAAAAATACTATTATTATTTTAAAGTTTTTAGCAAATATTTTTTTTAATTTTGCTTTTTATATATTTTAAAAAATTATTAAATATATTTATAATAGTTTTAAAAAGTAATATTTTTTGCTAATTTAATAAAAATAAGTTTTTAGCTGTTTAGTAATTAATATTTATGTTTAATTTAATTTATATATTTTTATAGTTTAGTAATTTTAGTTTGCTAAAACTTTAATATATACTAAAAAATAATATTAGTTTGCTAAAACTTAAATATATATTAAAAAATAATATTAGTTTACTAAAATTTAAACGTATATAAATAAATAATACTTTTTTTATTATAGTTTGCTTATTATTTGTTATTTATATTGCAGCTATTTGCTAATAACTACTAAAGTTTTATATATTTATTATTTTGTTTTTATAGTTTTATATATTTAAATTTTTTTTTTTTTGTTTATATTATAGTTATTTGCTAATAATTACTAAAGTTTTATATATTTAATATTTTATTTTTATAGTTTTATATTTTTAAAACTTTTTTTTTTATATTTATAGTTAGTTTTAAATTGCTGTTTAATTTTTAACGTGCGCTTAAAAGCTGTTTTATAGTTTTTAGTATTTATAGTTAACTAGTTTTTTTATTTTTGTTATATTTTAATTAAATTTTTATATAATTTTTTAACTAAAGTTTTGCTATTAAATGCTTTATATATTAATAATTTTAATTATTTTATTTTATTTAATATATAAGCGCTTTATTTTTTTTTTATATTTTGCTAAAAAACTTTTTATGTTTTTTAAATGTTTTTTAGGTTTTTATATATTATATTTTATAAGCTATTTTTTTTATTTAATAAAATATTTAATTTTTTTTTTTGTTTTAGTAGTATTTAATTATATTTTTTATTATTTATTTTTTTTGCTTATTTTTTAATGCTAGTAATATTAATTAAGCTTTATTTGCTTAACGTTTTGTTTATAATTTTAGTAAAAATATAAAAAATATATTATATATTTTAAAATATTGCTTTAAAAGTTTAATTTAGTATATTTAAAAGTTAACTTTTTTTGTAATTTTAATTTTAATATATATTAAAGCTAATTTTTATTTATATTTAAATTAAAAATAAGCTATTAATAAACTAGCAATTTTTTTTACTTAGTATTTTTTTAAAGTATATTTTTTATTATAATTTTTTTTTATAGTTTTTATTGTTTTTGCTTAGTATTTATTAAATGCTTTTTAAACTATTATAATATATTATAGTTTTTTTTTTAACTTTTTATATTTTAAATTAAAGTTGTTTAAATATAAAATTAATTATTTAAAAGTAAAACTTATATAATGTTTTAAACAATAAGTATTTTATAATAGTATATATATTATTATTATATATAAATTTAGCTTTAAATAATACTTTAGTTTATATATATAGCTTTTATATAATATATATTTATAGGTATTTTTTTAAAGTTTAGTATACTTTTTTAGTTTATTTATTAGTTTAAAAGTGCTAAACAATTAATAGCTAATATTTAACTTTTTTTTTTGTTATAAAATTTTTTTTAAAATTAGCTTATAATTAGTTTATTTTTATTATTTATAATTTTTTTTAAAAAGCTAAACTAATATTTAACCTATTTATATAATAGTTATACTAATTTTATTATATTAAATATTTTTGTTATAAAAAAAAACAGTACTATTTTTATAAACTAGTTAATAATTATTAAAATTATATTATATTTTATACTATTAGTTTTGCTATATAAAAATAGCTTTGCTATAAAATTTAAACTAAGTTTTTAAAAACGGTTAATTTAGTAATAAAAAAAATTATAGTTTTTTATATAGCTTATATTTTAGCTTTTTTATATTATTATAAGCTTAATATTTAGCAATATAATTATAAACGTTTTACTTAAGTTTTTTTTAGTAAAATTTTTGTTTAATTAATTTTGCAGTTTTGTTTTTTTTTATATAATTAGCTTTAAAATTATTATAATATTAACTAATAATTTATTTAATTAATATTTTTTAGTTTAAAATTATTAATTAGTTTTTAAACAAAAAAGTTTTTTTTTAGTTTATATAATATTTTTTATAAATGTTAGCTTATTAGCTAATAATTTTTATTAAAGCTATAAAATTAAAGTTTTTAGTTTATAGTTTTTTAATTATTTTATAAAACTTTTTAAAAGCTTTTAAATAAAATATTATTTTGCTTTTAGCTAATTTTTTAGCTATAAAATATAAAATATATTAATTATAAATAATAGCTTTAGTATTAATTATTTATAATATAGTTATAGTTTAATTAGCTTACTTTTAAGCTAATTTAATTATTGCTAATATATATACTAATATAGCTATATATATTTTATAAGCTAAACATTTATAATAGTATTTTTTGCTTTTTGTTTTTTAAAAATAATTTGCAGCTATATAGCAAAAGTATAAGTTTTTATAAGCTTTTAAATTAGCTATTTAAGCTTTAATTGTTAAAAATTTGTTTAAATAATATTTGCTAAACATTTTTTATAAAGCTTAAATTAGCTAGTTTAAAATTTTTTGTTTTTTTTTTATTTAAAATATTATAGTAGTTATTTGCTATATTTTTAATAGCAGGTTTTTTATTAATTGCAGCTTTTTTTTTAGTGTTAAAATTATATTGCTATATTAAATTTTGCTTATTATATAATTAAAGCATTTTAATATATTATTAGCTAAGTTAATAGTTTTTAGCTAATATTATATTTTAAAATTAAATTATACTAATTAATAAACTTATTATATTAATTTTTTGCAAAAGTTTTATGCTAAAAAATTAATTATATTTTAAAAAACTATATAGTTAGTTTATATTATAAATATATATATAGTTTTTTTTAAATACTAATGCTAATATTTGTAACTTTTTATAATTATAAATAATTTTTGTTAGTTTATTGCTTATTGTATTTTAGTGTTTATTAGTTTTTATAATTAATATATAACCGGTTGTTAATTAGCATTATATAGCTAAAATAATATGCTTAATATTATTTTAATAAATATGTTTATTTTTATATATATTTTTAACTAATTGTTTTAATAGTAAAATATAATTATTGTTATAAAAGCTTTTTTAATTTTTTAAAAAGTTTTATTAGCTTTTTTTATTTAGCAAAATATTATAAGTTTTTTAATAAAGCTTTTTTTAAATAAAGTTATAATTAGTATTATAATTTATAAATATTTTATAATAAACTTTTAATAAAAGTTTGCAAATTTTAAAAATATTTAAATATTATATATTAATTATAATGCTTTTTATTTTTTAATTATATTTATTTTACAAAAATTTATTTTAATTTTTTTAGTATTAATAATAAATTTTAAAAACTTTATTTTTTTTTAAAAAAATTTATATTTAAACAGTTTAACAAAAAGCTAGTATTATTTTAAACGTTTATAAACTAGTTAAAAATAAGTTTTATATTTTTTTTTTGTTTTTAAAAAAATAACTATATTATTTAAGTATATTATATAAATATAATTTATTAAACTTATAAGTGTTTTATATATATATGTTTAAAAAATTGTTAAAATATTAATTAGCTTAAATAATATTACTATATATTTAAAATAACTATATTTTATTTAAAAAACGGTTTTTTATTTATTTTTTAGTTTAATTTATATATAATAGTATATATTTTTTAAGTTTAGCTTAAAAAATATTTTTATAAACTTTAATTAGTTTATAATTTTTAAAATTAATAATAATAAATATTAGTTTTTTATAATAATTTTGTTTAACTTTTTATAATTAATATATAATTATATTATTTTATTTTTTTTAAATATAAATAAAATAAATACTTTAATATTTGTTTTAAAATAATATATTTGTTTTAAACATTAGTTTTTTTTTAAATATTTTTTAAGCACTTTTTGCTAAGCTTTTATAGTTAAATATATTAGTTTAAAAAATATTTTTGCTTTTTTAATTAAGTTAATTATATATTTTATTTTTTATAATACTAAAAAACTTTTTGCGCTTTGTTTAAAATATATATAATAAAACTTTTTTAAATACTAAAATAAGTTTATTTTAGTTATTTTTGCTTTAAAGTTATTATTTATTTTTTTAAAAAATAGTTTTTTTTTAAGTTTTATATAAATAAAGTTAGCAATAAATATTTATTTTTTACTAATTATTATATTAACAAACTTTTTAAAGTTTAATTTTTTAAATTTTTTAAAATATTATTAATTAATAGTTAAACTTTAGGTTTATTGCTACCTAAAACAGTACGTAGAAAGAAAACTATATTATAAGAAGCTTTAACGGCATATTTACAGGCTATATATAGTAAAAACCACCTAAACTTAAGCTTTCTCCAGGTTTTTAAAAAGAGTGGTAAGTGCTAAATTACTCTATTATAGCGCCCTATATATAAAGGACAGGTAATTAGAAGTGCTTTATTGCGCTCTATATATTAAATAATACGCTAATTTATGCCAGTTATTGGCAGCCTATATTTTTGCGTTGGCGGCCTGTTTGTAGCAGTATTGCGCCCGGCAAAGCAATTAGCAGGGCAGTAAAATAGCCAATATATAATAAGTTAGTTGTTAGCAGCTGTATATACTGCTAAAAAGCTGTACTAATAGCCGCCTAGCAGCTGTTTGCAGCTGCTAGTACATAGTAATTAATAATTGGTTATATAAGCAAAAAGCTTAGCTATATATAGCTTATATATAGCTTGCCCCCTACTTCTGTATAGAAAAATTGTTGCCTACTTTTTTGTTTGCTTGCTAAGCCTCGGCTTAGCTATTTGGTTGCAGTTTATCCACTTGCCTAAGTGGATTAAAATATTATTAATTAAATATAGTATTTAAAATAATATTTAGTTAGTTTATTTTTAGCTAAAACAAAAAAAACTTAAGTACTAATTAATTATATTTAATTGTAAAAAATATTTATATAAATGTTTTATTAATTTTTTTAGCGTTAATTATTTTTAAAATAGCTTTATATATTTTTTAATATTTAAACATTTTGCTGTTTAGTTTAAAAAAATATAAAATTAATACGTTTATTATATAAAGCTTTTTTTTTGCTAGGTTTTTATATACTATATTTATTTAAGTTTTTATATTTAAATTTATAATAATATTTTTTAGTAATTAAACGTTATTTAGTTATAATATAGCTAGTATTTAAAATAGTTTGTTTATATTAAATGCTTTAAAATTTTTAGTTAAAGTAAATTAAACGTATTAAATTATTTTAGCTTGTTTTTTAGCTTTTTTTTAGCATTAAATTAAACTATTTTTATTATATTTTAAATATACTTTAATTATTTAAGTATTAATAATTATATTTTTTATATTTAGCGATTATTTTTTAATTATTATTTTTTTTATTTTTTATAGTATTTTTTTGCTATATATTTTAGTTTATTATAATAATAACAAATTATTAAGTTAAAGCTATTTGTTTGCTATAATTTACTACAATTTTTATTTTATTATTGTTTGTTTTATTTATAAGTTTAACTTTAAAAATTTTTTATTTAAATATTATTTATAAAAGTGCTATTTTTTATTAAACTATTAGTATATAGTTTTTTTGCAAATAGCTTAGTTTTTTTGTTTTATTGCTAGGTATTTTATTGTTTTTTTGTTTTATAAAATATAGTTATAATATTTTTAAATAAAACTTATTACTAAATAAACGTTTTTTTAACGCTTTTTTATAGCTTATACTAATAATTAAACGTTAATTTAAAATTATTTTTAAATTAATATTTTTTTTTTAGTTTGCGTACTAAAATTTGCTATTTTAAAAATTTTTTTTAAAAAGCTTTGTTTTTTTTTTATTATAGCTTTATAAATTATATATAAAAAATATGCTTAAATAGTTTAAAATTTATGTTTTTTTTTTTTAATAAACTTTTAAAAGTTAGCTAATATAGTTTATAACTTTAGTTTTAAATAATTTAATATATTATAATATAATTTTTAATTAGTTTAAATATTAAATATAGTTTAGTTTAATACTTATATAATTTAAATAGTATTATTATACTTTAGCTTTTATTAGTTGTTTTTTTTAATAGCTAATATTTAATTTTTAATTTTAGCTGCTATAGCTTTTTAAATAAGCTTTTTATAATTATAAGTAAGCTTTTTAGTATTATTTTTAGTTATTTTTTAACTAATTGTTAAGTTTAATAATTTTATTAGTTATATATTTAGCTATATATTTTAGTTTATTAATTATATAGCTTATTATAGCATTTTTTTTATTGTAAGCATTTTTTAACTACTAAATAGCTGTTTGCTTTTAAAATTTTTTTGCAATAGTAGCTATTTTAGTTTAAAGTAGCCTAAAAAGTTACTTAAATTATTTTTACTTAGTAAATTTTTTTTTTTAACTTAATAAATAAAAATTATTTTTAAGTTTATTACGGTTGTTTTTTAACTGCTTAGTAGTATATAACTATAGTTGTTTACTTTTTAGCTGTTTAAATATTGCGTTGTAAATTATATATATAAAAATAAAAAAATATAAAAGTTAAGTTTAGTATTTAATTGCAGTAGTTTTGTAAAATAATATGCTAATTTTAAAAAATAATATTAAAAAGTTATTTTTATTTAAAAGATTAATTTTTGTAAAATTTTAATTAAGTATAGCTTTTAGTTAATATTTAGAATATGTTTATAAAGCGTTTAGCATGTATAGCTTATACGGTTTGCTTTTTTATACTTTAATGCTTAAAAAAGTTTTATTATATATATTTTAAATAAAATATAAAAAGTTTTTTAATATTATAAAAAACAAAATATATAATTAATTTAATTAAAAAAGCAAAAGTGCTTTTTAAACTAATATATTTAATTATAAAAGCTTAACAAAAAATGCTTAAAAAATATTTAAAAAAAACTAATATTTAAAACAAATATATTATTTTAAAATAAACGTTAAAATATTTATTTTATTTATATTTAAAAAAAATAAAATAATATAATTATATATTTATTATAAAAAATTAAATAAAATTATTATAAAAAATTAAATAAAATTATTATAAAAAATTAATATTTATTATTATTAATTTTAAAAATTATAAACTAATTAAAGTTTATAAAAATATTTTTTAAGCTAAACTTAAAAAATATATATTATTATATATAAATTAAACTAAAAAATAAATAAAAAACTATTTTTTAAATAAAATATAGTTATTTTAAATATATAATAATATTATTTAAACTAATTAATATTTTAATAATTTTTTAAATATATATATATAAAATGTTTATTAATTTAATAAATTATATTTATATAGTATATTTAAATAATATAGTTATTTTTTTAAAAATAAAAAAAAAAATATAAAACTTATTTTTAATTAATTTATAAACGTTTAAAATAATATTAACTTTTTGCTAAACTATTTAAATATAAGTTTTTTTAAAAAAAAAATTTTTTTTTTAAAGTTTATTATTAATATTAAAAAAATTAAAATAAATTTTTATAAAATAAATATAATTAAAAAATAAAAAATGCTATAATTAATATATAATATTTAAATATTTTTAAAATTTGTAAACTTTTATTAAAAGTTTATTATAAAATATTTATAAATTATAATATTAATTATAATTTTATTTAAAAAAAGCTTTATTAAAAAACTTATAATATTTTATTATTAAATAAAAAAAGCTAATAAAATTTTTTAAAAAATTAAAAAAGCTTTTATAATAATAATTATATTTTGCTATTAAAATAACCAATTAAAAATATATATAAAAATAAATATATTTATTAAAGCAATATTAAATATATTATTTTAGCTATATAATATTAATTAGCAACTAATTATATATTAATTATAAAAATTAACAAATATTAAAATATAATAAATAATAAGCTAATAAAAACTATTTATAATTATAAAAAGTTATAAATATTAGTATTAATATTTAAAAAAAACTATATATATATTTATAGTATAAATTAACTATATAGCTTTTTAAAATATAATTAATTTTTTAACATAAAACTTTTATAAATAACTAGCATAATAAGTTTATTAATTAGTATAGTTTAATTTTAAAATATAATATTAGCTAAAAACTGTTAACTTAATTAATAATATATTAAAATATTTTAATTATATAGCAAATAAAATTTAATATAATAATATACTTTTAATATTAAAAAAAAAATTATAATTAATAAAAAACTTATTATTAAAAATATAGTAAATAATTATTATAATATTTTAAATAAAAAAAAAATAAAAAGTTTTAAACTAGCTAGTTTAAATTTTACAAAAAATGTTTAGCAAATATTATTTAAATAAATTTTTAATAACTAAAGTTTAAATAGCTAATTTAAAAGTTTATAAAAATTTATACTTTTGTTATATAGCTATAAATTATTTTTAAAAAATAAAAAGCAAAAAATATTATTATAAATATTTAGTTTATAAAATATATATAGCTATATTAATATATATATTAGCAATAATTAAATTAGCTTAAAAATAAGCTAATTAAACTATAATTATATTATAAACAATTAACGCTAAAGTTATTGTTTATAATTAATATATTTTATGCTTTATAGCTAAAAAATTAGCTAAAAATAAAACAATATTTTATTTAAAAGCTTTTAAAAAGTTTTATAAAATAATTAAAAAATTATAAGTTAAAAACTTTAATTTTATAGCTTTAATAGTTAAACTTTAGGTTTATTGTTATTTAAAATAATATATAAAAAAAAAACTATATTATAAAAAGCTTTAATAGTATATTTATAAGCTATATATAGTAAAAACTATTTAAATTTAAGTTTTTTTTAAAGTTTTAAAAAAGTTAGTAAGTGCTAAATTGCTTTATTATAGCGCTTTATATATAAAAAAATAAATAGTTAAAAATGCTTTATTGTGCTTTATATATTAAATAATATGCTAATTTATACTAGCTATTAACAGCTTATATTTTTATATTAGCAGCTTGTTTATAACAATATTATATTTAGCAAAACAATTAGCAAAGCAATAAAATAGCTAATATATAATAAATTAATTATTAGTAGCTATATATATTGTTAAAAAATTATATTAATAGCTGTTTAGCAGCTATTTATAGCTATTAATATATAATAATCGATAATTAGTTATATAAACAAAAAGCTTAGTTATATATAATTTATATATAGTTTGCTTTTTATTTTTGTATAAAAAAATTATTGCTTATTTTTTTGTTTGCTTATTAAGCTTTAGTTTAGCTATTTAGTTATAGTTTATTTATTTGCTTAAATAAATAATTTTATAGCTTTAATAAAAATTATTAGCTAATAAACTAATATTTATAAAAAATATTATATAAACTAAAAAAAAACTTTTTTATTTAAAAACTAATTAATAATTTTAAGCTAAAAAATATTAATTAAATAAATTATTAGTTAATATTATAATAATTTTAAAGCTAATTATATAAAAAAAAAAAAAACTATAAAATTAATTAAATAAAAATTTTATTAAAAAAAACTTAAGTAAAATATTTATAATTATATTATTAAATATTAAAATTATAATAATATAAAAAAGCTAAAATATAAACTATATAAAAAACTATAATTTTTTTTATTATTAAATTAGTTATTTTAAAAAATTAATTTAAATTTTATAATAAAATTATTTTTATATAATAACGCTAATAATATAAAATATAATATAATTTTAATAATTATTAACTAGTTTATAAAAATAGCGCTGTTTTTTTTTATAATAAAAATATTTAATATAACAAAATTAATATAGCTATTATATAAATAAATTAAATATTAGTTTAGTTTTTTTAAAAAAAATTATAAATAATAAAAATAAGCTAATTATAAGCTAGTTTTAAAAAAAATTTTATAATAAAAAAAAATTAAATATTAGCTATTAATTGTTTAATATTTTTAAACTAATAAATAAACTAAAAAAATATATTAAACTTTAAAAAAATATTTGCAAATATATATTATATAAAAGCTAAATATATAAGCTAAAATGCTATTTAAAACTAAATTTATATATAATAATAATATATATATTATTATAAAATGCTTATTATTTAAAATATTATATAAGTTTTCTTTTTAAATAATTAATTTTATACTTAAACAATTTTAGTTTAAAGTATAAAAAGTTAAAAAAAAATTATAATATATTATAATAGTTTAAAAAGCGCTTAATAACTATTAAATAAAAATAATAAAAACTATAAAAAAAAATTATAATAAAAAATATATTTTAAAAAAATATTAAAAAAAAAAAATTGCTAACTTATTAATAGTTTATTTTTAATTTAAATATAAATAAAAATTAACTTTAATATATATTAAAATTAAAATTATAAAAAAAGTTAGTTTTTAAATATATTAAGTTAAACTTTTAAAATAATATTTTAAAATATATAATATATTTTTTATGTTTTTATTAAAACTATAAATAAAATACTAAATAAATAAAACTTAATTAATATTATTAACATTAAAAAATAAACAAAAAAAATAAATAATAAAAAATATAATTAAGTATTATTAAAATAAAAAAAAATTAAATATTTTATTAAATAAAAAAAATAGTTTATAAAATATAATATATAAAAATTTAAAAAGCATTTAAAAAATATAAAAAGTTTTTTAGCAAAGTATAAAAAAAAAGCAAAATATTTATATATTAAATAAAATAAAATAGTTAAAGTTATTAATATATAAAATATTTAATAGTAAAATTTTAATTAAAAATTTATATAAAAATTTAGTTAAAATATAATAAAAATAAAAAAACTAGTTAATTATAAATATTAAAAACTATAAAATAATTTTTAAACATAAATTAAAAACTAAATAATAATTTAAAGCTAACTATAAATATATAAAATTTTTTTTAAAAATATAAAACTATAAAAATAAAATATTAAATATATAATTTATTTAAGCAAATAAATAAACTATAACTAAATAGTTAAGCTAAAGTTTAGCAAGCAAACAAAAAAATAAACAATAACTTTTTTATATAAAAATAAAAAGCAAACTATATATAAGCTATATATAGTTAAGCTTTTTATTTATATAACTAATTATTAATTACTATATATTAATAACTATAAATAGCTATTAAATAGCTATTAGTATAACTTTTTAATAATATATATAGCTATTAACAACTAATTTATTATATATTAGCTATTTTATTATTTTGTTAATTGTTTTACTAGGTATAATATTATTATAAACAAGCTACTAATATAAAAATATAAGCTGCTAATAATTAATATAAATTAGTATATTATTTAATATATAAAGCGTAATAAAGCACTTTTAATTATTTGTTTTTTTATATATAAAATATTATAATAAAGCAATTTAGCATTTATTATTTTTTTTAAAAACCTAAAAAAAGCTTAAGTTTAAATAGTTTTTATTATATATAGCTTATAAATATGCTATTAAAGCTTTTTATAATATAGTTTTTTTTTTATATATTATTTTAAATAATAATAAACTTAAAGTTTAATTATTAATATTAAATATATAAAACTTTAATAATTATTAATAAATAGCTATAATATAAATAAAAAAAAAAATTTAAATATATAAAACTATAAAAATAAAATAATAAATATATAAAACTTTAATAGTTATTAATAAATAATTATAATATAAATAACAAATAATAAATAAACTATAATAAAAAAAATATTATTTTTTTATATATATTTAAATTTTAATAAACTAATATTATTTTTTAATATATATTTAAATTTTAATAAACTAATATTATTTTTTAATATATATTAAAGTTTTAGTAAACTAAAGTTATTAATCCACTTAGGCAAGTAAATAAACTGTAACCAAATAGCTAAACCAAAGGTTTAATACGCAAGCAAAAAAGTAAGCAACAACCCTTTTGTACAAAAAAAAAGCAAGCTATATATAAGCTATATATAGCTTAGCCTTTTTTATATAACCGATTATTTATAACTATATATTAGCAGCTGCAAACAGCTACTAACGGCTATTAGTATAGCTTTTAATAGTATGTATAGCTGCTAATAACCAAATTATTATATATTGGCCACTTTACTGCTCTGCTAATTGCCCTGCTGGGCGCAATATAGCTGCAAACAGGCCGCTGATATAAAAATATAGGCCGCCGACAGCTAGCAAAATATTAGTATATTAATTAACTTGCAGAGCGCAAAAAAAGCACTTTTAACTACTTATATGCTATATTATAGTGCTACAATAAAGCAATTCAGCATTTATTATTCTTTCTAAAAACCTAAAAAAAGCTTAGGTTTAAGTAGTTTTTACTATATATAGCCTATAAATATGCTGTAAGGCTTTTTGTAATATAGTTTTTTTTTTACGTACTATTTTAAATAGCAATAAACTCAAAAATTAACTATTAAACTAAAGTTATTAAACTATAAAAATATATAAGTTAAATTAAATATAAATATTAATTATTAAATAGCTAAAAACTTATTTTTATTAAATTAAAAAAAAATATTACTTTTTAAAACTATTATAAATATATTTAATAATTTTTTAAAGCATATAAAAAATAAAATTAAAAAAAATATTTATTAAAAATTTTAAAATAATAATAACGTTTTTTTAAAACTATATATTTAAACTTAAAAATTTAGTATAATTAATTTATTTAAATTTAATATAATAGTTAAAATTTTATAATTATTTTTTATTAAAATATATATAAAAAGCTTAAAAAGCAAAATTAAAATAAATATAAATAGCTAAATTATAAATATATTTTAATTAAATAATAATTAAAATATATTAAGCATTTTTTTTTTAGCATAAAAATATTAATAATAATATATAAAAAAAAATATTAATTAGCAAACAATTAACAAATAAAAAAAAAAATAATATATATAATAAATATTTTTAACTAAAAACTTAAAAAATAGCAAATTATAATAATTTTAGCTTAAATAATAGCTAAACATTTAAAATTAAAAGCAAATAATATAATATGTTATTTTTTAATAATAGCTTTTTAAAAAGCTAAATTAGCTTTTATTAATATATATATATAATAGTTTTAAATAGCAATTTTTTTTTTAATAATATAATAATTATTATTATTTTATTTAGTATATAATTAAAAAACACTTTTTAATATAGTTATAGCAAAAAAAATAATAATTTAAGCTATGTTTAATAAATTAAAAAACAGCTAAAAAAGTTAATAATATTAATTAGTAATTAACTAAAAACAAAAAAAACAATATATAATAAAATAAACTAAATAGTTTTTAGTATATAATATATATTTTATACTTTTAAAAGCATTGTTTTATAAATATATATAGCAAATATACAAATTTAAATATATTTTTATATAATAAGCTATATAAAATATAAAAATTTTAAGTATTTTTTTTTTAATATTAAAGTTATTAATAGTATATATATAATTAAAATATGTTTATTTATTTTTTTTATTAAATTAGTATTTTTTTAAAAACTTTTTATAAAAAGTTATAATAATAATTAATAAATAATTAAAAAAAAATAAAAAATAATATAACAAAAGTAAAAAAAAACTTAAAGCAAAACTAAAAAAACAAAAATAATTTTATAATATAGTTAAAAAAAAAAAAACTAAATAGCAAAATAAATTTAAAATAAATATATTAAATATTTTATATTTATATATATATATATAATATAATTATTATTTAATAATTAACTAATAATTAAATATAAAACTATAATTTTATAATATTTAAATATTTATTATACTAAAAAAGTTAATAATATTTTAAGTAATATTAAAAACTAATATTAAAAAAAAAAAATATAAAAAAGCAAACTATATAAGCTATATATATTAAACGTTTTATAAATATATTTTAAATATTAGCTAAAAGCTATATTTAGTTAAAATTTTATATAAAATTAATTTTTTAAATAAAAATAACTTTTTAATATTAAATTTTAAAATTAGCATATTATTTTATAAAGCTACTATAATTAAATATTAAACTTAACTTTTATAATAAAACAGTTATTTTTTTTATTTTTTATTGCTATTATTATAACTGCATTTTTATTATTATTATATGCTTTATAACAATAATATTATTATTATTATTATTAATAACTAAAATATTTAAATTTAATCATATATTATAATAAGCTTTTAAAGTAAAGCTTTAATTAAAGCTATTTTTAAATTGCTAAAAGCAATTAAAAATTTTAATATTTAAAATATAAATAAATTTAACTATAATTAAAAGTCTATTTAAACAAATAAATAAACTATAATTAAGTAGCTAAACTAAAGCTTAATAAGCAAACAAAAAAGTAAGCAATAACTTTTTTATATAAAAGTAAAAAAGTATAAAAGTTAAGTTTAATATTTAATTATAATAGCTTTATAAAATAATATACTAGTTTTAAAAAATAATATTAAAAAGTTATTTTTATTTAAAAAGTTAATTTTATATAAAATTTTAAATAAGTATAGCTTTTAGCTAATATTTAAAATATATTTATAAAACGTTTAGCATATATAGCTTATATAGTTTACTTTTTTATACTATTCTTTTTTTTTTTTAGTATTAATTTTTAATACTATTTAAAATATTATTAACTTTTTTAGCACAGTAAATATTTAAATATTATAAAGTTATAATTTAATATTTAATTATTAGTTAATTATTAAATAATAGTTATATTATATATATATATAAATATAAAATATTTAATATATTTATTTTAAATTTATTTTGTTATTTAGTTTTTTTTTTTTTTTAATTATATTATAAAATTATTTTTGTTTTTTTAGTTTTGTTTTAAGTTTTTTTTTACTTTTGTTATACTATTTTTTATTTTTTTTTAACTATTTATTAACTATTATTATAACTTTTTATAAAAAGTTTTTAAAAAAATACTAATTTAACAAAAAAAATATATAAACATATTTTAATTATATATATATTATTAATAACTTTAATATTAAAAAAAAATAATTAAAGCTTTTATACTTTATATAGCTTATTATACAAAAATATACTTAAATTTTTATGCTTGCTATATAAACTTATAAAAAAATGCTTTTAAAAATATAAAATATATATTATATATTAAAAACTACTTAGCTTATTTTGTTATATATTATTTTTTTTATTTTTAATTAGTTGCTAATTAATATTATTAACTTTTTTAGCTGCTTTTTAATTTACTAAACATAGCTTAAATTATTATTATTTTTGCTATAACTATATTAAAAAGTGCTTTTTAATTATATACTAAATAAAATAATAATAATTATTATATTATTAAAAAAAAAATTGCTATTTAAAACTATTATATATATATATTAATAAAAGCTAGTTTAGTTTTTTAAAAAGCTATTATTAAAAAATAACATACTATATTATTTGCTTTTAACTTTAAATGTTTAGCTATTATTTAAGCTAAAATTATTATAATTTGCTATTTTTTAAGTTTTTAGTTAAAAATATTTATTATATATATTATTTTTTTTTTTATTTGCTAATTGTTTGCTAACTAATATTTTTTTTTAGCGTATTATTATTAATGCTTTTATATTAAAAAAAAACATTTAATATATTTTAGCTGCTATTTAACTAAAATATATTTATAATTTAGCTATTTATATTTATTTTAATTTTATTTTTTAAATTTTTTATATATATTTTAATAAAAAGCAACTATAAAATATTAACTATTATATTAAATTTAAACAAATTAGTTATATTAAGTTTTTAAGTTTAAATATATAGTTTTAAAAAAACGCTATTATTATTTTAAAGTTTTTAATAAATATTTTTTTTAATTTTGCTTTTTATATATTTTAAAAAACTATTAAATATATTTATAATAGTTTTAAAAAATAATATTTTTTGCTAATTTAATAAAAGTAAATTTTTAGCTATTTAATAATTAGCATTTATATTTAATTTAACTTATATATTTTATAGTTTAGCAATTTTAGTTTATTAAAATTTTAATATATGCTAAAAAACAATATTAGTTTATTAAAACTTAAATATATACTAAAAAATAATATTAGTTTATTAAAATTTAAATATATATAAAAAAACAATATTTTTTTTTATTATAGTTTGTTTATTATTTACTATTTATATTACAGCTATTTGCTAATAACTACTAAAATTTTATATGTTTATTATTTTATTTTTATAGTTTTATATATTTAAATTTTTTTTTTTGTTTATATTATAGCTATTTATTAATAATTACTAAAGTTTTATATATTTAAATTTTTATTTTTATAGTTTTATACTTTTAAAACTTTTTTTTATATATTTATAGTTAGCTTTAAATTATTATTTAGTTTTTAATTTATATTTAAAAACTGTTTTATAATTTTTAATATTTATAGTTAACTAGTTTTTTTATTTTTATTATATTTTAACTAAATTTTTATATAATTTTTTAATTAAAGTTTTATTATTAAATGCTTTATATATTAATAATTTTAACTATTTTATTTTATTTAACGTATAAATATTTTGCTTTTTTTTTTATATTTTACTAAAAAACTTTTTATATTTTTTAAATACTTTTTAAATTTTTATATATTATATTTTATAAACTATTTTTTTTATTTAATAAAATATTTAATTTTTTTTTTGTTTTAATAATATTTAACTATATTTTTTATTATTTATTTTTTTTGTTTATTTTTTAACGCTAGCAATATTAGTTAAGCTTTATTTGTTTAATATTTTATTTATAGTTTTAATAAAAATATAAAAAACATATTATATATTTTAAAATATTGCTTTAAAAGTTTAATTTAATATGCTTAAAAATTAATTTTTTTTATAATTTTAACTTTAATATATATTAAAGCTAATTTTTGTTTATATTTAAATTAAAAATAAACTATTAATAAGCTAGCAATTTTTTTTATTTAGTATTTTTTTAAAATATATTTTTTATTATAATTTTTTTTTATAATTTTTACTGCTTTTATTTAATATTTATTAAACGTTTTTTAAACTACTATAATATATTATAGTTTTTTTTTTAACTTTTTATACTTTAAACTAAAATTATTTAAGCATAAAATTAATTATTTAAAAATAAAATTTATATAATATTTTAAACAATAAATATTTTATAATAGTATATATATTATTATTATATGCAAATTTAGTTTTAAATAATATTTTAGCTTATTTATATAACTTTTATATAGTATATATTTATAAGTATTTTTTTAAAGTTTAATATATTTTTTTAGTTTATTTGTTAATTTAAAAGTACTAAACAATTAATAGCTAATATTTAACTTTTTTTTTATAGCAAAATTTTTTTTAAAACTAGCTTATAATTAAATTATTTTTATTATTTATAATTTTTTTTAAAAAATTAAACTAATATTTAATTTATTTATATAATAACTATGCTAATTTTATTATATTAAACATTTTTATTATAAAAAAAATAATGCTATTTTTATAAACTAGTTAATAATTATTAAAATTATATTATATTTTATATTATTAGCTTTGCTATATAAAAATAGCTTTATTATAAAATTTAAACTAATTTTTTAAAATAGTTAATTTAATAATAAAAAAAACTATAGTTTTTTATATAGCTTATACTTTAGTGGTTAAACTTTAGGTTTTATTGCTGCCTAAAATGGTATGTAAAAAAAAAACTATATTATAGAAAGCCCTATGGCGCATTTATAGGCTATATATAGTAAAAACTACTTAAACTTAAGCTTTTTTTAGGTTTTTAAAAAAGGTAGTAAGTGCTAATTGCTTTATTATAGCGCTTTATATAAAAAATAAATAGTTAAAAGTGCTTTTTTACGTTTTGTAGGTTAACTAACGCATTAATATTTTGCTAGTTATTAGCGGCCTATATTTTCTGCGTTAGCAGCCTGTTTGTGGCTATATTACGCTTAGCAAAGCAATTAATAGAGCAGTAAAGTAGCTAATATATAATAATTTAGTTGTTAGTAGTTATGCATACTACTAAAAGCTATACTAATAGCTATTAGCAGCTGTTTGCAACTGCTAGTATATAGTAATAAGTAATTAGTTATATAAGCAAAAAGCTTAGCTATATATAGCTTATATATAGCTTGCTTTTTTACTTTTATATAAAAAAATTGTTGCTTACTTTTTTATTTGTTTGCTAAGCTTTAGTTTAGCTATTTAGTTATAGTTTATTTACTTGCCTAAATAAATATATAGCTTATACTTTAGTTTTTTTTTGCTATTATAAGCTTAATATTTAATAATATAATTATAAACGTTTTATTTAAATTTTTTTTAGTAAAATTTTTGTTTAATTAATTTTGTAGTTTTATTTTTTTTTATATAACTAGCTTTAAAGTTATTATAATATTAACTAATAATTTATTTAATTAATATTTTTTAGCTTAAAATTATTAATTAGTTTTTAAACAAAAAAAGTTTTTTTTTTTTAGTTTATATAATATTTTTTATAAATATTAGTTTATTAGCTAGCAATTTTTATTAAAGCTATAAAGTTAAAATTTTTAGTTTATAGTTTTTTAACTATTTTATAAAACTTTTTAAAAGCTTTTAAACAAAATATTATTTTGCTTTTAATTAACTTTTTAGCTATAAAACATAAAATATATTAGTTATAAATAATAATTTTAGTATTAATTGTTTATAATATAATTATAGTTTAATTAGTTTACTTTTAAGCTAATTTAATTACTATTAATATATATACTAATATAGCTATATATATTTTATAAGCTAAATATTTATAATAGTACTTTTTGCTTTTTGTTTTTTAAAAATAATTTATAGCTATATAACAAAAATATAAATTTTTATAAGCTTTTAAATTAACTATTTAAGCTTTAGTTATTAAAAATTTATTTAAATAATATTTACTAAATATTTTTTATAAAGTTTAAACTAGCTAATTTAAAACTTTTTGCTTTTTTTTTATTTAAAATATTATAATAATTATTTGCTATATTTTTAATAATAAATTTTTTATTAATTATAGTTTTTTTTTTAGCATTAAAATTATATTATTATATTAAATTTTGCTTGCTATATAGTTAAAATATTTAAGCTTTAGCCTATTTATAATTATTTAATGATTTGTATTTTACGTATTATAGTATAATTAGATGTTTATTGCTAACTAACTAATCTAATTAAAACCTTAAGCTAGGTTTCTCATTAAGCCGCAATTTGTTAGTTAGCTACTAATAATGCCTTTAACGCTTTTTTCTTTATACAAAAAGCTAAAACGCTAAAAATAGCTTTTTTTTTTGCGTAGCAACAACACTTTTTAATTAAGCCTTAAATAGCAGCCGCAAAAACGTTTCTGTTATGCTTTTATTTTAAGCCGCAGCTATTAAGCCATTCAGCCTGCCATTATACAACAAGTCGACCGATTTATATATTTGTTAACTTTTTAAAGTGCTTTAATAAAAACTTTTTTTTTAATATTTTCGATTTTACGTTGGTTTATTTTGCTTTAGTTTATTTTAGTTTTTATTATAGCTTTATAAAATTTTAAATATTAGCAATTATTTAAATATACAAAAAAATAAATAATTATAAAATAATATTTATAAATATTATTAAATCTATTAATATTTTAGGTATTAAAATTTTTAATTGCTTTTGGTAATTTAAAAATAGTTTTAGCTAAAGCTTTGTTTTAAAAGCTTGTTATAGTATATTATTAATAATAGTAATAATATTATTATAAAGTATATAGTAATAATAAAAATAATAGTTATAACAGCAACAATAAAAAATAAAAAAAATAATTGCTTTATAAGCAAAGCTTTTTGTTTACTTTTTATTTTTATAATTAGCAGCAAATATTTTTATTTAAATTTAAATATATATAGCATATTAAATAAGGTTTGGTTAGCAAGCTTAAAACGGCTACTTTTTTGCTACTTTTTTAGCTAAGGTTTAACAATTAAGCGCATAATAAAAAAAAGTTTAGCTTAGCGTATACGCTAGGTTTGTTTTTATATTAACTTTAGCGCTTTGCTTTAGTATAATAAACTTACTTATACTGCAGCTAGAAATTTAAAGCTGCGCTTATTATGCAATAAACAGCTATATAGAATAGTTTTAGTAAAGTTATAAATAGTATTTTTTCTGCAGTAGGCTTAATATTTAAGGTTATTAAAGATCTATATTATATTTATATTACTTATATAAATAACTGTATAATAATAACTGTATATTTACAACCGACTTTATTGTATAAAAATAACTAGGTGCAAAAAAAAAGCAAGCATTGCGTATTTAACATTTTAATAAAAATTAAACCATAATATAGTTAAAATATTTTAATATATTGTTAGCTAAATTAATAGTTTTTAGCTAATATTATATTTTAAAGTTAACTATATTAATTAATAAATTTATTATATTAATTATTTATAAAAGTTTTATACTAAAAAATTAATTATACTTTAAAAAGCTATATAGTTAATTTATATTATAAATATATATATAGTTTTTTTTAAGTACTAATATTAATATTTATAACATTTTATAATTATAAATAGCTTTTATTAGCTTATTGTTTATTATATTTTAATATTTATTAGCTTTTATAATTAATATATAACTAGTTATTAATTAATATTATATAACTAAAATAATATATTTAATATTGCTTTAATAAATATATTTATTTTTATATATATTTTTAACTGGTTATTTTAATAGCAAAATATAATTACTATTATAAAAGCTTTTTTAATTTTTTAAAAAATTTTATTAGTTTTTTTTATTTAGCAAAATATTATAAATTTTTTAATAAAGCTTTTTTTAAATAAAATTATAATTAATATTATAATTTATAAATATTTTATAATAAACTTTTAATAAAAGTTTATAAATTTTAAAAATATTTAAATATTATATATTAATTATAATATTTTTTATTTTTTAATTATATTTATTTTATAAAAATTTATTTTAATTTTTTTAATATTAATAATAAATTTTAAAAATTTTATTTTTTTTAAAAAAAAACTTATATTTAAACACTTTAGCAAAAAATTAATACTATTTTAAGCATTTATAAACTAATTAAAAATAAATTTTATATTTTTTTTTTATTTTTAAAAAAATAACTATATTATTTAAATATATTATATAAATATAATTTATTAAACTTATAAACATTTTATATATATATACTTAAAAAGTTATTAAAATATTAATTAGCTTAAATAATATTATTATATATTTAAAATAATTATATTTTGTTTAAAAAATAATTTTTTATTTATTTTTTAGTTTAATTTATATATAATAATATATATTTTTTAAGTTTAGCTTAAAAAATATTTTTATAAACTTTAATTAATTTATAATTTTTAAAATTAATAGCAATAAATATTACTTTTTTATAATAATTTTATTTAACTTTTTATAATTAATATATAATTATATTATTTTATTTTTTTTAGGTATAAATAAAATAAATATTTTAATATTTGCTTTAAAATAATATATTTATTTTAAGCGTTAATTTTTTTTTAAATATTTTTTAAACATTTTTTACTAAGCTTTTATAGTTAAATATATTAGCTTAAAAAATATTTTTGTTTTTTTAATTAAGTTAATTATATATTTTGCTTTTTATAATATTAAAAAACTTTTTACACTTTGTTTAAAATATATATAATAAAACTTATTTAAATATTAAAGCAAGTTTATTTTAATTGCTTTTATTTTAAAATTATTATTTATTTTTTTAAAAAATAGTTTTTTTTTAAGTTTTATATAAATAAAATTAACAATAAATGCTTATTTTTTGCTAATTATTATATTAACAAACTTTTTAAAGTTTAATTTTTTAAATTTTTTAAAATATTATTAATTAAATATAGTATTTAAAATAATATTTAATTGGTTTATTTTTAACTAAAACAAAAAAAACTTAAATACTAATTAATTATGTTTAATTGCAAAAAATATTTATATAAATATTTTATTAATTTTTTTAACGTTAATTATTTTTAAAATAGCTTTATATATTTTTTAATATTTAAATATTTTGCTGCTTAGTTTAAAAAAGTATAAAATTAATATATTTATTATATAAAGTTTTTTTTTTGCTAAATTTTTATATATTATATTTATTTAAGCTTTTATATTTAAATTTATAATAATATTTTTTAATAACTAAATATTATTTAGTTATAATATAACTAATATTTAAAATAGTTTATTTATATTAAATATTTTAAAACTTTTAATTAAAATAAATTAAATATATTAAACTATTTTAGTTTGCTTTTTAGTTTTTTTTTAGTATTAAACTAAACTATTTTTGTTATATTTTAAATATATTTTAATTATTTAAATACTAATAATTATATTTTTTATACTTAGCAATTATTTTTTAATTGTTGTTTTTTTTATTTTTTATAGTATTTTTTTGCTATATATTTTAGTTTATTATAATAATAGCAAATTATTAAATTAAAGCTATTTGTTTACTATAATTTATTATAATTTTTATTTTATTACTATTTGTTTTATTTATAAGCTTAACTTTAAAAATTTTTTATTTAAATATTATTTATAAAAATATTGCTTTTTACTAAGCTATTAATATATAATTTTTTTATAAATAGTTTAATTTTTTTATTTTGCTACTAAATATTTTATTATTTTTTTACTTTATAAAATATAGTTATAATATTTTTAAATAAAACCTATTATTAAATAAACGCTTTTTTAATATTTTTTTGCAGCTTATATTAATAATTAAACATTAATTTAAAATTATTTTTAAATTAGCATTTTTTTTTTAGCTTGCATATTAAAACTTGCTATTTTAAAAAAAATTTTTTTAAAAAGCTTTGTTTTTTTTTTGCTATAGTTTTATAAATTATATACAAAAAATATACTTAAATAGTTTAAAATTTATATTTTTTTTTTTAATAAACTTTTAAAAGTTAGCTAATATAGTTTATAATTTTAATTTTAAATAATTTAATATATTATAATATAATTTTTAATTAGTTTAAATATTAAATATAGTTTAATTTAATATTTATATAATTTAAATAATATTATTATATTTTAGCTTTTGTTAGTTGCTTTTTTTAATAACTAATATTTAATTTTTAATTTTAGCTATTATAGCTTTTTATATAAACTTTTTATAATTATAAGCAAATTTTTTAATATTATTTTTAATTATTTTTTAACTAGTTGTTAAGTTTAATAATTTTACTAATTATATGCTTAGCTATATATTTTAGCTTATTAATTATATAGCTTACTATAATATTTTTTTTATTGCAAATATTTTTTAACTGTTAAATAATTGTTTGCTTTTAAAATTTTTTTGCAATAGTAGCTGTTTTAGTTTAAAATAGCCTAAAAAGTTATTTAGGTTATTTTTGCTCGGTAAATTTCTTTTTTAATTTAATAAATAAAAATTATTTTTAAATTTATTACGGTTATTTTTTAACTGCTTAATAGTATATAACTATAATTGCTTATTTTTTAGCTATTTAAATATTACGTTGCAAATTATATATATAAAAATAAAAAAATATAAAAATTAAATTTAATATTTAATTATAATAGCTTTATAAAATAATATGCTAGTTTTAAAAAATAATATTAAAAAATTATTTTTATTTAAAAGGTTAATTTTGTATAAAATTCTAACTAAGTATAGCTTTCGGTTAATATTTAAAATACGTTTGTAAAGCGTTTAGGGCGTATAGCCTATATAGTTTGCCTTTTTATAAAAAGCAAGCTATATATAAGCTATATATAGCTAAGCTTTTTGCTTATATAACTAATTATTTATTACTATATACTAATAGCTATAAACAGCTATTAACAGCTATTAGTATAGCTTTTAGCAATATATATAGCTGCTAATAACTAAATTATTATATATTGGCTATTTTATTGTTTTGTTAATTGTTTTGCTAAGTGTAATACTAATATAAACAGGCTATTAACGTAAAAATATAGGCTGCTAACAGCTAGTATAAATTAATATATTATTTAATATATAAAGCGCAAAAAAAACTTTTTAACTACTTAAAAAAGCTGTATAGCTATTATAATAAAGCAATTAAACTTTATTACCTTTTTTAAAAACCCTAAAAAAAGCTTAAGTTTAAATAGTTTTTATTATATATAGCTTATAAATATATTATAAAGCTTTTTATAATATAGTTTTTTTTTTATATATTGCTTTAAGTAGCAATAAACTTAAAGTTTAACTATAAAAACTATAATTAAAAGCTTAATTTTTTTGTTATATATATATTAATATATTTAAATAATTTTAAATACTTAAAATTTAATAAAGCTATAATAAAACTTAAAATAAACTAAAAAGTTAAAATAAACTAAAATGTAATAAAAAAAGTTAAGCTTATAAAAGTTAAAAAAAAAGTTTTTATTAAAGCATTTTAAAAAATTAACTAATATATAAATTTAAAGCATAGTTAAACATAGTCGACTTATTATATAACAACAAGCTAAATAGCTTAATAGCTAATTGTTTAAAGCTTAATTAAAAAGCATTATTGTTATATAAAAAAAAAGTTATTTTTAGCATTTTAGCTTTTATTATATTTATATAAAAAAAAAAGCATTAAAAGCGTTATTAAAAATTGCAGCATAATAAAAAGCTTAGCTTAAAGTTTAAGTTAATTAGTTAGTAATAAACATTTAATTATATTATAGTACGTAAAATACAAATTATTAAGTAATTATTATGGTTATAGTTTAATTTTTATTAAAACGTTAAATATGTAACGTTTATTTTTTTTTTACACCTAGTTATTTTTATATAATAAAGTCGGTTATAAATATATAATTATTGTTATATAGTTTTACTAAATAATTATAAATAAGCTAAAATTTATAAACTTAATATATATAAAATATTATAATAATAAAATATAATAATAATTAATTAAAAAATAATATAATAAATAAAAAAAATATAAAAACAAAAGTTTTTTTTATTTTTAAATATAAAAGTTTTTAATTAAATATTTTATAAATATATTTTAAATATTAATTAAAATTTATATTTAATTAAAATTTTATATGCTATTTAAGTAAATAAATAAACTATAACTAAATAGCTAAGCTAAAGCTTAGCATGCAAATAAAAAAATAAATAACAACCTTTTTGTTATAAAAAAAAAACAAGCTATATAAGCTATATATAGCTATTAGCAAGCAATTAATATAGCTGTTTAACAGTATATATAGCTACTAACAACTAAAATTTATTATATATAGCTATTTTACTGCTTTGCTAATTGTTTTGCCGGGTATAATACTGCTATAAATAAGCCGCTAACATAAAAATATAAGCTGCTAATAGCTAGCATAAATTAGCATATTATTTAATATATAAAATGTAAAAAAAACTTTTTAACTATTTGTTTTTTATATAAAGCGCTATAATAAAACAATTAAACTTTATTATTTTTTTTAAAAAATTTAAAAAAAGCTTAGTTTAAATAGTTTTTATTATATATAGCTTATAAATATACTATAAAACTTTTTATAATATAGTTTTTTTTTTAAATATTGTTTTAAATAATAATAAACCTAAAGTTTAAACATTAATTAAAATTTTATATAAAATTATTTTTTTAAATTAAAATAACTTTTTAATAATATTTAAACTTTAAGTTTATTATTATTTAAAATAATATTTAAAAAAAAAACTATATTATAAAAAGTTTTATTATGGTTTAATTTTTATTAAAACGTTAAATATATAATGTTTGCTTTTTTTTACACTTAGTTATTTTTATATAATAAAGTTAGTTATAAATATATAATTATTGCTATATAATTATTTTATTATATAAATAATGCAAATATAATATAAATTTTTAACAATTTTACTAAAACTATTTTATATAGTTGTTTATATAATAAGCGTAGCTTTAAACTTTTAGCTAGTATATATGCTAAGCTAAACCTTTTTTTATTATATGCTTAATTGTTAAACTTTAGCAAAAAAAATAGCAAAAAAATAGCCGTTTTAAGCTTGCTAACCAAATTTTATTTAATATGCTATATATATTTAAATTTAAATAAAAATGCTTGCTGCTAACTATAAAAATAAAAAGTAAATAAAAGCTTTATAAAGCAGTTATTTTTTTTACTTTTTATTGCTATTATTATAATACTTTTATTATTATTATATTTTTTATAACAACTAATATAAAAGTTTTTTTTAGTAGCTTTTTTAAGTATTATTTTAGCTTTAAAAAAACTTACTATTATTATTATTATTACTAACAATTATAGCAAGCTTTTAAAGCAAAGCTTTAGCTAAAACTATTTTTAAATTACTAAAAACAATTAAAAATTTTAATATTTAAAATATTAATAGGTTTAATAATATTTATAAATACTATTTTATAATTATATATTTTTTTATATATTTAAATAATTGCTAATATTTAAAATTTTATAAAGCTATAATAAAAACTAAAATAAACTAAAGTAAAATAAACTAATATAAAACTAAAAATATCGAAAAAAAAGTTTTTATTAAAACATTTTAAAAAGTTAATAAGTATATAAATTTAAAGCATAATTAAACATAGTTAATTTGTTATATAACAGCAAGCTAAATAGCTTAATAGCTATAGCTTAAAATAAAAGCATAACAAAAACATTTTTGCAGCTGTTATTAACTATTTAAAGCTTAATTAAAAAGTATTATTATAAAAAAAAAAGCTATTTTTAGCGTTTTAGCTTTTTATATAAAAAAAAAAGCGTTAAAAGCGTTATTAGTAGCTAACTAACAAATTATAGCTTAATAAAAAGCTAGGTTAATTAGTTAGTAATAAACATTTAATTATATTATAGTACGTAAAATATAAATTACTAAGTAACTATAAATAAGCTAAAGCTTATTATAAAAAGCTTTATAATATATTTATAAGCTATATATAATAAAAACTATTTAAATTAAAACTTTTTTTAATTTTTTAAAAAAAATAATAAATTTTAAATTATTTTATTATAATTTTATATTATATTATATAAATAAATAGTTAATAAGTTTTTTTTATATTTTATATATTAAATAATATATTAATTTTTATTAACAATTAATAATTTATATTTTTATATTAATAGTTTATTTTATATTAATATTATAGCTTAATAAAATAATTAATAAAACAATAAAATAGCTAAATATAATAAGTTAATTATTAATAGTTATATATTTTATTAAAAAGCTATATTAATAACCGTTTAATAATTGTTTATAGCTATTAATATATAGTTATAAATATATAATAACAAAATTAAAAAACAAAAAAAAAAAATAGTAAACTATATATAGCTTATATAGCTTGTTTTTTTTATAATAAAAAGTTGTCCTTTATTATTTTAGCTTATATGCTAAGCTAGGCTTAGCTATTTAGTTATAGTTTAACCACTTGCTTAAGTAGTAATTAAAATAACTTTTTAACCTTTATAAACAAATCTTAAAGCTAGCTATGCTTTAACTATAAATACAAGTTCTCTTTAATTAAAACAATCCCTAGCAGTGCTTCTTAAAGAGAAGTCTCTATATTTTCGGATACTGTCGTCAAGTACCTCGATCTTCCAACGCGTGATCGGGGTTTCGTTGTAATCCACTGGTATAATAACCAGACAGCATTTACCGAGCCAGCACGCAACACCGCATGATAAAAGCAAGGAATTACTCGGCCCAGAAAGCTCATCGCCTCGACTACCGAATATGTTGTTACGGAAGTTTTCAAGACGACTGCTGAAGAAATGCGGGACAAGGTGGGCGGCGGTAACCATCGACATAGAGCAATAATCGCCCACGTCATGCGACCATATACCGTCCGTAATGCCGTTCGGCATCGTTGCATCGTAGTAGGACAAAGCCTGGCTTCTCCAATCGGCCGGCCGGGTGGTACACTTGGGCTTCTTCCCGTCGAAAGCCTTGTAGATGGCCAAAATACTCTGACCAACAAACCTAGCCTCATCAGGCCCTGGTTTAAGCAGACCTATAAACCCTGCGTCATCGAATCCTACTCGCTCCTATTGTCTAGTGAAGACTTCTTTTTTGATAAATAGGCTTGCATGTTGAGGTCTGTGTTGGTGTGATGGCTGTGATGGTAGTTGTGATTCTCGTGGGTGCGGTAGTTGCTGCTGTTGTGATGGGCATGAGAATTGAAATCAAGAAATTGCGGACCGGGCGCTCTTTCTATAAGCATGCCCACCCGAGAGAAACACTGCTGACGTAGTCCCTGCTTCCAGGGGAACTCTAAATCTGGAATAAGAAGATTGTAGGCGTGGTTGGCCCTGGTTAAACTGCAAGGCTGAGCTTAAAACTTAGTCCGTCCGGAAACACCTACCGACTATCCCCTAAGCTACAACCGCAATAAAATAAATGAATATGCTACCAGTGAAAGAGTCTCGGACACCGGAGTCAGCGCTATATCTATATTACACCCGCAGCCTACATACATTGTAAGTAACAGCTATTTTTGATTAACCAGGCGACGTTAATAGGTGTGAGGTGCGAAGCGTAAATTGTCACAGTGAGTGAGTAGAGTACAACACGCCTGCAAATGTAAGAACTCAGTTCGCTAATTATGCGCATCCATATCAAGTAGCAGGTGCTAGAAAGTAGACTCAAATAGAGATTACGAAGGAAGGTCTTATTCGTCCAATGTGACTAGACGGCTTTAGATGGTTCAATAATTCTCGCGGGGTAATTAGTTCCTCTTACTAGTGATACAGTGTGGGAGACCTGACCCGTACTATTTCTTCCTTACATCGCTTAGTGATGAGGCTGTCTGTCAGGGGCCAACTATAGGGGTGCAATAAGACTTTATTAACACGCGAAGGCTCTGAATACCTTCAGGGCTATCCCTAGGTTATATACACATCCAAAGCCTAAGCCTTCCAGGGTCTCCTCCAGGACCTTCCTACAAAGGTCTTGTCTCACCAGGAGGTGTGCCTAAGGAGGTGTGTCTGCTAACCTAAAACTGTCACGGATGGGCCCTGAACCTCCACAGACAGGATCTAGATTAGCAAGCATGGCTTTGAAGTGCTTTCCTTTCTTTACTCTGAGGGTGGCCTGTTAACTTTCGAGGTGTTTGCTATATATAAAGTTCAAAGGGGCCTTAATATACCTGTGACGGTCTAGGCTGGGACCCGGGCTGCCTGTGGCCACGTACATCCGCCCCTGAAGGTACATGACAAAGAGGCCTTTTGTATATAGATACCGCCTACCCTAAGGTAGCGGTTTGGGCTCGGGCGTTTACTAGTACCCAGGACCTACCTATGTATCGCTACTTATATCTGAAGGCCCATGACAATACCCCATTTAAAGACGTTATGACCTAGAATACGGAGACGATGTTTAGAAAGCACTACAGCCCTAAGACATTGGAGTCTTGTCGTTCCGGGAATACGAATGCCGTATCCCTATCTATTTCGTTGCTGTTCTTGCTTGACGCATCTTCAATCTGGCATCGTCGGAGTTGACATGTTTAAGCCTATTATGGATGTTTTCCGAAGACGTATTTGCTTGGGCTCGATCCGTAAAATCCTAGGTACCGTAATAAAAGGCATGGGAGAGTATGAAGTTAAGTCGCTGCACGGCAGCCACGCATTAACCTGCTATAGCTCATATTCGGCTTTATTTATATAGCCAAGCCTAATATAGATTTCTCAGTGGTTACGAATGCTCCCTGCATTAAACTAAGTTATTGGTGTGCAGAAGAGATGCCTAGCTCTAATGTAAACATACCTAGGCACGTCGGTAAATAGAATTGAAGATGGCAGTTTATGCGAAACATCTATAGAAGAGTAGTTTATCAGCTGATCGCAGGCTAGAAACCAACCATGCTGGAGAAGTCGACGCTTCTTGCACTATAGGTTCCTTCACCGTATGTAACACCCGTAGTTTAAATAAAGACAATGAAACCCCGAGTTCTGTTACTTCATGTGGCCGGTGTTGTAAATTGTAGGGTCGGCTAGTAAATTCATAAACCACGGCCTTGATTTACCTAATCCAGACAGATATATTATTCTATGTCAATATTCCCGACGTTTGCTACCTTAGAGCCAGTTTGAGGCGGTCAAACACTGCACGAGAGAGCCCCTCCCTTAGCAGTTGTCACTCAACATAATCTGCGAGCAAATGGTGCATGTTGATGCCTAAGGCCACAAAGTGCAGGTCAAATCTCATCGTGTTAGATAACTGCTGCACATTACCCAAAAAACAACAACCATGGGTTGTGCCTCGTGGGCTACTATCGGTCCATTGTCACGATATACATATGCTATGGATAGCATCTACCTAAGCCATTTTTTTATTGCGGGCATATGTGCGAGAACCAACAACGCCAGCGAGAGGATCCTTGATACTGCGCATGGCTAACCATATGCATCGGAGATACCATCGCATGCTTACTTTCGGAAGACTCCAGCTCACTAAAAAAAAAATCTCTGGCTGGCCGTTTCGTCTGAGTGGTACTATCCTTTAAGGCTTATAATTCTCGTAGTAGCCAAATCTCCGCTTTTGGCGCATACAAAGGAGTATAGTCATACGGCATAAAAGCGAAGCAGTGACTCGTAGCTGTCTGAACGCCAGACAAATGCCCGCCAGCCTCAAAAGCGTGACCGAGTCTCTATAACTTGAATTGTGTTGGAGCTAACGTCTCGGTCTGGGTGTTGCGCACCGCGAGGCATTCTCAGCCTCGACTTCACAACCAATCTTGAAGTGAACTAGTCGGTGTCTCTGTGCCATTGTCATCCTGTTACCCTACCTTCGTGATCGGCAGATTTTCCACCTCGGTTCTCCGACGATTCGGTAATCCTTAATATTTGCCGTAGGGTGCCTTCGGCATAACTCCTGGTCCTACCTGGCTTCTGATTTGTCGAAGATAGACTGGTCGTAGCTGTACCTTTCCAGGGAACACTAAATCGGAAGCCACCTAGAAGGCCGGGCTGATCTATTGGCTCTTCCGGGATCGCAATAGCTGCAGCTGCCACCGACTTGGACTGTAACAAGATCAATACATGCGGGCCTAGTGCAAGTTTAGGTGTCGGATGATCATACCACGGAGACCGAGGTCTGCTCCTTTGCGAAGGGTTCATTTTCTCCGCTTACTCGAGACAATCCCTCCGAGGTGGTTGTACTGACTAGATGGCTATGAGAAGTCTCGGGAATGGCGGGTTCTCCCACTAGATTTGTGCCCGAGGACCGTGGAGGGGGTGGATTAGAGTCATGATGGATTTGGGCGCGAGAGTGATCGAGAATAGCTGCAGCAAAGGTAGGCCGGATCCTCGAAGACTTCTTCGTCGGTTGGCCGTGAAGTTCGCTGCTAGCCTGGGCCTCGGTACTATGAGCGCTCCCACTCCCACTTCCGCCTGGACTGGGGTGCGGAATACGACCGCGTACTTGGGCTGCAATCTCGGCGGCTGACTTCCTCTTGCTCCTGTCCTCATCGGAAGAGCGACTAGAACTGATGATGGTCTCTAGTGTACCGTAGGCAGCGCTCCTTCGCCGCACCGTGGCTCTCCTTGCCTGATTCGTGCTGCCGTCCTCCTCGTCGATCGATATGGCCTGTAGCGTCGGGCCCCCGTTATCCCGGGGTGGCGAGGTTGTGGACGCCGAGGCCGCCCCCCCCTGTATGAAACTAGCACCGGAGCCATGGGGGGCCACATGGATCTCATACTGATTGCTCAACGAGTACCTTGATCGCGCACAGATGTCGGCGATGCGATCTAGGTCGGCACCAATGTCGTGTTCGATGTCGGCCATGATGCTCTTAAAGCTGAAGGCCTCGAGGGGCGGAAGCCTCACATCGTCGCCGGGCGACTGCTTCTGGCTGACAAGCGGGCGGATTAGGGTCACGCCGAATCTGCGAGGGCGGCGACTTTGGTTGGAGGAGGGGGCTTTAGGCCTGCCCTTTACGCCGGAGATGGCGTCCCGACGCGAGGTGGACTGGGCTCGTGCGGGAGAGGCGATGGGGCCCGAGTAGGTACGGACTAGGACGGGTTGGGAGTAGGTGCCGGTGGTAGTGCCGGTGGTGGTACCGGCGGTGCTCGGGGGCGGGGGCGGCGCGGGACCCGGACCCGTGGTTTCGGTGTATGGGCGGCGGGCAATGGGTTGGGACCGGCTCAGTTCCCGCAAGGCGGTGGTGCGGTCGGCAGCGTTGGCGTCACTCAGAGGGATGGGCCGGCCCTGGGCGGTGCTTGTCGACACGAGCGAGACGGACGACGTGTTGAGCTGGGACGGGGGCGGGAATCGGGACGATGAGGCGAACTGAGACGACGACGGGACTGGGGCGGCGGCTGGGGCGGCGGTCGGTTGTGCGATTGAGTGGTCAACCCGTAGCGACGCCATCTTGTTCATGTTCGAAGACGGTAGACTCCGGCATATGGCATATGAGGCGGGTGAGTGATGTGGGTGATATTAATCGATTGACTTCGAAATGGTAGGTAGGTAAGCTTTAGCCTCGTATGTCCTTGTACTTAAGGTATCTATTGTCAGACCCGGAGACAAAGGTTATCTAGATACCTGGGTGGGTAGGTAGGCTGGGTAGGCTGGTTAGTTAGACCATAGGAGTTAGGTAGGAGGTAGGTAGGTAGCCTACCTAGGTAGCAGCTAACCGACAAGACGAAGACGAACATATGAGGTCTGGGGTGAGGCTTGGGCAAGTTTGGATGAGGTATGGCAAGTCAATTGGTTCTCGATCCTCTCCCATGTATGTGCCACGTCGCCATGGTCGCCGTCGTCGCCCGTCGCTGCTCTGACTGGCTGCTGGGAATTTCGCGGCCTGCAAAAATTCGTGGTGTTCTCCGAATGGTCGAATGTGTTTTCGCTGTCTGCCCTGCTCGTTACCTAGACGGTACGCATAGATACCGTCAGCCCCTCCCCTGAATACTGCATACTTGCCTTGACACAGGTGATTTGACCACACTATGTCGGTATCTACAGGGTAGCGTGCAGTACACCACGTACTTACATAAGTAGCATCAATTACCTACCTAAGGTACATACATAAAGCCTACCTAACTGCGAGAGTCTAGCCGTGCGTTAGTGCATTTTGGCGGGGGAGGGGCTATGTACGTATTATATAAGTAGGCTAGCTAGCTACTGTACCTACGATGACATAGTCGCCGCAAAGTGATGTTTCGACAACATTTACACAGTAGATGACTGCTCTCTCGTATTAGGTATACGCCATGGAGGGATAGGAAGCACGATAACAAAGCAAAAACAGAACCTCAATCTGCGTGCATCTTTCTAGTGCCAGTTTTCTTCCTTCTCTTCTTCCTTCTCTTCTTCCTTCTCTTCTTCCTTCTCTTCTTCCTTCTCTTCTTCCTTTGGTCGTGAACATAGGCGCAGCATTGGGTATTACGGTAGGCTTGGGTAGCGTATAATAGTGATGATGAGGACGATTTATAATGCTACGTGACTGGAATGACTGAAATGCTAGCTGCCCGGCTATCAACTGGCTGTGTCATGCTGATGTTGGCGTGTTGTTGGCGATTTGGCTACCTGGCGACTCGCGGTTTGAAATGACGCTCTCCTTCTGGCCGTTTGCCTTCCTCCCTCCCTCCCCTCTCTCGTCCACGCGCCCCCCCAGCTCCCAGCTCCTTACACCTCTCAGTAATGCGTAGGCTGGGCCACGGTGCCATAGCCTTGGCCACCCGTCTGAACGCGATCGCTGTAAACGCCAGGAGCCCGCCTAAGTGCTAGGCGGCCTTCTCTCGCCTGCTCTTGGCGGTCGTAGTAGACATATTCGATATAAAATGCGTGGATATGGCCGGGGATATACCTGTCGCAACTGGTCAACGTTGGGTGGGCCTAGGTCTATTGCTGGATACATACCCGAGAATAGTGAGTGCGATATTGATACACAGATCAGCACCACATCCGGATACAATCGCAACGCCCGCCGGAGGGACTTGGTGGGCCGTATCAGCCTGCGCATCGGCCTAGATTCCAAGGGTCTGAGAACTCACATAGGAGGGTAATGAGGACTACTAGAACGGCCGACGCAGCACCCATGTTTTCAAGAATCAACAAGCAACTGAGCTACTGATTGATTAGTTTGCTTAAGGTTGGTGTACTTCTGCAACGTACTGGATGAGGTGGGATAAATAGAATAAGTAGGATTTCTAGGGAGTTGTTGACATTGTGGAAGTGGGAGCTCTTACATCATGAACGGAAAATCAAGCTTTATTGCTGCTTCTTTTGCTACCACGAGGCTGATACAGTGATACTTAGTGGGTACTTGCTGAGTACCTGCGTAAGTCCGAAACACAGACAACTGGATTACACGTCTTGTGAGCTCTACTGTGACTGGGTAAAAACATACCTACCTACATGTACGGATGTAGGCAGGAGCAATACCTACACCTACATGCAACCAACTACAATGTATGTACTTACTTTGGTACCTCAGCTGATGTCTATGAGAGGTATGGAAGTAGGGATTCCAACCAGTAGTAATACCAAGTAACTCGATGCCTTAGAAGTATTTCATAGCAACACACACCTGCATGTCTAGGTACGCACTACATGTATTGATCTAAATACTTACCTTATCTACATATGTACCCATATAACCAGAGCTCCCACACATATGCAAATATCCAATGTATGGCTATGAGTGCATAGCAAATCCTTTAAAGTCTAAGGCCTTCAATTTACTCCGTTAAGGTACTATGTGTTTGAACCAGTAATGAACACTACTACACATATAGGAGGTTTTGTAAAAGTATAGCATAGGTATATAGATAGGTTAAAAGGAAAGTGTTTTAATGACGTAACAAGGAAACTTAAAAATCTCATATAAATAACTATTAATGATTTTGTTTTTTATTTAAATAATTTAAATAAATAAAGTTATTTAACGATAAAATTTATTAAATAATATTATTTTTTAATATTTTAACTTATAAAATTTTTATATATATATAATAAAATCATGGTTATTATTAAACTTTAAAAATATTAAATAAACATAAATAAAGTTTAATTATAATATTATATATTTATATTTTGTTTATTATAATTATAACATTATTATTTATAAATTATATAAAATATAATATAAGTGCATGTTAGCTTTCATTATTATTAAATTTAATAGCTTTAATATATAGTTACTTTAAGTTAGGTTATGTTTTTTTCATGCATAGGTCTATTTACCTCTCTACCTAAGTAGTCTCCTATCTATAGATATTCCATTGTTTGATTGAAAGAGGGCTGGTGGTGGCTTGCGACTGGCGGCTGGCAGGCAGATGCTAGATTTTAGATCAGGTGTACTCGAGTTAGGTAGGTTAGGTAGTCTACCTAGGTAGTTGTGACTAAGGTAGGTACAGTACTGCGTACTGTAGGTATCTACCTAATCTATCTACTACTGAGATAGGTAGATAGATAGGTAGCTCTTTTGCTCTCGCCAAAGCAAAGCCGACTGGAGACTGGAAGACTCCTAAAAACCAACAAGCCTTGTTTTCTCTCCTGTACACCAAGTCCGCCAGTCCGTGTTTCTACAACCGACAATTGTCACTGGGGGGCCCTTCATACTCGCGTCGTTCCGGCTTCTACTTACCCGTCGCCCTCCCCCCCGTTTACGGCCCCAGCTTCGTCTTGCCGCCGCCCCGTCCTTCCTCTCCTTCTCACTCTCCAACCGTGTTGTGTTCCTGCTGCACCTCATCCGTCTCATCGCATCGTCGTCGTCGTTGTCACCATCGTCTTCTTCGGCCAACCGACACACCAGCGTCAGCGCTCTACATTCCGACTAGTCCCGTCCCACCTTCTCTCTCTCCTCCGCCCCCTGAGCTCCAAGCTCCGACCGCCGCATACGCTGCTCACCAAGTCTTTCTCTAGCCCATTTTTCTCTATTTCATATTTTTTTTTTCTTTAACGCTAGAAAAACCGTCTGGGGTTTTTTTTTTCCATCTCTCGTTCTCGTTCCTAGTTTCGAGTACAATTTGAGGTCAGTCGCTCGTTTCCCGAAATATAAAAGAAGAAGGGAAGAGAAAAAAAAGAATCGAGGGAAAAGAAGCATCATCATACGAGACCCCTAAAAGCAGCCCAACACATACGACAAGCATTTATTGGTATCTTGTAGATGCCCTTGCTCGTTCCGCCCAACCGAGATTATTATTACCACTACTACTGCTACTAGTACTACTACTACTATCGTTATTATTAGTATCAGTATTGCACTTTGTTGTCTTATTCTCGCATGCTGCCACTACTGCGTCTGACACTTCGCAACCGCTCTAGCTACTACTGCATCTGTTCGCCTGCGTTTCGCCCGACAGTGAACAGCGACCCTGCCTGCCATCGCAGCCACAGCTTAGCCTGTATTACTATTCCCTGTTCCGAGCAGAATCCGTTCCTGCATCCTGTCTTATCCGTGTTTCCGCCCACCGCCCACCGCCCACCGCTCACCCCCCTTTTTACCGCTACAGGCAGCTCTAGACGGCGGTCCCTCGTGTCCCGAATATGTCGAATCAACAGACACCACCGCCCCATACTGATCGATACGTCGTTATCCATGTTGCGACTACCTGCGACGAGCATGGCGTCTACGTGACCAAGGATTCGGCTGAGGTCATCGAGCTTGGCTGGATCTTGCTTGAGTCCAAGTCGCTCGAGGAGGTACGCTACTGCTGCTGCTTCTGCTACTGCTTCCTGTCTACGCCCTTCTTAGCACACCGTCCTACCCGTCCCACCCCGTCCTCCCTATAACACATACCTGCGGATTCAGAATCGAGAATTAACTGATGCGTGCGCGCGGCTGACTCGGAGATTTGCGACTGGTAGATACACCGCGAAAGCGTGCTCGTCAAGCCCATCAACACGCCCATCACCCCCCTTTGCAGTGAGTCACCTTGCTTCGACGATGCACATCGACGAGACACAACGGGACCTTGGCAGGCTGACCGCGGATGAACTTCCCCCCCCCAACTACAGCGAGCCTCACTACCCTGACGTGGGAACATGTGCGTAACGCCGGCACCTTCCGAGACGCCATCAACCGCTTCGATGCCTTCGCCTCCGAGCATCTGACCTCGCAGAATCTCGACTTCGTCTTCGTCACCCTCGACGCCTGGGACCTGCGCGTGCAGCTGCCACGTGAAGCCCGCGACAAGGCCGTGGTCCTCCCCCCCTATCTGCAACACTCTCGCACCTTCGATCTGCGAACCGAATACCAGCGCTGGCAGCAACACCACCCCGAGTCTCTCCCTTTCGGTCCGTCCATGCTCTCCAACATATGCGCCGCCCTCGAGGTCGAGCCCGTCCAGTCGAGTGCCCCCATCAAACACAACCTACCATTCCACCTGCAGGCCCTGGCCCCTGCTTCGCCGAGGCGCGCAATGGAAGAGGCCGTAACCCTCGCCCGAGTGCTTCGTGGCCTGATTAGGAAGTCTCAGCCGCCCCAGGACCATCCCGATGTGCTTACTCGTCCCATGGATGCCCGTGCTGATGTGCGCGCCTTTTTGTCTGAACGAAGCAAAGTTCTGCACATGTCGGGTCTTCCCCATGACACCACTCAGTCCGAGCTTGAGAGTTGGTTTACCCAATTTGGTGGTCGCCCTATCGCTTTCTGGACCCTGCGCACACCCGAGCAGCACAAGCCTACAGGCACTGGGTTTGCTGTCTTCTCATCCCATGAGGAGGTGAGTGTTTCCAGAGCCCAACCCCCTTAGGGCTGCACCACTCTGAAGGCGACGTTTCTCCTCTTCTAATCTTCCCTATTGCTCTCTGTCCTCCTTCTGCGCCTGACTCTACGCCTCTTCTGTTGCTGACAATCCTGTTCTACAGGCTGCTGAGAGTCTGTGTATGAATGGGCGCGCCCTGAATGAGAAGGCCATCGAGGTCTCTCCCTCCTCGAGCCGTGTGCTAGATCGTGCGGCCGAAGTTCTGACCCCTTTCCCTCCTAGTAAGAACCGCCCACGACCTGGAGACTGGACCTGTCCATCCTGCGGCTTCTCCAATTTCCAGAGGCGAACAGCCTGCTTCCGCTGCTCATACCCGAGCAATGGACACCAAGGTGAGATGAGCTACGGCTACGGTTATGGACCACCGGCTATGATGGCACCTCCTCACCATGGCGGTCACCATGGAAATATGGGTCACGGTGGCGGTCGTATGGGAGGTAGTGGTCCCGTTCCCTTTCGAGCTGGGGATTGGAAGTGCGGCAATGAAGTATGCGGTTATCACAATTTCGCCAAAAATGTCTGCTGCCTTCGATGCGGTTCGAGTCGCGCCGGCGCCGCTATGGTGGCTGACTCGGGCTATCCATCCCCGATGGATGGTGGTTCTAACTACGGCATGGGGTCGGGCTCTATGGCCGGCACACCAGGTCCCGGTCCCTTTGCCTCGGCTGGGGCTCCCTTTGGGCCTTCTGGTGGTTACGGCCAGCATTTTGGAGGACCACCCAGTACGTATGCCCTCCCATCGGGCATTGGGGGAGGTGGTGCTCCTTATCCATCCCTCAACACACATTTTGGCCCGGCCCCGGGATCCCACTCCGCTGGTCCGTTTGACAGCCGTGCTGCTGAGGCCGCTTTCCAAGCTGCCGGTAACGGTCCCGCATCCGCAGGTCCATCGAACAACAGCAACAATTTTTATACGGGCCAATCGGAGAATGACCCCTTCGCATTTCTGTCCTCCGGCATGGGTGGGCTTTCTGTTAGCGGTGGTGATGCTCGTCAGAATGGCGCCGGCGCTCCTCCAAGCAAATCGCCCGCCTAAGCAGCCACACCACCGCATTATTCCCTCGCCTCAACTGTCGTAATCAACGCACTCGGAAGGGTGGGCTTTGGAACGACTCATAATAATAGATGACCCGCGCTCGTGAGGGCACCTACGCTAGTCACTGATCGAGGGGTACCGTTTTCCATTGGCATACCCCCTATGGACATGGGGTTGGACACCTGGACATAAAGCATCGATAATAAGATGAATGGGTCTCGATTGAACTTCAATGGAATGTTTTAGTGGGAGTTGGAAAGAAAAAAATTAGGGCAAGAGACCTCTTTCCGACATGGACACTGGAAGGGGGTTACATAGGCGGTTTGATGGCATCGCGGGCCTTTATGTGCATCTTTCACAGCAGGCACCTGGCATACTCTTAGCACTTCGACCTAGACGGACGGACATACTTGTACATGACTGGAAATTTGTAGCAGGACAGGGCTTGAACGGCGGCATAGCGAAGGGAGTGAAAAGGATGTCTTTGGGTTGTGTTCCTGATCGCAGACCCGAAGTTTGATGTCTCAAGTTATCGTATCTCGTTTTTCTACCGTGGCACTTTTTACCATTTCTTTTCTTCTCTTGCCGCCTTTATTTTCTCTCGCCGGTTCCATATTCATGTGTTTGTATCTTGTTTTTGTGTTCTGATATTGTTATTATTTGTTTAAAAACCCACCATCACGTTGTTTCTATTGTTTCTGTCCCCTCTTCTCCCCCTTCTTTCCTTCTCTAAAGATAGTCACATGGGTGGCAGGCTCAAAATGGCCCTGATGGATGGTTTGTGGAGTCAGGGCGGATTGGTTGGTTGGCTGGCTGGCTATCTGGCTCCGGTTTCGAGGGATGGCAGTGCGTTACGGCTTTTTGGCTCCCTAGGACAGCTCCCCGTTTCTCTTTGGCTTCAGCCGTGCTTCGGAGTGTAGACGCCTCCTTACTACTCTTTACCGCCACCGACTAGGCGAACGGGGAGGAGTACACCCAGATCAAGAATTTCACAGCAGTGATTGTGCAAAACACCAAAAGGGGGTCAGTACACAGAGGGGACATGACCATGCCCCTAGTAGAAAAATTTGGTTCATAATTGGCTTCGGCAGGCCACCATCGCATATCCGAGATAGTAAATGTGGAAAGAACAACACATTCACCAGGTTCCTGTTTTACATTTACTTGAGAATACGGACTGTGACTGACCGCTTTAGAGAGTGGACAGCGTCTGAAATGTGCATGTAGCTTAAGAAACCAGCATTTGTACTATCTAATAACCAGGGAACAGGAGGGCAGGACTGCTCTGAAGCTATTACGGACGTGGTAGTGCGGCCGTTTCCCTGAGTAGCGTAGGATCTTGCGGCCTAGGGTCACGAAGAGTAGACGGACTAGACCATGCAATTCATTTCCAAGATCGTTCGGTCATGAACTCAGAAATGTGGCATGAAGATTAACTGGGCCATATCTAAGCATTCCTTTGTAGTAAAGCAGGTGGACTTGAACTAACACTCACTTTCGTTAGTTATATATATTCATGCTACTATTCTAGACTTCGGCAGTGCGTCAACAACTAAATAGAGATCCTCGGAATAGAGACCCGAGGATCTCCTACACGGAGCGTAAATATTAGTCACATGGATAAGAAGGACCTCGCACAGCGCGGCAATCAATAGAGACATGTAGTCAAAGGAGTCTAAACTAGTCTTGTAGTAAGTGAGAACGGGCAGCTCGAACATCGTCTAGTAAGGGGGCAAGGACGAGAAGGAGACTATCTGTCTGTCTACAGCTATGTATTGCCTAAGGAAGTAAAGGACCTACTGTGTTTTTGTATCATTTATCCTCTGTACTTGGTGGCAAGAAAGCGACTTAGGTATTGAGTGACGCATTCGTGCACCCTTCTTGGCGATATTTAGGTAGACTATCTAAGTCTGGTTTTCACTACTAGCGAATTGATCGTCATTCGAGATTTTATATATTGCAAGTATGATAAGATGTACAGGCTATGGTGGTAACCGAAACGGAAGCATATAAAATGTAGTTAATCGTCGGGCTGCAGTATGAAAATTGTGCGTCTGGAATATCCATCTAGTTCCGAGTGCTATTTGTTGTTATCTAGATGATCTATAACCGTCTTACCCCGAATAGATATATGCCTGTCGCTAATTTGGGAGAACAAACGGCTTCGATACTCTCCAACCCATCATTGTCCATGACCGTGGTACCCAGAGCATGCATATATGCTGCCTTTCGGTATGGCATTAGAGCTACTCTAATTTGCGAAACTAACGCTGCCTTATCCCCTAGAGCGCTCTCTATTGCACCCGGCAGCGGAGTAACGATAGAGCTACGCTATACGCTTTATTCACGCTCAACTATACGACCCACGCATGTCTCCTACCGCACGACTCTCACTCCATCATAGCAGGGCCTCCCCGAGCTCCCCGTCCTCGGCCCCTCCCCCGTCCTCGGCCACGACCGCGACCGCGTCCACCACGAGAATCTAGCTCTGCAGGTGGCGGGACGGCATTATAGGACTGTTGGCTCTGAGTGTTGTTGCCGGAAACACTGGGGAGATGAGCTGTTACGATCCCTACGCTAGGGGCACCTCTATTGCCTCCTGCGCCCCTGCCACCTCTACCGCCGCGACCTCCTCGACCTCCTCGACCTCCTCGCTGCTCTCCCTGAGCACTATGGTGGGGGCTCGGACCAGCGCTGGGGGGAACTGCATTATATACCTGTGAGGAAATTCCCGTGGGATAGCCTACTTGTCCGTTGATGGTAGGCCTGTGTGCGTCTGGGTGTGGTCTGTATACCAAACTGCTCGGCTGAAGAACCGGCACGGAATTCCTGTGCCCCTGTTGTGACGGGCCGCCTCGTCCATTTGTGACGTGGCGGTTATTGCCATTAAGGGCTCCGCGCCAGCTTCCCCGAAGGGGTCCGGGGACCGCAGCATCCCGGAGTCGGGGACCCGTTGATGTACCATATCCGTGTACCGTTAGGGGTGTTTGCACAGGCCGCCTTTCCATGCTGGATTTAGAACCTGTGATAACTTGTCTTTCTGACACATTAAGCACGGCATTGGCCGAAACCGTCTGTCCGCGGAACGGCTCACAGCGGCCATTTAAGGTCGTGCCGTTCATAAAAGCGTTGTCCCAGAGAATATCAAGCATATGATGGTTCCCTACAGTGCTGACTCCCACCACCGTTCCTCTGGAGGCGATAGGGACTTTACCAGAAGCCGAAACGTAGACAACCCGATCGCCAAGTCCAAATGCCTGGTGTCCAAGTCTCTGTTCCGAATCCTTAGGGTGGAGCAGAGCAGATCGAGGAACACCCTTCAATTTCCTACGGTCAGTCTTGATACCGGAATCCCTTAGTACGTCCGCTGCTCTTTGGAGTTCCATGACGACTTCCGAATCTAGTTGTTGGGCATCGAGCGGTACACGTTCGAACTTGCTCGTCTCAATCGTTTTGAGCCAAGCCCCAATTTCCTTGACCCTAACACTCGCGACATCAGGCTCCGACCAAAGATCCGTCTCGCTCAATTCGCTCCCTGAGGGATTCCGTAGAATCGCAGCAAAGAAGTCAGGGAACCTAGTCATGTACTCAACCAATAAGACGATTGCGGCTGGGCTAAACTCCCAGCCCGAGTTCGACTTCCGCGAGTAGCCTAATACTTTCTGCTTCCTTCCCTCAAATTTGAGGTTTAGCCCTAGGTTGACTTTCATGCTCCCACCTACCGTATGCACATAAAACGAGGATGTGATCTTGCTTAGAATTAACGGATGGAGGCCTAGATCTCTGGCTACAGCGAAGGATGGTTTGTAGCCGTTTCGTTGCTCTGCGCGACGTATGATCTGCCGAGTAAAGTCCGGTTCTTTGGCAGTAACTGACAACAGAATTTCAGCTTTATTACTGTCATGCCCGAGAACTTCGAGGGGGCGTCCGTAGCCAAAGTCACCTAGAAAGAAAGCATGTGCTCCAACGGGAAATTCTTCCTCGATAGGCAAGGCGGCCCGTTCGATAAATCGCTCATCAGGACTGACAACTTCGTCAACAATGACCTGTGATGCGTACTCCGTTTCCATGCCGGGTATAGACCCGTATACTTTAATAGTGGCGCCTTCGTCTGTCTTGGAAAGACCTTTGAGCATGTCGACATGAATCAAGGACTCGACATCGCCAATGATGATCCCAAGCCGCTTGCTGTAAAAGTTGTTGATACGCGAGGCCTTTCTTCTCCACTCATCGATTTCTCTTCCTGAATGATGTGTTTGTACCATCTGTCTTGGATTGTTTGGATCAAGTGTGTAATCAAAAAGCTCGTCAGAGACCCGAATAACTCGAGCTTCTTGCAAGAAGGGGTAACCGACGTGGCATATTTGACCTAGCTTAACCTTCGCCGACTCCACTCCACAGCGTAGCTCTACGTTGGATAGAGTAACCACCATGCTTTCATTGCGGCTGTCCTGTTGAAATACGTTTACGCCGTGAAATCCAAGTGTTGCGTTGTACGGGAGAGTCGCGAGGCTTGGGAAGCCGGCCAGCGCATCGACACCTATTTTAGCGCCATCTAATAGACCTACATAAAGATCTAACCCTTCAGCCACCGGGAGATCGAAAATATTTTCGATGCACCGGCAGTGTGGGATGTCCGGGAAAATGCCAACCATAGATGAAGGATAGGTGAAGTCAAGGTTTGGGTTGTAAGTAAATTTGAGCGACACGCCAAAGTCGTTACGAGCCTTCTCTTCCGGGGAAAGAAGCTCATTGCAAGAAGCCATGGCGGAAAGTAGCCGGCCTTCTTCAATGAATGGAATTTTGACAACGGCCTCCCATTCCATTTTCTTCCCATTCATATCCAATTCGAAATCGCGTGGATAGAAGTCGATAATGGGTGACTTAGGATTGATCATAAGTTCATGGTATACGGATGGCACAATCTTTTTGCTTCTGTCTGGCAAAACACCCATGAGTTGCTCAAAGGGTCGGAAGGGTTGCCCAAGTTTGAAATTGAGGTCGGCATTGAAACCCTTAGAGATGTCTGAAATTGTGAATCAGTGGTGGACATGGCACATGGCCTAGAAGGCGGCCAAAACTTACCCGACGTCATGGGAGAGTAATGATATCCATAAAACCAAGGCCACGAAGCCACCCCGCGGTAGTAATAGTATAATACCCATTGCAAACCCTGAACATAATTTTCGCTTAGCTTGACAAGTTCTGAATCTTTAGCCTCGGTTGGCCAGTGAAACTTCTCCTCATAGTACTTGTCCTTCCATTCTTCAAATTTTTCTTGGTATTTAAGCTGCATGTTCGCATGGGCTTCTTCTGCCGACAGGTCGACGACTTGGGCATTATCGTAGCGCCCTACCTCCCGAAGGAGGGCTTGATTCCCCTCATCTTCCATCTCATCGTCCCCGTTAGCAAATGTCAAGAGTAGGTCCCGTTGCCCTTCATCGTTTTGAATGGTGTGCCATTCTATATGCAACTTTTCTGCAGCGTCCTGTACAAACTTGCGGTCTGCAGCAACTAGGTCACGACCCAAATTTAAGGACTGGTGAGATCTCTTAGTTACGAACTTGCGAATCTGCTTCCACAGTTCTTTCTGTGAGCTTGTCACCACAAGGTTTCCCTTCACCTTAGCAGACTCATGCCCATTTGTGTCAGCGAGCTGCTTGCTTCTGAGCCACTTGGAATCGGCATGTTCGTACTCAAAGTGGCGGTATTCCTCCTTCGACAGTTCGTCTAGCAGAAGTTTCAGTCGGGGTAAGTTAATGACACCTTCCTCGTTGATGTACCCCTCGCATTGAGGAAGGACTTGCTTGTAAATACGAAACATAGTCGCCAACGCCCCTTCATTAATGTGAAGATAGGGGAGATTAGGAAGGAAGTCGTTTCCAACAAAGAAGGCCATGAGAATGAAATCATCTATAATCCGTTCCATATCAAAAGGGATTTTCAGGGCGCCGAGATCTTTCAGTTCTTGAAATTCTAGTTCGAGATATTCGCGAACAATGCAAAGATGTAGAAGATAAAAGTTTTGGTGCTCCAACTCTTTCGACTTGGTCTTGGAGGCGCGGCCAAACGTGACCTCTTCTCGAAGCAGGCAGAAATGCGGATCGTGGCTTAAGAGACCCAGCATAATGAGGTCGGCGTCGAGGCCGTAGAGACAGTGGCGGACGTTGGGGTGGTAATCTGGTTGGGCCTTGGCATTTCGTATATATTCCATGATCTTGTGCTCGCCCTCGCCGGGAACCTCGTGACCAGATAGGACGATGTCGCAACCCTGCCAATCCGAGTCCTCCGAGATCTTTTTGTTAATGAAGTACTTGAGCTGCAGGGTGAGCTTAGCCATGAACTCGGTTCCCGGGGTGATACAATTGCTGTCGAAAGGATCCTCCTTGGGCAGTTCCTGGCCCTCGCGGATGGCTTTCTCACGGGCCTGTTCGGCGTCGAGGGCGGTACGAAACCGGCGAGCTCTCTGCTGGTTCATCTTAGCCCTCGGGGCGACACCGTCAATAGCCATAAAAAAAAGCTTCTTCGGTTTGATTTTCCCGAATAGGTGTTCGATATAGTTGAATATGCGGATGAACATTTCATCCTCGCTTAGTCGAAACGAGGCATCGGAGGAGTCTTTATGAGTACAGTTGTGGATAATACCATTCATATCCAACTACGCAGGTTAGCAACGAGGGCAGTCTGAGAACCGGTGGGATACGGCAGTGTAGAGGGCTGGGTTGGCGCACGTATAGATTGTCGAATTCGGGTATTCGATTCTCGGCAATAAGCTGAGATATGGCGGGATAGCGCTCAGAGAGCCATCGGAAAAATTTGGGGACACTACGGTATAGAATTGAATTATCAGCAGCGAAGAGGGCCGAGAGAGGATCTGGACAGGGGAGATGTGGGACGTGAAGACGAACCCCATGGCGATAGAGAATGATAGTAGGATGTGGGTGGGAGTGGCGGTTGGCGATTACTCGTGGACGTCGGTCGAAGCTGACTTAGGCAGTTGTTTATACAAGAGACAGGCAAAATACGTATGTGTGTACGTATGTGTGTGTATGTATGGGTGTATGTATTATGCTACAGCGGCGACAGCGACAGCGACAGCGACAGATCGACGCAAAACGGAGGCCAGCACCGACTCGAGCTCGCGCGTGTGGTTGAGACAAGGACTGCGAGGCGAGGCGAGGAGAGAGTTAGCAAAGCTCCTCCATCTAATGGGGTATACGGATGCGGATGCGTGTGTGCGTAAAACATAAAACGTAGAACATAAAACTTCAAACTCGAAACGCAAAACGCACGATGATTCGAATTGTGCGACGGGAGCGCGCGACGAGGCCGACCTACAGCCTACAGCCTACAACCTGCTTCTCTTCTCTTCTCTTCGCTTCTCTGCCGTCTCAAAAAGGTCAGAAGGGAGAGAGAGAGAAAATATAAATCGAGGGTAGATTGGTGATACAAGAATAGATTGCAACGAGGCCAACAAGAAGAAAAAAAACCCACACGTTCTACTCGGAGGAATAGCAGTAGATAGAATGCGACCAAGCTTGGAAGGATGAGCTTGCGGTGGCTACCTGCATCTACATGTCTCCAGCGAAAAAAGGTGGGTAGGGCAATGACGATTAGGTAGGCGGCGGTCGATAACTGTGGGGAGTGGGCGGGCTGGTGGCCTGGTGGCCTGGTCCCGTCTCTCAGCCTGGGCGGCGCGCATGATTGCATGATGCCGAATATACATACAGCACTAAGTACCAACATAGGTACAACACATAATATGGTGGGGCTGCAAACGAAACAAGGGTAGAAAATAGGTACTGTTATATTCATTCCTTCCAGAGGCTTTATCTTCTTGGTCAAGTATTTCCTAGATACCTATTAATCGTGGAAGGTTTTGCCCCATGGTACCTCTTGAATCAAATAGCACTTGTATTACAGGTATCTAATAAATTACAAGGTAGGTAGGTAGCGTGCATGCACGAATAGGTGAACAAGTTCAAATTGAGTCTATGTACGGAGTACATCCTACCTATCTGCATGTCCCTCCCCACATATATACATGTACTAGAGTAAGTACCTACCTAGGTACATGTAGGTAGTTTTTCTGCCACTTTACGCGCACCGCGTCAAACCAGCTACCTGCTTCGAGGATACCTACCTAATCTTTCATATCTACCTGGCGCCCTCGATTTTCCACTTGCAAGCTTCTACAGCATCAAACACTAGACTCTTTACGACCCCCGACATATTCACTCCAATCTTTTTTTTAATTGCCATTGAATGAATGCCACCTCGGGCTCTTCATCGACAGACTGTGCTTCTTCGTCCTAGACTCGTCTGTCACCACGTCTGCTATGGCGCCCGCTCCGGTTGTTGACGATCTGGATAGTAAGCACACCCCTCGTGTCTTCGGACAGCTGCGTACTAATGCGAGTCACTTTGCTAGTGGAATTGAATGGTCAGGAATATGGGGAAGATGAGGAGCAAAGACTGGTCAACGAAGGTATTCCCGCCTGATCTTCCCGTTCGCCTCCACGTCGATTGACCTTGAGCACAGAGTACAAGACGTGGAAAAAGAATTCACCCTTCCTCTATGACATGATCCTGAGGTATGCGCAGCGTCTGTGTCTGGTACGGTCTCAATGCTGATGCCTTCAATAGTACTGCCTTAACATGGCCTACACTCACCGTGCAGTGGTTCCCTGACGTGAAGGAGCCCGAAGGCAAGGATTGCCGAATCCACCGCCTGTTGATTGGAACTCACACCTCGGATGGGAAGCCAAATCACGTCCAGATCGCCGAGGTTGAGGTTCCCAAGACGATCCGCCCCAACCTCCGCGACTACGATGAGGACCGAGGCGAGATTGGTGGCTATGGTAAAGCCTCCACCTCGGCCGACACGGCTGCAATGAAGTGGAAGATTGTGCAGAGGATCGATCACCCAGGCGAGGTGAACAAGGCACGCTATTGCCCCCAGAACCCCGATCTTATCGCTACCCTGACCGTTGAGGGCTCTATTCTCATATTCGACCGAACTAAGCACAGCTCCGAGCCAAATGGCCAGGTAAACTCTCAGATTAAGCTTCAGGGACACCACCAAGAGGGCTTTGGGCTCGACTGGAATCCCCACGCCGAAGGTTCTTTGGCATCGGGAAGCGAGGATCAAACTGTTTGTCTATGGTATGTTACATGCGAGTTCCAAGATACTTAACTCTGATCGCTGTGTCTAGGGATCTTAAGTCGCTCCAAAGCGGCAGCACCACGTTGGATCCTTCTCGCCGTTTCACGCATCATTCCAACATCGTTAACGACGTTCAATACCATCCTATATCGCCACACTTCATCGGCAGCGTCTCGGACGATCTGACTCTACAGATTTTGGACGTACGACAGCCATCCAACTCCCAGTCGTCGTTGGTAGCCAAGAATGGACATAGCGATGCCATAAACGCATTGTCCTTCAATCCGTCCACGGAAGTTCTGGTAGCCACAGCATCGGCGGACAAGACCATTGGGATATGGGATTTGCGCAATGTCAAGGAGAAAGTGCATACTCTCGAGGGCCACCAGGATGCCGTCACCTCACTCGCTTGGCATCCACACGAAGCTGGAATTCTGGGAAGTGCTAGCTACGATCGACGCATTATATTCTGGGACCTTAGTCGAGTGGGCGAAGAGCAACAACCAGACGACCAAGAGGACGGGCCTCCTGAGCTGTGAGTGCCACCACCTGGATATCCCTCAATCCTCCATAAGAAACTAACCGATATTGTACTTAGCCTATTCATGCACGGTGGCCACACTAATCATTTGGCTGATTTCAGCTGGAATCTGAACGACCCATGGCTAGTTGCCAGTGCGGCTGAAGACAATATGCTACAGGTCTGGAAAGTTGCAAAGTCGATTGTCGGGAGAGATGAAGCAGATCTCCCGCTGGATGAACTTGGCAGGTAGAGCTTGGCAAGTGAAGATGAGTGGTGGTACATTTATCTCTAGGCTAAGGCGATGGTTTAAGAGATAAGAGGACGTCATCTTGGATTGCTGACGCTTGGCTCCGTAGGGACTGTAAGGTCAGAAAGGGCAGGCGCAGATACCTCCACGACCTGAAAAGAACAGAACGCATTCAGCGTCAGCGGGCTGCTCGCTCGTTAAGTGGCGTCGAGCCCCCTGCTAATACAGAGTAGTTAGCCGCCTACTCTCCCTAGACTATCGGCGACCTCACTATTTCACATAAGAAGGAATTCTTGCCATGTTAATAATTATGACACTACTACTGGCTGTTCACCAGGACTCAAAGGGCGCCATGTTTTTACCTACCCCCTTAGGGAATAGAGGGCAATCCGTAGTAAGAATAGTCAATCCTACTTTGTTGTTGCGCGTCGTTCTTAGCTGTAGGTCTTTCCTCTATCTACCTAGAGGTATTGTAAGAGGTAAGGGGTAAGAATACCTATAATAGTAACTAGCGAGGCTATGGACAAAAATACCTGAACTGCAAAATAAGCCACCCACACCTATTACCACCCAACCACCCTTAAAAAGGTCGCAAAAAAGGCTAAAAAGCCCTTAAACAGAGTACAATTAACGAATAGTGCAATTCAGTACCGTATAAGCTATTAGACGTAGTTAAAGCAGAAAAGCAGTATACAGGGTAGTAATAGAATAGGATTGGTGTGGGTGGCTTATTTTGCAGTTCAGGTATTTTCTCGACTACATAGGTAGGTAGGTTTACTTGCAGGATCTGGGTCTTGTCTGGAGACCCACTTGCCATGTGGAGATGTAGAGTGTAGCTAACGCAAGTGCCTTACGTAACCGTCAGGAGATGAAAGTTGTTCTCCCCAGCCTGGTAGTAGGTACCTCTTTACCTCTTAAGTAGATGCCTTATGTAGCTAAGTACCTAGGTACCTAGGTAGGTAAGTACCTGGGTATTATATATGCGTAGGCGTGTTGTTTCTTCCATTGTCGCCTACATTTATTGTAGATATGTATTGTATCTTAGATCTACTACCTCCGAAACTCAGTGACGCTCATGTTCGCACCTCTTTTTCTATGAAATAGAGTCGACCCTCCAGCAGGCTGTCCGTTACGCCACCTTCCATTTCCAATCGTTTACACGCACACGTCCCAGCGCAGTCATCCCGTCCCGCGTAGGGGTACCTACTACTTTATTGTCACCTCACCTCACCTCACCTCACATCGCCTCTAGCAAGCCATCAAATACATCAACGCCGGGAACTTTCACTATCGCCATATACCAAAGACATATACAGGCATCCGTCTCTCCCTGTCTGAGCTCCTCGAACCCTAGCTGGCATCGCATTAGATATTCCATTCCCCGGCGTTGTCGCTTGGGCGCATGACTCCAATGCGGGAATGCCACCCATATCTCCCTATCGTCCAACCGAGCCACCCGATTCTCCCCTTCTCGACCCCGACTCGGACGCCGACCTCGATATTGATCTCGAAGAGCTAGACCCTGCCACTTCGTCGTCCGGTGCCCATGGCTCCAGGCTTTTTGGGACAGAGTCGGGACCCGAGCAAAGAGCACCACCCATCGCTCTCCGCAGTCTTCGGATGAGTGGCTTGAGGAGATCCGCCAAACGAAGCCGCGGCTATGGCGAGCTTGGCCGCGATAGGGTCGCCGGCGAGGATTCCGTGGCCTTGATCGACGACGAGGCGCAAGGCCAGCGCTATTCTGACGGAAGTGGAACGGCTGGTGACGATGCGCCTCTTTTACGGGAGCAGGATGCTCGTCCACAACAACGTTCTGCTCCTCGCCGATTCCAAGCGCTCGCCCAGATGCGTTCGCGCCTAAGGATCCCCAGCTTCATGTCCAGCCACAGCCCGCGCCGTGAGGATGGCCGCACCGGCGATGACGATATGGACCAGGAGCTCGAGGATCCTTTAGCTTCTAGAATCGTTGCCGCTGGCTTAGCTCAGACGGCTCGCTACCCGCTGAATTTGATTTCCAACGCCAAATATACCGCCTTCACCTTCCTCCCCATCACTCTTTATAACGAGTTTTCATTCTTCTTCAATCTCTACTTTCTCCTAGTTGCGTTGTCACAAGCCATTCCAGCACTCCGCATAGGCTATCTGTCGACGTATATCGCCCCACTAGCTTTTGTTCTTGTTATTACTATGGGGAAGGAAGCATACGACGATATCGAAAGACGGCGGAGAGATAATGAAGCTAACTCGGAGGCATACACCGTTCTTGACTTCGGCGACGTCAGCCGAGCCACCACGCATCGCGTCTCTGCAAACAAGCTTATTTCATCATCACTGCGAAATCGTCACCAACGCCAGTTTGCGCGCCGAGATAGGTTGTCCGACATTCGCGAGGAGGAAGAGCACGTTCAGGGAGAAGGATTGAACCAATCATCGCGTGTTCGAGAAGTGAGCAAGAAGTCCCGCGATTTGAAAGTCGGCGATGTCTTGAAGCTCGGCAAAGGCCAACGCGTGCCTGCGGACGTAGTCATATTGCAATGCTCAGCAGTGGAATCTGTGCAGGACGCAAGCGGGGACGTTGACTTGAGTTCATTATTGGTCGATGCCGATATAGACCCCGCGAGTGAAGGTAGCTCTCGGGGGATGACAAGGGGTAACGCAAGAGGTCGAGATAATTCACAACATTCAGGGGGGGACTCCTCCGGGGAGACTTTTATCAGGACAGACCAGCTTGATGGAGAAACAGACTGGAAACTCCGAGTTGCTTCTCCTCTAACACAGTCACTTCCTCTAGAGGAATTCACTCGCGTGAGGGTCACCGCCGGGAAGCCAGACAAGAGAGTCAATGACTTTGTTGGTACCATTGAAATCCTCCCATCTAAGGGTGATGCAAGAAGAGACCTATCCAGTTCTGGAGAAACGGCAGACCTCGGCCATACCGCCCCCTTGTCCATTGATAACACGGCCTGGGCAAATACTGTTGTTGCTTCTCAAGTTACCACAATGGCGGTCGTCGTCTATACTGGTCCACAGACTCGATCAGCTCTGTCTACCGCTCCCTCCCGATCTAAAACGGGGCTCTTAGAGTACGAGATCAACTCTTTAACCAAGATACTATGTGCCCTCACACTGGCCCTTTCCATCATTCTCGTAGCCCTCGAAGGCTTCAGCAATACAGAGGGAAATGTGTGGTATGTTAAAATTACTCGATTTTTGGTTTTGTTTTCTACGATTGTGCCCATCAGTCTTCGGGTCAATCTAGACATGGGGAAGAGCGTTTATTCCTGGTTTATACAGCGAGATACCGATATACATGGTGCGGTGGTCAGAACAAGCACTATCCCAGAAGACCTGGGGCGTATCGAATACCTCCTCAGCGACAAAACTGGGACATTAACCCAAAATGAAATGGAAATGAAAAAAATTCATGTTGGCACTGTATCCTATGCTAACGAAGCAATGGACGAAGTTGCCGCTTATGTGCGACAAGGGTTTGGGATAAAGTCGGGTAGTCAGGCTTTAGTCACTCCGTCGTCAGCACACAACATAAATACTGGGGCCGTAGCAACCCGGACTCGACGGGAAATTGGTTCTCGAGTCCGCGATGTGGTGCTGGCGCTCGCGCTCTGTCATAACGTCACTCCAACTATGGAGGAAGAGGATGGCCACAACACCACTTCATACCAGGCCTCATCCCCCGACGAAATTGCCATAGTTCGTTGGACAGAGTCTGTTGGTCTTCGTTTGACATATCGAGATCGGAAGCGAATGGTCTTGGAATCAACAGACTCTAAGAAGACCGTAGTTCAAGTACGAATTTTAGACGTGTTCCCTTTCACGTCTGATGGGAAACGAATGGGTATTATTGTACAGTTTGATGAGGACAGACATGCACCCCCACATAGTCACAGTACTGGGGAAATCTGGTTCTATCAAAAAGGTGCTGATACGGTGATGGGATCTATAGTCGCCGCCAATGATTGGTTAGATGAGGAGACAGCAAACATGGCCCGTGAAGGTCTGAGGACGTTAGTTGTAGGACGTAAGAAGCTGTCTCCTGGTCAGCACCAAGAATTCTCTACCGCTTACCAGGACGCTGCGCTTGCTATTAACGGTCGCGAGGCTGCTATGCAGCGTGTCGTGACTCGTTTCCTCGAAAACGATCTAGAATTATTGGGAGTCACAGGTGTCGAAGATAAACTACAGAAGGACGTTAAGCCATCTCTAGAGCTCTTGCGCAATGCTGGCATCAAAATCTGGATGTTGACGGGCGACAAGGTCGAGACGGCGAGGTGTGTCGCTGTAAGCTCCAAGCTAGTAGCCAGAGGTCAGTATATATACACCGTCGCCAAGCTTAAGCGCAAAGATAACGCACAAGACCACCTCGATTTCCTCCGGAGCAAGCCCGACTCCTGCTTGCTTATCGATGGAGAGAGTCTCTCGCTATTTCTTACGCACTTCAGCACTGAATTCATATCGGTAGCTGTACAGCTACCAACAGTAGTAGCTTGTCGATGCTCGCCTACGCAGAAGGCGGATATTGCCAAGTTGATAAAGGAATTCACCAAAAAACGGGTATGCTGTATTGGCGATGGTGGCAACGACGTGTCCATGATTCAAGCCGCGGATGTGGGGGTAGGGATCGTGGGCAAAGAAGGGCGACAAGCTAGCTTGGCCGCAGACTTCTCGATTGAGCATTTTTGTCACCTTACGAAGCTACTTGTGTGGCACGGCCGTAATAGTTACAAGCGCAGTGCAAAACTGGCTCAATTTGTGATCCATCGCGGCCTCATTATTGCCGTATGTCAGACCGTGTATAGCATCGCCATCAAATTCGAACCTGAGGGTCTCTACAAGGTACTTTCTTTTTTTCCTTTCCTTTTTTTTTTCTTATGCTCTTGTCCCTCATTGTGCTTACTCTCTGTAGGACTGGCTTCTTGTAGGTTATGCGACCGTTTATACCGCAGCTCCAGTTCTATCACTGGTTCTAGATAAGGACGTTAATGAGGATGTTGCCAATCTTTATCCTGAGCTGTATAAGGAACTGACTTCTGGCCGATCTCTGTCTTATCGCACCTTTTTTGTGTGGGTACTGGTGTCGATATACCAGGGCAGTGTAATACAAGGTCTTTCTCAACTACTTACTGAGGTGGATGGAAAACGGATGGTTGCAGTGAGTTTCACCGTACTGGTGCTCAATGAGCTCCTCATGGTTGCGATTGAGATCACAACATGGCATATCGTCATGATACTGTGTATCGCCGGGACGTTTCTCTTTTTTATCGGTTCCATTCCTTTCCTAGGAGGCTATTTTGATCTCGAATTCGTTTCCACATTGTAAGCATTCATATTGGTGTACACGGTGGTGAGAGACAGTGATGACTAACATGGTGGCAGGGGTTTCGTATGGCGCGTGCTAGCAATCGGCTCCATCTCTCTCATCCCTCCATACGCAGGCAAGATTATCAGGAGGACGATGAAACCCCCATCGTACAGGAAAGTGCAGGGCATATAATGACAGCGATAATAGTATAGTACGAATAGGTTCTAGGCATAGATGGTCGGTGTTTATGGTATCAATGCTGGGTCTTATTAAGCTCATCATGACAGGCGAATAACCTATGACAAACAAAATAATTACCATGCTATTTATCGACAGTGACTCGAATCATCCGTATTCCTCGTGTTCCATTAGTCCTTGTCTATCATAATAAATATATATTTATATATATAAATAAACGCGCTCAAATCGTATCAAGCCACATTACTGAGAAACATCAATATGACAATCACGTTAACAAGAGAGTAGTGAAACCATCGGTAATTTGCGACTTATGTCGTCATTCTGACTAAGCAAACTATTGTATCCCAACATGTGGTATTTCACGTAGTACTGGTTGAAGACACTGCTCACCGGTTGGATTCACGTGTAACTCATATTGTTATTGTTTTTATGTAACTGCATAGCTAGCAAGGGAAAAGCACCTAGTTTAGTGCCCATAAAGAATATATCTGCCCGAAGCGAAATCGGGTATTGGACCGATCGGATCAGCTGAACTGAGAATGATTCAGGTACATTCCTTAACTCGCGAAAAATTAAATATTGCGAATTTCTAGGGTTGGATAGAGGAACGCGGCTGTGTCATCTGGTACTTCGTATATTATCCGTACTCATGCTCATACAAGTCGGCAGGGTGGTAAATGCTAGCGTAGCGCTAGAGTTACATAGCTAGTAGGTACTATTGCTAGGACCATTATCCACAGGATCTACTCGCGATTCTCTATCGTTACTACTATATATCGAGTAGGTATGGGATTCCCAGTGCCATGATTCTGCCATAATGAACAGAGCTAATGAGCCACCAAAGGTGCTTCCTCTAGCGTTTTGGTAGCATTCTAACTGATATGTTGCAGTTATATTATATATACCAATGGCGCCTATGATCGGAATTTAGCGCCGCGCTAACGCATATGCAGGTATCAAATTATCAAACCGTTGAGAAGCGCCGAAGACGCATCTCCACTAGCTACCTACCTACCTACCTACATTCATTTTAATTACCTATGTACCCAATGTACTTGAGGTATTACCTACAAGTAGCCTACTGCGTACAGTAGTACCTACATTAGCGCGGGAGGGGGGGTATTGGAGACGGTCACCGTGATTATCACGGACTTTGAAAATGGTCTCGGCAGTATGCTGGTCTCTTGAACATCATATATTAGTGACCGTTTGCAGCCGATAGTTATTTTTGAACTTTATAACGGTGCCGATTTGAAAACCGTCCCAAAGTCTGAAACCCATTTTTGGCTACGAAGGGTCACTAGGTCCAAAAGTCGTCTCGGGTCAAAAACGGTCTCCGAATCTAAAAGTTGTTACAGAGTCGAAATGGTCATATAATTTTAAGACCGTCAGCCGGACCGTCACGGAAATCCAAGACGGTCTCCAGGCAGGCAGGCAGGCAGGCAGGTAGGGGATCTGCACGCAGCCTACCCCCCTGTCGACCCAAAAAATCGCAAAAGAAATATTCAGATCGCTGTCGCTGTCGCTATCGCTGTTGTTTTAATTTAGCCACTTAAGAGATTACTCAATTACAGTTACAATTGGGATTCGAACTAGAGGTCTACAGTCTACGGTTATAAAGTTATACGATTACACTACGGGTCATTTATTTATATACTGGAAGGTGTTGTTGTTGTTGGTAATTATAAGGCTTCGACGCGTAGGAGGCAGTCGCGAAAGTAGGTCCGCTGTGACGATTTTTGGCTGCCGTGACAGCTTTTGGCTGCCGTGACAGCTTTTGGCCGCCGTGACCGTTTTGGACCCAAAAGGGTCATATGACCCCCCGTGACGGTCTTTGTTTCCAAAATAATATTCGTACGGTGACCGTTTTTTTAAAATATTAGGTCCCGGATATATAACGGTCACAGTAAGGGTCTCCAAACTAGAAAACGGTCCCCAAGAAATTAAGACCGTCACCAAAGTGGTGATAATCACTGTGACCGTCTCGTACGGACCCCCCCTCACGGTAATGTAGGTATTCATCGCATAGGCAGTACATACGTAGATACCTAACGTGTAAGGTTGTAAATGCCTACTGTAATAATACGGCGCTAATTACCGACGTTAGTGCTTCTGCAAGGGTGTATGTCTTATCCTCTACCTCGATTTAACCCGATCTGGTAGGCTCGGCTAGGTACGCACTAGGTACAGGCAGGTACCGTCGATAGGGGCGCACAGGGGAGGAGCTGTAGGTAGGCTTAGGTAGCGATTCCATGCCATGCGGCGGCGGTTCCTCCCCGTCTTGCTCCCTGCTCCCTGCTCCCTGCTCGGACGATGCCTGCCCACTGCAGACCACTGCATGCTTGTTCGGCGCAGGTTGACGTAAAGCGCCATTTGACAATTCCAACCAAGCAACCGAATGTTTTCATTCTCGCTCGTGATCTGGTAGTCTACCTACCTAGTCAGTCTACCTACAGCATACAGTATATCCTTCCCCCCCGCCTCCGCCTCTGTCTCCGCCTCTCCGCCTTCACCCTCACCCTCTTCGCCTTCGTTCCAGTTCTACCCCAGATCAGCCCCAGATTAGCCAGATTCGAGCTCCCACCGGTGGCCAGCCAGCGAGCGATCTGCTCTCTTGCACGCCTCTTGTCTCTCTTTTTCTCCCCCCAATTCCCATCCCATCTTGCTGCTATCCCACTCACCTACCATCTGTGCCTTGCTTTGTGCCTCGCTTGCATACCATCATAGATAGAATACTCATCATCGGTGGAACGAGTGTTGTTGTTGTGTGTGTGTGTGTGTGTGTGTGTGTGCTTGAACTGCCCGCCTATCACCTTCTCCCCTCCCGGTGGTAGAGCGACTCCTAGCTTCGCCCTCTTCCCTCTTATCTAGGCATTGAAGAGACATTGAGGCCTCGGGCGACAAAACAAACGCAGCCATGGCCAGTGACAGCGGGCGCGAGATCAAGAATCACATTCTTTTCGAGATCGCTACTGAGGTTGCTCATCGCGGTACGTCTGAGACGTCTATATCCTTTGCGCTCCTTCACGCGGTGTGATGCCTAACCTCTCTACCAGTCGGAGGTATCTACTCTGTAATCAAGTCCAAAGCTCCCGTCACTACGGCCGAGTATGGAGATCGCTACACTCTGATCGGCCCCCTCAACCACCAGTCTGTAAGTATTGCCTGGGCCATCTTCTCTAAAATAACAATCCGTTCCACTGTCCAGCTAACCGCTGTCTACAGGCCGCGGTCGAGGTAGAGGAGCTTGAGCCCACCAATCCTGAGCTCGCCACGACCATTCAAAAAATGCGGAGCGATGGGATTGGTATCTTGTATGGCAGATGGCTGATAGAAGGTGCTCCCCGAGTCTTGCTCATTGACACCAAAACAGCGTACCCGCGTATGAATGAATGGAAGGCCGATCTGTGGAACTCGGCAAGCATCCCTGCGCCGCCAGGCGACGATGAGACGAATGAGGCTATCGTATTTGGATATTTGGTTACCTGGTTTCTGGGCGAGGTATGTTTGTGGCATCAATTATCCCCTCTACAACTGACAACATCTTGACTAATCTAATTCAGTACGTATGCCACGAGAAAAAGAAAGCCGTCATTGCCCACTTCCACGAATGGCTCGCAGGTGTCGCCTTGCCGTTGGTTAAAAAACGCGAAATAGATATCACTACTGTTTTCACGACTCACGCGACCTTGCTAGGTCGATACCTCTGTGCGGGTTCCGTCGATTTCTATAACAACCTGCAGAACTTCGACGTAGATGCGGAAGCCGGGAAGCGTGGTATCTACCACCGTTATTGTATTGAGCGTGCAGCTGCGCATACATGCGACGTCTTCACAACCGTATCCCATATTACTGCCTTCGAGAGCGAGCATCTACTAAAGCGCAAGCCTGACGGCGTACTACCAAACGGCCTCAATGTTACCAAATTCGCTGCTGTCCACGAATTTCAGAACCTGCATCAACAGGCCAAGGAGAAGATCCACGATTTCGTGCGAGGACATTTCTATGGCCACTACGATTTCGTCCCTGAGGACACCCTCTATTTCTTTACGGCTGGGCGCTATGAGTTTCGCAACAAAGGTGTGGACATGTTTATCGAATCCCTCGCGCGGCTTAACCACAGGCTCAAGAGTTCGGGCAGCAAGACTACAGTTGTGGCCTTCATTGTCATGCCGGCACAGACCACGTCCCTTACCGTTGAGGCCCTAAAAGGCCAGGCCGTCGTCAAGTCGCTAAGGGATACGGTTGATGTGATTGAGCGTGGCATCGGCCGCCGTATATTTGAGCGATCGCTTAAATGGCACGACGGCGACACCATGCCAGATGAGAAAGAGCTTATCACGAGCGCTGATCGCGTAGTACTGAGACGCCGGCTCTTTGCGATGAAGCGCCACGGACTTCCACCTATTGTTACGCATAACATGGTCAACGATCACGATGATCCCATTCTCAACCAGATCCGACGAGTACAACTTTTTAACCATCCTACAGATAGGGTTAAGATTGTGTTCCATCCCGAATTTTTGAATTCATCAAATCCCATTCTGCCATTGGACTATGATGATTTTGTGCGCGGCACCAACCTAGGTGTCTTCGCCTCATATTACGAGCCTTGGGGCTACACTCCGGCCGAGTGCACCGTCATGGGCGTACCCAGTATCACAACAAACCTCTCAGGCTTCGGTTGCTACATGGAGGAGCTAATAGAAAACTCGAGCGATTACGGGATCTATATCGTAGACCGCCGTAATAAGGGTGTCGACGATTCAGTCAACCAGCTGACATCGAACATGTTTGATTTCTGCCAGAAGAGCCGACGTCAACGAATTAATCAAAGGAATCGTACAGAGCGGTTGAGTGACCTACTGGACTGGAAGAGGATGGGCATGGAATATGTCAAGGCGCGACAGCTGGCGTTACGGCGAGCGTACCCAACCTCGTTCGCGGGCGATGAAGAAGAGGAAGACTTCATCCCCGGCGTAGAACACAAGATATCGCGACCGTTTTCGGTTCCGGGCTCGCCCCGTGATCGAGCCGGCATGATGACGCCCGGTGACTTCGCCAGTATACAAGAGGGACGGGAAGGGTTGAGTACGGAAGACTACGTCGCGTGGAAGCTACCGTAAGTTAACGCCCCCTTCCCTTCACCAGCTAAACCCATGGATAGTGGACTAACGAAGATCGATAGTGACGAAGAGGATCCGGATGAGTATCCTTTCCCATTGACACTGCGAACGAAATCAGGGCCGGCATCACCCCTCGAGGCTGTACAGCCGAATGGGAACTAGAGAAGCATGTAGGACGGTCATACAAATTCGCTTGCGGCCCAACGCAAATTTTCCCATCCCACCATGGCGCGCAGATTCCAATCCTTGTTCGTAGCATAACAATCAGAGCTTGGGTTCGGCCGTCAACAAAAAGTATACTCCCAGCTCAGTGGTATACTTAGACTTGACATGTTTTGATATATAAAATGACAGGAGAAAAGTCACGAGAGCATGATTGGTTTCCCTTTGAAGTATGGCCCTTTGCATAGCATATGCATAGCACACGTGCATTAGCGGGTAGTTTGCCGTCTTTTTATATCCAAGCTCGTATTCCTTCCATTTTGCTTCATTTTCTTCGCTGTTTTTATCGGCCAAACTGACTAGGGCCTACTTAATACAAAGTAAAATAAACGAACCTGTATAACTTTGAGTATATATACTATTATCTTTCCGACTAGTCTATATTATGCTGTAATCTAGATAGCATAACTATTGTTCCTCGGGTTACAAGTGACTCGGTCTTACTCGCTAGCGTGTAGGAACACTTCTACGCAGTTATCGTTTCTACCACGGAAATCCTGTTCCGTCCATACTTGGGCCTTACCTTACGTAAGGCTTGATATTTGAAATTAAACCATACATATCGTACCCAATCCGGCCCTTCTTACGCCGTGGCATGTCCAAATAGAATGTTAACAACAAGAAGGGAATATCTGTGGCAAATACTAGTGATATATTAGTTGACATACTGATCCGTATACCGAGAGACCGGTCACCGCGAGCGATGCCGTAGGAGACACTCTAGAGACTCGGGGCTGAGAATGGAAACGGGGCGCAGAAGTGCGATAATAATTCCCGAAGCGGGAGGAGATTGTTTGCAACAGGGCGCTCGTGCAAAAAGATGGCGAAAGATGGGGCTACGTGAAATGACGTTGTTTGTGGAATTGTAGTCAACTTGGTGCTATTCTGAATACCTACCCGACAGATCCTGTACTGTATGCTGTATTGTGATGTCTCAATTAAAGTGATTTGAGGGTGATGAAGAGTGGGGAGAGGGGTCGAGCGGAGTGCATCGAGTCAAGCAAGGATGGGGCCGAACCTACAGTGTATGATATGTGTAGCCTTACTGGTAGGTAATAGTGTATATACGCAGGTCGATAGGTCATAAAAATAGCAGCAACGGATGTATGTATGTATGTATGTACATAGGTATTGTGTTACCTAGCTATCTAGGGCAGGTACCGTGGTGATGATAGCTATATACAACTTACAGGCAGGCAGGTAGGTAAATAGGTAAATATCTACTTTGAATGATGTAAATCTACCTCTTCTCCCCCCCCCCCCCCTTTTTTTTTCTCGTCTTTACAGTAAGGTGCCTACCTCTAGCTGTACAATGTGCATGTATGTAAGTACGCATAAAGACGGGAAAACCGAGAGAAAGAAGGGCAGACATACCTACGTCAATCCATAGCTCCTGTCATACCTGCCTACTCTTATCATGTAGATGAGTACTTAGGGGATCATATCCGCAGCCTACCTCTTATAGGTATCTTTCCATCCTCTCTCTCTTTTTCCCATAAAAATAACCCCCAACAACGCAATTCAGATCCAGCCCAATCAACGTAGCTCGGGCTCAACCATTCCCAGCCCCCAGCCGTCCTCCCCTCGTCCAGCCGCAACAGTAGCCTCTTTCGTACGCCTATACCTAGACGTATGCGTTGGTCCCATGTAGACTTAGACTACCTGGGAAGCACAAAGTACGGCACGGCCAAGACCTGTCACTTTCTGTACCCATCTACCTAGGTATACTACTAGGTATCTACCCCATACCGGGACGGGCTAAAGCAAGGCAACCCCAGGATCCATCATAACCAAATTCACCGCGTAGGTAACAGCGCACACAGCTCGACAGACACACATACCTACATACATCACACATACATACCTACATACACAACTGCCTACATACACATACATGTACATGTACTATACAGTACAGTACAGTACAGCACAGCACTGAGTACGCACACGGGCCACATCCACATCCGCATCCGCATACCTAAGGTACATAGGTAGGTAGGTATAACAACCACCACCGCACGCTACCGCACACTCTACGTACCTAGGTCTATAGCTTCTCCCTCTAGGTATATGCTCGGCCTCCACCCATCATCCTCTTCCCTACTACCTATACATACACCATACCTACCTACCTATATAACAGCGGCTACTTAGTCAAGTTGCCCATGGACACGGTCGCCCAGCTATTCCTCCTTTCCTAGTTCTATTAAGATTAAGCCTCAATTATTTTACCTACGTATTTATTTAAATGCCCCCCCTCTCTTTGGACACTAACACTATCCAGTCCTCCCGATTCACGCTTTGCCCACGTTGTCACCCAATTCGTCCAATTACTCCCCGAGGCTGAGGGCACACGATTCCCTTGGACTACAGTTCTGAACTGGCTGTGGTCCACGCAGGATGAAATTCGCAGCCATGAAGTTCTTTCGTCGAAGTAAGAAGTCGGCTTCTGAGTCGAGGTCGTCGTCTAAGAAATCACCCCAAGCCTACGACGACATCGAACGCGACAAGTACCGCCTCTACAATCCCCGCCATGACCAGCACTACAACTATGCCGCCGAGCGAGGCCGCATCTTCGCACCGTGGCTCGAGCTGCCCACCCCCATCCTCGAGAGGGTCTTCGCCTTCGTCTGTCCCCATAGCTGTGACAAGTCGTACGAGACATGCGAGCAGAGCGCTGTCGAGGATGCCTGTATGCTCTGCGACCTACGCGACCTTGCTCATGCTGGCCAGGTCTGCAAGCGCTGGCGAAGGTCTGCCATAAACCTCATGTACGTGTCTTCCTATTCTCGTCATAGCCATAGCCATAGCCATAGCCATTATTCTATCTTAGTAGTTCGGCGGGCTAACTATGTCCTCCCTCCTTCCCCAGGTACCATAGTATCCGTATAGACTCTGTTCATTACTGTGAGCGAGAGATCGACCTTTCCGAGCGACGCAGACGCAAGAGTCGCTTTGACCGCAACGGGGTTCCCGAGGATCCGGCCAGCGCCCGTCTACATCTACTATGTCGTACTTTGCGCGACGACCCTACACGCCTAGGGAAGCTTGTGCAGTACTTCAAGACCCCTTATATGCTGCGAGAGTCGAGCGCCCCCATCCTGGCAAGAACCATCGCCGTTCTGCCCAATTTGAAATATGTTGATCTGCCCGAGGGCTTATTCATGGACGACCCCGTCCATCATACCCTCAAGCTCGAAGTTCAAGCTCGGTGTCCTGGCCTTCGGAAAATGACCTACCTCGCTGGCAGTGAACGCAGTCTCGAGGCATTGAGCCGCGGCAATGTGTGGCCAGGCCTTGAGGTTCTTGAGCTTGGTAGAATCAACATGGATCCCGCTATATTCCGGCGCGTCCTGGCTTCGATGCAGCATTTGCGAGCTCTCAAGGCTTCGGACTGTAGAATGCTAGACGACGACATCTTCCGGAACAATGATGTCTTGCCGGCTTTCCCACCCTTGGAAGAACTCGTTCTCACCGACGTCCCTCGTGTTACCGCTGACGGCTTAGTTGCGTATCTGTCTAGAGACGACGCTAAGCATAGTCTAAAGGTCTTGTCTCTCTCCAATACCGGAGTACACCCCAAGGCCCTTCACGATGTTTTGGCCAATGCACCACGACTTGTTACACTATCCATCACCGAACAAGTCGACTCCCCTTTCCCATCTCACGGTGTTCCTATCCCTCCACTATCGAATTGGGCCCTCGAAACATTACGTTACGAGATCACGGCCTCTCCCGCCACCTCCACATATGCGAGCACCACTGCTGGTTATTACAATTACTTGGCATCGTCTCTCTTTGCGGGTGGTTTGCCGCGCCTAGCAGCTATCTACGTCAGAGACCAAAGCTTCCCTGATTTACTTATCGGCCTACCGCCTCCCATGCCCGGTTTCGCCGGGAGCCCTCAGCGCCCCAGCAGCGCAGGTAGCACGGGTATGTTCAATGCGGGCGGCGGGAGCCTCTCGCCGTCTAGCACAGGAGGGTATAATAACCCTACACCTCGCTTTAGCTCGAACAACCCATTTGCGTCGGCATTCAACGGCCCGCGTGGACCTGGAATGCTGTCTCTAAACCAGACCCTGGAGATATTCACAAAAGGCGATGATGACCTAGATTGGGGTAGTACGCGCATGGATCCTTTCGATGCCCTCGGTGGTAGTGGCGGCCGAGGTAGAGGGCGCCACGGGCGGACCGCAAGTTCAGCGAGCGGCCGGCCACTTAGTAGCTATGGCCTATCGAATATAGGTGCAGGCTGGCAGGCTGGTGGCGGGGCCAGGATGAGTATCATACAGGGTGATGGTCATGGAGGCTTTCTAAGCGTACCAGGCGAAAATATGGGAGGCCACGGACGCAAGAGTAGTGCTTCGAGTTTTGGACAGGCGAGGGACGAGTGGCCCCGTCCAAGCAGCAGTCAGGGCCCGAAGAAGGGCGATCGAGACCTTTGGCGTTAAGTGAAAACAGGGCTGTCAAGGCGAAACGAGATAGGAAGTATATGAAGGAGGCACGAAGATATATCCAAGCGAAAAGCTATTCATCTTGTGCTTATGTTACGTGGGTGAGGGGTGGTTAAGGATAATGGCACGATATGAAAATCGGACGTTCAGGGGACGGGGAAAGGTAAAAATAACTGCGCCGGGACCTTGCAGCTGGACTATATACCCCGGTAGACGAGATGATGCGATGTTTGTGGAACATGTATAACAATCCTGCATAAACCTTTCTTCTGTTAGACAGGTAGGAAATGGGACAGTCGGTCGATACTTACGATTGATCTTTTTTTCTTCTCCCAAGTCCGTTCATTCAGAATAATGAATCAACATGATCATCTTTCCTTACTATAGCATCCGTAGTATTTTTAGTGCTACGTATTCGGCTCACGATTTTAATTCACTTTGTCGTCCAGCTATGTGTTCGAAGGTCTGCAAGCAGAGCAACGAGCGTTTGTTTACTCGTTTTTTATTTTCTATCTATTATGCAAGACAGGAACAGGTGGCCGCTTCCTCGGGTAAAGAGCTCGCGAGCCCTTGTGGGATACGGTAAGCAAAATGTGTAAGACTATTTACCCGTCTCGTGGCGGGTATTTGGGGCAGTTCCGGTCTCCTCGGCCTAGGCAAGCGAGGGATAATTACCAATGACTCCTTGATAAGAAACAAGAGAGGATAATGGGGTATGTAGATAGAGGGTTGCTAAACATGTCTCATACCATGATACAAGAAGCATGTCCAGATCACCGATGTTGCAAAGAAAAAAAGAAAACTGCTGAGTAGCTATGAGTATTGGATTCCATTAGGGAGGGCTAGAGCTTCAATTACGAGAAGCCGATGTACTTTGTTTTCTGCTCCTCTTTTTCTATTATCATCTATCCTAGTCTCTACAGAGGTATAACGCAACTGCAGCGTCCTTTAGTTCTATAGTAATATATCTAGATAGAGATCTCGGTATTCTCGACGAAACCGATCTAGCATATCGTCATGACTTCATACTAATTACCAGCGCATCTTTACGCGGCGTGGTGGTGGCCTTTTTCTTGCTGGAATGCAGTGTCCGTCTCTTAGCCTCTACTGCAGTTAGTTAGGTTGGCGCCGGAGTCGCCTGAGTATAAATTGAGCACATGCGTACTATCATACTAATTTTACGCCTATATAAACTCATTTAGGGGCCTCTTTTCCGTATCGTTTGCTTAGTTGACTCGAAGCGAGGTACGACCTGCCCCCGAGAGTCTGCAAGGAAGAGTGCTCCGGCACAGCCATTAGAGACCCAATTAGGGTGGCACGCGATGATGTGGCAGCTAGCACACCAACCGCATCATGTCTATGTATTATCCTCGTGATTCGTTGTACCAGATTCTACGCAATTTTCGTCACGGTCAATTCGCCCGAGTCGCTGCCGTCAAGCTCCAGTAATCCGTCCGACTCGAGCTTCTTCTTCCACTTCGTGCTCTCATAACGAGCGAGAATCATAGTCATGCGGAGGATTATGCCATCGCTAGAGTGGTGCTCCTCGACGGATTGCTCCATGGGGGTGAAGGTCCATCGGCCAAAAGCCCAATTCAAAATGTATCTCGCAGGGGCAGGGGTGGATGAGTCCGATAGCGGCGTCAATATGGCACCCTGTGCATCGGAGTTATGGACCTCGGCCGCCGGCGACTTTGTCAACACTGATTTTATCCTATATACCTCGTCTTTTGGGGCTGTCTTGAGTAAGCTCATAAGCTTGGCGGTGTTGACTACGGCGCCCTCGAGTCCACGCAACGTGACCGAGAGCACCTCGACTTCGGACTGGTGGTCATGGCCATGTGCACTCTCGTGATGGCTATCATTGTGATTGTGATCGTGGTGCCCATTTTGAATCGCGGCTACATGCCCCTCAGTTAGGGTGCGGGCGAGCCCTCCGTCGACACCGAAGATGACGTCGACGGGGACGCGGCCCTTATCACTCTTAACCCAAGCGACGTCGACCTCGAGATCGCCAACACGATCCCTGACCTCGTCGAACCGGCGCTCATCGCACGCCTCCCACTTGTTAAAGACGATGAGGTCGGTATAGCGGGCCTGGAGGCGGGCGGTGAAACTAGTGTCCTCGTAGCCCGCCCAATTCTCGACGTCGATGACACTGACGACGCCGTCGAGGACGTACTGGCCGCCTGTCTCGCGCGCGATGCGATTCACCTCAATGGCTAAGGTGGCGGGGAAGGCGGAGCCCGAGGTCTCGATGACGATGCGGTCGGGGCGGACGGTGTCGCGCAGCTCGGCGAGCGCGGGCCCCAGCTGGCCGACTAGGTTGCAGCAGATGCACCCGTTGAGCAGCTCCTGGACGCCCGAGACGGCGCTGCTGGCGGCGAGCTGCGAGTCGATGGCCACGTCGCCGAACTCGTTCTTGAGGAGCGCGAGCCGGTACGACGGGTTGGCGGCGCGGAGCTGGGGCACTAGATTGAGCAGCAGCGTCGTCTTACCCGACCCCAGAAACCCCGTCACGATTGTGATGGGAATCGGCGCCATTTTCGTGTAAGATCTTTAACCCTCTAGTTATTTATTTATTTACCGATTGCCGCGACAAACTATCTCTATCAGACGTGGGCTGGCTCGCAGTGGGTAGGCGGCGAAAGAGGAAGAAGGGGAAAAATAAACAAAAAAATAAAAGAAGAGACACTGAGAGAGCGAATGTCTAAATTGCGAAAAAAAAAAAAAAAAAAAAAAAAAAAAAAAAAAAAAAAAAAAAAAAAAAAAAAAAGAAACAACGCGCAAATTATCTAGGTGAGTAGGTAGAGGGATAGGTGAGACACCGTGGGGTTGAGGGGTTTCTTCAATGATTATAGATGGATGTAGTCTATCTAGATATTATCTAGATAGATAGCGCTTATACGTGGGGCTGCTATTGTTTATCTTAGTACCTAGTACTATGCGTACGCTAGCTCTGCTAAGCTACCTAGGTAGGTTTCAGGGCTTTTCCGCTCATTGCGCTAGTTGACCCGTGCTGCTGCCATGTTTCCCGATTCGCTGATTACTTGAGGCCAAGCTCTGCCAATGCCTGCACCATGACGTAGGGTATACTACCTATCTAAACTTGGGATTTACACCAGCTCTAGGTATCTAAAGTATAACAACCAAAAGAGAAGCAACCAAGTTTATTTTCAATCAAAAAGGTGACGGACACATAAGTAATTGGTGGTGACATAGTGGTTTAGTTGTTGTGTGTTTGTCTTTTTCCTTTCAAATAGACAGCTTCTTACATGTATTGCATTCTATTAACACATATAACTCTTAAAATACGAACCATGTCTCCAATAACAACTCCCATCTTCCGCAGGAACAAACCGCATTTCACATCACACCTTGCCAAGAGGATCAGAGCAGGTTAGAGCTAGAAACTACGCAATAAGCTCGGGCGTTGATTGGACATCCTTGCTTTGCACGCATTGTCGGGTAGCCTTCTTTTCTCCGGTGTCTTGTTTAATACGATATTTCTATATTATGTTATACAAGTGATCAATTCCTTAGTAAATGAGCAATAGCAACCTGAGTCGGAGATATGAGCCTAGTCATACTATTTTAATGGATATAGTGATTGATTTAGAGCGATGACTATGTTGTTCAATTGGTCATTTGATTTTAAACAAGCTTCGGGAACTGTAGCACTAGACTACATTAAGCCTGTTGTTGTATGCGGACAGATGAATTATGTTGCTTCTCATATCTTCTTCATTCACTTAGTGGCGTAACTTGTATTGGATCAAATTAACTTTTGTATATAATCCTTATTATGGGGCTTGGCCGGCCGTAAGTGTAACTACTACGACATGGTAAGGCGATATATGCATATTGGAGCATAGCTCGGCCGTAATGCGAGATTGCAGTCGACTTCAAGTGAACAAACGACGCCAGCATTCCCATGTGGGTATCTGGTATCTAATTACTAGGACAGTCAGGGTAGTCAGCCTGGAAAGCTGCCGATTGCTTCACGAACAAAGGCAGATAATCCTGCGTCGTGAAGTTGGAGCTGATGTAATAAGTGACATCCGCTGAGGTGTAGCTCGAGCCGAGAATAGCAAGCACGTCACTCTCGATGCTAAGGAGACTAGGGTTAGTTTCAAGTATAGTAAGACAGACGAGTAGAGGGTGCATCTTGTGTCTCACACGCTCGCCTGGGGGGTGTGAAACGGGGGAAGCAAGCAAACAAAACACTTACAAGTCGACGAAAACCACATCAACAACGTCGGCCTCGCCATTCTCGTCAAAGCCAGCAGCGCCCTGGAAGAAATCGGGGATGTCGTAGTACGGAATCTCCGAGTGCGCGGTGTCGTCGCCATCCGTGCCCCAGTCATCCGTAGTCGTGTAGCCCGGCACGACGTCAACAACCTGGCGCCTAGTGACGCCACGACGGCTGTTCATAAGCCCCTCGTCACGCTTCACCTCGCTCATAGGCTCGACGATGGGGTCGACGCAGAAGTCACGCTCGACGGGCATGTAGCCTAGCGAACGCTTACCACTGGCACCTGCGTTGTTCAGCGCGGCGAGGAGTGTGCTGGCCTGCGCATAGGGCACACTAGGGATGTAAAGGAATGCATCCTGGAACGGGGACACGATGAAGCTATCGTCGAAGGTGAACGGGCCCTTGTACATGTCGAAACGGATGCCACCAGTGTTGGAGATGATGTAGCGGGCCACATCTTTACGGTCATCGTTCACCACAATCTCGGCTAGGGCCTCAGACAGCAGCGGGAAGATGTTGCTGGAGCTATCGAACGGAGCGCACGTCAAACAATAGTCCTGGGGCACGCAACCGTACAATTCCTCCAGGTTCAACTGCTCTCTGTACTTGGTGATATCTGACGTAGTAGCTCGTCCGTTGTCATAATCAAAGGTATGATCATACCAAGTCTCGGCATCTTCGGGTCGTCATGTCAGTTATTGCCGAGTGAAAAATGTCTCGGGGGTGTCCGAGACAGATTAGAAACAACAACAGATACAGGAATACAGCCCCCGTACTGAGTGGCCAATTACGATATGAGTATGTAGAGTAGAAAAAAGAAAACAACGTACGGTAAGCAAACGTTTGGCGGTTCCAATCAAGGTATCGACGAGAATACACGAAAGGCGAAGTGGATGTGTTTGTGGCCTTGCGTGTGGGATTCGGCACACCGGCAGGATTGGGGAAAATACCGTGGAAGCCGCTGTTGTCCTCGGTAAAACCAGACATGGAGACCCAACCCAGTGTCTCGCAATAACGGCCTAATAGGCCTCGTTAGTAGGACATCATCTGCTTAGGCTACCGAGGTTCTAGCTCACCGGACTCGATCGCGACGCTGCTGTCATCGTAGACAACAAAGTCACGGATATGGCTATGGCCGCCTTAGGTCCGGTTAGCAGACCATCTCACACACAACTTGTTGAGTCAATAGAGGCACAAACCTAGGATTTGAATAGGGGTATCGGGATTCACGGCTCGTATGGCATCGAAGACTGTCTGGAAGCTGCTGTCGCGGACAGGGTTGTGACCGATGAGGACGAAAACGTCGATGGGATCGCACGAATTGATGGCTTCCATGAACCATTTCTGCGTAACCATGGTCTTGGCGGGAATGACTTTGGTGACGTTGGTGTTACCTGGCATTAATTAGTAGAGCTCTCCGAGAGGGTAAAAGAGCGGCGTTCTAAGGGAACACATACCGGTGAAGTCAAACAAGACGCCAAAGGCCATAATCCGTAAGCCATGCTCTGTGGTGAAGTATCTGTGCGTCTTGCCAATGTACTCCCACTCACCCGTCTCCTGGTTGGCGATCTGGACATTAGATGTGAGATACTTCTCGCCCCAGTAGGTTGATATCTCGTTCCTTGAATGATAAAAGATGACTCGTTAGCCATTATCTTCTGTAAATATCAAGTTTTACGTGTTGAGGCATCTGCAATTGTGCAATTCCGCCTATACTACTAGATGCTACTAGAAAGTAGGTATGAAATGAACTGAGAAAGACGTGGCTTACAAGGTCTGGTAGGCAACATCAGCTAGGTAGAGCTCATGGTTGCCAATAGCGAGCAAGTCGTAGTCGACGTCGTCAAAGACTGTGATAGAAATCTCTCCATCGGGTGAGGTTGCATCACTCAAGCCGGCACCATCGTGTAAGTCGCCTATCCGCGCCAAGTCAGCCAAGCCGGGAGTGATGGCGTCGAAGCTTTATCATGTGACATACCCGTATCAACTATAAGAAGATCGACACCCACTAGATGGAGAATGGAGTGTTAGCGTCTACTATGTATTGATTTATTTATTTATTTCTTTTTTAGTTAGTGATGCCTTTCGAGGGCGATGTTGTATCATGAGATTGTTATAGATCTGGGAGACTGTGGGCGCGTATTTTTGGCGTCAAAGAGATAAGAGAGTCTTACTGTTGCCAGCCTGATGCTTGAAATGCGTCGAGAAAGTAACAAAGTCGCCCCAGTCGGCGCCATAGTTCTTCTCTTTTAGGTGTCCTTCTAGCCAACCGTGAGTATCGGTCTACACGTTCATAGTCAGCCATCAACCGTCTACGCTCTATGCCACGGCTCGGCAGCAGCGGAATGCCCAGAAGGTGGCGACATACGGTGTGCATGAAGTTCAGTTGGCCCCATTCCAATGCGCTCGAAGGTCCGTAGGAAGCATTGAGTGCGCCGGGCTGCATTCGCTTGACATGGCGGACATGCTCGACATGGCTCGCGGGCGCATAGCAGCCGCCGCAAGCCAATGTCGTCGCCGAGCCGAGCGCAAGAGCCAGCGCTGACGCGACGCCGAAGCTGTGCTTGACCTTGACAGTCATGACGTCGGATTGGCTTCCCTTTCCTGTCCGTGAGAGGCTGTCGAGGCAATTCGCTCGCCGGTGGAGAGACTCGCCAAGAGGATAGATACTTGGAGAGGAAGCTAAGTTCGTTCCCGAAAGCCAGGAACCAAGACCGCTCTCTCTATCAATCTATCAATCTCTTTTATCTCTCTAATTGTCTGGATCGACAGGCGGATGGACGTGTCACGATCTCGATCTCGAGCGTACATTCGAGAGGAGATGTGTGTCTCAAAGGTGAGCGCGCGATCCAAACGGGCGTTAGGTATATTAAATAATAATAATAATAATAATAAGATAATAACGCCTAGGTAGGTAATCTCCAGCTCTTCCAGGGACCCGGTCCTAGAGCTAGCTAGAGCTTCTCGATTGCCCGCTCTAGGTATTATTCTCTACCCCCCGGCCAGTACCGCCAGACCGGGAATAGCCCACGTTTTTTCCTGTCGGATTCCTCCCTTCTCTCTTCTCTGCATGCAGGTACCTGTTGAATTGAGCGGCGCCGACCGTAGAATAGTCCCACGTGTGTTATCAGTCATCTTACCCAAACAAGTAGGTCGTTCAACAATCGTTCGCATGGCTGTTAGCTCGACGCGCTATTGGACAATGCGAACACAGGTCCTGTACGTTCCCGTCAATAGTTACTGTACTAAACACGGAGCGGCCAGTTGGTGCTTTGGCCGGGGCCGCGGTCGCGAGTGACGAGCCAACATGCTTTTCGATCACATTCACGGCTTCATATACCTAGTATCAAGCAATTCTACCACGGTTATACATAGTATTATTATCCTAATCTATGGCCCTCCCAACTATCTGTTTGCCAAGCAGATAACCAGACGTTCCCAGGAGCAATGACTAAGAATATCTGCTTTGGCTTCGCTTCCTGGACTCTCTATCTATGTAGGTAACACGTACGCGTCTAGGAGATAAGAGTATATAGGATGTGGATAGAATTGTTTGATTAATAGTGACTTCGGAAGCGAGCGACGTTCTCGCATTATCAAGGTAAATATAGTGCTGATAGCCACGTAGCTCAAGGCTATCAGACCTAATTAGCGTTTTGCTTAGTTAATTTAATCGATGTAGGCAGCGAATTTCATCATGAACTCGGCTTGACCTAACGTGCGTCCCTGGTTTCCACCGTTAACCTCAACAACGTGGCTTCTAGTCAGAGCCCAGTTCAACCTCTACAAACTTGTTCTTAACGAGGTGCCCGTCGTCTTTCGGGCTTCCTGGGGGCGTGGGATCGAAGCGCTCACGAATGGCCTCGTGACGCTCCGGGCTCTTGCTACCTATTGGTTCTGTCCCTCTAATCCTGCACGACTTGGCCTGATACAGCGTTTTCGAGTTATCGTCGAGACTGTAGGAGACTCGCGGTGGCTTTTCTTCAGGCGAAAGTTTCTCATTTATCTCCTTATCGATTATCTCCAAGGTCTCCTTCGCCTTGTACCCGTCGATTGTCCCCTTGACATCAATCTCCACGTGGGTCCAAAGCCCGGCATTGCTGCTGGTGGCATTTATCTTCGTCATCCGGTAGTTGTCATCACAGAGCCAGACCCCAGCGCTACTGCTGGAGCTAACGATTTCCTATTTTAGCTATATTTGCACTTATAATACTCTGTTTTATAAGTTTACACATAAGTTTATACATATATATATATATATATACATATACATATATATATATATAATATATTAGCAGATAAAAAGTTTTTTGTTTTATTTTATTTTGTTTTACTTTTTAATATTTTTATATATGTTTTAGTTCTTATTTTTGTTTTTATTGTTTTTTTAATCTATTTACTAATAACTAAAGCTATACTGTTTTATCTAAAAAAATTAAAAGCGATTTATATAGTTAAACGTGCAAGCAAAATAAAAAACTTTATACTTATATATAAAGCTAAAATATATATAAGCATATAAAATACTATTGTATTTAAACTAGTTTTGCTTTTTAATTTATTTAAAATATATTTTTTTTTAGTTAAGCTTTTAAAAGTATAAACTATTAAACATGTTAAGTTTTAGTTATTATAGGTTTTAAAAAACTAAAATATATACTTTATTAACTTAGAAAAATTATTTTACAAAAAAAACTTTATTTAAATTTATTATAAGTTAATAAAAAGTAATAAAACTATTATATTATTAAATTTAACATATAAATAATATTAATATAGCTAACAATATAAATAGTATTAACTGCTTTAAAAACTAAAACGTTAGCAAACATATTAAAAGTTATAATATATTAAAATTTTTAAGTAATGCTGAACAATAGTAATATAAGCTGGAGCAAAACAGCAAAAAAAAAAAAAAAAAAAAGAGAAAAAAAAAAAAAAAAAGAAAAAAAAAAAAAAAAGGAGGGAAATAAAAATAAAGGCTTGAAAAAAAGAGAAATAAAAGCTAGAAAAAAAAAAATGGACTTTTAAATTTAACAATTAATACCTTTTTAATAGTATAACTTAGCAGCTTTGTACTTTGCTTTTTGCTAGCTATAAATATTTTTATAATATAGTAAGCTGCTAATTTTTGTAGAAAAAAATAACTAGCTAAACCTATTAAAATTTTTTGTTTGCTTTAAACAAAATATATAAAGGCATTTTTATTATATAGTATATAAATAATTATATAATAAGTAATTAACTTTTGTTATATAAAATACTTTAAACTTTTAAATGCTATTTTATTTATTTTTTTTTATACTTTATAATAACTTTTTTAGTAATATAGTAATTACTTTTTTTAGTATATAGTATGTAAGCATACTTTAGCTACTAGTTTTAGCTAAAGTATAATATATTATAATCTACCTAGTTCTGCAAAGTTTTTAGCTGTTTTGCAAATAGAAAAATTTTAATAAAAGTAAACTAAATTATAATTTATACTAAAGTATAAATAGATATTTAGCTAATTAAATTTTTTTAAAGTATATACTATATATTTTTTTTTATTTTTATAGCGTTTTAGCTTTATTTTACTTTTTTTAATAGTTTTATGTAGTTTGTTTTTAGCGTTACTTTTTTAGCAAACTTTAGACTATATGTAGAATAGCTATTATTGCTATATATAGCGCTATAAAACTATACTAAAAAAGTAATTGTAAAACATAAAAAAAAAAAAACAAAAAAAACATTTTTATAAATAAGTAAAACATTTATTATATATTAAAAAATTTAAATATAAAAACTTTTATTTTTTGTATTAACTTTTTTTTTTTGTTAATTAGTTTAAAGTTTATTTAGAAGCTTTTTAGCTTATGCATGCATATAATAAAGCAAACAATAATAAAATTTACTTAATAAAAAAAATTAAAAAACTATTTTCTAAAAAAAATATATAAATATAAAATTTTTTTTATTTTAAACAGCAGTAAATTAATTAATATTTAGCAGTACTATTTACTAATTAGTTAATAACATGCTTAAAAAAACTTATTTTTATAAAAAGTTTAAAAATAACTAAACTATTGCTGCTTTTAGCTTTATAAACAAAACAATTAATAAAAGTAGCGTACTTAAGCTTTTTATAGTAAAAAAAAACAGCTATATTATATACTTTAACGTAAAAAGCTTAAAAAAATATTTTAATAACATGCTTAATAAAGCTAAAACACTAAAAACAGTTATTATAAAAATATATATTTAAATAAAAAAAAAAAAAAACTTTAAAAAATAAACTTTAAATATATATAACTTTATTGCTTGCAAAAACTATTAGCACAAAAAAAAGCATAATATTTTTAAATTATAGTTAGTTAATTACCAAATATTTTTTAATAGCATAAAACAAAATTGCATAATTTAAAACAAAAAAAAGTTAGCTATTAATAGTTTTATTGCAAACAATATATTAAGTTTTAAGTTTAAATATATAATTGCTTGCTTTTTAAAAACATTTATTAAAGCTATATATAAGCAAATTAACATGCATAAATTTAGCTACTTGCTTATATGTACGTTAGCTAACTTTAAAGCATACTATTAAATTAAATTAAGCAAAAAAAGTTTTAAAAGTATTTATACCTAAACAGTTAATATTGCTAATTTAAATACTATTATATTTTATAAGCTTTTGCCGGCTAAACTAAAGCTAATTAAAGCTAAAGTTAGCTTGCATAAATTTTTTATTAAAGCATAAGCAAAAAATAAAATTATTATTAATAAAAAGTTTAATATTATTACTAAAATATTTGTTATTAGAAAAAAAAAGTTTTAATAGCTAAAAAAGCATGTAAAAATACAGCTTAAAATTATAGCTAACAATAGCAACAAAAAACACTAGCAATTTAATAAACAAATTAAGCTTAACAAAACGCTAAATAAATTTAATATATGTAAATTTCTATATATAAGTAAGTATATTTGCTTAAAAAATATATTAATAGTTTTTATAACTAGCTTAAATAAGCTTATACTAAATTATAAGTATAGTACTATAATAGGCTTGCTACTTAACGCTTTTAAGTTTTGCAGCAAGCTATACTTAAAATACTGCTAGCTTGTTTTTATTTAAACGCTTAGTTAAAGCTATTTTATAAATAAAACTAACTATAAAGTTCTGTAAACTAAAATATATAAATTAATTTTAAAGCTAAAATACTATTTTTTTAAAAATATTTTACTACAATTAAAGTTTAATTTATATAAAAAAAACATTAGCTTTTTTTAAAATATTATTAAAATAATATTAGTACTTTAAAATAGCTATTTTTGGCAAAAAAAACAATTATTTACTACTAAGCAAAAAAAACCTTAAAAATACTAAAAAAATATTATAATATTATTTTAAATAAAAAAAGTTAATAAATAATTATAGAAAAATATAATTAGCAGTAATTATTAAATAATATTAAACTAAATTATTACTTTGGCTTAAAAGCTATATTTAAATAGTTGCAGTAACTACTAGTTATATATTAATTGCAATTATAAATATAATATATATAACTTAGTTTTATTGCACTAAAAAGCTTTATAGAACAAAGTATAAAAAACAGCTAAAAAGCTAAAAATAACCTCGTTTATATTAATATATGCTATTTAATAGCATTTTTAAGCTTTAATTAAACTGTTTATTTTTTTAGCTATTATAAATAAATTAGTTTTATTTTATAGCATATATATAGTATTTGCGCAATTTTTTGCTATAATAAAACCTATTAAGTTTTAGTACTAAAACATAAAATAAATACAAGCTTTTTTAAACTAGTTAAAATAACTATCTAACTTTTTAATAAAAGTTAGTATAACTAAGCGCTATTTAAGCTTTAACTAAACAGAAGCATTAGCTTTAAAACTATTTAGCTGTTAATTAACTTTATATATTTTGTTTTTAAATTATAAAAGTTAACGTTTTTTATAATTAAATCGTAAAAATTAAAGCTTTTTATAATTAAATAGCAAAAGTTAATATTTTTTATAATTAAATCGCAAAAATTAAAGCTTTTTATAATTAAATAGCAAAAATTAACATTTTTTGCAATTAGATCGCAAAAATTAAAGCTTTTTATAATTAAATAGCAAAAATTAATGCTTTTTGCAATTAAATTATAAAAATTAGAAATTTTTGTAACAAAATTGCAAAAGTTAACGTTTTTTACAATTAAATCGCAGAAATTAAAGCTCTTTATAGCCAAGTAGTAAATATTAATGCTTTTTGCAATTAAATTGCTAACGTTAACAGTTTTTGCAATTAGGTTGCATAAGTTGACTGTTTTTGCAATTAGATTGCATAGGTTAACTATTCTTTTAATTGGATTGCACAGGTTAATAGTTTTTACGATTGGATCGCATAAATTAACAGTTTTTGCAATTAAATTGCTAACGTTGACTATCCTTGCGATTAGATTGCATAGGTTGATTGTTTTTGCAATCGGATTGTATAGGTCGACTGTTTTCCCGATTGGATCGCACAGGTTGACGGTCCTTGCGATCAGATTGCATAGGTTAATAGTCTTTGCGATCAAATTGCTAACGTTAACTGTTCTTATAATCAGATTGCATAGGTTGATTGTTTTTGCGATTGGATTGCATAGGTTAACTGTTTTCCTAATTAAATCGTATAGGTTAACGGTTTTTGCGATCGGATTGTATAAATTAATAGTTTTTGCAATTAAATTGCTAACGTTAACTGTTTTTATAATTAAATTGCATAGGTTAATAGTTATTGCGATTAAATTATATAGATTAACGGTTTTTATAATTAAATTGATTAACCGGAAAAAGTATTTATATTGCAGAGCTATTTTTTTAGCAAATTTTATTAAGGTAGCGTTAGTATATTGCAGCTGTTATTTTTGCATAATTCTATTAAGTTTTTATTGTTGTTGTGCTATTGTTTTTTTTTTAGCTTTTTTAAAAATTATAAAGTTTTAGCTTTATAAATGTTTGTTTTAATGCTTTTATTTTTTTAAGCGTTTAAGTATTAGTTATTAGTTTTAAACTTTATAAATAGTTATTTATATATTTAAACTTAGTTAGCTAATAAAAAGTTGAAAAAAAATAATTATATATTTTAAATAGTTTAGCTATAAAAAAAATTTTAAATAATTAATTGTTTAAAAATATTATAAACAGCTAACTGTGCTATATAAACTAATTAAAAGCTACTTTAGCTTAATAAGTTAGCATTTTTAATAACTAAAAAGCCTTAAAGTAGTTAATATTTATATGTTTATAAAATAATTTTATATTATAGTATATTTTGTTAACAATAGTTTTGTTAAAAACTAACAGCTCTATATTGTTTTAGTTTAATAAAATAATAAATTTTATATTAAACAACAAGTTTTAAAGCAGTTAGTTTTAATATACCTTTAATATAATCTAGTTATAGCATATTGCATTATTAATTAGCAGCATAGCGTTAAAATTAAAGCTGTTTGTTTGTTTAATATTATTATTAGCTATAATAATAAACTAAAAAGCAGCTTTAAAAATTATTTAAGCGGTTGTAAAACCGCTTTTATTTAAAAAAGCCGGCTTTTTATATATTAAAAAGTACTAAAAACAATTAATATTGCTATTTTTTTTATATAATTATATTAAAATATACTTTGTTTAAAATTAGCAGTATAAAGTTTAAGTTTAAAGCGCTAACCTAATATTAAATAATTATAACAATAAGCTAAACTTTAGTATGCTTTTTATTTAGCAGCAAATTTACTTGTGCTATATATTGCTGCAAAATATTAACTAAACATTTAATGTTTACTATATTAGCTATTTTTAAGCTATTTAAAAATTTGCATTAAAAATTGCTTAAAACTTTTAACTTAAATATAAAATGTTCTATTTTTATTACTTTAATAGTTTTTTTGTATATATTAAGCTTTTAGTTTTAATTTTGCTTTATAATATTTTTGCTTTTTATATTTAAAAGTTTTTGCTAGAGCTTTTTAGTTAAAGCAAAGCTTTTTAAAAATAGTAGCTTAATTAAAGTGCTGGCTATAAATGCAAAAATAATTATTAAAAAAAATATAAATATATAAGTAGCAAAACAATATAAATAACAAAACAATAAAAAATAAAAAAAGCAAATAAAAATGCAAAAAAAAAAAAAAAAAAAGCTTAGTTTTAAAAATTTGGCTTGTTTATATATATGTTTAAAATATAATAACGTATATATATATATATACTAAAACAGCTTGTACATATTAATATATATTGCACCTAAAACGTTTAAATTGTTTAATTTAAGCATTTTTAAAAATAGTAATTAAAAAAATACGCTAATATTTTTTATTTAATAAGCCTAATATAAAATATTATTATAATAAATAAGTAAAATTTTAGTAGCTATAGTTTAATGCTAAAAACTAAGCTTATATTTTAAAAAACTTAATATAATTTATTTTGCTAATGCTATAAAAGCTTTTTTATTATTTTAAAAATAAAGTTTGCTGCTTTAACTATTTTTTAGCTTTCGATTTTAATAGCTTATAAATTATTTTTATTGCTAGTTGTTGTACTGCGTTATTCTATTTGTATAACTAAATTAAAAGCTACGCGCATATTCTAAAGCCCAGCATGTATATAGCTTACAATAGCATAGGCTACAAATACTTTAGCTGTTTTATTGCTTGTGCTTACCTAGCTTTAAAAACCAGGCGCAATATATATAACTATAGTGCCCAACTATAAAACATGCTTAAAAACGGCTTTGCTTTAGCAGCAGGCCTAATTTTTAAGTTTATAGGTTTATACTATTTTGCTAAAAGTGCTAACTGTTGCTAATATAGTATTTAGCCTAGCGCTTATATATATAAAGTTAGCTATAATTAAATAATTAATAAAAACCGCTAAAAACTAAATAAACAATATAATATTTAAAAAGTTATACTTTAAATTAAAAATATTGTTAGCTTTAGCAATAACCTATATAAGTATAAAAACATTAATGCTACTTTTTAGCTTCTACCTAGCTAGTACTACGTTTAGTTTTAAAAAAAAAGCATACTTATAGTAATGCTAGGTTTAGCAAAAAAAAAAAAAAAGGTAACAGTAGCTAGTAGCAGTATAAAATGCTTTGTATGTTTTATGTATGCTTTGCTAAATAATATATAGTTTTTTTGCTTTTTTTTAGTAAGCATTAATAAAACTGTATGTTTAATTATAGCTGCTTTTTACAACAAACTTAATAGATTATAAAATATTAAAATATTTATAACTAATATAAAGCAAAAATAAAGTTAAAACGTTTGTATAATATAACTTTAAAATATTTATAAAAAAAACAAAACTATTATAGTTAAAAAAAAGCATTTTTAAAAAATATATATTATTTAAAGCATAAAAGCCGACTAGTAGCTTATTTAGCTTTAAGTTTACAGCAGTTAATAAATTAAGCATAGTTTTATACTTTAGTTAATAATAAAAAATAAAAATCCTTAATAGGATTATACTAGCAAAAAGTACAAAAATAAAAATATAATATATTTTTAAGTACTAAATTGTTCTTAAAATACTAACCCAAATAAAGCATACTTAGAAATATTGCAGTAAAAATTATAAGTAGTTTTTAAGTTGCAAAAAATGGCAAACTAGTGTGTATAGTAAAGGCAGTAATAGCAGTAATAGCAGTAATAGCGGTGATTATAGCAGTAATAGCGATGATTATGGCGGTGGTTGTGGCGGTGGTTATGGCGGTGATTATAGCGGTGGTTGTAGCAGTGGCGGTGGTAGTAAGTAGGCGCTATTTAGCTTATTTACTTGTTTTTCTAATTATTTAAAATAAGCATATATACCACGTTTGTATAGTACTGTAAAAAAAAAATCTTGTTGCATATTTGCAAAATAAAACTTTAATGCACAATATTAAAATATAATATATAACTAAGCAAATAAACAGCTATATATATAATTTTCAATTATGTTTTAAAAGCTTTCTAAAAGCTATACTTATTTTATAGTAGTGTAGTAACTAAGCGTTAATATTTTATGCAAAAAAATATAAAATGTTGTAAAAATAGTAAATAATAACTATTATAAAAAATAATTTTATACATTGTTTGTACTTTTTTTATAAAATTAATAAAGCGCAATTTAACTACTGTTTATTTTTTTTTTTGTAGTTAAATAAACTATACAAATGTTTATTAAAGTTTATATACTATTAAAGCTTATATTTTAATTATATAACTTTTTTAATACTTAGTATATTTAATAATTAATATTATTTTTTTTTATTTTTGTTTAAAATTTAACTTTATATAGATTTTAGTTTAACAATGCTTTTTTTACTATAGAAAATTTGTTGCAATCGGTTATAATATTTATTATATTAAGCTGTTTTTTGATAAGGTTTAACGTTATATTAATTTAATTATAAAAAACTATTAAATTTTTAATATAATTAAAAAAAAAAATTAAAATCTGACTTTTAGCTAAGCTATATAGCTAAAATTAATTTTAGCCGTTTTAAAAATTGCAAACGTTTTTTAATAAGTATAAAAGTTTTATTTAGCTGCTTTAACTACTGTAAAATAATAACTATAAAGCAGATTTATTAAAATATTTAGCTTGGCTATTTTAACTACTCTAACGGCTGTTAAATTAAAATAAAAAAATAAGTCAAGCTAATAAAAAAAATCAAACTAATAAAAAAAGTTAAGCTAATAAAAAAAGTCAAGCTAATAAAAAAAGTTAAGCTAATAAAAAAAGTTAAGCTAATAAAAAAGGTCGACTGGTAGCCATTATACTACAAGCTTGTATTGCAATTTTAATAGCGGCTTTAAACTTATTATAGTTCTAGCTTGGCTAGGTTTAAGCTGTTGTTTACTTTAGCTATATTACTTAATATTTTGTTTAAAATATTTTAGTTTAAAAAACTTTATTTTTAACAAGCTTGTTAAGTTTATAGTATAAACTACTACTAACTTTAAAAATTATAATAAGCTAATAGCTATTGTTGTAGGTTAAACTATATATTTTGTTAATAAAATTAAAAATAGCTTACAATTTAACTAATTGGAACTAAGCATATGTTCTAGCTAGCTATGCTGTTTTTTTAGCTTAACAATTAAAATAAAACTAAATATTTATTATAGCTTTAGTAAAAAGCCGTTTGCAAACTATTTAGTTATTATTATTAGCTTTAGTATAATTGTTAAAAGCATGTAACTAAGCTAAAATAGCTAAAAAATATTTACGCTAGAAAAATCTAATAAGCATATAATAAAACTAGTAAAATTAAGCTAGTAAAATTAGTTGGTTAGATTGTACTAAATAGCAAATTTGCATAAAAAGCTTAAAGCTTTAAAAATATTTTTAATAAGCAAATAAATTAATCAACAAAAAAAAAAAAAAGTTTATAATATACTAATAGCTTAGCTTAAAAAAAATAACTGTAAATAGCTAAAGCTAAAAACTAAAAAGCAAATATTTTAGTATATTTAAGTTGCCTATTTTTTTATTTTAAGCTAATATATAAAAAACTAAAGTATATATTCTATATATATAAAATATTTTAATTAGTTTAAAGTTAACTTTAAGCACTAGCTGCTTTAGTTTAAACAAAAATCTTGCAGCCAATATAGCGTCCAAAACTTTTATTAATACTATTTATATAATAATTATAAATATGCCTTTTTATAAGCGCCGGTTTTAGTTAACAAATAAAAAGTTATTATAGCTATTTTAGATATTTTAAAAATGCTTAAGCTTGTTTGCGCAACTTAAATTTTTATGTTTTTTACTATAGCATTAACAAATTTTATATTAACTAAAAGTATACGCTATTAGGTTATTTAAATAAAATATATATTTATAACGAATATATTTAAAACACTTAATAGCTTTTTGTATTTTTACTTATACAAAAAACAATAAAATTAAATATAATATTTAAGTATAAATTTTTAGAAACTATTTTTAAAATAACTATTATTGCTATTACTATTTATAACTTTTTATTATTTACAATTTTTTACTACCTATAACTTTTTATAACCTATAGCTATTACAATTATTATTACTTTTATTTTTTATATTTTTATAAGCTTACTACTATTATTATTATGCCTTTTTTTATATTTGCTGATAAATAATTTATTATGCTGCCTAGTTTATTTGCTAAACTTATTATATTTGTTTCTAGCTTAAAAAAACTGCTTTTATATATAAAACAATTTAAAATTAGAACAAATATTACAAAAGCATACATAGCGGTATTTATAGCTCTAGTCGCGTTTAAAAAGCACTTTAATAAATACTTTAACGTTTAAAACATATTATATAATATATTTAATGTAAAAATCAATCTTAATATTAATACTAAATTAGCTATGCAGCAAATTGCACAGTTTAAAGCTTTAGGCTATATTAAAATAATTAAAGGTTTAATATAGTAGTATTTAAATATAAAAAATTTAATACTTTACTTACTATTAGCTTTTTAATATATAACTTACAAACAGGCCAGATTTTTAGTAACAAACGCTAAAAAAAATCTAAAATAAAAATTGGAATAGCTTAGTAGTAATAATAATAACAATAGTAATAAAAACGTTTGTTTTTTGGCCGCCTTAAAAAAAAAGCACAAAAAAATAACATTTATTAATAAAAATAATGGCAGCAAAAACACTTGTTTTTTATTTGCTTAAAGAATATAATATATAGAAATAGCGTTTATTAGAGATAATTATAGTGGCAACAAGAACAAAAAGGATAAAAAGAAAAACAATAGCAAAAAAAACAAGGAAAATTCCATTTTAAGATCTAATAAAATAAAAACCTAGGATAAAGACTATTAGGACAGTAAAAACGTTAAAAATAGCAATAATAATAACAATAATAATGCCCTTATTATAATTTTGACTAAACTCTAACTACCTATAGCTATATATCTACTTAAATAGCTACCTAAAAGTAGTAGTTAAACTTTTTTTTGCATTAATATATTTTTAAAACCTATTTATGCTTTACTATTTGAACTATAAAGCTTATAATATTTTTTTTGGAATAATACCTTTTTTTTTTACTTTATTTTTTAATTTAAGCTAAATATTGCAATATGTTTGTTTTTATTTTTGTTTTTAAGCGTTTAATATATTATATAATTTTAAAATATTTTATTTTTTTGTTTGCTAACTAAAATATTAGTCTTTGCTTTAGTTCTATAGCATAACAGTATATAAAATAATAACAAACAACATAACAGCAAACTATAATAAAATATAGTATAAAAAAATATATAATCTACAAAAAGTAATATAACTTTTAATTATTGGCCTACTAAATTTTTCAAACAATTTAATCTATTTATATAAAATATATAATTTATATAAAATGCAGTATAACTTTTGATTATTGGCCTACTTAATTTTATAAACAACCTGTACTAAATTTTATACATACAATTATATTAATTTATTTAGGTATACAAAATACTGCATTATAAATATAGTTAAAACTATATATAAAAACAACATTTTGTTCTATTACTAACTTACCTATATAAAATAGTAAAATATATATATATAGCATATAGCAATATAATATTTATAGTAAGTTTATAGTATAGTCCAGTCTGCTTTATTTATTAGTTTTTGCATATTACACACAGTAGGTCTTTTTATACAAACTACTTTTCTATAATATTTTATATAAAAGTGCTTTTTATAATTTAAGCTAGCTTAATTATTATAAAGTTTGTTAAATTGTTATGTTTTGTTTTTATATATAATTTTTATACCGAAGCAGTACGGCATACCTTTTGCGCTTTATTTTTATTGCTGCAATTAGCATGCTTGTTTTAAATGTGACTCTATAAATTAGCAACTTTTATAAAACTTTTAATTCAATTATACAGCTAGCAAACAAAAGCAAAGCAATAAAAGTTACTATTGCTTATTGCTACTAGCATTATTTTATTTCTATATTATACGCATACAGCCGTACTAAACAGCGCAAACCGCAACAAAAATCGATTTTTAAAAGTTAAATACTAGTACTATAGTAGCTGTTAGCTTAAAAGCGTTTATAAAAACTTATACAACTTACAAAATACAAACATTTAAATAAAACATACTTTAAATATAATAAATAAAACATGCTAAATAATATTAAAATAAATTATTAATTATAAAAATAAAAAGTAACTAATTTATATTAAACAAAGCAGGCTATAAAAACTATACTTTAGCAAAATATACCAATTTTAGGTTTGCAAAAACAGTGCTTATTTTTAGCACTTTTAATAGCAAATATTATACTAGGCCAGCTTATAAACAATATAGCTAAAGTTAATATATAGCAAGTTGTAGCACTAATAAAAGCTGTTGTTATATTAGTATAAACTAGCTTTAAAAAAATTATTAAATTAAATACTTATTTATAGCTAGTTATAAAACTATGCTATTGCTTAAGCTAAGCTAGTAATATAATTGTTATATTTATATATTTGCTACTATACTGTTAGCAAAAACTTTAAACTATACTATATTATATACTATACAATTAAAATTAATAAAAAAACAGTTTTTAAACGTTAATAGCCTAACAAAAATTTCTAGCTTTAAAGCTTGCTAATTTTTTAGCCAAACAATATACATACTAAAATAAGTTACGCTAACCTTCTAAAATGCTATTAATTTTATTATATATATTTTTATATAATTTTTACTGCTTTTTAATAGCTACTAAATGTTTTATAGCTACTGTAGGTATTTTTTTAAAGCGATTATATTATATAATAGCATAATATTGCAAAACTAGTTATACTTTAGCTATTGTTTGCTAACTAGCAAGCCGTTAAATAATTTAAACTTTGTATAAACTGTTAGTTTATAGCTTAAAAAAAGTGCTAAAAATAGCAGTAGTGCTATTAAAGCATATATTATTATTGGTTTGCCGTTATAAATTAATAGCAGAAGCTAAAGTTAACTAAAACTTATTTTACTTTTTGCTATATTTGTTAACGCTAGTTAAAAGGCCTAGCGTAGTTAAAAAAAAAAAACATTAAAATTAGCTTTTAGTAGTATTGCTTATAAATAAAATTAAGCAACTTTTAAATAGTAAAATAAAAAAAGGCTATACCTAAAAAACAAACGTTAATACTATGCAAAGTTAGCTTTATTTATGTTTTTTTCGCAAATAATACTTAAAGTTTTATGCTTAGTTAAAAACCTAGCTGCAAAAAACTTTGTTTACTAGCATAAAGCATTTATAAAAACAATAAAATTAAATTAATAATATTGTAGCTAGTTTAAAAAATATTAAAAAAAACAAAAAACAAAAGCAAATAAACTTTATAATTTGTTTTTAAAGTAAGCAGCTTAAATAACAAGCAATTGCTATAGCTTGTATAGCCGCATTTGTTTTTTTGCTGCTATTAAAAACTAGTTACCGCTATTTTATTAAAAGTATATATAATATAAACTATATAAAACTATAACAAAATGCTTATATATTTTATAAAACTATATTGCATAAATTGCATTGTATAGTTTGTATTATAATTTTTTAGTGTTTTAAAGCTATAGTTTATATACTACTGCTATATAAGCTTGCTATTTGCATATATTATTTTAGCAGTTTTTTACTTTTTTAAAGCTTTGCTTTTTATAATTTTAACTTTAAAATTGCAAAGCATAAAGTTTATAGCTTTTTAGTTTAAATACGTACAGCCTAATTAACTATTGCAATATTTAAGCTTAAAAAGCTTATTAACTTGCTTTAATTAACTTTTTACTTAAGTAGCTATTTAAAAAACTTTTTAAATAATCTTTTAATTAACTAATACTATTTAGCTTTTATTACTTTTTATTTTTATTAAAAATAATTATTATTATATATTAACTTTAGTTTAAAGGCTACTAAAGCTGCTAAAACTATTAAAGCTGCTATAGCTATTATTTTAGCATAACTATATTGCAATAATAAAAAATACCTATGTTTTTTTTTATTTTATTTAGTAATTTAATTAATTTAGTTTTAGCAATACTAAATACTTTAAAGCTTTAAAATTTATATATATGCAGCTTAATTAACCGTTGCAATATATAAACTATAAAAGCAATTTATTAACTAGCCTATGTTTTAAACTTACTTTACTTATTTTAAACATTTGCTTTATAAATATTAATATATTTTATTTTTAACTAGTGTTTTTGCTTTTTAATTACTACAATATTTCTATTATGCAATGTTAAACACTTTAGAATTTTAAAGTTTATATATGTATAGTTTAATTAACCGTTATAATATATAAACTAATAAGCCAGCTTACTGGCCAGCCTGCATTTTTTTTTAATGCATTTTATTTAGGTTGCTATATACTAGCTTGTTTTAATGCATTTTATTTAAGTTGCTATATATTAGCCTGCCCTAATTATATTAATAAATAGTTGTAAAACGTTAATTGCTTAATTAGCAAAACAATAAAAAAGATTTACTTAGAGTACTTATTATAAATAGCAATAAAACTATTATAGTAAAATTATTTTAGCCTGGCCAGCTAAAATAACTTTATAGCACTATATAAGTTATTTATTTAATAGATTATGCGTTATAAATATAGCTTTATAATGCATACCTTTATAGAATATTTTAAATAGCTATATATTGCAAAATAAATACTAATAGTAACTTTAGGTGCTATTTTAGCACAGTAATATATCTGCCTATTATTTTATACTACTTAAATGTTTAAATAATATTTTATTAATATAATAAGCTTTATAGTTTAAACAACAAAATATAAGTAGGCCTTAAATATTTATAAATATATAAAACGTTTTAACTATTATTTTTATATAGCTAGATATATATACAAAAGCTTTTTTGTTTTGTATAAAGCTATAAATAGTTAAAATTTAGTTAGAATTATAATAATTACTATATTTTATATATGCAAATAACTTAATATTATGCTTTAAAGTTATAAAAAATAATTAATTTTTTTTATAAGTACTAATTATAAATTAGTTAATTGCTAGTATAAATTTATAAATATAAACAACTATAAGTTAAGCTATACTATTACCTAGTTATATTTTTTTTTTTAGTATAAAGCTTTTTTTAATTATACTTTTAGCATGCTATTTCTAGTTTTTTACTTTAACTTAACAAATAGCTTTAGCATAAACGCTAATAACTTTTTTGTTATTTTTAGTATAGCTAAATTAGTTGCTAATATAATAAACTTTAAACTTTAAAACATAGGTTTTAATAAAATACTAATTTAGTACAAACTGCACTTAGCAGATTATATTAAGCTTAATAAAGCTATAAAATATAACTTTTGTTATATTTATACCAAACATAATATTAATATAACCAAAAACTAAAATAATGCTGTTAAATTAACTTAAAATAAACAGGCAAAAGCTGCTGCTATAAACGTTTTTTTTAATAAAACAAGCAAAGTTAGTAAAGTTGCTATTATAATTTATACAGTGCTGCTAGTTAGCAATAAAACAGTTTATTAAAAAAATAAAGCCGGCGTTTTAATAGTACTTATAGATTATTTTTATTTTTTCTAGCTAAATAACTATGCAAGTAGCTTTAATAAAAAGTTTGTTTGCTATAATAGTTTTGCAGTAGTTATGTTTGCATAAAGAAGTAATAAAGCTAGTTCCAGCTTAATAAAGAGCTTTTTAAAAAGATAACAAAAAAAAAAAAAAAGTGGAAGGAGAGAAAAAAGTAGAAAGGAGAAAGGAGAGGAGAAAGGAGAAAGAAGAAAAGAAAAAAGAAAGGAAAAAGAGAAAGAGAAACACTTTTAAAGCCCAGGCTGCTAACAAAGCTTTAGTAGCCATAATTGCTTAGTTATATAGGCCCTTTTAGCCCACCGCAGCACATAGTAAAAAGGTAGCCAAAAAAGTAGAAAAACGCAAAAGTATGTGCTTGCTTGTTTTTTAGTAGTTTTTTGATTAATTGTGGCTGCAATTAAAAGTAGTAGTTTGTAAGGTTATATAATAATTAGTCGGTTATACTAGTTGTTTTATTTTTATAACAATAAAACTAAAACTAAATTAAAATTAAGTTAATATGTAGAATAAAAAAGTTCTTTGATTTAAAAAATATATTATATATATATAACTTTAACGGTTATAATATAACTACTAAATTTTTTGCAGCATTATTGCACTAGTATTAGGTCCTAAAATATTATTATAACTAAAACAAAAAACAATAATTATTAAAAAGTTTAATTATATTATACTTGTTTTAAATTAATAAATGCTTATATTTTTATAACAAACCTTTATTTAAAAAAAAATTATTATAGTTTTAAATTATTACAGATTTATTTTGCTTACCCTTATTATTACTATATTGCATAAATTTCTTTTGTAGTTAGTTGTTTCCAGTATAGGCGGGCCTAGGCTAGCTTTTAATAGTACCTACTATTACGGACTTTCAAATCCAAATACTTGTTGTTGTTATACAAAAAACTTTAACTGGTGCTTTTAAACTGCTAAATATCTATATACAAATATACTACTTACTGCGTTATATGCTTTTTAATATGCTATAAACAAGTATTATTTTGCTTTTTATTAACTTATAACAAAATTTACACTTGTTATTATATAATTACTTGTTTTTAATTTTTACTTTTTATTTTGTTTGTTTTTTTTGCTAGCAATATAAATTAAATAAGCTTTAGCAACTTTTAGCAAGCTAAAGCAATAAATATTAATACTTTAAATTGTTTTTTTTTTTTAAAGGATAATATATTTTTATTTAAGCCTATAAATATTAACGGCCTAAAATATCCTTTATTGCTAAACAGGATTTTTTTACCTGCACTTATTAATTATTATAAAGCTAATAACCTAAACAAGCTATATGCAAAAAAAAAAAAAGTTTTAAAGGCTGCATATGCTACAAACTTTAAGCTAAGCGTATACTTAAGCATATAAATCTTTTTTAAAATAAACTATGCTTAAATATTTTTTATTAACTTACTGCGCAAAAATATAATTATGTTTTTAAAAAAGAAAATAATTTATATTGTTTATATAAGTATATTATTGCAGCTATTAAGCAATAAAATATTGTTTGTTTTATGCTAGCAAAATAAATATATACTGCTTTATAGCTATATATAAATTGCTGGGCAAAACAAAAAATTAGTACAAAATGCTGCTAAGCTAAGTATAAATAATCTTTTTATAATAATATATAAAGCTGGAGCCTATAAAAATTTCGCTAATAACTTGCTTAAAGCTTTAGTATAAGACTTATGCTAAATTAATAAACACTATATAGCTTATAGTGCTTATATAAGCTAACTGCTTTTATAGGCACTAAGGCTTTTAAGCATTTTTGTTAAAGCACTTTATTTTTTAGCCAAACTACAAAAAAAAAATGCTAAGCTTTAATAAAAATATTATTTAGAAGTTAATACTATGCTTATTAAAAACTGCTTAAACTAGGCTAAAAAGTACTAAATTTTAGTAGTTTTTTTACTAATAGCAGCAATATTATAAATAAATATTATTAAGCAAAGCAAAAAATAGTAGTGGTTATTTAACGCTTTAATAAACATTTCGTTTTTACAATATATTATAAAAAGCTTAAAAAGTTATATAGTATAGCTAGCTTAATAGTTTAAAATAAACAAAAAGTTATTAATAAAAATAATAAAAGCTATATAAATATTAAATTATAAGCTTTTTAATAATTTTTAAACTTTAAATAACTTTAAAAAATATAGTTTATTAAGCTTTTTTTAAATGCGCAAAAACTACTAGCAGCAAACCAAGTAAAAAATAAATAGTAGCAATATATTTATTGTTTTACTAAATATATAAAAGCTTGCTTTGCACTATTTGTAATTGGTTATAGTTTATTATAGTATACCTAAAAAGCAGTTTTTTTTACTATTTACTATTTTAAATTTGCGCGGCAAGCCTATTTTTTGCCTGTTTTTTTCTATATGCTATTTTTTGCTTTAAAAAATAAAATACAAATAAAAAAACCTTTTTATTTTTTGTTGGTGCATGCTTAACAGAAAAAAAAAAAAATGCAATAAGTATGCTAAAAAGCATAGTTTTAGCAAACTTAACCTAAATATATTAAAGCTGCTTATTATTATAATGCACAATTTAAAGCAAAAGTATAAAAAAGCTTATATATTTAATGTATAAACTATAAAAGCTATTATTTTAAATAGCTTTAAGCTTTTTTATATTTTATTTTGTAGATATTTTTTTTGTTTAATATTATATAAAAAACATAACTATAAAATTGCTATAATATTTAATCTAACTAAATATTCTAGTTAAAAAAGGTTTAACCCAGTTAAAAACTTTAACTAAGCTTTTTATATATTTACGTTTAAGTTAGCATTTATAAATAACATTTGCTATAATTATTATTTTAAAAACTTTTTAAAGATTTATGCTTGTATATTTTTTATGCTTTTAAAGCATTAGCTTTAGATTTTTAAAAAAAACTGCAATAAAAATATCTAGCGATTTAAAAAAAACGGTTCTCTAGCAATTTAACTATTAGCATTATATAAACCTGCTATTAAGCTTGCGTTAAATAAGCTTTAAACCTAAATAGACTTATCTAGCTATAAACAAATCAATTTTAAGTAAAAAACCTACTGCGCTATACTATATTATTTTTAATAGTTTGTTTTAAAAAATAACTATTACAATTTTACTGTTTTTTACTTTTAAAATAAACTAAAAATTGCTAAAATATATTAGAATAGCCAAAAGCAAATATAATTTTAATTTAAGATTTTATTTTAAGTTTGTTTAAATAATCTATATATATATACCGTTTACAATATAAAACTTAGCTTACTATAAGCACTAAACTTTTATTTGGCAATTATTTACACTAAAAACAGCCTGTTTAAATGCAATTATAATAACTACAATAAAGCTTTTACCTACAATTTTTTGCTTTAAATATATATTTAACATAACTACCTAAAGCAGGATAGTAATATAAAATATGCTAAATGTAACAAAAGCTTTTTTTATTATGCTTAATTAGCAGCACATAAACGTACTTATAAGCCAAAAAACTATATATGCTAAAACAACAGCTATTTAAATCGATTTAGTAGCTAAAGCTAACTAAATAAATATATTTAAAAAGTTTATAGGCCAAAAAACTATATATGCTAAAACAACGGCTGTTTATTTTGATTTAATACTTAAAGCTAACTAAATAAACATATTTAAAAGGTTTATAAGCCAAAAAACTACATATGCTAAAATAACAGCTGTTTATTTCGATTTAATAGCTAAAGCTAACTAAATAAATATATTCAAGCAGTTTATAGTCCAAAGGACTACATATGCTAAAACAACAGCTGTTTATTTCGATTTAGTAGCTAAAGCTAACTAAATAAACATATTTAAAAAGTCTATAAGCCAAAGGACTACATATGCTAAAACAACGGCTGTTTATTTCGATTTAATACTTAAGGCCAACTAAATAAACATGTTCAAAAGGTCTATAGGCCAAAAAACTACATATGCTAGAACAACGGCTGTTTATTTTAATTTAGTACCCAAAAAAAACTAAATAAACATGTTTAAGCAGTCCATAGTCCAAAAAACTACATATGCTAAAACAATAGCTGTTTATTTCGATTTAGTAGCCAAAGCCGACTAAATAAACATGTTCAAAAAGTTTATAGGCCAAAGGACTACATATATTAGAACAACAGCTGTTTATTTCAATTTAGTACCTAATATAAACTAAATAAACATGTTAAAGAGATCTATAAGCCAAAGGACTATATATGCTAGAACAACAGCTGTTTATCTCAATTTAGTAGCCAAAAACACCTGGATTAACATATTAATAAAGTCCATAGGCCAAAAAACAATTATGTTTAATTAAATCTAGTTTTCTAAAGCCTATGTTATAGTTTGTACTGCTGGTGTTACAAGCTCTACAATATGGGCATCAACATTGAGACAGCTAAGCGTACTCTAGAGACCTAACCTGTGTCATTCTTTTAGCCACCTAGAGATTTCACATAGGAAAAAAGTCAAAAAAATCAAAAGAAAAAAGTATGTATTATTCGTAAGTAGTAGATCTCTAGCTGAAATCAAGGCTAAAGGCTAGGCTATTTATACAAGAAATCAACAAAATTTCAGCTAGATCCTCCTTATATAATCGACCTAACCCCTGGTCAAATCACTTGCCCTGTCTCAATACTATTAAACAGAATTAAAAATCGAACAGCTATCCTTTAGCTTCAAAAAACTCATCATATTTTTCCTAAAGCCAAAAAGACTATAAAACCTAAACTACCGCACCCAGAAGGCTAAACTCTACTAAAAATACCGCTCTGCAAGTAAAAAAGCGGTATAAAAACTTATAAGCTAAATAAATTTAGTTAAAAAAAAACTTTTAGCCGATACTAAAATAGAAATATAAGTTAGCTTTTAGATTATTTTCCAAAATAATAATATTTCGATAAAAGCGATAAAAATTAAGGTCTAAATATAACACGTAAATATTTTATATATATAGTTAAAAGTAAATCTTACTATTATTAGCCAACTATAGCCAATAGGCTATAGCAGCTAATAAAACAAATAAAGTCAAATAAAAACAGTTTATATTAGCTAACTATAGCTAATAAGCTATAGCAGCTAATAAAACAAATAAAGTTAAATAAAAACCGTTTATAATATTTGCAATAGAAGCTATAATAAAGCATAAATATATAAAAGTTGTTAGAAAATTACTTTGTTTATATATTTAATATAAAAAAGTTCTAGCTAGTTTAAAAAATACCTAAAAATATTTTAAAAAAAAATTAAAACTTTTATATAATAATAAAAGTTTTTTTTCGATAAGTTTCCGTTAAACACTTAAAACATTTATATAATACATATAAAGCAAACCAATAGGTTAATATACCGCCCTGTACTCTAAAAACATAAAAATAAAACTGAAAATCTAAGCGTAAAATCAATCTAGCCCTCTAGTCCCACACTAACACAATCTACCTTAATATATTATAACGCAAATAATAATAGTTGCTAATTGCAAACCTTTTTTTTTTTTTTCTCCATTTTTTTTTTCTATCTCCTTTTTTCTCTCTATCTCCCTCTCCCTCTCTATTTTCTTTCCTACTTTCTTTTCTCCAAACCTGCTTGAACAACTGCTTATATACTCTTTTCTGCCCTCTACATAACCTACAATTAAAACCTCTTAAAACGGCTCATACATCCTCCGACGCATAATAACCTACAATCATATCTTCCCAACAACAAGCAGCAGTATGTAGCTTTTTTTTATATTTATATACACGTCAGTATACTTACCCAAGATAGCCTCTTTTGCCTTAGGCAGTTCTACTATAGCTCGAACGTCTAAAAGAAAATATCGATGCTATTTTGCAGAACAGCGAAAATAATCTGTTTATTAAGCAGATTGCTATTATACATAAGTATATTTTAAAGCTATTTTTTTTTTAGAACTGAAAAAATAGTAATAACTAACTCCAAGTGCTTTAGTAGGCCTTAAAGTATAGGAAGTTAAAAATACTATACAGATAATTTTCATTAACAATTTATACAACAGGCTTGCAAATAAACTAGCTGCAAGCATAAAGGGCAAAAATATTAATTAATAGCGCATAAATTATACTACTAGTTAATAGAACATTAATCTGCAGATCCGCTCTATAGAGGTGTACCGAAAGATTTGTAAGATCAAACAGGCGGTTTAAATTGCTTAGGTTATTTTTATGCGCCAAAAGAAAAAGGAAGGGGAATTCTTTATGGACCTCGATTTCAGTTTCTATTATAGGGACAGTGACGATGACGAGGTCCATGGAAACAACGAGGTCCAGGGAGATAAGGAGGTCCAGGGAGACGAGGAGGTCCAGGGAGACGAGGAGGTCCAGGGAGACGAGGACGAGGACCCTGACAGCGAAGAGACTTGGGATTGATGAGCAGACAAACGGATCGTAGGTCGGAAGAGTAGTCAGGTGACCTGTAGGGGTCGGGTCAGGTGACTGGTCTTGGCTATTGTGGCACGTATGTGGCAGATGTGTGGCGTAAGGAAAAGGGAAAAAAACACTGATTGTATGGTCTGTTGGTTATGGGTTCGTTGGTTAGATAAAAGTTATGACTTACAATACAAGGCAGGCTTTGCCCTGCCGTCCATTCGTTTACTTATTTGCCTTTTGCTTTATTAAGTGAGGTAGAATACTTACTCCGTACGTACGTTTTGTGAATAAGGCAGACTTACTCCGGCCTATTTCTAGGGGCCGGAGAAAGGAGAGAAAAACATCTTACAGCCGGAGTGAAGGAGTGAAGACCTACAGCCGGAGTGAAGACCTACAGCCGGAGTGAAGAACCCCGTTTGAGAGACTGGCTAAGAGACTGGTTGAGAGACTGGAAGGCAGAGACTTACCCTAGCCTATTTTCGGGGCCGGAGAAAGGAGAGAAAAGCATTTTATAGCCGGAGTGAAGGAGTGAAGACCTACAGCCGGAGTGAAGACCTATAATGTTTAATACATACAGCTGTATGATTTACTCCGACCGTTTTGGTAGGGCCGGGGTATTAAGACACATATGCAAGGCAAGGCAAGGCTTTTAAGGCACTACTAGAGCCGGAGTGAAGACCCCCGTTTGAGAGTCTGGTTGAGTGGTTGGTCTGGTTGTTCTGATCGAGAGTCTGGTTCGAAGGACTGATCCGAAGGTCTAATTCGAAGGACTGGTCGAGAGACTGGTCGAAGGTCTGGCCGAAGGACTGACCGAAGGACTGATCGAAGGTCTGGTTTGGAGGGTCTGGTTTACCTAAAACAGCTTACCCCGGCCTATTTTTAGGGGTCGGAGAAAGAAAAGAAAGACATACATATATGCAAGGCAAGCAGATAAGTCAAGTCAACGCAAGGCAAGGCAAGGCAAGGCAAGGCAAGGCAAGGCAAGGCAAGGCAAGGCAAGGCAAGGCAAGGCAAGGCAAGGCAAGGCAAAGGCTCTTAAGACAGGCTCCTAGAACATGACTTCAGAGCTAAGACTTTACTAAAAATGGCAAATCAAGCCTCCAGGGAGTTATTTCAAAAAGACCTACAGCTGGAGTGAAGTAGTGAAGACCTATAGCCGGAGTGAAGACCTATAGCCGGAGTGAAGACCTATAGCCGGAGTGAAGACCTATAGCCGGAGTGAAGACCTATAGCCGGAGTGAAGACCTATAGCCGGAGTGAAGACCTATAGCCGGAGTGAAGACCTATAGCCGGAGTGAAGACCTTCGTTTGAGAGTTTGGTTGAGTGGTTGGTTTGGTTAAGAGACTGGCTGAAGGACTGGTTGAGAGACTGGTTGAGAGATTGGTTGAGAGACTGGAAGGCGGAGATTTATCCCGGCCTATTTTTAGGGGCCAGAGAAAGAAGAGAAAAACATATATATGCAGGGCAGATAAGTCAAGTTAACGCAAAGCAAAGCGAGGAAAGCAAAGGCTCTTAAGACAGGCTCCTAAAACATGACTCTAGAGCCGAGACTTTGCCAAAAATGGCAAATCAAGCCTCCAGGGAGTTATTTCAAAAGACCTACAGCTGGAGTAAAGACCTACAGTGAGTGGTTAGTCTAGTAAAAAAACTAGTTGAGAGACTAGAAAGCAGAGACTTACCCCGGCGTATTTTTAGGGGCCGGAGAAAAAAAAGAAAGACATACATATATGCTGTATGCAGGGCAGATAAGTCAAGTTAACGCAAGGCAAAGCAAGGCAAGGCAAAGCAAGGCAAAGCAAGGCAAAGCAAGGCAAAGCAAAGCAAAGCAAGGCAAAGCAAGGCAAAAGCTTTTAAAACAAGCTCCTAGAACATGACTCTAGAGCCAAAACTTTACCAAAAATGGCAAATCAAGCCTCCAAGGAGTTATTTCAAAAAGACCTACAGCTGGAGTAAAGTAGTGAAGACCTATGGCCGGAGTGAAGTGTATTACTGTTGAGTGATTGGCCTGGTTAAGAGACTGGTTGAAAAACAGATTTACCCCGGCCATTTTCGAGGGCCGGAAAAAGAAAAGAAAGACATACATATATGCAAGGCAGGCAGATAAGTCAAGTCAACGCGAGGCAAGGCGAGGCAAGGCAAAGGCTCTTAAGACAGGCTCCTAGAACAGGTCTCCAGAGCTAAGACTTTGCCAAAAATGGCAAATCAAGCCTCCAGCGAGTTGGGTAAACCCCGCAAATAGGCGCCGGTCATTCGGTTTCGATGTGAGGTCGTTGAGATATCGCTCTAGAGCGGCCGTTTTCTGGGTTCCCAGGAATTCTTCCGCGCTTTTGTTCATTTTCCCTGGATACTGGGTACTTTGTCTGAACAAGGGTTCGAGGTTTTCCACTATCTCTAGGGGATATGGTTGGGTTCGCTGGTAAACGGATGAATAATTTCTGTCACTGTCTATTTGACTTGGTACTCGGTTATGATTTGCAACGGAGTAGCTGGCGTTGAGGCTGCCGAAAGTGATAGCTTCGTTGTCTATAAGACACTTGGCACCTACATAATAACTAGTTGCTTTCAGTAGAAGCCCGAAAGGCACTTGAGTTAAGGATAAAGGACTTAGCTTAACAAAGCTCGGCTTCGAAAGCCCTACGCTAATAGAAGTACTTCCCTTGGTAATTGGGAAGTACTTCCCTTGGTGGTTGGCTATGTACTTTAGTTGGGCCTGTTAGCCACCGGTTTGAGTTTGTTTGAAATAGAAAGTAGGAGGAAGAAATCATATCTTAGCTACTGGTGCCGGCGTGCCCTACAGTTTCTCAAGGCTACTTAGTTCTGGTGATTGCGCGCGGTTCTGGAGTTACTTAAATTTCTTATAATCCTATCATTTCAGATTTTCGGATGAACTATGAGACGATCATTTATTACTGACGAGAAGGGTCACAGCAGGCTCGCCGTTTCTATTATTGGCCTAACCCGTAGCTAACCGAAACGTAAGGGTGACAGCATTAAAAAACAGTAGCGGACAGTATAGGTTCTAGCAACAGACCGCAGCTCAGTAAATGGGTAGGAAAAAATCTTTCAACTGACGAGTAGGATAACTAAAACAACCCGATCCTCATGCATACATAGCCCCGATACCACATCCTAAGTTACTAGAGAAAAGACATAATTCATCAACCATACCCGAAACAAAGGAACAAGCGTATTCATCCAACCCCCAAGAAACAATATCCAATTCAATCTGATTCGAAACCGCCGCGAAACCTGGAGATTATAGCAGGAAGAAAGGACCTGCCAGGAAGGCCAGGCCCGCGCCCACCATTAAAGATCTGCCCAGAGTAGCCGCGGCGCCGCTCACAACAGGAGGCTTGCCCCATGTGCCGTTGTTAGCCATACCACATCCCTTGCCTCCACATCCGCTGCCGCTTCCAGTGCCGTATCCGTTTCCGCTTCCACTCCCACTTCCGCTGCCAGTACCGTAACCACTTCCACTGCCGGTTCCATACCCGTTTCCGTTTCCTTTTCCGCAACCGCTCCCGCTGCAACTGCCAGTACCGTAACCATTGCCGTTTCCACTACCGCTGCTGGCACCAGTGCCATAGCCACTGCCAGCTCCGCTTCCACTGCCGGCCCCGTAGCCGCCGTTTCCACTCCCACTACCAGTTCCGTAACCGCTTCCCTGGCTCATCGGTGGGGCAGCCCCCTTAGTCGGCGCAGCCGGGTAACCAGCGGGATAGCCGACGGAGTAGCCCTTAGGGGGCGCCGGGGCTGGGGCCGGTGTCGCAGTGACGGTAGCGGTGACGCCGTTGCCGTGGACATGGTAGGATGGCTTGCCCCAGCCCGTGGGTTGTGCGCCTGGGCAGGTGATCTCGATTTCCTTCTCGGGGCAGGAGTGGCAGTGAACGGTGGTGACGACGAATCCGGGGGGCATGGTGGGAGTGACGTAGTTGGACTTGTCACCCTTGATTGTCTCGGTGACAGTGTACGTCGCCATCCATTGGCCCGTCTCGCAGGCGGCAGGAAGAATGGTCTCGTAGACGGTGGTGTAGAGGCCGTGGACCGGGGGAGGGCAGTGCGGGACAGCCGGGTAGGTGATGTTGGAGATAGACATTGTGAAGCGTGTGTTGTTAAGTTGGTTGGTTGCTAAAAAGTGAATGTGGGAGACTAAAAATGAGCGTGTGCTATTGCTGTTGCTTTCAAAGGAGTGTGGTAGCCAAGAGGCTTTGAAGGAATGACTGTGGTGATGGTGATGTTGATGGTGATGGTGTTGAGAGTCTGTTGAAACCGCCGGTGCAGTCTGCCACCTTTATACCAGAGATGGACGACAGCATCACCACCAAGTAGACCTCCCACCTCGATTCCAGGACATAGCAGCGAGTGATCCATAACAAACTGGTTGAGTAGGCTTGTTGTGAGATCGCGTGGCAACGGGAATGATGCTGTGATTATGCGGCATTCCTCACCGGGAGACGATTAGGTATGCGATGGTGCAGTGCCCGGGTCGTTCGAGACATCGGTGAGACCTGCCATGTTCTGTATGGCATTCTATTCCTCAACAACAACAGCAATACACCTAGGTAGAGCATGCCATATACACAGATGACATTGCCGTCTGTTTGAATCTCGATCGACTTCGACGACTAAGAAGTTTGTTGACTAATTCACACACACATCCTCTCAGATATCTCACATATCTCACGCGTGTTCATAGTAGTAGGTATCTAACATGTTCGAGATCCTGTTAACACGAATATGTAATGTGTGCACTTGAAAATCATAGCTAAGAGCCTGGCAAGAGAACGTCTACGATACCTGATGCCTCGAGAGGGCTGATTTTATTTCCTCGCATTCATGAACCACACGCTAGAGCGGCACGACGCCACAACCGTGTTGTGATTCTATCAGGGCGGTGCGTGTGCCCCAGCTAGACACTCTCCTTTTATTTGCACACGCGAAATAGTGACAATACTACTACTCTTGCATTTCATGGTGGTATGTTTCCTTTCAAATCGACATCTCCCGTCCACAGTCCGAAGACGGGCGGGAGACTTCCTAGTAAGGAGATTCTTCTCCAGAGCAAATTCCCATATAGGGAATGGCAACTTGTCACTGTAAAGGTCGAGGTGACAGTCGTGGCGACTCTGTTAATACTTTTTGATCTGAAGAAGGAAAAGAGAAGAAGAGAGACAGAAGCCTGGGAGCCGCCGTCGCGTTTTATGGAAGATTTTCGTGCATCGAGTGGGGCTGCTGGGTTATCGACCCTCTACAGCTGCAGAGCTGGCTAACTGCTTTTGACAGCTGTTTGCCAGCTGTGATAGTATTGGCCTCTGCCAAGTGAACTAGACCGTATCACAGAGGCTTGGCAGCCTTTTGGAACCCACATAATCTCGAGGCTCAGTGCTGATCACCGATCACTGATCGGATTAAACTGAACATCCTCCCTCCCACTCCCGCCGTCATCGAACAGAACAACATGCCGGCGGACGAGTATGTTTCGGCCGGAACTGGCGGCGCATTGAAGCTCAAGGGTGCAAAGGTTCAAAAATCGAAGAAAAAGAAGAGTAAGCAAAAGGAGAAAGACAAGGCAGCCAATCTCGAGCGGTCCCTGTCCACCAAGGCCAGCGGAGAGGAACGAGACGACAATGACAACGACAACAACAACAAAGACACCGACCCCGGGTCCGAACCCGAGTACAAGACTGAGGCGGAACGACGACATGAAGAGGCGATGAAGAAGAAGGTGAGACGACACATCCCGAGGGACCTTGCCATAGCGGTGGCTTTAAATAGGGAGGGGGGCGAGCGAGAGAGCGAGACGCGCTAACTACGGCCTGTGCCGCACCCAACAGATGCAACGAATGCTCGAGGACCCGGCCCTCGCATCCGAAGTCCGAAAAACCCATAAGGAAAGAGTAGAAAGCCTAAACACATATCTGTCCAAGCTGAGCGAGCACCACGACATGCCCAAGATCGGCCCTGGATAAGGATCACCACAGCCCTGCATCAGTACTATAACCAGACGTGGAATATATAATAAACAAGCAGCAACTCACTACTTGCCGCCTCTTAACCCCCAGCTGCCTGTGGCTTTGTGCGCGTAACGCGTGCCAATCTACTATTTCGGAATGTGAGGATGACGCTCTCAAGGGTGGCACACCAGCGCGCCGCCAACTCGAAATTGAAGTAAGCTATGCACCGCTGCTTTAGGGCTCGATAGGTCGACTGGCACCGGAACGATATCTCGACAAGCCCTGCAGTCAATTCTAGACTCATGCCAATACCGTATTCCGACGACGGGCTATCATTTGCCCAGCTCTACCTCAACGCCAAGGAAACCAATAGGACATGGCCTAGCTAGCAAGTGTTGGGGGTTATTGGTGTACTCCGAATACTTCGAATATTTGGTGCGGCGGTAGGTCTGTCCTGTTTTATTGCCGGCGGACACTTGAATGGGACAATAATGAAATAGTAATTATTACGTGGCGGCGCGAGCTATTAAAGCAAATATATCCCCATGCAGTCGAGATACTACAACATAAAGTGAACGTCGCGATGTGTAGCCCCCACCTCCGGGTCTCTATCTAGCTTCATCTTGATGTGAGATCTTCCTGTCTAGGTATACATCAAGATGATAAAGAATCCATCATAAAGGAGTGTCGTTGATTTATTGTTGCCTGCCTAGTCTAAATGCCCATGATCCGTCTATTATTATTGCCTTGCCGGTTGTATTTTATGTACGCTGTTTGTATAGTCGTAATTTCGTTAGATGGTGCGTCCGCAACCTTAATTGAATATGCCCCAAACCCCTGATATCCGGTATTAAATGCTTGTGGCGATCTCAGTAATACATCCTTGCAAAAAGAAACACTTCCCTCCAATGTAACCAATATGCTCTGTCCAATACCTGTTAATCACCGACCGAACATTCCTTTTCTGTATGCAATGCCTTGGATCGTCAGTTAAGCTTAAACACGCCAACTCGCAAACAATCTTGGTGGTAGTTGATGTGCTGTAACTATCATCGTTGATTACGCGAGAACGATGCCGCCGATTAAAAAGCCAGCGAGAATTTCGAACCCAGGTCCTCCCACAGCAGGAACCGCTAATCCGGTCTGTAGATTACCACTGGCGCTTGTAGTTGTACTTTCGGATCCCTCAGCAGCTCCTGGCGTTATAACAGTAACTTGCGTAACCGTCGTCACGGCACCCCCGGGAAGTGTTGACGTAAAGGTCGATGTCATTGATGTTGGTGCAGGAGTCGTTGATGTTGAGAAAGTGGAGGCTAACTAGTGTTAGAATGACTATAAGGAGGTTTCGATAGGAGCAGTAGTTGAAGCAAGCTTTTCATATCTAGAAGAGGAAAAGAAAAGACAAAAGAACGGCGAAATAATTGGTAGCTGATAAAGTAGGGTTGGAACTTGACATTAAGGCGCGCTCATTCTACAATCTTCATATTGCTACACACGCCGAAATATAGACTCCTGTTTTTTATCAAACAATAGGCTCACTTACAGCTAGAAGAATCTACATCGCTGGAGGACTCTGAGGTGGGCATCGAGGTTGACGATGAGGTAGGCTCAGTGGTCTCGGTAGTCTCGGTGGTGTCAGTTGTCGAAGTGTCGGGAGTGAAAGTGGAAGTTGATGTGGTTGTTGTAGTTGAAGTCGAAGTTGGCGGCGATGATGACGATGTCGTGGTGGCTTCCGAGGTAGTTGTCGTTTCTGTGGAGGTTTGCTCTGTTGACGACGTCGATTCGTCGGTCGTTGTTGATGACGTATCCGAGGTAGGAGTAGACTCAGTAGAGCTGGATGAGCTATCCGAGGTGGTGGTATCGTTCGCTGAACTTGCTTGTCGAACAGCTAAGTGGACAAGGTGAACTGCCTCTACGGTCCGGCGACCCGGACTGCTGGAGGCGTCCTCTTTGAAGGTATCCGGAGCGTATTCATGTAGGAGCTGGTGGAGGGCTTGAGGCGAGACGGCGCTCAACAGGCGAGAGAAAACCGTTCCATCGCGATCCCGATCTACAACCTTGCCGACACTTTCAATGCCCGAAGACTCTCCCCGCTTCGGTCTCACTCCGAAATAGGCTGCATCTGTGAAAACAACGGCAAACGAGGCATAGATGAAGAAGGTGTAAAGCAGGGTCCGTATGGTTGGCATCTTGTTGACACACACGCTGGCCGATTACGTATCTCTCAACTCAAAGTGTCCTTCAGCGGCAATGGTCTTCTCGCCAGCAAAGGGAGAGTGTCACTTGAAGCGGTTCGGTTGTTCCACACGGAGTTGAGAATGGCGGCAGGACAGTAGGTCAAACCGGACAAGAATGTGTAGGTCACCAACCTCCCAAGGTAGGTATATATAGGATACTGATACCTTAGATATGTACCTACTTACATAAGTGTGCGGGTAGATACCGTATGTAAACAGACGGGGAGGGTTGGATGGCTGGTGTTAGTGAGGGGATTGGGACTAGGTAGTACAGACTGCGGTTCGGGCTAAGTTAGTGAAGCTCAATGAGCCGGGATGGACCTTGAGTCGAGCCGCATTTTTATGTTTGATACGCTACCGGCTGAGTGGATTGCGCCAGATCATCAAGCACTGTACAGTACTGTGCACTACTTGGGTAGTGAGTTAGGTAAGTGTAAATTGGTACATAGCGGAGTAGCGTAGGTACTGTGATTGATCTGACGAGAGTGTGTAAGAAAAGGTAAAGATGACGTAGCTATAGTTATAAGTGCCTATTGTAGGGGTATCTACTTATACCCAGCTGTCCATGCATACAATTAAGCACAGTGTTAGACGTCCATAGGTAGTACCAATCCATAACAAAGAACTGCAGCGCATACATACATACATACATACATACATACATACCTACATAGATCTACGTGTATGTATGTATGCTGCATGTATTAATAGTGAAGTGGAGGATGGCACAGGATTGCGCCGAAACATACATAATTTTCGAAGCAAAAAGTTCTACCTAACTATTACTAGAGAGACGGGCAGGCTGCCTCTGCCTAACACATACCTATGCTTTTTTTTTATCTATATATAGTATAGTATACCTAGCGCCGCACAGTGTGGCGTATTGGCAAGGATGCCACTACGGATCTCTTTGGTGCTCCTCGTGTTCCGCACCTTTGATGATATCAGTTGGGCTGATGAGTGGGAAAGCATGAAAAAGGCCCGGTAAACCCGGCAGATGGTAACCACCTCCACTAATCATAACCTGAGAGCATTATTATTATATATATACTGTTCCTGAGTCTATAGACATCGTAGATGGATATAATTGCGCACACGGTATAGATGAAGATATCAAATAGTCCAGGCGGGCAAGTGCTAGCCGTTTTCATTGTTGGTCTTAATCAATGTCTGCATGATTGGAGATAACAGACAGCCTTTCGTGTGTACATACTAAGTAGAAAGGCTTGGCAAGTTGGTGAAAGAGGATCTGCCAGGCATGTCTTACCCGGATACTGCCCGGATCAACAACATTCGTACTAGCGCGTTCGTCTGACCCGCGAGTCACAGCATGACTTTCTTGGCTTTCTCTGACATGCTTGGAATACGAGATTGTCGTCGTCATTTATAACCTGACGGGGTGCTCAAATGGCTCGCACGTTCATGTGTTGCTTTATCTATAAAATTTATATGCACTGTTAGTTGGCATAGCAAAATAAGTGGCGTAGTTGATTTTAGTTGATTTTTTTCTCTTTGTTTTCATGCTTTCTACTTGAATATGTAGATAAAGCAGAGATAGAATTATCTCTGGTAGTTGGTTATCTGAAACTTTCTAGGTATATGGTCCAACATAAATATCGGGTTGCCTAAAATACTTCTTATGTAGAGACTATCTGTCAACATACCTACTATAGACATCATAAACAACAATTACATGCGAGCTTCCTCTACCTACTCCTTGTTTTGCCACACCTCCTTTTGGAGACGTGGCATGACGATCTAACTTGTATCCTCAGCGTGCTCGATAGGCCCTACCTAAGGTCTAGGACTTGACGAACTCGTACCAATTTAGTCTGTTCGATCACAATAGGTAGTATGCCTATGAGATAGGAGGTTTGCGTGTCCTTTGTGTACCTGACCTTATACATATAGGTACACTAATGTAGGAGCGCCAAAGAAAAAAGGAGGCCCGTTTACTTAGGTTTTCCTAGGCACCAGTCAATCTGTTGTAGAAGGGAGGCAAAGCCAAATTCCACAATGCCCAATGCTTGACTGATCCAACTACCTACCATGGATATCCTCCTGCACGGCTAGCAATTACTATATATACGTAGAAAGAGATATATGCACATTTATGTATGTGGTGATTAATTAACAACTTCAATGTCTAAGAGGTAACATTGATAGAGATATTTGTGTTATCGATAAACCCAATTACTTATAGTACATACAGATCAGGTTGTATCCTATTTAGGTCTAATCTTCACTCTAAATACACCTAATTCGGACAAGTACTTACTTACTGATAGGCAGGTACCCAATAATGCAAGTACCAAAGATGTCCACATGCATACGCAATGGCGCAGTTGTGTACACGTACCTACTTAGAGCTACATGTACCTAGCCTCCATCACCATAGATAGAACCGGGTGATTAATTGAACAGCAGCGAATGTTCACAAGATTAACGTTGCGAAACACATGTGATCTTGACTTCTTCAAGTTGCGCAAACATTAAACTCTTCGTTCAAGAGCCAAGTTCATCACCCTTTTTCCTGACCACCTAGACTATAGATAGATACCTCTACTTACGTGGCAACTTTTCCAACAACAATCTCAAAGTTGAGACCATGACCGTATCTGAGTTATAAGCAATCCTGTCGCTTCCACCTCTCATGACACCAGACATACTACAGTGAGACCAATTGGTCCCCTCTCAAATATGACCGATCATCTTGGCTCTTCAACCACCGCCTGCGATGATGCTCTGACCAGCCTTGACCACGACGGCTTGCGGCTACTCTCGCGATCCCCCCATCCCTACCATCGCCAAACCTCGGAGCTGCTCGAGCCCTCTAGTGGTTATGCCGTCCGACAAAGCCCCCCGCCCACCGATAGCGGCACCGAAGCTGACGATGAACACTTCCTTAAGGGCTTGCCCGCCCCGAGGAGGCTACACAAGGGCTTGCGCGGGCGGAACGACATCTCGTCCGGCGCTTCCACCCCCTTTCTTGCGCCTCCTACATTCCTTAACGAGGAGGGCAGACGGCCGTCGCTCGGCACCAGGAGGGCGTGGAATCAAACCGCCCCTACCACTATAGACAAGTGGAAACGCAAGAGGATAAAGGAAGTCGCTCGTCGGTCCACCGAGCTGCTCATCGTCGGTGTCTTGGGTCTATTCGTATGCGCCAACGCGCACGTGAAGCCGATCTTGCAAAGGTCGAGTCGTGGTAATGACCCTCTTTCTATGCCATGCTATGCTAGGGCTAGGGTGTCTCGGTACGAAAGCAAGAATAATAGCTAACTAGCGAATATTCGTACAGAACTCTGCTATGCCGCGACTGTGGCGGCGGCTTTGATCATCTTATATCCACTACGACTTCTACTCTGGGCCTATTGGCATCGAAGGCCCTCAAGAATATTGCCCATCACGATACCCTCGTCATTTGACCCAGCACCCCTCGTCTATCCCCCGATCATAACACTCTTGGTTTCGTCCCTGATTGCCGTGGACAATTCAGCCATACTGCTCCCCAACATCATCCTCGCCCTATGCTCCCTACCGCGAGCCCTGATCCCTACACTATCTTCGGGTAGTGAAGACGTCAGCCCACTCCACTGGGTATTGACATTGGTACCTTTGGTCGTATCCCACACGCCAAGTCACCCCCCAACGGCACCAGGAACCGACTGGACGGCGGATGTATTACCGGCGGCACTCTCGCCGGAAGTAGCGATTCTTCTCTACCCTTTGCACTGTAGCCTTCTCCGCCTCTTGCACGAGCTGACAACAACGAGCCTTCTCCCAGCTGAACTACAGTTGCTTTCTGTTAGCCTGATTAATATTCTCCTGTTATCGTCCTCGCCCCAAACCATCATTCTGAAGGCATTGCTCTGGGTGGGTGGACTCGACATACTGGTGTTCTGTAGTAACCCAATCCGCTGGGGGATATCAATTGCTCGTGTACCCAAATGGCGGTTCAAGCGCTCATCCAGCCCCGCGAAACGAAACTCTAGTTTCCTCTCGACATTAATGTCATGGCGAAGAATGAAGCATGATCTATTTCATTCGCCCTTGGACAGCTCCTCGTGCAGCTCGTGTGAAGCCATTGACGATACAGATGATACGGATGACCCTAGTACACAAATATCGAAAGGGCTCGCCCGAGTGCGCACCTCTAATGTAGGCGGTGCCTTGCCTACGCGGGATTTCGACGTGAGTTCCTTCTCAGGCCTCGATGACGCCAACGCGAAGAAGGCGGAAACGGTAAAAGTTCGTAGGCATACCTTGCCAGCGACAAGCAGGCAACGAAAACGGCAAACCCATACGCCCTCTGGCCGAAAAAAGCGCTCTGCATCCATCTCAATTAAGCCTTTTGTCTCGCTTACCTATAAACAAGCTGTAATCCGAAAATGGGTCTATGCACTATACGTTTACAGCTGCATTATCGGTGCCATATTCGTTCCCCTACCTATAATTGGCGTCAAGGAGGTGGTCGCGCGGGGGTCGCTACATGGTGATGAGCCAGTAGGCTGGGCTTTGGGTTATCTGTTTGGAGACATCCAATGGTTCAGATGGCAGGTGGTCAGCCACAACCTTGGATCGTGGATCCGCCTACCACTTAGGTCATCCCAAGGCAAGGGACAGACCGTAGAGTACGGATGGATCGAAAAATTGAGAGCCTCTTTTGGCGAGGCGAACACTCGTTTACTACTTAGTGCATACTGTCTCGTAATCATCGCTGCCGGCCTTACGATAGTCTTTAGGCTATCACCTGTCTGCGAGGTGGATACACGTCGAAAGGTCTTCCATTTCATGATGGTAGCCATGTTCCTTCCGATAACTTACATTGACCCATGCTTCGTAGCACTAGCACTCTCCATCGTCCTGGCCGCTTTTCTCCTTCTCGATCTACTACGAGCAAGCCAACTACCCCCTCTGTCCAAACCTCTTGCCCTTTTTTTGGCCCCTTATATTGACGGGCGAGATCTCAGAGGCCCCGTCGTCATCTCGCATATTTTCCTTCTCATCGGGTGTGCGATTCCGCTCTGGCTCTCTACTGGGTCCCTTCCTAGGAGTGATTACGGTCACTCGAAGGGCTGGAGTATAGATACTCGAGAGATTGCCATGATATCTGGCGTGGTCTGTGTAGGTTTAGGTGATGCGGCTGCTTCGTTGATCGGGCGGCGTTACGGGCATCGTAAGTGGCTGTGGGGCGGCGGAAAAAGCCTTGAAGGTAGTGCTGCTTTTGCTACCGCCGTGTTCCTAGGCCTTATGGTCGCTCATACGTGGCTACGCCTAGGCGGATGGGCCGCTACGAACCGACATGCCGACACCTGGCAGACGACAATGCAGAAGACAGGTGTCTGTGCCAGCATAGCCAGTCTCACCGAGGCCGTGCTCACCGGCGGAAATGATAACGTCATCGTACCTGTAGTCCTATGGACCTGCGTGAAAAGTCTAGGCGTTTAGGATAAAAAAAATATGAATTTAACCCGGGGGGCTGGTAGCAGTCTTTAGACACAACACAGGAACGGGGAGGGCTTAAACTTGGGTCCCTGCATCACTTGGCGTAACGGTGGGAATTAGAAAAGGGGCATTTTGTATGATTGCATAGAGATCTACGACACACGTGGCGTGAAAGTCTCTTGTTGTTTCTTGCGAGGCGAATGCGTTTTATATGAAAGTTGTTTCTACCCCTCTCAATTTCAAATCATCACGATGGCCTTAGACTTGTTGTCTATCAAGATAGACGGTTGAGATAGGGGTACGATTTCATGATCTGAGACGAGATATACCCACTTAATGAAGCTTGTTGAGATACAACCACAACTCTCTGCCCTACTTGAAGACTTTGATCAGTGACAGACTCTCACATAGCTAGTAAAAGACTTTTCGCCTACTTATTATCAAAGGGTATATTATATGAGTCTATCCACTAGCAGAACTCGATCTAGCATCTTGTGGGTTAGTTCCAGACACCAAAGTCTCTCTAAATTTATATAAGGAAAATCCATGACGAGCGAGATCCTCGCATATGGACTCCTATTAAGGATTCCATTCTCGATATTTTCATTTTTGTATCTAAACGACGGCTTGCCACCTAGAGAACGGCCAATGCGCATATGGTATGTTCACCTTGCGGTTCTATAAGCTTCTATTAGATTTTGAGTCCCGCCGGCTTTTGAATGCCGCTACTAAACACCGATTCCACACTAGGGCATGGCTCGCCGACTCTCTAGCACTAGACCGGGCCGTCCTCTCTCTCCGTAACCATGACCTTACTCACCCCGATAGCCTACGAAACTACTGACTAGCTATAGAGTGTTGAGATGCTAGATCCTCAAGATTGCTCGATCCGACCTTGTTGCTAGCGGCTAAACTCATCATAAGCTTATTACTAGGCGAGGGCAGGAGTAGTCGTGAAAGCTATGCTCTAGGTAGAAGTAAAATGTTGTTTTGGCGGGATGTAGACGTGTTCGTTTTCGTGTTGGGGGTGCATATACGGCGAGCAGGGTTAACCCTGATAATTCGAGGGCGCGTTTCAACAATGGAAAGAGAGAGAAAGAAAGAGAAAAAAATTAACAAGTTGGACAAATGATGCATATAGTCAGTCTCATATCTTCTCAACGTCTGTATTCTGGAGGCCGGGCTTGCTATCGAACCTGTATTGCTGGAGCTTTGTAATGAATAGGGACTATAAGGTAACCACCGTAGGTTAATATAAAAATGGTTAGGTATCTGAAATTAAATATGTTTACATACATACCTAAGGTATGTAAATAGAATAGGAAGAAAAGATAATGCCTGAAAAAAAGGAGGGGGACTATAATTCGATAGTAGGTGGGAGGTAGTACGGATAATCACCAACGTCATTGGAATAGCACATTTAATAATAAGGCAGCTCTGAACTTAGTTGCCTTAGGTACGTACAGAATGTACAGAAAATACCTGTTTTCCTGTACTACAGAGACGGGGTAAAAATCGGCGGAGAATTAATACTTGAGGTAGCTTTGTGCACCGACCTCCGCAGTGCAGAGTGGAAGAGTGGAAGAAGAAGTGTGGCAGCGTGGCGGAGTTCAGCAGCACGGGATTCACCCGAGTTCTAGATCTACCTAGCTAGTTAATCAGCATGGCCGAGCCCTTTTCCCCCCAGCACCCAAACATTTATGCACCGGGACTTGGATTAATGACGATGAGTAATGACTCGGATCCCTCCCGAGCGCTCGTGCTCGGCCGACCAACTGTCCGCACCCTACAGTAAGTAATCCATCAGGTACCTACCTACCTACCTACCTACATATGTAGCTACTGCCCCGTACTCACATTGGAACTTACATAAGTATTCTGCTATGTACTCCGTATCCCGCCGTGTTATTCATTCTTCATCCGCTCAATTCATTCAATCCGTCCACCTGGCCTTCCAATCCGTCCCGCAATGTGATCAGCACAAAGTACGCCATACTACCTTATGCAGAAAGAAGGTGACTCAAACGCGCACACATCATGTAAGTGAGTCAATTTATAATACATGCCTAGCATTGCGTTTCCAATTCCGCTCCCTGAGGCATTCATTATTCATTCTCCCCCACTGTAGTCTTTTTCACACTCTCCCTCTCGCGGTCTGTTTTTTTAAGATACCTTAAGTCCATAGAAAGAAGGGATTAGCGGAAATAATAGCAGCGGCAGCGGCAGCAGCAGCAAGCGCATGAGAGACATGTGACAGATGCATACCTGAGTACAAGTTATTTACAGCACAGGGCGCGCGAGAGGGCGCAACTCGAGGCAACTGATTGACAATTGACACATGCACATGCAGCTAGCAGGGTACCTTACCTAAACTCAAAAGCGGCCTACCTACCTATATCTCCCCCACACCTTCATGGCCTAACCTCACCAACTACCTAACACTAAACCTCTTCCATCCTGTACCTATACCTACCTATATTCTCTACCTAATTCTTCTACAGTAGCCCTAGGTAGGTACCTCAGGTACATAAAGTCAGCCTTCCCTGTCTCAGGTACCTACCTATCATCATTATCATTACTCTTTTTACATGGTATTGGAACTACCCGCGCCCTCGCTGACGCATTTTACATCATGTTCAGGTGGCATATTGCTTCTTCCGCAGAGATACCCGCCTAGGTTACCTGAGTTACGTGATTTAGGCAGCCACTTCACGTTTGAGGTCTGAGGTAAACAAAACTACCTACTACTTACATACCTATCTACCTATCTATAGCCACTGTCACCCACTGCCACCCGCTTGCCACCCCTCCATCCACAGCAAGAACAGCGGTACACGCGAGGCGGTTGCTGCTAGCAGTTGGTGGATTGTTTGCTGGCTTGATGTTTTCATCTGGACACCCACCTGGATCTCCGTCAGGATCTCCGACTTATCTATGACTGCGCCCCGGGTCGACATCTTTGTCACCGACCTACGCGCCCCCACCTAAAAGTCCCGTCTGCCCCCCCCAAGCCCGCCTGTCCGTCTCTGGCGTTGAGATGGCTTCGACACCGGGGAAGACGCCGAGAATACTCGCATGTGTGCTGGTGAGGCCCACTGCCATTTACCTACTGTCCTGTGCTCTCAAAACTCCCGATGCCGTATACTCATAACGCTCTCACCATAGTGCCAAAATCGCAAGATTAAATGTGATCGCCATAGTCCCTGTTCGAACTGCGGTTAGAAGTTCCCTTCCGTTGCCCTTTGTTGTCTTACTCGTAGGAACCAACCAACTAACACCCGTGTTTTCATCGTGTAGTCAAGGTCAGCTCATTTGACAACCGTCCTGGACCTCACTAAATTGCGCTGCCCAGGCAAATGTCACCTGTACCCCGAGTACTCCGGCCCCTCCACGCAAGCGTAGGAGGCCGAACCAAGACCTTCAGCAGAGACTTGCGCGCTGCGAGGAGCTGCTCTCCGAGTACACAACAAACCCGCGCACGCCTCCCAATGACACCCCGAGTCAAGATGAGCCCTGGAAACCTATAGGCAAGTTGCTCATCGATGATGACGGCACCAAGTTCACCGACAGCCATCTCTGGGCCACCGTGCATAGCGAAGTAAGTGGCGCCAGTCTTCCAAAATACGATCCTCGAAGCCTCATGTCGCGTGCTCACCTATTCCCAAGAAAACCCGTGACATCTCTGGGCGCTGGTGTCTATACTAATAATAATATTTTAGATCTCCGCTATGCGCGAAATTCTAGAGGACGACGAAACGATAGAGGATTATTGTACCCCTGGTGATTCTCGCACTCCCGAGCAAAATACGAGTTTGGTGTTGATAGAAGGCATGGATGGTAATGTCGAGGAATACCGACCATCTCCGGCACATGCCTTCCGCCTTTGGCAGACTTTTCTTGAGAAAGTGAACCCCCTAACTAAAATTATCCACGTCCCCTCAGTGCAACCTAAGTTGGTAGAAGCCACTACAAATCCAAATTCCATCCCAAAAAATGTTGAAGCCCTCCTCTTCTCCATCTATGCCGTGGCTATTGCTGCCATGGATGAGAAGGAGTGCCAGCGACAGCTAGGGTGTGGAAAAGAGGATGCGTACAAGCGGTTTTCTACAGGCTGCCGACTTGCTCTAATACGCATTGGCATTCTTAATACCTATGATCTAGTGGTTTTGCAAGCCCTATTGTTATATTTTGTAGGTTTCCCGGGGTCGCCTCGTCGTGCTGGCGTTAACAACCCTAGTTCTCACTCTCCGGCCGTGTCGACCGCCACGCCGCCTGGATCCTTAACGGTGTCACTGTACGAATCGCCCAAAAAATGGGGCTTCATAGAGACGGCGACCAGTTGGGGCTTCCACCATTCGAAATCGAGATGCGGAGAAGGGTATGGTGGCAAATCATCCTAGTAGATACTGTCTACGCTCTCATGTCTGGGCTTGGTCAATCTCTTCTCCCACGGTCATGGGATACCAAAAAGCCAAGCAACATCCACGATGCGGATTTATATCCTACGATGACTTCGCTTCAGCCTAGGAACGGTCCGACGGACATGATCTACTGCCTGGTTTGTTACGAGGTTGCGGGGATGATAATAGATACTCCAAATCTAGAATGTGTTGTTCTAGGTAATGAGGTGAGTGGATTATAGATGACGCTTTCGGAGGCTCCTGAAGTCGCTACCGCACACAGCATTACCCCTTACTAATCCATGGCTAGACCGGACTTTCAGACGCAGCCCCTCCTGAGGTGATAGAAAAGGCGCGGCGGCGCATTCATCAACTTGACCTAACCATCGCTAATATCTTGGATAATTACTGTGACCCTTCTATGGGCCCTATACACCAATTGGCGGCGGAAATGCGTCATCTGCTCATCGGTAAATGCAGTGAGCTTATATGTCCAGCAAGGGATCAACCTGAGGTATGTAGACCCATGCATGATATGATTTGCGTGGGCGTTTTGGCATCTTGATGACCTCACATGAGGCTCGGGTAATAACGCTAAATATCGCTCCAAGGCCCGATTGCCCATTGGTCTTTTCTCGTGGACACTACCGAAACCAAGCTCCCATGCTAATTCGAATACATTGTAGTGGGGTACTGAAATTTACAGTCCTGGGGACAACCTATTTAAAATTTCGATCGTTAGTCTCGAGATGGACGTGGCATTGTACCGCATGGCACAGTCCCAGGGGCAGTATTTATGGTTTAGTACGTAGACGGCTGGTGGAGAGAGGATCTAGGAGATGGCTAACACCGGATAACAGTGCTCACTCAATTTCAGATCGAGATGATGATATACATGGCTGGTCAACTAAGCGAGCGTACGACGGGAAGTCTTGTCGACAGGGCATGGGCTGTGGTGGAACAGCACTATAAATTTCACGAGGGGCTGACTACTATATCGTCTAAAACGCATCTAGCCCTCGCAGTCCTCGTGGTCCGAGGCTGGAAGGCACGGGAGGCGGCGTTGCGGGACGCTACAGGATCGGTGCCGACGACACCAGAGTATCTTTTGAAGCTCCAGGGGGTGGTGCCACCGACGCAAGCGAAGAATACACCAGTAGATGAGGTAGTGGAGGCGGTCAGCATCAACGCAATGACGAATAGGCCGGCACAACAAGGCATCGGCATGCCGTGGGACCAGATGCTCGGGTTTGACGTAGGGACCTTGGATTGGGATATGTTTGCGGGGAGCGGGGACAATCTGGCAGTGAATCCGGCCGGCTATGGGATGGGGTTTTCGGGCCAACAAAACCACTCCTGGATGTAGGTAGTGGGGATTGTGCGTAAATGGAACGACACTTAATAGGATCGGTAGAAGAAGAAATCGCTTCTCATATTGGGGCTCTCTGGTGCATACTTAATGCTTGGTGCTTGGTGCTTGGTGCTGGCAGCTACGGCTGCGGCTGCAACGATTCATAACGTTATGATGCTACTCGAGAAGAATTAAGGCAGATTTATAATCGCGGGGAAACTGTACGCGTCTACTGCGTACCTATTTACACATATAATCAGGTATGTCCCGATAAAGCAGGCCCGGAATACTAGGATCTGCCGTAGACTAGTTGGATAACCTCTAAGGGGTGTCTGTGCGGCACTACTCTCGTCTAGCGTGGATGCAAGGGTATTTTAATTGTAACAAAAAAAAAAAAAAAAAAAAAAAAAAAAAGCCGATTAGCTATCGAGTTACTCACGCTACGTATCGTAGTAAGTAATGAATGACTAAGGTCAATGAGGTTGTGTTTCTCAGTTCGGTTCCGAGACCTCGTGGCGTGACCGAGACAAACACCACGCTTCCGCCGTATTTCTTTAGCGTGGGATTTTTTATCTTATTTTTTAACGTCTATCTAAAGGCGCTCAGGGCGCGGTGTTGAAGATGATAGCAACATCCGCCCCTAGCATGTATCATCTATTATTATTTTTTCTCTTTCTACATTTTATTTTCTATTACTATATCGTATCTAGTATAATACGAGACCAATGTACTCCCCACAGCACGCAAGCAAAAAGTATAAGTAAATAGGTATAGTAAGTACCTACTGCTGTACTTATGTGTGTACCAAGCATGCAAGACGTTCCTTCATGTGCGGGTGCTATGATGATCCCGCTGTGGGTACTGAGCATGGGTGCTGCTCGTCTTTCGACAGCGGGATGTTAACGGACCCGAAGACCGGCTAACCACGACCGATGTCACCACGCACCCATCCAATCGGCGAACTAACGTTTGAAGTGCCGCGCTCCTAAAGGGGAGACAATGGCACGTTTAGGTGGGTTAGGTAGCTTAGGTAGCCAAATAGGAGGTGGGACGTAGGTAAGTAAGTTAAGTAAGTACCTAAGGCAGACAGCGCCCCCTTGCACCTTGGTCAGATCTGGTACCTACATCCTCTGTTGTTGGTTGCCTGCTGGTGTTAAGTCCGGTTGTCCAGCGCCGTGGTATCTAGATGGGTTTAGGTGGGCTTAGGTGGGCTAACGCGCCTACTAAGGTTAGGTAGGCGAGGTAGGTAGGTGGTTAGTTGGCTCTGGACTTCGGGAAATCTTACTTACCTCGAAGCTGCTGAACATGAACAAATTTTATTTTCGACTCTGCACAGTACATGTAAGAGATTAATCCATTAGGTATTTACTATGCGTAGGTGGGTTGCAGATACCTATACCCATGCATGTAGTAAAGTAGTAGTAGTAGGTAAGAGGAAGGTTAGATGAGGGTACACAGGTAGTATAAATAAGAATACCTTGGCACCACCATCTTCTTCAATCTCCCGCTCACTGCATTCGCCATTGCATTGCAGTCTGTTCATACCTACCTACTCACAGTCCATGCTCACTTCGAGTATAATAACATATTCAACGCTTATTCGTTCCCTTAGTGACTCACTCACACATTCCCTTCTCTCCATTCATTCACCGACCTCTACTACCTACCTATGCACTATACGATTTACTAGCATACATTTCCGTATAGGGAGCAGTAATAGCAAATAACAGGCATATACGCATATCATTCATTGGTAAAGGGGGGGGAAGAGAGAAAATAAGCAAATAGGTCATCATGTTCGGCCGGGCCAAGAAGCAAGATCCGGCACCAGACCCGGTGCCGGATAACACGATCAACACGGCCGAGAAGAGCCCGGACAACGACGACAGCAACAACGACAGCAACAACGACAGCAACAACGACAGCAACAGCAACAGCAACAGCAAGGAGAATACTACGGCTGAGCTCACTGCGGCTCAGACAACCACCTCGACCAAGACCAACTATGAGTATCCCACGGGACTGCGTCTTGCGCTCGTTCTGTCGTCGGTGTACATATCCATCTTCCTCGTCTCCCTCGACCGTCTGATCGTCACCACGGCCATTCCCGCTATCACCAACGAATTCGACTCGCTGCCGGATGTGGGTTGGTACGGTGCTGCCTACCTCTTGACCTCGTCCGCCTTCCAGCTGCTGTTTGGCAAGCTGTACAGCTTCTATCCCATCCGTGCTGTCTACGCCATCTCCGTCATCTTGTTCGAGGTCGGGTCTGCCCTGTGCGGCGCCGCCCCGAATTCCGTGGCCTTTATCATCGGTAGGGCCATCCAGGGTGTTGGGTCTGCCGGTATCTTTGCAGGCGGCATCGTCGTCATTGTCTATGCCGTGCCCCTGCACAAGCGGCCCTTCTACCAGGGTATGGCCGGTGCCGTCTTCGGCATCTCGTCCATCCTCGGTCCTCTCGTTGGTGGCGCCTTCACCTCCAATGTCACTTGGCGCTGGTGTTTCTACATCAACCTCCCCTTTGGAGGCGTCGCCCTAGCTATCATTATCCTCCTGCTGCGTATCCCAGATCGGGAAGAGACTAAGCTATCCACTAAGGCCAAGCTCTCCCAGCTAGATGCCGCCGGTACTATCGCCCTCGTTCCGGCCGTGGTGTCCCTTCTCCTCGCTTTAGAATGGGGTGGCCTCATGTACCCTGTATGTCGCCTCCCCCCCTTTATCCCAGCCGCGTATCGTCGCGTTAGCTAACCTAAACCCCTCCAAAAGTGGAATGACCGCCGTGTCATAGCCCTGTTGACGCTCGCCGGTGTCCTGGGCATTACGTTTATTCTCGTCCAAATCTATCTCCCAAAGACAGCCACGATTCCGCCGCGCATCTTCAAGCAACGGTCCATCTTGGCCGGTTTTTGGGCTACCATTGTTCTTGGGTCCCAGATGATCATCTTCAGTTCGTTACATCTAGAAAAAAATCCCCCTGCCGCCTAGCACTAACCCGTTCTTTTAGTCTATTTCCTTCCCATCTGGTTCCAAGCTATTCAAGGCGTCTCTGCTGTGAACTCTGGCATACGTTTACTACCTACCACGCTCTCTCTCGTCGTAGCCTCTATCTCGAACGGAATCCTCGTCACCAAAATTGGTTACTACACCCCGACGTACGTATATTATAACATCTATTAGCCATAGTTTCTAATCCGGTCTTTCTTGAATAGGATGCTTGTCGGTACGGCAATATGCACTATCGGCGCTGGCCTACTCACAACCCTCCAAGTTGATACGAGTACGGGCAAATGGATTGGCTATCAAATTGTTTATGGGGTATGTGATAAACCTACTTATTTCCACATCTCTACTTAGCCGCGAGTATCAAGCACTCTTATCTGTTTTGCGATGCGAGGCTTTCACACACATTTGCGAGACTATGGATATGCTGACAGGTTTGATCGATATAGTTCGGCCAAGGTCTCTGTTTCCAAGCTCCGAATCTAGCAGCCCAAACAGTTCTTCCCAAGAAAGATGTTTCCATCGGCGTGTCCCTTATGTTCTTTAGCCAGATCCTTGGTGGCGCCATCTTCGTTTCTGTCGGCCAAAACGTACTAAACAACCAACTCTTGGAAAGACTAGCCGGCGTGCCGGGATTTTCCCCCGCCTTGGTCGCGGCAGGCGGTGCTACTACGTTGATTGATTCGTTTCCCGACGAGTACCGCCCCGTCGTCTTGTCAGCATACAACGAGTCTCTACGAACCGTTTTCCGCGTTGGCCTAGTGCTAGCCGCAGTATCTGTTCTGGGTGCCGTTAGTATGGAGTGGAGGAGTGTGAAGAAGGACAAGCAGGGTGCCAAACCCGCGGACGTCGAGACAGGCGCCGGAGAAACCACCGAAAGCAAATCCGATGGCGAAACAGTGGCGACCGGATCTACACATCAGCCCGATGAGAAACCAGCTTCTCGCGCGAATGATATCATTGAAAACTGAGCCGATTCTACTTGACTATCGGCTATCACTCGAAATATGATTACATGCGCGGCTGCATAACTTAATTTAATCTTAGAGGTGTGAATACATCTGCCCACAAGCATATAGCATAGGAGCATAGGTTGGCGTTTAGGTTGTCAAAGAATGTATACCCAAGGCGTTTGATGTTAGGGCCATAGACTCCCCTCAGCTTAGCAGTCGAGTTAGGTAGATATATGTATTTACGCAGTTGCGCATCGCAACCCAAAATTAAAGTTACCAACCCTTTTTGCCTCGTACCTAAAAGCCGAAAGTAGAGTGGAAATGGTTAAGATAAATAGCTATATGTTTGCGTTACAATTAACATACTTATCATATTTACCATATGTCAAACGCATACCATCACTTTAGCCAAGTATTGCCAAGGCATATTAACAGCGGCCTTAGTGTTTTAATGACCCTTGAGTGCCTGGATATGCAGGCAGCACAACAGGTAGGTATACAGTTACTTTACTTAATCATTTTCTCTACCTAGCTATGTCATCCCCTTTATATATCCACCCGATGCCATTGTACAGTACGAGTCATTGCTCGCAGCCCTACCCGCAATTCTGCCCGCAACTCTCTCATCAACACCGGGGCAGACGCAGAGTGGAGAGATCAGCGTTGAGTAGAACGTGATCTACATATGACGCGGAGACACAACCAGTAAGGTTAACTGACTCGACCCCTAAATAAACGTAGTCGCTCTAACTAGGTAGGTAAGATGACCTACGATTTTGTTTTTACGAAATAATACTGGCTTGGCTAGCTCGTTCTCATTGCGCGCAACTTGTTATGACGCATCAACTATCCACAGTAACACAAGCCTGTCGGTCTGTCTTACTCCTAAACATGACCTATCAACTCTTCAACTCTTCAGCAAGCCGTCGTTACCCGAAACGCCAGAATCACGTTTGAGATAGGGAACGTGCGTGCGTAATTCCTACAGACAGTCGGACGTCTCGAGTATCGCGACTTTCCCACACATGTGAGCACCACCAATAAAGTCTCCTATTGATGTCTAACAAAACTAAGCGAGCTCAAGTCGTATCTTGGCGTCTGCATTATCCAGCGCGCCTACTATAACTTCTCTCCATTTCCCTCTTCTCTTCTAGTCGTTTCCCAGGAATGAAAAGACCTCACGTTGACACCATCCAGAAACCCTCAACCACACCAGATCATTAACCACCCCGAGTAGAGGGCGCCGAATAAACTCTGTGCTCTACTTCGAGTTCGCGTATCTTCCCTAACGACTTCGCCCTACTGCCCTCTTTTCCTGCAGCCTGCTCGGATTCTCCTAGTGAGACTCCCCAGCCCGACGAAACAAGACGAAGATGGACTATCCTCAAACTCGAGTCCACTATGATAGCGACTGGACGGCAATGTATGTCATTCTGGCAGCGATACCGGCCATATTCATCACCGTGGCCGTGTTCTCGAAATGGGTCGATCGGGTAAGGGCGAAGAGGGAGCACCACTATGAGACTGCGAGGTAATACACATCCTCTCTCTCTCCTGTAAATAGATTCCAGGCCATGTAGAAGAATGAATATCTTTCACTCCTCAGATCATGTGTAGGTTAGGTCGCACGGTATAGGCAAGGATAGAAGCAGGCGAAGGTTCCGAGCATGGCCTACATTTCGTATTGGGTTGTGGGCAGTTCAATCCGAGTTTGAGACGCGGATATATCCGACACTAGTTAAAAGAACCTTGCTTCCCCCCTAGTCTCTTAGACCACAAACGAGAGAAAAAAACATAATAGAATGCCAATTACCAGTTATAATGGATCCGAAACGCCTGCTCCCCATTCCTGAGCAACAAAAGGATATCAGGTGTTGTTGCACCGCCCGCCGTCTGTACGATGATAATGAAACAAATATATACACATAATGGTTGAACAACGTTCAGACACGACTAGGGCCACCGAGGGGTAATCCAAGTTGAAACGAACCAGCCGTAAGGGGTCCCCTTTTTGTGCATAGACCACAACTTGGCAGCATCTTCTGGCCTTTCAATCGATTTGTGGCCCAGTACACTGAAAGCATAGCTTCAATCCGCACCCAATGGTGATCCTTGCATACCACAAAACAGAACGTCGAATAAGGAACAGGGACTGTGCAACGGTTCACCGCTGGTCATCTTTGGGCTGCCATATACGTGCACCTAAAGATTTGCTGATGCCGAAGCCGACGCCCACCGCCACGCCGACTATAAAGAGCAAAATAGCAACTTTGACTATAATTCGAGTTCGCTTGCTAAGCCGAGCTAGGCATTGGCAGGATCGATTTTTCCGTTCGGCGGCGAGAGCCTTCTGCCTCCAGTGAGCTTGACCGGGCCACACGCTGCTATCTGAGTGGAGCCGATTGCCGTTCATCGATGCCTCTCTGAGATGTTCCGAAGACTCTGTGTGCTTCATGCCCTCCATATCGGTATCGAAACCTGTGACTGTGTTTGCCGAGGTTGGCGTTGTCGGTGTCAAGTGTCCGTAACCCTCGAAGCCCCCACCCAGAAGCCCCTCATCGGTAGAGGAGCGGCTGGATTTCGAGCCGAGCTCTTTCGTGGATACAGTTAACTGTGCAACCTTGGGCGACATCTTATCGTCGGAAGCAGCCATGATGATCCAGTTTGCAGCAATAGACGCGGGGAGAAGATAGTTCAGAGTCGAAACGAAAAGAGTCGGGGCGTTGATGAGTGAGATAAGAGATATGTAGGCGAGAGGTTGGTGTGTTCCTCAATTGTGAGACAGGTAGCGGAAGCGCGGGGTCGTGTCTAGCAAAAACGGGCCAGAAAGATTAAAGCCTGTAAATCAAGACAGTTAATATAGGTGCTTATGGCACACACACTGGAAAGTGGGTGCCGAACGCATGGCAAGGGGAGCAAGGGAGAAGGACGAGAGTCGTGTCCGAGCTTACCAAAAGAACTTGGAGTCACACCCTACGAGGACCCGACCTCAGAAGTCGCCGGTCGTTGAGGGTTGCTAGCAACGTGGAGAGCAAGATATCTCGATGCGGCGATCAACCGCAGCCTATTCCTCTGTCTAGAAAACGTACACGTTCTATCACAAGAACGTTTTGGGAATGGAAAGCGCCCGTGAAAAGCGATTACCAGAACACTAGAAGGGGAAATTGGGAGCACAATCAACGTCCTTCACTTGACGTAACGATATGCAATGACCAATTGTCCGGGGTTGAGATTATCTATCCAAGAGCTAGATCAGTGGGTGGCCATATTAACAGAAAGAGAGAGCGCGAATGTGGGAGGCCCCAGCTGAAGGCAACATGACGATATTGAACCAGTGGTTGGTGCCTAGTTATACATAAAGTTGCATAATCCGAAAACTTAAAGATACGAGGACACTCACCCAATACGACACGGAGATATACGCATAAAGCAACCGACAGTTGACACCTTGTTATTGTAGAGCAATTCGCCCTCAAGTCAATCGTCCTGGTACGCGCGCGCCTAGATTCGCCATAGAGTTATGGTTCATGAAGACAGCCAAGCAAGCAAAGGCAAGCAAAGGATAAGGGCGATGATGAGGATGAGGGCGCGGGAAATGAGAAGCTTGGTTCCGGGCCAGCACATGGCACGTCTTGAGCATTTAGCCAAGAGATCAGAAACGGGAACCTCCCTCCCCCCCAGAGCTACGTGGACCATCTGCTGATGTAGATACATACATAGAGCTTGAGTTGCTTAGCTGCTTGGCTGCAGTAGCGGGTCGCAGTTTTATGTACAGGGGATCTACAGGGGATTGTAAGCCACAGTGGAGAGCTCTAAGAATTTCCCCCTAATATTGAAGCAATCAGAACCCAGAGACTCGGTGGGGCTGACCGGAATAGGAAATGCCCCTAAAAGTGAACCCTCCAAGAAGCATATTAGGTAAGCTATATCCATGGCTTTCCTACATATGTACAGTACTGTATACATTACATAATCCTTCACTCTAAAGTATCAGTATCACGAGGATATCACGAGAAGACCACTTGCTACACAACTATCAGAATGGTACGATAAAGGTAGCAGGATTGCCAAGTATTGCGCATTACGAAGTTAAACTGCTATTCACGATGTGTCCGAAATCTCCCCCTCCTACCCGCCATCTACATACCTTTTCTCCACCCCATATCACACATACCTATAAACTTCTCTAGTACCTCTAATGTTAGGTACCTTGGGTACCAGGTAGCCATGCAATAATGCACCCAAGAACCAAGCCACCTCGTGCTAGGTGATCACGTCACGCCACATTACACTGCATTGCCTATCTCGTTTCACAACCGATGAATTCTTGCGACGCGGTACCATCAAATTACCTTCAACGTTGTTTGTTATCCTGGCCGAATGTTCCATAAACGAGGCACCGGCAGCCCATTCACAAATTCGCTATTCCCTTTTTTTTTTTGGATCCAATAGAAGCTACGAGTAGCCAGTATTAGCCAACTAAACAGCACCATCGATCCCCAGCTACCTAATCAATATAGGTACCTATCAAAGTAGCCGCACTACCTATGAATAATTCATTATTAGATTAATTGGCATTAGGTAGGAAACACCACATACTACGCGTGAGTACTTTATCTACTAGAGGCTCACTATACAGTTCGCTGGCTGTGTTGGAAAAGCTATTCCTATCGACCACTTTTTGTAAGATAGGCGCAAAGAGCATTGACCATACGAATGGGCAAATTTAATTCAAATTAACTACCTAGGTGCCTAACCAGCCATCCAACATGTACATATGTGTGGATAAGGAATGCTAGAGCGCATTTGCCATCCTCGCCTGACTTGTACCGACTTCAGTAAACGATGCCGATCCCCAGTATGCACATCACAATGTTTCGGACGTACCTCCGTACGCAGTCCTCACACTTACCCATACCGTGGTGTAGGTACCCGTTCGAGTACGTGTTTAACTAGGTACTTTCACATGCCTCCTCCGACACTCTAGAGGGTAGATAATACGTATACCAGAAAGCAAGACCATCCAACTTTTTTCGAAGCGTACCTAGGCATAAGCACTATTTTTTTTTTTACATGCGTAGTCCCCCCGACAAGGCTTGTTCTCTGTAGCAGGGACACCATTATGGGAAATGATGCTAGATAGGGAGTAGTATGATCACTTTTCGTAACGCTTGCCATTAATATTGTTGTTGCTATACTCATTTATCAGAACACCACGGCCTGTCTATGTACATAGTATAGGAGACACCGACCCCGGAGGTCCCGCCAGTGGATAAAATCAGTGATCACAAGTACAAGGGTGCGCCATAGAACCTACCTATCCATTAGACCTCTTGCTTCTCTATTTCCTCGAGTAATTAATACATTTACGAGCGGGTTCCCGAGGTTTACGTTGACTACAAAAAAACTCATCTCAGTTCAATCTCTACATAGAGATAACATCCCATCTTCTGGTTGGAGCGTTGATAGAGGTTCCTGATAGCTAGCTGTAGGCGACTAATAGATGGCTACGTATAGAAGTTGGTGTTGCTCTATCGGGGCCGCCGGCTCTATTTGAGTATAACAAGTCCGTAAATTGGTCCGATTGGGAATACAGGAATGAAGATAGCTACTACCTAAGTAATTTCCCATTGAGTTACTACCTGGTACAGTTGAGGCTGGTGAATGCTGGTGCATGTAGGCAGGCTGTAATATGTAGGAGGGTCGAGACAACCTTGAAGGCAGTAGCAATTCTTCCTTTTCATTATCCTGGGGTGTCATTGCCGTGATGACTTCAAACCTACAGAGAAGGAACGCGTGCTTTGAACACCTCCCTTCCTCTTCGATGCGCAATCCCCAGTTCCAGCGAATGCTCGCCTCCCACCTGGTAGGTAAGTATCTACCTATTCTTCACTGCCTACCTAATTTTCCGACTCAACCTCGTAGCACCTGTCACACTTTGTATCAAACTTGCCCTCACACCGAACCAACTTAGGTAGGTCTTATACAATCCTCTCATCTTAGCGGGGCCAACAGGATTTCTACTTTACCACTCCTCCTCTACTCCCGAGCCCTCTATCATCATACAACCTTACTATAAAACTCACCGATTCGTTATTCACAATGATGATTTTAAAAACTGCAGTAGTATTTGCTCTGGTAGCCTTGGGAGGCTCACACCTTGTTGTTTCTTCCAACGCAAACCAGGCCAGCAGTGCCGCGGTTCTTCCCCATATGCTTGACAAGAGAGACGCCTACACTTGCTATGGAGTATGTTTCTGGCTACCTAGACCTACTTCTTCCTCTATGCAATAAAGCTGACGTTTCAGTAGAGAGATGCAAATATCACTGATTGCCAAGCCGCACTTGACCAGCTCCAGCCGTTTGGAGACCAAGACTTTGAAGTCTACTCGGGGATCTGCCTGAACTGGTCATGGGCTACTTGCAACGTTCGCTTCTGTGCTCAGCCGTATGTCACGAAAACCGTCAATCGCACCGCCTCGTGGATTTACGAATGGGCAAACAATGCTATCATGAGCTGTGTTCAGGATGGCCAGTATTCCCTCATGGGCGACTCTCTCAATCTAAACGGCAATGGAGGCACGTACCGCCTACATATTGAGAAGGCAACACCAAGCCATGGTGAAGACTTCTGAGGATCCCATGGTAACAACGCTCGAGGCATTGACCAAAGCAAGACACAATAACTGAATCCTATTTGCACAAGTTCATGGGTCTGGAGGGGGAAACCTATGGGGGTGGATGTTAGAGACTCAACAGCATTTTCTATTTCGGAAACGTCTTGGGAATGTACGGGAGGTAGAGCTATCACATAAACAAAGGGAGCTGCCCCTTTAGACAGTTAGCTAGCCAAGGAGATACCATAGAAGACATTTGCATAAAAAGAATAGTTACTATTTCCCCTAACATATGGCTGCTAGCAAGTTTAATGCTGTTTATACAACACCTTTTAACAGCTAACAACTTTGGAAGTTGTGAGTATGTATATAATAATATAACCCAAGTAAATTGCTAAATATTGAACCAACAAAATGAACCAACGTTGGTTGTATGTATGAGATGAATAGGTACTAAGTTAGAACAATGTTGGGTGTTGAAGAGCATCTGGCCCGATAGATGTTGCCCAATGGGAACGCCTCAACACAGGAAATGCTTGTTGCACTTGTGAGCAGATAATTCAACATGAGTACCTACCTAGGTACAAGATTCACGAGTACCCAGATCGGTCCTTCCTCTTCTTCATAACAGAAACGTGCCTACCTTGGTAACTTGGGTACTTCTCTGTGAGTGCAAAAGACATAGGCACTGGGGGTACATATATACATACGTAGTTTCAACAGTCATCGATTACCTACCTAGGTAGTCTGCATGGCCTATGTGAAGGGACAACTGCCACTTCTGTACGTGTTTGTATGTATACATACCCTTTTCAGGTAGGTACCCAAGCAAACACGCCTGAGGTACCTGTAGCCTTGGGCAACACCTACCTCGAGTGCCGAGTGCTTCACGCTGGTACCTGACGTCCGGATGTTCTAAAGAATTTAGGCATACAACACATGACCAACCAGTCGCGTTAGTTGGCTTTTCTTGTACACCAACGCTTCCTCTTGTCACACCTGACCTTCCAAGTCGGCGTATCTCCTCTGCAATTCTTTACCAGACCAACCCTCTCAGCCCGTGATCGCATCTTGATTTGAAAGAATCAACGCTACTAGATTTATCTCAGCCTCATCCGCCAAAGAAGTCATCATGCACATCAAACTTCTTAGAGCTACGGTGGTCTACCTCGCCGCTCTGCTGGGCATGGCATTGGTGATGGTGGCCGCGGCGACGGCTGGTGGCGGTGGCGGTGGTGGTGTCAACAACATTGCCTTGCCTGCTCATCACGCTCATAACCATCATCTTCGTAGCTTCAACCACGCTAACGTTGCGTCCATGGAACATGACATCAATCACCAGCAAAGATCCTTCCCTCACTTTCCTAATGGACCTGTCTATCGCTGTCACGATCCCCACCCCGAGATATTCGTAAGTGGCTTTCTATATATATACTGCTTATCACCGGCTATCTCTCCTGTTCTCAATGGATAATCCCAGCACGGCACCCCATTCCCATCCCTGCACCTTGCACAATTATATAGCCAGGAACAGCGAACAACTTTACTTTCATAACGCGGGGTACCCCATATCACATAGTAATTGGTCTGGACTAACGCATCCACCTCTTCACCTCTAGGGCCCAGCGCCTCCTATTGAGGACTGTGACAACGTGATCAAGCAGTTTGCTGCTCTCACAACTGATATCAACGTCAAGCTCGTCGAAGGCTGCTACCAGATCGTGTCTGGCAATTGCACTGGTTTGGTGTGTCCACAGCGCCTTGGTGAGAGTACTATCTCAGGTGCCATTGCAGCGCAGTACATGGCGTCACCCCTGCGTGACGAGTGTATTGCCAATGGGGAGCGAGGATGGTGGAGTGATGGCCAAGGTTGGGGCGTCGGCATATACTTGACTTGAGGGAATTTGCAGGCAAACATTTGATTGTACAACAGGGGCGTTAAGTGTTTTCGGAAAAACTGACGGGATGGATAACAAGTTCTCTTAGTACCTACCGGGATAGCAAAGTAGGCAGCAGGACTGAGAGGGGAATATGCAACTGGAGAATTACAATTGCAATCATCAACGCTGAAATAAATGGATGATTTATTCTTCTCCTAAGGGCTGTAAAGATCCCCCAAGAACTCGATTACTCCCCGAGGTGGCAATTGGTGGCTTAGGGCCTACCTAACTTCATCTCATCCCAGTGACTTCCAGTCTAGACAACGGACTCAAAGACTGTACAGAACCGACTACCTCGAAGGGTCTCCTGGAGCACGAGAGGTGACTAGGGAGGGAACCTGAAACAGCTGATATATCATCAAAAACTCCTATCACTTTCCTCGTAATCCCCGAGTGGGAAATCATAACGTTACGCTCGTGGTACTGGCGCGTGTAGCCTTGGTGTTACAAAAAAGGGAGTCGGGAATTGTGTGCTGTTTGGTGGGATGCTAACAATTAGATGGCTGGCACCGGTAATGTAGGAACTACCTCAATTTCTGGGTTCCCAATTATTTGCCGGGTATATGGAGTTGCTAATCTACTAATTTGGCTGCTTCGTCGAGCATCCTTTCTCCTATAGTATGAACATAAGAGGTGACATTAGGCACTCCTATATTAGGATTGAAATGTAGATAAAAACGAGTACCTTTTGTTCTCTCTATTGCCGTTTGCCTTGTGCTACTAGTAAAATCCACATGAAGCCCATGAGGCCGTAAAGTTGTGTAACGAACTGGCTGGATGGTGGCCACCATAGAACAAACGCGACCCAGCAAAATCAGATGTTCTGTTTGCCATTTGAAAATTTTGCTTTCTTGTTAGATCTAACGATATATTAAAAAATCCACTTAAATAAACTAATCAAACTACTATTGTCACAGTTCGTATTTTTGGTGATGCTAGGATTAATTTATTGTTATTGCACAAGGAGGGAAGTTCTATCTAAGTAGGCTAATCTGCTAGGTTAGCTTATATAGACCGGACTGAGGCCCGTGCAGCCCTCTCTTAGGTGCAACTATCTAGTGGTATCCTTCAACCATCTAAAGTGAGTAGGTATTTTTCTGTTCTTTCTCTGCTTTTCTTTTTGCAAGGCACACTTCCTACTTTACCAAGTACTAAATACCATCTGAATTAGGCATCGCCATCGTCTAGTTTGCAGGACCCAAATAAAAAGGACATCACGCTCTCCAGCTACGCGAATCTCGAACGGGACCGCCCGGCCGGAGCGTCGTTTAGGGGGAAACAGCAAGGAGATAGGCGCGCTCCCTTCAATAAGTTTCACAAAACTAAGTCTAGAAATACGCTTAACCATAGAATAATGGATTGAGGGCGTGATGTATGTTGGTAACGGAAAACTATATTCTGCTAGCTTCCTCACGAAGAGACGAACTCAAGCGAGGTAGTTTAATTTTATAACTATACAAAAGGCCGCAGTTGAGGATTAGAATCTGTTCTGATATTTCCCCGTAGTGGGATGTAATTGCACGGATTAGCCGTGGGCCGAGCCTTTAGTCCTGCAATGTACTGGATCGTATAGACACGAGCGTTTTGTAATTATGATAAGAAAAATAGAGTGCTACATCTCCTCGCAGGCGTTGCCATAATTTCTGATCGAGAGATCTTAATGTCTATAAAACCAGCCTCATTATCAAACAGGGAGGCAACTGGTGTTAGAAACTCGGAGAGGCCTTCGGTAACCCCGAGCTGACAATGAAGAGGCTTGGCCTTTAGAAGGTGTATATTCAATCCCCAGAAAATAGGGGTTCAGACCTAGGGGTCGCTTTGTTATTTCATAGAGGTAGAAAGTGTTATTTCAAAATGCGTGTTCTAAAACACGAACTTTCATTATGCGGCTGGGCTGATACGGCCATCTGGCTTGAGATACCGGTACTAAATTATGTGCACGCAATAGCTTGTATAAAATGCTGTCGCGGAGGTGTAGGCCATATATACCGTTAATACTCACGGAGTATTAACGGCGTCGTTTTACTCCGTCACAAATGTGGGCGTGTTTACACTTCGTTGTTCTAAGACTTGCTAAATTCCATCGATTGTCCTCAGTCGAAAACTTGCTGCTATAAAACCTCGATAGTACAAGAGTGGTCGCCGTGCGAAAGAACACATATTGTTGAGTCGAGCTGCAGGAAACTAGTTACGGTATGTCTTAACCACTATTTAGGTTGCTTCGCTAGGGGAGACATTACAACTGTATCAGTTATAAATTTACTCAAACTTACATAACCAAGTTCGTAATTGTCGTGCATGTATTATTTTCCTTGTACACTGAAGATTAGGTCTGTTATATTTAGTTTCAAATACAAGATCGAGATAGCGTAGTTCGGCATAGATATACTTGAAGTTGCTAAGGCGATGGAGTTAGGCTAAGTTGTACTGACTATTATGAACAACAGCCTTAGCGGCCTAGCTTATCAAGGAAAACACATGCTCCTCTTAGCCACTTTTATCTAGTAATTGTCTTGCGGTTGCTATTGTCTATTACTCACGAGAAGCCGGCATCACTGTAGTTAAACTTGGTTTTCATTTACTAGACCTGGGCAATTTACAAGCCCCGCGTCCTGTAAGATTCTGCCTCATTTAAGAAATGAGGCACTCCTTGCTAGTAGTGATTAAAGAATTGAATGACTTTGTCACCGCTTCCATTGCTACTGCCGTTACCACTCTTAGCGCTACGTATAAGTGCTAATTCAGATGGTTTGTTGACTGGTAAATGATAATATGATAAAACTCCACTAAACCCAATCCAGATCCTAGCTGAAGTGGAACCCCACATTCCCCCCTGCTTCCCCCCTGCTTCCCCCCGCCATGTCCAGCTGGGCGAACAAACAAAACAGAAGTGCTGTAGGCCAGTAGTACTGGGCTAAGAGGTAGCAAAATCATATCAACATTCGATTCCCAAGCTTCCTAAACTAGGTCCTACGAGACAAGCTACAATTAATCCTGAAGTATAAGGGAAACACACCAAAAAAAAAAACAACATGGTACGTAACGACACGTCTTCTAGTTGAGAAAGGCAAAGCGGCCTGTCACGGGTTATCGTGCCGCTATTCTGTTATCTAGCTCTCTGTAAACAAGTGAAGAGAAGAGAGAAGAGAGAAGGGCCTATCGACTGATTTCCAAACGCACCCTGAACTAGAATAAAGACGGGTGCTACACGTACATCCACATGCAGCGGCCGCGCGACGCCGACCTCTTCGAGGACTTCGGCAAGGACAAGCTGCCCGACGACGACATCTACGTGCCGCCGCACCACCAGCCCATCAACCCGGAGGACGAGGACGACGTCGTCCCCGACCAGCACGCGGCCTTCGGCATCCAGAAGGCCACGCAGAGCAGCAAGGAGACGGCCTGGAAGGACCTCAATCTCGCCGCCCTCATGAAGCAGGGCCCGACGCCGGGTCGCGCTGGCGAAACTAGGAACCCGTACAAGGGACTGCCGAGGTGAGGGAGGGGGCACGAATAGGTGTATGGGTACGGCTATGGGATCTGTATCCTCGCTTTGGCCTCGACTAGGGATGTGAATGGGAGTTTGCGGTTTGCGTTGGCCTTCTTTTCTTCACGCGGCCATTTGATACGAGGAAATGCATTGTTTAGCACTGGAGTTTGGGTAATTTGCGTTTACCACCTTTGATGTATGGGCGGGTAAAGCCCCAAAATGCCACGATGCTGCGCCCATGGAGGCCTTGACATTGCCCTACTAAATAAATATTCCCGCCTGTGAACCCTTATGAACCCCGGAACGCCACCGCCTGTCCTCGACGCCTTGCCATGCTGTAATTTCGACCAAACAGTAGAAAAGCCCCCTTCCTATTCTAGACACTCCTCCCCTTCTCCCACGTAGTGTAGACCTCGGCGGTATGATCTTTATTTACCCCTTGCCCAGGAAACTCTCGCGCTCCATGACCTCGGGCGCGAACTTGACCAAGAAGACGGTGCGGCCGGGCCACATCTCGCCCTCCTCCTGCTTGCCGACGCTGTGGGCGGTGACGCGGGCGGGGAAGGCCGAGCCGTCGCAGACGCCCTCGATGATGCCGGCGACGTAGGCGGCGCAGTTGAGCTGGCTCATGTCGCGCGGCACGCTGATGTAGCGGTTGACGAGCGGCTCGTTGTCGATGATCATGTACTCGTCGGGCTTGGAGGGGTCCGACGACTTCTCGAGGCCGTCCGCCGCCTGGCCGAAGAGGTGCTGCCACACGTTGATCTTGATAAAGTGCAGTAGCGTGATGATGTTGAGGGGCCGTGTTTGCGATCGCGCCGGCTCGCGGTAGAGGAGGAGGTCGAGGAGTTTTAGGCCGATTGGGTGGCCTTGTACGTTGAGTCTGGTAGGAGGAAGAGAGTTAGATATAGGATTCGTATCGTATGGTACATAGTATAAATTAAAACCTGACGCATTGGCCATTGCGCTTCTAAGGGAGAGTATGCCGAAGAAAAGAAAAGGGAAGAGAACAGAAGAGAAGAAGAGAGGAGGTATGACTTACCGCTTCTCTAAATCCTGGATGCTTTCGATTTTCTTGGAGGCATAGCTCACCATCTCGGAGAAGAGATATGCGAAGCTGGCGCCACTGAGCTCGGCCGTCTTGGACCGATTTAATGGGCGGTGGTAGATCGTCTTGCCATTTGTCGGATAGCGTAGACCCGGCTGCTCTTTTGCGCCACCTCGAGGCGCCTGAAGGTTTGACATTTTTATTTTATTTTATTTTATTTATTTTATTTTTCGGTTATTGTGTCTGGTCGTAGTAGTTCCGCGGGGGATTGAATAGTGTTGTTTGGAAGTTAGGTAATTGTTCTGGATGCTGGGTGTATCAAGGCGGCTTCTTCTGTATGGTTCCCACGCATAAGGTACCTTGGCTGGTGCTATCTTGTGTGGGTCCTGAACTATCAATCTACTAGGTATACCAGTACAGCATATGTACCCATGCCTTACCTATCTGACTAAAGACTACCTTAGGTAGGTAAGGTACTGGTTGGCATTCTTTGCTCTACGCATCTATGTCTCGGCACTCATGGAAACATTCGAAATAAATTGGAGGTTTAAATCAAGTAAGTGTCAATAACCTTGACTTAAATATGGTGAGTATTATATATATGTGCCGTGCCCAGCTATGTTGTCTATAGTTTGAACCTGTTGCGCCCTGTGTCTTGAAGCCTTAATAAATGATGATGTTGTGTCTTTCACTGCACGCGGATAATATCTACTAATATGGGCCGGATGAGTTTATCTTCGGGTCCAGTCCTTGGTATTTGATTTTATTGTGACTCGGGTGACTCGGTGTTTGTCGCGGTTACACCTTGAGGTGCGTGGCCTCTGAGATAATCTTCTGATTCACCGATCAGTTTGCCTCCGGCTTCCCATCTCTGGCGGCGCTCAGCACGTCGCTGCTCGCTGAGCTTCGTGAGTGCAGGCCAGTAGACGGAGTGGTCGTATTCGAAAGGCAACTGGCCGCCTTTGATATCCGTCACCAATTGCTCCGGAGTCACATACTGTGTCATGTCCTCGTTAAACTTGAGCTTCTCCTTGGTCAAGGGGTCGATGAATGGTGTAATCAGCTTGAAGAAACCCCAAACAACCCACGGTACTGTTGCTCCTCTGTTAGTGGACATTGACACACACTTAGATGACTATGCTGTCTTACCATTGACGATGAGTGCACGTCCGAGTCTCTCCGGGTAATGGGCCTGAAGAATATGCAGCACTTCGCGACCCTGGCCAATACCGGGAGCGGTGTTGGTGCGTTTGGTGCCGGTCTTGAAATCAATGAGCAGGCAGATCTTCTCTTGCTCGGCCGGAATGAGGTCGATGACGCGTTCCAGCATGAAGACCATATGCTGCACCTGTCGTGGCGTGACCTCGGTGTTCTGGCGTCCTGGGTTGAGATAATGACAAGGGCGGCCTTGCTTGTCGAAGCCAACGATGACCTGCTTTCCGGTCTCGTTCTCCGGCCCAATATAATCGGCGGTCAACTCGTCGACGCCGTATTCTCTCCGCCAGGTCAGCGTCTCAAGTAAGCGCTTCTCAGCCTCATTCTGATCCCATTTAGTGGCCCGAAGATATCTCAAGAGGGACTCTTTGGTGAGCCACATCTTTTCACTGTCGGTCAGTGGCCCATTTTTGCCCTTGGTTGATGGGACTTCTGTCCAGCTCTTCGCTTTTTCGAGAAGCCAATCATACTTGGATTGCTGCTGAGATGTGAGGGGAGCATTAGCTACAGGAGTACTAGCTGGTGGAGGTGTCTCTAGAGGGACTGAGAGGGGACCATCCCTCTTCTCATCGAGCACCGACACGCTGGACGGTGGTGTCGATGTGTCGACAGAAGCCATTAGGGGCTAAGGATAGTGGCAGCGCCTCGAAGAAAAAGAAGAGTCGCGTTTGACTGTAATTGCACAATAGAGAATAATGTGTAGGAGACAATAAAAGACGGCGAAAAGACTCCCTCAACTAGGAGCTGTCGTGGGGGGAAAGTAAAGTAAAGTGAATAAATAGAAGAGGGATGGATTGTTGTATTTCTTTCTACATACCTAGGTCCTGGTCCTGGTTTCTATGTAACAAGCGTATTCGGATAAGGATGAGATTACGCCAATCGAAATGGCCCAGGCGCCAGGCAGGCTAGCTAGCTAATTGGAAACCCCTGACTTACATACATGCTCCTCTATTTGGGGTCTAAAACGAGAGGCTATATTAATAATAAATTATCTAGGTAGTTGATCGGGTGGCATCGAGGCTCCAACATCTACAAGAAAAATAAGTACTCTGTAGCGCCAAGCAAGTTGTCACTAAAATGGAAAGCTTTACCGCTGATGGTAAACCTGTCTATTTTAATACGTTGAAAATTAAAATGCAAGCATTTTAATTTTAGGCTTATTAGTGAAAATTATAGCTTAAGCTACTAAAATGTTCGTACGGTTTTAATCTCGACTGTTTTTTTGTTTGTTTGTTTTTTTTTAGCTTTTTTTAATGTTTTTAATATTATATAAGCTTTGTATTTATATTTGCTTATTAGTAGTTGTTAATAACCATTTTTATTATTGTAGTATACAAGCTTTATGTTTGCTACATAGTTTTTTTAAGTGCAAATATATTATAGTTAATTTTTAAAATAAACTTTAACTAATAGCAGCTTTATAGAGTCCGTTTAGACTAATAAAAAAATCGTCCACTTTTATAAAGTTTTGAGGTTCATGGTTAGAATTTTTTAAGCTTTACTTTCCCTCACACTTAATTGCCGTTGCTAATACGCGTTCGGGAAAGGTAAAGCTTTCCAACAATTTGCTTTTTTGCATTGCCTAGCTTTAAGATATGTACCACTTTCTGTCTACCTAACCTACCTACCTAGGTAGATACTATTTACTGGATAGAATGAATACCTACATACCTAGGGTACCTACTTTTAGATACTGGAGACCCCTGTCGGAGCAACCTGGAACGGACCTAGATAGGTAGATAAGGTGGGGTATGCTAGCGCTGCAGGAATCCCTGTCGACTTAACCACTTATGTACCACTTAACACGCCTTGACGCGCCTCAGTCGCGTCGCTGCCCACCTCTGGTTCAACATCCTTCGAAATTTTAGTGAGAGACTACAAGTCGATTGCGTTGCGTCCATGACAGCTTACTCCGTCAACAATATACACCAAGCCACATATTCCCGAATTGAGCTTGTGATATCTTCAAATCGGTCTGCCCATCATGGATGAAGGAGAGATACAAGAATTGAACGAGCGCTTTGCGACGGGAGACAAGCCGCTCGAGCACAATGTCGTTGTCGAACTACAAAGTATCATGCAACTCCACTCTCTCAGTGTTCAAGATCTCTTTTTCAAGTGGGAGTCGTACTGCATGAAGATGGACATGGCCGACATGAAGCTGTCTGTTACCACTCTGGCCGCCTTGAAACAGGACCTGTTGGATGCCCTCGAGCGAAGTAACAGGTCCCACCAGGTTCACATCAAGACCGAGAAGCGTACCGTCGCAACACCTCGCGCCGCTGCGAAGAGCGGCGGCGATGTGTTTGGCATGTGCGTCAAAAATTACTCCGCCTGACTCGGGACGATGCCCTGCTAATATGTATTCAGGTTAGAAGGAATGGTGCCGAGCACGCCCGGCGCGAGAAAGCTGAATAGAAGTGCTGTCAAGAAGAGGAACCCCCTTGAGACGCCTTCTATGTCTAGGGTCAAACACGATATATTGAGCAGCTCGCTTGACTACAAGAGTCCCTTGCGCCTAGAGAACCAACCCGAGTCTAGGCTAATATCCTTCAATGACCGTCAAAACCCTGGAGAGATCATGGAGGCCCTGAATCAACATCTTAAACCCGCGGAGCCTCCCATTGCGCCATTCGAGGAACCACGTATCAGATTGACAGCACTTTCAGACCAGAAGAAGTTGAACTATAAGACAGTTACTATGAAACTGTCAGAAGCAGCGGCTATTCTAGATGAACGGATAGACGATTTCCAGGCCCTTGTCAGAGATCAGTATAAGATAGACGAGAGTGAATTTGGCAGTGCCGCCAGTCAGAGCACGACTGCGATCGTTGCTGTTGGCCGGATAGCCTGTGATTCTTCCGAGGGAAAACTGAATGCTGCCTCCGTTGTGTTAGAGACAGCACGGCGAACTGGAAACGGCCGGAGGATACCGCTCAACCTAGAGAAGTTGAATGGTTGCTACCAGTTCTTTCCAGGGCAAATCGTAGCTTTTAGGGGTATTAATTCTTCCGGGAAAGAATTTCTTGTGCACGAAGTGTTAAATATACCGTTGCTACACAGCGCCGCAACGGAACCAGCAGCTATTGAGGAGCACAAGCAGAGACTACGCGGCGGCCCTGATGCGATGGACTCGGACGATGAACCAGCCCCATTGAATATTATCTTTGGTTCGGGGCCCTATTCAGCCGATGATAACCTTGATTTCGAGCCGCTACACGCCCTTTGCACTCAAGCAGCCGATACATATGCGGACATGCTTGTATTGACCGGACCATTCATCGACGTCGACCACCCCCTTATCGCTACGGGTGATTTTGACCTTCCTGAAGAGGCCATGGATGAGCCAGACACTGTGACCATGTCTACCGTGTTCAAGTACATGATTACGCCGGCGCTAAACCGCGTTGTTGCCTCGAATCCTCATATCACGATTCTCCTAATCCCCTCCGTCCGCGATGTTATTAGTAGACACGTTTCCTGGCCGCAAGAGGGCTTCGGCTTGGCTAAAAAGGACCTTGGCCTGCACAAGGCGGTTAGAATCGCCGGTAACCCTATGACACTTTTCGTGAACGAGATGGTATTAGGTGTTTCATCACAGGACATCCTATGGAACTTGCGCCAGGAGGAACTCGTCGGTCCCAAACCAGCGACGTCCGATACGATGTCAAGGATATCCCGTTATCTGATCGAACAGCGTCACTACTTTCCCATCTTCCCTCCGATCGACCGATCCAAATTACCCAGAGTTGGTACGGAGGAGGGCACCCCCACGGGAACCGTATTAGACACAAGTTACCTGGCGCTTGGTGAGATGGTCGACGTACGGCCCGACGTTGTAATCGCCCCAAGCGCGCTCCCGCCATTTGCGAAGGTGAGTAATTAGTGAAATGGAGGAAGTCATGATCCCTGCTCTAATCTATCTACTTATAGGTCGTCGAGAGCGTGTTGGTTATCAACCCTGGTTTTCTATCCAAGAGAAGAGGCGCTGGTACCTATGCTCGTATGACGCTTTATCCGCCGACACTAACGGAAGAGGAGGCAAGTAGCACTGAGATGGTTAGTCACAAGATTTTTGCACGAGCAAGAGTAGAAATTACGAGGATATAAGTAGCCTATCACTCTATGTAGCGAGCAGCGGTGCACACAAATAATAATATGAAAGACACGAACCGACAACCAGCAGAGACTAGGCTTGATGTATGTGAATACATTCAAATATCATGTTATGTTTAGAATATAGTGGGTAGGTGTATGCACGATCATCTGCGATCTACCTGCTAGGTTCTATTCTTCGTCTCTTATCACCTTCATAACGCTGAGCGTCCCGTGAAGAGTCCCGTTTTCTCCTCCCACTATCGTAATCTCGGTCGTTTCTCCTCGGGGACCTCGATCTCGAGTAATTCCTCCGTCGATCATACCCATCGTCACGAGGCCGGTAGCTATTCCGCTCGCGGCTGTGGTCCCTATCTCGTTCACGATACCTGTCGCTGTCTCTCCTACGGCCACTATTCCTCGGGCCCTCAGGTGCACCTGGGACGCTCTTGCGATCACCAAGCGGCACGGCATTGGCGCCCCCAGGTCCGGATCTCTCTTGGTAGCGATCTGATTTGAACCTGTCGTCTACATTACTGCGATCAAAGTCCCGCCCCGGCCGCGTGTCGCGGAACTCGCCCCAACGGCCCGTGTCCTCAGACTTCAGGTCTCTATACTTGGAGGCGCCCTTCTTGCCCAGCTTCGTCATGTCGCGCATCTGGAGAGCCTTGGGGAGCAATTCGCGGTTCTTGACTTCGTCAGCGAAGCGCGAGCCCATGATATCGCGCTTGGCGAGCGACTCGGCGGTCTCGTCGTCCTGGTAGAAGGCGCCGCGGTGGAAGTACTTCTGCATGTAGGCTATCTTGGCCTTCCCGTCCTTCTCTTCCCTCTGCTGGGCTAGGAAGGCATCGTCCTCGGCCTTGCGCTCCTCCTCGGTCAGATTGCGGCGACGCTCGACCTCTTCCCGCTCCTTCTCCCGCGCCTCGATAGCCTCGCGCTCCCGCTTGATGCGCTTTAGCTCCCGCAGTTTCCACGCGGCATACTCGGCCTCGGGATCTTTGTCGTCTTCTGTGTCGACGTCCTCTTCTTCGTCCACAAGGTCATCCCAATGCTTCTTGCCTGCGGCGCGCGCTGCGGCGTCCTTGCGCATCTGCTCCTCGACTAATTCATCCATAGCCTTCTTCTTCCGTGCTTCCTCTTCCTCGGCTAGCCTGGTCGCTTCCTCTTCATCTTTTGCCGCCGCCGCTTCTTTGTTATTTGCGTTACGCTGACTCTTGGGTATGAACTTGGGCTTTAGCATAAGCCGCCGCGGCGCCTCGTCGTCGCTGCTCTCCTCGTCGTCGCTATCTTCGTCGCTGCTCTCCTCGTCGTCGCTATCTTCGTCGCTTGCATCGTCGCTGCTTTCCTCCTCGCTCTCTTCTGTGACGAACCCTTCTTCGGCTGCTAGGCGGGCTGCTTTTTCAGCGGCCTGGCGTCGCTCCTCGGCTTCCTGGCCCTGCTGCCGCCGCGCGTTCAGATCGACTTTGCTGAGGTTGCTCACGATTCGGCCGGCGCTGGGTACTTTTGGCGGGGGCGCGATCTTGTGCTCTAGTCTACTAGACTGCTCGGTCTCGGATTCACTGGCTTCTGAGTCGGATTCGGAGGAGGACGATGCCCCTGTGGCTTTGCCTGCCCTGTGGCGCGCGGGCCGGACGGGGTTCGCTGTCATGCGCTTTGGCGGCGGCATGATTAATGGCGTGTAGTTTCGTACAGGGGAGGGAGAAAGGGAGCGGTGACAGTATCGCGAGGTAAATTTGTTTATTGTATAGCAAAGGAGAGGGATGAGACGAGCGCGATGATGGCCACTGAACTAGGGCCGACGCGGTAGATTGGAGATTGGAGATTGAAGATTGAAGCTTAACTGATGCGGGTGGACCATACAGTACCGTATCAGTAGAGACACTTGAAGGCTTAAAAAATAGTGATAAAGCTTAAGTACCTACTTGGTAGTCTACCTAGATAGGTACCTAGCTCTTGTTATCTTAGCGGCTAGCGGGGACTAGGCCCACGCAATGCTACCCACTTAGGTAAGTACCTAGGTACCCGCCCTATGGCTGCAGACGGAGATTCTGAATTATAGGTAGGTAGACATGGGAAATTCCATGACCACAGCAGTAAATTTAATGGAAAAAGCACGATTTAGTCCGGGAGAGCTGTACTAGGTAGGTATCTTGCAAAACGCAGCCCTGAACGCCGGTATTGTGGCCCTTTTTAAATCGCAAATAGTTTTTGAGAAAATTGACCCCGCGCATCACCTCTATAAAATGCCGTCATCGTCATCGTCTTGATCCATCGCAGCCCCTATGGAAGGTACTATCACATCCGCCTTGTCTGCGTTGCTTCGTTGCTGGTTTCTGTGTTCTTCTTCCGCCCCGCCCATCTCATCATCAAACTCAGACTCGTCCGTGTTGTCCTCTTCGATGCGGGCCTTGCCTTTTGGTTCCACCCCATTGTTGCTGAGTGGTATGATCTGGTTGATCTCCTCCCAAGCCTTTCTTCTGGTCTGGATTGCCTTAGACTGGCCTTTGCTTAGGGCTACCTTCTTCTCCGTGCGTTCCATGATGGCAGCGGCGCGATCCTGGGCTTTCTCGTGCCGCTTTCGCGCCTTGCTGCTCATAGCCCGGCCCTTCTTCTGTCTCTTGGAGACGCCGGCATCGTGATGTATCGCTAATATGGAGGGGCGGTGGTCGATCGACTCCGGTGGGGGCTTGACGTTTTTGAGGGACTTGTCGGTATCAATACCGGGGGATGTGGCTCGCCTCGCCGCGCGCGAGTGTAGCGAGGGAGCTAGAAATAGAAGTGATGTTGTTAATTATAAAAACAAGACAAGCTTTAGCCCATGTGTTTCCGAATAAGTACCTTTCCTCTTCTTCGATATTGTGCCTTTGGCCATTTTACATATGCTTACAGCCCAATCTCCGTCTGTGTGAATATTACAAGCGACAATGGGTTATGTCGTAGTACTCTTCGGCTAGATCTGAGCCGTACCAGTTTCTTTTTTTGGTGCCAAATCTGAAAATGGGTGATATTGAATTGATTTGCCCCACCAACTTTATTGTTTAGGTTATCTACTTGATAAGAGCCCCACTCGCTATTCTACCTACTACCTAAAGTGCATACCTGGAGACGGCTATACCCTTATAGAGGGCCTCATTTTTTCGGAGACCACGTTTTCGTACTCGGAGACCACGCTAAACCTATCGTGGACTACGCTAGACCTATCTTGGATACAGTTTTTCTACACTGTTTCCATACCTGCCACTTGCTTTTAGCTAAGCTAAATTTGTATATAAAGTAGAGCTTTAAAAAGTAAGCTTTAAAATTAATTTAAATAATATAGTTAAAATGACATATAAGTTTTATAATGTAATGTTAAACTATTAACAATTAACGTTTAATTTATATAAGCTATTATTGTTATTATTATTATTATAACTTTTTATGTAATAGTTATTAGCTTTTTAATATAGTTTAATTAAATTTTAAACTTATAAATATATTTATTTTAATAAAAGTTTATATTAAAAATTTATATTTATAAATAATTATTTAATTAACTTAAATAAAAACTTATTTAAATAAATATTTAATTATTATTTTTTATTATTTTTATTAATTATATAAAGTATGTTTTATTTTTTTTATAAATTTAATTATAATTAAAACATTTAAAATAATTTAATAAAAGTTTTTTAAAATAAGTTTAACGTAGTTTTTAAATACGAAAACATAGTTTTTTAAAAAATAAAACATTTATAAAATATATTATTAATAAAGTTAAAAATTAATTAATATTTAATATAAAAATTAAAAATATAACTATAAATAATTAAATAAATAAAATAATTATAAAAATAAAAAATATATTATTAAATAGCTTTAGTTTTAAGCTTTAACTTATTTATAGTTATTTAGTGATTTATATTTTATGTATTACGATATAATTAAATGTTTATTATTAACTAACTAACTTAAACTTTAAGCTAAGCTTTTTGTTAAGCTACAATTTGTTAGTTAGCTATTAATAACGCTTTTAACGCTTTTTTTTTTATATAAAGTTTGCAAATTTTTAACTTTTATAACAAAAGCTAAAATGCTAAAAATAGTTTTTTTTTTCGATATTAAACTTATATTTTTTTATTTATATAATAATAACGCTTTTTAATTAAGCTTTAAATAACAGTTGTAAAAATGCTTTTATTACGCTTTTATTTTAAGCTGTAATTATTAAGCTATTTAGCTTGCTAAAGCTATTTAGCTTGCTGTTATATAATAAGTTAACCGTGCTATTAGCGCTTAATTATACTTTAGATTTATATATTAGTTAATTTTTTAAAGTGCTTTAATAAAAACTTTTTTTTTAACTTTTGCAATATTAATGCTAGTTTTATTTATTTGTTTTAACTATATTTTATATTTTTTTATAGCTTTAAAAATTGCTAAATATTAATAATTGTTTAAATATATAAAGTTATATATTAAAATAAAATAAATTTTATAGTTATAGTTAAAGTTATTTAAGTTTTATAAGTTTAGTTTTTTAATTGTTTTTAGTAGTTTAAAAATAGCTATAACTAAAGCTATATTTTTAAGCTTTGCTATAATATATTATTAAGTTTAAACATTTTAATTGTTAATAATAATAGTAGTATTGTTATAAAAAATATAATAGTAATAAAAGTATAGTTATAATAATAGCAATAAAAAATAAAAAAAATAACTGCTTTATAAACAAAACTTTTGTTTATTTTTTATTTTTATAGTTAACATTTTTATTTAAATTTAAATATATATAGTATATTAAATAAAATTTAATTAACAAGCTTAAAACAGCTACTTTTTTGCTATTTTTTTAGCTAAAGTTTAACAATTAAGCGCTAATAAATAATAAAAAAAAGTTTGGTTTAATATGTATGCTAAAAGTTTAAAGCTATGCTTGTTATATAAACAGCTATATAAAATAGTTTTAATAAAATTATAAGTAACATTTTTTTTGCGGTAAGCTTAGTGTTTAAAATTGTTAAAAATTTATATTATATTTGCATTATTTATATAAATAACTATATAGTAATAATTGTATATTTATAACCGACTTTATTGTATAAAAATAACTAAGTGCAAAAAAAAAGCAAACATTATGTATTTAATATTTTAATAAAAATTAAACTATAATAAAATAGCTTTAGTTTTAAAAATTATAAATATATATATTTTTATTTTTAATAAATAAATTTATAAAATAAATAAAACAAAAATTATTTATAATTTTTAATTTTTTATTATTATTATTATAACTTAATTAAAAAATGTTTTCTTTTTATTTAAAATTAATATATTAATATATTTTTTATTTTTTTATTTATTTATTTACTTTTTTATTTATTTATTTATTTATTTATTTAGTTTTAAATATAAATAATAATATTAATAAAAAAATTTAATAAATATAATATATGTTTATATTTAAATTAATTTAATATAAAAATTAAAATAATATTATATATTTATATTTTTTAAAAAATTAAAATAGCTTTTAAAAAATTAATTAATTTAATTAATAATATTTTTAAAAAAATAGTTTAATAAATTAAAAAATTGCTTTTATTTTTAATAAATAAGTTTATAAAATAAATAAAATAAAAGTTATTTATACTTATAAAAATTTCGCTAATATTACTATAGCTTAATTAAGAAATGCCTTTTTCCTATTTAAGAAAAAAGCTTGGCGCCAAGGCTGCCGACCTGCCTGCCACCCGTACGGCCAGGGACCCCCCCCTGATCCACCTGCCCACCTGCCGGCAGACCTGCCTGCCAGCCGACCTGCCAGTCGACCTGCCAACGACCAGTCTGCCCACCACCTTGTTGGCAGACCTGCCTGCCGACCTGCCTGCCACCCTGCCGCCAGCCGTACGGCCAACCGTACGGCCACCTATACTGCCAAAGACCCCCCTTTGGTCACCTGCCGACCTGCCGGCAGACCTGCCAGCCAACTGACCTAGGGCTAGAAGGACTGAATTGGAAAGGGTCTGGAGGACTCAGGGGAACCTAGGAGGACTAGGCTGGAGTGGCTGAAGTGGCTGAGCTGTGTGGCTAGGGCTCGAAGGACTGAATTGGAAGGGGACCCAGGGGGACCTGAAAGGACTGGGCTGAAGTGGCTGAAGTGGCTAAGCTGTGTGGCTAGGGCTAAAAGGACTGAATTGGAAGGGGTCTGGAGGACCTAGGAGGACCTGAGAGGACTAGGGTGGAGTGGCTGAAGTGGCTGGGCTGTGTGGCTAGGTCGTATGGCTTCTATTGAGGCTGCCAGGACCCTTTTCCTCTCACACCCTGGCAGACCTGGTGGCCCTGGCAGGTCCTGGCAGTCCTGGCGGCCCTGGCAGTCCTGGCAGACCTACCACCCTGGCAATCCTGGCGGTCCTGGCGGCCCTGGCAGACCTACCACCCTGGCAGTCCTGGCGGCCCTGGCAGTCCTGGCAGACCTACCACCCTGGCGGCCCTAGCAGTCCTGGCAGGTCCTGGCAGTCCTGGTGGCCCTGGCAGGTCCTGGCAGTCCTGGTGGCCCTGGCAGGTCCCTGGGTCCTCTAGACCCCTCCAATTCAGTCCTTCTAGCCCTGGCCACTAGGTCAGTTGGCTGAAGGGTCTGCCGGCAGGTTGGCAGGTGACCGAGGGGGGGTCCCTGGCAGTACAGGTGGCCGTACGGTTGGCAGGCAGGTCGGCAGGCAGGTCGGCAGGTGACCAAGGGGGAGGGGGGGGGTAAGAACCTTGGAAACGAGGGTTTCCTTGCCCCTAAGCGCGGGGGCCTCTAGTATTTAATATAATAATAATAATAGTGAAAAAATATAGCTAATATTAATAATAATAAAATAAAACAAAAAATAAAATAATTTTATATAATTTAAAACTTTTATTATAGTTATTTTTAAATTTTATTTAAATAATTATATAATATTTATATTAAATTTATATTTTAATTATATTTTAATTATATTTTAATTATATTTTAATTATATTTTAATTATATTTTAATATATTATAGTTATATTTTAATATATATTAATTATATTTTAATATATATTAATTATATTATAATTATAGTTTAATTTTTATTAAAACGTTAAATATATAATATTTATTTAAGCTTTAGTTTATTTATAATTATTTAGTGATTTATGTTTTATGTACTATAGTATAATTAAATGTTTATTGTTAATTAATTAACTTAAACTTTAAGCTAAGCTTTTTGTTAAGCTACAATTTTTAATAACGCTTTTAACGTTTTTTTTTTTATATAAAGTTTGCAAATTTTTAACCTTTATAATAAAAGCTAAAACGTTAAAAATAGCTTTTTTTTTTATATAACAATAACGCTTTTTAATTAAGCTTTAAACAGTTAATAATAGCCGTAAAAATAATATAGTATGCTTATAAAGCGAAAAAATTAAAAACTAAAAAGTTAATTAAATATATTTTTAAAAAATTATTAGCTAAGTTTAAAGCTATTTAAACAAAATAAATTAAAATTTATACGCATATATATACTTAAGTATGTTATTTTATAACAGCTGCTTTTTTTGTAAAAAAATAACGTTTTGTTTTTTTTTTATGTTTGTTTATATTTGTTTGCTTTTGCGTAGTTTAAAATATTATAAACTAAAGGTTTAAATATTATAGTAGCAATTAAAATTATATAGTATATTTTTATAAGTATTTTTATAATAGTAATTTAATGTTTGTTTTTTATAACAGCAATTTTATATTATATTTTTTTTAGTATTTATATTTAGCTATTATTAATAGTTAATAATTGTTTATAATTAACAATTTAGTTATTTTTATTTTTTATAGTTTAAGCTATTTTATTTTTATTATTGTTTTATTTTTATATTGTTTTTTTTTTATTAATAAAAATATTTGTTTTTTTTATTTTATTTTATTAAAAATTATACTTTGTTTTATAGTTGTTTTATTAGTTTAATAAGTTTATTAACTTATTTTTAAAAAACAGTTATATTTAATTAAAAAGTAGTTATTTTTAAATTTAGTTTAATAAAATTATACTTGTTTTAATTAAAATATAATTATAATAAATTAATATTATGCTTATTAATATAATAATTAGTTGTTTATATTAATTTAATATAATTTTTAAATTATTATTTAATATTTTAAATATTTTTTACTTTAAATTGTTTTATAATTTATTATTTTATTTAAATAATTTATTATTTAATATTTTAAACATTTTTTATTTTAGGCTATTTTATAATTTATTGTTTTATTTAAATATATTAACTTAATTTAAATAAGTTTTTGTTTGTTGTTAATGGCTATTGGTATAGCTTTTAGCAGTATGTGCAGCTACTAACAACCGAATTATTGTGTATCGGCCATTCTATTGCTCTGCTAATTGCTCTGCCGGGCGCAATACAGCTGCAAACAGGCCGCTAACGCAGAAATATAGGCCGCCGACAGCTGGCAAAATATTAGTGCGTTAGTTAACCTGTAGAGCGCAAAAAAGCACTTTTAACCATCTGTATGCTATATTATAGCGCTATAATAAAGCAATTTAGCATTTACTATTTTTTTTAAAAACTTAAAAAAAGCTTAGGTTTAAATAGTTTTTATTATATATAGCTTATAAATATGCTATAAAGCTTTTTATAATATAGTTTTTTTTTTATATACTATTTTAAGCAGCAATAAACTTAAAAATTAACTATTAAATAAATTTTTGTTTGTTTTAAAATATATATATATAGCTATATTTTAAAATAAAAAAATTAAAAAACTTAAGTTATAAATAAATAAAAATAAGTTTAAGTTTATAAAAATTTATAAGTTTTAAGTTTAGTTGCTATTTGTTAATTTATTATAAACTATAATTTGCTTGCTTTTATTTAGCTTATTTACTTGTTTATTTTTATACTAAAATATTAATATATAAATAACTAAAATAAAAATAGTTAGCTATTAAAATTATAATATTGTTTTATTATATTTAGCGTTTATTTTAATAATATAAGCTTTTTATTATTATAAAATATTAACTTTAAATAGATTTTTAAATAACTAGTTATATATTGTTTTATTAATAAGTTTAATTAATATATTTAAAAATGTTTTATATTTTATAGTTATATTTTTAAAAATTTATATTGTTTTAAAGATTTTTTTTTAATAAAAAATGTTTAATTTATAATAGTATTAAATTGCTATTAGCTATTTTTTATATTTTAAATAGCCTATAAAAAAAAGTTTTTAATAGTTATTTATGCTTTAAAGTTAAATAATTTATTAAAAAGCTTATTAATAGCAAAATATATTATAATTTTAGTTATATTTATTTAAAATTATAATAGAATTTTTTTAATAAAATATTTTTATAATTAATAAAGTAAGTTTATTTTGTTTTTTAGTTTAGTTTTGTTAAATTTTAGCTAATTAAAATTATATAAAATATATGTTTTTTTTTTTTTTTTTTTATATTAATAAACTTTTATTTAAGCAAAAATATATACTATAGTTTATATTTTTTAGTATTTTTAACTAATTTGTTATTTTTTTTACTATTAATTTAAATTAATATATTATAGTTAATTATATATAAAAATATAGCATTATTTGCTATAGTTTAAAATATTAAAATAAAAAATGTTATATAAATAAGCTAGGCTAATAAAATATATTATATAAATAAAATAAACTAGTAAAATATTTGTTTTAAATAAGCTTTTATAATAAAATAATATAAGCTTTAAAAAAAAATAAGCTTTTTATAATAAAATAATAAAAAATTTATAATATAGCTAAAAAATAATATAATTATTTATATAAAGTTATTAAAAAGTTAATAATATAGTTATATATATATAAATATAATTAAATAAGTTATTAGTTTATTATTTTTATTTTTTTATTATAGTAAGTATAAAATATTAATAAGTATAAAAAAAAAATATGCGTTTTTTAAAGTAGCATGTTTTATTATATTTAGTGTTTATTAAAAATTACTATTTTAATATTAAATTTTAATATAACTTTAACTATTTTTTAGTTAAGTTTGTTTATATTTTTAAAAGCTAAGCTATTTTTTTTAATATTTATTAGCTTTACTTTAAATTTATTTTTTATTATTTAGTATAATTAATTATATTTATAAACTATTTTTTTTATATTTTGTATTAAAATTTTTTAAAAATACTATTAGTTATAAATAAGTAAATATTTTTTTTACTAAATAAAATATTTTAAATATAGTTTTTTAAATTATTAAAAAATATATTAGCTTATTAGTTTTTTAATTTTATAAAACTTTTATTTTTTATTATTTTTGTTTATAAATATTTACTTAAGTTTTAGTTTTTTTTTAGCGTAAAAGTTTTTGCTTTTTAATACAAAATATAATTAAGCTATAAACATTATTTTATAAACTTTTTAATACTTTAAAAAGTTTAATTTATAAATTAATCGTTTTATTTTTTTAATTATTATTAATAGTTTAATTTTTTATTAAAACTATTTTTTAAACAATTGTTTTAATAAATAATATTTTTTATAAAACTAAAAATATATTTTATTTTTAACGTTAAATTTAATTGGTTAATATTTAGTATTATAGCAAATTTTTATATTTACTGCTATAAAATTAATTGTTGCTTAAGCTTTTTTTTAGTATATTTTTTTTATTATTTTATAGTTAATTATATTTTTTAATATGTTTAATATTAATAATAATATAGTTAATTTAAACCTAAAAACTATTTTGTTTAAAGTTTGTTTTAATATGTTTTAGCATAAATTATTTAAAGCATATTAAAGCAATATAATAATAAAAATTTAAAAAATGTTTAAATTGCTATAATAAAAGCAAATAATTATTTTAACGTTTTAAGTTTTTTTTTTCGATTGTTTGTTTGTTTAAAAATAATATATTGCTAAGTATTTAAGTTTTGTTTTTATTTATAAAAATAAAGTTATTTAAAATTTTAAAAAAAATTTACTGTTTTTATTTGTTATAATAATATATAGTATGCTTTAGTTATTTAGTATAAGCATTTTTGCTACGATTTTTGCTTAGTGTACTATTGTATATTTTATATTGCTTAAAATAAAAAGTGTTTTTTTGCTATATTTATAAATTATTATTAATAAACAATTATATATATTAAATTTAAAAATTTACTAAAAAGTATTTATAAAAAAAACAGTTAGCATTTTAATAATAAAGTTTATTATTATTATATAATATAAAATTAGCTTAGTTAAAATAAGTTGCAAATTTTTTAATAGCTTATTAATATTTTATTAGTTAGCTAAACATTTAAAACAGTAATTTAAATACTTTTAGATTTATTTAAATAAATTTTTTATAATATATTTTTTTAATTTTTAAATTATTTTACTTAAGCTAAAATAGTATTTATTATTATATATAGCTTATAAAATCTTTTAAACGTAACTTTTTAAAATAACAAGTTTTTTATGCTTTAAAAATAATATATAATATAGTAAACTATTTTTGTTAAGTTTAAATTTAAAGCTTTTAAGTTTATATAAAGTTTTTATTATTTTTTAAAGCTTTTTGTTTTTTAAATATTTAGCTATTAATTAGTTTTAAAACTTAACGTTTATTTAAATAGTATTTAAAATATAAGCAAAATTATCGGCAATATTATTTAGTTTTAATTTTGTTATATTATTAGCTTTTGTTTTGTTTGCTAAGTTTAGTTTAGTTAAAAGTTTAAATAAAATATTTAAAATAAAATTAACTTATTTTAAAATATATTAAATGTTTAAATTATATTAATTAAAATATACTAATATATTTATAAGCTTAAGGTTTATTTTAATAATGTTTTAAATAATTAAATATTTTTATTAAACTATACTATAAATAGCTTTATAATTTATAAAAATAACTATTGTTTTATAACAAAATTATAATTAAAGTTTTATTTGTTTATATATTTAAACTAAACAAAAAACTTTAAGTTTAGTTATTTAATATTTTGTTTTTTATTTTATAAAAATTTTGCTTAAAAATATAACAAGTTAAATTTAGTTAATAAATATAATATTATTATTTTATTTAATATTTAAATAAAAAATTATATTATTATAGTTTTGTTTTATAAATATATTAATTTTAAAAAAGGTTTGCTTTTTATAATTTTAATAAATTAAATAAAATTTTTATATAAAATAGTTTTAAAAAATAATAAAGCTATTTAGTTTTTTTTTTATTAATATAAATAATTTTTTTAAAGTTTATTTTTTTTTAATAGCTATATTATTTTTAAAAAGTTTATTTTTTATATATTTTTTATTTAGTATATTTATTTTTTAAGTTTATAAAAAGTAAACTTTTTATTAAAACTAAAAAATATATTTTTTTAACTAAATAATTATTTTAATATATATTTTTAAAAACTATATTTTATATATTATATTTAGTTTGTTTATTATAATATATATGTTTTTTTTATTTATATATAAGCTAAACAAGTTAACTAATAAATATTTATAAAAAAATTTAGTTAAAAATAAAATAAAGCTAATATTTTAAAAGCATTAAAAAACTTATTTTAAATAAAATAAATGTTTTTTTTTAAATTGCTAAAAATAATAATATTATTTATATATACGCAATAAAAATAAAACAAATTTTTAAGTTATAAGTTTATAAATTATTATATAAAAACTAAACTATTTTTAAATTTTATAAAAGCTATATTTAATATTTTTAGTTCTTTAAAAAATATAATAACTATTTTGTTTTTATATTTAAAATAAACAAGCAATTAAAAAAAAACGCTATTATATTAAGTACTATAAAAATAGCTTTATTTTAAATATTTATAATAATATTTTTTTATATTAACATTAAATATATATTTAAAATAATAATTATATTAAAAGTGCATAAGTTTATAATTATATGTTTTTTTTTAATACTTTTAACTACTTGTTATATAATAAAAACAAAGCAGCTAAAAAAAGTAAGTTTTTTTATTTAATTTATTTTATTTTCTTTATATAAAAAGTTAAAAATATTATTTAATAGTTGTTTATTTTTTATTTTTAATTTATATAGTTTAGTTTAAACTTTTTAATTTTACTATTTTTGTATAAAATCGATTTTTATTTTTTTGTTTTTTTAAAAGCTTAATAATACTTTTTAATATTTAAACGTTAAACTTTTTTTTTTTTTTCCACTTAGGCAAGTAAATAAACTACAACTAAATAGTTAAGCCTAAGCTTAATATATAAACAAAAAAGTAAGCAACAACCTTTCTGTACAAAAAAGGAGGCAAGCTATATAAGCTATATATAGCTTAATTTTTTTTTACATAACCGATTTTTGACTATTATATATTAGCAGCTATATATAGCTGCTAATAAGTAATTAGTATAGCTGCTTAGCAGTATATATAGCTACTAATAATTAATTTATTATATTTAGCTATTTTGCTGCTTTACTAATTATTTTGCTAAACTATAATACTAACGCAAAATAAACTGCTAATATAAAAATATAAGCTGTTAATAGTTAGTATAAATTAGTATATTATTTAATATATAAAGTATAAAAAAAAAATTTTTAATTATTTGTTTTTTATATATAAAATATTATAATAAAGCAATTAAACTTTACTATTTTTTTTAGAAAACTTAAAAAAAGCTTTAATTTAAGTAGTTTTTATTATATATAGCTTATAAATATGCTATTAAAGCTTTTTATAATATAGTTTTTTTTTTATATACTGTTTTAAATAGCAATAAACCTAAAGTTTAACTATTAAACGTTAAACTTTTTTAAAATTTTAACTTTTTTTGCTATATAAAATAAGTTTTTATTTAATATATAAATACTATATTTAGTTTTAATAAATAAAACTTTTTTTAGTTAATAAAGTTTAATATTTATTATTAAGTTTTAAAATAGTTTTAAAGTATTTATTATTATATTATTTTATTAGTATAAATATTTAAAATTTAGTTTAATATAAATAGCAAAATTGTTTATAATATTGTTTATTATTTTAAATTTATTTTTAAAATATGCTTTATTATTATTACAAACTTTTAACTAATTTATTTTTTAACGTTTATTAATATTTAAATTTATAATTATTTTAATTTTTTAATTTTATTAAAAGCAAATAAGTTTATTTATTATATTTTTATAAATAATTTATTTAATAATATTAGCGTTTAGTATAGCGTTTAAAAAGCTTTATTTAAACGTTATAAATATATAAGCTTATATTAATTTATTAATTGTTTATTTAAGTAAATTTATATAAAATATTAATATTATTAGTATAAAATATACTAAAACAACAATATTATTAGCTATAACAACTTTTTTTTAAATAAAATTAGCTTGTTAGTTTATTAAAATTAATACTTTTATATTTTTTGCTACTGCTATAATTATTTATTTGCTTAGTATGTTTATAATAATATTATATGTTTTTATTTAAAGCATTTTAAAAAAAAGTTTAAATTTTAGCTTATTATTTATTTAAGCTTTAATTATTATTTAAACAGTTATATTTTTTTTAAGTTTAATTTAATAAAAACTTTAATAATAAAAATAGCTTTTTTAGTTATATAAACTAGTTTTTTTATTTTGCCGATTATTATTAGCTTGTTTAGTTTAAACGTTATATATTTTTTATTTTTATTTATAAGCTATTAATAGTTAATTATTATATTAAAAGCTTTTATATTAATATAAACTTTATTTATATTTTAAATATTTAAAATATATATGTTTATTTTTATATATATTATTTTTATACTAAATATACTATAATTAACAAATTTAAAATTAAAAACAATTTAATGTTTTGTTTTTTTAAGTTTATTATTATGTTTAAAAATATAAAATTTATTTATATTTTTTAATATAATTATATGCTAATTGTTATTTTTTTTGTTATTAATATTTAGCTTTAATATAAATTTAAGTATATTTTTATTTTTGTTATTATTGTTTTAGCAAAAAATATAGCTATTAAATAATAGTTTTAATAAGTTTTTTAACGTATTATTATATTTATTAATGTTTAAGTTTAATTTTTTATTAGTTTTTTTATTTTTTTTATAGCAATATAGTTATTTTAATATATATATATTATATATTTATTATAAAATAAAAAAACAATATTATATTTATAATATGTTTATTAGCTTTTTATTATTATATTAATATTTAATTAAATATATTATATAAACTGTTTTATTAATTTATTAAAATTATTAAATATTATTATAAGCTAAAATAAATAAAAATAATATTATTAATTATTTAGCTTTTAGATTTGCTTGTTATTATTAAAGTTTTTTAAAAAAAATAATATTTGTTTGCTTGCAATTAAGCTTTTTTAGTTTTTTTTTTTTAATTATTTATAATAATAAACTTTTTTATATTAAAATAAGCTTGTTATTTTTTTTAATAAGTTTTAACTTATTGTTTTTAACGTTATAGTTAGTTATATATTTGTTTATTTAAACTTTGTTATTTTTTATAGCTAAAAAAAAATAAGCTTTTATGTTTATAATAGTTAATTTTTAAGTTTATTGCTGCTTAAAGTAATATATAAAAAAAAAACTATATTATAGAAAGCTTTATAGTATATTTATAAGCTATATATAATAAAAACCACTTAAATTTAGGCTTTTTTTAAATTTTTAAAAAAAGTAGTAAGTGCTAAATTGTTTTATTGCAGCGTTATAATATAGTATATAGGTGGTTAAAAATGCTTTTTTGCGCTTTATAAGTTAACTAATGCACTAATATTTTGCTAGCTGTCGGCGGCCTATATTTTTGCGTCGGCAGCCTGTTTGCGGCTATATTGCGCCTGGCAGAGCAATTAGCAAATAAGCTTTTATGTTTATTTTGTTTAAAATATTAACTTTATTTTTAGTATAAATATTTAAAGTATTAACGTTTAAAATATTAATGTTTAATATATTTGTTTTATTAAAACAATAAATAATATTATTTGCTTTTGCTTTAAAATTAATTTTAATAATTATAGTTATATTTATAATAAAAGTTTATATTATTTATTTTTTATTTTAATATTTTATTTTGTTTGTTTAAAGTATAGTTTTGCTAATTAAATATATAAGCTACTAAAATAAAAAAAAGTTTATTTTAAAAAATAGTTATTAAAATTAGTTATTATTATAGTTATATTTATTATTTTATTATAAGTTTTTAGCTAATAGTTAATTGTTAATTTAGTTTTAAAACTAAGCTATTTTTATATGTTTTAGCTTTTTTTTTTAAATAATTACAAAAATTTTTAGTACTAAATTTTTTTTTAGGTTTAATAATTAGCTATTTAAAAAATAAACAAAGCAAATTATAAACTTTTATTATTTATTGTTTTAGTTTATTTTGTTTTATAGCTTTTATTAGTTAAAAAATAAATTTAGCTTATTTATAAACAAATTGTTTAAATTAAATTTTATTAAATAAAAAAATTAATTAATTAAATTTTAGCTAATTTAATATATTTATAGTATTAGGTTTAAATCGATCGATAACTTTTTAAAAAATTATATTAATATTTATAAAATATAGTTATTAGTTAGCTTAAAATATTTTTTTAGCTTATTAAAATTAAGCTGTTTTTTTTAATAGCTAAAAAAAATCTTTAAAAATAATTGCTTTTTTGTTTAAGTTTTTAGTATATTTTTATATGCTGTTTTTAAATAAATATATATTTTTTTAATATATATTTAGTTTAACCTAAGTATAATTTTTTGTTTTAAAAAAATTTAAAAAATAAAAATTAAAATATTTTATTTAAAATAGCTTTTATTAAATTAAACCTTTAGTATAAAAAATATTTTTAATAAAATTGCCGAATTATTATAATAATTGTTTAGTATTTTTATTTTTAATAAAAATAGCTAGTTTGTTAATAAATATATTATTATTAAAAAGTTATAAATTAGCTATAAAATTAACTAGTAGGTTAGCCGGTAAGTTTTTTTATTTTTAGTTAGCTTGCTGTTTATTTTAAGCTATTATTTAAGTTAATTTATTTTTAGTTTATAGTTTTATTTATATTTTTTTATTTTTTAAAATAAAAATGTTAACTTTTGTTTATATACTTATTATAATAAAAACAAGCCGTTTTAACTTTTTGTTTTATAAAAGTAAGTTTTATAAAGTTAAAATAAAAATATAAACTATATTAAAATAATATAGTGCTTAAAAATAATTTAGCTATTTTATTAGTAAAGTTTAAGTTAAAAGTAAAATTAACTATATTTTTAAATATAATAGCTATAAAATAATTTTTTTTAATGTTTTTATTATATTAAAAAAAAAAGCAAAATTATTGTTTAATAACTTAAATAATAAACTAAATAAAAATAAACAAGCTATTAATTAACGTTTAAATTTTATATGTTTTAATAAGCTAATATTTTAGTTTTTTTAGTTTAAAATAAACTTAAAGTTAAAAATATGCTTATAGTATTTTTAACTAAATAAATAACTTAGTAGTTTTTAAAAGTTTATAAATTATAAGTTTAATAAAAACTAAAAATTTAAAACTAGTATAAAAAAAAATTATAATATAAACGTAAAATTTAATACTAGTTAAAAAAAACTTTAAATAAAAAAATTTAAAATAAAAAAGTTTAAAATAAAAAAATTTAAAATAAAAAAATTTAAAATAAAAAAATCTAAAATAAAAAAATTTAAAATAAATGTAGTTTAAAAATTTAGCATAAACTAAAAATTAAAAAAAATATAAAAATGTTTAATAATTTAAGCTAAAGTTTATTAAAAAAACTATTAGTTAATTTGTTATTTAGCTAAATATAAAAAAAGTTATAAAAATAACTATATAGTATGTTTATAGTTTTTAAGCAAAAAAAATAAAAAAAACTTTAGTTAAAATAAAAAAGCTTTAATAAAAATTTATTTAATTATATTTAATATATTTAATAAAATTTGCGTTTATAAAATTATTAAATTATTAAAGTTAATTATAAACTTAAAAATTTATAAATATTACTAAAATATATTAAGATTTATTTTTATATAATTTAATATTAAATTATAATTAGTTTATTTAAACTTATTAGTTTTATTATAATATATTAAATTATATAATAATAATTATAAGCTTTAGCTTATTTATAGTTATTTAGTAATTTATGTTTTACATATTATAATATAATTAAATGTTTATTGCTAACTAACTAACTTACTAAGCTTTTTATTAAGCTACAATTTTATAACAAAAGCTAAAACGCTAAAAATAGCTTTTTTTTTTAATACTAAACTTGCATTTTTTTGTTTGCAATAATGCTTTTTAATTAAGCCTTAAATAGCAGCTATAAAAATGCCTTTGTTATATTTTTATTTTAAGCTGTAGCTATTAAGCTATTTAGCTTGCTAAAGCTATTTAGCTTGCTGCTATATAACAAGTTAACTATACTTAACTATACTTTAAATTTATATATTAGTTAATTTTTTAAAATGCTTTAATAAAAACTTTTTTTTTAACTTTTGCAATATTAATATTAGTTTTGTTTATTTGTTTTAATTATATTTTATATTTTTTTGCAGCTTTAAAAATTGTTAAATACTAATAATTATTTAAATATATAAAATTATATATTAAAATAAAATAAATTTTATAGTTATAATTAAAGTTATTTAAGTTTTATAGGCTTAGTTTTTTAACTGCTTTTAGCAATTTAAAAATAGCTATAGCTAAAGCTATATTTTTAAGCTTTACTATAATTATTAAGTTTAAGCACTTTAGTTGTTAATAATAATAGTAATATTGTTATAAAAAATATAATAGTAATAAAAATATTATAATAGCAGTAATAAAAAGTAAAAAAAATAACTGCTTTATAAATAAAGCTTTTGTTTATTTTTTATTTTTATAGTTAGCATTTTTATTTAAATTTAAATATATATAGCATATTAAATAAAGTTTAGTTAGCAAGCTTAAAACAGCTACTTTTTTGCTATTTTTTTAGCTAAGGTTTAACAATTAAGCGTATAATAAAAAAAAGTTTGGCTTAGCGTGTATGCTAAAAGTTTAAAGCTATATTTGTTATATAAATAGCTATATAAAATAATTTCGGTAAAGTTATAAATAGTATTTTTTCTGCAGTAGGCTTAGTGTTTAAGGTTGTTAAAAATCTATATTATATTTATATTACTTATATAAATAACTATATAATAATAACTATATATTTATAACTAATTTTATTATATAAAAATAACTAAGTATAAAAAAAAAGCAAGCATTATATATTTAATGTTTTAATAAAAATCAAACTATAATAAACTATAATATAATAATAATTATACTTTATAAAGTTTAAAAACAAAAACTTTAATAGTGGTTAATTTTTAAGTTTATTGCTGCCTAAAGTAGTATATAAAAAAAAAACTATATTATAAAAAGCTTTACGGTATATTTATAGGCTATATATAGTAAAAACTATTTAAACCTAGGCCTTTTTTAGGTTTTTAAAAAAGTAATAAATACTAAATTGCTTTATTATAGCGCTATAATATAGCATATAAATAATTAAAAATATTTTTTTGCGCTTTATAGGTTAACTAATATATTAATATTTTGCTAGCTATTAGCAGCCTATATTTTTACGTTAGCAGCTTTTTTATAGCTATGTTATATTTAGTAAAACAATTAGCAAAACAGTAAAGTAGCTAATATATAATAATTTGGTTATTAGCAGCTATATATACTGCTAAAAACTATATTAATAGCTATTAATAGCTATTTATAGCTGCTAATATATAGTTGTAAATAATCGGTTATATAAAAAAAGCTAAACTATATATAGCTTGTATATAGCTTGCTTTTTTTTTGTGCAGAAAAGTTATTGCTTATTTTCCTGCTTATATATTAAGCTTTCAGTTTAGCTATTTAATTGTAGTTTATTTATTTGCCTAGGTGGAAAAAACAAAAACTTTAATATAATAAAACTATAGCTTATATAACCGAATATTTTGTTAAGTTAAAAAAAAAGCCTATATAAATATAAAAAAATATTATTTTTTATATATAAAAAATAAATTAAAAAAAAAAAAATTAAAACGAACAAAAAGTAAAGTTAAAAAAAAATAAAAATTTAGTACTTATAATTTAAGTTTAAATAACATAATAAATTTAATATTAAAAAAAGGTTTTTTTAAAATTATGTTAAATTTAGCTTTAAATAAAAATATTTAATAAGTTATTAATAGTTATAATAGTTAAAAGCATATAATATATTAACTACTAAATAATATAATATGTTTATAAAGCAAAAAAACTAAAAACTAAAAAATTAATCGAATATATTTTTAAAAAATTATTAGCTAAGTTTAAAGCTATTTAAACAAAATAGGTTAAAGTTTATATGCATATGTATACCTAAATATATTACTTCGTAACAAAAAACGTTTTTATTGTGCTTTTATTTTAAGCTACAGTTAGCTATTAAGCTATTTAGCCTGCTGCTATACAATAAGTTAACTATAGCATTAGCACTTAATTACGCTTTAAATTTATATACTTGTTAACTTTTTAAAGTGCTTTAATAAAAACTTTTTTTTTAATATTTTTAGTTTTATATTAGTTTATTTTGCTTTAGTTTATTTTAGTTTTTATTATAGCTTTATAAAATTTTAAATATTAACAATTGTTTAAATATGCAAAAAAATATATAACTATAAAATAGCATTTATAAATATTATTAAACCTATTAATATTTTAAGTATTAAAATTTTTAATTACTTTTAATAATTTAAAAATAGTTTTAGTTAAAGCTTTGCTTTAAAAGCTTGCTATAATATATTATTAATAATAATAATAATAGTATTATTATAAAAAGTATAATAGTAATAAAAGTATTATAATAGCAGTAATAAAAAATAAAAAAAATAACTACTTTATAAACAAAACTTTTGTTTACTTTTTATTTTTATAGTTAACAATAAGCATTTTTATTTAAATTTAAATATATATAACATATTAAATAAAGTTTAATTAACAAGCTTAAAATAGCTACCTTTTTGCTACTTTTTTTGCTAAAGTTTAACAATTAAGCACATAATAAAAAAAAGTTTAGCTTAGCATGTACGCTAAAAATTTAAAGCTATATTTATTACTATAGCTATATAAAATAATTTCGGTAAAGTTATAAGTAACATTTTTTTTATAGTAGGCTTAATATTTAAAGTTGTTAAAAATTTATATTATATTTGTATTATTTATATAGTAAAATAACTATATAGCAATAACTATATATTTATAACCAACTTTATTATATAAAAATAACTAAGTGCAAAAAAAAAACAAGCATTATATATTTAACGTTTTAATAAAAATTAAACTATAATATAATATTTATTTATTTTTTATATTTAGTTATTTATATATTAGTTATATTTTAATATATATTAGTTATATTTTAATATATTTTAGTTATTTTATATTATTTTAATATTTAATTTATTATTATTTTAATATTTAATTTATTATTATTTTAATATATTTTAATATATATTTTAAGTTTATTTTAGTTAATTATAATTATTAAAACTATTAAAAATTATATAAAGTTTTTATTAATATAATAATAAATATTATTATATTATTAATTAATAAATAATAAAATAATATAATTAATACTATTTAAGCAAATAAATAAATTATAACTAAATAGCTAAACAAAAGCTTAATATATAAAACAAAAAAATAAACAACAATTTTTTTATACAAAAAAAAAACAAGCTATATATAAGCTATATATAGCTTAGCTTTTTTTATATAATTAATTATTAACAACTATATACTAACAGTTATATATAGCTATTAATAGCTATTAGTATAGCTTTTAGCAATATATATAACTATTAATAACTAATTTATTATATATAGCTATTTTACTACTTTGCTAATTGTTTTACTAAGTATAATATTGTTGTAAACAAGCTGCTAATATAAAAATATAAGCTGCTAATAGCTAGTATAAATTAGCATATTATTTAATATATAAAGCATAAAAAAAACTTTTTAACTATTTGTTTTTTATATATATAAAGCGCTATAATAAAGCAATTAAACTTTACTATTTTTTTTAAAAAATTTAAAAAAAGCTTAGTTTAAATAGTTTTTACTATATATAGCTTATAAATATACTATAAAACTTTTTATAATATAGTTTTTTTTTTAAATATTACTTTAAATAATAATAAACTTAAAGTTTAAATATTAAAATAATATAATTAATAATAAACTTAAAATATATAAAATATTATAATAATAAAATATAATAATAATTAATTAAAAAATAATAAATTATTAATTAAATTAAAAAGTAATATAATAAATAAAAAAAACATAAAAACAAAAGTTTTTTTATTTTTAAATGTAAAAAAGCAAACTATATAAGCTATATATGTCGAACGCTTTATAAACATATTTTAAATATTAGTTAAAAGCTATATTTAGTTAAAATTTTATATAAAATTAATTTTTTAAATAAAAATAACTTTTTAATATTACTTTTTAAAACTAATATATTATTTTATAAAGCTACTATAATTAAATACTAAATTTAATTTTTATACTTTTTTATTTTTATATATATAATTTATAATACAATATTTAAACAGCTAAAAAATAAACAATTATAATTATATACTGCTAAATAGTTAAAAAACAACTATAATAAATTTAAAAATAATTTTTATTTATTAAATTAAAAAAAAAATCTATTAAGCAAAAATAATCTAAGTAACTTTTTAGGCTATTTTAAACTAAAATAACTATTGTTGCAAAAAAATCTTAAAAGTAAACAGCTATTTAGTAGTTAAAAAACGCTTATAACAAAAAAAATGCTATAGTAAGCTATATAATTAATAAGCTAAAATATATAGCTAAATATATAACTAATAAAATTATTAAACTTAATAACTAGTTAAAAAATAACTAAAAATAATATTAAAAAGCTTGCTTATAATTATAAAAAGCTTACTTAAAAAGCTATAACAATTAAAATTAAAAATTAAATATTAGCTATTAAAAAAAGCAACTAGCAAAAACTAAAGTATAATAATATTATTTAAATTATATAAATATTAAGCTAAATTATATTTAATATTTAAACTAATTAAAAATTATATTATAATATATTAAATTATTTAAAACTAAAGTTATAAACTATATTAGCTAACTTTTAAAAGTTTATTAAAAAAAAAACATAAATTTTAAACTGTTTAAATATATTTTTTATATATAATTTATAAAGCTATAGCAAAAAAAAAATAAAGCTTTTTAAAATTTTTTTTTAAAATAGCAAGTTTTAATATATAAACTAAAAAAAAAATGCTAATTTAAAAATAATTTTTAATTAACGTTTAATTATTAATATAAGCTACAAAAAAATATTAAAAAAACGTTTATTTAGTAATAAATTTTATTTAAAAATATTATAACCGTATTTTATAAAGCAAAAAAACAATAAAATACTTAGCAATAAAACAAAAAAACTAAACTATTTATAAAAAAACTATATGCTAATAGTTTAACAAAAAGCAATATTTTTATAAACAATATTTAAATAAAAAATTTTTAAAGTTAAGCTTATAAATAAAACAAACAATAATAAAATAAAAATTATAATAAGTTATAATAAATAAATAGCTTTAATTTAATAATTTATTACTATTATAATAAATTAAAATATATAACAAAAAAGTATTATAAAAAACAAAAAAAATAATAATTAAAAAGTAATTATTATAGTTTAATTTTTATTAAAACGTTAAATATATAACGCTTGCTCTTTTTTTGCACCTAGTTATTTTTATATAATAAAGTCGGTTATAAATATATAGTTATTGCTATATAGTTATTTATATAAGTAATGCAAATACAATATAGATCTTTAACAACTCTACCAAAACTATCCTATATAGCTATCTATGCAACAAACGCAGCTTTAAACTTTTAGCGTACGCACCGAGCCAAACTTTCTTTTATTACTTGCTAGCGCTTAATTGCTAAACTTTAGCCGAAAAAGTAGCGAAAAAGTAGCTGTTTTAAGCTTGCCGACTAAACTTTATTTAATATGCTGCGTATATTTAAATTTAAATAAAAATGCCTGCTGCTATAAAAATAAAAAGTAAATAAAAAGCTTTGCTTATAAAGCAATTATTTCCTTTACTTTTTATTGCTGCTATTATAACACTTTTATTACTACCACATGTTTTATAATAATACTACTACTACTACTAACAATATACTATAGCAAGCTTTTAAAGCAAAGCTTTAGCTAAAACTATTTTTAAATTGCCGAAAGCAATTAAAAATTTTAATACCTAAAATATTAATAGATTTAACAATATTTATAAACGTTATTTTATAGTTATTTATTTTTTTGTATATTTAAACAATTGCTAATATTTAAAATTTTGTAAAGCTATAACAAAAACCGAAATAAACTAAAGCAAAATAAACTAATATAAAACCAAAAATATCGAAAAAAAAGTTTTTATTAAAGCACTTTAAAAAGTCGACAAATATATAAATCTAAAGCGTAGTTAAGTGCGGTTAACTTGTTATACAGCAGCAGGCTAAATAGCTTAATAGCTGCGGCTTAGAATAAAAGCATAACAGAAGCATTTCTGCGGCTGCTATTGACTGTTTAAGGCTTAATTAAAAGGTGTTATTGCAAAGGAGGAAGCTATTTTTGGCGTTTTGGCTTCTGTTGTATTTATATAAAAAAAAAAACGTTAAAGGTGTTATTAGTCTAACTAACGAATTGTGGCTTAATAGAAAGCTTAGTAAGTTGGTTAGTTAGCAATAAACATTTAATTATACTGTAGTATGTAAAACATAAATCACTAGGTAACTATAAATAGGCCAAAGCCCATTAAAAAGTAATTATTAAATGCAAAAAATATAGTTATTAATATTTAAATAATTAAAATATATTTAAAATATAACAAAAATAGTTTAGTTTAACGCTAAAAAAAAAAAGCTAAAAAACAAGCTAAAATAACTTAATATATTTAATTTATTTTAGTTAAAAGTTTTAAAACGTTTAATATAAATAAACTATTTTAAATATTAGCTATTTTATAACTAAATAATATTTAGTTATTAAAAAATATTATTATAAACTTAAATATAAAAGCTTAAATAAATATAGTATATAAAAATCTAGCAAAAAAAAAGCTTTATATAATAAATATATCAATTTTATATTTTTTTAAACTAAGCAATAAAATATTTAAATACTAAAAAGTATATAAAGCTATTTTAAAAATAGTTAATGCTAAAAAAATTAATAAAATATTTATATAAATATTTTTTGCAATTAAGCATAATTAGTTAGCGCTTAAGTTTTTTTTATTTTAGCTAAAAATAAACCAACTAAATATTATTTTAAATATTATATTTAATTAATAGTATTTTAAAAAATTCGAAAAATTAAACTTTAAAAAGTTTATTAATATAATAATTAGCAAAAAACAAACGTTTATTATTAACTTTATTTATATAAAACTTAAAAAAAAAACTATTTTTTAAAAAAATAAATAATAATTTTAAAATAAAAATAACTAAAATAAACCTATTTTAATGCTTAAAAAAGTTTTACTATATATATTTTAAACAAAGCATAAAAAGTTTTTTAGTATTATAAAAAGCAAAATATATAATTAACTTAATTAAAAAAACAAAAATGCTTTTTAAACTAATATATTTAACTATAAAAGCTTAATAAAAAGTGCTTAAAAAATATTTAAAAAAAAACTAACGCTTAAAATAAATATATTATTTTAAAGTAAATATTAAAGTATTTATTTTATTTACTTAAGCAAGTAAATAAACTGCAATTAAATAGCTAAGCTAAATTTTAGCAAACAAATAAAAAAATAAGTAATAACTTTTTTATACAAAAAAAAACAAGCTATATATAAGCTATATATAGCTTAATTTTTTTTATATAATTAATTATTTATAACTATATACTAACAGCTATATATAGCTGCTAGCAAACAATTAGTATAGCTATCTAGTAATATATATAGCTGCTAATAACCGATTTATTATATTTAGCTATTTTACTGCTTTATTAATTGTTTTATTAAGTATAATACTGCTGTAAACAAGCTGCTAACATAAAAATATAAGCTGCTAATAGCTAGCATAAATTAGCATATTATTTAATATATAAAGCATAAAAAAAACTTTTTTTAACTATTTATTTTTTATATATAAAATGCTGCAATAAAGCAATTAATATTTACTATTTTTTTAAAAAAACTTAAAAAAAGCTTAGTTTAAGTAGTTTTTATTATATATAGCTTATAAATATATTGCTAAAGCTTTTTATAATATAGTTTTTTTTTTATATATTGTTTTAAACAGCAATAAACTTAAAGTTTAATTATTAAAGTATTTATTTTATTTATATTTAAAAAAAATAAAATAATATAATTATATATTAATTATAAAAAGTTAAATAAAATTATTATAAAAAACTAATATTTATTATTATTAATTTTAAAAATTATAAACTAATTAAAGTTTATAAAAATATTTTTTAAGTTAAACTTAAAAAATATATATTACTATATATAAATTAAACTAAAAAATAAGTAAAAAACTATTTTTTAAATAAAATATAGTTATTTTAAATATATAATAATATTATTTAAGCTAATTAATACTTTAGTAATTTTTTAAATATATATATATAAAGTGTTTATAAGTTTAATAAATTATATTTATATAATATATTTAAATAATATAGTTATTTTTTTAAAAACAAAAAAAAAATATAAAACTTATTTTTAACTAATTTATAAACGCTTAAAGCAGTATTAGTTTTTTACTAAACTATTTAAATATAAATTTTTTTAAAAAAAAATAAAGTTTTTAAAGTTTATTATTAATATTAAAAAAATTAAAATAAATTTTTATAAAATAAATATAATTAAAAAGTAAAAAGTGCTATAATTAATATATAATATTTAAATATTTTTAAAATTTACAAACTTTTATTAAAAGTTTATTATAAAATATTTATAAATTATAATATTAATTATAATTTTACTTAAAAAAAGCTTTATTAAAAAATCTATAATATTTTGCTAAACAAAAAAAGCTAATAAAACTTTTTAAAAAATTAAAAAAGCTTTTATAATAATAATTATATTTTGCTATTAAAATAACCGATTAAAAATATATATAAAAATAAATATATTTACTAAAGCAATATTAAGCATATTATTTTAGCTATATAACGCTAACTAATAATTAATTATATATTAGTTATAAAAACTAACAAATATTAAAATATAATAAGCAATAAGCTAATAAAAGCTATTTATAATTATAAAAAGTTGCAAATATTAACATTAGTACTTAAAAAAAACTATATATATATTTATAATATAAACTAACTATATAGCTTTTTAAAATATAGTTAATTTTTTAGTATAAAACTTTTATAAATAATTAGCATAATAAATTTATTAACTAGTATAGTTTAATTTTAAAATATAATATTAACTAAAAATTATTAATTTAGCTAATAATATATTAAAGTATTTTAATTATATAATAAGCAAAATTTAATATAGTAATATAATTTTAATACTAAAAAAAAAGCTATAATTAATAAAAAATTTGCTATTAAAAATATAACAAGTTATTATTATAATATTTTAAATAAAAAAAAAACAAAAAGCTTTAAACTAGCTAGTTTAAGCTTTATAAAAAATGTTTAGCAAATATTATTTAAATAAATTTTTAATAACTAAAGCTTAAATAGTTAACTTAAAAGCTTATAAAAACTTATATTTTTACTATATAGCTATAAATTATTTTTAAAAAACAAAAAGCAAAAAGTATTATTATAAATGCTTAATTTATAAAATTTATATAATTATATTAATATATATATTAGCAATAATTAAATTAGCTTAAAAATAAGCTAATTAAACTATAACTATATTATAAATAATTAATATTAAAGCTATTATTTATAATTAATATATTTTATGCTTTATAGCTAAAAAGTTAGCTAAAAATAAAATAGCATTTTATTTAAAAGTTTTTAAAAAATTTTATAAAATAGTTAAAAAACTATAAACTAAAAATTTTAATTTTATAGTTTTAATAAAAATTGCTAGCTAATAAGCTAATACTTATAAAAAATATTATATAAACTAAAAAAAAACTTTTTTATTTAAAAATTAATTAATAATTTTAAGCTAAAAAATATTAGTTAAATAAATTATTAGTTAATATTATAATAATTTTAAAGCTAGTTATATAAAAAAAAATAAAATGTTTATAATTATATTGTTAAATATTAAGCTTGCAATAGTATAAAAAAGCTAAAATATAAACTATATAAAAAACTATAATTTTTTTTATTATTAAATTAGCTGTTTTAAAAAATTAGTTTAAATTTTATAATAAAATTATTTTTATATAACAAAGCTAATAGTATAAAATATAATATAATTTTAATAATTATTAACTAATTTATAAAAATAATGCTATTTTTTTTTATAATAAAAATGTTTAAAATAATAAAATTAATATAACTATTATATAAATAAATTAAATATTAGTTTAACTTTTTAAAAAAAATTATAAATAATAAAAACAAGCTAATTATAAACCGGTTTTAAAAAAAATTTTGCAATAAAAAAAATTAAATATTAGCTATTAACTGCTTAGTATTTTTAAACTAACAAACAAACTAAAAAAGTATATTAAACTTTAAAAAAATATTTGTAAACATATGCTATATAAAAGCTATATATATAAGCTAAAATGTTATTTAAAGCTAAATTTATATATAATAATAATATATATATTATTATAAAATATTTGCTATTTAAAATGCTATATAAGTTTTATTTTTAAATAATTAATTTTATGCTTAAATAATTTTAGTTTAAAGTATAAAAAGTTAAAAAAAAGCTATAATATATTATAACAATTTAAAAAACGTTTAATAAACATTAAATAAAAACAATAAAAATTATAAAAAAAAATTATAATAAAAAATATATTTTAAAAAAATACTAAATAAAAAAAATTGCTAGTTTATTAATAACTTATTTTTAATTTAAATATAAACAAAAATTAGCTTTAACGTATATTAAAATTAAAATTATAAAAAAAGTTAGCTTTTAAATATATTAAATTAAACTTTTAAAGCAATATTTTAAAATATATAATATGTTTTTTATATTTTTATTAAAACTATAAATAAAATATTAAGCAAATAAAGCTTAACTAATATTGTTAGTATTAAAAAATAAGCAAAAAAAATAAATAATAAAAAATATAGTTAAATATTATTAAAACAAAAAAAAAATTAAATATTTTATTAAATAAAAAAAATAGCTTATAAAATATAATATATAAAAATTTAAAAAACATTTAAAAAATATAAAAAGTTTTTTAGTAAAATATAAAAAAAAAGCAAAACATTTTTATATTAAATAAAATAAAATAGTTAAAATTATTAATATATAAAGCATTTAATAATAAAGCTTTAATTAAAAAATTATATAAAAATTTAGTTAAAATATAACAAAAATAAAAAAAACTAGTTAATTATAAATATTAAAAACTATAAAATAGCTTTTAAGCGTAAATTAAAAACTAAACAATAATTTAAAACTAATTATAAATATATAAAAAAAAGTTTTAAAAACATAAAACTATAAAAATAAAATATTAAATATATAAAATTTTAATAGTTATTAATAAATAGCTATAATATAAACAAAAAATTTTTTTTTTAAATATATAAAACTATAAAAATAAAATAATAAATATATAAAATTTTAATAGTTATTAACAAATAATTATAATATAAATAATAAATAATAAACAAACTATAATAAAAAAAAATATTATTTTTTTATATATGTTTAAATTTTAGCAAATTAATATTATTTTTTAATATATATTTAAATTTTAGCAAACTAATATTATTTTTTAATATATATTAAAGTTTTAACAAACTAAAGTTATTAAACTATAAAAATATATAAGTTAAATTAAGCATAAATATTAATTATTAAACGGCTAAAAACTTACTTTTATTAAATTAACAAAAAATATTACTTTTTAAAACTATTATAAATATATTTAATAGTTTTTTAAAGCATATAAAAAGCAAAGTTAAAAAAAATATTTACTAAAAATTTTAAAATAATAATAGCATTTTTTTAAAACTATATATTTAAACTTAAAAATTTAACATAATTAATTTATTTAAATTTAATATAATAGTTAATATTTTATAATTATTTTTTATTAAAATATATATAAAAAGTTTAAAAAGCAAAATTAAAACAAATATAAACAACTAAATTGCAAATATATTTTAATTAAATAATAACTAAAGTATACTAAGTATTTTTTTTTAGTATAAAAATATTAATAATAATATGTTAAAAAAAAATATTAATTAATAAACAATTAGCAAACAAAAAAAAAAAATAGTATATATAATAAATATTTTTAACTAAAAACTTAAAAAATAGCAGGTTATAATAGTTTTAGCTTAAATAATAGCTAAATACTTAAAGTTAAAAACAAATAATATAGTATATTATTTTTTAATAATAGCTTTTTAAAAAGCTAAGCTAGCTTTTACTAAAATATATATATAGCAGTTTTAAATAATAGTTTTTTTTTAATAATATAATAATTATTATTATTTTATTTAATATATAACTAAAAAATGTTTTTTAATATAGTTATAATAAAAAAAATAATAATTTAAGCTATATTTAGCAAGCTAACAAATAGCTAAAAAAGTTAATAATATTAATTAATAACTAACTAAAAATAAAAAAAATAATATATAGCAAAATAAGTTAAATAGTTTTTAGTATATAGTATATACTTTATATTTTTAAAAGCATTTTTTTATAAATATATATAGTAAACATAAAAATTTAAATATATTTTTATATAACAAGCTATATAAAATATAAAAGCTTTAACTATTTTTTTTTTAATATTAAAATTATTAATAATATATATATAATTAAAGTATGTTTATTTTTTTTTTTTGTTAAATTAATATTTTTTTAAAAACTTTTTATAAAAAGTTATAATAACAATTAATAAATAGTTAAAAAAAAATAAAAAATAATATAGCAAAAATAAAAAAAAACTTAAAACAAAACTAAAAAAACAAAAATAATTTTATAATATAATTAAAAAAAAAAAAAAAACTAAATAGCAAAATAAATTTAAAGTAAATATATTAAATATTTTATATTTATATATATATATATAACGTAACTATTATTAATAACTAATTAATAATTAAATGTTAAATTATAATTTTATAATACTTAAATATTTATTGCGCTAAAAAAGTTAATAATATTTTAAATAATATTAAAAACTAATATTAAAAAAAAAATAATGTAAAAAAATAAACTATATAAGCTATATATGTTAAATACTTTATAAATATATTTTAAATATTAGCTAAAAGCTATACTTAGTTAAAATTTTATATAAAATTAATTTTTTAAATAAAAATAACTTTTTAATATTATTTTTTAAAACTAGCATATTATTTTATAAAGCTATTATAATTAAATATTAAACTTAACTTTTATATTAAATATAAAAACTTTTAGTTTTTTATATTTTTAAACGTTATAATTATTTAATAATCGTGTTTTTAATATAAATTAATATTAATATATTAAATTTTATATTAATTATATTAAAGTATAATTATTAAATAATTATAAAGTTTAAAAATATAAAAAATATATATTTATAATTTTTAAAACTAAAGTTATTTAATAATATATTTTTTATTTTTATTATTATTATATTTATAAAGTTATTTTATATTAAAAACATATTAATGTTATATTAAATATTAATTAATTTTTAATTTTAAAATATAATATTTATTTAAATAAACATAATTATATAAATTATAAATAAAGCTTTATTTATTTAATAAGTTTTTAAATAATTTATAATAAATATAATTAAAATTAAAAATAAAAAATTAAAACATAAAAACATATAATTTTAAATAATATATTATATATTTATTTATATTTTTAAATATAGCGCACTTAGTTACTAAAATTAGGTATGTAAAAAGTATTATAGCTTTTTAAGCAAACTATTATAGCGGCAAATTATACTTAATTTATAGGAGGCTTTAAGTATATGTTTATACGGTCTTAAATTTTGACCCATTACCCTTGATTTTGGCCATGTCTGCTGTATAAGTTCTTCCTAGACGAGTCGGTATTTATCTAGGGACTCTGCTTCAGGCGCATCCGCCCAGGCATTGCTTCCGATCGAGCCTGAGGTACTAAACGAGCATGATAAGCCCGGCAGATCTTCATCTGCATGTGGATCTGGCGATATACCTCGATGTATTGATCGACCGCGATTAACATCGTCAAAATCGTAATCAAATAGCTGTCTTTCTCGACTCGCACTGCACCGTCTCCACCTTTCTTCATATGCATCATCCTCGTATATATAGCCTTGGTCGGTCGGCTCTCCGGCTTGGGTGCTCGAAATACCCCGCCGTTTTCTTGACCCGTTATAACTCTCACTCCTCTTTTCTCTCAATTTGGCAAATTGTAGACCGGTTAGTGATTTCGAAACATACTTGTTTCCGTCGAGTATTACAAGCTCTCGGAGAGATGTAGTTTGAATAAAGTCATGTAAATACGCGAATAGAGCCCAAGCAAAACGTGCAAAAAGAAATTCACGTTTGAGTATATTGAAATACTTAGGCTAGTCATAACACTAGAGTCAGTAGTAGCTACTTGCAGGAGTAACAAAAGCAAAGAGGCCCATAAAGGCGATTCATGACTTTAAGGCATGCTAGAAGAGTGACTAAGAGACTCCGGGGGACCAACCTGCATTGAGCGATTATGGTATAAGTCAACAAAATCGCGGGCTTCTGGGGTAGCACTCATGGCATGAGTTACAAATGCGTACGACTGCGGTTTGTTTTCTGATGTAGATGAGGCCACCGGTGCTAATGGGGTCGTCGATGCTGATGGGGTTGTCGATGTCGATATAGTTGTCGATGTCAATATGGCTGTAGATGTCGATGCCGGCGGAAAGGTAATGCTCGACAAACTGGTTGATGGTTTCGGTATAATAACGAACAAAGCACGATCGAAAGCCCAATGAAGATTGCTCAATAGCAGCATTATATTAGCTGGATCATGAATCTTATGCGTAGCCGAGGACAGGGCATAAAGATACATCCTATTCTGCGTAAACCACTCTATCTGCGCTTGTGGAATCAAATGGCATTTTTCAAGGCCTAAATTGATATCCGTTAAGAAGCAGCGACTTGTGAATTGATCTGTTGTTAGAAGGTCTGCGTCTTGTTGTGTAGGGGCGTTATGTGGTTGTAGCCATTCCTTCGGCAATTTTCCATGGGGAAATGACCAATCAGCAAAAGAGGGCACTATCGGATATTTATATTCGCTGGCTTTGGGCGTAGAGGAAGTCGAGGCTGTGGCAGAAGTTGGGGGTTTTCCGCCCGCTATACTGTTTAGTTGTAGCCAGTAGGCACCAGGTTCAAGGACGCCATCGCGAGGTGTTTTAACAGGGTTTTGGCCATACTGGTCGATGCTAAAATAAACATCGTCGAAAGCATTGTTGGCGATAATGCCGCCTGCGATTAAGACAGTCGCATGATGGTGGCCCCAGATCTGAGTCTTGCTAGATGGGTCGACAACACAGTCTACAGCAGGAAGCGAGAAAAGGAAGTTGTTGGATTCTGGGTACCCGGGATGAAGTATATTAATTGAGGGGCGAGCAGAAGTACGGACGAGGGGTGTGAGAGGCGGTAGTGCAGAGGGCATTGTATTGCGGGATAGTTCAAGTTGCTAAAAGTTGAGCGCGCTAGCGTTGGGGTCATTTACTTTTGGCCTCTGTCTTGAGCCACTCCTTTCTTTCAGCCACCTTCTTCCGCCACAGTAGACACCAGGCATCATCCATTTCATTTTATTGCCTTTGTTTTTAACGAATGAGGTACGAATGAGTGAAACAAAGGATAACTATATATTGAAATTTATTTTATAATAAACGGGTTTTTATTTTTATATAATTATAGTAATATATGTATTAAGAGGTGGCGTGGCTTAGGTTGGCTTCTTATTCCGATTCTGTATAGTAAAACCTATCTCAGAGGTAAGGTATGCTGTAGTGAGACACTAAAGATAGAGACTCTAGACCTTCAATGCCTACGTTGTCTCAACCCGAAAGAGAATTTAGGAGCCCTTTCCACACATTGGGAAAATTCATGCAAATGGAAGTTCGGTTCACGCCTTCAGATTAACAAATACGAACAGCATCAACTTGATGTCTTTAACAAAAAGAAAGCGGAGATAAGCATGCGCCAGACAGTGGCTTTAAATAGAGAAGTGATCGCCAGACGCAGTCAGGTTCTCCATATTTTGGAGGCGACTACGACCCGTCAACGGCTGACCTTGAAGGGTGGATGGCCGATGAGCTTGATTGCAACATGGGATATAATAGCGAGCTGGCAAAAGAGAATAATTGTTATACTGATAGTGACTTAGAGGCCTGGCTTCTTGATTTCTCGTTGCCTCTACCCTTGTAGCCAACATCAAAAGCTGTTTAATTAGTCTCCTGCCACCATCGATGGCTCAAAACTTGGTTTATCGTTGTTCTAGCTGTCGGGTCTAGGTTTGTCATTCCGGATATCATGTTCTGTGCCTCAGGACCAAGCTCTGCTCCCCACTCCGCGAATCTTAGTTCAGGGTTGTCATTTACTGCCTGCTCGGTCGCTCTTGACGCTGATTTCAGAGCACGACGCCAATTTTCATTGCTGACCTGCATAAGAAGCCCTTCGGGAACTGGCCCAAAGTATGAAAAATGACGAGTCAGTACCGCTTGTTCTGGTGTTATACCATGCTTTACAAGCTCCTCGTAATCGTTCAGGAGTAGAAAGGGCCCGCCCCCAAGAGTATATATGCACTATGAACAGAATTAGCGTAACTTTTTTACTTTTATCATAGCACACCTACTACTAGTCCAAACGAGAATATGTCTGACGCCTTGGTTACACCTGTTCCAGTTTGTCCCTCTGGGCTTCGCCACATCGCGTTGCCTATTGCGTACGGGGTTTGAAGTGCCTGTCCATCTTCTAACTTGCAAGCAATGTCAAAATCACCTAGAGCCACATCGGTAACTATTTCGTTGCCGTTGTTGTCGCAAGTCCAGTTTAGTAAAACATTATCTGGCTTTATATCTGTTGACATAGATTGATTAGTTGCATTAAATTATAGTATTTAAATTATAAACAGTTTACCAATGTGAACCCAGCTTTTACGGTGAAGCTCTTTTATTGCTTCTGCTACGTGTCGTAGGATCTTATGCCGCTGCAGCGGAGGAAAGTCTGAGTTATTCTGAATTAAGGAAAGCAGGGTGCTTTTATAATAAGGATAGACCAGAATGCCTTCCTCCTGGTTGCAATCAATGTGCATTCGGAGGCAACGGGAGCCTGTAAACTCGGCTGCGAGGCGGAGAGACAGATCGTAGAAGGGCCTAGGCACGCGCTTAACGACGAAAGATGCATTCTCAGACCTACATAAGATAGTTTAGTGAAAGTGGTAGGCTGTGAGAAGAATTCATGGAGTTCGAGATGTACTCGGCTTTGAAGATGCTAAGGTTGTGGTCCTCGCGATGGCGCTGGAGTACCTCGCCTTGGACGTAAACGCGACCGGATTCGCCCACTATGGTCGATGCCATTCTGATGTCTGTGCGGCGGGCAAGACGGCCGAGATGTATATAGCGAGCGAGACGATTGAGAAGCATCGAAGGACAACAGGGTATAAAAGGTGGTCGAGAGGGAGGAGATGGTCAAATCATCTGAATACCTCTTTTCTCCAGCCACTTCCACCCGCCACAGTAGGTATGTACCTAAGGTATCGTCATAGTTATTTTATGTATATATGTACGGTAGCATGCGTTGTTTCATATCGGATTAGTGCCTTGATATTTTTACATTCTACCTAGATAATGGGATGGTAATCTGATTTGGAAGTCTTGTCTGTGGCTGTAGTATTCTGGGACCTCTTGGCCGTTCTTAAATACCTAGCCCTCTAACACTTTACTTACCAGATGATCCTAGGTATGTCAGTAGGTAGGTAATGTGACATAATCTGTACGTGGTACCTTCAAGGTAGGTACAGGTAGGTAAGGTTCCGAGCTCTGACTCCAGGCTTGTGATCGCTACACCTGCACTCTAACATACATTAGGTACATACATAGGAAGGCTACACGTGTTACTGCGCAGTATGTACCAAAGAATAGGTACATATTGATCTGACCTGGGTATGTACCTAACCTGTGTCAGAAGTGGGTCAACAAGGGTCTAAGATAACACACAGTACGATACCTACCTACCTGCGCATTACCTACCTCTACGTGACAAAAAAGGCAACATTAACATCGTCGTCTCTCAACCTATTGACAAGACTGCAAACTTACTACCCAAGTACCTACCTATTTTGCGCCATGTGATGCACTCACCATTCTCCTTACCCTTACATTGATGAATCAACGAAGCGTCTCTCCCTTACAATTAGGATGGCTATGTCTATCTATTATAGACTTCTTACCCCCTTCTCGACATCAATGATAGCAGATTGCATGCACAAACTCTTGATCGATTCCTGTTAACCGACCTATCATTTCGTCATACGCATCTGCCTTCGTGCTACTATCGCCATTATCGACATTCGCGCCATTTACCTCACGTTTGTTTAACTTTTGCTGCCACATTCGACCTCACCTTCGCCTCGAGCCGCATATTCATATAAAATCAGGATGCACTCCCCTCGCTTCGACAGTCCGCTCGACCACTCCAACCTCTATACCTCCTCATACCCGACCGATAATACCAGTCTGCTGTGGGATCGCATTCTCCAGCCGGGCGTCCTTGTCCCCGCTGGTATTCTCCTGTTGACTATTCTTTACCAGGCACTGCATTCTTGCGCTCTTCTCTCTCGTGCGAGGCATCCTGGCGAGCTTCTCTGGGATCTCATAGTCACAGTCATCCCCGCGAGGTCCCTCTACGCCCTCGACCACTGGCTTAACCCGCCCATATTTCCTGTCCCCGAGTCTTTGTTGCCTGCTCGGCCGAACTCCTATGCCGCAAAGAGCGACCTACTTCGCCGAATCCTCAGTATGGACAAGCCTAAGGGTATAATGAACGCTGTGGCGCATGCTGGGAGGAGCATATCCTCGTTATCGAACGCCAAACCCAAACACACGACCGACCAGCCACCTGGCCTGGGAAACTACGACAATTCCTGCTTCCAAAATAGTATTCTCCAGAGTCTTTCTTCATTAAAATCTTTGCCGGTCTATCTTGCGAGCGCCTTGGAAGACGCCGAAACTGCCAACAACAAGCATGACTCGAGCTCGGTTGCGACGCTGCGAGACTTGCTTTCCAGGTTGGGAGACGAACACAACAATGGAATGACATTGTGGACACCCAAGAAACTGAAGTCGCTTGATACATGGCAACAGCAAGACGCACAAGAGTATTATTCCAAAATACTAGATGAGATAGACAAAGAGGTTACGAAAGTCGCCGTAGCCCAGTACCGTCCCTCTGGCTTGGAGACTACTAGCGCCAGAGATGACACTGCTGAGAGCCAGCATAGTGACGACAGCGGATACCAGTCAATCTCCAGCCTAGGCAAAACCAGATCCGAGACTAGGATTACGAAGAACCCTCTTGAAGGCCTAGTTGCCCAGCGAGTCGCTTGTATTCAGTGTGGCCACTCCGAAGGTCTTTCCATGATACCGTTCAACTGCATTACTCTCAGTCTTGGGGTTGGTCAAGGCGTCCATGATTTATTCGAGCGCTTGGATTCCTACACTGCCCTCGAATCAATCGAAGGCGTCGAATGTGCCAAGTGCACTCTATTAAAGATTCAGCGCCTCTGGAATATCGTCCTAGCCCGGAATAGAGAGCTCGGTTCGTCAGAAGAGGCTCTACGAGAAACCCTTGCAAGGCTCAAGGTTATTGAAGAAGCGTTAGAAGACGACGATTTTGAAGAGCAGACGCTACGAGACAAGTGCAAGGTATCTAAACAGCATCGAGTCTCTTCAACCAAAACAAAACAAATGGTAATAGGTCGTCCACCCTCGAGTCTTGCTATCCATATCAACCGGTCCGTGTTCGATGAGAACACAGGCCAGATGTTTAAAAACCTTGCCGCGGTCCGCTTTCCAAGTACATTGGATCTAGGGCCATGGTGTCTTGGGAGCGCAGGGTCATACGCTCCTAACTACGGCGTAGTTGATTTATCAACTGATGTGGCCCAGGGTGCTGAAGAGCAGTGGAGTTCGGATCCAGAAAGTTCCATGGTGTCCGGTGATCTCAAGCCCTCCAAGATTAGCGGTCCAATTTACGAGCTGCGAGCAGTCATCACTCATCAAGGCCGACACGAAAACGGGCATTACGTTTGTTACCGGAAACACCCTCGGCGAGTGGTTGGAGCCGATAATGACCCCAATGGAGAAGACGAATCGCCCCTAGACAGTCAGGGTGGCGATGATAAAAACTGGGACACCAATTCGGATCTCAAAACCACAAGCGAAGATTCGAAATGGTGGCGGTTAAGCGACGAGACTGTCTGGGAAGTTACTGAGGAAACAGTACTCGCCCAAAGCGGCGTTTTTATGCTCTTCTACGATTGTGTTGATCCCAATTCCGTTCTCGTTTCTGACGGCCAAAATGATCATCCCATGGATTCAAATGATAACGAATTGACCGGACTATCTGGGTCTCACGAAGTGGATACGAGCCTTGATGCTGAAGACGAATTTCATGATACTCTGCCAGTGTTTAATGAACCTGACAAATCTGAAGCGATAAGTCGGCTAACCAACGATTCGCCTAGCTTCGAAAACCCTACCAGGCGCGGCGCGAGTAAGCAGCCGGTAGAGTATACATCTTGTCTATTCCCCCTTCTCAAGCAGAACGAAAAAGTCGACTCTATGATACCAATAAGCTGGCCGAATAGCTAGCGGCTATCCGTTCACGGGTAATAGTGATAATATTGTAGCTTCCAAGCGTATATAAACTTGACTTAGATATAGCGTAGCATAGCATTGGCGTTTCTCGGGGCACGGATTGATGACTTGATAAAGAGCAATACATACAGGCCCTTTCATGTTCGGACGAGTATCTGGTAACTCTACTCCTGTGTATGTGTTCTATTAACATCGCTAAATTAAGCATTTTCACGATTTAATAGTCACCAGATATTATAGTACTATTTAGCTGCTTTCATGCCTAAGTAAATGATCGATAATGCTGCTGTCTCACACACCATAAAAACAATAGTGATAATTAAGGTACTAGCCTCGTGTCTATACGATTACATACGAACATGGCCGAAACTAAGCTCACTCCTCCCGAGAAGAGATAGCTGCCAGGAAGAGAAAGCTACGGCTCGGCTTCATTAAATCTAACTATCCCGATGTATGATGATACCACCGTAGCTGTTGTAGTTAAATTTCTATCGCTCTTGCAAAATGTAGTAAATATTCTAGGCGCAAGAGTGTTAAACTTACAACAGCTCAAATTACCTGAGCTACTACGGGTTCGTAGTGTTATAAAATGGTGGCCATCCTGCTGGCGTTCAGGCGGAGTCCGGCATGCTGTAAAGGACAGTTCACTAAGCTTACATAAAGTTTACCTTGAGCATTTATGTATGAATACACGAGAGGTAGGTTTCCCATAGCTATTCCCTAAGTCTCACAAAAGACTTAGAGGGATTTCATCGCTTAGGCAGACACGTCCCTCGGTGATGGACGGGCTTTTATTCCATATGTTACCGATTGTAGCATGAAACCATTCAGCCGCTCACCATGCTCGCAGTCTTTCGGCTAAAAACTGCATTATAGGTAGCATCTCCTCGCGGCTTTTGGGCATGCCATCGTCAGGTTTCCTCCACTTGACTTCGCGGACGTCGAAGAACTCCTTCTTTAGAAGTTCTACAGCGTCGCCGTCTAGGGATTCACTGTTCCTGCCATAACAGACTAAGACGGGCGTCCGGGCCTTGTCTCTTGCACTCAGTGTCGGTATCATGCTAAAGGGTAGCTGTCCACCAATAGACACGGCGCCCTTAAAAGCAGTTCCTGTAGTTCTCTCCCCATCAGTCACATCCACGACCTTCTCGTCATGCCTCAGCCTCGAAGCAAGGCCGAGAGCGAGAGAGCCGCCCTGTCCAAAGCCGAAGAGCAAGATATCGTTCGTTTCCCACCCGCATCTACCCACTAGGGTCTCCCGAACCAATTTCTCAAGGACCAGTTCCCGGGCTTTGGAGAAGCCCGGGTCAGGGTCTAAATCACCTGTGGCTGGTGAGAGCGTTAAGTCATCTCCCCAGTGAAAGTGCTTGGTGGGGCCGGCGAGGTCAATCTCGGGCAGACCTAGCAGCGCCGGCGGTAGAGGCGAGATGCCGCGGACGGAAATGGAGAGGGTGCCCGGCAGATTGATACTTTTGGCAAAAGCGGCAAATGAGGCCTCGGAATCGCCGAGTCCATGGAAGAGAATGAGGATGGAGGTTGTCGTCTCTGGGACTTCTGGGAATACTAGTGAGATTTTGAGCGATGGCTCGAGGTGTGCGAAGTCCTCGAGTTTAGGGATTCGAGTAGGCATGGCGTGTTAGTGCGTTGGTATGAATGACAAAATTACTGAAGAGACATATATATAAATATATAAAAAAAATATGAAATAGAATGTGAGGGATTTGGGTATCTAATAGGAATGTGAACATGGGTAGAATTGGTAACACAAGTAAGTGCATGTGGAAGTTAAACTTATAGTAGATACATCATCTATCCACCTAACCCACTTTAGGTAGTGACTGAGAGCTTGAAAGCAGCTACTTGTATCTAATCCCTGCTCATAAACCCTGTCTCACCATGCGGGAGATCCTTAGGCCTGCCTACCTTAGGTACATACATACATTAGATACCTACATCTCTGATACCCATCTCAAACATCCTACCTACAGCCTACATAACGTTAACTACTACCTAAACCTAAAATACCTAATCCCATAAGGTTATGGCAACAAAATAGCCACCGAGACGACACAACTGGGCTTCGCCATTACACAAACAACGCACACACATCAGCGAATATATCAACGAATCTCGAACGGCTCATGAGTAACCGCTGCGACCCCTAGTGCGCTAGGCAGGCAGGTGGGTATTGAGCGGCACCGACGAACAACGACGACTACGACTACGACTACGACTACAGCAATAGCAATAGCTCGAGCTTCAGAGGACCACCGGATGCATCGTCAACGCGACCATGTCCAACAGGTATGGCGGGTCGTACCGCAACGGTGCGTACGGGAGGCAAGAGAGGCAAGAGAGGCAAGATGACGGCTACGACTATGATTCCGCCCCGCCGCAGCCCAGCGCCCCCAGCGCCCGACGCTCGCCCTTCGAACCTGGCCGCATCCCCTCGTCCGGCTCCTCGTCGACGTCGAGGCGTCCGCGTGGGAACGAAACCAATGCTGAGCGCCAGATTACCCAGGTGCTGGAGCACATCAAGGCCGAGTGGCCTTCCATGATCCAGAATGACTGCATTCCCGTCTCCCTGGCCCTGCAGCTGCTCGACAACAGCTCCGTCGGACGCGCCCACGAATACGGCAACTTCAAGAAGACGCACCAGTATCTGCAGGACTCTCTGAAGGGCATTGTGCACGAGCACCACCAAGGCTTCAACAGCTCCATCGGCACATTCCACAAGATCCAGGGCAGCATCCAGGCCTCGCAGAAGCGCGTACGCGCCCTCAAGGAGTCCCTGGCCGCCTCCAAAACCAGCCTGTGCACCTCCGATCCAGAACTCAAAAAACTATACAAGTCGTCGCAGATGTATGACGAGGTACTGCAGACTCTAAACGAACTCGAGGACTTGCGCACCGTACCCGACCAACTCGAGGCTCGAATCTCTGAAAAGCGTTTCTTGACCGCCGTCGAGGTCCTGCAGAATGCATTGCGCAAACTGCGGAAACCCGAGCTCGACGATATCGGCGCCCTATCTGACCTTCGAAGCTATTTGGCGAACCAAGAGACGGCTTTGATGGACATTTTGGTCGAGGAATTACACGAGCATCTGTATCTAAAATCACCTTATTGCCAGGAACGTTGGCAAAGCCTGGCCAAAAACCAAGGCGCCCAGACCCAGAATTATAGCGACTCGGAAGCCATCGCTACTTTCAATGGCGTGCTTGACGCCTTAGATCTAGAACACGCCGTAACCGAGGACCCTTCCAAGAATCCAGAAGCAGACACTTCTTGGTATATCGCCCTACTCGCCGAATCTCTTAACAAACTTGGAAGGTTAGGGAGCGCCGTCGACACCTTAAACCAGCGGCTTCCCGTCGAGCTCTTCTCCGTAGTGAACGAGACCATTAATGATGTTGACTTAAGACACCCAAGTTCGCTTCGCGGGGGATCAAGCAACAGCCAAGGACTCCACATATATAACAATAGGGAAACCCAGATGCGGGCCGACGTCATCTACGACCTTCTGTGGACGCTGTATGGGAAATTTGAGGCCATTGCCGAAGGGCACCGCGTATTCCATGAAGCCGTCAAATCCCTTGCCCGCCGGGAAGGCGTTGGGAACACATCACAACTTCTTGGAAGTTTTAGGGAACTATGGAACCTTTATCAGAACGAGATACGTTCACTTCTTCATAATTATGTAACTACAGATGCAGACATTTACCAATCTGCCTCCTCCATGAGAAACGGCACAGTCCTGAATGGGAATAGAGATACGCAGAGGGAAAGCCTTTTCAAGTTTTCAGAGGCGGACCAGAAGTCTATCGAAATGACTACAGAATACGAAGCTCTGGACAACATCATCCAAACCGCCGTACCAGGCCTTACCTCCAATGGTCGGAAGTCTCAGACCGCAGGTAAAAAAACATATTTAATTGGGAGAGAACCACGGAAGAGCACACTAGGCGGAGGACTCAATAGCAAGAACACACCAGGCTCCTATAAGTCCCTGGTAGAGCCCAGCGTTTTCAACATGAGCCTCCTCTTACCACCAACTCTCGGGTTTATTGAGAGGCTAAGGCCTATCATACCTCCGGGTTTCGACCTAAAAGCCACCGTGCTGACGTCTTTCCTTGATAATTTCTTGGTCAACGTTTTCCAGCCCCAGGTGGACGAAACCCTCGGCAAGCTTAGCGATGGAGTACTAGGCGAAGCTGATTCGTTCCAACAAGACCCAGACTGGGGCTTAGTGGCACGGCGACCAGTTTCCAAAGGAACGACTGCATTTTTTGCCATAGTCACAGCCTTTTGTCGTATGCTTGGCGACATTCCCCCCGATCAGGCCCTCAGTACTCTTATTATATCACAAATGATGCGCTATTACGATAGATGTTATGAATGGTTCAAATCTTTAGTCTCAAAGGCCCAAGACTCAAATTTCGCATCACAAGACCTACGGTTCTCGGCGAAGCTAGCAACTACAGAAGGCGACATTCAAGATACGATCCAAAAGCTCTGGACGTCGGATACCCTTGACCGCGAACTGATAGAGAAAGAGGTTGGGTTACTGATAATGCGCACCAACGAATCCCCTCTAGGCCCCAGTGACGTAATTCAGGATCGGGACGTGATCTCCTCACTATGTCTTCTCTACACCAGTATGAAGTGGCTCTCAACCAAGATCACCAGCCTAAGACATATCACCGAACACAACACAGATTCATCGAAATCTATGGTGCCAAAAGATCAGAGTCGACAATGGAGTCTACCGAATGATCCCAGCAAGGCCAATGGAGAGCAACAAGGTCCCGTGTATCTACCTATGACACAAGAAACTGTTCAGTAAGCATTCCCACTTCACGCCCCTTACTTGTGATCATTATAACTAACTCGTCTGTAAAGATCTTTCGATCGAATTGTGTCTTCATATGAAGAATTAGCAGCTACCGTCCTCTTGACACTTCACATGGAGGTCCGCTGCCGTATCATTCAGTCACTACGTGTGGCGCTGTCGCCCGAGACGGCGCCTTACGTTCTTGGTGATCGGGAGATCAAGGAGCCGGACCCACAGATTCTATCCTTGAACGCCGAGTTAATCGCCTACGATGAAACGGCCGTACGCTTTCTTCGTGATCGAGAGATCGCCTTCGTACGGACGGGCCTTGGCCTGTTGATTAACTCATATCTCGTATCTAATGCGCTATCTACGCAGCCTATGAACATGCGTGGCTGTGAGCGCATGCAGCTAAACATACTCGTGCTTCAACAAAACCTCAAGAATATTGAGGCGGACGTAGATCTTGCCAGGGCAGGCAAATATTATGAACTATTTGAGCAAGGCCCCGACGCGATCGTGGAGAAGGCAAGGCGGGATAAAGAGCGAGAGGCAGACGCCGGCTCTAGTCCCGAGGCGGATAAATTCAGTTATGATGAACTCAAGGCACTCGTTGAGTTGTGTTATAGTGTACAACTTTCCGATCCCGAGAGGGGCGTCAATGCTGCTGCAAAGAGGCAGATGGGAGAAAAGATTTTGGCCCTCAGCGAGTATATGTGGCAAACGTAGAGCCGTATAATAAGAAAGCCCATAACTCTGATTGCTTCCAACATCAATAAACATACCGATATCTATATAAATACAACTAGACATCGTCACAAGAGGTACGGGTAGGTATCCAAGGTCTTGCGTAGGTAGACTAAGGCAACTATACGCGAGCCCAGAGCTTAGGTAGACCGTCTATGCGTTCTCCTACTCCGTTAAAGGAAGTACCCTCGACATTAGAACTTTTCCATCTACTTATGTCTTACCCTCTCATTGCTTTGCATCCGAATTGAGGCTTAGATAGTTATTTTAGAGAGCAGGAAAATCATAGAAGCGCCGATCACCGTGGCCAGTAGACCTAACTCTAATCATGTAGAAAGAGAGTGGTTACATAGGTAGACATGTGACGTGTTTGGTTTAATCACCGAGGTCAAGTTTGCCTAGTATGGATGTGAAAGCCTAATTAAAAGCTTAACGAAAATATATACTGTAAGCTGGTGTTTTGGCTCGCGGTGGGCGGTCCGGTATTGATTTGACCCAGTCTCAGCCCAGTGGTTTTTTATTAGTAGCAATATAGCGCATATATCTACGAATGAATACTCTAGAATCCACATTGGCAGCGGCGAGGAGTAACAGGTCAACTGACTCAAGTTATTTATTTCATGAGACTTGTTTCGTTATTCCTTTGTAAGTGGCTAAGCATGCACCTATATTCTTGAATAGAGCCTCTCTCTCTGGTCATCCTTATGGTTATCACGTGACATGCACTTACAAGCAACCGTGCATACCTACAGGTATGCACCTAGGCCGAGCAACCTTGGATATCCATGGCTTTGCTGTGGCGTAGAATTATTATATATTTCCTAGATAGGTATATATGTACTCAGTTACTCACTTAACTACAACATGCGATGTACGTAGTACACATCAGTCGCCTTCTCTATCAATCTCAGCTAGGTCGTGACATAGAGCGATTATATATATAAACATCACGTGACCATGTATAACCCAGTTATTATCTTCATGGAGAGTCGGACGCAGTCAACGCATCACTATCTAGTATATATATAATGCTGATGATATTGTTGTTGATGGCGGATGAGAGGCCTCTCGGGTACCAACGGCATAAGAAGGGAAACAACGGAAAGTTGGATTGACGTGGACGTTGATAATGTCATGATGCCAGCGGCGATAGTAGGTGACGTGGGGGAAGGGAGGGGGACAAGGGTTGTGAAGCGCATGACGATAGTGTAGCGAAAACATCCATTGCCGTCCTACCTATCAATACGGAGGTCTGCGTAATTGCCGTCGATCGCCTCTCTTGTTCGCATCACCACCTTATACAATAAGGTAAAAAAAAAGCAGGTCGTGAGTAGATTATACGTCAAAGACGGGAAATCATAAACCAACCAGAATAGCAGCAAGTATGGGTGCTAAAAGGAGCTAGACATTCCATTTCCCACCCCATCCATCGTTTTGGGTTAATAATAGACCGATACATATATGTATAAATATATAAATACACATATCTATACGTAGATGTATAGGCGGTACGCACCTTGGTAAACGATAGATAAGTGCTATGTCATGTGCAAACTACGAAACAACCTCTCCGAGCAAAAAAAAAAAAAAAAAAGACACTATTTTGACTCCTACTGGACATGGCGCAGCGGATTGGGTGGATGTTGTTAGGATTGACGTGACGCCACAGGGTACGGCATGGTTGCAATTCCTTGATGGATGGGAACCTCTGATGGGAAGATACCAAGATCCCCGCTGCGTGCTGTGCGTGCACTATAGACTGCCTATAGCAGCAAGCTCAAGGGCTACGGCTGGTTGCACTGCATATGCGCAACGGCGCCCAATTTCGGGCGGGCTTGCTTGTTTATTGTGGTCCGTTTCAAGTTGGAAGCCACTGAGCAAGGGAATGTTGGCCCGCGGCAGGTTAAATTCATCAAATTGTCATCCCAAATCGGGTTAGCCCAAATGGCGGCGCGTCCGCCGTTTAGTTGGCGTTTACTTACTTCTCATAGGTACGTACATCGGTAGGTACCTTCTAGCACGCTACTGTACAGTGCCGCAGGAGGCAGTAAGGAGGCGGTAGGGAAGTGATAGGTAGGGGGAAATTGGGTCACAGCCTACCTATGCGTTGTAGGTTAGGTACATTTGGTTTCGTGGTTTCCTCTGTATCAGTATGCGTACAAAAATTCTTGAGCCACCATCTTTGCCCCTAAAACAGACCGACCCAGTCCCTAATAGTCCCTACCTAGTCTAGCAGTCCCTAAAATTTTCTAGGATCGATCGGTGGTTGGTTGGATCCTCACACTTGATGCTTGACCCTGACTCTTAGACTCCTCCTATTAGGTACCTAGGTATGTGCCTGCCTCCAAAACATGACAGGCTAGCTCACACTGACAACCAACCAACTGACAATCTTAAACCACGATCAAGCCGTCCATCCTTCCTCCTAACTATCTACCTGCCTCTCTTCTCTCTCACTCTGTCTCTCTGTCTGTCTCTCTATCGCTCCTCTCAACTACATACAATCTTATTATTCATCGTTCAGCGAGAGGGTTAATAATACTACCTCGGCGGCTCTAGTTGTCCTCTTGTACATCAGCTCCCCCCTCTCTCCCGCCCTTTTCATTCGCTTTTTTTTCGGGGTTATTTCCCTTCCCTTAACTGGTCTACGCTAGGATCATTTGCCCCGTCGTTCAGCACCACCCCTGTCAGCCGCCTCCTGAGTAGCAAGGGCAGAAGGGCAGAAAAGGGTGTCATTGCAGCGCAATCGAACTCCGGCGAGAGATTGCCTTGATTCACCAATCATCGCCAAGGAACCGTCATTTCGTCCGCGTTCTCGCGCCCTCCCGACTGGCACTCTCCACTGACCTCCTGAGCGAGTCTAATGACTTACAAGTTATGCATTTGAGCGAGCAATGAAACGACAAAGACTATAGCATTGCAATAAAGACATTTATTCCGTGCTTATTGTCCCCAGCATCTCGAAACCCCCATTAATCATTATCCATCGCCTCAGGGAATCCTCGAGCCTCAACCGAGAATTTCTCTATTCTCTCACGTTCTTTTCCTCTCTTCGACGTCGCATTTTGGCCCTTGACTTTACGTGCCTTAATACAGAATAAGCCATTCGTTACCGCGCATCCATCTAGCCGGCCTCGACACAACGAACGCGCTCGAATCCTACCGCTATTAGTTTTTTGTGTCCCTACGATCATTACCGCCGGCTTGCGCATTCCAGTTTTTTGTACTCCCTTTATACGCCTGGAAACCAGGTTGCCAGGGACGAACATTTCCTCAGGATCGACAGTTTCCCACTTGTACACACGAAATAATCGGGTTGGCCGGGAGTTCAATTGACAACATGGCGTAAGTCTCAGTAACAAATAGTGGGCCAGACAAAAATTAACCATCTACTCTACTAGCAATCTCGGGTCAGCCTTCCGTTCGTTTTGGCATACTATGACCAGTTATGACCGACGTATGTTTGCCATGTTCAAAGAACGGGGATGTGAAAAAACGCAGACAAGGTTGCTAAAAATTTATATATGCAGACTCGAACTATGATTCCCCCCATCGAACAGGCCGCCACGTGCCTCTAAACCGACAAAGCACGTTGACATCGGTTGCTACCGCCTCCGAATCCCGCGCCGATATCACATCTCCCTACCAAGATGACTTAGGTCGGTTATCCAACCAAGCGGATGGAACTGCATACATGGGTGCAGGCATGCCCTCAGCATCCCCGCTGTCACCTGGCTCTAATGGGCCTTACTCGCCAGGCTTGAGATCTTTCAATGCCCGGAGGGAGAGCTCAAGACATGATGGTTTTGAAACAGTAAGCAGTCCTGGCGACATTCAAATGCAATCCTTTGCCGATGGCGCGCCCCCGGCTCCTCCGGTGGGTCACTCATGGAAGCGCATAGATCGATGGGCTGAGGAGAATTATCCCGAACTTTTCGATCAGCTCTGCGAAGGTTGCACAGATAATGATTTAATCGAGCTTGAGCACCAGCTCGACTGCTCACTACCTCAGGATTTGAGAGATTCGCTTATGGTTCACGACGGCCAGGAGCGGGGTGGCAATCCTACCGGCATAATTTTCTCCTCCATGCTTCTCGACTGTGAAGAAATGGTGCAAGAATGGGATCAATGGCGGAGAGTGAACCAACAATATCTACTAGAGACTTCGGTGACAAGACCCGCGGCTCCCTCTAAGGCCTTTGGTGGTAGCAACGAGGCTTCCTCCTCTCGGTCAGCACCAGGGTCTCCGGGGTCCCAGACGGGCTCACAGAAAAGCTCGTGGCGGCAAGATCTCCAGGCACGCCAAGACTCAGTGCCCGCCGGCGCCATCCAGCGGGCTTACGCTCACCCGGCATGGATTCCTCTCGTACGAGATTGGGGCGGAAACAATCTGGCTGTTGACCTAGCACCTGGGCCAACTGGGATTTGGGGCCAAATCATCTTGTTTGGCCGAGACTACGATACGAAATACGTCGTTGCTCGATCGTGGGCCGCTTTCCTTGCGATCCTCGCAGATGACTTGAACAGTGGCAAATGGTTCGTAGATGAGGATACTAATGAGCTCAAACTACGCGAGTTTAAGACCACTCGGGTTGAGCCCTCCTATTTCGATATCCTTCGTTGGCGGATGGACCAAAAGCACGGCCGTACTGCGAAGACGGTTGCCAAGCGGAAGTCTGGAGTACCAGGAGGTGCTGGGTCCCCTGGGGGCTCTCCCTACTCCGGCCCCGTCGATGCCAATGGTGACGCTCGTGGAAGAACATTACAGCGACTTAGCAGTCCATCGCCATTAGTCAGCCCTGCTCGAGCCGGGTTTGGGAAACCCAGCGCGCTTGCGCGAGTTGCAGAGGAATCGGGGCATCCGGATCCAAGACTCGTAACTAACGGCATCAAGGAGGATAAGCTCGTGGAAGTCGAAACTCCGAAGGCGCAGAAGGACGCGAACTCAGCTACTCAGCAAGACGTTGCCCCCGAGGCCAAGGGCAAAGCGTCATCGTCATCCAAGACGGAAGAGGACCTGACGAACGGTCACACAGACGACATTGAAGGAGGCATGAAAACCATAGAGATCTGATGAGAGTTCCACGACAAAAAGCAACGATAGCTATGTTCCACGACCAATACATATCTAGCAAAAGGGCGGCGTTTGGGGCATCGGATTTAGCAAAGGTTTCACGAGTATTACCTTGCGAGCGTCTCTAGGGGTTTCACCACTTCTCTGATAATACCATGGCATACTTACACGCCGTTTATTCTCATGAATGCCCCGGACTGGTGGCATGTGGGAGCTTGGTCTCCCCATCGCTCACACGCATACACGGGAGCCATGAGCGTCATTTTAAGGTGGCTAGTAAGCGCCCAAGACCATGGTGGATCTTCAATTCCTGTACGAAAACCGTGTTTGTCTATTCTGCTTCGCAAAGCTCGGACGCCCGTCGGCAAGACATTGATCCAGCTCTGCGCTCGGAAGCAGCGGCGCATTGACTCGGCGGTTCTGCTTAGGGAAACGCTACAATAGTGACCTGTATAAAGAGGGAGGCGTTCGTATTCGTTTCTCACGATTTTTGATGACGGGGCGGGTTAATAGATCTGACGACCAACCCCAGGGCATACATAGCCAGGGTTCACGAGTCGGCATTGGAGGAAGCAATATCTATACAGTCAATTCTAGAGACAGCGGCTTACAGCTAGATGCACGCCAATGGCAGTGCAATCAATGGTGGACTGCGTAATTGGATTGCACCACCCAGTTCGTAAAATATAATTCAATACGCCAACCAGAAATATTTTATATTCTCATGATAATTATAGCCCAGTATTTTCTTGGTCATGTGTTTAAATTACTCAGACTATCTAAGATTCCAAGCACAAGTAATCCAGGGAATGGACATCTGCATCACGTGATTTTGGCCCCTTTCATCTGGCCGTCATCTGTCTAACCTACCTACCTACAGTACTGTGGATACCTAGTCTAGACTACCTTGTAAGTACATATGTAAATAACAAGGCTAATCAAGCGTCATCAGCCTCAAACCCCTTCTCGACAATCAAGCTTAATCCAGCTGCCTCAGCCTACCTCTCCATTATCGACCGCGTCCAACCACCAACCAACTCGTACCACGTACCTGTCTAACCCTCGAAAGCCCAGAGTATCGAGGCTCTCCAAGCCTAGCTACCACCATCCCACGCCTTTCGATTTCCCAACTTCCTTCGAGGCGAAGCGCGAACACTATGGAAGAAGATCGCCTCTGGAAATTTAGCAAGCCAGCCTGGCTCAATAGCGCCTGGGCGCGCAACGCAGGCGTCTACACGGCCGGAGCTCTGGTGCGTGTCTCCTTGATTTGACATATAGCCCTGACCCAAGCCGAAATCCAAAACCCAAATCCAGCAGAACCGAACCGAACCGCCGCCATCGCCGCATTCCCATTCCCTCACTCACACACACACACATTGCACACACACACTCTCTCTCTCTCTCTCTCTCTCTCTCTCTCTCTTCCTCTTTCTCTTCACCACACCTGAAATGATAATGATGACGATGCGACTAACAGACTAAATAGTTCTCGCTCGCCTTCTACGTGCTCATCGACGCGGCCGTGTGGTCCAAGTCGGGGCTCAACATGTCGGATGTGCACGTGACGTTTGTGGACTGGCTGCCCTTCATCTTCAGCTCGCTGGGGATGCTGATCATCAACTCGGTGGAGAAGGCGCGCCTGTCGGCCGACTCGTTCAGCTACTCCGGTTCGGGCGTGGCGTGGAAGGCGCGCGTGGTGCTGTTCCTCGGCTTCGCGGCCCTCGCTGGCGGCATGGCGGGAGGCGTCGTCGTCTTCGTGCTCAAGTTCGCCGTACAGCAGGTCGCCTGGCCCATGCTGGGCATGGGCGTCGAGAACATCGTCGCCAACGGCCTCGTCGGCCTCTCCTCCGTCGTCCTGTGGGTTAGCCAGAATATGGAGGACGAATACAGTTACAACTTGGCTTTGTGAGCGAGCGAGCGAGCGGCGGGTGAAGGAGATGGCGTCTATTAGGTAGTTGGTCGCATGGCTTTTTCCCCCTTAACCCCTATCCCTCTGATCGTATGGTTGCGCCGGCGCTTGTGGCTTTGCGAGGAGAGAATGAACGGTACATATTTCATACGCTGAGTGCGTAGGGTACTTTAAGTTTGCCATGGTTATATAGGTAATATGATTGTCGGACAGAACGCATATTTTTCTTGAATTGGAGTGCTGGGTCTATGTACACATCGAATCTCTTACCGTGCTGAAAGGTTACATAGATGGCCCTACTGGGCAAATATGAAATGAATGTTGATATTCATTCAAGGTTACGGATCCCCTATCTTGTGCGATGAATCCATGAATTTTCGGGGTACACACTCGCTCGACATTGGCAGTGTAAACTTACATCAGTAAGAAAGAATCTCTACTAACCAATATATTATATTCACTCTAGCAATCTTTGCAGGGCACTCACTATACCTTGCTTTACCGGTTTGTTTCATAATCCAGTATAAGTAAGATCCTACTATGTCAGTCAGACCTCTCTAGTTTCCCCCATACAGTATTTTATATGACTATGATCTAAACCATAAAGTCACTAAACTAGATAGTTGGAATAACAGAACCATCTATTATCTTGCGTACGTAATGTACGGGGCAAAGCTAAAGTGCGGACGCATGGACGCGTAAGGTTTATTGTACAGGAGTGCAGGAAACATGTGTAGACTACATACGGAATACAGGATACTTTACTTAGCTTTATTTTAGTTGCATGAGGCTAACATTAGCAGCTGTCTATGTATGGATGCATAATAAAAAGGATTTTCAGCTTGACATATGTTGAGTGAGGGAAAAGGAGAAAAAAATATCAAAAAGCTGCCCAAGGTGAGGATCGAACTCACGACTTCCGCATTGCTTTCATGCTATTTCGCGCAGTGCCAAATAGTATAAGAACGGCACGATACCACTTCGTCACTCAGGCTTCAAGCTCTCGGGCTTGATGAAGTACTGATTAGGAAAGTTCTAAACTAATACTATATACAAGTAATAAAATTAAATTTTTTACTTAATTAAGTTTATTAGGTACATATCTAGCTAATATATTGTTTATAAGCATTATTTCTTTATTATTTAATTCATTATAACATTATTAACTAAAATATTAAAGTTATTAATTGAAACTACAGTTGAACAGTTGAACGGCTGTTAATTTTACGTGCATACTGCCAGTATTGCCCATAAAAGGGCCGGAGATAAGGGTCAGAGTTATGGTTCACTAGCCGTTAGAGAGATATTATGGAACTAACATGATTCGGTTCGAAACGGTCGATTGGGGATTCTTCTGGTGTTGATGGACTGGTTTGGCGTTATTTTCACCCTCGTCGGTGCTCGTGGCGAGAGTGAAAGGTACGGACAGTGTATTAGACTACCCCTCACGGTGGTTACCGTGTAAGGTCCTCCATTACAATCGTTAATCGTTACAGTGTGTGCGCTGTTGTATTGCATTCTTACGTACAGTAGCCACTGTGCTATTCTCTTTTACTAGCCACACCCCTTATGTAATCCCCCACGTGATCTTTTCAGGAGTGCTTCACCCTCCATCCTTCTTAGCCTCGTCTAGCGCGCTCTGCCGCCACCCTGTCGTTCCGGCGCCCCAGAACGCCCTATTTGCTGTTAGCCTGTTATATAGTTCTATAGCGTTTAGTGGTAGATAAGTATTATTATATACTCTAATAAGTATTTCCCTGATTTGGCCAGAGTGGCCCCCTTCAGAATCCGGGTTCATAAATACCCCGTATTTAACTGGTTCGCTAGCAATTAACTCTTTTGGCGATCGCGCCGTTGCTAATTTAATAAACAGTTCTTCTAATTCTGGCTCGTTTTGTTGATCAACGTCTAAAATTCGGAAAGCCGCAGGTATAGACAGGTCGGTTACTCTCTTTGCAGCATTAAGCTGGTCCGGCGATAACCACGGGGCATATTTTTGAAGTGTTTTTTTTCTACAATATATCCATGCTATTTGGGATATAATATAGATAATGTCATTGGGCGGGTTGACCTGTTGATAGGCGCTTGGATTAGGAGGTGGACTCGTATGAGCAGGGCGAAGACCTACAGTTCGCAGATGAGACGCTCTGGCACTTAGCGGGATAGACGGAGCCAAAGGCTGGGAGGTATCAGTAATACCGATGCTGCGAGCTAATTCTTTTCGAGGTGTCGAGAGGACTCCTTCTATGAACGCTTCTTTGTTTGGTATATCTAAGTTGGTCTTAGGGAGTTGGATTGGCAATGGCGCAGCGATATTTCCATCAACATTGGCTTCGGCAACCTTTAATCCCTTTTTTAGCTGCTCTGGGGTATGCAACGATAAGGCTCTGGCAAATGATTGGTGTAGCATTGTAGTGGGTAAGGTATTTGTGCGTGTCTTGGGTGGGAGAGTGTCGTGGGTGGGAGAGTGTCGTGGGTGGGAGAGTGTCGTGGGTGGGAGAGTGTCGTGGGTGGGAGAGTGTCGTGGGAGAGTGGGAGAGTGAGAGAGAGAGAGTATTGTACTATAGACATTTTAATGAATATTGTTCTGTAGGTTGCTACGATCTCTTTTGTTTGGTTTTTATTGTACTTTGTAACCAAACAAGCAATTATTGCTACATTAGGTACCTACCTAGGTAGGTAGGTATCCAACTGCTCGTTTGTAATACTTAATACTATCCACAATACTCTCCCACAATACTCTTCCTCCCACAACACTCTTCCTCCCACAACACCCTTTCACCCACAACACCCTTTCACCCAAGGCGCCCTTAACCATGATGTCTACACGTCCGGATATTACGGAAGACCAGATTTGCAACGCAGCTATCGAGCTCTGTAAAACTTCTAAAGAGTTTGCAGCTGAAAACCGAAGCCGTACAGTCGACGAGCATGAAAAATGGGAGAGTTATACTTCCCGCAGAATATCAGCAGCTTTTAAAGTTCTTGATATAAACGAGCAGTTATATCCCGAACTATGCCGAGTAGTAAAGAAATGCGCAACTGTACCTCTACACAAACTACAAAATACTGTGCCGGCAATCGATAAGAACGGATCTTATATAATTCCTACTGCTCGGTCCAAACCTGTATTTGTTAGATGTGCATTGCGGGCTGCAATCCGTTCTGATCTGGCGGCGGTGGCTGGTGGGGAATAGCCACGCCTACCCACATCATCTAGGTACTCGGATGTTTTAGCAAGCGCGGCAAGTTGGGAAGGCATCAAGTGGTCTAGGAAAGCATGGCAAGTCGAGTGCTCAAGCTGTACAGAGGAATTTCCATCCCAGTGCCTTGTGACGGGGGATCTCCAGAATCGACGTGATAAAGTATTAAAATTTATGCAGCTCTCACCAAATGTCAGGTAACGCTCCTAAATAGATCACGTGACAGATTACATAAATAAGTGTGGCTAGTAATAGTGGCTACTGACAGGTGCCTAAAAATACCTACTAGACTCGGTGTTTACTATGTACGGGGAAGCCCTCATAGTGGCATTAATCTCACCCGGCTTAACTACAGGGTTGAAGCGTCCCAACTACCTAATGTGCCGTCCATTACCCCTGCTTTGTGTAAATGTATAGAAAGCACCACCGTAGGAGCTGCCATATAGCTATTGTTGCGCCCGCAATAGCAAGAGACGACTTATAGTTCAACATCGCTACTGGCGATGGCTGTTTCCTCCGCCATTACCCACACAACGGCGGCGCTCCGCGCCTCGGCGTCGAGCCGGAACCTTTCACGTTGTTCTGGCGACATCCCCTTGCACTGGGCAGTGTAGCCGAATAGTTGGCAGCTCGCCGGCCAAAGTGATCCAACTTCGTCACCGCCCGACTCCTTCCCTCGTACTTCCGGTGGGGATATCTCGCGACCCGTCATCTTGCTAAACCTCTCCTCTAAAAATATCACGTCGTCGTCGGTCCGCTCGTGGTTCGAATCCTGCATCACCTCCCGGGATAGATCAGAGCACTTGCGGTACTTTAGAGGCGTCATATAGATGGTATCTTGAAAATGGTCATTTGCTCGCTTCTTTTGCTGACTAGGTCCCTTTGCCAGTGCCGATTTTTGCTGATCCAACACCATGTTTGCCTTCTCCTCGGGTATCTGGTCATTCAGCCATGGCAAGCGACGGCCCCGCCTTCGCCCGGCTGGCGTCCCCGCGCTCAAGGCAGTGGCGTCCTGATCGTCCCCAGACATCGTAGGCGCCGCGGTGGAAGAGAGTTCGCCGACTATGGCTGACAACGGGGCTCCTTTGGTACCTTCGGATGCCATTAACGCCGTAGAGGGAGAGAGTTCGTTCCGCACAGCAGGCAGTCGGGCTCTCTCGTCTTCATATGTGGTGGACGCTGCGGCAGAAGAGGGTTTGCTCGACACGGTGGGTGATAGAGCTTCCTTGTTGTCTTCGGACGCCGTAAGCGCCGCAGGGGGAGAGGGTTTGCTCGACACGGCGGGTGATAGAGCTTCCTCGTTGTCTCTGGATGCTGCGGGCGCTGCTGTAGGAGAGGGGGAGCGGAAGATGGCGGGTGGTAGGGCTTCCTCGTCGTCTTCGGACGCCGTAAGCGCCGCGGGGGGGGAGGGGTCGCGCGATATGGCGGGCAATGGAGCTTCCTCGTTGTCTCTGGATGCTGCAGGCGCTGCTGTAGGAGAGAGAGAGCGGAAGATGGCGGGTGGTAGGGCTTCCTCGTCGTCTTCGGACGCCGTAAGCGCCGCGGGGGGGGAGGGCTCGCTTGATGTAGCGGGCGACGGGGATTTCCCAACATCCGAGGGACCTTGGTATCTGCGAGCTTCTCTCTGTGATAGGTTAGCATGCGGCGGCGGGGACCGGACCCGAAGCACAACTTACGTCCATATAGTCGCGGATTACCCGGTCCCTAGACGCGCCAGCGTTGCCTCGCCAGCCTGTCCTTTCCTTTAGCTCTCTGGCGCTAAGGCGTACCATCCTAGTCAACTCGGCCCAGAACTCCCATTCTTTATCTTCGTCAATGTCGTACTCTCTGCAAATAATTGTCGCCTGAAGGTGCGCATATTGCATGTCGTCCCCGCCGACAATGTCCAAGGCTCTTGCGCGGCGCCGAAGCATTCCAGGTTTGGAAAAAAAGCTACAGGATGCGCGAGGGGGCGGCAACAGGGGGAGGGATGCCATGGCTAATGAATGGGCTAACAACGACGGGTATAATTGTAACGGAGTCAAAGTCCCTAGCTGGGATATGGGTGTACAGAATGTAGATATCTCGGGCTGACCTTGCGGTTTCTTCATCAGACTTAGGTAATAGGGAGTGGCGGCATGCTATACGTTTCCTTAAAACTTCGTACAGCTTAAGGCCTTAGGAATAGAGGCAGCTACTTAGGTGTGGCCGGTCCCTGCTGCCTAAGCGACCCTTTTTGATTTTCTTTCAACGGCATAGCATCCCGCTTTCACCTCTCTCGACTGGGTGCGTCTACCCGCCCCTACCCCCGACTACGTCCCCCTATATTCGCTTCTCACACCGTGATATATCTATCACTCTCTACTCGTGACTACGCCTTTCCCGCCTTTTCCTCTCGCCCCTCAAGACCTCCATTTTTCTCTACTCCCAACTACGCTTCTGCGTTTTCGCCTTTTACGACCGGGTATACCAATCTACCCCCCCTAACGGCGCCCATTCTATCTGTTCTGCCTATACCTTCCACGTCTCAATACGTCCATCCATTCTTCCGAACGCGCGCAGTACATCTAGCTATGGCCTCCGACCCACGATTTATTACCGCAAAGTTGACTTTAGCTTTTGAGAATGGCAAGCCCTCGGGGTTGTTTGTTCCAGATGCGGACTTCGAAGGTCCCGTACACGGATTAGCATTCGATGTTGATAAAGACGGCAGCGTCTTTGACGATAAAGGCAGTACTATCGGAAAGATTATTCCATTAGGCGCCGAGAGTCATGTAGATATGTTCTTCCTATTACGACATGACCTCATTATCTAACCTTTCGTGTTACAGGGCTCCTCACCACCACTCCCTCCTCGACCGTCGGTCGAAATTACTTTTGTATGTGGGAGTGAACCTGTCCTAGAGTGTACGCTAATCCCCGCTGTCGCAGGCTCCATCCGAAGAACAACTCTCGGAAGTTGCCGAGACTCTGGCTTCTCGGGCCCTACGGTCGGAGCTGGAGCAGGAAGCTAGTAGACTAGGGGTATTTCTTCCGCCGATCCACTACAAGCCAAACATCCCCGTTTTATTGGCCCTGCGACATTTAAATTTCACGGAACAAGAGGCCAGAAGCCTGTCCCTCAGCAGAGGTTATACTCTGTATAAAGTGGTCGATAACCTCTCCCGCTATAACCTCGATTTCGCTGCTACCGTTGCTACTTTCTACCCAATAACACTCGATGGTGTACTTATGAAGAAAGCGTCTCGCACAGAAAAAATCAAGGGCACTTTACGGGCAAGTTTTCATTTACGCAGCCAACTATAATCATGATTCTAGCTAACTAGCGTAGAGGGTTGCGCGAGAAATTGTTGGGCAGAACAATGGCCAACCTTTTATACCTACCTATCAAGCATCGGACAAGTAGCAAGCCTAGTGTAGCATATCGGGTAGCCAAGAGCTGGCAGCTATTCTGCCGTTAGGGGCAGGTTAGATAGGCGGTCTCGTAATGTCGCAGGCACTACTGCTGCTACGCTAGGAGGCCGGTTATAAAGCATCACAGGCTAAGCAAAAGGGCTAATCCTTTATGTATAGGTAAGCAAGTACCTAGGAAGGTTTTAGGGCCTTTGCGCAACAAAAGAAATCCATCAAACCAGTGGTTTTACTATATCGTAATCAAAAGTAACATGTTCGGGTAGTCAGCATAATAAACAGGATAAGGGGTAGTACGTATAGTACGTGGTTATATTATTTCTATTCTCACGTTTCTGTGCTATTTGTACCACTTGTTCTTCCCGTTCTTAAAAGAAGCTATAATAGCATCAGTATTGCTAGAGTAATAAAAACCATTAACGTGATCCCCCTTTAGAGGAAACCAAGTGCGATGCTATAAATGTCTTGCGGTCCTCTAGCAACGTTGTCTGCGCTTTCTTTTCTGCCCAGCCACTGGCCCAGTGTGTTCCGAATCATCGGAATGTTCCGAGCTGTCAGACGTGTCCTCGTCGTCGCTTATTTTGAGTTTTGAAGACCAAAACTCTAAATCTGCTAGGTCTTCCTCCTCCTCGTCCCCCTCCTCCTCCTCGTCCCCCTCCTCCTCATCCTCCTCATCCTCCTCATCCTCCTCCTCCCCCTCCTCCTCCTTATCCACTATTGTTTTGTTGGCCTCTTGTTTTGGTAGCCTTTGTGGGAGGAGGCCGGCATTAAGGGAACCCCAATCGACGTCGCCCGGCGGCCATATCTCGCTGTCGTCCTCACGCAAACGGTCGAGTAGTTTGGCAATGTCTGGCCATACATCTTCGGAAAAGTCCATAATGCTATGGTTCCAAGCATAGGTATCTAGACTAATATTACAGTGAATTATGCTGAAATCTTTCGCTTGATTTTGCGGCCGACAATTCCCGCCGAAGCCGGCCGTCATGGGAGCGTTATGGTGTCTGTGGGCTACGCTTGCCGAATTCTGGGCGTTCGGCCACGGTACTGGACTAACCCCCAGGCCGTCTCGCGGAACGGGCTGTCTTTCGGGGATGCTGGGGTCTTCTGCCTGATCCATTACTACGTTTAGCACCACCGTCAGGTTGGGGGGTTCGGAAGGGGGTTTTGCTCACACGTGCCGCACGGAGCCGTTCTCGGTCCGCCCGCAGCTTCTGAAAGTGGGAGTGCATGAGGGCCAGCTGGTAAGTGTAAGTATCGCAGTCCATCTTGTAGTCTTTATTGCAGACCTCGGCGGTCCTCTGAAAACGGACCTCGATCCAGCACTCCCAGGACCACCAGCTCCACTTAACAAAGGGCTTGCTTTGGGCATCGAAAGGGTACGGCACCCAGCTGCCACGCGCGTCTCTAATGGACCAGAGTTCGCGCTGATCTCTATCGAACCCGTAAAGGGCGGGAATTTGCTCGTACTGGCACATAAGCCATTCGTGCAATTTCGGTCGCCAGTCCAAACCATGTTGTGCGAGCCGAGTTTCACTGATACCGAGATTGAATAGCCCGCTCGGTAACCGTGTCTTTGGTAGGCGGCCTACGACCCACGCCGTGCGAAGATCGCGTAGCTGTTGCTGTGAAGCCGAGCGTCTAAGACTCCGCGAGTTCATGGCCGCAAGGATATATGCGACCAACAGCCCTCTAAACGCGTTCTGGAGACCGCCGACCGTGTTGGAACGTCGATACTGCGCTAGAGCCTTCAGCACAAACGCAGGCTTATTCTGCTTCATAAGATTAAGCGAGAATGCGGTTGCGGCAATGTTGCCGGGGACGTGCGGGCCAGGAACGCTCCAGTCTCCCGGGACGAGGTTAACGGCATCCACAGAAGCGTTGAAGGGGCTTTTGTGGTGCCCTCGCACGGAGAAGTGACGAGACGCTGTTTTGCGGGTACTGGTCAGCTTAGGTTGGGCTTCCACGGACGGGTTCGCTTCTTGTTGCTCTTACCTTCGGAGTCGTCAATATCTCGCAAGCAGTAGCGGTCGCGCCAGCCCCCTGCGATTCTCTGTTGCAATAGCCTCTCGCGCCCCTGGTGGACTATGGATCTGCGTTCCCCCACATAGTCCTCGGCCAACCTCCCTGCCTTCTTATAGTCTGTACGCACCAGGACTGGTAGGGACGTTAGTGGGCCGCGGCGAAGTGTACGCATGCCGCCTTCTGTGAGTTCCCGCACCGGCCGCTTGGAACAGGTGCAGCACACCCGTATGTTCAGCTCCGGCACTTCAAACATCGTAAAGCACAGGGGCTGGGCATCGCAGGTGTGGCAAGGGTGTCTGTGCCACCCGTCCGTCTTATCACAGCGCGCCGTCTGCGCAACCCGTGTCCCAAGATCGATTCGATGGTTTTCTACGTCAGCAGCCTCGGCACCGCGGAGCCAAACGTCCAAGAGGTGTCCGCCCCGCTCAAACTCCTCTATAATAGCCTGCATGGTCCCGTACGTTCGCAATCTCGTCGGGCTACGTATGTAGAGTTTCGGTAGCTCTGGGAAGAGGCTAAGGACCCAGGTCTTTGGCCTAATAATAGCAAAACCCTCCGCGCGAGAAACGTAGGCCACGTCGGCGTTTTCCCTTTTCCTTGCTACTGGTAATAGAAAAGACGACTTAAATGCTCTTATTCTTCTCCTGGTGTCGTGTTTGTGTCCATAAGAGCCCGTAAAGAGGTATGCGATATAGTTAGCCAGGTCGGCTGCTCTCTGGTGCCGAACACGCTCCTCCGGTGTTACGGACTCTGGTATCCTCAGAGTGGCAGGTCGCTGGTCATCCCACCCACCAACAGTCAGCCTCAGGCCCTCCGGGACCTTAGGGATAGGCACGGTATCGTCAATGCGCGATGCGTCAATTTTAAACCACATAGCTTTCCTTATAGGCATCGTGCGGTCGAGGGCACAGATTTTATTCCTGTAGTAGTGTTTGCCGCGGCTTTCAGAATGGTGAGCGGCGGCGATGCACATGTCGACGTCACCCGGCCCCAGGCCGTGGTGCTTGAGTGCGGCGTCCCTAATCGCCCATCGGGTGGCTTTGTTCACATTGTTGAGGTCGCCAACGGCATGCTCGCATATCTGCCGTATGGTTTCTCCGAGCTGTTCCAGCGTGATACCCGTCTGGCATATGGGCTTTGGCGTATCCGGGAGGTCGCAGGGAATGGTAGCATATACCTACGGGGAGTTTAGCCATATTGACGGGAGGGGATAAGCCGGGAGGAGGGGAGCTTACTAGCGCGGAGTCGGCCTTGGATACCTTAAAGGTCGGGACCATCTTACCGTTCAACACCCGCCTGATCAGCTCTACGTTATATTTAACGGGGCTTGGCTGGAAGTTGATAATATTGTCTAAACGGTATGGTTTTGCCCCGTGTCCAACGGCGTTGGGGAACTTCTGTTTGAGCACGTCGAACTGCTTTTTGTCCATTTTCTGTGCATTATAGGGCATCACGTCGCTCAGCGCGATCTCGTTTTCGAGTAACGCCGTCGCCCCGTCGCTAGGGAGGGTGCCCTGGAATCCTATACGATCCTTGCTTGTCTTATAGGGGATCCACTTCCCCGGAGCTCTTAACGGGATGGTAGTAGGGCCCATTGTTGCTACTACATAAGGAAGAGTAGTGAGGAAGGGTAGTGAGGAAGGGTAGTGAGGAAGGGTAGTGAGGAAGGGTAGTGAGGAAGGGTAGTGAGGAAGGGTAGTGAGGAAGGGTAGTGAGGAAGGGTAGTGAGGAAGAGTGGCGCAAGGGAGAGATAGGTCTGTTTAATTCTTGAGTCCGTGGTGGAGGTTGGGGAGGTTGGCTTATGGATAAGGTAAGAGAATGTCACATCATAAGAGATAGCAGAGCTGGGGAAAAAGAGGCCGTTTATAAGGTCGGTAGTACCTATATGCCCGCCAACCTAAATTTAACTGCCTAACCGTACCGACATGTACATATTCCCCTCCCTACCTAGGTGGGTCCAGGTGCAGGTAGCCATTAGATAGTAGCCTCATCGCTTGTGGCACACTGGCGGCTGGCCCAGCACTTGTTAAACCGCTAGCCGTTGCCGGGAAGCCCTCAGCGCCTCGTTCCTCCTACGGATCTCGTTCTTCCGGTCCTATTAGCCACGCTACCACAACACCCACAGGGGCAACCTACTTGGAGAATTAGTTTTCGGATTTCGGTGACAGGTCGGAACATTCCCAGCGCGCTGACCACTTCCCCGCGCTTATCGAGCAGCGGGTATTGCGTCAATATATATGCGGCGCTTAGGCTTGCGCAGTCTTCAAAAACATAGCGAAGACCTTCTTCTTTGTCTTTCTCGAGGCCTAGCAGGTCAAAGGCTAACTGGACGCCAGAAGCCGCAGTTCGGCCCTCGGTCAGGGCAATGCCGTGTTTTTCTGCTACGCGTCTAACCGTTTCTCTAGAGCACTTGTAGTGCAAGAAGAACGCAATCTCGACAATGAGTAGATTGTTGACATCGATTATAGGGAGGTCGGGATCGATCGGCGGGCCTGTAGCAATAGTAGTATCCTCGAAGCCGGGAATAGGCTCGATCACTAGCGCCTCGGAAAGCTGGTCAGCCGTCATACGGCATACAGCCTCGGCTACTTCGTTAATATCAAAGGTTGTGTGCTTTTCCATTGTGAAAATGGAGATCGTTTAGGTATGTATAATCTTTAGTTCTCTGGCCCTTGGGTCCTTGGGTTCTTCGGTAAAAAAACCGAGTGGCAAACAGCCCCAGGCGCTGTCCTCAGGCAGGTCGCACGCGGTAGGCAGCAAAAGCCTCCTCCGGTTGTTGCTAGGTCCTTTGCTCTCCGTTCCCTCAACAGCACCGGTAGCACGTAATAATCACCACAAGGCCGTATAAGCCATTAGGCGTCTCGCCAAACCACGCCGCACTTATCCATAACATTACAGCTAAACAGGGAGCTTATCGGCTTGAACATACGTCACCAACCTATCGTAATCATACGTTCCCAACTGCCAGATCGATCAGCCAGTCTCGCCCAACCTAGCACGCAGCAGCAACAACCATCTCCACGATGAGCGAGGTACAGCCATCCGGCCGGGTCCAGTTCTGGGACGTGCGGAATCAGAGCTGGTCGTTCCTCACCCAGCGAGCGACCGAGCGCGGGATAGACTGGGCTGCCACCAGCCTCGCGGAACTGCGCGCGACGCTCGCCCTATGGGAATTCTTACTTCCTCGAGACGATCCCCTGCTCCCCGTCCTCGTCGAGTTGGTCCCCATAACCTTTGCAAAAATGAAAGAACGTCTGAATGTAACCGAGAGAACCAAGTGTGACATATTGGACAAATATATCGAGGCAAGTCCCCGCATTCCGACGTCAATCGGCCGCTAACCACGTTACAAACCGAATTAAACAAGCGCGCGTTAAACAAATCTCCGACATAAGTGGGAGAGATTAACCGACCAATAGCACATCTGTTTCTCAGGGTCTCTGTCTTGCTTATATAACCAACAGCAGCCATAGCCTAGCCACCTATCTATCTAGCCAGGGTCTAGCCACTCGTTAGATCCGTCAATGCTCTAAAATACCATCTACTCGTCTGGCTAGTAGCGTCACGTACCAATGCAGTAAACGAGTACCTAGGTCTAGTAGATAATAGCCCTTGCCAATAATACACCTTGTGTCTATAGCAATTCACGTGCATTAGTCCATCATAGAATAGCAAATTGGATATTAATATTGTAGCAGATAAGCTAAAAGGCAAGATTTATTCAACACTGGCTTTCGATCAACCATTTGCCCGTCGGAAGTTGCGATAGCTTTATTCGCGCGCCTACCTACCTTTTCAATTTAAATAGAAGCAACAGTTCTAGTTCATAGAATAGTTAATTTAAATAGTTGTACGCTTAATACAACCGTTCAATTTCACCTCATGCTATAATTTTCAATTAGAAACAATTGTAGCAGAACAATTGAAAAGCGACCGAAGTACGGTCGCAATACTATTATTTTAGTACGTAGCCACAGTAGGTACCTACAGCAGCTCTCAACCTAACCTAGTAGTTTTCAACGCTTATTTTAATGCTTAAGATTTTCAACGTTAAAAGTTTCAATCGTTTAAAAATATTTTAACGTATTAATAAATAGCTTTTCCAAAACTCTTTTTTAATTTACTGTTTACTAAACCTATAGAGGTTTAGCACCTAAAAGTACACAATTTATAGTAAGAACATTAGAGTTATTACAGTTATACGGAGTAATACGGTCACAATTTAATAAAACATGGTTATAACATAGTTACAACAAAATCAAGCTCGGGTAGCAAGTAGTATATTAATGTTGTGGAGAAAAGAGGGCGATTCGGGTAGTTTATTCACCCTGCGCTGCGCCTCCCACTGGTATGGGGTTTTCTACTAAAGTACGATATAGGTAAACAGCGTGCCTCGTCCAAATTTCGGACGCCGGCAGAGATATGGTAACTCGGAATGCCGTGCTAGGTTTTCCAGCCTCGCAATTCAAGTGCAAAGTAGCACTGCTATATTGGAACAGAAATAAATATAGCATCCGTTCAATCCGTTCCACTAAAACACCAGTGCTCCCATAACAAACGGGTGGCCAGCCCGTTTTGTTTAAAGGAAAACATAGTTGGGTTGCGGGCTGTAATTGAGCTTGGAATACCTCGACGCCGAGAGGCGCACCTAGTAGACAGCTGCTTTCTAGATGCACTAGTTGTATGAGGTATAAGTGTGTGTGCGCGTTTTTTTCTCCCCCCCCGCCCCTTTTGAAGAGTAGGTGTGATGTTCCGTTTGGTGTTTGAGTGTGCTCGCATTAAGTGATCCAAGACCTGCCATGGTCAGGGTCTCGAAAACGCAATGAGAGCTTACCTCAGCGGGACTGCACATCTCGTGTCAATCGCGGTGTGGAAGCCGACCCCCCGGGTATTAGGTACGACAACCGACCGACAGATCTTGACGAGAGACAGCCCCGCCCAGGTCCTCCAGGTCCGGACAGGGGTGGACAGGCAGGTCTAAGACTAGCGTGGGAATGGGTCATTAAATAGCAAACCCTGCTGGTTTTAGCAGAATGTACCTGAGTAGTAGACAGACATCTAGATAGTACTATTACGGGAGGAGGAGGAGGTGAAGTAGGTGGGGGATTTCTATAACGTTCTCTTTTGTATCGCGCGCATTCCATCTCAGACGGCGGGTACGAGGCACGGCGGGGGGTCAAACGTACACAAATTGTAGCTTCGTGGTACCATGGATTAAAGGCGTCTGGTTCATCATGGGTCTACCTACTCTGACGCAGTTTCTTTAAATATGCGTCTGGTGGGTCGTCGGTGGCGGGACGCTTCCGGTCGCGCTTTGGAGTCTGCATCGGACTCTGCTACGTAATAGATCCCCGTCAGCACTGCTATAACACGTACTTTAGTTTTTAACGCTACTTACAGCGCCCGAAACCGGGCTGTTGGCTTAGGTCGGCTGCTCATCAGAACTCTGATCCGCTTTGCTGCTGCCATCTGCCCGGCTGCTGCTGGCCAGGCTGGTCTCCGTTTTGCTGCCGCCTGCGTCTTCGCGATTTTGGTCGGTGCGAATCGCAGAACCGGGTACGTAGCCGACAATCTTTCCATCACGTGTCTCGAATGTGATCTCCCCCGTGACGAGTAGCATCTTTCTTAAAAACATATTAACAAGCGTACGAAGCGAGCGGGAACTGGCAAATCTAATTGGATGATATATAGAAGGCCCTAAAATATTGATGAGATTATGAAAAAGTATAAAAATAGCATTTTTATATATTGCCTACGGCAGCCTGCTAGCTGCTGCTCTCTCCTTGCTGCTTGCTGCTTGCCAGTCTTGCATGCTAACAAACGTTGGCTCGTATACATTTTAGGGGAGAAACCAAACCGCGGACTACAAACACAAATTCTTGATCTGGTTGCCACTATCAATCAACAATGGCCATATGGCAAACCCGAGCCCTCAAGGTGCAGCAGCCTACTTCTTCCGTAGTAGCGTCCCCTAATCGACCGTGATGGCAAAACCCCCGAGGGTCGGCTCGCCCGTACTAGTTAGGGAACCAGGGCTTCCACTTGCATAATTTCTCGAGCCGACCAGTAAGGGATGGTTCCACCGCGCCGCCATTAACCCGGTACGTTTTGGGGAGCCAGTGCAAGTCCGTAGTGCTAGGCGCACGTTGCTCGTCAACCAGGGGCATGATGTATTCGTCGTACCAGGACCTCTCCACAGGGTCGCGCAGTATCGAGAGGGCCATGACGACATTGTTGTAATGGTCCGCGGCTAGTCGACCGGACGGGCCAGGGGCGTCGTCGGCCTTGGGGGCAGCAGGGAAGTCGAACAGGAGCATCAAAGCCGCGACTGCTTGAGACGCGTCCGAGAACTCGCGATTGCCTACCCGGTACGTTACGGGATCACCCGTGGAACGTATAATGCCAACAGTCCGATAGAGGTCGACGTCCGCTGCCGAAACGTGTTCTCGGTCGGCGAGCCGGGCGTGTATCTGGCAGAACGTCTCAAGGAAGCCCCAAAGGGCCTCTCCATTACGAGAATTCAGAGCGTTTAATGCCCCCGTCCCGAACTAGTACCAGCGGCTGCCGCCAAGGAAAATTCCCCCCAGGATCGTGAAAATAACGACCATGGCCGAAACAAACAGCATGATAGAAGGCGAGTTGTGTTGGCGTCCGCATAGATGCGCTGGGAGATTGATTTGATAAGTAGGGTGACAGGATAGATGGGATGGGTGGGTAGATAGATGGATAAGACGCTCTAAGCGTAGCATCGGAGAAAAGGGGGCCTTTTAACTTTCCGAGCTCACTAGAGGTAGTAATGTAATCATAAATCGGATCTGGCGAGTTACTGTAGGCCGCTATTAGCCGTTGGCCCGTCCTTCCAAGGTCTGCTAGGCTAGCGCTCGTGATTGCGGCGAGAGGTCCTTTGAACACGCTCTCATATACGACCTGTGCATTCGTGCTACGGAAACCGAGCAAATGTAATGGACAAGTAGCAGCCGGCAAGGAGAATCCCTACAACCTAGAATTTACGACTGACTAACGCCTAGTCTTGCTTTGTTACGTGGGAATGGAATGTGACGTAGAACGGGCGATTGCCTGTTTTTGGGCACGGTTCTGATATCTGGCGGCAACGATAATACGCTGCTCGGAATACGACAAAACATGTCCGCGCGCGATAGACAAAAATGATGGACAAGAGCGGCTGGGACCAGTCAAATTTTGGGGCTGTCCAGAGATAAAAAGGCATGGATAAGCACGACCTATTCGATGACTATCAGATTTCACTCTTTCCGTGCTACCAAATGCCCTGACCTTGAAGGTCCGGTTTCCGCTATCGAAAAATGCCTACCGACTCTAGTCGGCCTGTACGCGTCGGAAAAAAAGACGCGCACGTGCACTCGTAGCTCTCCCTGGGTTTTTTGGGTTATATTTGAAGTTTGGCCAGTCGACGGCCTGTCCTCCCCATCTCCTGTTATCCCACCTAGCAAACCGCCTAAAATAAAAACCGCCTAAACGCCGCTATAATAAAATAGGCAGGCGACACGGGTATTTTACACGGCGGTTTTCCCAAAGCTGCCACAAGCGCACGTGCTAGCTTAAGAACGTTAAAATATAAAACGGGTAATCTAACTCTTTTTCTGTCTCGTTTGTTCGCAATTTACGCTTGCATCTTGCCCTAGCAACCTCCTAGCTTTATACAACAAACCCCAACTGGACCTTTATTTAGCGAGAAAAATGCTTAAGAACAACATGTGCCCTAGCAATAGTACTAAAGTACTATTTATGCTTCTAAAAGCAGCTTGCATAAAAACAGCAAGCTAACAATCTATAACTGCGCTTTTTAAGTTTTATGCAATACTAATATAAAAACATATATATTAGCACTTTACTTAACATATAAAAACTTTAATCTTTATAAAGCTATAAACGTTATTATAATATAATAACTATATACGTTTAACGTTATAAAAACAACAATAAATAAAAAACATAGCTTAAAGTTTAACTAGTTTTAAAAATTGCAAAAACTTTGCAACTTTAGCAATAAACAGCTTTTGCTAAAATACTGCTGCTAGCTAATGCAAGCTTTGCATAAAAAAGCTTACTACTTTTTTAAAACAACCTACATTAAAGGTAGCTTCGCTATAAATATTACATAAGCAATTACTAATTAGTTATATAATAATAATTTTTTTTATAATTTTTGCTTTAGCTATTTTGCTATTAACAATTTATATATAAAGTAAATAATTTAACTTTAAAAGCATAATAACGCTAATATATTCTTTTTTAACTATAAAAAGCTATAAAAAGCTTTGTTTATAAACTATTAATAGTTTTATTAACTAACGTACAAAGCAAAAAAGCGCCGATAGTAAAGTTTTATAGCGGCTTATATAGCACTATTATAAATTAAGTTTAAAAAAAAAAATTTTAATATAAATAAATTAAAAAACTAGCAGATTTTTTAAAACTAAAAAATATATTTAAATTATATAAAACAGCTGTTTATATTAAAACGGTATATTGTTTTGTTAATAAATGCTTACTTTAAGCAAAAAAGCTTAAAAAAAAAAGCAAACAACATAGCAAGCAAAAAAAACAACAATAAAAAAAACAACAATAATAAAAACAATTATAAACAAAAAAAAAAAAATCCTTAAAAATAAATAATAATAATAAAAAAATAAACATATAAATAAAAGTAAAACTTTAAACATTTTATATTATAAATAAATTAGTTAAATAAATTAATAGTTGTTATAAAATAAATAATAAAATTAAATAATTAATAATAAGTTTTTTTTTTTTTAAGTTTAATATAACAAGTATATTAGTTATTAAAACTTATATTTGCTTTTAAATTATTTTATATATTGTTTTTATTTTATTTATATAACTATAATTAAATATGTTTATAAAAGTTTTTGTTTTTTATTTATATGTTTTATGTTATTATATTTAAAAAAACTATATTTACAATTTAATAAACATTTAAGTTTTAAAAAAAACAACTTTAATTGTTTAATAAGCTTTTATTTATGTTAATTATTTAAAAACTTAATATAAATTAACAAAACTTTAACTTTTTTAATAGTTATAATATTAAAATAATACTTTAAAGCATTTTATTTAACAAGTATAAATATAATATAAACGTTTACCTGCAATTTAAACACTATATTAATAGCATAAAAAATATAAACATTAATAACTTATATATATAAATATTATTTAAAGCTGCTATAACAACTATAAATATTAAACGTAAACATTAAAACAATATTATTAAGCTTATATAGCTTAACTACAACTTTATATAACACTATGTTAGCAAAAACTAAAATGCTAACAAGCTAACTAAACAAACAATTTATATTAACGTTATTAAACAAATAAAAAAGCAAAAAGCTATTGTTTATTTTAACGATTACTATGTTTATTATATATTTATTACTAACTAGTTTACAATATTCTATTACGCTAGTTAAATTAATAACTACTACTATATTAAAAAGTTAAATTTGCTGCTTTAAAACATGCTAAACAAAAAAAAAGCTAAAAAAAAAAATATTAAACTATAAAGCATTAAAGCTTTTAAATTATACTTAAGCAAAGCTTAAAAACAAGCATACTAAAGCATAAAAAAAAACATAACAGTTATTTTGCAAAATTTAAAAAGCAAATAAGTAAAAATACAAGCTTATTATAGCCGTAATACTTTTTTAGCATAGCAAAAAATATAACTAATATTTATATATAACTTAATAAAAAACTTGCTTTTTTAAATTTAATATTTAAATATTTAACTAAGCTTATGTTTAATAAACTTATTTATATATAATATAGCTAAAGCTTTTAATTTAGCTTAAAAAATATTTTTAATATACTTTTATAAAAGTAGCTTTAAAAAACTATATATAGCAAAAAGCTTTTTTTTTATTATAATTAAACTATAATATTTTACGTTTAATTATATTTAATTAAAAAACTATTATAAAAAATAAAAAAAACTATATATATATAAATAGCAAAAAACTATAACGTTTTATAGCAATAATTAGCTATAACAAATAGCACAATTATATAAATAGTATAATTATATAACTAGCATATTTTATAATTAGCATAACTATATAATTAATATAACTATATAACTAGCTTTTATAACAATTATATAATTAATTTATATTAATATAATATAATATATAGTTTATTTACTAGCAAAGTTATTTAAAATATTAGCAAATAACTAGCTATAAAACATTTTTTAAAGCTAAATTATAAACGCTAATAAGCTAAATTACATATTAAAAATAAATAATATAAATTTTAATAGCTAAAAAATATTAAAAAAAGCTAAATGCTTATTACTATTGTTTAGTATACTTATTAATAATAATTATATATTATATATTATAAACTTAAATATAAATAATATTAAATCGATTTAATAAAACGTTTAAAACTTTATTAAAAATAAAACTGTTTATAATATTAATAATAAAAAAGTTTTGCTAATAATTATATTTATATATATAAAGTTTTTTTAAAACATAATGCTAGTTATTTTTTTAAGCAAATATTTTATAAAAAAACAAAAATACTTGCAAAAGCTTAATTTATAACTTTTTAGCTTTAAATAGCTTGCTTTAAAAAAACCTTTAAACTAGCAAGCACTTTTATAATAGTTTAATAATATATAATAAGCCGGTAATAAATTATATTTAAAACTTTTAAAATTTAGTTAATTTACTATTATATTAAACATATAGCTATTTAAAATAGCTTTAAGCATATAGCCCGCTAGCAACAACAAAAGCAAACAAAGCGCACAGCTGGCTAGCAACAACAAAAACAAACTAAACGCGCTAGTTAATAAGCAAAATATATAGCTGCTTAATAATAAACAAGCTTAACTAGCTAAAAGTATAAAACATGCTTAACAAAATATACTATATAATAAAAAAGCTTATTTATTAAACATAAAGTTATTTTAAAAGCTTTTATTTATAAGTTTTAATTATATTATTAATATTATTAGTTATTATAGCTTTATTAGTTTATATAAATTTTTATTAACAGTTTTTTTTTAATATTTTAAATTAATATATATATACTTAACCTAGCTAAATAAAAAGCATTTTTGTATATATTATTAAAGCATTATAAAAATAAAATAAAGCTAATTTTATTTTATATTTATAGCTTTAATTTAATATTTAAATTATATTATGCTTATAATATTAAACTATATAATAATACCACTTTTAGCTAAAACTATTTTATAGCATAACAAATATAAAAACTATTAAAAAAAAAACTTAAATATTACTTAAAAGCATAAACTATATAAATAAAAACAAAAAAACAACTTTTTTAAACTAAACAATTTTAATAACTTTATTTTATAAAAAGCATTAAAAATATTTTATTATAAAAAAGCAAATTTATTTTACTTTTTACTAAAAACCGCTATTATAATTAATTAAGCAATAAAATTTTACTATACGTAAACATTATTTAATTACTTTATAATATTGCTTAATTATATTTATAATATTAAAACTATTATTTTTACTAAACAATATAGCTAAATTTATAGTAAACATTATTAACATTATAATTACAAATATTAAAAAATACTATTAGTATAATAATTATAAATATAATTAACATTTGTTTAAAAATAAACTTAAAATAACACTTTTAGTTTTTAAAATAACAATATACTTTTAAACAGCTAACATATTTATTAATTTAATTAAAAAACCTAAAACTTTTAACTTTTTTGTTAAGTTTATTTAGCAAATAAAAAACATAATATAAAACATTTTCTAAAGCAAGTTTTTTATTAAAAACATAAACAAAATAACTAAAAATATAATATGCTTAAAGCTAGCAAACATATTTATAAATAGCTTAGCAAAAAATTATTATAAGCTTAGCTTACTACTTATTTAACAAGTTTTTAAGTATAAAAAACAATTTTTTTTAATATATTTTTTTAATTTTACTAACATAAAAAATAAATTGGCTTGTTAACTTAACGTAAATATACTTTAACTTATATAACAATTTTTTAAAAAGTTTTTAAAAAAAAATTTTTTTATTAAAACAGTTAACAAAAAAATTAACAATAAACATAAAAACAAAAAAAACAAACCTGCACTAAAAAAACTAAATATAAATAATATAATAAATACTTTTATTAAAATTAAATAGTTTAGTTATTATTATATTTTGCTATTAAAGTTAGTAATATAGCATTAAACGTATTAAAATAAAAGCTTAAAATATATTTTGCTTTTATTATATAAATTTTATATATTTAGTAATTAATTTAGTATTAATTTATTAAAAAAAATATAATTAGTAATATTAAAATTTTAATATAATTTATATAGTATAGTATATTTTTTATTTTTATTATAATAAAACAAAAATATATACTATTTTTATGTTTAGTTACTAATACTTAAAGCAAAATAAAAAAACAGAAATCTTAAAGCACTATATATAACAATTTAATTAGCTAAAACGGTATAATAGTTTTAAAATATAATTTAATAATAAAACAAAACTATAGCAAACTAATAAAATACTAGCAACAACTTAGCTAAATATATAAAAAAAGTTTATATTAGCTTTATAAATATAATTGTTTAAAAGTATTTATTATGCTTAAAACTATAAAAATTTAATTTAGATTTTTTAAGTTAAAAAAAATCTTTTAAAATATTTCCTTTTTATAAAAACATTTATATTTATTTAACTATTACTTTTTAAATTATTACTAATTATATTATTAACTATATTATTACTATTATTAATTATTACTATAGCTTAGTTATTAAGCATTTATTATTAACTATTATACTAATATATTAATAATAAAAAACTATTAATTTTATGCTTATTTAATTATGTTTATTATATTTTAATAATCTTTTTATATTTATAAAAATTTTGCTTTTAAAAAACTGCATTTTAAATAAATCTTATTTTTACTTTTAATAAAAAGCTTTATTTTTTATGCTAAATAAATGCAAGTTTGCATAAAGTTCTTTTTTGGTTTATATACCTATAGCAAGCAAAAAATTACTATTAATATTATACTAATATTGTTTAAGTAGCACCTAAAAAACCTATAATATAAATAAAGCATTATATATAAAATTTTATTAATTAATAGTTTATTTAAATATATAATTAGCTTTAAAGTACTAACTACTATTAAAAACTTTAAAAACTTGCTATAATAGTAAATAAAAGTAAATATTGCTTTTTTGCTTATAAAAAAATATAAATGCTAATTTAAAAATAAAAAAAAAATCTTTTTAGGCTTAACAATAATTATAATAATATAAACGATTTATTTAACTTTAATTTAAACAACAAAATTATTAATAACGGTAACTAAAAAACAAAAATATTTTATTAAATGCTTTTATAAAATAAGATAGCAAAGTATGCTTGCTAATATTGCTAATTTTTTTATTTTAAAAATAATTTTTTGTTTTAATTTATAAGCTTTAATTAATATAAAACTAAAAAAAATGCTAGCTTAATTATATATGCTAAAGTTAATAGTTGTTAAATAAAAAAAAAGTTTAGCTTATGTTTTAAAAGTATGCAAAAATAATAAAGCTTAAAGCTTGCTATAAAATAAATAACTTTAGTAGGTTAACTTAGCATTATTAGCTTTTTTAATTTAGGTTGCTTTTAGTTTTAATTTGTAAGCTTTAAACTAAGCGTTTAAAAAATAAACATATAAACAAATATTATTAAATATTATTAAATATATACTATTATATATTAACTTATGCAGTTATATAAAATAAAGCAAATTATTACTTTATTTTAACTATAGTAAATATTGCATAAGTTATATATATATTATAGTAATTTAAAGCAAAAGTAAAAAATCTATAATAAAATTTATAAACAATTTTAGTTTGTAGCTAAAATAACAAATATTAAAATATTAATAAAGCTAATTTAAAACAAAACAAAAAAATCTAAAAAAAAAAATTTCTATCGAAGGTTTTTGCTTAAAGCTATAAAACTAGTTTATATATAAAGTAACCTTATAACCTAATAAATAATAACCGAAAAAAAATATTAAAGCTAATAAAATTAATAAAAAACGCTTTAAAATATTTAAAACAAACAAAATAAGCCTATTATAGCATATAACAACCGCGCTGTTAAGTGGCTATTTTTAGGTAGCATAGGGCTATATAATCACATGACTAACAGGTGGCATGGTAGTATAGCTGCAGGCAGGTGTACGCAAACGGAGGATTAGGTTATAAGGCTATATAGCAGGGCCACTAGGCTAGATTTTTTTTTTTTTTTTTTAAGCAAAATAATTTTACTATAATATAAAGTATAATTAGTTTTTATACCTATTTTTAGTATTAAACCTGTAATATTATTTTGCTTTATTTTATTTAAGTTTAAAAAAACAGTAAATTTTTTAATATAAATATAAAAATAGTAAAACTTATAAAAGTAACTAAATAAGCTAAACAACAAGTATATTTTAAGCTAAAATAGTTGTATAAACTATAGCTTTAAAAAAAAACTTACAGTAATAATAGTATATGTTAAAATAGTTTAATTAAATATTAACAGTTTTTTAAAAAATAAAAACGTTAAGCAACTAAAACTTTTATAGCAAATCGATTTAAAAATAATAGTATACTTTATAACGTAAAAACTAAAATAAACAAAAATTTATTCGAGTATTTTAAGCAGTATATAGTTTTTTTAAAAAAATAGCATAAAACTTTTATTTATATAAGCATTTAAAAAATATTAAACAAAAACTTATAAAAGTATTTTAATGCTAATATTATTTATTTTATTATTTTTTAAAAAAATATAGCATGTTTGTTTGCAGCTTTTAGTAAAGCAAATTATAAAGTATAGCTAAACTATAATAATATTATAACCTTAAAGCAATTTAAAAATATAATTATTAATTATTTCGATTTTATATATTAAAAGTTTAAGTTATAAACTTTATTATTTATTAATAGTTAAATAATTATAAAAAATTTTAATATTATAACTATTATAGTAAACAAAAATATAAAAACTTTTTATTATTAAGTTTATAAATTTAGTAAGCAAATAAAATAGCTTTAAAAACTTTTTTAAAATTTTAAGCAACTAATTAATAAAGCTGCTTTATAAAAAAAAATATACTAAAACGCTAAAAAACTTTAGTTAAGCAAATTAGCTAATTTATATATAACTAATAAAACTTTTTAAAACAAAATAATTTAATTAGTATAAAAACTTAATATAACTGCTTTAAAACTATTAAATAGTTTGTATAGTAATTAAAGCTAAAAATAAAGCTAACTTTTAAAGTTATTTTTATTACTTTTTTTAAAAAATTGCTTTATACTTTTATTTTTACTATTAAAAAAATATAAAAGTATACTAAAAACTATTATAACAAAAAAAAATATTATATAAAGTACTAAAATTAAACACTTTTTTATTTTTATTAATAATAAGCTTAAAGCTAAAAAGTTTAAAGTTATATTTTAATATTAGTTTATGTTTTTAAAAAATAAACTAAACAAAAATACTAACTATTAAAATATAAAAAGGTAAACCGTATAAATTATATATGCTAAATGCTTTATAAACGTTTTTTAAATATTAGCTAAAAGCTATATTTAGTTAAAATTTTATACAAAATTAATTTTTTAAATAAAAGTAACCTTTTAATATTACTTTTTAAAACTAGTATATTATTTTATAAAGCTATTATAATTAAATACCAAACTTAACTTTTATACTTTTTTATTTTTATATATATAATTTGCAATATAATATTTAAACAGCTAAAAAATAAGTAACTATAATTATATACTGCTAAACAATTAAAAAACAATTATAATAAACTTAAAAATAACTTTTATTTATTAAGTTAAAAAAAAAATCTACTAAGCAAAAACAACCTAGGTAATTTTTTAGGCTATTTTAAACTAAAACAGTTATTATTGCAAAAAAGTTTTAAAAGCAAACAGCTGTTTAGCGGTTAAAAAATGCTTGCAATAAAAAAAATGCTATAATAAGCTATATAATTAATAAGCTAAAACATATAGCTAAATATATAACTAATAAAATTATTAAACTTAATAACCGGTTAAAAAATAATTAAAAATAATACTAAAAAGCTTGCTTACAATTATAAAAAGCTTATTTAAAAAATTATAGCAACTAAAATTAAAAATTAAATATTAGCTATTAAAAAAAACAACCAGCAAAAGCTAAAATATAATAATACTATTTAAATTATATAAACATTAAGCTAAACTATATTTAATATTTAAACTAATTAAAAATTATATTATAATATATTAAATTATTTAAAACTAAAGTTATAAGTTATACTAGCTAATTTTTAAAAGTTTATTAAAAAAAAAAACGTAAATTTTAAACTATTTAAGCATATTTTTTATATACAATTTATAAAGCTATAGTAAAAAAAAAATAAAGCTTTTTAAAAATTTTTTTTAAAATAGCAAGTTTTAATATACAAGCTAAAAAAAAAATACTAATTTAAAAATAATTTTAAATTAACGTTTAATTATTAATATAAGCTGCAAAAAAATATTAAAAAAGCGTTTATTTAATAACAAATTTTACTTAAAAATATTATAACTATATTTTATAAAACAAAAAAACAGTAAAGTACTTAGTAGCAAAATAAAAAAACTAAGCTATTTGCAAAAAAATTATATGCTAATAGTTTAATAAAAAGCAATATTTTTATAAATGTTACAAACCAACTGCAAAAAGGCTAATTAAAAAGGCTAAGGACGGCCAAGTTAGAACAAAATATATAAAAGGTTATATTTTAGTTAAAAAAATATATATATATTGCATATAAAATAGGCGCTTATAAAGCTTGTAGTACTAAAACTAACAAGCGTAATAAGCTTACGCTTATAAGGCTCGTACGTTTTGTTTTAACAAACCAAACAAGCAAAACAAACAAACATATTATTAAACAAAAAAACTTTTAATAAAGTTATATTTATAAAAAAAAAAAATACTATATATAATAATAAAGTTTTTTATATAACTAGTTTTTTTTTATTTTACTTATTAATTTAAACTTGTTTTAAATATTTAAAATAAAAACTATACTTTATAACTATTTATGCTTTTATAATACTATTGCTTAGTAAATTATATTTATAATACTTTATTTTAAAAATATATTTTTTATTAAATACTAAAAAATCTTACTATTATACAAACATAAAGTTTAATAATTATAATATTTTAATAAGTTTTGTTTAATATTATAATTAATTTACTAAACAATAAAAAACTATGTTTACAACTTTAGTATTAATACTAAATATAGTTGCTTAATAGTTAAACCAAATACGCTAAAAACTAACTAAACTATAAAGCAAAAATTAGCAACTAATAAAACAAATTATAAATATACTACTATTATATTATAAACCAAACAAACTAGCGCGATTTAATAAAAACTTAAAATAAGTATAAATATATTTTATATAAGTATAAGCCTATCTAAACAACTATATAATTATAAAAAAACAACAAAAAATTATAATTACAAGAAAATTTTTTAAAAAAAATATTTTAAAATAATAGAAGCTTAAAATGCAAAAATACTTAAAAAATTAAAATAAACTAATTTTTAATAACTTTAAAAAGTTTAAAAAACAGCTTAAAAATATGTTTAAAAACTTAAAAAAAAAACAATAAGCTAAAAAAAAACTATTAGCTATAAAGCAAAAAAAATTAGCAGCAAAGTATATAGTACTGTTTAAACAAATACTATTTAAAACTTTATAAAACAACAAAAATATTATAATAACTATATTCTACTATAAACTTAAAAAAAAAGTTAAAAACAAAATTTATTATATAAAAAAACCTAACAATTTTAACAAATATATAATGCTTACAATTAAAATTAACAATAAGCAATATAAATAACGCTTATAAAAGTAAAAAAAACAATAAATTACTACTTTAAACATAAGCAAAAAAAAAGTAACATAATTAATTGTATTAAAAATATATGCAGAACTAATAAAATTTAATACTACAAACAAAAAGCAATAAAATTTTAGCAAAATTAAATGCTATAATTATAACTAAATAAAATATATAGCATTATATTGCAAAAAACTAAAAAAACTTAAACAATAAGCAGCAGCAATAAAAAACAACAAAATATTTAAAATAACTAAACAAAAAAGCTTAAAAATATAATTTAATATTATAATTATTAAAACAAAAAAAGCTAACAAACAAGTTAAAAATTTATAAAAAACATATAAAAATTAGCTAAAAAGCAAAAAATGTTTTAAATAAAATAAATTATATTATTATAAATAATATAACTACTAAATATACAAAAAATAGTTAAAATAATTAGTACAAAAATTTATCTAAAAAAAATATACAGCTATAAAAACTATAGAAAACTATAAATATAAAAAAAAACAAATTTACAAAACTAACAAAAAAACTTTATTTGCTATGCTAAACTATACTATTAAAAAATAAATTTAAAAAATATAAAAGTATAAAAAATACAATTTACTAATAAAAAAAAAAACTAATATATAAAATAAACCTAAAATAGCAGCAAAGTTTATATATAAAAGCTATTATTATAATAGTACTATAATATATAAAAACTATATAATAGTATATATTAACAACAAATTATATGCAAAGTTAGCTTAAATATTATATATAGTATACCAATGCACAATATATATAAAAGCAAAAATAAAAAATATATAGTTTTTATAACAAAACAACAAACAATTAATAAGTAATTTTTATATATACAAAAAACGATTGGTAATTATTTATAAAAACTTACAAAAATTTATAATATTTAAGCAAGATTTAAAATATTTTAAAAAATATACTATCAAAAAAAAAAATACTAATAAATATACTATAAACTTATATATAATATATGCAGAAAAAAAAGCAAAAATGCTAAAATAAAAACAATAATAAAAACAGCAAACAAAGCAAAAAAAATTAACGTTTAAAAAGCAAAAAACATTATAAAACAAATTAAACATAACTAACAAAAAAGCAATAATATTTACGATTGCATAAATAGTTAATAAAAGGCTAGTTAAAGCTAATTTAATTAAACATACAAAAAAGCAAAGCAAACAGCAAGCTACCTAAAAATTAAAAAACAATAACAAGCAATTATAAAAACTAAGCAACTAACTTTAAACGTAATAAAATTACTAAACAGTATAAAAGCTAAAATTATAGCTTATATTATACTAAAAGTATAATATTAAAATATAAAGCTTTAAGCTATAATAAATATTAAAGCATAAGAAAACTTTATTTTACTATAAATAGTTAATATAATAAGCATATTATAGCAAATAAAAAAAAAACCTTATAATTTAATAATAGTTAATAAAAGCTTTATAAACTACTAAAGTAGTAAAGTAAAAAAAAAAACAAAAAAAACATTTTTTTATATTAAAAACTACAATAAAAAGCTTATATTAAATATTACTAATATAAAATAATATAATATTATTTTAGAAATATTTTAACTACAAAAAAGCAACTTTATAATAAATTAAAAAACAGGAAAACTTTAATAAAAAACGCTAAAAAAAAACTTAGCTACTATTAAAGCATATAATAAACTAATATATAAGCTTAAAAAAATATTTTATATAAAAATAGTTGCAAAAATATTAAAGCTAAAATATTATAAAAAAATTTTTAAAAAATACTAAAAGTTTAGCAATTTGTTTAACAATAAAAACAATAATATAAGGCTACTATAATATAATTAATACAAACATTATATTTTTTTAATAAATAAAAAAATACTATAATATTTTTTACTATATTAAATAAATAAAAAACAAATTTAAAAACTAAAAAATTACTTAAACAAAAATATATATAAAAAATTTATACACAAGTTAGTTTTATTAGTAAGATTACTATTGCTATAAGTACCTAAAAAGCTAAAAAAAAATAAAAAACCTAAATAAAAACTATATATAAACTATTAATATTTTAATTTAATTATACAAAAAAATAAAAAACTTTTATTTAAAATTAACAACTTTAAAAATAAGTTATATAAAGCAAAATAGTTTATTATGCTAAATTTGCTAAAAGCTTATTATTAAATTAAAATTGCAAAAGGCAATAAATAAAAAATAGCTTTTAAAACGCTATATAGGCTATATAAGTATTTAGTAATATTTTTTAGGCTTATTAACATATTTGCAAGCTTTTAAGCTATAATTATAAATATACTATAAAAATTTATTAACTAGTTTGTAATAGTATACTTAAACAATATTTTAATTTATTTAAAAACAATTAAAAAACATAGAAAATATATACAAAAAGTTTTTAAAGCGCTTAAAAATGCAGAATTAAAAGTTTATTTAAAAAAAAGCAAATTTTATAAACAGAAAGTAGATTTTCTAAAATTTACTATTATATTAAAACAAGTATGCATATAAAAATTTAAAATAAAAACAGTTAAAAATTGGCCAATACTAAAAAATATAAAAAACGTTTAATTATTTATTAAATTTACTAACTATATAAAACTATTAATTATAAAATTCGGCAAATATGTAGTAGTATTTATAAACTTAACGAAAAATACAAAAAAGTTTTAATAAAAACATAAAAAATAAGCTTTATTTAATAAAATTAAACAGTTAATACTAAAAAACTTAGTACTATAGTTATTAAACTTAAACAAAAATTATAAAATTAAAGTTAACGCTAGCAATAAAGCAATAAACAAACAGCTAGGCTAAAAAAACAAAAATAAAAAGCTACACCTAGTAGCTTTTTTTTTAAAAAAGTTTTTAGAACCTAAAATAAACTACTAAATTTATAACAAAAACCTAATAACAATAATAAAAGCATTTAAACAGTAGAAACACTATTTAATTAAAATAAAAAAACTAATTAAAGTATTTTTAAACTATAAAAACCTTATTATATTTATAACTATAAAAGTTTTTAACAAACGATAAATTAAATAAACAAAGTTTTTATTATAGTTTTATTTCGAAATTTATTATATTAAAAAAAAAAAAAACATAAAAGTAAATATTTTTAGCAAAAAAAGCAATTATTTAAAAAAAAAAATAAAAAAAAGCCAAGTTTTATTACGAAAAAAAAACAATAAAGCATATATACTTGCTATAACAAACGTTAATATTAACAACTAGATATAACAAATAGCTAAAATTGTTTTAGCAAAACAAAAAGTATATAACAAAAAAAAATATATATTACTAAAGTTACAGAAAAAATTAGTTAAAAAAGTATATAAAAATATACTGTTAGAACACTAAAAATAATTTAAAATATTTATACAACTAAAAAAAACATATAATTTTTTTAGAGCACAAAAAATTGTAAAAAAAGTACTATAAAAATATAATAAGTGCAAAAAGGCTAAAGTAGTAAAGCATAAACTATATAAACTATTTTAGCTAGTAAAAATACTAAACAAAACATAAAAAATAATTACTTTTAATTTTATTGTTAAACTACTAACATTTAAAAAACTAATAATAAAAATAATATATAATTTTATTTTAGTTATTATAAACAAATTAACTAAATATAAATTATTTATACTATATAAAAAGGCTATATTAGCAGAAAAACTAGCCTATATAATTAATTAATATATTTTTAGCAAATATAAATATTTAAAAAAAATTATTATTAACTAAAAACATACTATAATATTTAAATACTATTAGTTACTTATAAAAGCTTTAAAAATAAAGCATAATATATTAATAGCATATTATTTAAAAATAAACAATTAAACAGAAAAATTAAATTAAACATTAAAATAGTATTTATAATATTATATAAACAAAAAACAAAACAATTAAATAAAACTTTTACTAACAGCAAAATATATTTATAATATATTAAATAATAAAGCAATAAATATATTACTATTTAAAACAAATTATAAATTTAACCCAAACAAAAAAACACTATATAGCAATATTATAATACTTAAAGCAGTTATATAAGCAAAAAACATTATAAAGCTGCAAAAAAAAACTATAATAAAAACTACTATTTTTATAACACAAAATAAAAAATTATTAAAATAACTAAAAATTATTAAAGCTAATTATAAAAAAAAAAAATAAAGTTTATTTTTTATAATAAAATATTAAAACAAAAAAACCAAGCGAAAAATTTAACTATAAACAAATTAAACTATTTAAAATTAGTAAAATAATTTTAATAACTAACTATAGACTTTTACTACTAAAAAAAATAAAAATATACTTAGTTTTTTATATATTATTACTTAAAAAAGCATTAAATAATATTATACTAAAAACAAAGCTAAAAGTAAAACTAAATATTAATAAATATAAAATTAAAAAAATACTAAATATACGTTAAAATAAAACCTTTATAAAATATTTAGTAAAATAAAAAAAATATAAATATTTAAAAAACATATAAAAATTTAAAAAACATTTACAAAACGCTACGCAAAAAATAAAACGTTTTTACTAACAATATTTAAACTAACTAAAGCTAAAAAAGCAAAGTTATTTACTTAAGCAAAAAAAAAACCTAGTATAAACTAGTTAAACTAAAAATTAGCAGTAAAAAACAAGCAGCTCTGCTTATTTACTAAACAATTTTATTTTTTTTTTAAACAAACAAGCTTTTTTATTACTTTAATACTTTTAATATTACAGCAGATTATTTTAACGCTACGTTTTTTTAAAAATTTTTTTTGTTTATTTAAACAAAACAAACAATTAGTAAAAATGCAAAGCTGCTTACAAGCTTTTTTTTTAGTTTTATTTAACTTATTTTTTTTAGCTACTAAACAATTATATTTTTAAAAAGTTAAACTAAAAACATTATAAAAGCAATATGCTTTTATATAAAATTAACATTTTTTAAAACCAGCCAAAATACAACAAAAAAAGCTTTAAGTTTAACAGCAAAAACAAAAAAAAAGTATATTAAAACTTAAGCAAGCAATTAAACTAGCACAAGCTATAATATTATAACGCTATTGCAAACAAATATATAGTATACAGTTAAACATATTACAAAATAAAAAAAAAAATAATAAAAAATAAAAATAAAAAAAAATATATTACTTATTAAAAATTAAAAATAACAAAGAACATTATTTATTAAAAACAATAAACCTAAAAAAAAAAGGATAATATTATAAACCAACTATAAAAAGGCTAGTTAAAAAAGCTAAAAATGGCCAAATTAAAACAAAACATATAAAAAGTTATATTTTAGTTAAAAAAATATATATATATTACATATAAAATAAGCGCTTATAAAGCTTGTAGTACTAAAACTAACAAGTATAATAAGCTTATATTTATAGAGCTTATATATTTTGTTTTAATAAGCTAAACAAGCAAAATAAACAAACATACTATTAAACAAAAAAACTTTTAATAAAATTATATTTATAAAAAAAAAAAATACTATATATAATAATAAAGTTTTTTATATAACTAGTTTTTTTTTACTTTATTTATTAATTTAAGCTTGTTTTAAGTGTTTAAAATAAAAGTTATGCTTTATAACTACTTACACTTTTATAATACTATTGTTTAGTAAATTATATTTATAATACTTTACTTTAAAAATATATTTTTTATTAAGTACTAAAGAATTTTACTATTATACGGACATAAAGTTTAACAGTTGTAACAATAAATAATATTTAAATAAAAAATTTTTAAAATTAAGCCTATAAATAAAACAAACAATAATAAAATAAAAATTATAGTAAATTATAGCAAATAAATAGCTTTAATTTAATAATTTATTACTATTATAATAAGCTAAAATATATAACAAAAAAATGCTATAAAAAACAAAAAAAACAATAATTAAAAAGCAATTGCTAAGTGCAAAAAATATAATTATTAATATTTAAACAACTAAAATATATTTAAAATATAATAAAAATAGTTTAGTTTAACGCTAAAAAAAAACTAAAAAACAAACTAAAGTAGCTTAATATGTTTAATTTATTTTAGCTAAAAATTTTAAAATGTTTAATATAAACAAACTGTTTTAAATATTAGCTATATTATAATTAAATAGCATTTAATTATTAAAAAATATTATTATAAATTTAAATATAAAAGCTTAAATAAATATAATATATAAAAATTTAGCAAAAAAAAAGCTTTATATAATAAACGTACTAATTTTATACTTTTTTAAACTAAGCAGTAAAATATTTAAATACTAAAAAATATATAAAGCTATTTTAAAAATAATTAATACTAAAAAAATTAATAAAGTATTTATATAAATATTTTTTATAATTAAGCATAATTAGTTAATACTTAAATTTTTTTTGTTTTAGCTAAAAATAAGCTAACTAAATATTATTTTAAATATTATATTTAATTAATAATATTTTAAAAAATTTAAAAAATTAAACTTTAAAAAGTTTGTTAATATAATAATTAATAAAAAATAAACATTTATTGCTAATTTTACTTATATAAAACTTAAAAAAAAACTACTTTTTAAAAAAGTAAATAATAATTTTAAAGTAAAAGTAACTAAAATAAACCTATTTTAGTGCTTAAAAAAATTTTACTGTATATATTTTAAACAAAATATAAAAAATTTTTTAGTACTATAAAAAGCAAAATATATAATTAATTTAATTAAAAAGTTAAAAATATTTTTTAAACTAATATATTTAACTATAAAAACCTAACAAAAAATGCTTAAAAAATACTTAAAAAAAAACTAATATTTAAAACAAATATATTATTTTAAAGCAAATATTAAAATATTTATTTTATTTATATTTAAAAAAAATAAAATAATATAACTATATGTTAATTATAAAAAGTTAAATAAAATTATTACAAAAAACTAATACTTATTACTATTAATTTTAAAAATTATAAACTAATTAAAGTTTATAAAAATATTTTTTAAGCTAAACTTAAAAAATATATACTACTATATATAAATTAAACTAAAAAATAAATAAAAAATTGTTTTTTAAACAAAATATAGTTACTTTAAATATATAGTAATACTATTTAAGCTAATTAACATTTTAGCAACTTTTTAAGCATATATATATAAAGTACTTGCAAGTTTAATAAATTATATTTATATAATATATTTAAACAATATAGTTATTTTTTTAAAAACAAAAAAAAAATATAAAACTTATTTTTAACTAGTTTATAAATGTTTAAAGCAGTATTAATTTTTTGCTAAACTATTTAAATATAAGTTTTTTTAAAAAAAAATAAAGTTTTTAAAGTTTATTATTAATACTAAAAAAATTAAAATAAATTTTTGCAAAATAAATATAATTTAAAAGTAAAAAGTGCTATAATTAATATATAATATTTAAATATTTTTAAAATTTGCAAACTTTTATTAAAAATTTATCGCAAAATATTTACAAATTATAATGCTAATTATAATTTTATTTAAAAAAAGTTTTACTAAAAAACTTATAGTATTTTATTAAACAAAAAAAGCAAATAAAACTTTTTAAAAAATTAAAAAAGCTTTTATAATAATAATTATACTTTGCTATTAAAATAATAAATTAAAAACGTATATAAAAATAAATATATTTATTAAAACAGTATTAAATATTTTATTTTAGCTATATAACGTTAACTAATAACTGGTTATATATTAATTATAAAAACTAACAAATACTAAAATATAATAAGCAATAAGCTAATAAAAACTACTTATAATTATAAAAAGTTATAAACATTAGTATTAATACTTAAAAAAAGCTATATATATATTTATAGTATAAATTAACTATATAACTTTTTAAAGTATAGTTAATTTTTTAGCGCAAAACTTTTGTAAATAACTAGTATAATAAGTTTATTAACTAATATAGTTCGATTTTAAAATATAATATTAGCTAAAAACTACTAACCTAGCTAATAGTATATTAAAATGTTTTAACTATATAGCAAGCAAAATTTAATATAGTAATATAATTTTAACGCTAAAAAAAAAGCTATAATTAACAAAAAACCTACTGTTAAAAATATAGCAAATTATTGCTATAATACTTTAAACAAAAAAAAAGTAAAAAGCTTTAAACTAGCTAGCTTAAGCTTTACAAAAAATATTTAGCAAATATTATTTAAATAAATTTTTAATAACTAAAGCTTAAATAGCTAACTTAAAAGTTTATAAAAACTTATATTTTTGCTATATAGCTATAAATTATTTTTAAAAAATAAAAAGCAAAAAGTATTATTGTAAATATTTAGCTTATAAAATATATATAGCTATATTAATATATATATTAGCAGTAATTAAATTAGCCTAAAAGCAAACCGATTAAACTACAACCATATTATAAATAATTAATGCTAAAGCTATTATTTATAACTAATATATTTTATGCTTTATAATTAAAAAGTTAGCTAAAAGCAAAATAGCATTTTATTTAAAAGCTTTTAAAAAGTTTTACAAAATAGTTAAAAAACTATAAGCTAAAAACTTTAACTTTATAATTTTAATAAAAATTGCTAGCTAATAAACTAACATTTATAAAAAATACTATATAAATTAAAAAAAAACTTTTTTATTTAAAAACTAATTAATAATTTTAAGCTAAAAAGCACTAGTTAAACAAATTATTAGTTAATATTATAATAACTTTAAAGCTAGTTATATAAAAAAAAATAAAACTATAAAATTAATTAAAAAAAAATTCTACTAAAAAAAACTTAAGCAAAACGTTTATAATTATATTACTAAGTGCTAAGCTTATAATAATATAAAAAAATTAAAATATAAGCTATATAAAAAACTATAATTTTTTTTGTTATTAAATTAGCTGTTTTAAAAAATTAGTTTAAATTTTATAATAAAGTTATTTTTATATAGCAAAGCTAATAGCATAAAATATAATATAATTTTAATAATTATTAACTAGTTTATAAAAATAGCACTATTTTTTTTTACAACAAAAATGCTTAATATAGCTAAATTAGTATAACTATTATATAAATAGGTTAAATATTAGTTTAGCTTTTTAAAAAAAATCATAAGCAATAAAAATAAGCTAATTATAAGCTAGTTTTAAAAAAAATTTTACAACAAAAAAAAAATTAAATATTAACTATTAATTGTTTAGTATTTTTAAACCGATAAATAAACTAAAAAAGTATACTAAACTTTAAAAAAATATTTGCAAATATATGCTATATAAAAGCTACATATATAAGCTAAAGTGTTACTTAAAGCTAAATTTGCATATAATAATAATATATATGCTATTATAAAATATTTGCTATTTAAAGCGCTATATAAGTTTTATTTTTAAATAATTAATTTTATGCTTAAACAATTTTAGTTTAAAATATAAAAAGTTAAAAAAAAATTGTAATATATTACAATAGTTTAAAAAGCGCTTAATAAACACTAAACAAAAGCAGTAAAAACTATAAAAAAAAATTACAATAAAAAATATACTTTAAAAAAATATTAAGTAAAAAAAATTGTTAGCTTATTAATAGCTTATTTTTAATTTAAATGCAAGCAAAAATTAGCTTTAATATATATTAAAATTAAAATTATAAAAAAAGTTAGTTTTTAAGTATACTAAGTTAAACTTTTAAAATAATATTTTAAAATATATAATATATTTTTTATATTTTTATTAAAACTATAAACAAAACATTAAACAAATAAAGCTTAATTAATATTACTAGTGCTAAAAAATAAACAAAAAAAATAAATAGTAAAAAATATAATTAAATACCGCTAAAATAAAAAAAAAATTAAATATTTTGTTAAATAAAAAAAATAGTTTATAAAATATAATATATAAAAATTTAAAAAACATTTAAAAAATATAAAAAGTTTTTTAGCAAAATACAAAAAAAAAAATAAAATGCTTATATATTAAATAAAATAAAATAGTTAAAATTATTAATATATAAAGCATTTAATAGTAAAGCTTTAGTTAAAAAATTGCATAAAAATTTAATTAAAATATAATAAAAACAAAAAAACTAGTTAACTATAAACATTAAAAACTATAAAATAGCTTTTAAGCGCAAGTTAAAAACTAAGCAATAATTTAAAGCTAATTATAAGTATATAAAAAAAAGTTTTAAAAATATAAAACTATAAAAACAAAATATTAAACATATAAAACTTTAGCAGTTATTAATAAATAACTGCAATATAAACAAAAAAAAAAAAAAATTTAAATATATAAAACTATAAAAATAAAATAATAAACATATAAAACTTTAGCAGTTATTAGCAAATAGCTATAATATAAATAATAAATAGTAAGCAAACTACAACAAAAAAAAATATTATTTTTTTATATATGTTTAAATTTTAGCAAACTAATATTATTTTTTAGCATATATTTAAGTTTTAGCAAACTAATATTATTTTTTAGCATATATTAAAATTTTAGCAAACTAAAATTGCTAAACTATAAAAATATATAAGTTAAATTAAACTTAAATGCTAATTGCTAAACAGCTAAAAATTTACTTTTATTAAATTAGCAAAAAATATTACTTTTTAAAGCTACTATAAATATGCTTAAAAAATTTTTAAAGCGTATAAAAAGCAAAATTAAAAAAAACGTTTGCTAAAAAGTTTAAAATAAAAATAGCATTTTTTAAAAACTGCATATTTAAACCTAAAAACTTAGCGCAACTAATTTATTTAAATTTAGTATAATAATTAATATTTTATATTTGTTTATTGCTAAAATATATATAAAAAGTTTAAATAATAAAATTAAAACAAAAATAAGCAGCTAAATTACAAACATATTTTGGTTAAACAATAGCTAAAACGCGCTAAACGTTTTTTTTTAGTATAAAAGCACTAATAGTAATACGCTAAAAAAAAATATTAGTTGCTAAACAATTAGCAAATAAAAAAAAAAAAAACAGCATATATAATTAACATTTTTAATTAAAAACTTAAAAAACAGTAGATTATAATAGTTTTAGCTTAAATAATAGCTAAATATTTAAAGTTAAAAATAAATAATATAACATGCTGCTTTTTATTAATAGCTTTTTTAAAAGCTAAGCTAGCTTTTAACAAAATATATATTTAGCAACTTTAAATAGCAGCTTTTTTTTTAATAATATAGTAATAATTATTATTTTATTTAATATATAACCAAAAAATACTTATCGATATAATTATAACAAAAAAAGTAATAATTTAAGCTGTGCTTATTAAGCCAGCAAAAAGCTAAAAAAGTTAATAATATTAGTTAGCAATTAACTAAAAACAAAAAAAACAACGTATAATAAAACAAACTAAATAATCTTTAGTATATAATATATATTTTATGCTTTTAAAAGTATTTTTTTACAAATATATATAGCGTATATAAAAATTTAAATATATTTTTATATAGCAGGCCGCATAAAGTATAGCAGCTTTAACAACTTTTTTTTTAATATCGAAATTGTTAACAGTATATATATAATTAAAGTATACTTATTTTTTAGTTTTATTAAATTAATATTTTTTTAAAAACTTTTTATAAAAAGTTATTATAATAGTTAGCAAATAGTTAAAAAAAAATAAAAGTTTATATAGCAAAAGTAAAAAAAAACTTAAAATAAAACTAAAAAAACAAAAATAATTTTGCAGTACAATTAAAAAAAAAAAAAAAACTAAATAGCAACAAAAATCTAAAGCAAATATATTAAATATTTTATATTTATATATATATATATAACATAATTATTACCTAACAACCAATTATTAACCAAACGTTAAACTATAACTTTATAGTACTAAAATACTTACTGCGCTAAAAAAGTTAATAATATTTTAGTAGTGTTAAAAACTAACACTAAAAAAAAAAAAATAATATAAAAAAGTAAACTATATAAGCTATACATGTTAAACATTTTGCAAACATTTTTTAAATATTAGCTAAAAGCTATACTTAGTTAAAATTTTATATAGAATTAATTTTTTAAATAAAAGTAACTTTTTAATATTACTTCTTAAAACTAGCATATTATTTTGTAAAACTATTGCAATTAAATATTAAACTTAACCTTTATATAAAATAACAATATTAAATATATTATATATATTGCTAGTAAAATAAAAAGCTTAATATTAAATAATATTGTTATATTTATTATTAATAATTATAGTAAAGCTTTTATTATTACTATTAATAAAAACTTTTTAAAATATTTTAAAATTTAATATAATAACTTTAATAAATATAAAAATATTTAAAATATATATTATAACCTAACAATAAAGTTTTATAAACTTTTTATTAATTTTAAAATATAATTTGCTAAATAAACAAATTAAATATATATAAGCTTTTATAAATTTAAAAAATATATATATAACAAGCTATTAAAATAATTTAATAAGTTAAATATTAAAAAAGTATATAATAAAAGCGTTATTTTTATTGTTTATTATAAGTATATTTAAATATATAATTATTAATAGCATAAAAACTTTTTAGTAATTAAGTTATAAAAAAAAAAAAAAAAAAAAAAGTTAAGTAATTTTAGCTAAACTTTTATTTTATATAAAAAAAAAACAAAAATAGCATAGTAAAAAAAGCAAAAAGCAGTATAATATTTAAAATAATTAAAATTATTTTAATATATTTATTTTAAAAACTACTGTAAATAAATATGCTATATATAAAAAACTTAGTTTTAAATAAACAAAATAATTTATTATAATTAACAAATGCTTTATTTGTTATAAATATAAATATTAAAGTATTATATGTTTATTAAAAGCTAATTTTAAACAATTAAATAAAATATATATTAGTGTTATTATTGTTAAAATTATAAAAAAAAATTATTTAAAAAGCAAATTTATAATGTTAAAAAATATAGTTTAAAACAATTAAACTTTTTTTTTAAACAAATATATATATTAGCAATAAATATAAATAAATATAAAAAAATATTTTTTGATTTTTTAAAAAAATTGTTAAAAAAAAACCCTTTTTTTATAAATTATACTATAGCATTTAATAAATTTATTTTTTTTACTAAAGCTTTAGCTAATATAAAAGCAAATATATACTTATTAATTAGCATAACTTTTGCTATAAAAATAATAAAATATTTATAACCTAACTAAATTATAAAGTTTAACTTAGCTATTATAGTTTAATTTTTATTAAAATGTTAAATATATAACGCTTGCTTTTTTTTTACACCTAGTTATTTTTATATAATAAAGTCGGTTATAAATATACAGTTATTGCTATATAGTTATTTACATAAATAACGCAAATATAATATAAATCTTTAACAACTTTAAACATTAAGCCTACTGCAAAAAAAATACTACTTACAACTTTACTAAAATTATCCTATATAGCTATTTATGCAACAAACATAGCTTTAAACTTAAAAACAAACCTAACATACGCGCTAAGCTAAACTTTTTTTTATTATAAATTGTTAGCAACATATAAAAAAAAAAACTAACGCGCTTAATTGTTAAACTTTAGCTAAAAAAATAACAAAAAAGTAGCCGTTTTAAGCTTGCCAACCAAACTTTATTTAATATGCTACATATACCTAAATTTAAATAAAAATACTACAAAAATAAAAAGTAAGCAAAAGCTTTATAAAGCAGTTATTTTTTTTACTTTTTATTACTGCTGTTATAATACTTTTATTACTATTATACTTTTTATAATAATATTATTACTATTACTAACAACATACTATAACAAAGCTTAAAAATATAGCTTTAGCTATAGCTATTTTCGAACTACTAAAAGCAGTTAAAAAACTAAGCTTATAAAATTTAAATAACTTTAACTATAACTATAAAATTTATTTTATTTTAATATATAACTTTATATATTTAAACGATTATTAGTATTTAGCAATTTTTAAAGCTACAAAAAAGTATAAAATATAGTTAAAACAAATAAATAAAACCGGCATTAATATCGCAAAAGTTAAAAAAAAAGTTTTTATTAAAGCATTTTAAAAAATCGACTAGTATATAAATTAGTTAACTTATTGTATAGCAGCAGGCTAAATAGCTTTAATAAGCTAAATAGCTTAATAGCTGCAGCTTAAAATAAAAGCGCAACAAAAGCATCTTTATAGCTGCTATTTAAGGCTTAATTAAAAAGCGTTATTACTATGCAAACAAAAAAATGTAGGTTTAGTATTAAAAAAAAAAGCTATTTTTAGCGTTTTAGCTTTTTATATAAAAAAAAAGGCGTTAAAAGCGTTATTAGTAGCTAACTAACAAATTATAGCTTAATAAAAAGCTTAGCTTAAGGTTTAAGTTAATTAGTTAGCAATAAATATTTAATTATACCGTAATATATAAAACACAAATCACTAGGTAACTATAAATAAGCCGAAGCCTAAAGTTTAACCTAGCTATAATATTTAAATATAATAAAAAAACTATTTAAATAATAAATATAATATTATAGGCCTATTTTTATATATAAAAAAAAACTATACTAAATATACTATTATTAGTAGCTAAAATAAAGCATAATATTATTATTAGCAAAAAATATTTCGATTATTATAATATATTTATTAATAGTTGTAAAAAACAGCTATTATATTTTATAAACTAGCATTTTAAATATTAAGCTTTAGAAATTTTTATAAATAAAGCTAAAAAGTTAAAAATTAACTTTAGCTATTAAAAAAATGCTAACTAATAAAAGCAGCTAATAAATAAAAAAAACAAAAAGTATTAAAATAGCTATTTAAGCTAAAAACGCTAAAATAAATCGCATAAACTAAAAAACTAAATATAAAATTAAATTGTATAATTAAAACAAAAAAAGTTTATACTAGCTACTAATTTTTTTTTACTTTTTTTTAATAAGGTTACTTTAATTATAATTTTATAACCTTTATATATAAGCTTTAATATAAAATTTAACTATATAATATAAAGCATATGCTAAATAAAATAAATATTTACTATAAAAAACTATATATTTACAACTTTAAAAAATAAACAACTAATTTAAACTTTGTTTAAAAAATAATTATATAATATTAAAAGTTTTTATAAATTATAATAAAATATTATTAAATAATATAAATATTAACTAATTAAAATTATAATAATTAAAATAAAAGCTTTTTTAATTATTATATAAGCTAAATTAATTATTAAGTATAAAATTATAACTTTATATAAATTTAATAATATTATTGCAAGCAAAAAAAAAAGCTTTTTGCTTAATAACAAGCAAAAACTTTGCAATATAGCGCTAAAGCTTGTTTTAAAAATATATTATAAATATTTAAATATATTTAATAAAGCTATATTAAATAATTTACTACTACTATAACTAAAAGTAAACTACTATATAGTTTTAAACTTTTTTTTAAAAGCATTAAAGTATAGTATATTATATAAAATATTACTTAAAAAAGCAAAAACCTGCTATAAATATGTTTATAAAAACTTAGCTAAAAATTTTATTAAACTTATAATAACGCTATAAGTAGCTTTAGTATTATTTGCTTAAAAAAAAAAAAAATTTTTATGCTTATATATAAATTATTATAAGTTAAACATTTTATTATAAAAAAACAAATATTTTTTACTGCTAATAAATAAAACTTTAGTATAATTAGCAAAAGTAAAAATTTATATAAAAATAAATATTTAATAAGTATTTTATTATATTAAAATAGCTAAAAGCAATAAACTGCTTATTATTTTCTAAATATAATATAGCGTATATTAATTTAAAGTGTTATTATTTAAATTAATTAATAAACTAGCTATATTTTAATAAATTTTATACTATATATATAAATAATATTTTAATTTACTTTAATAATAAATTAAAATATAAATACTATATAAATAAAGTTTTAAAACAATTAAAAAAAGCTAAATTATAAGCTAACCTTAAAAAATATAAATTTTATATTATAAAAACCAAATTTTTAAAATTTATTATAAGCATTAATAGTATTAAAATTAATTTATTTAAAACAAAAATAATTTAATATTAAAAAGTTTTTTAAAAAAATAAAAAAGCTATTTTTTAAAAAATATAATTTTTTTAAAAATTTTATAATTTTTATTAACGGTTTATATAAAACTATAAATATATAATTAAACTTTTTAACAATTTAACATATACTAAAGCTAACTTTATTTAAATTAAAAAATATTAAACTGCTTTTAAAAAACTTTAAAAAGCTTTAATTTTTATACTTATATTATAATATTTTTTATATATATTTAAAATTATAATAAAAACTAATTTATTAAATAAAGTTATTTTTAAAATGCTTTTTTAATATAATAATTTTAATAATTTTTAGTAACTTATTGCTTTTTTTTTTTAATTATTATAAAAAGCTAAAGTAAACTATAAAATTTATAATAAAAAAATGCTAGTAGTTATTAAAAAATTATTATATTAGCAAACAAAGCTAACAAGCTTATAGTAAATAAAACTATTTATTATAATTATAAACTATACTACTTTTAAATATTTTAGTATAAAATAGGTATTTAACTTTTAATAAACAAAATAAACAAAGCTTATATTATAATATAATTTTATTATTATTTATTAACTAAAAATTAAAAATATTTTAGCAAATATATTTTTATAACTAGCCGAAAACTTTAAAACATAAAAACAAAAATGTAATAAATAGCATATAATTGTTTTTTTTTGCTTGGTAAATATAGCTATAGCTGTAAACTATAATTTAATAAGTAAAAAACCTACTAAAATAATATTAATTTGCGCTATTAATATTAAAGTACTTTTTTTTTTGTTAAAAATAATATTAACTAATATAGTATTATTTATTAATTAAATATATAAAAATCTAAAAAAATACTAATAAAAAGTATAATATAATAAACTAAAATTTAAATAGTTAATATTTAGTAATTTGCTATTTTATAAAAGTTAACTAGCTATATTTAATATAAATAACTTATAAACATAAATAATTAAAAAAATATATTTATAACTAATAACTGCTTACTTTAGTAAAAAAAAAACTTATTATATAGTTATTTAAAAGTACTAATAGCTATAATTATAAAAAACTATAAATTAATATATAGCAAACTGTTTTTATAAAGCAATAAAAATATTATAAAATAAAGTTTTAAAAAAACTAACTTTATTGCTAGTTTTTAAGCATTTATAGCAATATTTAGTTATTAACTTTAAAAGCTATTTATTAAACAAAAAAAATTATAATATAGCTTTTTATATAATTAACTAACTTAGTAAAATTATTTAAACTATTATATATAAAAATATTATAATAGCTTAATAAGTAGTAAAAATATATTATTAAAAATTATACTAACTATTAAAATAGCTTAAAAGTTTTATAAACAATTAAAAAAGTTAATTTATTGTAAACTTTATAAATAAACTATTTAAAATTTATAGTATAAAATTAAACTTTTTTTTATTAAAATATAAACAAACTACAAAACAAGCAAAAATTATATAATAATAAATAAAGCAATAATTATGCTTTTTTATTAATTATTTTTAATATAATTAATTAAAAGCACTATTAGCTTTGAATATAATATAAACATTATTATTATATAAGTTTTTAAATAGCTTATTGCTTATAAAAATGTTAATAAAACAACTTTTATTAATGCTATTTAATTAAAAAGTATATATTAAAAGCTTAGCAAACTAATTAATATATAAACAACTAAACTAAAAAAAAGCTTAATAATATATATAGTATATTTAAAAATATATAAAAGTAGTATAATAATAAATAAAAAAAGCATAACTTTAAATAATAATATAAGCTAACAAATACTAAAAAAATTCCGATTTTAGCAAAAAAAACTATATATATATACTAAAAAAAAAAAAAAAACAAACAAATTAACTAAGCAATAAACTTAATTATTTAATAACAAAATTATATTATAAAATTATTAACGTTTAATTTAATAACTTAAATATATTTAAATTAAAACTACTTAAAATATAGCAAAAAAACAAGTAATTTTATATTAATTAACTATAAAAATATTTTAACGATTTGCTACCGAAATAAAAACTACTATATTTAAAAAAAAAAATTGTTAATAATAATTTTAATAAAAAAAAATAAAAAGTAAAAAAAGTTTTGTTATTATAAATTAAATATAAAAAAAATTTTTATAAAATATTTTAGGTTGGCTAAAAATATAACAATAAATAATACTTTACAAATTATTTTAAAAATGCTATAAAAAAGCTTAAAAAATACTATAATTAAAACTTAAAAAAAAATAAACTGCTAATAAAACTAAAATATTAGTTAAAAGCAGCAAAAAAAAAAAAATTTAATTTTTTATATAAAAATAACAAAAAACTACAAATATTTAAAAAGTATATAAAAATATAACAAAAATAGCAAAGTAAATAAAAAAAAGTAAAAAAATAACCAATAATAATTAACTATTAGCGCAATTAAAAAAGTAATAAAAATTAAAAGCTTTTAAAATTAACTAATTATATATGCTAAAAGTGTTTTTTTATTACTTAAAAGTATTAATTATTTTTTTAAAAAATATTAGTTTAATTTTAAGCGTAGTTAGTAAACTTATTAAAAGCAACTTTTATAGTATAAAGCTTTAAGTGTAGCAAAAAACTTAGGTCGAATTTTTTTACAAAGGAAAGATTATAATAGCTGTGTTGTTAGGTGGCTATTTTTAAGTAGTATAAAGCTATATAGTTATATAACTAACAGGTAGTATAATAGTATAGCTGCAAGCAAGTGTACGCAAACGGAAAATTAGGTTATAAAGCTATACGGCAGGGCTGCTAGGCTAGATTTCTTTTTTTTTTTTTTAAGCAGAATAATTTTACTATAATATAAAGTATAATTAGTTTTTATATTTATTTTTAGTGTTAAACCTATAACATAGTAATAAAAACTAACATTTTATATTTATATAACTATTAAATTTAATAAAAAGCTTTATAATATAATATTTATAATAAAATAAAACCTACAAAAACATATAGCAAGCTAATATTTAAATTACAAGCTATTTAAAGTTTTAATATAATTTATTTATATAGTTTTTAAACATGCTAACAGCTTAGCCTATTAACTAATAAAACATTACAATAAAAAAATCAATAAAAAGATTAATAAAAAAATCGATAAAAAAATAAATAAAAAAATTAATAAAAAAATCGATAAAAAAATTAATATAAAAACTAATAAAAAAATCAATAAAAAAATTAATAAAAAAATTAATAAAAAAATCAATAAAAAAATCAATATAAAAACTAATAAAAAAATTAATAAAAGCGCAAAATTAAACGCTAATAAAGTGCTAATAAAAAACATTATAGTTTTAAATAGTAAAGTAGTATTATTAACGGCTGCTTTAATAAACACTTTAATAGCTATTTTAATTGCTTTTTCGGCTATTTTTTTAATAGTTTTTTTAATAGTTTTTTTAGCTACTTTTTTAATTATCCTTTTAATTACTTTATTAACTGTTTTTTTAGCTACTTTTTTAACCGTTTTTTATAATTTAAATACTAAAAAAGCTTTTTAACTTAGTATTTAAAAGCAGCAATAGCTAAAAATTTTAACTTAGCTTAAAGTTATATTTATTTATAAATTTTAGCATGCTTGTAAGCGCTTTAAGTAAATAAAAGTACTTAAATAGCTATTGTAAAAAGCGGCTAATATATTTAGCAAACATTTTTTTGCCGCCCTAAATAAATAAAAGGTTAAACTAACATATTAAAATAATTATATGCTAGTTATATTTAATTAAGCTATTTTAAATTTTATAATAGTAAAACTGCTTATTTTTTTTATTTATAGCTTTTTAAAAGCTAATTTTATTTTATAAATTATATTGCTTTTTAGTTATTAAAGCTGTTTTACTATAGTAGCTTTTTTATAGCTATATACTTTTGCCGAATATTAGGTTAAGCTTATGTATATAATCGTTTAGTTTTTTTAATAGCCTTGTAGTAATATTAAGCTTAATAATTTTACAAAAGTAAATTTTTTTAAACAAATATATAGCTTTTATTTTTACTATTACTACTGTTATATAATACTTTTGTATATCGTTTATAAGCTAATAAACATAAATAAAAATTAAAAATATTATTACAAATATGCTATTTTTTTTTTAGTTTAATAATATAAAGGTTTTTAAATTTTGTTTAAATTATAACTTATTATGCTTGCTTTATATAAGTTTAACTTAACAACTTTATATTTGCTTTAAATTGTTAACCGCTTTAATATGCTTTTTAAACTATATATAAATTTTACTTAATATAGTTTTTAGTTTTATAATAAGCTAAAAAACTTTTAGTTTTTGCTATTTTTTTTTGTTAACTTAAATAGTATAGGTTTAATATTTTTATTTATAAAGCTATGTTTATTTAAGCTAGCTATAGCTATTAAAAGCTTTTTTAATAGTTAGCTATATAGTTTAACTAAAATAAAATTATATAAAAAATATTGCTGCTGCAGCTTAATTAGCTAAACTTTATTTGCTTATTTTATAACTAAATAAAAGTATTTTATAAACTTTTGCTTTTTTGGACTTATTTTGTTTCTAAGTATAATAAGCTTAAAAAAAAAGATTTTTTTGCTTAAGTTTGCTATATAGCTTTAGCATAAAAATATTATTAAAATAACTATTTAAATAGAAAGCAACAAAATAGTTTTATACTAAAAAAAGTTAACTAAGCTATTTTAGTTACTTTTATATAAAAAAATATTTTAAACTAAAATTTAGTATAAAATATAAAACTATAATATTAGTAAATTTTTAAAAGTAACTAAATTTATTTATTTAACTTAAAAATAAAATAATAAAGTTTTTTATATTATTTTATTAAATATAAGCTATAAATATTAATAGTAGTAAAAGCTAATAATATAAGCTAGTTAAGCACTTTAAAAAAATTATATAGCAAATTATATAATAAGCATAGCTATATAAAAGCTTTTAAAAATAGTTATTAATATAATAAAAGCGTATATACTACTAAATATAACTTTTTTTTTTTACTTTAATATTGTTATATAAGCGTAATATTTATAATAAATCTTTTTATGTGTACTTTATTATTTAATTTTTTATTTTATTGTATAATAATATAACAATCTGGAACAAACTCACACTTGGTAGATCATATAACTACGCACGTAATAAAAAAATAACAGAACAATCGCGCTATCGATAAGCCTTGCACATTTTACCGCGCATGCATATAACTATATATATTTATATATAGCTGTAGGCCATTTTTGTATTTTTTTTTTTTTTTTTTTTTAGCTTAAAATTTTTGTTTATAAAATTAATAAACTAGCATTTTGCTATATAATAATTGTAATATTATTTTAAGCTTTAAAACTTACTTGTTAATAAGCATTTAATTAAATATATATTTTTTATTATTTTATATAACTAGTAAAACATAAATTGATTATTTTAATAACTATAACTTTAATTTAACTATAATTATAACTTTTATTTTAATAATTATAACTTTAATTTTAACTATAATTATAACTTTAAACTTTGCTAAACTTTATATTTAACTAACACTTTAGTACTAAGTTATTTATAAAAAAAACAACTTATAGCAGCTATAAACAACCTAAATATATAATTAACAATTTATTTGCTTTTATTAAAACCAACAAAAAAAAGTTTTATAAAGCTTTAATTTTTAGTTGCAAAAGCAAAAAAGTTTAAATTAATATTGCTAATAATAACTTTAAAACAAAACAACCTAATAAAAATATTTTATTAGCATTTATTAGCAAAAGCAATATAATAAACTAAGCTATTATTTAACTAGTAGCTAGCAACAATAAAAAAAAAACCGATTGTAATATAAAGTTATTTATTTTACAACAAAAAATTTAATAACTATATAAGCTACTAAGCTAGCAAACTTTTACTATAAAAAAATATGTAAGCAGTATATTTTTAAAAAATGCTAATTTTATTTTTTATGCTAAAAAAATAGTTATATAATTAATATTTTAGTTATAAGCAGTTTATAAAAACAAATAATACTAATAATATAAAAACAAAGCAAAAGCTAAAGCTAAATATTTAAGCAAGTTTAATAGCAATAAAAATAAGTTTAACATTTAAATATATAAGCTAGCAAACAAGTTTGAAAAAAACAAACTAATATTTTATAATAAAAAAAGCCAAATAAAATATTTATTATTTTAGTTAAAAAAAAAAGCTTTTTAATTAATTAAAACTTAATACTAGTTAACTTTATAACTTTTTAGCAATATAGCTAAAATAATTTAAGCTTTAACTATTGTTTATTATAACTTTAATTAAGCTACTACTATTTAATAAGCTTTAAATAAATATTAATATAAACTTTTAAACAGCTTTAATATTTATAACTTTATTTTAACTTTTAATAGCTTAGCCTAAAAAGCAATAATGCTTAAGTTTAAATAGTTTTAACTATTATAAAAACATTTAAATATAAACTAAAATACTAAACTTTTTAAAGCTAATATTAACTAAATAATATTTTACAAACAATTTTGCAATAAAATAGCTAAAACTGCTTATAACTATTAATGTTTTTACTAATAAAGCTAAAAAAATAAAAATAAAGCTTTAATAGCTTGCTAAAATTAAAATAACAATAAAATTGCTTTAAAAAAACAAAACACTTTTTAAGCTATAAAAACTAATTAAAACAATAAAATTAAAAAGTTAACTAAAAAATAAAAAGAAGTTTACTAAACTAATAATATTTGTTTTAGCTATAGTAAAACAGGTTATATAGTAAAAAACTGTTTAAAAAACTAAAATATTACTGCTATATTTATATAAATTTTATTTAACAAAAAAAAGTTAAATAAAATTTTAAGCTTTAGCAATTTAAAAAACTAAAAAAACCGGTAGAAAACTTTTTGCTAGTTTAATTGTTTACTATAGCTAATATAAATAGCCTAAAAAAATTACTTAAATTTATACTACTTATATAAATATAAAATAACTAAAAAAACATAATAGAATTTATTGTTTTATATAATATTAAAGCTTAAACTAACTTTTTAATTAATTAAAGTTTAGTAAAAAAATTAAAATAACAAAAACAAGCAAAAATAATCTAGCTAAAAAAGCTAATATTGCTAACCGACTATTACAAATATATAGTTAAAAAAGTAAAAAAAATTTTAACTATTATATTAATAGTAAACAGTTAAAAGTTTTTTAACTAAAAGTTTAAAATTATAAAAATAACTTATAATATTACTATTAGCTTTTACTAGCTAGCAGCTTAAAAAATACTTTTTAACTGCAAAAAAAAATTGCTAATTATTATTTAACTTAAAAAAAATTGCTTAATTTTTAAACTATTTATAAAAATATTTTATAGCAAAAAACTAAAAATATTTAAACAAAAACCTAAATAATTAATAATTTAAAATAACTAAGCAATTATTAAATGCTTAAAAAAAAGCTATTAAACTAATTTAAATTGCAAGCAATAAAAAAAAATAAAGCTTTTTATTATACCGATTTTTATAAAATATATTAATTTTTATATAAAAAAAACAAAAAAAATTATTAGCATATAAGTTTTTTAAAAAAAAAACTAAAAAACTTTTAATAAACAGCTAATATTATTTTTTGCTAACAAAAACTTTAAATATGTTAAATTAATAAAACAACTAATTTTAAAAAAGCTAGCTTATTTAAAAGGCTTTTTTTTGAAAAAGCTTTTTATTAAACTGTTACTATTAAAACTAGGTTATAACGTAATTTTAAAATTAAATAATAAACTTTAAACAATTGGTTTTTTAAAGTATTAAACTTTTATGTAGTATATATTACTAAAAAAAAAAAAAGTTAAAAAATTTTTTCGGATAAATTTTATTAAACTATATATAAACTTAAACGTAGCTTTAGTTTTTTTTATGCTAAAACTTTATTTTATTAAACAATAATTTTATATAAACTTTTAATAGTAAAATTAATTTTTAAAAAACCGATTAGTATAAACTTTTAATTTAAACAATATTATATATAACTATTATAATATAATAATTTATTTAAAAATTAATATTATTTAAGCTTTTAATTAATTAAAGCTTGTACTATAGTTTTGTTATTTAATAATATTTTATATTTGCTTAAGCATATATTAATAAAAAGTTTTACTGTTTAATTTTAAAGTTAAACTAGCTTAATAGCAAAATTTTATTAACGTTTAACTATATAAATTGTTTAACTAGTTTGTTAGTATATATATAAACAATATATTAATTTATTTAAACAAATAAAAAAATTACTAAAAGTAATATAAAAAAATAATTTTTTGTTTAAATAAAGTAAATTTATAAAAAAACATTAAAAAGTTTTGCTTTAATATTACTATAGTAAACTATTTAAAAATAGTTTTAAAAGTTAGTAAAAATATTTAAATTAATTTTTATAAAATAAAAACAATTATAAATTAAAAATTTAAAAACTTAAAAAGCTTAACGTTTATTTAATTATTTTTAAAACTATATAATTTTATATAAATATTTATTTACTATACTAGCAAAATAGCAAAACTTTTAAACTAACTGCTAAAAAAGTTAGCACTATAAAAATTAAAACTTAAGCAGCAAAAAGCTTTTAAAACTTTAAAAAAATTAATAAGCACTGTTTTAGTAATTATGTTTTTTAAGCTTAGTATAAAAATTTAAATTAAAATAAACGTTTTAAAAAATGCTATTAAAAGCGCTATTTAGCAAAAACAAAAAAACAAAAAATAAAAACTTATAAGCTATTTTTTTAAAATAATAATAGTGTTTAAAAAAGCTTATTTTATATAAAATTAAAAACTACTAACAATAGTTTAAACTTTAAAATATTATTACTTTAAGTTAATAAATATAAAATTTTAAATAATTATTAATTATTAAATATTAATTTACTAGTTTATAAAAAAAGCATTATTTATTTAATAAATAAAGTAAGTAAACTTTTTAAGCAACTTTAATATTACTTTTTAGTATTAACTAAACAAAAAAAATATAGTTATAAATATATTATTTTATAAAACTATTAACTTTTTAATAATAAAAGCTAAAAAAAAATAAAAATATATATTTGTTTTAATTAAACTAAAATAAATTAAAAATTTAATTATAATAATAAAAATTATTAAAACAGTTAAAAAACTAAATATTAATTTTGCTTTATAAAAAGCTAATTTAGTAAACTTAATTATTTAAAAAAACAAACAATAAAAATTTAAAAATTATAAAAACAAATTATAAATATTTAAGCTAAATTAAAATAAAAAAATCTTTTTATAAACTATTTTATTATAAAAAGCATATAAACTAATTTTAATAGTATACTAAAGCTAAAATAAACTTATTAAAGCTATAAAAAAAACTTACTATTAGCTTTTTTTAAAATATAATATATACTGCTATATAAATAACTATTATAATTATTATAAAAACAAACAACTAAAAAATAAAACTTTAAAATTGCTATATTTTATACTAATATTTTAAAATGTTTAAAAATATATAGTAATAAACAGCAAAAATATACTATTAAATAAACATAAATATAATTATATATAAATATTTATTAATAAGTTTAGCAAAATAATTATAATTTTACTAAAATATAAAATAAATATAGCAAAAACTTTTGCTGCTTAATATTATTGCTTAATATATTAATTTTTTAAAATATTTAAAGTATAGTTTTTAAATAATATAAAACTTTTTATTTTTAAGTTTATAAAAACGCTAAACTACTTAACTAGTATAAAATATAAATAAAAAAATATTTATTATTTTTAAACGTAAAAAACAATTAAAAAAACAAACTATAATTTAAATTAAAAACTGCAATTTTATATTAATAAATATTAAAACAACTAAAATATTTATTTACTAGCTTTAAACTTTATATATAATGTTTTATAATATTTAACAATTAATATAGCTTTAATAAAAATAGCTATAAAAACTAAGCTAAAAAACTATTTAATTATTAATGTTATAAAAAAAATATTTAACAATAAACAAGCAAAAAAAATAGCTAAACTAATAAAACAAATAAAAAAAGTTTAAAAAATAGCTTACTAAGCAATTATAATAGCTTAAAAAAAACAAAAATTATAAATAAACAAAAAATATAAGCTTATAAACTTTACTATAACTAATAAAGTTTTTTTAAATAAAAAAAGCTTATTTATAATAATATTAACTATATAATTAAACTTATAATTTATAAAACTATTTACTATATTAAAATAATATAAATATAATTATATATTAAATATGCTTAATATTTATAAAAAAAAAAATTTATTTTACGTTAACTAACTATAAAAAGCAAACAATAATTTGCTACTTTAATAAATATAAAAAAAACTATTACCTAAAAAAATTAATAACAAATTTAAATATAAAGTTAATTAAATAAAAAAAGCTAAAATATTTAGCTGTTTTAAAAAATTACAATATTAAGTTTTATAAAAAAGCTGCAACTTTAATAATACTTAGTACTTAGCTAACAATTTTAAAAATATGCTTATAGCTTTAAATAAGTTTTATTAAAAACATCTAAAAAAACTAAAACTTTTAGTACGCTTACAAAAATAAATATGTATAGCTGCTGCAAATAAATTCGCTAAAAACTACAAAAATAACAACCATGCTAAAAAATCTAGCACTAAAAAGCCAAAAACACGTTGCTACAAGCAATAAATTTTAATTTAGCTTTTAATTAAAGTTTTAATTTTAGCAAAAAGTAATATAATAATCTAAAACAAACTTATACTTAGTAGATTATATAATTATATACATAATAAAAAAATAACAAAACAATTATGCTATTAATAAGCCTTGCATATTTTACCGCACACGCATATAACTATATATATTTACGTACGGCTACAGGCCACTTTTATATTTTTTTTTTTTTTTTTTTTTAGCTTAAAATCTTCGTTTATAAAATTAATAAACTAGCATTCCGCTATATAATAATCGTGATAAATAATATTATTGTACTTTTTAATAAATAATGTTTATAACTTAAAAAAAATGTAAACAGGTATTTAAAAAATGTTTAATTAGGTATAATTAAACTAAAAGAAATTTTGGTAACCTATATACTTATATAGTTAATTTACTAGTGGAAGGTTACTTTTAGTAGGTTTTGTAGCTTTACTTCTGCATACTATATAAAGCAGGTATATGCTATATTACTACTATGCTACCTAAAATAAGAAAAGATTATGCCCGAGCTTTGTTCTGTCCCTCTATTAATTGCGTTTCGTATAGCTTGTCTTTTTACATCTAAATACTGACCTGCTTCAGTTAAAGTTGAAAAACTTATTACTTCATCAGTTTGAGTATTTAAAACTGAAACAGATACTCCTTCACGTGCCATAGTTTTAGCTCTTATATTAGCTAAAGCTTCAGATTATTTTTATTTATTCGACGCTTCTCTAGATTTTTCCGTCAGATTGAAGTTCAGACCAGTTAAAATTATTCTTTACACTCAAAATTGGAGAGGCCTGCCGCCGCAGCCCCTAAGGAGAAGCCACCTCAGCCACCTCAGGCATCATCATTAGGTACTTACTTACATTCCTACCTACATTCTTGAGTTCTCAGGCCCGAGGCGACACTATCCTGCAGAGTTTGTTTCTAGGATAGCCATAAAATACACAAACACTTCTCACCAGCACAAACAGTACCTAGCATCCAGACTCGTCACACAACAACTGCCCCTGAATTATTAATACTTCTGAAAGGCATCTTCGCCAATTTTCCGTTCAAAATACTGTACAAATCCTCTACCGTGCTCTATGGGATAAGTCGAGTATTAAACAAGATGTGGGGGGGAAGGAGGAGAAGAGAACACTATGCAAGGCAGTAGGTTCGTGGTGGAACTTCCGTCGAAGATTTTCGTTCTTCACAACAGAACTTACCAGATGGTATTACTATTAAGCTCTTTTCAGTTTATTCTAAGGAACAATGTAACCACGCAAAAAAATCCTAGACTACTTACTTAATGATGTTATCTTTCATTGATATCCCAGGCAAACCACAAAGATCCCTTGGGAGCATTCTCACAAAGTAAGATGAAGGGTTTAGGAATAATCCTTCACTAAGACGTTGATATGGAAATTTTGGCTGGAAAAGGTTTTATAGGACCATATGGCTCTACTCGGTAATAGGGCCTTATATTCCTGGCACTGAGTTTGCTATCCTAGTTTACTTAAAGTAGTGCATGGATCTTACATGCTGTGAAAGAAGGGTGAAAGGAACCAGAAAAGGCTCTCTAGCTATATCCATCATATTGTTTCTAAGGTACAGCTTCTCCTACTCGCAATTTACTACAGCCGCACTATAACATACGCAGTCAACATAACGAAAGGCGTAAGATAGACCGACTTTAATATGCTAGAGCCACATGGACAATGCTATCACTTGTGACATGTCACGAGAGGCCCGAAGCCTTACTCTACAAAAAAACACCACCTAGGCAACGGAATATCAAGCATAAGGAGCTGTTTTTTTTGTCAACTCTTTACTAATTGTACTACATGTGGCATGTGCTTGGGGTCGGCGATCGATCGAACTAGAAGGTGGCACGAAAACCACATCCAAGGCTAACTTACGCGTATCTGGTAATACACCCGTGATACCTAGCTCGTGATACCTTATCATCAGGTAAAAACCCCCGCTTTGGATAGTCCTACGAAATGTCTCTTAACTGGGTTCTGTGGATTAAACGCGCTGATCAAACAATAACTAATAGATAAAAAACCTTTTGGACAAACGTTCCAATTACTCTCGAATAAAATATCAAGACACGACCTATCCCAATAGAAATAGCGAAATTCAGCGTATACCTACATAGCAAAGAGCAATGATATGATAACTAAGGCTCGCAGTTTGATTTGGCGCCGGGCTTCTTGTCATACAACAACAATAAAATAATTCGATATGAGACATTCTAGAAGCTGTGCGATGAGTGGCTAAAACGGTATTGAACCCTGGCGAGTCACCGTTCTGGTCAGGCTGGCCTTATCTATCAGCCGACATGATCGTATGTTATCTGGATGTTCCGATGTTTATTTATATAGGAAAATTTAAATAAGTCTTATCTAGAGTGCGTGATGAATATTTGCGTCATATTATTGCGGCCGTAGCCCGCCTGCTTCGCGCCTACGATAGGTTAAGAATACCCCGATGAGATAAACTACGACATTGACTGCGCCGCTAGCACTATTACAAGTCCCCCTATCCCATGTGACCAGGTGTGTTTCTTCTAGCCAAGTTATGACACCGTAGTACAAGACAACCCACTCGCATCTATCCCTTGTCAATGTATACTAGCCCGGTAGTAAAAGTTTTCACTGTTAGGTTTACCTAGTCCTCTCATAACATAAGTAAATATGCTAAAATTGGCGGATGGTATAATGGCCCGGTAGATTTTGTGGCAATTATGGAAGCACCGCCAGCATCGGCCGCATCCTTATCGTAATATTAGGGTCTGTAATATGGCAGAATACAGAGTGTCGAGACTGAGGAAACTGATACAGCAGCAGAATAAGGAAATCATAGACTAGCTCCATGAAAAGAAAGAAGTAGTATAGCTGCCCAGAATTTCGGATAAATAAGCTGTGCTCGTGAGGGTCTCGTAACCAATATAACCCGAGGCAACAATACCACGGGAACTTGAGATATGTATACATTTCTATATTGTACAGTTAAAATACAAAGGCCGAGGGGAACTCTATTGGTCCATGCTCATATCGCTTGTCCATCGAGGAAGATAAAATTTCGTGTTCTCATACACTAGAAAGGTGACCCATGTTGCGGGCATGACCCTCACGACACCGGGGATAATGCCCCGGTAGAAGCCTCGCCAGCCTTCCTCCCTCCACGTCCTCTTCACGACGCCTCGAATTCCTCGCCCAAATCGTTCTTCGGCGTCGTAATTCTGAAGACGGCTGCGGAGGACTTGATAGGGGTAGGTGACTGCACCAGCCACCAACTTAGACAAGCTCGAAATCATCAGCGTAGCCTCAATACTCATCGCCGGTTGCCCATGATGGTCTGGGCGGCTGGCTCCTCCGATCGTATTCTGTTGTCTATTTTTGATGTACATTTGTTTCAGTGGGTCGTAGACAGCGAACTGCACGGCGCCGTGAGAAACGCCGAAGAGGCCGATTCCTAGCCCACGGTAGAACCCCCTCCAGCCCTCAGTCCGCAGAAGCTGCATGGCGCCAGCCCACATACTCGGGTAAGCACCAACGGCGCCCCGATCGGAGGACAGCATGCGCGTCTTTAAAACCCAGATGGGGTTGGTGATAACTTGGGTGAGCATCCCGGCCAAGCCGGATGCGATAAAGTAATCCTGGGGCATAAGGGTGGCACGATTGTCACTAGGTGATCGGCTTTTTATGGCTAACATCGCATTTTCGGCGCGGGCCTTGAAGAAGAAGAAGGAGGCCCAGCTGGAAGCATTCCCAAGCAAGTTTGGTGTCAGACCGCGGTAGAGAGCAGCGAGGGGATGCGGTGTCCTTGTCAGGCTGCGGAGCACCGAGATGGTGGTCAACGTTGAAGAAGTAGCGGCATGGCTACGATGTACTACTTCAATGTTAGCCACTGATATAATAGTCGTGGGATAGGTCGGGAGTATAAGACATACTCTGCATGCGGGTTTTCACGATATCGAGGGGATGAACCACCAGTGTAGCGACTGAGCCGGCGGTTAAGCCGGCAATGGTCTCGACGAAGGCGGGAGAGAGGCCCGCATCTTGGTGTGTCATAGAGACGACTTTTTAAAAAATAAATAAGAAGATTTTATGATTACATTATTATGCCGTGCCCTAATGAATGTAGACGTTGGGTTTTCAATAGGTCTCGGGTTGAAGCTTGCACTTCTCTTCATGAAGGCTCTTCTTACAAGAAGAGATAGATCCACTCCATGTTACCTGTTAGAGCTGGTTGGTGTTGTTCTTGATAGATTAGTATACTTGGTAAGGACATAATACTGTTGATAGGTATAACACTTGTTCATTATTGCATTAACCATACCATTCTTTAGGTTGGTTGGGTCTTACACTCAACCAATATGAAGGTTCCACCTAAAGAAGTAGTCTTAATCATAAACTCCACGCCCAGAAGGAAGTAGGGGTAATACTTATTGTCTCCCTGGTTTCAGACTAGGTAGTCCTTCTGTCTCGTCATAACTTCAATCATGGCGACAACGACGGAGACTACAACATCGGCGACGGTAGCTGGTAGTAATACGTCCGAGGCCATTGACACTCCCAAGTTGTCAATATTGGTTGAGTTCACGTACGTTAGTCTGCCTACTCTGCCTGCTCTGCCTGCTCATTACCCGCCTTAAGCGCCCTAGCCTTGTCGCTAATCTATTCCATCTCATTAGTGGTGGCTTGGAAATGCTATTCTCGGACCAGCGTCGACATGGGCTCTCCATGCCGGCGATCGACAAGAGCGGCAAACCCGTGACCATCGCTTATCTCATCGAGCACCTGTGTGAAAATGTGATGAACGATACGCGGAAAGAGCTGTTCGTCCTCGACCATCATCTGTAAGCAGTCCCTTGCACATCTTCACACCGCCCTCCCCCTCTCCCCCCTCAGGACCCCCCTCAACACTCTACTCTACTCTATTCTGGCCAGGTCACCGTATGGGCTGATCGCGGGGGGCATCGCGGGGGGTGTCGCGGGGGTGGTTTGCTTTGCTGCTTGGTCTCGGTCGAATACGCTCCCCACTTCACCGGCCAAAAGAACCCAACTGAGTAAGAGACGACATGTGAAAAATCAAATCCCACTAACCGGGCTTCACAGACGACCAGGTATCCTGGTTCTCATCAACGACGCTGACTGGGAGCTGGAGGGAGAGGAGGCCTACGAGATCCAGAACGGTGACAATATCCTATTCGTCTCGACGCTGCATGGAGGTTAGGCCAGCTGTAGCTATAACCGTAGCTGTAGCCGGTACGGTGGTCACGACCTTACCATGACTGCAGTATCCATGCCATTATCACCGTCGGATGCCTTGTGTGGGGTCTTGGCGCTCAACGTCGCAGTTGAGTCTTCTCGCACGCATTCCTCTTCCTGCAAGTAGTAAGGATGAGCCTTGTATAACCGGGTTTGGCGGTTTGGCGGCTCGACCGTCTCCATGTTATCCGCTGTCATGGCAGTCCCGAGGACCCAAGAGAGAGAGAGTCGCCCGTTCCGCACAGCTGCGCCTCTTCTCTATCTGTCTGTCTCTCTATCGCTCTTCTCGGCTCTTTACAGCTGTATGCGCAGTCCAAACTTACCCCGCGACTCTGCATGTGAAACAGGGTTGATTGATCGGATGTACCATGCGGTGAGAAGCAAGATTGCGGCTACTACATCGAAATATGCATATTATTGGGTATTTCCAGTTCCGAAGTACCTATAGCTGAAGTCACTAAGCAGGCGAGAGCTGGGAATTGCGGTCATTCCAAGATCAAGACCTCGATAGTATCCATGTATCCGAGATAGCAGATCTCGGCTATTGAGGGATCGGTTTGCCTCCATGTCAAATAATCCTCCCACCTAATGCATGCATATATCTCCGAGAAACCGATCTATTTGAATGGATTACGGGCATCCAAGATTGTGACGCCCCCCAATCTCCTGCTGTACTGCTGTGCTTCTGCAGAAATCTGTATGGGTGTGCGTATGGGAATGTAGATGTGACCAGGGCCCCCTGGTTCGATTCGCCCTCGACACATTCAGCTTAGCACCGTTCCATCGATCGCAATCTTCTTAGTTAGCGCCCCGATCTGCCGTGTCTATCCAAATAGGCGATACGCAGCCACTCACGGCGACTCCCACGAAGATCAAAAAAAGAGAGAATGAAGCGGGCAAGGCGAGTGCGGAAGCGAACCGACAAGATAGGAAACAAAGTTAAATCTCTGCGCCTATTATGGTATGGCCTGCTAAGGCTATCGCGACAACAACATGAGCCCATGTATTGCGACTCTGCTACGTTACGCCGAATTATAGGTACCCCCGCATATCTAGCCTACCTACTGTAGTCGTTCAGATCTTGGCCACGCGTCGCATATGTAGTGAAGCTGATGACGAGGCAAGCAATTCGAATGCGCTGCCCGTTTCTGTTTCTAGTACAGAGCTCCTCCTCCCCCTTCCCCTTCCCCTTTCCCCGCCCTTATCACGATGAATATTTATGCATATGTGCTTCAGGATCGAGTTTGTAGATAGAATGCCATTAGATAGAGAGATAGAGTATCATCACACCGGGGGACGGTAACTCCCGTGGTCACGGATGCTCCCGAACGGGATCCCGTTTGGCAGGGCGCTACCTACTTACCTAGGTAGATTAAAGAAACTAACTTAGGTTGGGTAAAACGAGGCACATTATCTTTGCCCTGATTTTTAAACCGGTCAGCTTTTCATACCGCTGATCGACGTAGAGAGTTGCCAACCGCCGCCTGAAATCAATTGGCATGCATGCATGTATGGACCTGGTCACACTGTAGGTAATTATCGTTTGGTTCTATTTGGTTTGACGTCGGCGCAGTAAACAAGTTGTAAACCGACTCGAGGTTACATGCATTCAAACACGAGAATTAGAATTGCCAGAGCGCGCGCGACGGAGTTCTTAATGTCAATAACCACAAGAGTAGATTTCGATTCTCTTCGCTCGATACGAGCGCGAACTATGACTTATCGAAAACGTCCTAATCCTGCGCCAGCCGCATTCATCTTGCTCAGGTAGACCTGTGCACATGGAATTCCAGCTTTATCCAGCCAACCACCGCCTCCCCAGCCCCCTTCTCTCTCTCACCCCTCTTCCCTATGCAGCCGCCATGCAACTCGGGACGAAAAGGCGAACAACAAGCCAATCAAAGCAGACAGCCAACCCATCTTCGACATACACAATAAACAACAGCCAGACAAACGGACAAACCATAGACAGGGAAATAAACACAGAAAGTAAGAGATAGAAACAGAGAGAAATACCCCACTCCAGAAAAGGAGCCAACAAAGGGCGAAGGGGCAAAAACTAAAAAAAAAATAAAAAAATAAACACAGAGGCAAAAAACCGACCATTTGTGTACCTGTTTTTGCGCGGGTTTGTGAAATTTGTTCAGACAGCCTACCCAATGCTCTCTCCCCGCCTATGTCCGATGGAAGCATCCACATACACAAATTTGTATGTACTGTAAGGAAGCTTGCTTGCAAGGTCGGAAAAAATTCAGACAATCCACCCGATCCCAGTCAATGTGAGGGAGGTCTAGTAACCCCCCTTTTTGCAACGCCGTATTGAACAAAAGTCGGAAATCCAAAAATGTAAGATAGATAGGTAAGAGAGAAAAAAGTCCTTGGACGAAAACTGCACGACTGCGGCTCTGGCCCCCACCCCCATCATCGCCTTTTCTGAGTGAGCTCCCTCCTTGACTCCCCACCACCTCCTCTTTTTTCCTTTGTTCCGTCAACTGAAAGGTACACTCCGTGCGTCCTGGCGTGCTGGTGGATTAGGCCAGGCAAGAAAATAGGGCGAGTGGACTGAAGCGTGCGGGGAAGATTAAACCGAGGCCGTGAAACGTAAAGACCTTGAAAATGGATAGGAGACTTGAACCGATAGAAACAGATACGCAGAAAAGAGAATAATAGAAACAACAAGTAAAAACAAAAGTCCCTCGTTCAACCGTTAACAATATTTGGTATCTCATAATTCGAATTGTGCCGCCCAGTCGTGTTGATGAATGATCCGTTCCATCATCGCGGGTTATTTTTTTTTTCTTGTTTCCCGTTGTTGGTCGCCGCGACATGCTGGGATCGTCGAAGAGCCTGCCATGTGGCATGTCGCTCGACCGCCCCCATGTTTCATTAGGGCGCACATCCAGCTGGTGCATCCAGCTAGTACATCCGGTTGTGAAACGACATAGCCCGGTGATGGTCGTCGTATAGGCCTCCCGGCGAGCTGGCTGGCGTTACCGTGCCACTAGACAGGCCGGCCTGATCGATCTCGTACACATCGTATCCATGGCCGCCGCGAGCGACTAGGAACTCCTGTCCTAGGTTCGGCCGCTGCATACCGAAGTGGCCAAAGCCCATGGAATGGGGAAGACCGTGGGAGATGGGGAACGGTCCGTGTTGGAGCTCGACGGGTGACTGCAGTGTGTATTGGCTCGACTGGCTGTTGGAGTGAGGGAGAAGCTGGACCCTGCACTCTTTCCCTCGTCCTTTAATCCCCTTGTTGCTGTTCTTATGGACGTTAAGGAAATAGTCCCATAGTTCTCGATCCGCCTCGGTCATTTCCATGACAGACCTGACATTGGCGAACTTCAACTCCAGTTCACGGAGCTCGTCTTTGTGATAGTTGTTTTGGTGTGTCTGATGAAAACTAGTGTTAATAGATCTGTTTATGTATGTATTGCGGAACTGCTATTGCGTAGACTGACTTTGAGATTGCCCCGTGAGCTAAATGTCTTGCCACACGACTTCAAGATGCAGCGGAAACTGTTTCGCTTGTAGTGCGTCTCGAGGTGAGCCGCCAAGTTGCCTTTCTGGGGGAAAGCCTTGTTACAACCCTCGATGTGGCACTTAAAAGGCCGTTCTCCCTTGTGGCGACGCTCATGTGTCTAATACGGAGGTTAGCGTCTTTTCCCGCGGCGTAGATGAAAACTACATACCCTCAGGTTGCCTTTCTGTGTGAAGCGCTTGTCACAGCCTTCGAAGGAGCATTTCTAGACTCGAGTGTTAGTCACCTGGTGGGTCATACTGGGCGATGCTCTTACGTGAGGCCTCTCCCCGGTGTGCGCTCGATCGTGGATGTGCAGATGGGTGATCTGCGAGAATCGCTTGTGGCACTTCTTCCTGTGACAAGCGTGAGGCTTATCTGTTACTTCTAAACTGCTTCCATCCACTCTTGCTCTCTTCCGACTGCTAGAGGCTCCAGCATTGTTGTTGTTTGTCCGGATCTTGGGCTTGGGCTGTACTGCCACTGCGTCTACCTCGGATCCATCATTCTTTTGCTGGATGATCTTCATCAACCGGTCGATACAGGTGACGGGCACGACGTTAGAGGCCTGGCCGTCAGCTGTCATAGCGGGTGCTGGTTTGCTCTCCTCCAAACTCCCCAAGGGCTGCGACTCGGTCTTGATAACAGGGCTGAGACTAGATTGCTTCGCGGGCAAGTGGCTGGTCTCCGGGAGAGGCTCGGACATGCCATGGACAGGTACGGAGCTCATGTCGAGCATGGGGCGTTCGGGTAAGTATTGTTTGGTTGGCGGTACGGCCGCCTCCGCAACCTCAGGTGCATCATATGGATCATAGACGAAGCCGTGGTTTACAGGATACTGGGGTGCCGGCATATTTATCATTGTGATGTTGTAGGACTGTTGTTCCATGACGAAGGCGGTTGGTAGGGCTGGCGGCCATGGCTGGTGACCCTGCCATCGCGGCTGCCAATTCTCGGGCTCTGGCCGACGAGCCATGTTGTCTAACATATGACGCTCGGTAGTGGACAATACAGGTAGCTCCTCTTATAAGTGCGTGATGAGACGACGACGTTGATCTCAGGTGTAGCGTGGCAGCGTTGTAGTGGATATGAGGTCTACAGAACGTTGCAAGTGTATGGTGTAAAAGCAAAATACCGCCCAACAATAGGAAAGATGGTTGATGTTGATCTAGGATTAGGATATCTGTGTGATGTAGGTACGTGATGTGATATGGTCACCAACCCGTGCCGACCACAAGGTTTATTATAGTCGAGCTCTCTTGGGAGGTGAGACAAGAATCCCGATCTGGGACATGAGTGAATGTATATGCGTACGTCTACAGTATTAGTACTTCGAAATGGGGACTATGATGTGTTACTGGGGTCGATCTGTAGAGCCAATCGATTGGAATCACCCCTCAGCGAGGAGATCCCAAGATCTATCATCGCAAGGTATGCATGTGGGTACGGAAATAAAAGAGCTGGACTAGTCTGTTGAGGCTTGTTCCTCCAAGACACCCATCCCTGGCAAGTTGCTTAATGGGGCTACACACACACACAGCCGGTGGTTAGGAAGACAATTTGAGACCTTGGGGACCCTGAAGACAGGGAGGCCTTTCGGGGCGCCAAGGTTATCGGGACGGCGAGACATTTGACTTGTTTAGACACAAGATACAAGATAGAGAGGGGAGGGGGGAAGGGGGACCAGATCCAGCACGAATCTGGCACTACAAGACAAGGCGTGGCGGGTTGCAGATTTCGGCTCTACGAGCGTAGGGTAGTGGAAGTAGGTAGTGTAGATAGGTAATTAATGTACGAGCAGCGATCCATCCATCGTCCAGTACAGCCCAGTCCGGTCCATAGGTAGCGTTAGGTAGGTAACAGTACCAGCAGTTCAGAATAATACCTACAGTTATCGCTCGAACGAAGGCAACGAACGAAAGAACCGTCCATCTATGTAGCTAAACCAGCCAAACGAGAGAGCCAGCCAGCCAACCAGCCAACTAAGCAACCAACCAGATAAACGAAAAGAGAAACGAACGCTGGATAGATATGACGCCGTCTCTCGCCTCCCCGGGCTGCTACCTCTCCTCTCCTCTTTTTTTTTTTTTTTTTTTTTTCTTTCCAGAGCGAGCAAGTAAGAAGACACAGATGAACGGCGAACAGGGAGAGCCCGGTGAAGCACGTCAACCACTCGCCTGTTCGAATGTTGCGGAAACATGTGGAGAAAGAGGGTTGTGTCGTCGCCTTCTGGTAGTCTGGTAGTCTGGTAGAGTGGTAGAGTGTTTCCGTACTGAGGATGTGTGATTTCTCTGGGCTCCCCCTCGGGACCAGCTCGCGACTTAAAAGGTCAAATCGTCATTTCTGAACGTGGTGTGTTAATCCACCTCAAAAGGCATCAGGGGTCTTAGCGTAGGGACGACGAAGCTAAGAAACGCCTACTGCAGTAGCCAGGACGACTAGAGGTTGTTTGTCCAGGGGGGGTTGACGACCGCGCAGCTGTAGCGTCCTCCGAGTAGAGCCTCTCGCCTCTCTCAGGAATGTATGCTGTAGGTATGTACTTAAAGTACAGCAGGGACCGCTGTACCCAGACGAAAGCAGTAAGGCCCAGAGCAGGACCCGAGAGAGAGCCAGCAGCAGCAGCACAAGAGCCGGGTCGACGTACGTAGCGGCGTATCTGGGCAGTGGAGGCAACTAGATAGTCCAGGATAAGTCTAGGATCAGTCCAGGATAGTCCAGGATAGTCCAGCGCCTCGGGAAGACAGGGGCAACCCCTGCAGCTGATTTCCCTGCCGGCAATCCCGCTATGTAGGTATGTACTTACATCGACACCCTCCATCCAGCCTTCGGGCGTGCTCTCTTTCTCTCTCTTACTTACTTGCTCTCTCTCGGCCAAAGCTCAAAAACGACATGGCCGCCACTTGCGACAGACAGCCAGCCCAGCCAGCCAAGACAGCCAGCCAGGCTAAGGCGTGCGTTATACTGTGCAATACTGTACACACCTGTCGTTATCGTGCGACCTAGATACTGTCTGTTCCTATCTATATCGTATAAGTCACGAACAATCGAGCGTAAGCAAGTAGTCTACCTAGTCTAGTCTAGATATCTAGTTTGGGATAACAAAGGAAACCCAAAGAAAAAAACAAAACAAAAATGACGTCTTGATTTAACTGGTATGACAGAATTGCGCTATCATATAATTTTTTTTATATTGAATTTCCCCCATACTTCTTCGGTATGGTCTAATACACTCATATAAGAGCGAATAACGACGAACTCTTTTATCGCGTCTGTGTACTTACTTGCACAGCACTGGTCATCGATTATCTGTATCTAATATTGTAGGTAAACACCGTGTTCATCGGTCATCATACACCCAAGCATTTTCCAGGAACGTGGCTCGATGTGATCTCTCCATGTACGTAATTCGGAAACGGGCACATAGTGTGTATACACCACCTAAACTAACTACCTACGCATACGCACACTCTTTTGTTCCTCGGGGTCCCGTAACCAGTGAGCGACCAAGGAAACGTGAAATCTGGTAGGTCATTTGTTGCTCGGTGGATGACGGGAACTTCCTAGGTAAGACTAGGTAGGTAGGTAGGTTATGTATACGTAAATACATACATACTATGCCTAGATATCTATGTATCTACCTACATACTCCGTACACCATATTGTTTCCTCTCTCCCCCATGCAAATAAATACTGACTGACTGACTGACTTACTTACTTACTTCATTCTCTTCTGCTAGTAGTAGTAGTCAGCACCTGGCACCCCCTACCTACTGCACGCACATATATACATAATACCATGCATTGGCTAGCCAGCATTGGCAGACATTGATGCTCCAATCTCAGTCATTTCACAGGGGATCCAGATCTGCTGGAGATCAGTCAGAGGAGGCGAGATCTCAGGATGCGGCAGAGTATCGGTCTTGGCTTGTCTTAGCTTGCATAAAGCAGGACGAGTCCCTCCTCTTCCTCCCCTCCCCTCCCCGGCGGACCTACATGCAACGTGAAATCAGTATATGTCCTTGGTCACAGGTGTTGCATGTGTGTTGTAGGTGTGTGTGCGTGTGTGTGTGTGTATGTGTATTAGTACGTATGTACGTATGTACGTATGTATTTGTGTGCGTGTGTCAAGTCACGGCCCTATTCTCCAAAAAAGACCTACATAACATACATATCCTGTTCCATTCCATATACTAGTAGGTCGATGATAGATGGTGTTTATCGAGTTGTTAGTGCGTAACTGTATGCGTACAGTGCCGTGTTCGGTTCAGGTTCAGAGGGTCTAGTCTAAGCCGTTGTTGATCCATCCACGTTGGATCATGAGCATGACACCCAAGCTGAAAGATACTCAATAATAAAGTGGTCTCGCGTCTCGCTACCTGTACCGACGAGTCTGGGGTAGAAATGTCACCATGCAAACAAGTGGGACAGAGAGCGGGACTACAGCATCATTTAGATGACCGCCATGTCCAATGGAGATTAGGTGCGGATGCTGATGCATATGCTATAAGTACGCTACCTCTTTCTTGTCACAGACTCCACTAGACTTGCAGATAGGTAATCATCCTACTTAGGTACATATCTACATAGCTTATCCACCGTACAATATTGGGAGCAGATGAGGAGTATACCTTCAATTGATATCAGGTATGTAGGTTAGGTACATAGGTTATGTACATAAACAGTCTAATCCAAATTGAGCTAGTCAACATATTGGCTAACTCGAATTTTTTTTTTTCGAATTTTTTCTCAAATACTTTGATCATGTTCAATTTGACTTTCCATGTATTTATTGGCTTTAGTTTGTGGTCGAGACCACAGTGTTGTGCCAGTGTTACCTACGGTACAGGCTGTACGGTAATTCTAGGTATGTAGAGGACTGACTATCTGGACCGCCGTTACAACTTTTTTGTAACGGCAAAAGGCCTAGACAACTTATACTTCCTCTTCTATAGCTGCAAGCCAACGGCCTATACAGCATACACTACATACACTTGATACAGAGCAGTAGTTGTAGGAAGCCATGCAACCTCGCAATGTCGTACCAAATATGTTTTTTTCTGTATTATTTTCAACAATAAGGTCTATCTACTGAATCGGTCGTGTATGTAGCCTAGGTATAGTGTAGTAGGCAACCTCCAATGACGTACGTATTCACGATGGCGGCTGATCAGCCCTGTGTAGATTGATGGATACTGTCTGTACAGAATAGGTCGTGTGCAGTAGTGTAGTGTGGTGTGGTGTATGAGTTTTGACGAACTAGGTATCGTATCCTATGTCTATGTCTATGTCGATGTAAAGTACTCGGGCCTAGATACTGCACGCAATCGTGAACTCTCGATCGTGAAGGAGAACTTTTCGATTTCTCTCGGTATGCAAGCCATTGACCGGTTTCTACCACCGTAGGCGCTGGCATCCAAGTCAGGTCGCCGACGTCGCCGTTTGCCGTCTAGGCACTTGCTGCTGTGTGGTCGGCGGGCTTGTGGGTCTGCGGGTCTGCGGTGCGGCGCGGTGGGTTGAAGTATGTAAATGGTGGTAGATGGTAGATGGTAAATGTCTTGACATACATCATGCATGCATGTTCCAATGTCACCCTTTGGGGTTCCTCATCTGAATCTGTCTCCCTGGTTCGCCCACCCGAGGAGGCCTGCCGACAAACGAAAATGTATACCTAGCCTAGTACAGTACACACACACACTTGTCTCTTCTAGGTAACAGGTTGGGATCCGGTAGGTTAAGATAGGGTTAGGATACTGTATGTAAGTATGTAGGTAGGATAGAAGGAACAAGGGTTACAAGAGCTGTCATAGTATCTATCTAGGTATCTTAGTGACGATACAGTAACTAGGTATTTCCCTCGAGATTGGCGCTATACTTATTATACTTACTTATCTCGACTAATACAGTTAGCACCGTGAAGACAGAAGACAAGGCCACACCCACCAGATGCCCGCAAGGTGCCCCACCAGATAATGTCTCAGCCTATCAAACAATGGGGCGCCTCGACCGGGACTGGCTTCCCGTATGCAACACCTCTCCTCGTACATACGTGTACATGGCACTGTACATATGTACATACGTACATTATGTACATACCCTTACACACATGCGCTTTACCTGCCCTTGACTAGCGCTGCTTCGTTCCCAGCTGGCTGGTTGATGGCAGATCCCCCGCTCTAGTTCTCTCCTCTCGGGGCTTTGATCAGTCTCATCCCATCTCGGGTCACACTTCAGTCTTCAATGGGTGTGGTCTCGGCAACTTGTCGAATGCCGTGGTCTGGCTACACAAGAATTATCTATGGTACGTACACCAGTTCGCCCGCTCCCAGGTGCCCCTACTTGTACCATACGCTTTTCTACCTATTTACTAATCGATAGAAAGAAAGGAGAAGAGAAAAAAACGTCTTCACAGTCTACACTCAGTATTCGCTATAACTATACCTATATACATTTTAAATCATAAACAAAGAGTACATGGAGGTAGTATCTAGCGGAATATAACCGCGCCTACCTAGTGGCTTCTGGTGTGGCAAGTATGTAAGTACATTACATGGTGTAGAGCAACCAGTTATAATTCATCCCTACTATGTATGTATCTACGTTACTCCAGTTCTACTAATATAAACCGTTCACGCTTTATCTACACACCGCTGACGGACGGCAGTTTTCAAGAAGGCTCGGGACCTCCCGCTGTGACGGATAAAATCACTCACCAGTCTGGGTCAAATTAAACTTATCGACTCCATGATTTTGCCCCGGAGGTGATCGTTTGCGAGATCATCGAATACTCCTAGGTATCTAGTCGGCGCCGGCCCAATGCCCGCCATCCCTCTCCCTGTCCGTAATTACATAGCTCGATACTCATTCACCCAGATGAGGCGAATGCAGACTACAGTACGCAAGGTATGCATGCACATACGTATGTAAATGCCATATTAATCCCCGCAGCGACTATACATACAGCATACACTAGGCAGACAGACCTAGGGGAGGAGGGGGCGCGTGGGGGAGATTTCGGGTCACGACTCACAGCGAATTTTTTGCGGCCAAGGGTCTCTTTGAAATTGCTGATAAAAAACAACGGACCGGGCTCGGCACCAATCATACGCCATTGTAGATCCTCATGCGTAACGGGATAAGATCGTCGTCAATAGTTTTCCTGGAACCGGGTCACGATTAATTAGTTATTTCTCCATATCCGCTCACCTATCGTGGGATTTTGTCTTTCCTATCTACATATGCCTACTCACATACACATGTATTGTATGTACACGGTCGACCTACTTCTACTTCGCCTCTTTCGCCGCCTCTCATTGTATACGTATATGGCCTTACTTGGGACTGGCTATACAGTATTGCGTACAGTATAGGCATATCAAGCGAAATTGGAATAAGCAACAGTGCGAGAAAGAGACCGAGCTCTCCTCTTATGTACGTGCATGCGTACGTATGTAAGAAGAAGAGCCTGTCTACATACTACCTAGTCTTTCCATATCGCCCAGGGGACCAACAAGCCAAGCACACAGTTGCGAAATACTATCTGATTTGCAGCGGCGTGCTCAAAACCGCGTTCACTGGGCGGGCAGGCAACGTGCACGCCAACGGCACCTAAAATCAACCCAGTCTCCCTTGGCATATGATCGCCTCAGGGCCGGCTCAAGTCCCGATCACGTTTCTGACATACACCGCTGTTGGAAAAGGGCATCTAGTCTAACTTAAAACTAACGACGATTTCGCATTAGTTTACGAAGACTATAGTGACCGTCTGTAATCCACATAGCAATTACTAAGAGTTGACAAAGAGTTGACGCAGTTGATGGCTGTCTACCTACTTGACAGCAACTTAGGTATTGGCAGAGTCCTGCGCCATGTCACATGATGTCAAGCCGCTGCTGGTGAGCTATCAGAAGCTTCTGGCCATTGTTGCCGGCCAAGCCAGTCATCGAATGTGGAACGCCAACGAAGCCTTGTTCTCCCTCTTCCATGACATAAACGTGTCCAAACCCTTCGTTGAATAATCAACACTGCCTACGTTTCAGCCACTTCCTATTGGACCCCAGGGGAGGAGAGCGGCAGGTTACTGAGAGAGTCGGATTTTCAGTATGGGCCTCATCTCGCAAGCGTGGCATGATCCATGATCTAGTTTATTAGTAACTGGTTTCTTCATGATCGTTGGCTCATACTGCACCGATTTAAACCGAATGGCTATCCCGAAGGGCTAAGTAGTTGCCGCCGCTACTCCGTTACCCCGTCCTCGTCGAGAATACAACGGGGAGATTTGAAATCCGATCTTCGCTGTGACGGGCGATTTCTTTCCCGATCCCTTACTTTACTGTAGGTGACGGCGCCTTACGTTAACATGTGAAAACCTTGTTTAGTGCATGTCGCCATGATCCCCTGCATTAACTATCTACACCAGTCGGCGACCATGGAAATATACTAGTGCACGCAAGTCTCTGCCGTCATGGTATACCTGCATTGGAGATCAAAGCCACAGAAAGTTCTGTCTGTATGACGCCGGATAGTGCAAGCCACCGAAATCTATCATATCTCACATTGGCTTCGACATTCAAACTCGGCCTTTCTAATCGAATATCCAATTGGGTCGCTGCAACAGGTCGAGCCCCCTTGCTATCGAGTGAAGATGGTCCACGGTGGTAGTGGTCGGTGCGGATCGGGGCAGGCGGCCGTCCGACACATTGATAGGAAGAGTTCTCGAAACAATCTAATACTACAGAACACTCGGAGATTCTCTGACGTCGTATCGCCGGAATTACTATGGAGTTGTTCAGCTGCCGCGTCGAGTTCGAGTGCCACAAGCTGTCGCTCTCAATACCAAGAAGATAGCTATATTAACCTAGCTGCACGGCGTGTCGTTATACTCTGTAAGTATGCTACGTTTAGACTGCATATAACAGACCAGGGGTCTCTGCCTTATATCGCATCGACTGCATCTCGTTGGCTCAACATCCATAACACCCACGAGTGGCGAACCAAACTTCAGCTGGACCTGGGGTTGTGAGGAAGCTGTAAAAGGAGTTATCCAGGCCAACCCCACGACAGGAAATATTAATTGACATCCCTGGCTCCCGGGCTCTGGCGCTCCCGCCGCCGCCGTCGTCAATCTGGCTTCCTGTCTAATCCAGCCGTCTGCAAGGTACCGCTCCGATTGAGTGAAATGAATTGAATGGAATTGAATCATGCAGGCATTACAAGGTTAGCTAGGTATTTGCTTACTTGCTTGCGAATGCTTGTATCATGGCTGCGCGAGGCTTGGGGATCCGAACGACGAGACAATAAATATGTTTCAAGCCCGGTGACCAGTGGTTTCCAACGCTCTGAGACATGCCTCGCCTAGGTATCCTCAACATCCCCGTCCACATCCCCGTCCACATCTCGCAAGCCCCTCCCTCCTCATGCAAGGATTGACAGATTTGTACTGTACATACACTACTACACCACCCTACTGTAAGCCAACCAGAGAACACGGCTGCATTTGAAACAATCACCCCGCGTAGTGCGTAACCTCAGTCGGTGACTTTCCTAGTCGGTCAGACAAGGCCGCACTCGATCCCGCCCAGCCCTACAATCCCCACTGCGGCGGCGGACTTGGTCGCGATGAGTAATCAGCCAATATGGAGTTCCCATAGACTTTTTTATTGCCCGGAAGCGCCAAACGCCGAACAAAAGGCCCGCTATGGGAGAGGTCTTGGTTTTTTGCGATGGTAGCCTCGTTCTATTGTGTGGCTGCACAGAGTCTAACGCTATACCGTCGCTTAAGCTGACCGGTGCGAGTATTCTGTATGTGCGGACATTACTCTGCACGTTGCCGACATCTGGCATTTACATTCAGAGATGGATGTTGATGTTGTTGTTATTGCTGTATTTACGACGCACAGATCGCCACCACAACCGCCACCATCACTTACAGCGTACAACCATCGCCGCCGCCGCCGCCGCCGCCGCCTCCAGTACACCCCAGCTCTCTCAACCTTAATTAACACATAGCTATCCACTTATAGAGGTAGTTAAATCCTACCGCTCTAGGCAGGTCCGTAAATCATCTTCTACTCGGGCAATGCATGTATGTATGTATATGCTATGCGCACAAGCGGCTCGATGCAGCGTAACCTGATCTTGCAGCGTGCAAATCGGGAGTTGATTCAGGAGATACATACACATGTGTAAGTATTACAGACAGACCCCTCCCGTTCCCCTCTCCCCTATATGTGTAGCAACCTATATACGCATAAGCTCAGGGGGTGTGAGGCGCGCTATATACACATTTCCCCCTAGCCTAGCATCCATCGGTATGTTTCTTCACGCTCAAGCTGAAGGTCGAGGAAACAACTTATTATCGATTCTGCGTCTCCCTCCCTTACTTCGTACTATCTATCTACACTCCGTTGATTTGCGGGGTGACTCTTTTTTCTATTTTTATTCCAGACCATTCTACTTATTTCTTTTCCGTCTTGTCCTCAACTAGCGAACTTGGCTCAGCATAGTGACGGTTGTTCTACGGATAAGCTGTACCTACTTTAGCATTATGCGGCTTTATCTGACTGCTCACATGGCCAAAATGTTTTCCCGCACGCATGCCGCATATGTAGGTAGCAGCATGTCATTTCTCAACTTTTCCATCACATCTATCTGTTTACTAAACATTCGTAATACCCGAACTGCTTTATGCATACAGTATCTACTTGCATTGCAGTAGGTAGCACAAAAACAAACAGTTAAATAAATAAACAAATAATAAATAAATAAATATGACCTTAGGCGGGCGGGGGATGGGGAAACGGAAAACGGGAAGCATGGATCTTAGCTCTTTTTTTTTTTTTTTTTTTTTTTTTTTTCGCCAATCAGGTATAACATTTCAGCTTGTGGTCGTGATAGGTGCGCATGACAGTCTCTTTCCATCCATCCATACTTTAGTACATGGCACAGTCGTTATGTACGCATAAGTGTCTTAGAGCTAATCAGTCCCTTGCATGAACCTCCACTCGAATAGTACACTATGGTAACTATAGGTTGTGCCACACCACCGAGACCACAAGCAGTTCTTAGAGTCTTTGGTATGACGACGATCCGGAACTTGCACCTGCGCCTAGCTCGGTAATACACAGACTTACACTACCTATGCATATGCTAGCTGGCTGGCGGGCGAGCGAGCGGGCGGACGGGCGGACGAACGAACTCGCCCCTGTATATCCTTTGGATGAGCTTCTGGATGTACACGGCATGCGATCTATCTATTCTAAATAGCCTATCAACAAAACCAGAGCCTGTTTTATGCATGTGGTTGGATGGGTAATAATACGATAAACTTCTTCTTTGATCTTCTATTTACTGTACATCCCTCTATCTTTGCTCAACTCGACCTAGCACGATCACTTAGCATCATCTCTCTCGCCATCGTCGAGTCCACATATCCACTTATCCCAACCCAGTCAGTCCTCAGTTCCCACGAGACAAAGATGCAGCGGGTTCAAAGTTCCGGCTATCACGATCCTTCGCTCTTCATCCCGGGGCCCCGTCACATAAAACCCTGCCATTTGGCACTCCTACTCACTGCCCTGCTTACGTACAGGCATGAAAGGGATTTTAAGTGGAAGCAAATATCTGACGCTCTACCTTTTTTTTTTCTTTACCAGGCAACATACCTAGAACGTTCTACCCCCCAAGAAACTTCGACCCTCTACATAGCTACCGGGAGGCGAAACATGACTGAAAGCCCCGCGTCAGAACTGATTATCGTCTAGGATGTATTTGAGCAAGTGGGTGGGTAGGTGAGTGGATGAGTGAGTGAGTGAACGAGAAACAAAGCATGGGATTGTCAAACAAGCTGAACCAGTAGACCCTTATGCTGATCATCGTGACTCACTTGCCTTGTTATTGTTTGAAGAGAGTCAAGGCATTGAGGAGTCTTAGACGCTGTATCACTACTATCACCACCTCCTCCTCCTCCACCACCACCACCACCCGCCGTATTGGGATCTGGGGCTGACCGGCTGGATACATGGGCTGCGTGCCTCAGAGCCGAGCCCATGACACCGGAATTCATGGCTGGGAAGCATTTCGCCATCTGGCTGGCTCCCCTGTTTCAGTAGGTACTAACGAGTAAATGCGAACGCATATGCTTACCTACCTACCTGCCTACCTACTTACCTTGTGGGAGTTGTGTGTCCACCTATCCATCCCTCGATATAGCTGCCGCGCGTTCGTGCGAATCGAAACATTAAGATGGTATGGAAGGGTATACTACGTGCTGACCAAGGTGTGGTAGAGGTAGGTACCGGCAGGCTTTCCGGATGGACAACTCCTCTCCTCCCCTCCACTACCTCCTTCGATACCTTTTCGCCTCGCATCCGTCGGTTGTCGTTACTGGCGGTGTCTCAACCCTACAATGCCCAGGAAGGGCGCTAGGTAGGTCTATCATCTGACCTTCATCACCTGCCCGCTGGCTGTATGTATGTACATGGCAGGGAGCGACGGACCCCAACTCCTGCCCAGCCATACGGAGAAATGTCAGCAGCAATCCGAGGCTGGCCGTAAGCACCATATTTCCTTGCAGGTCCAGTCCATGTTTAGGCAGGTATAAGTGAGCCTACTATACGTAGGTATTTCTCTCCTGTCCCAACACAGGGTTCTTCTGCGCAGGGCTTCGTTCCATCCCATAGCCTCCCCTCGGGTGCGCCAGTCTGTTCCCAGCGATCTCGCGAGAGATGGGGGGTTCACTGGGATCGCGACAGGGATTCTGGTACCCTGTGACGTCCTTGAGATAGGTACGTAGACTGTACGTAGCCTACCTACCTAGTCTACCTGGTATACCAAGGTATGTTATGTACGGTAGGGTCAAGGAATAAGATACCTAGCAAGCCTAGTACGTAGATTGATACCTGATGCCTGCCCAGGTCCCTGTGTGGGTAGGATTATTAGCCTCCTACGTCCATCTGACATTTCCAAAATTCACTTAGCTAACCAGGGCTGCATGATAAATAGTAACCAAGTCTGGGGATCCAGAATAGACACTGTTGGGATAGGTAAGTATGTAGGTAGCGTAATTAATTAATTGCCTTACTCCAACCACCTCAATTTACCCATACAAGAGCTGAAAAGTACATGATTATCTACCTGGGCCGGCTCTCGGCCAAATATAGGATATCAATTTACAAAGCATATAATCCCTTAGGATTTCCCTGCGTCCGGCCCGAGGGCTCGGTACCTGCTTATCTCTAATTTCATAATCTCTAGGTATTTGGTTGTAGCTCACTGGAACAACGTCATGATATGGTCTGGGGTAAGGTATCAATCTGACAGTACGAATAGATTGCTGACGGTCCCGAGGGTTTGGATGGGGCTTACAGGGTAAATCTAGTATAGAAGAGGGGGGCTATAATATACCAAACTCCACAAGAGCGATATAACCCGGGATGCAACGCCTTCGACATCAGGTCTGGCTCGATAGACATGGGTAGTGTAATGGAATGGACGTAGTACTATGTACGGTAACCTGTAACCTGTCGGCTATAGGTGTAGGTAGGCAAGCAGAAGAACATGGGTAAGCGAAACAGCTGCCGTGAGATTTCGTTTCTTGGACAGGAGGGGGGGACGGGGAGCCAAGGAGTAGGCAAGGTAGGTAGGTGTTTGCGAGAGCTGAGCAAAGACCGCCGAGCGCAGCATCAATTCATCGCAAATAATTAGGAATCATCTCGTCCTCGCCGGGTTTGTGGCCATGGCCATGGTGACAATCCGTGAATGACCCCATGCACGGTACGTTTTAATGAGCCGTAGACGAAATTGAATATAATATAAATAAATAAATATGAAAAAATGCCGTGGCACATTATCTCCCGGCAGCGGGAAGAAACCCACGTGCGTTGCTAATTATACCTAAGGTTATCAATGGGATGTAGGTAGTAGCTATGTCGTGGTACGTGGTTTCTTCCCCGTATCTTGGCCGAAGAGCTGAACAATATGCCATGTAGTTATCAAGGGTTGGTAGACCGAGACGCGCAGATTAGGAAATAAAGAACATGGTAATATAATTATTCGCCGGTCACCTATTTCTATCTTTCGTGGCATGATACTTTGAAATGTTAAGAAAAAAGAGCGCGAAAAGGCTACCGTAGCATTTATCAGCAACCAAACAGAAAGCTAGAGCTCATCGAGATACATGTTGTCTCTGACATAGCATAACATCCATCATGCATGCGATAATCATGTCAAAGTCTTGTCAAGACCTTATTACATGAAGTATACATCCAATCGTCCATGCACACCCGAGTTATATTCATGTCTTCATCCTGACACTCAGCGTCGTATCCCAGCGTAGAGAGAACCGCGGGGGCTCGGTGTTGAGCTGGACGTCTACTATTTCTAGAACAACCGTGGTTACCTTTCTCTATACCTACCTCTCTACTGTATACATTCCTCTTGGTCCGTACACACCCCTCATTTCTTGAGTGTCCGAGTATTTAGGAAATGGTTGGGTCCTTGCAGGGCTGGACAGACATTCGTTGCATGCAGAGGCTATGAAACTATATCGAAATGGTGGTCTCATGCGTAGGCGACAGCGGGTGACTGGATGGGGGGTTTATCGGGACGACGTGACTACCATGGAAGTCCCTTGCAGATGACAAGTTGTCTGCCATGGCGGTGAGGCGTGCCTGATAAGGTCCTAGATAGGGTTTCTTCTAAGCATGGAGATGATGTTGTAGCCCGAAACGTCGGGGAAATGGCGAGAATGCATAGTATTTGGCCGAGAAAAAAACAAAAAAACAAACAAATAAAGTCAGACGCTAAACACTTCGCTGCATGTCAGATTATATAAACGTTATGTAGTAAACAATATAGAAGAGGACATGCGCATATAGAATTTACGTATAGGGTATCTAAATGTAGTGAGGCATTCCTAAGTGAAGTTTGCTTGTTGGTGATGTTAACGACCGAGCTGTAGTCAACTAGTGGTTACCGTAGAATGTGCCTGTATGTGCCAATGCAAAACTGAAGCAGTCGAAATACTAGAAAAACCACCATAGCTACATTAGTCACCTTCTCATACCGGCGGATGCGCTGATGTTTTTAACCTACTTCGTTGGCCATTTCTTCTACATCAGATGTTTCGACTCTGCTGCTGGTCAAACCACGACCATCAGACCCCAATTCTTTTCCTTTCTTCGCGTGATGGCGGCTCGTGGCTGCATTTTCTCTTTGACTGATAATGGCTGTTATTGACCCGAGCAAACAAAGCCTTGTCTCCTTTACTATCTTCCGGCTTCTACTCTACCGACCTACCACCCGTCCCTCGAAGCGCGTGGGTAGCCTCAGCCATTTGGGATTGAGTTCGTATTCCGGGTAGCCAAGCTCCTTTTTCAGCGGCCGTAGCCCGGCGTGAACCCTGGCGGCGGGGGAGGAGGAGCAACATTGCCAGGCGGCGCAAAGCCGGGAGGCGCGATAGGACCCCGGAAGTTGCCTGGATGAAAATCGGCAGGGCTACCGTAACCACCTTGGGCGGGTGGTGGCCGAGCTGGTAGACCCGATGGCGCAGGTGGTAGCGCGTGCGACCGACCAGCGCCGGGAAGTGGCATGGCGCCGAAGGGCTGATGAGGAGGCCCACGGTGAGGCGGGGGGGCGAAGGCCATAGGCCGTGGTGGAGGCATACCGGCGGCCATAGCAGGATCGAAGCCGCCCGTCGCCATGACAGGCGGCGCGGCCTGAGCGGGCGGAGGTGCGGCCTGTGCTGGGGTCTGGAGGAGAGCGGGCGGCATGGGCTGGGCCTCGATGGAGACGTTATGTTTCTTGGCCTGGGCGGCGAGCATGCGTTCGGCTTCGTCTCCGTGGCGCTCGCCCTTGCCGTCCTTCTTGTAGGCGTACTGGACGCTGACGTCCTTGTTCATGAGGAACTGGCCATTCATGTTGTTTATGGCGTCGTCGCTGGCCTCGAAGCTGCTATAGCTAACGAAGCCGTAGCCCTTGCTGAGCCCGTTGTCGTCGCGGGCGACCTTGGGCGGGGCGATGAGGGTGCCGAAGCGGCCGAAGGTGTCGTAGAGGATCTTCTCGTCGACCATGGGGTCTAGGTTGCCGATGAACAGCTCGGCGCCGATCTCGAGGGGCTTCTGTTTGTCAGCCGAGGCTTTGTTGACGCGCAGGGCCTTGCCGTACAAGCGGATGCCATTCATGATTTTGGCGGCATAGTCAGCATCGACCTCGCTGTTGAACTCGACAAAGCCAAAGCCCTGATGCGACTGCGTGACGCGATCCTTGGGCAGGTGTACGTTAACAACGGGCCCCGACTGGACCATCAGCTCCCATATCAGGGCATCCGTGGCGCGTTCGTCGATGTTACCCACGTAGACGGTGGCTTCTTTATCCTGTTCCCTAATGGCGGCCTTGTGTATTAGCATTGGTCACTAAAATAGATTACATAGGTAGGTTCTGTAATGAGAGTGAGTGACTTACCAATGCTTAGCGCCCGACATCCTGTGGGAGACTGTTTGAATGAATGAATAAATAAATGAATTGTTATAGAGGATCGAGTTACAAGCGCGGTTCGTAGAGGATGATGCTCGGACACTAGTGCCAAGCTAGATAAGTACGTTACTGTACAAACAGCATGTTTACATCAGTAGGCATCCTTATCGATTGCACTGCAATTCTTTACTGGCAGCTGACGCCCAGATGTAGGTACTCAGTAAGCTACGGATTGCTAGTCGGTACCTGCCCTCCATCGAACTACTTACTGACTGTACTGTATGAATGAATTGTGGGCGTCGCTGCATCATTAGATTTTTGAAGCTCGTCCCGTCTTTTGACCATATAGTCAAGTCGCCGCTTTCGCTACCTACCTACCTTTCTAGAGTCCACCACTTCCACATTACTACAAAAGGTTACCACGCATTCGCAACAACACACCAAATCCAATTCGAGCACCAAATCTATCGTATAATCATACCGAATATCGCCCAACATGTTTGCCCTGTCCGAAGAGTCCAAGGTACGCACTACCAGGTGCAGATCGCATCATTCCCTGCCTTGCCTTGCCTTGCTTTGGCCCCGGAACAAAAGCTCACACACCTCTTTCCAATAGGAGCGCATTGGCAAGATCATTGAGATCTCAAAAGTCGCCATGCATTAGTATGTTCGAACCTCTCATCGCCGGGCATTGCGAGTGGTCCCTTGTCTAACTAACACCGGATGATAGCGGCTATTTACCGTTGATACTCTATCTTGGTACGCCCTCAAATGCTCGCAATACCTACCTCTACCACCAATACCTATGTTCCATCTCGATTCCTGAACGTATCACGTATCCTAACTCGAACCTCCGTACGCAGGCTACACGCGCAGCGATCCTCGTCCTTCCATCATCCGGTAAACCACCCCTCTCTACCCTCCCCGAATATCGCTAGTTGTTGGTTGGAAGTAACGAAGCTTGCTCACACCGTTTCAGATTGCTTTCCCCTCTCTACTAGATATGGAACTTGAGCGGTCCTGAGAAGAATGCATATGCCACGATGGTACTACTGAATCTACGATGCTGGGACCAAGGTTAGAACGGTATATTCAATGGGAGGGCCGGCGTTGACATGATTACGCCACGGCCGTCGTATGACGGGTGGCTTTGTAGAATACAATGTAATGATACCACTCAAACTCTCGATGACTCTCCATCGACCGGCTAGCCAGCTATCCTGTCAGATGTCATATGACAGGCACATTCAGTTAGGCAAAAACCTCATCCGATTCACTGAATTTTATATACGCTTGTCACAAACTAGATGGCCTCATGGTGAGACAATAGCTACATGGGCGGCCTGTGTGGTACTAGCCGTTTGCTTGTCGTAGCTTTGCATGTGGTTATTTCATTGCTCTAAAACTAGATACCTTCGATTTTCGAGACGGAGCCTCCTTCCCTTGCGCTTGAGATTTCTACTCTATAGCTGGCCAAGTTTTAATGACCGTACCTCAAAAGCAATGACCGACGCCAAATCTTGTTAATATACAACCTTGGCAATGCAAAGACTCAGCTTTCGTACCTGATGCTAACCAAGGTATGGTTACTTAACGAACGCATCATTTCCCCTGCCAACAAGCAATGCCGATTACTGACTATCATTCCCGTCATTCTTGTTCCATGTATACCTCTCATGACGGTACCTGATTCTCGTTCAAGCCGGCCTCCTCTATAGCCGACCGTCGTCGAAACACTCTCAACCATCGCTCGCCCCACCGTTGAACGAGATCTTCGCCACCATCAGAGACAACCGGGTCCATTAGCTGATCCTTGGTCCCCTCGGCCCAACTGACGAGCGCATCGTTCATAGCCTTGAAGAGATCCCGCATGGCCGTGATCTCCTCCTGCGTCCCTTCCGTCAGGCCGCCCTTAACAACTTGGCGGAGCCTAGTAGTCACCTTGACGACGGTGTGAAATACGAGCTCGAATACCCACGCCTTACTCAAAGCCTGTCCGTAAGGGCCAGCGCGGTCTCCGACCAGAGCCCAATCAATGACGGCGCCCGGAGTCACAATAGAGTAGTTGAGAAGCTTTTCGATAATACTTATGGCGACACCGGGATGAGCCGACCAGTAGCTCATAACAGCTGTGATGATCTGTGCTCTGGACGCTTCGGATGCCGCGCCAGCGTCAAGGAGCCTGTCTTTAGTTCGTTCAATACAAGCAAGCACATGTGATAGCGACTTGGACCCCACCCAGCACACAGCTGTCATAAACACATCTGTACTTGTAACTAAGGGATCAATAGATTGATCGAGCGCCGCCGAGTGAATACGGTCAATCACGGGCTGCATCTCCTCATCTGGTGCCTTCCGCTTGAGCAAGGCAGCGAGCTCCTTGCCCTCGGCAGAGAAGGGTGTATCTACTCATCCATCAGTTTGTCTTCCTTTTTTTTTTTAAGATGGGGTATCACTCACGTTCGTTATTAAACTTGAATTCGGGAGTATCTTGCTCTTTCTCAGGACCGATCAGAACTTGATACGGCTCAGGCAACGTTCCCTTAATACGCTGGGCGAAACTAAGGCGGATCTCCTTGTCTAGGGCGCCCAGTATGAACGATTTGCAGGGATGCATATCGGGCAGATTAACGTCGTCAACCCACTCCGTCCACTTCCACATAAATCCGAAGTTACTGAGGTGGTGAGTAAACCAATCCAAGAAACGGTAGCTGAGTTCAAGGTCAAGGCGATGAATATTTTGATAGCAGTAACGAATAGCACGACCTAGACTGGGGGCAATAGCTGCCGGTGCAATCTTACAGGCTTCTGTTAATACTGAGTGGTAATAAACAAGTTTATGCTCCGGCGTGGGAAGCTGCAATAGCTGCGAGAAAACAGCGTCTACAGCAACATCTTCTGGCTTCCAAGATGAGCGATCGCCTTCCATTTCTCGCAGGCGATCGAACGGGGTCGCACGCTTAATGAACGTGCCCGGAGCAAAGTAGCAATCTGCGTCTATGAGGAAACGGGCTGTGATGTTTCGATTGAAGTGCAGGACATTAATGGTGTCGAGCAAGACATCTCGAATTACAGATGATGCGATATTGCTGGCAGGGGGGACGGATTCAACATCTTGATGAATATAGACTGAGTAGTATACTTCAGGAAACAAAGGGCGTGGCCCAGTGATAACCTTATCTGGAAGAGATATAGCTGGCAGAGTATGTTTTTGGGCGTTGTCCAGCTTCTCTTGTTGCTCAATCTCCTCAAGTGGCATCCGCCATGGTCTCGGTAGGCAAGACAGAGGCCAGCCGCTAGAGGCCTCGTTCTGAAGCTGCTTCTGAAGCAGGCTGATAAGGCTCATGTTGGCTACTGGGCTCTCTGAGTCCTTTTCGGGATGGTACGGATCGATTAGAACCTGTAGTGCGTGAGGCTCTGATGCAATTATGTCCGTCTTATCCATAAGTTCGGCAGCCTTCTGTTGCGACTGTGAAGAAGGCGAAGCAGCCAAGATGTAGGGAATCGTAAGTAGGATAATCTTGACGAGCTCGGTTCCGATAGTCTAACAGACTGTCATGAGTAAAAAGAAAGCGGTAGGCTAGTGATAGGGTGTTTAGACTTACATCCTCAGAACTGGCGGTTTGCAGATCAACGGCACGGCTGAACAACTCGTCTAGCACGGGGAACAAGCCGTCGCCCTCGAGGCAGCTCTGCAGACACGCCAGGAATTTGAGATAGAGCTTTACATCGCGCCATTCGCCCTCTTTTACTCTCTCCTCGGTCGCAGATGTGATGCGCGCCAGCACTGCGTCGAGCACCTCGGGTTTCAATGAATTAACAACGAGTACAACCGCGGCGACGAAGGGAGTTTTCAGCGGCTGTTCGAGAACCATCTGTGGCACCAGATCCAGGAAGCTGGTCTGTAAATCTTGGTCATCGTAGCCGTCAGCAATGGCTTGGGCAATAGACTGGACCTCCTCGTGCCAGCGACGGAGAGGAGATTCCGCTAGCCCTAGAAGCTGCTTCCGTATGCGAACATGCAAGGGCGCATCGTAGCGGCGGCGTTGCGGTCGGCGGTCGTACTCGTCATCGTCTAAATCGGGCGCGTCAGAAAATTAGGAAAAAAAAAAGAGAAAAAAGGCTGGAGCGCGAGGCTCAGCGTTACGGGATAGACTTACCTCTGTATCGCCTCTTACGGCCCCCAGACTGCCTCCGATCGTAGTCGGCCATGTAGACGAAAAGTTTCCTCCTGGCGAAAGAAACAAGATGATGGATAAGTAGTCGAATGCGCCTCGAAATGTATTGGCGCGGCAGTAAATATATCTTTTTACCTTGGCTTCGTGTGGATAATGAGGCAGTTAGATAGAGGCGAGTCGTCAGAGGTCCTCCTAGCTTGAGGTTAACAGGGTTAAGAGGTAAGTTATTGTACCCGGGTACCTAGACCACCCTATTGGATTGATGGTAGGTCTATCTTGGGTAGGTAGGTAGCAGCTCGACGTGACGCGCCGTGCACGGACCCGTTTTTAAACTCCTTGACTTAAGTACCTACTCACTACCTACCTAGGTAGGTAGTATACTGTATCCGCTTGATATCTTCTACGATAATAGCTGTCAGGTAGTCTATTCACGCATGCAAGACCTATTCCATAATTACTGTCCTTACGAAAGGACGTCTAAGCCGCAAACACACACTTTGAATGGTACTTAGGCACTACCTAGATTTCGTGAGTTAAAACCCGTGCCGTTCGAACCTACCTCACTACAACCTTCACACTTTAACTACGCGTGTCACTGAGCACTGGTATATATATATCTCACACGAGATTCCATATGAGAGATTGATAATGTCGGTTTTTCTTGGGCCAAGACTGCTTATGTTTACCATGCTGGAGCCGAGCAGTTAAGCCATAGTGTGTCCGAGTGTCTCATCACAGACAGCGGGCCTAGTATTTTTTTTCCTTTTTGTCCCTTTCCACCCTTCGTCGAGTGGGAATATGCCGTCCAATGCAAAAGAAATCTTTTGGAGTATCCGAATTTTCCCTCGAGGGTGCAGCTCTGAATTTCCGCAACGGCAACGACCATGACCACAACTTCTGTCAAATGGAATATCAATGCAGCCCTCTCACGCAATGCCCTTGGGTCCTACTCCAGGTCGTAGCCCTCTCATCGAACAAAATATACGCCACGTTACCCCTCTCTCAACATGTATGTTAGGGTTATCCCGAGAGGCTACATAAAGGGGATCCAGCCACCTCATGGTCGTTCTACCACAAGGACAAAGCGAATAATCGAACAAGATAGTAAAAGCAAATGCCGTCTCAGCTGTGCATAGAAAAAAGACTTAACACGGGCGAATCTGGCGTGTCCTAGCCTCTAATCTGGGCATCGTACTTGCGGCTATCCCCACTGCCACACTTGAGCTGCCAAGATCAAGTCACGCTGTGGAGTCTCGAGAGTCCCGACAGACATCCTAGAAATTGCCAGACTGATGTTGACGTTCACCTACATCCCAACTGCCCGAGCCAGATTCTCTGGCCGTTCATCATCACAGCCCTGGGAAGAAAGTCATCAAGACGGACGAAGAACGCTTTCTTTCGACTTTACTACCCTTAAAAGTCCGATGTGGGGTGATGTTGTATACAAATCTGGCGAGCGAGCAAGTGTGGTTAGGGCGATACAGGCGACATTGCGTAATCAGAAAAATTCAAGGCCACTGCTAGAGTGTGGCTCAGTCTAATCGCGCCATCATATCTTGTTTCGACATTGGCGTAAAATTGTCGATATCAATCCCTCGGTTGAGTAGTGCGGGCCTCATGTGCGCAGGAACTAGTCTATGATTCAAATGCGGCGCGATCGACATTTCTTAACGCAGTTTGGTCAGCTTATTTTACAGATTCCTGTCTTTACTTTTTTTTATACCTATTTTTGAAATAAGAGGGAAACACATAACGGGAACTTACCGTGTTTGGTAAAGTCGAAAAGGCTGGGTAAGTCCCTCAGCTGGCCACTTGAGTGTCGCGAGTCCGGGAGTTTCGTACTTGGATCTCGTAGCTCATCAAAGAATGGGTGTACCATGGCATCAATGGCACTCAGACGCTCTGTAGGCGTATATTCTAGTAGCTTGGCTATCAAGTCGAGCGCATTTGCATCGGCCTTCCGGAACACTTTACTGAATGGGTGAGGCTTGATTTGGGGGAATTTGTGCTCCATGTAGTTCGGGTTCATGGTTCGGATCTGCTCTCTGGTGGGTGTTCCAAGGACTTTGATAATTTCCACAAGTTGATCAATACCAGACTCTCCAGGGAATAGGGGTTGTCCCAACATCAATTCCGCCATCACACAACCTGTTGACCAGACATCTACAAAATGGTTAGACAAGAGTCACCCGGCGTTCGAAGGCAGAACGATCCCTACCTATCTTGGTTGTGTAGTTAGTTGCACCAAAGATTAGTTCCGGTGCTCTGTAATATCTTGAGCAGATATATGATACATTGGGCTCGTTTTCGACCAGAATCTTAGCGCTTCCGAAGTCGCAAAGCTTGAGTATTCCAGTATTTGGGTCAAGCAGGAGGTTTTGTGGTTTAATGTCGCGGTGGCAGATACCTTGAGAATGGATGTAGGCCAAAGCTCGGAATAGCTGGTATATGTACAGCTTGACTTCGAGGATCGGCATGGTTGTCTTCATTTTATTGAAGAATCGCGATGCGCGGTAAACCGTCTCAGGCACAAATTCTTGCACTAGGTTGAGATACACCTCATCCTTCTATTCAATACGTCAGAAAGTTAATATTGCAGACGACTGGGCTAGGTTTAAGTCCTCACACGCTCCCCATTGGAATAATAAAAGGCCTTGAGATGCACGATGTTGGGGTGTCGCACGATACGCATAATCTGAAGTTCTCGGTTCTACACAAAAGTTTAGCACATGGCTCCGGGAGCTCAACGTTAGCGAGCATAGACTCTAGGCTTACCTTGAACCTCTTGTCTTGGAGCACACGCTTGATAGCAGCGTCCTCGCCAGACGGCGATAATTTGGTCTGGAAGACAACACCGAACGAGCCATTACCGACGATTTTACATTGTGTATATTGCAAGTCCCTCGTCTCGCCGGTGACGCCGTCTTGGACCTTTTCGCGAATGACCTCTACACTTCGTTTTAGCATAAAGGAATTTGGAGGATATGCTGGCAAGGGACTGCAGCTTACCTCCCATGCGGAGTGAATTGAAGGCCGCAGTTGGGCGGTTCTGCGACATGGCGAGAAGATGTCAGCCTTGGATGCACTATAGAGACAGGATCCGGATGGCCCCTAATGGTCAGAAAACGGATACGGGGGGCGTCCGAGATGGAATTGCGGACGCCGTGTTGGGCAATGGCCGATGAGTGGGTGGAATCAGCCGCTACGCGTGCACCGGTAGCACTTGATTGACGGACACGTTGTATGGGATTGCCGCGTAAGTTGGTCTATTTTCCTTTATAAAGGTAGTGCAGGCGATAGAGTAACGGGCCGACGGGCTGAACAGCACTGAGCAGTGGATGAATGAACAAGACGAGGGTGAAAATGGCAGTGCCGTGAATGCGATGCGAAATCTGGTGGGTAGGCGACCAGGTTGGCGGGCAAGTTGTTGTGGCTGGTAGAAGGGCGTAAGCGCACTGGGGTATTTGTTAGAGAATAACCAAATAGACAGTTTATCCCAGTTGGAGAGAGACGGAAAAAAAAAGGGTGTTGCCGGAGAAGAAGTGTATTGTGAGTAGGTTGGTGGGTAGAGGAGAGGTCGAGCAGGAGAAAGTGAGGTAGGCTGGGTAGGGATTCTGGCGGGGTTTTCAGGGATTGTTTAGGTTGTATGGAGGAGTGATAGGATGACGAGCGTGACTTTGCGGAAAGGGCTCTTAGGTAATGAGGTCAGGTCAGGCCGGTCGATCAAGCTATTGTGAGCTACTCGAATAAGAATCAACGGGGGACGGAACCAAGACTGGGGTGGGCTGTGCTAAGTTCTACCAGTAACAACGGGACTGGAGGAGGTCTCGGTAGTAGGTGGGAGGTATCCAGGTATTCCCCAGGTATTCCTCAGGTGGACAGGCCATTGAATTGCAGGTACCTGGCGACTACCTGACCTACTACTACATCGGCGAGATACTACCACGTGTGTATTCTAAAGTATAGTATGGTACGGTATGGTATGGAATAGCATATGCATGCTTGCACCATGAAGATAGGCGGGACGAGAGATCATGACAGCAAAGGGCAATGCGGGCAAACGGGGAGAGCAAGGAATAGAGGGGCAATCGACCAGTCATGTAGGTAGGGAAATAGATGCTTTGATGTAGAGATAGCTGCGCATGGTCGATTGCAGGCCTGAAGAAGAATTGGGAAGCGGCAGTGTAGACGGGCGGGGGGGAGACTGATGGGTGACGCTGGGCGTGCTGTGGTGGGAGGGCAGCCATGGTTGACCGTGACCGTATACACACATCTCGTGGTAAGTGGTGGTCCAATATGTGTAACGACCGGCCGACGATTCACCAGTCACGACGGCAGCTCACAACTCACCTCCTATGATAATAACCGATGGGACACAGATTCCCGTACAGATGGTGCTTGCCGGTAGTCCTGGATTCAGGCGGTGGTTAGCTGATTGACGTAGAGTTTATAAAGAGATAGTAGGTAGGTAGGGAAACTAGCGAATGCATCTTGAGAGGTAGTAGGATCCGGTTTTTTGGAGGGAGCAAGAGTTGAACAGAAGGGTCGAGGCGGATCAACCAAGCTAGCAGCCAGCTAACCACCTACTAACTTCACTCACCCTCTCTCCCTCTCTCACTCACTCAATGAAGAGACGGCTAGGAAAACACGGCGCTGTTTGTGTTACAGGGAGATGAACAAGAAGACTATCGGGTAGAGGCTAGAGGCTCGAGACGGGGAACAGAGAGGCAGGGTAGAGGAACATACTAAACCCAATGGCCGAATGATTGGGAAAGGAAGGAAGAGGAAAGGGAAAACACTGGGGTTTAGGATTGAGGTAAGGTCATGGACTGAAGAGAAGGCAGGAGGTACCTACAGTAGATCGATAGTAAGATAGATGGATGGACTGACATACAGAGAGACGACGGACGGCAGACGACAGACAACAGGCAAGTCAAGTCAGGTCAGGTCAAGAAGAATAGTTCAAGGTTGTTTCTCAACGACGAGCGAGGAGCGAGGAGGGGTATGTAGCAAAGACCAAGTAGGTACCTAGGTCAAGAGGCAGGTAGACGTATGGTATCTATACCTGGCTGTATATGCTGGACGGCGGCAGTAGGCGGCAGGTAAGGCGCTGGCGCTCTACCTATAACTACACCTAGCTTAGGTACTGTAATGGAGTACTTTACGTATGCATTTAGCTACCTCTTTCTTGCAGGTCAGGCGACTGATTCTCGAACTATAATGGGAGCCTATTGGGTCACGCCTGCGCCGAAGTGGGGCTATCTCTGGGTCTTGCAGCGTCTTGGTGCAGGTGGTCATCAGCGAAGGTTTAAGTTGCACACAATGGGCGTGCAGCAGTGTGTACCTAATCATGTACGCCCAGTCCGACATTTATTTTTGCCTACAGTACAGTACGTGTTTTGCTTGTTGACATGACGGAGAGTGAGATATAGAGAGAGGGAGAGAGGATGCTATGGGATAATTTATTATTGTATGATTTCGTTTCTTCTTGCTCGGAAACAAAATACGTCAGCAAACACCTACCGACAGACAAACACAATGGAAAACCCCTTCGAACTTCTTCACTAAACAGTAAGACACGCCTCCCATTTCCGAGTCATCACGAATTCATTTGCTCTACCATTTCTACTCACCAGTCCCGTAATAGCAATAGCGAGCAGTTTTGATCTCCCGTCTCGACTTACCCAGCATCATCCGGAAGGCAATTCATGCATAGGTATGGTAAGGTGAGCCTCAGCTAGTAGAGAATACTTACTACCTAGACGCACAATTAATGAATTGGCCTGCAACCAAGGTTCCATTCTCACCTACCTACCTGGGTATATTTTCATCGACTAACGAGGATGGCTTTACCATTATGTAGGTACCCTTGACGATAGGGGAACTAGCCTCAACCCAGATCTTTCAACTACCCTACCGTACCTGTCTAAGAACCGGCAGCTGCCGTAGCAGGTATCACATCCGCCCAATACCTACAGCAGTTACCTACCTAAGGTACTCACGAACGTCAACCAGTCAACGTTTTTTTGTTGCAGCTGGGTTCAATTCCTGGGTCACTAGAATACCTGGTCTGTCTGTCTATCAATCCCAACACAGCCTTCAAGTACTTAGTAGTAATTGATAAGAATTCGGTGATATACCTACCGTACTATACCTCACAAGAACCTAGCCGTGACGAGCAGGGATGAGATGCATCTATACCAGCTATCCCGTAGGTAGGTACATACCTACACTCTACTATACGCAAGACACGCAGGAAAAACTACCCACCGGTGCCCTATTCTGCGCCTACTTAGGTGGGTAGTTCGTCCATCTATACAATCCGCTGCAGGCCAGGACAGAAACAGAGCACCGAGATACCTACCTAGTTAACTCAGGTAGATAGATACCTGTGTAGTTTGGTTATTACCTCGTTGCTACCTACCTCGATTCTGTGTCTACCCATGATTATAGAATAGGCGGCCCTTTGTTGGGGACGAGTGGTAAACCGGATCTGTCCATCACGACCATGCTGCGTCGTAAGAGGCTAGGGTCGACGCATGAATCCATGTCCTGTGGTGCTTCCCAAACAGATGCCGTGGCTTGCCCTCGTCTGCTGGCAGGGGAAGGGTGAAATCCTTCGCCATCTAGTCCCAGCCACGACCATAGTGGTGGCTACTCTATACTATATATATGCTTAGCGGGCTAAGAAGCATCATCATGTACCACGATAGAGGGATTCCAAAAGAAAAATTATAGGTTTCTACTGTAGTTACGCAAGCTAGATGATGTTAAGTAAGTGATTCTATCTCTGTCCTACTTTGAATACTCGTGGGAACACAGAATGATCATCATCACCATCACCCTCGCCATCATTATTGAAATTCCCGTACCTGAACATGTAGACGCGGGGCTAAAGGTTGCAGCTACACTACCTACCTACTTACAGTGCAGCGTCGTCGTTCAGGCTACTCATGTACCTCCTCCGATGGAGAATTTTTCCAGGTGAAAATGTCTGAAGCGCCACATTCTGCAGCCCATCAAATGGTAGAATGGAACTGGGAACGGTTGCCATCCCGGACCGCAAGGGTTAGGATTCTACACTACCCGGACTACCTACATCCATACCTACATACATGATGCCTACATATAGGTATATACCTACTTAAGTTGCATACATGCCTACGCCTGTTCCACCGGTGCACTGGTGGCTACGAATGTCCCGACCCGGCTCTTTGGATTCACCCATCAGCATTATTCATCCAGGCTCTGCCACACTGCGACACGACGATTCGCGCGAATTAGGTAGGTAGATAGGTGATCGATTAACGCACATTTCACGAGACACCTGCCCCTCTCTCTACCTAGTGCATGATGTACCTAGATGTGTGTCTCTCGATATTGATGTGGATGAGCACAGCACAGATGCGTGCAATAATAAGCCCTTTGCACCTTATGTAGGTAATAGTTCAGCCAAACCTACTTCTCGAAAAGTAGCATAAAATAGGTGGTACAGTATGTAAGGTGCATGTCCCTGAACCCACGATATGAATAGCTAAATGGTTCACGAAGCGAGGCATGACCTTATTGAAACGGATAACCTCGGCGGCGTAGTGTCCAGCTTAATTTCCTTGCTGTCAGGTGACGCTCTGGTATTTTCATGCCCTGTACAGTGCTACTTGTATGTTGTTTCTTTGCACAACTCAAGCACCCGAAGCAAGTACTCTCGGTAAGTTTCCATTTAATCGCCCTCGTCGCCTTATATATCTTATATGCAGTATATAAGTAGGTTGGTAGTATTGTAGGTTGAAACACACCCGCCTACTAACAAAACGAGCGTCTCGTGCCGTCCCCATTAGTACAGTACCTACCTACCCAAACCATCATACCTACCTACATACCTAAGTAGATACCTTAGGTAGATGCAAGTTGGAGCCTGCTAAAATCGCTGGTTCATCCCCACTATCTAGATCCCCTCGTTTTTTTTTCGCTTTACACCAGTTAAATGCCGCCTTTACCCCACCAAATCCGACTCTGTCCCCGCACCTCACTAATCAGTTCTTAGGTTAGATAGGTACAAAGTAGGACCAAATGCATCCCTCCATCAGGTCCAAAAAAAGTTATCGCAGGGGATTTAAAGAGGATGATGAAAGGTCAGGCTCTCTCCCCAATTATGGAACTAGACTCTGGATTTGGCCGGCGAATTAATTTGGGCAGAGAGTTCGAAATCGCATGCTATTATTCGCACATTGTATCTAACTAACATACTATTTTTAAGTTGGAAGTCCGTAAGCTGTGGTGAGGTAGGCCATATAGAATTGCATCGGTACTTATTATTTGTACTTTAGGTAGGAGGTACTGTAGTAGTATGCAAGGCAGGCAAACTTTTTTTTAAGTGCAGATCACGCTGCTTTAAGCTTCTATCCAGGACCCTTGAGGATTGTGAGAATTAACAACTCCCTCCTTGTCATCAATCTTTGTGAATACAGACTATCTTGCACATGTCGAATCGAGCCGCGTTTCTCTATCATACTAGTAGGTGAGATAAGGTTGTCTATGTCTAATACACGGCTTCGCTAAGCGGCAACAAGGACTCGGCATCAAGTACCCGGATGCTGCCCAGACCATGTACCTACACATTTGATCCTTCGAGGCCTCTTGCCCTCAGACAAGGTCTCAGCCTGAATGCCCCTTGTTTGACACGCCTATCAACGCCGCCGTGCCCGAAGCAACGCGAATGACGTATCATAGCATAGTCTCTCGGCTAGCTAGCTAGGTATCGGGCTAGGGTACACAACATGCTTAAATTTGCCAAAACAAGGACTACCTAAAGGACTGTTGTTGACAAGTCTTAGTAATGTATGCTCTCGCCATTGTTTAGGTTAAGCACACGAAGCTCTACGGGCCAGTGATTTACACATACATACATACATACATACATACATACATACATACATACATACATACATACATACATACATATATATATATATACATGAACTTTGAAGATATTACCAGATTCTATGGGGAACAGCTATCTAGCCAAGACAAGTTCTGCATTCTCATCTACCTACCTAGACTAAATTCATCTCTAGCTATCTACTCTATTAGCCAGCCGTTCGCCTAACCTCTCCTATGGGGCGACAACTACGTACTAAGATCAGCCACCTAGAGAAGCTTAGTGCAAAGCATTCTAGTATGACAAGTTTATATAGGTACAGTACATGTAACATATAGGTAGGTATGTTTACTCTTCGCTCGTTAACCGGTTTACTGTTAGATTTGCTTTTGCCTTTGCAAAATACCAAATGTGGGGTCATATTATTATAGACTTATACTATACTTTACGTAGTACAATATTCAAAGCCACTATTGTGACATGCCGGCTTCTCACGTAACATATATCTAGATACATACATACCTACCTACCTACCTACCTTGTGTCTTAGTACTCAGCTAGCTGGCTTCTAACATTCCATTCTTCAAGAGTCCTACTCGGTGTTATCGTCTGACCTACCTTCCTGTATGCAGCCGGGCCTAATAAGTCGGCCTCGATTCCCAGATGCATCAATACAATTAATGAGCAAAATATTTACATGCAATTGCATTCGTCCAGCAACGTTGGCTTCGATTCGCTCAGAGTCACCGATGATCAGCGGATTTAATGACACTGTCTAGATAGGGATAATATTGCTCGAGCTCTGACTGTCACGAGTCACAGCAACATAACCAGGCAGGAACCAGGTACCTACTTTCATGCCCTCCTCCGCTCTATTGTATTTACCTACCTAGCTTATGCGTAGTCTCGTGTTCCGAGCATCCACGGCGGGTGATGGAGCCAACGTTGCCGGTTACGGACTCACTACTAGAGCCCCAAGGACCCAACGGGGATCTCGACCTGGTCCGCTGTGGTCCGCTGTGGCCCCTTGGCGAAATTTGTCGGCCACGTGAGCAGCTATGGCGACTACCGTCGTACTATAACAGCATAAAAGACAATGACAAACCAGCGTGCCAAGCCAGGCCCTGCCGTGCGGTGCGGGACGGTCAAGCTACCTACCTAGGTACTAATGCCTACCTACCTATGCTTATTGTTCCTGTCAATACTAGATATATATTGCTAGTCTGCATAGGTAGGTAGGTAGGTAGGTAGGCAGAGATGGCCCCATGGCGAAGCTGTGTCACCTCGCTCAACCAACCAACCCAGCAACATCATCATCATTTGCACCTCATTCCGACACAACTCACCATGCGCGGTAAGAGCAAAACATCAGAACCTCAGGCTCCCCCCGAATAATATTATTCACCTTTCGTCAGGGATCTAGGCTAGATAGGCCGTCCCATGTTGTGTCTAGGCAGTCGATATCATTCAAGCTCAACGTCGCAACATCCTAGCTACCTACGTTATGTTCATCGCACCGTACCCCTTAGCATAGACCATGCGGTGTGCCACAACATCCGGCAGTGACGGCGTCGCCTTACTTGCTTCACCCGCTTCAGTTTGTTTGTTGGGCCACAATCTAGACTAGGCTGGCTAAGAGAACATAGCCGGGTGGTTTTCTGCCCAATCGTCATAGTGCATCAGAAGTCTGGCGCACGGCATGGCAGGTATCACCTAGAAAGACAAGCGTATGCTAGTCAGCTTCGTTCTTAAATCTAAGCTTTCTTTTCTAAGGGAACTATTTTGATACCTACTTATCAGTCGAAGAACGTGCTAAACTACGCGCACATGCGGTCGATTTGGTTCCTGCGTGATAAGGTATGATGTCATACTTCATTCATAATGCCGTATTCCACAGCATTTCAAAACACATGATTGACAAGTAGCCAGCAATTTCGTACTACCATTTTGTCGAGGGGATGATTATCCCAAATCATATCTATCAGAGGAACAAAGAGAAAACACCTTACCACAATACTTGGTTGCCAACTAAGACTTTGGACGGTATCTATAAGACATAAAGAGCAATTCGTTACACCAGAGGCGGTAACATAACCTCAAATCATCTATCATTTACCATCTAGTGTTTGGTTTATTAATATTACTGAAATATCCAACACATGGTTTAACCTTGCTGGTATGTATGGGATTATGCGAGTTACCGCAGCAATTCAATTTCACATGCAGTGGAATTCTACTTACAGATAAGCCAGGAGTGTATACAAATGCTTATAACAACAAGAGCTACCTAGGAAGGCTATACCCGCCTCTTCCGTTCGACGTAGCGTCAATCAATATGACTGCATATCACAAGGAGAAAAATGCATGAAGTGCTGAAAAGCTGGGTAGTTAGGTGGCAATAGATGACACAGCCTCCAAACCCTCTCGCTCTCCGTGCACTTCGGAATCTCCGGAGAGTATAGTGAAACGATTCGGTAGATTGACGTTAAAGAGTGAAACCCAGAGCTAGCAGGCCGCATATTTACCAAATTAATATCAGGCAATTTTAGACACGTTGGACGACAGCAATTGGTCCCCAAATTGTCGTCTCGGCTATCGTCCCGAAGGGCGCAGGTATAGAGATGCTCGTAGTTAAGGGTCTTTCCATTTAGTGAGATTATGCTAGTTACTGGAGGTATAATGGAAGGACGGAAATATATCAAGAAGCATCGGAGCCCTTAACGTGGGGTATTTGGTAGAGCTACCGTGTTTCTTGATCTGCTTAGCGACATTTAGGTTTGACGGCCATTCTTCTATTTCAACGTCAACTTCGGCCAAGAAGGAAGCCCGAGTTATAACAATTGGCGGCTTCACAAGTCAACAACCGCACATGGCGAGGGTAATCGGATCTCATGCCAGTAAAAGGCTAGTTAGTACCTGTATACTCAGCTTTATCGTACCAATATGACAGACCAAACGAAATAAGGGCGATAATGACTAACAACAGTCCTAGTTTTGATATAGATTGGCGCGCGACATTGCAGCTTGCCAAGCCCATATTCATCCCAATCAATATCTTGACTTTCAATGCGATATCCGGCTTAATGCCGTGCCCTCCGTGGAGTTCTGGTCCTCTGAAGCCCCAATTGGCAATTGGGGCATATTCCTCTGTTCTTACTTTGGCTGGGTGGTTTAAGCTTCGATTCAATATGCTCGAGCGTTTACGCATACAAAGCAACCCTCTCAAGGCACTCCTTTGATCAATTTTATATGCAACCAACACGCCCCGTACCTCCGTACTTCCCCTTTGGAGGGTGGCACACATACCCAATATGAGGCGACGTTATACAGTCCGTAGAAGTGAGCAGCCCTCCTTCGAGAGAGGGGTAGCTTGGCCGAGGCGAATGCTCACCATACGAACATTCTGTCACAAATGACCAACGGTCCACCTACTCGGTGCATGCAGAACTCACTGTCAGATGACGGCACATCAGTACATATCTATAGCATCCTGCATGCAACCGGCGATTCTATAGCCCTAAAGGCCCTCTACATACTACATACATAATAACAATAACCTATGATGTGTTTGGTCGGCGTCGGCTGTCCATCTCTCGTTCGTTGCGTTCATCATGGGGCCCTCAACGTATGTTCCTGGCCAGAGGTGGGGCCCAGGGCGCCCATAAGACGATCTAATAAAAGAACGTTCCTCCAATTCTCCAACAGTCAATGCCTAGGTAGGTAATAGATATACACAGTACCTACATAGTTTATTGCCTGCACGTAGACCCATTGAGATTGAGACTCACCTAAGCAATCCCCAATACCTTAAGTATCTAATACCTACCTACACTCGCTACATTCACCAGCCCTGTGGATCTCCAACTTCATCATATTACTCCATGGTCCTTACCTACTTACCTAACTGCCAGGTAGACACCTATCCCGAGTACGTCGCCACGAAATTCCTAGATCTCCCGGGAAGCTCGAGTCGGTTTGCGGCAGGAAGATCAGTGCTCGGCAGGGGATCTCATCCATGGCCCATTTAGACCCGTTACCACCCAAGTTTCCTGATTGGGCGACATGCAGATGTTTCTACTTATTCGCCTAACGGAAGCTTGCAGCCCCAACAGACAAAGTAGTACTAAATGGTCTGAAACAAGACCAGATAAAAGCGAAGAAAATCATTGTGGATATATATACACGCATACATACATACGTACATATGAATATCTAAGTGTGATGATATGAACATCACATACGCAGCTCTTCCCACTGGATGTCAAGTTCCATGCCTGTTGGGCTTCCTGGAAACGCAACTCCTCCGCCTTTGCTCTCTCCTCTTAATATATAAGTAATCTACAACATGTAATCTATATAATCTAGGTATGCAAGCCCGTCCACAGGACTGGAACGTGCCACCGGGCATTCTTTCTAGCCAAGCACCGTGGCGGAGAGTGGAACCCATTTCTCAGGGACGGCTCCCAGAAGCTCTGAGGCATGTCCTTTTCGCTCCAGTACCGGCCTGGCACGTGTCTTTGCCTACATTGACGTTGGGCGTAACGAACGCATGTATGCTGCATGCAGATCAGGCGAGACGGGCTTGGATAGGACAAGATGCTGACATCGCCCCCTGTCTGCACCACCTCAATTACACACGATTGGCTTGCAGACGCTGGCCCCTTGTTGGGTCTCCTTTTATTTCGTTGGATTTGGCATGGATCTCTCAAAACGCTTATCGTCTGGAAGGAGAATCGAAAATCGATATTTGCTCCCCAAAGTCCTGTCTATCTCTGGTAAACCCGATTCCATATAATTGCCATATACGGGTCTTGGAAGAAAAGCATATTCGTCCGGGTGAAGCTTGGCATGGCTTAGATAATAATAACGAATGGTGAAAGGGAAGGACAGAGAGGATGACGTTTGATAATAATACTACGGCCGTTCCACACTCGTGAATCCGGTCAGATCATTAGGGTGACACAACCCGTCGAGTCGAAATTGACAGTTGAAGCAAGAAAACGACAAACAGGCCCGGCTGAGTTGGGATCGCGGGTCAACCTAGCATAGGACTTCCGATATAGGGGAGTTTCCCGAATTGGAGCGCCGAGAGCGTTGGAGAATCATACAACTTGAAGCCAAGAAGCACAAGGCAGCTTTCCCGTCACAGGATGGTTTCGACGCTGTTGTGTTCAGTTACCAAGTGAGTAAGGTTGCTCCAGCACGATTCTAGCCAGGCTTTCTCTTTCGGATGTGTTTATTTCCCCTTGTTCCACTGCAGTCGTATCTTGTTCTCCATGCAAGGCTAGAGATGTTTGCGTGCACTCAAATTTCCAGCCATGGGTTTGAGGGAGTACAGCATTGCCGTTGGCCTCTCATGTTATATTACACCTAGCAACCCGCTGTTGGGCTCGTTTCCGATGTAACGTGTTTTATATTATATTACTGTGGCCAGGTTACACTTATTTGACAAGCTTTGACCCGGTTATCTCAGTTGCATCGACATTTTCGATCTGGCTGCTGCTGCCGCCGGCACGTGCAAGATAGGATTGGTCAGGGCCAAAAGAGTCGAGAATTCCAGAGGGTATGTCAGGCTCATGGATTACAGACCCGATAATATGCAATCACCTTGGACTTGGCCTTACACTTCAGTTTCTCAGGTAACCATGCCCTTTTCTTTTCTTTTCTTTTTTTTTTTTTTTCGATTGAACGCCTAATGTTTGGGTTAGATAGCCTGCCTGTTAATGCTCCATCTATCTATCTGGATGCTAAACTAAACTTGGTGTGACTTCGTTTACGGTTTTCGTTTACATATTCGATCCGTCTCTTCAAAACCTTTAGTCTACGAAAACTCACCCGTGGATTGGGAAACTAGGAATTGGCGAAGACAACTCGCAATGAATAAACAAAGACATCTTCTTATCCTACACTGTACAAAACTTGATTGTCTATGAGGATGAACTATATATACAGTAAGACAGGATAGAGAATAAATGTACAAGGCCTAGGACAGCTGGTAGACGGGCCGTTACAGCTGAGGGCGGCAGAAGAGTCTGAATTTTGAACCTATTCATCCAATCAAAAAGCGCGGGGCACCACATTTACGGAAACACAAGAACAAATCCTTGGCCTACTCAAATTACGAGATGTGCTTTACAGGAAAGAAATAAAAGAAAAAAAAGAGAAATCGAGTGAATATGATCGAGAGAAAGACTGAGATCGAATACCTATCTGTAGGGGCTAACAGACATACCGCCGTGGCGGACTGGAGCCAGGACGGGCTGGTAGCTTTCGGCGCAGACTCCAACATCGCTCTGTGGCGGCCTCATGTATGTATAATGCATCCTCACCAGCTAGTGCTTTATGACTCACCAGGGGGAAAAAAAAAAAAAAAAAGAACGATGAAAAAAATATAACCCTCATGAAACTGAAGTATTTTGAACTGGACATAGAGATATGCTAATTAGTATGGGAAAAATAGGACTCACAACCAAGAGGTGTCACAAGTCTACTGTCAGGACACAAGGACACAGTAAAAGCTATCAAGTTCCTCTCTAGGGGCGAGGGTGATGAGCGGCAGTCATACCTCCTCAGTGGCGCCGATGACCACTGTCTGAAAATATGGGCTTTCTCTCAAGACGATAACGTCGTGACATGCGTTCATACGCTCCAGGAGCACACGGCGGCAATCAACTGCATAGCAACTCTGTACGAGCGGGAAAGGAGAAACTCTACCATAGCTATCTTTGCTACGGGCGCCGCAGACGCCTCGGTTAGGATATGGGCTTTCGACGGGGACGAGACACGAGTATTACAGACGATCAACCCCAAACCCAAATTCTTCCCCCTGGCGATCGCCCTGAGCAGACTTGATGAGGGCGGTGAGGCCCTCGTCCTCGCCGTCGCGGGCACGAGGAACGTCGTGCAGATCTTTGTCGCAGAATCGACTGTGAACCCCGAATTCCAGCTGCAAGCCACGCTAACGGGCCACGAAGGTTGGATCCGATCACTAGATTTCACGTGGGAGAAGAGGAAGGAGGGCGACAGCGCCAAGTCGGACTTGCTCCTCGCATCGGCGAGCCAGGACAAATACATCCGATTATGGCGTCTGCACGGGGGCAAGGACTTACCCGCCGCCGTGGCCAACGGCGCCGACCCGTCGCTGGGTGCGTACTTGCCGGGGAAGTCCCCTTCCAACAAAGCCCACAGACTCAAGGCCGCCGGGAAAGATTTCACCGTCATGTTCGAAGCCCTACTTCTCGGGCACGACGACTGGATATATAGCGCGAAGTGGCACACGGGCCGCGACACGGGGAAACTACAGCTTCTGTCCACATCCGCGGACAACACGCTCGCAATATGGGAGGCGGATCCGTCTTCCGGGATCTGGGTGACGAACGTCCGGCTGGGCGAGATCAGCCGCGAGAAGGGCGCCACGACGGCCACGGGCAGCACGGGCGGTTTCTGGACGGGTCTCTGGTCCCCGGACGGCATGTCCGTGACTTGCCTGGGACGGACCGGGAGCTGGCGAGTATGGGACTACAGCAAGGAAGAAGACCAGTGGAAGCCGCAGATCGGCATCAGCGGACACACGAGAGCCGTGACGGGTATAGCCTGGGCCAAGAACGGCGAGTACCTGCTCTCGACGAGCTCCGACCAGACCACGCGGCTGCACGGGAGCTGGACGCGCGGCAACACATGGCATGAGATGGCGCGCCCGCAGATCCACGGGTACGACCTGAACTGCATCGACTCGCTCGGCGGCTCGCAGTTCGTGTCCGGCGCCGACGAGAAGCTGATGCGCGTCTTCGACGAGCCCAAGGCCGTCGCGAAGCTGCTGAGCCGGCTCTGTAACATTACCATCAGCAACAGCAACGGCAACGGCAGCGGCGCAGCCATCGAAGCAATGCCCGACGCAGCCAACATGCCCGTCCTGGGTCTCTCGAACAAGGCCATCGAAGCGGTGGACGACGACGCCGAGATCAACGCTTCCGCCGTGAACCCCGAGACAGACCGCGAGGCGCTGGACCCGGGGACGACGGTGCGCAAGTCGGCCCTCGAGATCGACCACCCGCCCCTCGAGGACAGCCTCTCGCGGCACACGCTATGGCCAGAGACGGAGAAGCTGTACGGCCACGGCTACGAGATATCGTGCCTGGCTGTGAGCCATGCCGGGGACCTGATCGCGAGCGCTTGCAAGGCCAGCTCCGTCAACCACGCCGTGATCCGCCTCTTCGAGACGCGGAGGTGGACTGAGATCAAACCCCCCTTAACAGCACACTCACTAACAGCAACGCGCTTGCGGTTCTCGCCCGACGATCTGTATCTACTGAGCGTTGGCCGCGACCGTCAATGGGCCGTGTTCGTGCGGGAACAGGGAGTAGAGAAAGGAGGGGAAAACAACGACAGCAACAACGCCCAAGATGTAGTACCCGGCTATAGGCTCCTACAAGCGAACCCGAAGGGCCACACGCGCATGATCCTCGACGCCGCCTGGGCGCCGTCGACAGGCTCGTCCCCTGTCTTTGCTACGGCGGGACGTGATAAGACAGTGAAGGTCTGGCGCCGCGGGGAGACGGATATCGCGTGCGTAACTACGATAGCAGAGACGCACCCGGCAACAGCCATTGACTTCCTACCACGCCCGACAAGGGATGGCCAGTTGGTTCTCGCTGTCGGAACTGAGGCTGGCAAGATATCGATTTATTCCCTGGACTCGACAACTCTTGCGGTGGCGTCGAGTTTCCCGTTGCAACCTCAGTATGTTGACCCCTAAATACCTATATGTGACAACTCTACAACCAATTCTTCTGTTTCGTTTCGACTAATAATGAACTAGGCTCTGTCTCGCCAAAACCGTGATACAGCTCACATGGCGACCACAGACAAATTCGAGCGAGCTGGCTGTGGCAGGTGACGACGGCTCTCTTAGAATCTACCGCATCGCCGAAAACGAGACATAGGTTTAAATAAAAAATCAATTCGTTGTGCTACGTATTCGATCGTGTTGGGTAATTGTCTAGTGTTTTTCTCGTTTTCATTTAGAACGACACAAAACGGCGCTGTCTAAAATTATCCCGCGCTCTGAGAACCGGTATTCAATCCGCCACTCTCTGCCCACAACGCGGCTTCTTCTTCGGTATTTACGACTGGCTCCCATTTTTGGGATTACCCAGGCTGCGCTACTCTCGTTGCCACTCATTCGTCGCGAATTCCCTGGGGGGCGGTTAAGAGCCATGTCAAGCCCTTCTCCACGTTGATTAAACATTACTACATTCATCCCATCGTTAGGAAACCTGAAAGCAGGCCTCCCCCGCCTTCTGGTTATAATATAGAGCGCGTACAGAACGGGCACCCAGAGGCCGATTGTCTAATTTACTATAGTCCTTATTCATTTGCCATCATCATAATTCGCGGAGGGTTTCCGTGGCGGCGGAAGCGAGGTCGTTCGTGGGGTCAACGGACTCGAGGGAGAGCGAGAGGGCGTTCTTAGCGGCGGCGACAACGTTAGAGGAGCCGAAGACGCCGCTGCTCTCGCCACCGTTGACGTAGAACCAGGCGCGGTTGATGATGAAGAGGATGTGCTGTGGTAGGTAAAGGATGGTGGCGATGCTGCCCATGGCGGAGAGTAGAAATACAACGGACCCTATTGGTTCGACTCTAGTGGTTAGCCACCCTCATATAGAACAAGAAAAAGAAGCGAGAAAGCAAGCAATTGTAAATGACTAGGCTAATCGGACCTCATGTCATACGTGCATATAACGCTAGAGCTTCCTAGTGAAATAGGAGAACCCTCTACGAAACACGGTAGGGGAGAAGAGAGGAACAGAGCTGTGAGAAAACCTACAGAAAATGAACTTCTCAGTGGGCGTAAACATATATACACCAAAAGTGACTTCAATCTGGTACTGCTTGAGCGCGAGCCAGCGGCCGAAGCGCTGCAGAACCGACTGGTTCTCGGGTTCCTTGGTTCGATACTCCATATTGGACTCTTTAACAACTTCTCTTTGCTGCTACTCTGTTATAGCTCGTTTCTTCCTATTGGGGGGGATGAAGCAATCGGATGGCTTTGAGTGCGTGCGGTTGTGAGTCTGAATTGTCTCGTCTCTGAATCGGTATCGAAAAAAAAAAGGAGATTCAAGTCAGACGTGGGAAATAAAACTAAACACTAATATGACTTCTGAAACACCGCCCAGTCTCCAATTCTTGAGCAAGGTCGGCTTGATTTGGGAATGAATGAATGATTGGCTCGTTGCCAAAAGGTCGTTGGCCTTGACTGTAGTCGTTCTTCGATTTGGTGACTTGAGAAGCTAGTTGAGAAAGAGAGGTAAGGTAGGAGGTAAGGAGCAATGCGAAGGATGCTTTTCTACCGAAGACCTGACCCCTAAAAATGCAGAGTGAGAGCAACAACGACGCTGTAGCGTTGGAGAACAGGGGTAATTGTAGGCACCTACCGTTGTACTGCGCAGGGGTCTGTCTGCCCCACCGGCACTGGGTGGACGGGAACAGTGCTGTGAGAGGCTAATTTTTCAGTGGTGATAGGTACCCTGTATCTGTGCTGGACCAACCTAGGTAGCTACCTAAGTTTCCAGCCAGATGATGACTGCATGCATGCATAGAGCGACGGGAAGCAAATACCTAGCGCCTCGGACTACGGAACTTAAGCCATTGAGTGACACTCTAATGGTAATCACTCTAGAAAAGAGTTTGCCATTTTGAACTGTATGCCCTGATCACGAAGCATTTTGCTTGCGACGTGCTCTCGATTAGAGGCGGCAAGACGGCCACGACCATGCTCGTCCTCCAACAATTCCATTCATCCCATCGGCCATGACGACATCGAAGCTCCTCTTCCCGCGGCTCGTGCATACGTACAAGACTACAATATGTAACCACTCTATTATAACTTTAACCTCCCCCTCGCCCTTGCGCAATCCTATATGGAAGGGTACATTAAGCTTAAACCTAAACCTCCCTATCACGCGCCTCTTCGCCACGACCAATAACCCGCCGCTTCGTAAAATAAGCCCCAACAACCTCCCACCGCGTCCGAAGCCGCCACCTGAGGAGGAAATCGAGGAGTCCTTTCTCAAGGGTAGCGGGCCCGGCGGCCAGAAGATCGTGTGTCCCTCTTTTCTTCCTTCCACACGAGCATTACAACCAACGCACCGCTAACCGCTGTCTCTTCCCTCGCAGAACAAGACAAATTCGGCGGTCCAATTAAAGCACATACCCACTGGCCTCGTCGTGAAATGCCAGGCCACGCGCTCGCGTAGCCAGAACCGTACCATCGCCCGCCAATTGCTGGCCGACAAGCTCGACGACATGTCCCGCGGCGACGAGAGCCGGTCATCTGTTGTTGGTAAGGTCAAGAGCAAGAAAAAGGCCAGCTCCGCTAAAAAGAGCCGGAGGAAGTACCGCAAGCTCGACGAGGAGAAGGCCGCCGCTATCGGAGATGCATTGGAAGATGAAGAAGAGATTGATGCCCTTTTTTACGAAGAGGCTCCTGAAGGGAATGAGAAAGGTATAGATAGGCAGAAGGCTACTGCCGACAGGGCAATGCCTGATACTAGGCAACTAGACATAAAAATAAAATCGTAGAATTATAAGATACACTACTCTGGCTCTACACGCCAACTGATACGTACTAGGGTTTCGAGGGGACCAAGTGTTAGATTATGTTGACTGAATTTCTTTATGTCACCAAGAGAGTCCCATGTGTTTGTTCGATTTGAATTACGACTGAAAGCTTCACATTACGCACGCCAGACAGCAGAAACATGAAGATATATGATCAGCCTCGACTGGATTTGTCTACTCCATCCCGTGCAACACATGAAAAGCCTCCTAAAACAACACTTCATATTCTCTTTTGTCTCTGGCCCCAGCATCTCTTTCTACCATGCCCATAATTTTTTGTAGATGTGAGGCTCGTCTAGGATACATTCACAACGGCGGGAGCTACGAGTCGACCATAGGTGTCCTCGGAGCTTCGGCGGGCGCTTGGAGGGTGGTCTATTCGTATTGCATCGCAGCAGCTGATTGGAGGAGCTTGTTAGGCGTGGCGTTGACAACTTGAGATTATCGGTTCGTATGCATACCTTAGAAGCACTTGCGGTGAACGATTGAAGGACCGCTCTCGTCGTACTCCTGCTTGGAGATCCACATCTGCTGGAAGGTAGACAGAGAAGCCAAGATAGAACCACCAATCCAGACGGAGTACTTTCGCTCGGGAGGAGCAATGATCTTGACCTTCATCGAGGATGGCGCCAAGGCGGTGATCTCCTTCTGCATACGGTCCGAGAGACCAGGGTACATGGTGGTACCACCAGACTAGTAATGCCCGTTAGTATACAAGTCAATATTCACTAGTCACGAGGGAACATACCATGACAATGTTGCCGTATAGATCCTTTCGGACATCGACGTCGCACTTCATGATAGAGTTGAATGTGGTGACGTGGATACCGCCGCTTTCGAGACCGAGGACAGAAGGCTGGAAGAGAGCCTCAGGAGCGCGGAAACGCTCGTTGCCAATCGTGATAACTTGACCGTCAGGAAGCTCGTATGATTTCTCCAGGCTGGAGCTCTGAGCAGCAGTCTGGATCTCCTGCTCAAAGTCGAGAGCGACGTAGCAGAGCTTCTCCTTGATGTCACGAACGATTTCACGCTCGGCAGTGGTAGAGAAGCTATAACCACGCTCAGCCAGGATCTTCATGAGGTAGTCGGTCAAGTCACGACCAGCCATGTCGACACGGGCAATGGCGTGGGGAAGAGCGAAACCTTCGTAGATAGGGACGACGTGAGTGACACCATCACCAGAGTCAAGCACGATACCAGTGGTACGACCGGAAGCGTACAGAGACAGGACAGCCTGAATGGAGACGTAGAAGGCGGGAGCGTTGAAGGTCTCGAAGACAATCTGTGTCATCTTTTCACGATTCGACTTGGGGTTGATGGGGGCCTCTGTGAGCAGCACGGGGTGCTCCTCAGGAGCCACACGCAGCTCGTTGTAGAAGGTGTGATGCCAGATCTTCTCCATATCGTCCCAGTTGGTGACGACACCGTGTTCGATAGGGTAGCGCAGAGTTAGGATACCTCGCTTTGACTGCGCCTCATCACCGACGTACGAGTCTTTCTGACCCATACCAATCATGATACTGGAGAATTCAGTTAGCAGGCGCCACCACCATCATAATAGCCAGCGAACAAGCTATACGGAGAGCGTGGACTTACCCATGATGACGGGGACGACCGACAATAGACGCTGCGCGCAGAAGTTAGAAGCCGAGTTGTTGATAAGAGAGCCGCATCTTGGCAAGGTGCAAGCGGGGCCACAGTTGGGCAAGGCTGGGTAGGGGTAGACTTACGGAAAACAGCTCGGGGAGCATCATCACCGGCGAAACCGGCCTTGCACATACCCGAACTGGAGTTCCAGTTAGCTTACAGGACGTTCAAATTCATTGCCTCCATGGCAGATCATAGCATTTGTGCATGAAGATGCGGGGTGGTGGTCGGGATTCCGCCAACCTGGCCAAGGGGGCATGCGACTGAGAATGCGGTGAGGAGGTCGAAGACGGGAGCCTTACCCATTGTCGATAACGAGAGCAGCAACTTCCTCTGTGATGAAAAGCCGAGTCAGCTATCGAGTCTTGATTGACGTATCAAAAGGAGCACGGTAACGCGAGAAGAACGCATGTGCAGTAGAGAATTGGTTGGATGCAGGGTCAGGAGACGAGAGCTTACCCTCCATTGTGATTACGTAGGTGACGAAGAAAGACTAGTAGAAGAGAATAGAAAGATGGAGGATGCTCGGGCGATATCGAAATCGACAGAGCTATACAAGAGGATGGGATGAGGGTGTTTGCGGTGGACTCGATGTGTTTGAATACACAGGCGACAAGAAGGAGGGAGGATTGTTGTGGAAGATTGAGTTCCAAGAGATGTGTCGGGTCGACAAGATGTGTGGTTGGTATGCTAGCGGGTGTGGAGGGTGGAGGGCGGACGGGGGGGTAGTACAGTAGATAGAAAAGGGAGGAACGAGGAGTGATAGGTAGTGGACTGGTCCGCTCAGTGGTTGCGGCAGCGGCCAGCCAGCTGTAGGCAGCGAACGAAATGCTCTCGCTAGGCCAGGAGTGGCTTAATGATGCTGGAACTTGTGGGGCGAACAAAAAGCGTTGGCGGGGCTGGGGGGGAAATACGGTGTTACTTGTGCCAATTGGACGGTGGATCAATGGGCTGGCAATCTTGCTTCTCTTTGTTGGCAATGGGGTATGGTATCGCTCAACCTTTTCGTATTGTATGGTTTATCTTTTATTGTCGGTTTTTTTTTTTTTAATTCCCTCGTTCGATAATTCCTTTTCCAGCCCTTTTATTATCATTCCCAAGTTCGCACAGTCAGCATGTGAGAGTTGCGATACCTACTGCCTGAAAGAAGCCATGCCCCCTTAAAGAGTAGGCAACCAAATTAACTGATAGGTAGCTACCGACTCGCTTACCTTTGGGGGTTTTGAGGGGGCTACGGTACCTTCGATATTTTAGGTAGTCGTAATTCAATTTCTTGGCGGCGATATATCTACCTAGTATACTCCCTCAAACAAACTCGATTAGGTATGCCTATCGGTGTATAGTCTCGTGGCAAACTTGATAATTGCTGCCTTTACTACGTAAAGTAAACCTTGTGTTTGGATACGTCTATGTAACGAGGCGGCATGACAGATAGTAGGTAGATAGATATATGCACCCCATCCAAACTAGGTACAGCAGGAGAGGCGTGGCTTGACCTAGTGCTGGCGGTAGCTTGGTTATTCCGCTAGAAATGGCGAACGACGTACCTGCTGTAGCACACCTGTGATGACATCTGAGCAGGAGAACTGAGCGGGACATCTCCACCCATCACCGACCTTTCATAGGTACCTATCTTAGCTGTCGATCGGCAACAAGCATGATTACGTAGAGAGAGGCATAGTGTACGGGACTGTAAAGAAAACGTGTGTCCACTGCCCACACCAGACAGAAGACCATACTTGAATGCCAAGCAGGCATCGTTTTATTCCGATTCCTAGCAAGTGGCCCTGGAACAACAAGGTACCTACATACTTTGTAGAACATAGAAAGATATAAGCCAGCATTGCGTATGCAGGGGCGAAGTCGACACCAACAACGCAATCCCTTCCGCTCTCCGGGCTGAGCGGCACCTGTCCGACTACAGCCGCATTAGAATTAGAAGGAAATGTTATAAGTTACTGCCTATTTCGATGGCGTTTCACATCGCAGGTTGCTTGTACCAGTCTCGGAAAATAGACAATTGGCTTATAAAAGCTGGCTATCTACTTGAGGTATGATAAATATCTCAGTTATAACCAACCACAAGGTCAAATGAAACATGTCCTGCACCGAATTCCCCTTCTCGGAGTTTCGTATCAGTAAGAGCTTATAATCCCATAGACATTTCACTTTGGGCATTTTGAACATCTTGGAGGCCGCAAGTAAGGCTCTAAAAAAAAAAAAAAGGCTTGGGTCCATCTTATGTAATCTGTAGAAGGCGGGGTGATGAGGGGCAGAGACATAACATACATATATGTACAGCGTAGAACCTTGAAGTATAAAACCTAACATAATTGGAGGGAATATACATAGCACTCATTTCAATGGCGGGGTTCATTCCCAAGACCAAAATATCTCTAGATATCTTAGGTATTAATTAATTTATGTCTAAAAGTAAAATAGAGCCACAAAAGCATACCTTGGAATTTATACAAGACATCTCGATTTATTCATTCGAGCGACCCGTAGACACCATCTAATATCATGTATTGGTGGTAGGTATTGGATGATATAGACTGTTAGGAAGTAGGTACTCTCTCAAAAAAGGGGATGTGATGCCATGCCATGCCCCGCTTCTATCTTTGTCAGTCAATGAAGCTTCCCGAACCTTGTAGATCAAAAAAGTTACCAGTCCAGCCAAGCTAGCAACAGCCTTACGGCTAGAAACCTGAACATTGCTATTTTCGTAATCTACCTCTCTTCTTTTCAAAAAAAAAATTAAAAAATTTAATACCCTAAACGAAGAAATAAATCAAAAGCAAGCTTATGACTTGTAAATTTTACACATTCTTCATAAATTCGGTGCTGAGTGCCAGTTATCGAGGGGCGCACTAGCGAAGCAACTTGTCGCAAACTCAATCCCAAAAAAACTTCACCTTCTAAGATAACAAGTCTACCAACAGAAAAAATACCAACAACGACATAAAACTACACAATAAACGGAGGAATCTCGATCGCAAAACTTCCTTCTACATAATCCAATTTTCTCCTTTTTCCCACGTAGCAACAATACAAAAATGGGCGACAAAAACCTCAACGACCTCCTAAGATGGAGCATCGAGAACACATCCTCAGGGCCCGACGGCACAACCGACGAAGCGCCGCGCTCAACCCTCAACCCCGAGGCGCTCGCGGCGCTGATGGGCGGGCCCTCCGACGCGGACCTGATGCGCGAGAGCATGGCGGCCATCGTATCCTCTGACCCAGAAATCACCCTCGAGTCCAAGCTCACGGCCTTCGACAACCTGGAACAGCTCATCGAGTCTCTCGACAACGCCAACCTGCTCTCGAAGCTGGGGCTCTGGACCCCGCTGCTCAAGTGCCTCGCGCACGAGGAGGCCGAGATCCGCCTCATGGCCGCCTGGTGCGTCGGTACCGCCGTCCAGAACAACGAGCCCTCGCAGGAACGCCTCGTCGCGCTGGGCGGCGTCGAGAAGCTCGTGCAGATGGCCGTGGGCAAGCGGTTGCCCGCACCAACACCAGCTTCTACTTCGACTTCTACTTCCGCTTCCGCGGCGAATGGGGTAGAGAATGACGGGAAGAACGGCGAGGAAGAGGCGAAGAACGTCCGTCGCAAGGCTTTATACGCCCTAAGCTCCGCCGTCCGCAACTATCAGCCAGCCATGGACGTGTGCGCGGCCGAACTGCGGCGCCAGGGAGAAGGCGAGCACGTGGGCGATGAGGGGAAGAGTATCGATGCTACGGACATGGACGCCGTGGACGTGGTCATCAACGGGCTGAAGCAGAAAGTGCCGAGCGCATAATCTCGGTCTTGATATTTTATTTTGTCTCTACTGTTGTAGCGGGCCACGGTATACGGCCAAGAAAAACGGGGTTGAAAAGGAGGTCAACTGTAACGACAATGATCTAAAGCATTGCATATCTCGGCGTTGGTTAGGCATCTGGGCTGTGGGAATAAATGATCAATCTCACAAAATGATCGAAACAGTGGCATAGGCATGGGTAGAACTAAATTTACGTTTTCATCGAATTCGGACGATATTTAGATCACGTCGTTCTCTAGATTTCATCTATTTGCACATGTGTCACGCTAAGTAGCGATGATATTGTACAGCTTAATATTACACTCTATCTATATCTTTGATGTTAGAGAGTAGTTTCATATACAAGCGAGTGCAATACGCTGGAGCTATAAGTTTTTTGCATATTAAACCTATTTGCCGAGCGCAGCATTCCTGTGACTTAATCTACAATCTTCCCGTAGAAAGGGATGCCCAATGCTTTACATAGGAGCCTTGCGTGTCTATCGGACTTGGCAGTAGTCTCTAGGACGATACGGCAGCCGGGTATCATTTTGGTAGGGTACATCTGTAAACTTGGTTAGTGATCAGATGACTCAGTAGATCGAGGGCATCTAAGCGGATGACTTATTGACTTACGGAAAAGGCAGCTTCCACCTCTGGGTAATGCTGCATATCATTTGGCTCTAAACCAAATCCAATGTTACCGGTACTGTCTCCCGTAGTTCCTGTTGGTTGGATCTTAGTTACGTCCTATATTACAGAATCAGGGCCAAATGGGTGTTTCTTGTTGACTGACCTTCAACACCCTTCCACTCCTTGATCTTGGGGAGCACGAGGTTGACGGTTTTGTCCATAAACTCGTAGGCTTGGTTTCCGTATATTGAGCACTTCACGCCGGATCTGTCACCCTTGACTATGCCCCATTGCGCCACACTGGTCTTGGTCCTTGTCACCACCGGTCTCACGCCTGCAATGCTCTGTAGGACAGCGCGCCCAACGATAAGATGGTCGGCGTTCTTTTTCGCTTGTGGTAGGTACATGGCAATGTGTACTGCACGGAGTTCGGGGACGTTTCGCCAGTCGATTGACTTCTCGAGAGGGAATAGCACGTCAGAGCCACGGGGTCCACGCTTTGGGCGGTTCTTCATATATGGCGAAGAATCGTCCCACTCCCGCAGTCGTATCCGCTCTGGCTTGTCGGGCGTCCTAGGAGGGGTGTGTTGATACATCATTGTCATGATGTCGGAGGCGATGGTGGATTGATAGGTCTGTTTCAGTCGGGGGAGGTTGAAGGGACCAGGGGAGAAGTCTCTGGCAATGGGGTTGGACGATGGGGGTGGCTGCACTGGATGTAGTGGACCACGGTAGAATTTTGGTGCATGATATCGATATCTAGGGTGGCCGTCAGCGATTTTGTCCCGGTTGAACGTTGAACGGCCAGAACCAAGATTTGGCAGCGAGTATCATAGCGATAGTTTCCGTACCTCTCGTGTGGAAGCTCATGAGTTCTCCTACTCGCCCTCTTCCGCGGGTCAATGATTTTGATCCCCTCCCGAGTAACAACTGGACCCGCCAGACCTGAGTCCAGTTCAATATCCGGTACAACAGGCGGCGTAGCCTCGGTCGAGGCGTGCCTGTGAAGACTAGGTGCACATGGCCTCAGATGAGAAACTGAGCTCAGCAGCTGCCTGCCGGCACGTGGCACCTCACGAAGCGTAGCCATAATTAGCTTGCGCCGGCTATGGTGGCCGGATGGGAGGCGTGGGCGCAACGGCTTCAATCGTCAATCGTCAGTTAGCCGTCTGCGCCTTGGACCTGCTGTACCTTTGGTCTTGAGATTTACAAGGTCCTATGCAGGAACTCGCTGAATATTAAGTCCGATGCCGACAGAGACAGGTACCTACTTGCAGGTCAAAATGTAGATGCTTCGATAAGATAAGATAGGTTGCGATAACTAGTGCAGTACAGTATCAATACAGTGTCAAGGCACTTACCTCCGTGTTTGTACAGTCGTACCTTAGTACATATGTAGTATTCGTGGGTATGCGTACCCAGACATACATGTAGAATCTAGATGTTAGATGTGCGGCTGTCTATCTACATAGGTAGTAACCCCACTATTAGGGCGAGATCACAATAGAAGCTCCTTGAGGTATCATAAAAAAGTATGCATGTAAGTTGGCAAAATCTAAGACATGTTCGTCTTATACTTCTGATACGTTCGGTTAAGATGATGACGAATGCTCAAATCTATCTACATGATACTGCCAATTTAAAAGGATGCCTAGATACCTATGGTATTGGCAATTACCTGGAACTCCTGTGAGTGAAATGTGTTTGCCTAGTGGAAGGGAGACGAGCACGCTATTACGTACATTCTAAGACTTTGCATTTTCAGATCCAACAGGTGACTTTCAACGAACGTGACTAGGCTGACAAACCGAGGTGAACAATAGTTCTCATAGCTGTAAGTTAGCTGCTCCGGCGGACCTACGCAAATGGCTAGGCGTAGAATTGAAAAGGCCCTTAGGGAACTGGTGATGATGGGATGAGAGTCGGGCCAAATAGCCCGAGACCCCGTATTGTTCTTGTTAGAAGAACCCGTCACCCGGGTTTGCTAGGTAGAGCTATAATAGGTAGAGAGAGTCATTCAGACACCCCATTTAAAGGCACTGGGTACCTAACCAATGCAAGAGGTATAAAAGATTATCAAGGATACATATTCTTCTCTTGTTAAAAACTATCGAGATTCAACGTTACAGTGTCGCCTAGAACGCTTCACCATTCCGTCTAATTCGTCCTACCTAAGTCGGAATCCGACTAAGGGACCCAATCATACTCGGCATTACCGCTATTCAACAAGGCATCAATACCTACATTATGTACCTAGTACTTTGTACCCATGCATAATTCTAGAACATATAAAACACACATATGGTCCTTTGGTACCTGCCTAACCTACCTACATTACCTAGAGATAGCCTACCTACCTACAGCATAAGACCTATTCGATTCATCGATTCGTCAGGCCTACCATTTTCTATAAGGTACGATCTTAGTCGCAACATACACTTCTGCGCACCTGTTGAATTATATCACAGTTGCGTCTAGGTCTGTCTACCTACCTTATAGTATCATTCTCCCGCCCCCTCTCCCCTCTCCCAACCGAAACGCAACTAGGTGTCGACCCAAGATCCTCCACCCAGATCCAGATCCATCCAGCATCCCCCCCTCGCATCCTGGTCGCAAAACCACCCCACAACGCCGCATCTCCATCCCGCTCGTTGTAACCCCACGATCAGGAACAGAACATCGGTCCCTTATTCTCAACCAGCAGTATCTATTTACAACAGAAGCCAAAAAAAAAACAAGAACAGAAAACAATAGCCGAAAAGTGCATCGCTCAAGAGCATAGTACCTAGTAGCTACGTCGTAGAGTATGAAAAAGGGCGTCATTTGCCAACAATCGTATTCTCTTTCTACGGGCTCGTTCGTAGCGAAACCAACGACACCTGAAACGTCTGGCTTCACTCCTCTCGCACCTCTCGCACCGACAAACTACCTACCTACATTGCCCGTCGGTTTCGTCTCCCTTCCGACGGGACAAACAAATCATCGCACGCACCTGTCTGCCCACGCCGTTCTTCGTCAGCTATGAGACTGAATTGAGGATTGGAAATCGTAAAAGAACACACCAGGGCAGGCAGTTCCCGCACGTTACCAAACGCCGAAGCTCTAAACGGATACTGTTCCTCGGTCTTGTCTACCCCCGTCTCTTCTCTGCTACGATCCCGCCATGAAGGCTAGTGGCTTGCCTAAGAAGTTCCTCAGTCGGCGGGAGAAGCAAGGGCATCGTCGCGGCAGGTCGTCCGACACCACCCAGCGGGTAAGCTTGGCCTTCTGTCCCTGTACTACTATCCCTGTACTAGTTGGTCCAAGTGCATGTATGAGGCCACTTTCTAATGGCTACGCTCGCTCCATAGCATCGTCCATTATCATCCTACGACATCTTCTCTATTTTGAAGTTCGACCGCACAAAGCAACACGCCAAAGACGAAGATGAGGCAGCGCAACATGAAAAAGAGGCCACTAAGGTAAGCAGGACCTTTACTATTCACTCTCTTTCGCCTCTTTGGAAGAGACGACCTGGTCGCTGACGGTAGTGGCTAGGTCGAAGAAGTACGGCAGAGGGCCCTCGGTCTCGGTCTCGACATGCACATCATATGCGACGAAAATATTTTATATGCCCTGAACCTAAAGTACTCGTCGATGGATGTCGACAAGGCAGTCGAGATACTGGAGCTTCAACAAGCGTCGCTTTTAGGAGAAATACTCAGTTACAATCCCAATGTACGCATGCTAGGCGCTGAAAATAGGGGCAACGTGACCTGCTATCTTGACGCACTTCTTTTCGCCATGTTTGCGAAGCTCGACGCATTCGAATGCATGCTAAAAGCTGATATACGCGATGACGAACCTCGGAAAAAACTCGCTGTCCTTCTACGATTATGGGTAAACATGCTCAGGAGTGGGAAGCTGATTGAAACAGATATGGTGAATAAGCCTGTACCTGGTATGAACGCAACCGTATTGTACTAACCTTTGGCAGACGGAGCACATCCAAGACGCATTAGCCGAATGTGGCTGGAAAGAAGCAAAATTTCTAGAGCAGCAGGATACATCAGAAGCATTCGCTTTCATCACGGAAACTCTCCAGCTGCCCCTCCTCACATTGCAGGTAGATTTATTTCATCACGGGAAGAACGACGATGCGGACCACAAAGTGGTCTATGAGAGACTATTAAATCTGGCCGTTCCTCCTGATTCCGACGGCAAAGGAGTCAAACTAGAAGATTGCCTAGAAGAGTACTTCAATTCGCAAGTTGACGTGCTTCGAGAAGGTTCAGACGAAAAAAAGACAATAGATGGAACAGACCAATTTCCATCACAGAATTCCTATAGCAGTCAACATGTACGCACAAGCACCATTCGTATTGTCGACAGAGGAGATTCTCCAACCTCTTCTCCGCCACCAGCTTTTCCAAATGTACAATCTCAAATGACGGAGCACTCCTCTGAATTACATTCAAACACAGAGTCGCCGCCTTCTGCTTCGGCGTCTCCGCCCATGTTACAAACACATCGCAGTCGGGCCGAAAGCATTATCCAGAGAGTCGTCATTGATAGACAAGAGCAGTCTTCAGATGCAGTAGACGCAGCAGGCTTATTCCAGAGGGCCAAAAGGAAGGCATCGGTTGTGAAAGCCGTTACAATACCCGCCTGGCAATTCTTCAAGCTGATACGTATGTCAATCTACTATCACTATATCCCTTCGTTGTGACTGGCGAACTAATTCGATCAATAGCTTGGCACTCATCAGCAAATTCAGACCCGCAAAACGACTTGGAAGTTGCGCGGCACTTTAGTCAACGGCCTGTCGTCGGCATCTGTCTGAAACGCTACATGATAGACAAGAACGGAATTATGAAGCGTCAAAATACCTACATTGATATTCCCGATAGCCTCAGGCTACCGCACTTTATTCTTGATGATAGGCATCTGGAGGAAGGCGGCCTCACCGCCGAGTATAAGCTTGTACTCCAGTCCGTGGTTTGTCACCGGGGGGACTCATTACATTCTGGGCATTATATCTCCTTTTGCCGAGTGGCTCCTAAACTTCTAACTGACAACCGACGCTACGAGAAAGATCCTCCTCCAGACTATGAGGAGGCACAATGGGTCAAGTTTGACGATCTAGCGCTAGAGCGAGTCACCACGGTCGATGATATCAAAGAATCCTTAAAGCAAGAGATGCCATATCTTCTCTTTTATCAAATCGTTCCTATCGTCGACGTTGCAGCTAGTTCGGTAGGGAGCATAGAGGCAGACCCTCCAGCATACGATGATGAGACCCCCACGGTCACCACTGCCGATGTCCAAGGACACCAAGAATACCAAGTAGTTTCACGGAGGACAAGCAGCTATTTTGACAATTCGAGTAGTGTTGCCTCAGCAACACCTAGCGTGCGGTTTTCCGTCGAGTTAGAACCGCCGGCTCGCCACAGCTTTGCTGACGAAGATGGTTTCCTCGCTGTCTCTTCCAGGCGCGCTAGTATCGCATACGGTGACTTGGTGGCACCTGGCTCTGCCACGGACTCTAACAACCACTCGCCCGTCGCCAGCCCTGGCGAGGAGACAACAGCACAAAGACTCAGCCGTGCGGCTGCAAGATTCAGACCATCTAGCAAGAGCCGGCCACAAAGCCAGGCTGGCGAAACTCGTATTAGCCAAACCATGTCAAGGCTTGGACTGCTTAAATCTAGCAAAGAGCCGTTGCGCGACTGGACTCACGAAGCTCAGGATGAGGATAGCGATATCGTCATCGTCAACGGAGTGCCAAACGGATACGAGGAGAAAGAAGGAACCCCTCGCCCTTATTCCAATGGAAAAGACCCCTCACAGAAGAGAGGCAAGTCTAAGACACGCTTTGATAAGGGCAAACCAAAAGACAAGGACGTTCCAGACCGAGAATGCATCGTACAATAGAATTGTAATGACGACTTTTCACCGTCTCTTCTCGATCATACTACATACCCAGGCAAAGCGTATGACAAATATACCGCCAACAATAGGGGCGGAGGAAGTAACAACAACAGCGGTAATGACGGCTGGTTGGGATGGCTTTTTGGAAGACGTTGAAGGATACCCTTCAACTAGTCGTTAGCGTATCGGCGTTGGTACGTTGTAAAAATGAATTCAAGCGGAGTTTTGAGTGATAGGACGAACCGGGTTATACTACGGAGTCTAATTGGGAAAAGGAGGTGCCTGGCCGGAGTCCGACCCTCTTGTGACCCTCTTGTGACCCTCTTGTGATAGACTAACTCGCCTGAGGTCTGAGTTTCGCATTTACATAGGTGGTAATAGCATAGCATGACAAACATACACGGCGTTCTCTTGTAGATTATAGCATGTAATTTTATAGCATAAATACGCTTGAGATCGGAACATGAGAATTCTAATTCGAAGAATGGAGACTTTTATGGGTCATTATCGTGTAATAGTTCGTGCAAGACTTCAATTTCATGTTGAAAGATGGCAATAGAATGCGACATTGAGTTCGCTCCGAGAAACCACAAGTCCTAATTAGGAAAGCAGCTTGCAGTATATAAATAGTCCTGGCAGCTTGGCGATCCATCGCTGGTCTTGGAAACGGCACAGCAGCCATACCTAAGGAGTATAAGTTCCTCCTAAATAAAGCTAACGTACTAGTATTACTGCTTACGTGACGCTAATTCACTCCAGAGTAAACATTCGAATTATCACTAGGATTACAAAGCAATGAATCAAAGACGACGCCAACGCGAAACTACATGCTCAGCATAGTAGGCAAAAAGAATTGCCGTACGATATCGCTGAGAGCTGATGAGCGTCAATGAAGCTCTAGATTCTTATGAGCGTGCCTACTGGCAAGGTGCAATCTTCAGTTGCAGCTTAGTGATTCGTGAAGTTAAGTAAGCACCTACGATTTCAAGGAAATACATATCCCGTCCAACTATGCCGCCGTAATCTTATTACTTAATAAGTTAGCTTTGCGGTACAGACTTGCGAGTTCGTTCCCCAAGAATTTCTAAGACGTCCGTCGAGCTATAATTAGCTAAGCTTACCAGGATATGACCATAGCAAGACCGCCTACGGAACCTGCCGTGCTGGAGATGGGACGACATTTGTCTCCTGTTAGTCTGTCTACTGGGGCGGTAAGAACAAGCTTCATTTTGCGGAGCACGACACTTGCGATAGCCTCATCGAGGCTTGTCTAGCGCGCAGGAGAGAGCATGATTGATGCCTGTTTTGCCGCCGCAAACTAGCCAAGGGGCAGGAGTAAGCATTGTGGGACATGCAAGATGACCGTGGAATAGAAGGAAGAATGAAGCGGCATGAACATATTGGTCGAGTATACTCCGTACAAAAACGGAGATATAATCTTAAACGCGAAGGCAGTGGTGGTCTTCGAGGAGTATAAATCACACAAGATCCCCGAATGGAAATGATAATCTGCTACCACCACCACCACCATCACCATCACCATCCTCTCCCACACAAGTCATCCTAACTACCCCATCACCCTCTCGTCAACATGCACGGATCCCTCCTCACCACCCTCGCCGCCGTCGCGGGCGTAGTCACCGCAGCCCCAGCCGCCTCGCACAAGGCGCGCGCCATCGACCCCTGGGTCGCCACAGACGGCAAAGTCCTCGTGGAGGGCCACGGCATCGCCGTCGGCGTGCAATTCGACGTGTCGGCGCCCGCCGGCTACCTCCTCGACGCGCCCGCCTTCAGCGTGCACTGCCCGGCCTACTACGTGTACAACGGCGCCGCCTCCAACGGCACCGCCTGCACCTTTTCCGGCGCCCAGCCCGCCTACTCCGCCGTGTACGCCTACACGGACTACAACACTCTCGCCGTTACCGTCCGCCACCAATGGCTGTCCGCGGGGGGCGTCAGGAAAGTGAGCTCGGCCGTGGGCACGCTCCCATCCGCCCCGGCCTACGACGGCACCCCGCTCGACCCGTTCTCGCTGCAGGTGAGCAGCGCCGTGACCGCCCTCCCGGGCATCATCGGTGACTACGGCGTCTGGACCGCCACAAACGGCGATTTCGTCCGGGACTCAGCCGGCCGGCTGCGAGGGATGCAGTACAAGCTGAGCGCCCCGGCGGGCTACGCGCTCGACGCCCCGGGTTTCGACGTCTCGTGCTACTACGACTACAACCCGGACGCCACCGTCTTCCCCGTGTGCACGCCCATCGGCAGCGCTGCGGCCGGCTCCCAGGTGTCCCTGTGGGCTTCGGTGCTGTATAACATCACGACTGTGCACCACCAGTGGACTGGAGCCGATGGCAAAACGTACCAGCTTGTGGGCACCTCGGATCCTCTGCCGAACTTGGGCCAGGTTACCGAGTTTACTATCAACCCGGACCTCCTGAATACGTTGTAGAGCAGTGTCCTTTTTTTTTCTTGTGTATATATATGATGGGTTAGGCTGTCTCGGAAAAGAGTTGAAGAACATTGTTTATAATAGGAGGAGTATTGTAAGATACTAGCATTCTATGAATATAGTTTGTGTCTCTTGCCTAACGGGAGCATGACGGCAATTCGAACCAATGTATATAGATAACTTTTGTGGCTTTCTGTACAAATGCAACATTATACATTACGCTGATCCGCGTTCTAATACTCTTAATGCCGTGTTATGATGACACTTAAACGGTAACGAAGTTGTTAGGTAATGTTAAGCTCCTACAAGGATGTCGGGTTAAGTAAGTAGCGAACTGGTTGACTTTTCTCACAAGCCAAACATTTATGTCTATAAGTTCCTAGAGCTAGCCATGGCCTTTTTTGGACGTAGTAGTGGTAGAACTTTATATTTCGTAATTCCACTACCACCAAATCCTTACATAGGAGCTGTTCAACACATTTTAGCTTTTAATTGAACGTGTCGCGAGTCATGATCTATCCTATAGAGATTCATTTCATAAGCCCGTTTACCTTTGATCCAATAAAATGCAATGCATGTCGTGTATTGTCTACTCACACCTAATTCTCTAAGCGCCCGGCTCTACGCGTCTAGCCCGTCGAACTCTATAAGTTTTGCCGCCATCCTAATGACTTCGTTATTCCGTACGTCCATCTGGGGATTATTGACTTTCATCGCGATGATATTGTCTACCATGCCCCGGAGTCTCGACACCAGGACACCTATCCGTGCCCAACCACGTAACCTATGATGGTGGCGTTAGCAAGACCTGAAACTAGAATCACACGAGTGTATATGCAAAAGGGAAAACCCTACCGAAGCCACCCATCGACTACTAGACCCCTGCCTAGTGTATCAAGCTCGATAGCACCGGAAAACAGAAGGAGCGTGAAGGCGTTAAATGCTAGAGAGCGGCCCGAGTTACGTTAGCAAAATCACAGATCCTGTAACTTGGTGTTATATTGGAAGGAATGCCTACGCGTTAAGTCTCGAATAAAAATCTTGCTAGTAGAAATCATCGTGAAATACGACACGAAGGCTGCATTCCCGGTGAAACCCTGGCTGTCGAAGACTACACTACTAGGGTGTATGAAGACGCGGCCGTTTTCTTGCGTGAAATACTTGATAGTGCGCGCCTCAGGGTCTAGCTCCACAGCGCCTGACATGGACGCTGCGAATTTCTTGTCCGGGAACTGGATGCGCGCGATCTGGGGCGTGAAAGATGATGCCGAAAGCGCGCGTAAGAGAGGCAGAGAGGCAGACGTGGTTTGGGGAATTTGGGTCGTGGCGATACCGATCTCTACGAGGGCTGAAGAGTATTGCGTTCGTGTGGCTGAGATGTCCGATAATGTTTGGTAGGAGAGAAAGTTCTCGTCGCAGAAATCCCGCACCTGCCGCTGCGGCGTGCCTTGATCAAGCATGGTGCTCCATTGTTGGTATGCTCGTAGATCCGTGAGTAAGTCGCCGTCCCCTTGGGTGAAGCGCATCCGTGCTTGTTTAGCTAAGTCGCGCTTGTCCGGCGGCGATAAGAAAGGACTTTTTGTGCTGAGGATTGCAGCAATAGTAATGCTCTCGTCGAGGCAGCCAAAAATAGCGCCATATACCATAAGTTTCCCACAACGAAGGTCGGCTGGGATCATGGCAAGCTGCTGACCCAAGGCTGTCAACTCGTCGCCATCGAGTGCGCCCATACGCTGTAGCATCTTGACAGCATTTTCTACTGCCGGGATAGCTGGCGGTGTGGGTGTTCGGCCTAAGAAACCACCAATATCCCTTGTGCCCATGGCCCGAACAGATAGGCACAGCTGTTCAAGAGGCACGCGACGAATCTCGGGCTCTGGGCGTTCTGCCATGCGCTCCTCGAGGTTTGCAGTATAGAGCTTGTAGCACTTGCCGGCTTGTACACGGCCGGCACGACCTCGCCGCTGCTTGCACGCAGCCCGCGATGCCCACGTCTCCTCTAACTTGCGCATATTGTTCTGCGGGTCAAAGCTGGTTTCCTTGACTCGTCCGGTATCAATTACGGCGACGATATCATCAATTGTGATGGAAGTCTCAGCAACATTAGTTGCAACCACCACTTTTCGTTTTCCATACGGTGGGCTTGCGAATACTCTTTTTTGCTCCCGCGTATCTAGGGAAGCATGAAGGGGTAGGACATGGAGCGACGAAATGGCCTTCAACTGGTTGACAGTCCGACCAATCTCGGCAACTCCGGGCAAGAAGATGAGAATACCGCCCTTTTGATTGCCATAATGTAAGTCTTCGTCAATGGCTTTGGTTGTCTCGACTAAAAGGGAGTAATTGATACGAGAGCCTAGTTTCTGGATGATTTTGTTGATTGGGTCCTGGGCATTGTGAGAGCCGCCATCGAGTGATCCCTCGTCCCGATCGTCGCGATCACGATACCTGTTGTCTTCAATTGTGAAGTTCGTCATCTTAATGATATCATCGAGATAGTAGTCCTCTACAGGGAATGTCCTGCCGGCGATCTCAACGAGCCCAACCTGTAGTCCTTCAGACGTAAAATAGCTTTTGAATGCAGCAGCATCAAGAGTAGCACTCATTAATACCAACTTTAAATCTGTCCTCCGTTTTAGCACATCTCGAATAATGCTCAAAAGGAAGTCCGTATCCAGACTGCGCTCGTGAACTTCATCGATCACGATATGGCTAACGTCGGCTAAGGATGCTATGACGTCTTGTGTTTGCCCTCCTGAAGTCTGCAACCGTCTTAATAAAACACCAGTAGTCACGAATGTGATCTTGGTTTCTATGCTTGTCTTGTTCTCTCCGCGAATAGAGTACCCGACTTCCTTGCCAACTTTCGAACACCGCTCCTCGCTCACTCTGTCCGCAAGGCCAAGAGCGGAGATACGGCGGGGTTGTGTGCATACAATATTGGCCGCATTCCCGAGCCCTTTGCTATACATGTCGTCAAGGATAAACTGAACTGACTGGGTAGACTTGCCCGAACCTGTCTCTCCAGCAATGATTGTGACTTGATTTCGCAACACGGTCTCGACTACTTGGTCTCTGACTTGCCAAGCAGGCAGTTTTTGACGTTGGCGAATCATCTCCTTCAGTGCGACCCCTTCCTGTCGCTTTTGCCATTTTTCTTTGCTTTGTGCATCAATACAATTCGGTAGAGGCTTCGGATGGCGAGATCGGCGTTGGGTGACTGATGGAATTTTTCGCACTTCTGTGGCAGCAGACGCCACGCCCGATATATCTCGAAGCTTGCCAGGCTTCTCAATAATATCGTTGATATTCTGCTGTATCCAATCAATAGCGAAATAAATTTTCATAGGCTCTTCGCTTAAAGATTCGGCGAGATAAGCAAGGGTCTTCTTGACCACACTCAGCTTTATGTAAGAAGGTAAATCGGCGACTAGAGATATGATAACCTCGGATGGATATCGAGACGACTTGCGGAATTGGGCAAACGTCTTGATATCTTTTTTTGGTCCGTTTCTGACGGACTCGATGAGAACTTGGCAGACGTCCTCAGATACTCGCATGAAATGATCCCCGAACACTGAGCTCAAACTTTCCATCTCGTCAGACCAACACTCTTCAGGGGTACCGAAGATAAGAGGTTCCTCAGCGACTCCTGTGGGCTGTGTCAAATCACCACCACTTGATAATAGGAAATTTTGCAATGCTTCGGCTGTTCGTCCCTCGTCCTGGCTATGTTCATCATACAGCTTCTTGCAGAGCTCCGCCGAATATCCAGATTGCGACAGTCTTTTGATTGCTGCTTCACGCTTCAGATCGGATAGTGCGGCGACTGAGACACCGGCTGCATAACTCTCAGGCAGAGCCCATCTAGGTAGATCATCCTCGGGGACATGGACTAGAAGCCATTCGAGGGTCTCTTCTCGGTCCTTGCATTCTTCTACAGCCTCCTTCACATGGCTTAGACGGAATCCAGAACCAGCGAGCTCCTTTAGGACTGCTTCTTTCTGGGGTGGAGGCATCTGGACCCCATGCGGATTCCATATGACTTCTCTGCGAACGAGATCCTCTAGTTGGGATCGCGTCTTCCGGCCCATCTCGATTTTGGGGACGGAGGTCCACCCTTTCATGGGATTTCCCCCGCCCCCGGAACCTGAGGCAGCTGCGGCATTGCTCCGCAGAACTAGGCCGGCAGCACCGGGCATGTTCTTGGCTTTCGCCTCAATGGCCTCTTTCTCTTTCTTCTTCTTTTCAGCGGCAGCTTTATTGTCTTCGCGCTGCTTCAGCGCCGCGAATGGGTCAGCATCGTACATCCATTCGTTCTTGTTCTTGACATCCTCTGCCTTGAGGGCCTCGAACTGCTTCCATAATGACCGATAATCCGGTGGCAGCGTGGTGTGGATATTTTTCATGCTACAGACACGGAACAATGCGTACGTGGCGGCAGCATGTTTGGCTTCCAATGCCGTCTCCCTGGTGACCAGGTGCTTGTGATCGGGATGTATCTTGAAGGGCGGGATCTTGGCCACCTCCTGGGTCTTTGGGTTTTTGGCACTGAGCTGAACAAAATAGGAAAAGCCCTGCGAACCTTTGAACTAGAAGAGAGTCTCGTATTAACTATCTAGGCACGGGCCGGCGCGGTTATGATGGCGACATGGCTTACAGACTGGTAATCTGGCTTGTCCCATTTCTGTCTCTGGCAGTGTTCCGAGAGGAGATTGACGGGCAGCTTTCCGGTCCAGCTAGAACCGCCGATGATCTGTTTCACGGTCGGCTTCGGCGGACCGGGCGGGAGCTGCTCACTGTCTATTGCTTTGCCCTTTGACGAGCCCTGGCCACCGCTCTTCTTGGGCCGCGGATCCTTGGTGGAGTTGGTGAAGACTATGAAGTCGTCTTCTGCGGGAGGTTTACTTTGATTACCTGATTTGGCGGGTTTCTTGGAAGGCCCTGCTGAGGCCTGTGGCGGAGGCGCCGTAGCTTTCTCCTTCCCCTTCCCCTTTTTGACCATATTGATGAGCTAAATGAGCCATGGATGGACTCACATGTGTATTTTGTATTTTGCGAAGAGCTTCTTTACGGCTGTCCCAAAGAGGCAAACGCTTATGCATGGAGACCAGAGACCACCTAGGCAGGGATAGATGGGATCCACAGCAGGTGCCATTGTATCCATTGTACAGCTGTATACAGTGCCTGACGATGATAGATTTTGGTCAGCTCCAACTCCACCATTCACAGCCGCGGGGTTCGTAATAGCTGCACAGCTTTCTATTTAACTACTTACCTAGCTATGTACGTTAGGTATTGAGTAAATACTTAACATTAACAAGTTCACAGAGCATTGCCAGCCATTATCATCATGTTAGTTTACACAGCTGGTTGGTGCTCAAAAGTGTATATATAATAGTGGCATTCCAATCACAACGTCAGATTCTCGCATTTCGATATTCTAGTCGTCCAAATGTAATTAATCAACATAGGGTATTCTCCAGGTTTGCCGGGCTACGTTGCGATAGGCTGTCTGATTTTCGCACACTCATCTCGAGGACAGAACAGCTCTGGCACCCTTGCCAGCGAGACCTAGCTATGTCGACGTCGGAATCGCACCCAGAAGATGCCATTACGGAAGACGAGATCACCGGGGCCGCACCAGCACCAGAGCTCGAACCGACTGCTACAGGAGTGAGCGGAGGCAAGCGCAGTGCATGTAAGTAGCCATCAAGTATCGACCGTCAATCTGAAGAGTGAGGGGGAAATCCCCTTATTCGCTTACTTGGGTCACTTTATATTTATCCATAACCTCTCCTATCTACGGCGCCGTACTTACCTCCATGTGAAGTCGAAGAACTTATGACACCGAAGCCCAAGAAACCGAAAGAGCCCCCGACCTTGGCCTCGACACGGCCTGCATTCACACACAGCTTCAAGGCGCGCGATGGGCTCGGCGCATACACAGCGGACCCATCATCCTTCCCGTCGAGCCGCGTCATCTACTACAATGATTCCTTCGTCGCCATCAACGACCTATACCCGAAATCCACCCTCCACACGCTCTTGCTCCCACGCTCGTCTCGGAGCCGTCTACACCCCTTCGACGCCTTCGAGGACCCCGAGTTTCTTGCCACCGTCCAGGCCGAGACAGAGCGCTTAAAGCGTCTCGCCGCAAAAGAGCTGCAGCGCCGGTACGGCAAGTTCAGCGCGCAGGATAAGCTGCGCGAGGCCGTCCTGAACGGGGAGATGGAATGGGAGGACGGTGCGCCGCTGCCCGTCGGCCGCGACTGGGAGAAGGAATTGCTCGTCGGCATCCACAGACACCCCTCCATGAACGATCTACACGTTCACGTCCTTTCGCGCGACATGTTGTCCGAATGTATGCGGCATCGCAAACATTACCAGTCCTTTAATACGCCGTTCTTAATCGATATTGCCGATTTTCCATTGGCGGATGATGACCCTCGGCGACACTCGGGGCCTCATTTTGATGCAAACATGCGGTGCTGGCGTTGCGGGAAGGATTTCGGAAACCAGTTTAAAAAACTCAAAGAGCATCTCGCCATAGAATTTGAGGAATGGAAAAAGGAGTGAAGGGTTGCAGGAATCCTTTGTTTACTTATATATAGATGCCTTACCCAGTCCTCCGAAAAAGAACTAACAACTCAAAAGATTAAACAAAAAACACATAACCAAGGTCAATTGTTGGTTCGAGACCCCAAAGCCCACAAGCGCGTTGGCGCGACGCGCTGTGGGTCTTGATACAGGGGTCTAGTTCAAGGTTGAATCGCGTGGACAGTACGCGTCGATTAAGGAAGGATGCTTCGTAGATGATACTGTCTAACATATCACACATATCACATCAGAGCAACTGCAATAAGAAACCCAAATTCTCACAGATAAGAACATCCCCATTCTCATAATGGATTAGACGTAGGAAATAAACCAGCATCAAATGTACATGCAACCCGGTGAACTTGACCAACTCCATCATCAAACTTGATTAACCCTTTGTTTTTACAAGCCCCAGGTGTATCGTAGTCGTAGTAGTAGTAGCGCGCTCAAAGCAAGCATAGAGTGCTGGCGAACACACGAGAAATAACCAGCCAGCCCCTCACAATCCCGCCCCAGCGCATCGTCACAGTTTTCCAACGCCACTGATCCTGCGGAAGGCAGTAGCTAGACTTGCCAAGGCAGGCATTCTGGCTTTCGCATTACTGTTCTAATCCTACGGAGGACGCCTCGGTTAGCAAGAGTAATGAAGCAGGATAATAGATGCCATCTGTCACGGTGTACAAGGTTGGGGGAGTGCTACCTCCATACCACCGAGGCTCAACTCTTCCTCGTTGACCGCGGCATCATCATCATCAGCGCCGTCGTCGAGTCCCAGATCAGGTTCCACAGCAGCATCATCTGCGACAACGACGACAACAGCGCGTTAGTTGATACTTGTCATGGCTAGAAACGATAGATTTGTTTTCTAATGTTCTAACTCACCTTCCTCGACATCGATCTCCTCCTCGTTCTCCTCAGCCTCCTCGGCAACATCACTCTTCCGCGGCTTGCGGCCCTTGGTAGCAGAGCCCTTCTTGGACTTGGCCGACGAAGCTTTGGGGGTAGTCGCCTTCTTGGGTGTGGTAGCAGCGCTTGCGGTCTTAGCAGGTCGTCCTCGGCGTCCGGTGCTGGCGGTCGCGGCGGGCTTCTTAGCTGTCGCCTTCTTCACGCCGCCACCAGATCCGGGGGGACGACCGCGAGGGCGACCACTGGGTGCTTTCTTGGGCTGGGGACCAACGCCGTTCTTGGGAGGCCTGCCGCGTCCGCGCTTGACGGGAGCATCGGACGCGTCGGCAGCCTTGGAGGGCGTGCCGTTCTCTTTGGTTGCGCGCGCGGGTCTTGTGGGCGCCATGATTTCAAGTGTGTGTGTGTGTGTGTGGATGTGTTTTGGGGGTCGGGTTGGTTTAAGTACGAGGAGAATGACGAATTGGGATGGAGGAAAATAATTGGGAAAAATCTGGGGGATAATTCCACGAGACGGTGATGATAAATTGAATTGGGGAAGAGATGAGGAAGTTTGTGGCAGGCGGACGCGACGGATAATTAGGGAGGGAGGAGGGTGCACATCAGTCAAAGGTGGTTTTGGAAAGAAAAGAATCAACGGGCGTGGTGGGAGTTCTTAGCCCGACGCGTGCACCGTGTTATACCGTGTTGTCCAGGTACAAGGTATTTTACGTTAGCTGCTGTACCTTTAGGTAGGTAGGTACAAATCGTATGTACTTAGGTCAGTACGGAGTACCTAATTACTCACCTAGCCTCAGGCAGGCAGAGGTAGCCACCAAACCTACTGAGCTAGCTAAACTCAACATCGGCCCCACTTATCTATTAATATAGGTATTAGGTATAAGAATAAAAGTCCAAGTTAACGTATAATATATAGCCGAAAAACATTCACTACCTATGGAGGTATGTACCTATCCAAGTACCTATTGAAAACACTTCTATGCCTGGATTTCCACCGCCCTAGCCACTATAGCCGCCATTTCCATACCTTCCAAATCCAACAGCTCGTTCATATCAATCTTTGGCACGTAGGGTTGGTCTCTTCGGCGATTTGGCGACCACTCGGGCCCGAGTTGAGCTGCTTGCCTCCCCGACTCGCCCCCAACAGTCTCTGACAGCGCTTCAAGCATATCGTCAAAGTCGCCGATCTCTGTAGTACCTTCTGCTGCCAATGCCATCCTCACTTGGTTTGCTTGGAAGCCTACCCGAGTGAGTGTCCCGATGGCTTGGTTCAGTCGTTCCCTTTAGAGTCGAAGTTAGTATCTCTAGCTGAATGAAGTCTTACACCGCGGTCGATACACTGAGGAGTGGAAAGTGAGCTTGCTTACTTGGGCGACATGATAGTAAATGGGTGCTCAAATGGAAGCTCGAAAGTAGGCTTGTCCTGATATAAATCATCTAGTACGCTACCGTCATCAAGATCATCGTATATGTCCCGATCTAGGATGTGGACCTCGGCCGGCTGTTCATCTTCGTTGTTCTCGCTTTGCTGCTGTACGGCACCGCTTATGAAGGCGGCATCCGCCTCGCTGAGAGGATTTAGGCGTTTAACATGATAGACTGCCTTTCGCGTCCTCACGACTACAGAAACTAGCGGTTAGCAGCGAGCTTGCTCTGGGAGAAATTTGCGTATGCATAGAAAGGGGGATTAGAGATTGAGTTTCCTGCTCGTAAATACTCCTTGAGGCCTTTAAGCTTAGGTGAAAAGAGATAATCGGAACCACTCGCCTGTGCCTGTGTGGTCTCGTACTCGATGTAAAGTAGAGTTGGTCCTCCTGTTAGGATCAGGGTCGGCCGGGGGGTCTCGTCTCCGCCACTGTAACCGTTGAAGTTAGTAATCACTCTTTCAACATTTCTAGAGCCCTCAAGTTACTAGAGAGGGAAGAAACGACTCCAACGGTAACTCACATCACCCAACACACGATTAGGATCACCACCACCGCCACCTCTACCTCTACCTCCGCCTCCGCCTCTACGTCCACCTCCACCTCCACCACCACCGGCACCTCCACCTCCACCTCCGCCTCCGCCTCCGCCTCTACGTCCACCTCCACCTCCACCTCCGCCTCTACCTCCGCCTCCGCCTCCGCCTCCGCCTCTATCGAAGAATCCTCCGCCCGGACCTGGTGGTGGTGCTCCACGTGGTGGTGGTCCTCCTGGTGGTACGGTTGGTGGTAATCCGTCCGAATCCTCACCACCATCCCCACCCCCCCTATTATTGTCCTCGGATTCACTTCATATATATTATTAGAACGTGGGACACTATCGGGTTTCTGAACAACAAGAGTGGATAGAGCGGTTTTCTAGTAATACCGTCGTAGCTCGGTAATGAAGCAAGACTAAAAGCATACCTATCGTTCCTTTTGAAGTCCCACCTATACAGCACGGATTAGTGAGTTTGGTGTCAGTCAGAGCGCACGAGGGCCGCCAATAAAACAGAAGGCCTACCAATCATTCCCTAAAGCTGGCCCTCCCGGCCCTCCCGGTCCGTCCCGCCCCATTAACCCGCGCAACCCACCGGGCCCTTCCAGGCCACCAAGCATATACCGAGCACCCGGCCTGTTAGAATTTAGCTGTTAGCACGTAGTGCCTGAGGCAAAGTTGAACTTGTTGTTAGGGGCCTTCGGAAGGAGGCGGGAAAGATTCGAAGATAATACGTACTGCCCTTCAGCTGGCTCAGGGGGGGGAACGGGGTCATTGGATAGACGGCGTCTGATTGGGAGGTTACTGTTCCTAGTCCTAGTAGGGTAGGTCAAACGATTGTACGACCCCACTGGAAATTCCTGTCCCAAATTTGGAAACTGAGAGTAAGGTCCGTAGGCCTTGGAGTAATTTGCTCTTCCAAATCTCTCTATGAGAGTATTTAACTAAATGGGGTGGCGGTTAGTGGCCTGCCGTTTTGAGGTATTGCAATCAACGAAAAGGATCCAGGCACCCCCGACTTAGTCATCGAGCGGTAGGAAGGGGTCAAGATTCTTTATGATCTTACCTTGCTGGAGGCAATGAGAGCGTTCAGCCCAGTGATAATGTATTGCATCTGCATGTATGTAGCTAGAGTAATCTGATGCGGATCATTTTTCCGCTCGTTGACCATACGTTGTGCACAGATCCGGAAGAGTGCGTAGGCGTCCTCTACCCTCCTTAACCATCGCGTGAATTTGGGCAAGTATTGCATATACCTCCCCTCGCGGACACCCCGGGCAGACCTCATGGCATAGAACACGTCCTCGCGCCAGGTTTGGACCCGGTTGATGTACGCTGAAAGCCAGTGAAAGATAGCACGAATGTCTCTTGGCTGATGTCTATCATCATTATTCGCGAATTGTCCTATATAGAGAAATGTAAGTTCGTCATCATGCAACGTTTAGATGGAAAAGTTCGAACATATACGAGGATTACGTACCTATATCGTTTGCTAATTCGACACCAAATCCATATATTTCTTCGAACATTCTGGTGTTATACGCTCTAAAATGGGGGCGTGTATCATCCTTAAATGGATTGCCGGGCATGTCTGCTAGAAGGGCATCTCCATATAAGTCTGGTTTATGCAGCCAGTCAATGATATCCATCCATCTTTCGTATTCCTTCTGAGATTTCGTATCCCTCCCCACCCTGAGCCACTCCTGATCGTGGTGCATTGACTGCGCGAAGCCTAATTGGTGTTCGTCAGCATAAGAGCCTCAAGGAGTTCGATTGATGTCCATAGGGCTGAATGTCAACGCAATGTCGATTTAATACGTACGCCACTACCACGGTTGATATTCATTAGCTAATCGCGTCTATAGGCTAACGGGCCTTCATCTGGTATGCTCTTCTCCAATGAATCTATAATCTTAAAGGAGGTTACTAACCCTTGACTTACGCCATTGATCGACATAATCAAGTATACGCGTCATGATATCCCTCACGGAATTCTGTTGAAAGGCGTGGCCATTGTCGTCCTTCGGGCCGCACCAGGCCTCTGAGTTTCCAAAATGCTCTTGGAGCATCTGAGAGAGCCAGCATAGGTCGGGATCATCAATATCAAGAGGCCATGTCAACCCAAAACATTCCGTCAGTCGATTGAGGAGCCGACTCAAAAAATCACTAAGACGCTCGGCGTTAGTTTTGTCATCTTAAGTGTTATTTGTGAGAACGTTAGAAATTTCTAGGTATTACCTTCACCTAAAGGGAAGGACTTCCTTTAGATGAAAGTCTATACTCTAGAAATTGCCAAATCAGGAAGGAAATAGCCCTAAGAAATACTCACTGCTCTTTGATCAAATTCGCCGCCTCTTGATTCCCGTACAACGGGATCCAATCCTCAGGAAAATAATCGTAGTCGATTGTAGTATCACTCGCTTTTAATGCATTGCTAACTGCCTGGCTTACTGTTTCCCTCGTTGTGTCTCTAATGAAGATAAGTAGGCTCATACGCTCTTCATCTTCTGCACGGTCTTCAAGTGAGGTACTCAAGTAAAGTTCGTGGCGAGAATCCTCAGGGAAAGCACGTAGCTCTCTATTTTGTTCACTACCCGAATCGTCGTCGTCCATGTTTGATAAATCTCTAGTTAGGAGCGTAGTATTGCTATGGCTAGGCCGTATTATGCTTTGCGGTAGATAGGATGACTTCAGCGGAGTGGTTTTGGGTCAGTTCCTCCGTATTCCATAGTCCTGTACGCCAGCTAATTTAAATTTCGTATATAGTCCCTACAAGATATTAGGAGGTAAATAGGATTGGATGTATTGGCGTTGTCTATTTCCTATTTAAACAAAGGACAGTTACTCCCATAGTGCCCACCTGGATGCTAGCGGAGCTGGCTTTGATCAATACGATGGCCAGAACAAAGAGGCTTAGTTGAACGCTTTTGGCTATATAGGCCAATTTATTCTCCCTTGTTGCACACAGCATTGTGCTCGGGACTACCGGCTTTCATCGCTTAGATCACTGACAATATGTCCTCATTTAAAACAACCAACTCTCCGGGTACTTATATACGGGGTGGAACCAAAAGTCGAACCGCAGGAGGCGCTTACGATGGCGATTTTCGGTATTATATTGTTACAAACTGGATGATAAGTTGGGTGGAGGTTAATATAGCACTGGTTATTACTTGACTCCTGGTTAACTACCTAGGTAGGTAGTTGCTAAGAGGTAATTAATATTATTCGCTTAGCTGCTACATGTAGTAATGGGTAGAAGGTATTAACTCAATTAATCCAATTAACAAAGCTATTTACTACATTAGCCAATTTTTAGAGGTTCGATTACGATGAATACCTATATTAGGTAAGGCAATAGGGAGAGGTGGGGGGACGTACCTAGTACTGATGTCGGTATGTAGGTACATTGTAACTCCAGCTTTGAAGGTACCTACCTACCTACATAGTAGATACCTGATACTTACCTAAGGTAGTAGATACCTAGTGGATGTAGGCGGGCTCATTTGCCCGACACTTATACATACTTACTTACTTACCTTCCTTCCGTATTGTTAAAGAAAAATATAAAAAAGGAAATGAGATGAAATGAAATGAAATGGCAAGCCAAACAAAATACACTGATCGTACAATCCCCAAGGTCTCACTGCGCGACTTCGACACCCGCATCGACGCCATCAGAGCCGAGCTAGTAGCAGCAGCAGAGACGGATGGGTTCTTCGCCGTAGTTGACCACGGCATCTCACAGGCCGAGATCGCCGCGCAGTTTGCCAGGGCCGAGCGCTTCTTCGGCCTGCCGGACGAGGCCAAGGCCGCCGTGCCCTTCACGCGCCACAACGTAGGCTGGGAAAAGGCCGTCCAGGTGCGGCCCAGCACCGGCCAGCCAGACCAGAAGGAGTCGTACCAGATGCAGTACGGGCCCGCGATGGAGGGTGCCTGGCTGCCGGAAGCGACCCTCCCCGGCTTCCGCGACGCTAGCCTCGCCTTCATGCGCAAGGCCCAGGGCGTCTCCGAGAAGCTCATGGTCTGTCTCGCGCGCGGGCTGGGGTTCGACGATGACTATTTTGTCCGTGCCCATGACATCGCGCACCCGGACCTTCAGACCGTTCTGCGGCTGCTGCATTACTTCCCGCTCGACCCCGACGCCCCGGTCCCGGAGACGTACTACCGCGCCGGCGCGCACGCTGATTGGGGTCTGTTGACCTTGCTGTTCCAGCGGCCTGGGGAAAACGGGCTCGAGATCTGTCCTGGTCGCGATGTCTTTACTCAGTTTGGGCTTGGGGACATGTGGACCAAAGTCGAGCCTGTGGAAGGCGAGATTGTTTGTAACATGTAAGCGTCCTCACTCTCCTAAACAGTCTCTACTCGACGTCTCTTGTCCTCTGCGTGAGCGAGATGCACACTCTTATGCTCTTCTCGCAGTGGCGATCTTCTTATGAGCTGGAGCGACGACCGTTTCAAGTCGACATTTCACCGCGTGAGAACCCCAAGAGACCCCGCAGTTGATTACTTTGGCCCTCGATATAGTATGGCCTACTTTAACCAACCCATAAAGAGTTGCCAGATTCAAGGGCCACTGAAGAAGTATCCCGTTGTTTCTGGCTCCGAGTTCATTCAAGCCGCTATTAAGCGCAATTATGCAGCCTTGGAAGCTAGGAAGGCACTGGATAGAAAACTCGAAATGCAGAATCCGATACAGTGAACAGTGGGCGCTGTGGCTTTCTCACATATGGTAAGCTATAGACTGAGGAAATGTATGCCTTCGTTAGCATCGTAAAGGCTGGGATACGGCCTTTCGTAATAACTAAGTTGATAGCTATGCCTTTTAGATACCTGGTTTTGCGTGGGCAATGAGGATGGCCTTTCCCAAGTTCCGTTTTCATTTGTGATACACGTAGTCTTGACAACTATACAACAAAGCCGGCTACCTGCGTGATGCACCATATACAATACATTTTCTCCCCTTTCTCGATCAATGGTTCCGCACCGACTTCGTAACTTATTTTCGAGCAAATGATGCTGAGCTTTTATCTCCTAAAACCCGCCTTTTAGTGTTATAGCGGTCCTCATTTCCGCGCGCGCCGTTTCTACTCAGCGCCCTTGGACTTCGACTTGCCGCTCGCACTGCTCTTGACACGTCGCGCAGTAGGGCGGTTCAGGTGGTCGGCCGGGATCCAGCTCTCGTCATACCCCTTGTCATTACCGCTAGCAGTGCCTTCGCCACCGGAGAGAGGCTCCTTTTCGGCTGTAGATTTAAAGATCTTCTTCGAAGTTCTCGGCTTCTTGGTCTGAGGGAAGAAGGCCTCGATGTAGGTCTTGTAGACAAAATAGCAGGTACCAGCGAAGGCGCCAGATAGAAAGAGGTATAGGAAGATGCTATAACACGGATGTTAGCCTTAAATCGAGAGACCAAAATGAGTGGCAATTTATTTATATTTATTCTTTATGTTGTAGGGGAAAGCTCACATTTGGGGGTCCAAGAAGCTGGTAGGGGCCTCAACAATGCTAACGATTTCGTCATAGACGCCGACGGAGAAGATCTGGTTGGAGCTGCCCATAATAACGCCAATGAGGTGTAGTCGGACATCCTGGGGCTGCATGTCGAGAACGAAAGAGTAGGGCAGCGACTGTTTCTCGCCGGCGGGAATAGTCGCTTGGTACTGAATAGTGGACAGATTGCGTAGGACAGCAGCATAGGCAGGAGTATCAGGGCTGAGTTCCTTGGGAGTCATGAGCTGGCCACCAAGGAATGCGACCTGGATGGGTTCGTCTTCATTGTTGGTGATATCAATGACGGCCTTGGTTGGTCGGCCATTGACCAGCTTCACGCCAAAGATATCGGCCTCGGGAAAGGTAGCAACGATCTCGGCGTTCAACTGCGCTTCAGGAGCGTCGGCAACGATCTGGTCATCGGTGGTAGGAGGCTAGATAGATGTACCAATATGATCAGCCCATGTTGCCGCCTACGCTATCCTAGAGCAGGGAGCTTGGTGCGCACGTGGAGGGCTAGTCTAGACTGGGAAGAGGGAGAAGCGCCTCAGACTTACAACATCAGCATCCTGAGCGAGGACGGATACAACGCGAAGCGCAAGGGCTGCGAGCACGGAGTAACGGACAGCAACCATTGTGGCGGTAATTGGGCCGAGACAAAGGAGAGGAAAGGGACAAATGGGGCGGCACGGAGAAGCTGGCTATAACCAGGAGTAGAAGGAAGGGAGGGTCGAGGTTGGAGGGAGAGAGATGCGGAGAGAAGGTCGGTCCAATTGATCGGAAGCAAAGCTCTCACAAAGTTGTGTGTGCTCTGTGCTCCCAGTCAAGGTCGAGGTTGAGGTTGAGGTCGAGGTCAAGGTCAATGAGCTGCTGCTGCTGCAATCTGGTCAGAAATCTGGTCAGTACTAAATTCTACGCTAGATACCTACAGTACAGTGCAGGTAAGTCTGGAGCTACCTGGGAACCTGTCGTACCTGTCGTACCTGTCCAACAGGGGTTTAGACGGATGGGTAAGTGGAGAGTTGAGAGGTGGAGAGCTCAAGGAGCCAATGGCAGATCGAGGCTCTACCTACGCAGACTCAGGCAAGAGCTCACCAGTCTCCCCAGCCACGCACTGTCTGTTTTCTGTGGCGGTGCACTAGATAAGCTATCTCCGGTTCTATGTACAGCATATATACCTGTACGTATGCTGTCAGTAGAAGACATACCAATTCAGGTGACAAGAATAGTTGCGCATATATGTATTACAAGCACAGTACGAGACATTTAGCGTGAAAATTCTAAGCCTGCCATCAATGTCAAGAGTTTTAACTTTAATAGTTATGATGGAACCTAAATTATTTTTATCCTGTACGCCTTGTGGAGATGCCATCACAGTGTGCAACTGTGTAACTCACAAGACTAACCCAGCCGTGCTATCTTGTGGTTTTTGGTCGAGATGGTTAATTGGATATTCTCATGATCCTTGACTTAGTTATTGGGTAATGGTTTTCTACACAAGGTGCTACACTCTTTTCTACCTTCACAGGGGTTAGGTTGTGCTTTTAGGTATCCACCAACATTCGCACAATGCGTTGGTTTTCCATGTCTAGTTAAATCTCCAGAAGTGCTAAGTGAACATGTTCAGGTTTCTAGTGGTGTTGATTTACATATCCTGTTTCAGTGCTTACTATGAGTGTTGTAGTTAGACGAGCCTACAATATTTATGCCATTATTGAGTTAAGCTTAATGTGCATTCAGCTGTTACTCGTGGGCACATGTAGTTTAACCTCAAGCTATGCAGAAACTTGCCTTAACATAGTACGATTATAGACTGCAGAGACACCATAATACGCTCTAGAGCTTTTCCACCCTTAACACCTTTTAAGTGCGATAGCCTAAGGTAATTTTTACTTGTTAATTTAATTTACTTATATTATATTTTTATTCATAAAAAACGTTAGTCAAACATACTTTTAACTAAACTGCTAGCTATAGCCAAAACACTACTGTGACAAAAGAAGCTTGAGTGCCACAGTTGACGATGAGCTTAGTCGGAGCTTCTCACCGGCGTCTGCTTTATTTCCCCTTAATTATTAGTATGGGTAGTTGATACTTGTCCTTGGCATGTAGCTGAGGTTCTGGTGGGTGATTATGCTTTTAGAATGGGCTTATGTCTCTTCGGATATTCTGTGACTGTTTCTAAACCTATAACAGATTAGCAGGTCCCTCGATACAAGATCAGTCCATTGGCTTTCCTACCCAGCACTAGGATGCCATGGGACTGGTAACGAGCTGTAGGTAATTATAAAGTAAGGTCGAATAAAAAAAAGACTGGAGCAGAGCATTACTAGGCTCACCTTACTATAACTTCATACCCGTACTCTTTATTTATTTGATAATGACGTATGAAGATTAATGCCTAGACGTGAGGTGGGAGGACCTAACTTCTAAACGTCAACAATGAATAATATTTTTACTCATTATAGTTGTTTCTATAAACTTTCTCAATTTAAACAGAGCGTAATGATTAAAGAAACAAGTTTAATTAGTTTTAATCAGCAAAGCGTGCTCTCCATCGCCTAAGCTGCTTAGGACAGGGGTAAAGGTGTCAAAGCAAGATGATAAACACGCCATATGGTACATCTATTAGATAGTGAGAGGGAATTGGTGACCTTGCATACATGGATGGGTGGGCTTACAGGGTTCGGAGTTTTGATGAGAGTAGCCCCGGTAGACGTGCATATCTTAGGATTAATAGTGTTGATTTTAGGGGACTAGCATTAGCTGTAGTATCCCCTGGAACAGATATCGAAAAGAACGATTAGAGTAAAGGCTACATAATAGATTCCTCTACTAGGGATTCACTTATATTTTTTATTCATTATTCATAGACCTACAGCTAAACTTTCCTGTAGGCCTACCTTTCAAGTTATTATTTACTTCCAGTTCACTAGATATAGAGACCTACCTATCAAGTAATAGTAAGATTTTTAGATAGGTGGCCGATGAATGGTTTCATACTTGCAGCTAAATTTCTATAGCATCGTATGATGCTAGGTTGCGAATGACTACCCACACAATCTCACTGCTTGACTAATATACAGCCAAGGTTCAAATAGTACTCAAAATCAAGCATACGCCCGACCTTCCGGCCCGTTGGTCGCGCCGCGTCTTGACAAGTGACGAATTGTGTCATCAAGGCTTGTTGACTCGATACTATCATTGCCCATCAAGTGCCAACCTCAGCTAGGATGGCTTGGTGGTGGCAATTGTGGCTGTCGCCGAGACCATTGCGTCGTACCAACATTTCAACTCAGTCATCCTTCGTAACGGCGGGTAACGCGGCTAGGTTCGATATTCTTACTGAAGACGACGGCCGATGGGGTGTGAGAGAAACACATGATATAAAAAACCCAATCGTCAAGGCTGGACTTTCCGGTCCTCCGCTGTAAGTAAAAACAAGTCACCCGTCTTCATCAAGCCCTATCTGATTGGATCACTGTTGTTGTAGGCATATACATCTGCTGCAGGATGAATACTTCAAAGTTGAGTCGGGCATATTGGCAGCAAGCCTAGATGGGAGAGAGCATAGGCTCACTAAGGATGATGGCATTCTTCGCATAACTGCAGGCACTAGGTAAAACTCACTACAAACTCGCCCGAGTTCCATATATCATCAATTCAATATTTAATTTCGGTTTAGTGGTGGTATTGACGACGAGCAGGCACAGATTTTGGTCGCATCCATCGGCCACAGAGTCCCTCATTTTCCATGGATGGGCGGATCCCCAGGATAAAGACAACATTCTCGATGAGAATCTTCTGCGGAACCTCCAGGGGTACCTCGCCGACTGCCACCGCGAGGAGATACAGCCGTCACCTTTCCAGCTCATCCTCTTTGCATACAATGCGTCAACAGTCTTGACCCCACCATTCTGGGTACCTCTATGGATTCTTAGCGCGTTGCACTACGTGCTGGCGAATTGGGTTGCGATAGCGCTTCTGGGGTACGTCGTTATATAAATCAACTTCAACGTCCAGAATCTAATAACTAACCTTCGACTTGCCGTGCGGCTAAGGTATAAACCATCTTATCAAGAGTATAGTGTGAAACCGAGAAGCGATTAGCTTGATAAGTGAGGGACTCGCGTTTCAGTTTTGGAAGTGCCGAACTACATTATGTTAGTAATGCCAGAACTTTTTTGCTATTAAAGTTAGGATGTCCCGGGTTATAAGTCGCCGGAGGGGTTTGTTAGACCTCGCCATTATGACAAATCAAATCCCTAGACAGGTTGGATTTTCCCCCTTTCTGCTTAACTCTAACGCCTCACCTTGATGTATTATTTATAAGCTACATGATTCGAAAAGTAAGTAAATATTATGATTAGTGTCTTCTACTCCTAGTTGGGAGGTCATTCGATATTTATTAGGAGATTAAAGTGAACAAATCTCGACTACGATTCAGTTTTAAAATTTAGCACACATATTATACTTCCAGCTTTATTCAACAATGAATAACTTTCTTACAAAACCCCTTAGATTCACTCATGGGCTTGGTTTTGAATCCTCTATAGATTGTTAACACACCGTTTCTCAATACATATCTAAGATCATATCAGTCCTTGTTATTACACTTTAATCTGTCGATATGTGGTCTACCCGCCTTGTATAACGGGGTTTCCGCTTACTATATATTCCATCCTCTACGTAATATCTAATTTGTCTTTTGCTTGCTTCTCACCCGAAGCATATATATTCCGGGCATAATGGTTTTTCTCACAACTAGTGAAGTGTGTTTTGGCTGTAAACAATTAGTATCATGATAACAATCACATGACTGACATTTCGAAGGCCTAGATAGCATGTTGTTCGTATGCAATACCCTTTATGTTTCTTGAATGACGGTATTGCCGGTTTCAGTAATCATCATGCGATAGGTATATACTTGGAGACTTGTAACTAATCCATCCCAGCCCCTTATCTCCGGTTATCCATATTACTAGCCGCCTCTTTCTACCCACAAAGCAGAAACTCCGTCTGTGTTTAATTACTCCGTGGGTACTGCACGTTCTTACACCGCTTTCTGGAACCACCTTACCTCATCGGCAGGTTATGTTTGGTCCAGAGAATAGCTCGCACGCAGGCTACAGATATCCGTCACCCTATATTGAACGTTCGGGAATTCTTTGCTAGTTTTTGCAGCTTGAACGCCGGGATATATGCTTTGACCCATAAAAGTAGTATGCACCCTAAGACGGGTTGTAAATGGTACCTAGATCAACGGGATTGGCCCTGAATGACCGATAGCTATGTAATCATCTTCGGAGAACTGATCTTCCAGGGTCCGTTGTTTATAATTTACTTGTCCTGATATTTGTCGGCTGCGAGTACATTACACTCACTTGTTTAGCAAGCCTGGTTTATAGTACATGTTAAAAGTTCTTCTTAATCGTGGCGGATCTCTAATAAAGATACAATCGTGGGCGCCATCATATAATACATAGACTTAGTCAAGATTCTATACCTGAATTGTTGTCAGACGCTTATCGAACGAGAAAACATGGCGGCTGCTGACATGCACAATCCGGCCGAGGGCTATGTTCAGACTCCTTACCCTGTTCAAGGTCTCCCCCGCGTCGTGCGCCATATCACAGGACATAATGCGGAGGGCAAATCAGTGTTCTTGTCGACAGACATTGGCGACCATCATCGTGAGCTAGTGAACAAGTCAGCCATCGCCAACATTGTCTACTCAACCAACCGACACCCAGTGGAGCTGGGAGGCGACGTGGATGTCAAATATGCTCGTGAAAATGAAGTATGCTGTTCATCGTCCCTTCCCTACCGTAACTGGACGCCGCTTTCTTCATGAATGCAACTGACTTCGGCACATAGCCTGGGATTACGGTCAAGAATGGCTCGGTATGTCGCATGATTGATTTTGCCCCGGGCGGCGTATCACCAATGCATCGGGTGAATAGCCTAGACTACGCCGTTGTGATTGAAGGTGTCTTCAAAATGATTCTCGACTCGGGAGAAGAGCGCATCATGCAGCGGGGTGACATCGCCGTTCAAAGGTCTACCGCACATAGATGGATCAACGTGACGGGAAACGGGCTCCTACCCGGGCGCATTCTCTTCATTCTGCTTGATGTAAATGACCTTGAGGTGGGAGGCAATAAAGTACAAGGCCATCTTGGCGTGCTTGGAAAGGACTATGCCGGGTTACCAGGCCATGAGACTGCAGGTATAAAATCGGGCAAGGCGAATGACGATCGATTTGACAGTGAATTTTAATATTCTTCGGTTTATCGGCTTGACACGAAAGTTATTGTATAAGTTAAACATGTTGATAAAAATAATACGAATCTGCCCCTCGTAGTGCCGTTCATGACCATTTCTATTACCATTGAATCCTCGCTTGACGTCCCTGCGTCATAGTCACACAATTCCAAGATAGGCTCTATAAGGGCCTTAGCATTGCTATATAAATACCTAGCTCCCATTTGTAATTGGAGTATTATATGAAGGCCTGAGGTAACTAGAAGCAGGAGGCTAGCCTGTAGAAAGTCGGGGTATAAACAAGGGGGAGATCCTTATCTAGGCTATAAGGGGAATGAGCTCTTTAAGGCCTCTATCATATAATAAGATTAGTATAAGAAGTATCTATCTTTTAAGTAGCTATCCGCACACTATCGTTAAAACTACGACATTCAGCAAGTAAGTATGAATGACAACTATTGGAAGGGATCTAAATTCTAGTCTAGGAGCAGGAAAGTGTGTGTTCGGTACGGCTGTAGAATTTTCAAGTACCTGAAATCATGAGATTGACGCGTTTATCTTGTCTATCCGATGAGATTCGACGTGATGCTTCAATCGTTTTCAAATGCATGTTCGTCCTTCCAAATCAAACCTTCGGGAACTATTCGCCACTGATCCTGCTCGTCTAACAGAGCTAACATTTGAGTCCACTCTTGCCGGACAGCTTTCGCCTTCTCTGCGTCCCTCGCACGTATATTTGCTTGGAACGGTTTGGGGAATTGCATCACACCCTCTACAAAGGCATCTATGTCTGGGATAATATCCCGACCAGTTTCCTGATTCCTAGCTTTTCCGAAGTCAAAAGCCCAGAGTAACCTTGAGATCGCTAAGAATATTGACCGGTCTGCGATATGCATCCCCTGGCACCTGCGTCGACCTGCTCCAAATGCGAAATGGTCTCGTTTCGTAACATCCGGGTTGCTGGCAGACTCGACAGATGTTTGATGATCGTTGAAATACCGCTCGGGATAAAATCGGCGTGGGTTTGGGTGTCGTTTAGTGTCATTATGTATGGCCCTATAACAAAAAGAGACATCAAAAGTTAGTAGTACTACGAATATACCCAGGTTGACCTGAAATACACACCAGGCATTCAATATTATTGTTGCTCCTCTAGGGATATGATAACCCATGTAGGAGTCGTCCTGTGTGACAGCATGTGGTATGCCTAGCATGAAACCTGGCATCCATCTCAAGGTCTCCTTAGCGCAAGCACGGACTGTTATAAAACTAGAGTCAGTAATGTCCGTTTATGGTAAAATTAAGTCAAAATTTTGAGAGATTCTAGGAATAGCAAGAGAAAAATATTACTCTCCATGACAATTCAATGCTTCTCGGCACGGTAAAAGGGGGAATAAAGAGTCTAGGGGACGTACTGTACGGTAAATCCGGAACATCGTTTAAATCAGGTATACGCTCACCACAAACTCTGTCTAGCTCATTATGTGCCGTTTTGGCAACGTCGGGGAATAGGATCATTGCTTGAACGAAAGCGATGAGAATGTTAGATGTTGTTTCGGAACCAGCTTGTAGTAGCGAGCCGCTAAGATAGGCTGCCAGATCATCCGAGACAGCCTCCTCAGTTTGTATCTTAACAAGGTCAACACAGAAACATGGCTGTTTCAGTCCTTAGTATAATACTTTTCTAATTACAGTTTGTAGGTGGCTCATTTTACCTGGGCGGTACCGTCCTTTAACCCTTCTTTGGCGTTATAAAAAAGCGTACGAAAAAGTTTCGATTCACGCTGGTGGACTTTACGTGCTTCTCTTCGAATAGGCAGAAGACAGTCGGGGGCATACCGTAGGATTGGTATTAAGTCCAATAGTGTGGCCATCTAAGATCTGTGATGAGCCATGAATTTCATGTTGGCAACGGTGCGATCACGAGGCCTTCGTATACTCACTTTCGACCCAATTATCTCCGAGCTTCGATCAAATATCTATGTATGTGTTAGAATTGATCGCCGAGAAGCGACCGATGCTATTTTCACATACGTCGAAGGCCTCCTTAAATCTCGGATCTAGTATGCTTGTAGTACGAAAGCCAAATGTCATCTGGGTTGTCAGAGACGCCGTGTATCTGCGAAGATGGCTGATGAAGTCATCTGGACTCTCTAAGAAGCCGTATAGCATTGCCTTACTCTCCAGGTCTTGATACGGCACGTAACTCCGTGCAACTGTTGTGTTTAGAATCCGATGGCCCAACTTTCGTGCAATGCTCCAAGCTCCATTATTTGGCTGTATCGATATGATTAGCCCTCTGCCCTCTACTTATTTTTATCACGCATGCTTAATACACGGAAGAGAATTGAGCATACATACCATAAGAAGCACTCTGAGCCCACCACTAAGAATATCTTGGGCTATATACCCATCTGGCCTCGAAGAGTAAATACCACCCCGCTTGTCTACTAATTCTCTGACGGCAACATCAGAGTTAAGAACTATCATGACTTTAGTGCCGAGTATAAGTGAGTATACTGGGCCATACTCCCGAGCCCATTGCGCGAACTGAACATGTCTTTTTGCTCGGGGTATCTGGTGGAGATTACCGACGAGCGGCAAAGTAGGGGGTCCTGGAGGATAGTGTTGAGGTCTGCTGCCGACATAACTTAGCCGCCAGAAGCCTAGGACAATTACGAAAACTACACAAGCCTCGAGGAAAGACATAGTAGTGGCGTTAGCAAGTGCATTACCAGGCACCTAATGTGACTATAGGTATTCCCAGGAAACTGGCTATATAAAGGGACCCTGGTTACTTTCTACCTACTTGGCTGTAGCCTGTCTATTCACTCCTAGTTTTCTTTTTCCTGGTGGCAAGCCCCTCAAAGCGGACGCTCGAATATCGCATTACATTATCGACTGGGGTATCAAGATATCTAACTTGAGTGTAATGCGTGTAACTGATAGTTGTATTATATAATACAGTCAGATATAGAAATGCGGCGCCATACGGCCATCGATAAACATGTTTCCAAAGATACTCCGACCCCCTCGTGGTTTTCGATGCCTCATCCTCATGATTATCTACCAACTGGGTCAAATCGTTGGCGACAGCTATCTTTCATACTAATCCTATAGAAATCATAGATATAGGAAGTTAAGGCATATAGGTACAGTAGGCACCTGAAGTACGTGGATGATTACACGATTCTTGCATAAATTATGTGTAAGTATGTAGATACACGGAAGACAGGAGACAAGGGAGAGAGGAGAGGGATGAGACAGGTAGGGGGTGTACAGTACCCCTAGTATGACGGAGTCCAGCTCGGACGCCACATCAGCTTTGTCGAGCCCTACGAGTGAGAGAGAGATCAGTAACGAACGGAACGTGCATATGCCGTGTAACGTGAGACAATAAATATAAGCAACTTTCCCGTTTCCCCATCCCCGGTCAGTACCCGGTCTCCCCCGTCCCGAACGGACAATCAAAGCTCCTTTTCGTCCTTCGCCCTTCCTCCAGGTAGCGTACCACGCATCCATCCCTAGGTACTGTTGGCCCAATCCTCAACACCCACCTCGCCTCACTCGCCTTCTAGCCCCTCTTGGTGCATTGAATATTGAAAGTAGCACGCAACACTTAGCACCTCCCGTCTATTCTCACACTCAGACTCCCACTCATAGTCACACCCGCACTTCCAATTCTACAACCATGATCGTCGCAAAGCCCAATGCAGGCGCAGGTCGTAGCGCACGCATGGGCAACATGACAATCTTGTCCATCAGTGACAAGGGTAACCTCACAACCGTTGCGTCGGGAAATAACACCCGGAAGAAACGCCAACATGATCAACCCGGCCTGCGGCTATCCTGGCCGAGCGCGACTGACACGAGGCGTGCGGTCGTGGCCAAGTCACCCTCGACTCATTTGTCCGGAAAGGACGGAGTGGCGCATGTGTCTACATCCGAGGCGCGCTTCATTCACACTTCCTCCTGTGATGTTGAGATGCACCAGCTCTTCAAGAACTCCCAGCCAAACGGTAACGGTATGCACTACTTAATTACCCACCCACGTGAGCGGCACCACGCCCGCACAAGGGTGACAAATTGGCACTGACTGACACGCTGTCAAACCTGGAGCAAACAGGCCGCACATCTGTCGCGCCCCCTCTGCGTGTCCCTCTAGACTGGAACCCCCACAAGTTAGACGTCAAGGACAAGGACTTACTTGAGTACTGTAAGTTACTCCGTAAGGTTGCTCCGTAACGCCCGATCACCTTTGTTGACAACCTCCAAACCCTGTAGTCAAGCTGTTTGCGTCCCAGGCTCTCGCCACGTTCGGTCGTGACCCTACTGACCTTGGTGACTTCCTTATTCGCGTCTCACTAAGTACCAACTCGCACTCAGGTGTTGCAGCCCTGAAGTCATTGCTTGCCTTCTCGTCGGCACACCGCAATGGTGTCCAACCGCAAGCGGGCGCACTAAAGGTTTCTGCCCTAAACGCTTTAGCCGCGGCCGCCGGGAGGGTTGACTTGACAACTCTAGAAGCTGTTCAGCATGTTGCCGCCGGCATGTTGCTGTATTCATTCGAGGTATAGCACGACTATCTACTACCTTCGTTATGTTTATCTTGTACATTCTGACTAGACTACCAGGTGCAACAACCTTGTTGTACTTCGAACCAATGGACTTGGTACCTTTGGGGCGCTAACAAAGTCATCGACGCCGCTCTTTACAACAAGACCCAAGACGATGATATCGCCAAGCTCTTGGATTGGGTGCACTATAATAATATAATGGCCCGCTTTGCCCTACGTCACTGGGACGGGTCAAGTTCCAAATCATCAGGCGAGCCGCCCAATACCCATGTCGAGGTAAGTACTACGTCGTGGTATTTCCAAAACATATTCTGAGCAGCTACTAGATTTCCCACGCGGCGACGCCCGTTGCGATCCTAGAGCTATTGTCCGAAATATGTGGTTCAGTATACGTAAACTCAACCTCCATTGTAGAACCAGACGACTACAAGAGCTTCTTGAAAGTACTTGATTGGAGAATCCAGAATATCCAAGTAACGGACTCGATGACCGAACTCTACCAGTTATCCTCATTGATCTATCTAGACCGAATATCGGGTCCACTACTAAACCAATTCGCCCGGACGCAGCTGTACATTGACAAAGCATTCGCGATTCTCTCACAACTAAGCTCTTGCGAGCGGCAGTTTCCCGTGTTTATTCTTGGCTGCGAAGCACGGACAGATATACAACGAACAATCATTCTCGACGTGATTTCTAAAACCGAGAACAAGGCTTCCTCACGTTCTTTCACTCCCATTGATGTCATATTACAAGCAATCTGGGCACAAGATGATTTGCAAGACGGAGACCTCGATTACTCAAGTAAGCTGAGCTCTACAATAAGCCGTTGCGCAAAACCCCCGAGTTTTGTGTAGTATCAGGCTCTCTCGTCGAGCAGCAACATGATCAAGAAACGAAGCCATGATGCCATAAATTAGAGCTTTAATCCTACAGGCACAAAAATTAGGGCATAAGCAAAGATACTAGTTAGCGGACAAAGACAGGAGATCATCTCATAGACTATTCAGCCAGGGCTGTAGTAGCCATGTGGCAAGTAACTAAGGGTACATACAGGGGGAACTAAGCCACATACACCATGCAACGTAAAGAGCAGAGACAACACATAAGAGTTGGATCAACCCCGCCGCTTCAAAGGCTACAGGTGAGGCTGGACAATTTATATATTAGCGGCCTTTGTAGTATGGAAAAGCTGGCATTAAAGTTGGAATTCTTTTAACAACTATAACCATCTCTGTCCTGAACGCGCTGAGTGACTACCATTAACCTGCTAGCCTTTAAAGATTAGTTTTCCTCTCACTATGGTCTGCGCACTTGACATATTCCGGGAGATGGAGCGATTCAACTTTAGCTTTTCTATCGCTAACTTTTTGTGACGCCGCCACTAGCCTCTATAGAATAATATAGTCTAGCAAGGGAGATCGTGACTATGACCGGGTTTAATGGGGGCTTGGGCTTAGAGACGAGTCGTTAGCTATTAGATCGAGGGTTCGAAGTCATATTGGAGTGCGCGATGAGTCGAGGGCAAGCTAGCGTAAGAAGATCTTGCCAAAGACCGTCAGATCGGAAGCGACAGTATCCAAATTGAGAGATTGGAATTAGCTTCGTATACTCCTACATACTTTGTCAATCGCTATTCCTAACGCGGGCTGTTCAAAGTCCGCGTGTCCCTTTCTCCGACTGACTATAAAGAAAGTATCCATATCAACTACTTCTCTACAGTGTTGCTTGCCGCCTTATTACTAGTGTCCGTGATCAGGAAGAAGGGAACCAACAATAGCCCTGAACGTCTCGTGATTGTTAGCTCCGACACGTCAGCGTCGGTCATGCTCAGATTCCCTTCTAACTTTCAAGAAGAAAGCAGCGAATTGGAAATTTTCAGAGCGCTACGGGGCTTCGGAACTTCTAGACCAGTTATTCCTGATGGAATTTGGCGCGGCGTGTCCGTCTCGCCGAAGGTATTATCTCTTGTGCAAATCCTGGCTTCTGCGGCGGGTCAGATCTGGGACATTAGGCTGGTAGTGTTCTATAAATACTAAACACCATTTCCCTTTTCTTAGTCAGCCATAAGTAGATTGAGGATGGCAATATTCAGTCGTGAGTCTTCAACACCCTATGCTCGCTAAATTGCGTCAGCTTCCGAGCCAGAAAACCACTAACCGGAGACTAGCAAATGTAGCATACCGTCTCTTGTCTACGCGTCCGAAGGCTAATGAATCTCAAATCCCTCTTCGAGGAGACGCTTATCGAGCTTTCCTTCGCGGGACTGTTTCAAGCGCTGCCATAGGACAATAGATGGCCTTGTACAAACGGTGCCGCGGGGTAGTGGGCGGTAGGTACAGGCTATTAGGTGGTTGGTGTACGGTTGGAGTTTCCGAGCTCCATAGCACGTCATATGTTGTAGCTAGAAATGCAATATTGTTAACTCAGTATTATACCCTCTGCTGACTTATCGTGGTTTTAATCTAGAAGGACGACGGACGGCGCAAATCTGCTTTTCTTTTCGGGTCAGGGGGATAAGTCATACATTAAGTACATACACACATACACACAAAGTCCCAAAAACACAGAAACACACAGAAACCCACAAAACACCAAAAACACCAAAAACGGCCAGTAATGGCACCACGAACGAGCCTGCCCCGGCAGGCCACTAGACACTCACTATAGGTGAAGGACTATAGGTGAAGGCAAAAGCTAACACCACCCACATCAGCTACTTAGATATAGTACCGGCATAAGAAGCCCTTAGGCAGTCGAATAAAAGATGATAATATGGTAGTTTAGGAGTATATAACGGTCAAGGCTTTTATTTTAGCAGCTTTACTTGAATATTGAATATTTGGGTTACTTCATCGTCTTTTTTTTTTTTTTAAAGGTCGCTAGTTTTTTTCCCCCCAAGCCTCACGGGTGTGCACCGCGCCTACTACTGATTCACATGTACCCAAGGCATGCAAGATCGGAGGAAATCTAGTCATTGAATCTGGATACCAACGCACAGTCCTAATTTGGCCCAGAGTGGCACGTGTCAGACGGATAGATAGAGCTTGTCACGTCGACGGTACCCCCTGCGAGGTCACCGGAGAGACGAGTAACGTCCCGCACCGACGTTAAACGATTCAATCAATCAATCAACCAATCAATCAATCTGACTAATCGTGGCGCTTCGTCTCTAACCGCCCCCTATTCCCAACCGCTAGTTCTCCGTTCTGCCATCGGCACTAGGGCACCGTATTAAGAGAAACGTGATGGCTAAACACTAGGCCGTTGTATCATGGGGCCTAGTTAGTTGATTATTAATTTAACGTGTGGGAATAGCTAACTACTTTCATGCCCCCTTAAGCTTGTGCATAAGGAGGTATCCTCGATCCTTATACTGTAAATATGCCCAACCAGATAGTAGCCGCTTAGGGCGTAGTTATTAACATGGAATAAATTGAATAACTAAGATGTTAGACACAAGTGGTATGGCTCTATGCTATAATGTTGACTAAATGGGTATCCGATGACAGACCCGTCCCATACAGACTTGCATCAACAATACACATGGCACCGGGTAATTCATCAAACTGAATGCCCTGTTATATGCAGCCGAAATAAGAAGAAGGGATAATAGCCTTGCTCTAATACTTTCACCAATGGATATTCACTCGTGATCATCAAAACTTATGAGTTTCAACGCCAAAAATCAATCGAGTCCAGCTGAGCAGAACTCGTAGTGACGTTCGTGCAACTCGTGCGTGCCGTTTGGGTTTGAAACCGTCACAGTAAAGATAAAGATATAAGTAGCCAGATCGTCACTAGGCAGACCAAGACTGGGGCACCATTGCGATGAGAGACCATGTCACCGCTGTTGCATGACAGTGACTCTTCCCTCACGAGGCCATATTCTACTGTCGGCTGACGCACCTCGTACACGGTATTGTTCATAGTTACCGTTAGAGTAAACCAGGACCGACCATCAGCACCTGGGTCCTTCGTCCCTTTCTCAATCGGTATTATCGTTAATGTTGGTCCTGCCTCATATGTCCCTCCCCAACCCGATCTCGTCCACCATGTCCTGCTCGAGGTTGGCATCCACCGCGTGCTACTTGAGGTCGGCGTCCACCACGTCTCACCCTGGGTTCCATCCCAATCTGTCGAGGTTGGCGTCCACCATGTCTGACTCTGGGTTTCATCCCAGTTTGTCGAGGTCGGCGTCCAGTGTGTTTCGCTCTGGGTTCCATCCAAGTCTGTGGAGGTTGGCGTTGGCGTTGGCGTCTCTTGAATCTCGCTCTCGGCCCAGGCAGTGGTGGACGGAGTATATTGCCCTTGCGAGCTGGTCGTAGTGGATGGTGGTGGCACAGATGAGACGCCTTTCCCGTAGCAGATAAACTGGAAACTCGAGATCTCAGTTATAAGGAAGGATTGGCATTTTCCGATCACGCCGCTATTGGCGGTGGACTCGGACTGCGGATTCCTACAACTCGTCTCGTTGGATACGATAAGAAGAGGGAGTCCGTAATCGGGACAAGTCGGCAGTGATGTTAGCACCACGCTCTTTATTCCCGAGAATGGCGCGCCCTGACAGTCGCCGCTGATGAGCGGCACGGAACTTTCAGAGATGGGGTCATGGCAGCACTCGTCGGTGAATAACATCAACGAGCCTTGCGAGTTTGATATATCTTGTCTGGGCAGTCTAGAGAGCATCACTGCGGCCACTATGTTAGTCGAACTGGAAATTGTTGCTGTAGAAGTCTGGGCGTAAAGTAAATTGCATAAGACAGAAACTCACACAAAGCATCGAACTAACACATATCTCTCAATCCGACCCGTTATCAATCTAGATTATGGCCTCCTGTGTGTCATCAGGATCCTCCATTTTTAAAAATTGCACTTTCGATACGACGGTAGCGATTAATAGGCGTCTAAGTTGCTTCCCTGCCCAACGAGCAGCTCTGCAGACGGATGTGTAAATTCTCCACACACAGGTTAGTCGTCCGACTTTGCATACCTGTGCCTCCCCCCCATGCCAGCGCACAATGCTCCCACGGTACGTGGCAGTGAGGTGCGAAAGTCCTGGTCTCACCGGCAAATACTACCCCTCCCCAATTATCTGCCCACTTCAATAATAGCTCGGAGGTCTCTCCGACCGTCGGCAAACTACGAACCTCATAACCACACCGATAACCGTGCCAATTGCTGAAATTAGTCCAAACACGAGGCCGAGGATCGTTCCCAGTGATAGGTCGCCTCCCTCAGGGGGGTCCTCTGGCGGACTACCGGTCGTATTGTCAGGAGTGTTCCCCGTCTCGTCAGTGGAATTCTTGCACTGAAAGTGTGCAGAGTCGATCGGCCGGCCTTCGATGAACGAGAGACAATCGCCTACGTTCCCGCTGCTCACGATAGGTAAGAATGAAGGGTCCATACAGTTCGCAATATCTGAGATGTAGAGTATCGCCGTTGTGCGTCCGCACGAGGGCAGCGAGTCGGCGGCGACTGCGACGACGCTGTCTGTGTTTACGCATGCTCCCGCCGCCACGCCCTGCGTCTTATTCACCTGCTTGAGGCATGAACTATCGGAGTAGGATCGGATAATTCCAAGAGAGGGATCACCGATCACGAAAGTGAAGTAGAGTAGTATCCATGATGAGACGATAATACGAACGAAGCACATGATAAACAAGAGTAGTTTCGGATATAGAGTCTAGTGGAAGAGAACTTGAGGCTTGGGAGACACTGAGTGCGGATTTTGAGGTAAGTCTGTTAGCAGGTGTATGAACGAAATGTAGATGTTAGGCTTAAACTAGTCGAGCATGTTCATAAGTAGAATGTGAAGTCGCTGAGCGGCAAGTAGCATTTCGTTAATAGCTCGCGTCGAATAACGGAAGCCCACACACTTATTTCCCTAGTGAGACTTCCAAGCACCGAATAGGATCGCGAAGTGCTTGAGTAGTCATTATGTTTTTTTTTTTTTGGGGGGGGATTTACTTGGCCCCTTATTGCATAACTCCCACACCATCGTTCTAGGCAGATCCGTTATTATTATACGCGCTCGCGCTGCTCTTAGCCTTGTTGTTTTTGCCCCTCTCAAGCCCTCTCGGTCGTAGATCTACCGCTCGCCGGCCTCGCCCTGGTCTAAACCGTTAGCGAGTGGTAAGGCATCCAGCTGTGATCCGAGGACGGTTGCCTCTTAGACTCAACTTCGGCAGCTCAACGAAGAAGGTATGCGCGTCGCTCGGGACCGAGTGCGCAAAAGTTTCATGTGTTAACAGACTGGCAGTCTGCAGGTAGGTTGTATTCTAGCATAGAAAGCCTTAATAAGGGATCACATACATCATCCACTTCAGGTGCAAGGATGGGTTCGCTACCCCAGAAAGAAAAAAGGCGGTCTTCCAAGGATGCTGTCCAATAGGTGTTATAGGGCAAACCGGATGATTTCCCCTTTAAGCCAGGCTGCATAGTTGCATGCATCAAGCTCTAATATAGATTACATAGGTGACCGGTCGCCCGGTTGCCCGGTTGCCCGGTAATACGAGCCGGGATTGCGAGCAAGGATTCCTTATCTATTTAGTGTAATGTAGAACGGACGGCAAAACTTCACAGCTTACTCCGTATACCACTGAAGAATAAGTATAAATATTATTATGCACATAGTGATTTATGGATAATAAACATTCGACTGCCTAAAGTTTCTTTATCTACCTTCATTATCTCCTACTTTTGCTTACACTACCGTAGAACCACGTAACATTCTTATTTAGCAACAAGTATTATGCTATACAGATTTATAAACAAGACTTCAAATATGTCATTAGAATCGGGTAACTCGAGCAACAAGAGGTACTGCATCAACAGAGAGTTTATGCGAAATGTAGCTACTAAGTAAATAGCTACTTCTTAAATGCATAAATATGCCACTAAAACCTTAATTTAGTTGATTTACGCGTGTGGAACTAACAGGGTACTGAACAAAGTCATAGAGCCGCCAAAGAGATAAAGCATTGTGAATTTAACTTAACGTTGCTAAAACCAAGTTTCGCTTTTTTTAAAATTACTTTACAGGTATGTTTTTTTTATTGGAGGGTTAGGAGGTTAGCATGGCGCCCGGACCTTTGGCGGGGCCCTTATGAAATAGGGGTTAGTTGTCGCGGGTTTAACACGAATTAGGTTTTTTTTCGTCACTTTATTTAAGGGAGAATCGGTTTAGTTATGACTTTTTTTTGTTAAGTGTATTTTTTTTATTTAGGTAATTAGTTAAAGTTTTAGTTAAAAAAACTAGTTAACATAATGTGCTATTAAGTTTTTAATTAAAGATTTACGTTTATTTTAATATTACATTAATAACTTTTTTACTATATACTTTTTAAGTAAAAAAATAACAATAATTAACGTAAATGATTTAATTTTTTAAATTTAAAAAAAATTTTTATAAAGATTTTAATATCGCTAAAGTTATATTATAACGTATTAATTTTATTAAATTTTTTATATTATTAAATAAAAATTATAACCGTAATTTTTACTCGATAATATTATGTTAAAAACTAACTATAAAAATGTAATAAAACTTTTTTAATGCATAAAAGCTTTAAATGTTTTTAAAGTCATTTTTAAACTATATATACATTTTATTAAAATTATAAAAACTAATAAAAATTAATAATTAAATATTTCGTTTTATATATATTTATTATATAATATAAAAATATTATTTTATTATATTTTATTTAAACTTATTTTTTAATTTAATATATATTATATTATATATTTTTATATATTATATACTTTAATAAATTATAAGCTTAAAAGCTTTATAAATTATTATTTTTTAATATTATTATATTATTATTATTATTATTATTAAATTATAATTATTTAAACTTTTATTTATAATAATTATTATTGTTATTTTTATTAAAAACTAATTAATATTAAAAATAATAAATTAATAAAAAATATATAACATTAATAGTTTAATATTATTTTATTATAAAATGTTTTAATATATTATTTATTATTTATGTTTTTATTTTTAATAAATAAGTTTATAAAATAAATAAAACAAAAGTTACTTATACTTATAAAAATTTCGCTAGTATTACTATAGCCTAATTAAGAAATGCTTTTTTCCTATTTGGGAAAAGGGCTTGGCGCCAAGGCTGCCGACCTGCCTGCCACCCGTACGGCCAGGGACCCCCCCCTAATCCACCTGCCCACCTGCCGGCAGACCTGACTGCCAGCCGACCTGCCAGTCGACCTGCCAACCAACCTGCCAACCAACCTGCCCTGCCAACCAACCTGCCCTGCCAACCAACCTGCCCTGCCAACCAACCTGCGTATTGGTTGGCAGACCTGCCTGCCGACCTGCCTGCCACCCTGCCGCCAGCCGTACGGCCAACCGTACGGCCACCTATACTGCCAGAGACCCCCCTTTGGTTACCTGCCGACCTGCCGGCAGACCTGCCAGCCAACTGACCTAGGGCTAGAAGGACTGAATTGGAAGGGGTCTGGAGGACCCAGGGGACCTGGGAGGACCTAGGAGGACTAGGCTGGAGTGGCTGAAGTGGCTAAGCTGTGTGGCTAGGGCTCGAAAGACTGAATTGGAAGGGGTAGGGGGTCTAGAAGACCCAGGAGGACCTGAATGGACTAGGCTGGAGTGGCTGGAGTGGCTGAGCTGTGTGGCTAGGGCTGGAAGGACTGACCCAGGAGGAGTGGCTGAAGTGGCTGGGCTGTGTGGCTAGGTCGTACGGCTAGGGCTGCCAGGACCCTTTTCCTCTCACACCCTGGCAGACCTACCACCCTGGCAGTCCTGGTGGCCCTGGCAGGTCCTGGCAGTCCTGGCGGCCCTGGCAGTCCCGGCATACCTACCACCCTGGCGGCCCTGGCAGTCCTGGCAGGTCCCTGGGTCCTCTTGACCCCTCTAATTCAGTCCTTCTAGCCCTGGCCACTAGGTCAGTTGGCTGGAGGGTCTGCCGGCAGGTTGGCAGGTGACTAAGGGGGGGTCCCTGGCAGTACAGGTGGCCGTACGGTTGGCAGGCAGGTCGGCAGGCAGGTCGGCAGGCAGGTCGGCAGGTGACCAAGGGGGGGGGGAGGGTAAAAACCTTGGAAACGAGGGCTTCCTTGCCCCCAAGCGCGGGGGCCTCTAGTATAACATTATATTTTTTATTAAAATATACTTTTATTTTATTTACTAATTTTATTTTAAATTAAATATTATATTTATATTATTATTATTAAGTTTTATCGAAAATTTTATTATAAAAAAAACTTTATTTAGCTAATATTAAAATATAAATTAACTAAAAATTATAAATTTACTTAGTTAATATTTTTTTAATAACTAGTAAATTTAATTAAAAAAAACAATAAACAATAGTTTAATAATATTAGTTTAACTAAAAAATATATTTAAAATTTAAGCTTAATTTATTTATAAAAACTTAAAAATTTTTAATTAAATATAACTTTAAACTTTAATTATTTATATTTTTAATTTATTATTGTTTTTTTAATAAATTAAATTTTTTTTATTTTATATAAAAAATTAAAAATATTAAAAAATATAAAAAATATTAATATATTTTTATTTTTATTAATTTTATTAATATTTTTTTTAAAAATTTTAAAAATATTAAATATTAATATTATAAACTTAAATTATTTATATTATTTTTTAGCTTATATTTTTTATTATTTTTTAATAAAATATTTTTTATTTTTATATTAAAAAACTTAAATATAATTAATTTTTTTAGTTTAAAAATTATTATTAAATTATTTATATTTAAATTAATAATAATAATTATAAAAAACTTTATAAAAAAATGTTTTTTATTATTTAAACTAATAAATATTTTTAATTTTAATTTTAATAAATTTATATTAAATAATATTTTTAATAATAATAAATATAATTATAATAATAACTTAAAATATTAATTAATTATTATTAATTATTAAAATAAATAATAAAATTAAAGCTATTATTTTTAAGCTATAAAATATTATATTAAAAGCTTTTGCGCTTAAAAATAAAAAAACTTTTATTTTTATGCTTTTTTTATTTATTATATTATTTTTTAACTTAATTAACACTTTATTATTTTTTAATTAATTATTATTATATTTTATTATTATAATATTTTATATATTTTAAGTTTATTATTAATTATATTATTTTATTATTTATTAATTAATAATATATTAATATTTATTATTATATTAATAAAAACTTTATATAATTTTTAATAGTTTTAATAATTATAGCTAATTAAAATAAACTTAAAATATATATTAAAATATATTAAAATAATAATAAATTAAACATTAAAATAATATAAAATAACTAAAATATATTAAAATATAACTAACATATATTAAAATATAGTTAATATATATTAAAATATAATTAATATATATTAAAATATAACTAATATATATTAAAATATAGCTATAATATATTAAAATATAATTAAAATATAATTAAAATATAAACTTAATATAAATACTATATAATTATTTAAATAAATTTTAAAAATAATTATAATAAAAGTTTTAAATTATATAAAATTATTTTATTTTTTGCTTTATTTTATTGTTATTAATATTAGCTATATTTTTTAACTATTATTATTATTATATTAAACAATTTTTTAGCGTATTAAGTTATTTTTTTTAAAAATATTATTAGCTAAATTAATTAGTTTTTTAAAAGCTATTTTAATTTTTTTAAAAATATAAATATATAATATTATTTTAATTTTTATATTAAGCTAATTTAAATATAAACATATATTATATTTATTAAATTTTTTTTTTAATATTATTATATATATTTAAAACTAAATAAATAAATAAATAAATAAATAAAAAATAAATAAATAAATAAAAAAGTAAAAAATATATTAATATATTAATTTTAAATAAAAAAAAATATTTTTTAATTAAGTTATAATAATAATAGCAAAAAATTAAAAATTATAAATAATTTTTGTTTTATTTATTTTATAAACTTATTTGTTAAAAATAAAAGCAATATTTAAATTTTTAACTAAATATTTTTATTTTTAAAAAAAAATAAAACATTATATTTTAATAATAAAATATATTAATTTATTTTTAAAAAAAATTAAAAAAAAACTTATAGTAATTTTTAATATTTTTATTAATATTAAATTATATAAAGCTTAAAAAGCTTAAAAAATTATTTAATAAAAAATATTAAGCTTTATTTATAATTGCTATAGTAAAAACGTTTAAAATGTTTTAATTAAATAATAAATAAAAATAAAAACTATTAAAAAAAAGCTTATAATAACTAATATTTAAATTTTTATTAAAAATTTTTTTTATTTAATTAAAAGTTTAATTTTTTAATGTTTAATATTTAAACTTTAAGTTTATTATTATTTAAAGCAATATTTAAAAAAAAACCTATATTATAAAAAGCTTTATAGTATATTTATAAGCTATATATAATAAAAACTATTTAAATTAAGCTTTTTTTAAGTTTTTTTAAAAAAATAGTAAAGTTTAATTGTTTTATTATAACGTTTTATATATAAAAAATAAATAATTAAAAAGTTTTTTTTATGTTTTATATATTAAATAATATATTAATTTATATTAATTATTAATAGCTTATATTTTTATATTAATAATTTATTTATAATAATATTATGCTTAATAAAATAATTAATAAAATAATAAAATAGCTATATATAATAAGTTTTAATTATTAATAACTATATATATTATTAAAAAACTATATTAATAATTGTTTAATAGTTGTTTATAGCTATTAATATATAGTTATTAATAATTAATTATATAAAAAAAGTTAAACTATATATAGTTTATATATAGTTTTTTTTTTATAATAAAAAAGTTATTATTTATTATTTTGCTTATATATTAAGCTTTAGCTTAATTATTTAATTATAGTTTATTTATTTATTTAAATAAAAAAAGCTTAATTTTTTAAAAATTTTTATTTAAATAAAACAATATTTTATTTATTATTAAAAGCTTAATTATTATAATAATAATAAAACTTTAATTTATTTGTTTTAACTTTAAAAAATTAAACTTTAATATTTATAATATTAAAAAACTTTTTTTATTAATAAAGCTTTTATTAATATTAAAAAAAAATTATATTTTATTTGTTTTAACGTTTTTTTAAATAAATTATATTATTTTAATAAAAAAAATAACTAATAAAAAATTTATTAAAAATATATTTTTTTAAATTGTTTTAATAAAAGCTTAATAAAATAAATAAATAAAAAAACTAGTTTTTTAAAATAATATTAAAATATAACTATTTATAAAATAATATAAAAATAGCTATTATAGTTTAATTTTTATTAAAATGTTAAATATATAATGCTTGCTTTTTTTTTATACCTAGTTATTTTTATATAATAAAGTCGGTTATAAATATATAGTTATTGCTATATAGTTATTTTACTATATAAGTAATACAAATACAATATAAATTTTTAACAATTTTAAATACTAAGCTTACTGCAAAAAAAATGCTATTTATAACTTTATTAAAACTATTCTATATGGCCGTTTATATAACAAGTATAGCTTTAAAAAAAACAGACCTAGCATATATGCTAAGCTAAACTTTTTTTTATTACTTGCTAGCGTTTAATTGCTAAACTTTAGCTAAAAAAATAGCAAAAAAGTAGCTGTTTTAAGTTTGCCGACTAAACTTTATTTAATATGTTATATATATTTAAATTTAAATAAAAATACCGACTATAAAAATAAAAAATAAGCAGAAAACTTTATTTATAAAGCAGTTATTTTTTTTACTTTTTATTGTTATTATTATAATATTTTTATTATTATTATATGCTTTATAATAATATTACTATTATTATTAACAATATATTATAGCAAGCTTTTAAAGTAAAGCTTTAGCTAAAACTATTTTTAAATTGTTAAAAGCAATTAAAAATTTTAATACTTAAAATATTAATAGGTTTAATAATATTTATAAACGTTATTTTATAGTTATTTATTTTTTTGCATATTTAAACAATTATTAATATTTAAAATTTTATAAAGCTATAATAAAAACTAAAATAAACTAAAGCAAAATAAACCAATATAAAACTAAAAATATTAAAAAAAAAGTTTTTATTAAAGCATTTTAAAAAATTAACAAGTATATAAATTTAAAGCATAGTTAAGCACGGTTAATTTATTATATAGCAGCAGGCTAAATAGCTTAATAGCTACGGCTTAAAATAAAAGCACAACAGAGGCGTTTTTATAGCTATTATTTAAAGCTTAATTAAAAGGTGTTATTGTTATGCAAAAAAAAAAGCTATTTTTAGCGTTTTAGCTTTTGTTATATTTATATAAAAAAAAAGGCGTTAAAAGCATTATTAGTCTAACTAACAAATTGCAGCTTAACAAAAAGCCTAGCTTAAAGTTTAAATTAGTTAGTTAGCAATAAACATTTAATTATACTATAGTACGTAAAACACAAATCACTAAATAACTATAAATAGGCCGAAGCTTATATAAAAATAGCTATAATTATAAATATAATAATAATAATAATAAAAAATAAAAAAGTATTTTTTATTATAAATATTATTTTAAAATAAACAAAAAAATTATTTTATATTTAAATAACGTTTATTATTTTAAGCATTTAAATAAAATATTATTATAATAGCAAAAAAAAAACTTAAAAAAAAACTAAAAAATAAATAACAATAATAATAATAATATTATTAATATAATAAACTTAGCTATTATTAAAATATTTATAAAATTTTTAAATTTAACTTTTTTAATAATAAAAAATTATTTAAAAAATAAAATAATATTATAATAAAAATTTAAAATTTTTATTAAAATATTTAATAGCTTTAAAAATTAATAAAACTAATATTTTATAATTATATTTTATAGTTTAATAGTTAAACTTTAGGTTTATTATTATTTAAAATAATATATAAAAAAAAAACTATATTATAAAAAGCTTTAATAATATATTTATAAACTATATATAATAAAAACTATTTAAACTTAAGCTTTTTTTAGGTTTTTAAAAAAAGTAGTAAGTGCTAAATTATTTTATTATAGCGCTTTATATATAAAAAAACAAATAGTTAAAAATGTTTTATTATACTTTATATATTAAATAATATATTAATTTATGTTAGCTATTAATAGCTTATATTTTTATATTAATAGTTTGTTTATAATAATATTATATTTAATAAAGCAATTAATAAAACAATAAAATAGCTAATATATAATAAATTAATTATTAATAGTTATATATATTGCTAAAAAGTTATACTAATAGCTGTTTAATAGCTATTTATAGCTATTAATATATAATAATTAATAATTAGTTATATAAATAAAAAACTTAGCTATATATAGCTTATATATAGCTTGTTTTTTACTTTTATATAAAAAAATTATTATTTACTTTTTTATTTGCTTATTAAGCTTTAGTTTAGCTATTTAATTATAGTTTATTTATTTGTTTAAATAAAATATTTTATAGTTTAATAATAAATATTTTAATAAAATTTAATATTAAAAAAACTTAAGTAAAATTTAGCTTTTTAAATATATTAAATAAAAAAATAACAAAATTTATTAAACAAATTTTAAATTTTATAATTTTAAATAATAATTATAATTAAATTAACTTTAGTAATAAATTATTATTTATTAAAATATAAAATTATAATAAACTATTAGTTTATAAAATTAATAAAATAATTATTATTTTAAAAAAAATTAAAATAGTTAAATTTTTAACTATAATTAATAAACATATTAAAATAATTATTATTAATAATATTATATATTATTTTAAGCTAAATATAAACTTAGTTTTTATATTTTAATATATAAAAAAAAAGCTAAATTTTTATTTTATTAAAATAAAATATAAATAATAATTAAAAAATATATTTTTTTTATAATAATAAAATTATTAAAACTATATATAATTAATTAACTAAATAAAACTTTTTAAATAGCTATATTTAATATTAGTTTTTATATTTATTTTATTAATTTTATTTTAAAAATATAATATAAATATTTTAATAATAGTTAAACTTTAGGTTTATTATTATTTAAAACAATATATAAAAAAAAAACTATATTATAAAAAGCTTTAATAGTATATTTATAAGCTATATATAGTAAAAACTATTTAAATTTAAGCTTTTTTTAAAATTTTAAAAAAAATAATAAATATTAAATTGCTTTATTATAATACTTTATTATATTTTATATATTAAATAATATGCTAATTTATGCTAGCTATTAATAATTTATATTTTTATATTAGTAGTTCGTTTATAGCAATATTACGCTTAATAAAATAATTAATAAAGCAATAAAATAGTTAATATATAATAAATTAGTTATTAATAGCTATATATATTATTAAAAAGCTATATTAATAGCCGCTTAATAACTGTTTATAATTATTAATATATAATAATTAATAATTAATTATATAAATAAAAAGCTTAGCTATATATAGCTTATATATAATTAGTTTTTTATTTTTATATAAAAAAGTTATTATTTACTTTTTTATTTGCTTGTTAAGCTTTAGCTTAGCTATTTAGTTATAGTTTATTTATTTATTTAAATAAAATAATATAAACATTTTAAATATATAAATAATAAAAAAATAAAAAAACTAATAATAATAATTAAATATATTATATTTTAAACTAAATATTATTTATATAAAGCTTATATTAATAATAAAATATAAACTAAGCTTTATAAAAAAAATATATTAAAAAAAACTTATTTTATAAAATTTTTATATTTTAATAAAGCTAATATATTAAATAATATATTAAAAAACTATAATAAGTTTATAAAATAAATAATAATTATTTATAATTATATTAGTAAAATTTAAACAATTTTATTATAATATTTAAAAAACTAGTTTTTAAAATTTAAAATTTTTTTATATAAATAAAAAAAACTAAAATAATACTATTATTTTATTATAATAAACAAACTAAAATTATATATAAATAAAAAATTTATAAAATTTTATATTTAAAAAAATATTATTATTAAATATTTAGCTATAAATAAATATTAATAAAATAATTTATTTAAGCAAGTAAATAAACTGCAATTAAATAGCTAAGCTTAAGTTTAGCATATAAACAAAAAAGTAAGCGATAACTTTTTTGTATAAAAAAGAAAGCAAGCTATACAAGCTATATATAGTTTAACTTTTTTTTTATATAACCGATTTTTAACTATTATATATTAGCAGCTATATATAGCTGCTAGCAAACAATTAGTATAGCTGCTTAGCAGTATATATAGCTGCTAATAACCGACTTATTATATTTAGCTATTTTGTTGCTTTGCTAATTATTTTGCTAGGCTATAATACTAATATAAAATAAGCCGCTAACGTAAAAATATAAGCCGCTAATAGCTAGTATAAATTAGCATATTATTTAATATATAAAGTGCAAAAAAAAAACCTTTTAACTATTTATTTTTTATATATAAAACACTATAATAAAACAATTAAACTTTACTATTTTTTTTAAAAAACCTAAAAAAAGCTTTAGTTTAAGTAGTTTTTATTATATATAGCTTGTAAATATGCTATTAAAGCTTTTTATAATATAGTTTTTTTTTTATATATTGCTTTAAGTAGTAATAAACCTAAAGTTTAACTATTAAATATTAATAAAATAAAAAAATTAAAAAAACTATTTAAATATTAAAAAATTTAATTTAAATATTTTTAACTATTTAATATAGTATATTTATAAAGCAAAAAAACTAAAAACTAAAAAATTAATCGAATATATTTTTAAAAAATTATTAGCTAGGTTTAAAGCTATTTAAATAAAATAGGTTAAAGTTTATATGCGTATGTATGCTTTATAAAGCTAAAAATATACTTTATTTTTAACGTTAAATTTAATCGGTTAATATTTAATATTATAGCAAATTTTTATATTTGCTACTATAAAATTAATTGTTGCTTAAGCTTTTTTTTAGTATATTTTTTTTACTACTTTATAGTTAATTGTATTTTTTAGTATGTTTAATATTAATAATAGTATAGCTAGTTTAAACTTAAAAACTATTTTATTTAAAGTTTATTTTAATATATTTTAGTATAAATTATTTAAAATATATTAAAATAATATAATAATAAAAATTTAAAAAACGTTTAAATTATTATAATAAAAACAAATAGCTATTTTAACATTTTAGTTTTTTTTTTTAATTATTTATTTGTTTAAAAATAATATGCTACTAAGTATTTAAGTTTTGTTTTTATTTATAAAAATAAAATTGTTTAAAATTTTAAAAAAAATTTATTATTTTTGTTTTTTATAATAATATATAGTATACTTTAGTTATTTAGCATAAGTATTTTTGCTATAATTTTTGCTTAGTATGCTATTATATATTTTATATTATTTAAAATAAAAATTATTTTTTTGCTATATTTGTAAATTATTATTAATAAATAGTTATATATATTAAATTTAAAAATTTACTAAAAAATATTTATAAAAAAAACAGCTAATATTTTAATAATAAAGTTTATTATTATTATATAATATAAAATTAGCTTAATTAAAATAAGTTATAGGTTTTTTAATAGTTTATTAGTATTTTGTTAGTTAGTTAAATATTTAAAATAATAATTTAAATATTTTTAAATTTATTTAAATAAATTTTTTATAATATATTTTTTTAATTTTTAAATTATTTTGCTTAAGCTAAAATAGTATTTATTATTATATATAGCTTATAAAATTTTTTAAATGCAACTTTTTAAAATAACAAATTTTTTATACTTTAAAAATAGCATATAATATAGCAAACTATTTTTGTTAAGTTTAAATTTAAAGCTTTTAAGTTTATATAAAGTTTTTATTATTTTTTAAAACTTTTTATTTTTTAAATATTTAGCTATTAGTTAGTTTTAAAACTTAGCGTTTATTTAAATAGTATTTAAAATATAAACAAAATTATTAGCAATATTATTTAGTTTTAATTTTATTATATTATTAGCTTTTATTTTATTTGTTAAGTTTAGTTTAGTTAAAAGTTTAAATAAAACATTTAAAATAAAGTTAACTTGTTTTAAAATATATTAAATATTTAAATTATATTAATTAAAATATATTAATATATTTATAAGCTTAAAGTTTATTTTAATAATATTTTAAATAATTAAATTTTTTTGCTAAACTATACTATAAATAGCTTTATAATTTATAAAAATAACTATTATTTTATAATAAAATTATAATTAAAGTTTTATTTATTTATATATTTAAATTAAACAAAAAACTTTAAGTTTAATTGCTTAATATTTTATTTTTTGTTTTATAAAAATTTTACTTAAAAATATAATAAGTTAAACTTAGTTAATAAATATAATATTATTGTTTTATTTAATATTTAAGTAAAAAACTATATTGCTATAGCTTTATTTTATAAACGTGTTAATTTTAAAAAAAGTTTGCTTTTTATAATTTTAATAAACTAAATAAAATTTTTATATAAAACAGTTTTAAAAAATAGCAAAGTTGTTTAGTTTTTTTTTTATTAGCATAAATAATTTTTTTAAAGTTTATTTTTTTTTAGCAGCTATATTATTTTTAAAAAGTTTATTTTTTATATATTTTTTATTTAGCATGTTTGTTTTTTAAGTTTGTAAAAAATAAACTTTTTATTAAAACTAAAAAATATATTTTTTTAATTAAATAACTATTTTAATATATATTTTTAGGTTTTTAAGTATTTTTAAAAACTATATTTTATATATTATGTTTAGTTTGTTTGTTATAATATATATGCTTTTTTTATTTATATATAAGCTAAACAAATTAACTAATAAATATTTATAAAAAAATTTAATTAAAAATAAAATAAAGCTAATATTTTAAAAGTATTAAAAAATTTATTTTAAATAAAACAAGTGTTTTTTTTTTAAATTGCTAAAAATAATAATATTATTTATATATATATAATAAAAATAAAACAAGTTTTTAAGTTATAAGTTTATAAATTATTATATAAAAGCTAAACTATTTTTAAATTTTATAAAAGTTATATTTAATACTTTTAGTTTTTTAAAAAATATAATAACTATTTTATTTTTATATTTAAAATAAACAAATAATTAATAAAAAAATGCTATTATATTAAATATTATAAAAATAGCTTTATTTTAAATATTTATAATAATATTTTTTTATGTTAATATTAAATATATATTTAAAATAGTAATTGCGTTAAAAGTATATAAGTTTATAACTATATATTTTTTTTTAATACTTTTAATTACTTGCTATATAATAAAAATAAAGTAGCTAAAAAAAATAGGTTTTTTTATTTAATTTATTTTACTTTTTTTGTATAAAAAATTAAAAGTATTATTTAATAGTTATTTGTTTTTTATTTTTAATTTATATAATTTTGTTTAAACTTTTTAATTTTGCTATTTTTATATAAAATTAATTTTTATTTTTTTGTTTTTTAAAAGCTTAATAATGTTTTTTAATATTTAAACGTTAAACTTTTTTAAAATTTTAACCTTTTTTGCTATATAAAATAAGTTTTTATTTAATATATAAATATTATGTTTAGTTTTAATAAATAAAACTTTTTTTAGTTAATAAAGCTTAATATTTATTATTAGGTTTTAAAATAGTTTTAAAGCATTTATTGTTATATTATTTTATTAATATAAGTGCTTAAAATTTAGCTTAATATAAATAATAAAGTTATTTATAATATTATTTATTATTTTAAATTTATTTTTAAAGTATGCTTTATTATTATTATAAACTTTTAATTAATTTACTTTTTAATGTTTATTAATATTTAAGTTTATAATTATTTTAATTTTTTAATTTTATTAAAAATAAATAAGTTTATTTGTTATATTTTTATAAATAACTTATTTAGTAGTATTAATGTTTAATATAGCGTTTAAAAAGCTTTATTTAAACATTATAAATATATAAGCTTATATTAGTTTATTAACTATTTATTTAAACAAATTTATATAAAATATTAGTATTATTAACATAAAATATATTAAAATAATAATATTATTAGTTATAATAACTTTTTTTTAAATAAAATTAGCTTGTTAGTTTATTAAAATTAATACTTTTATGTTTTTTACTATTGTTATAGTTATTTGTTTGCTTAATATATTTATAGTAATATTATATGCTTTTATTTAAAGCGTTTTAAAAAAAAGTTTAAATTTTAGCTTATTATTTATTTAAGCTTTAATTATTATTTAAATAGTTATATTTTTTTTTAAGTTTAATTTAGCAAAAACTTTAATAATAAAAATAGCTTTTTTAGTTATATAAACTAGTTTTTTTATTTTGTTAACTATTATTAGCTTGTTTAGTTTAAATATTATATATTTTTTATTTTTTTTTATAAGCTATTAATAGTTAACTATTATATTAAAAGCTTTTATATTAATATAAACTTTATTTATATTTTAAATACTTAAAATATATATATTTATTTTTATATATATTATTTTTGTACTAAATATATTATAATTAATAGGTTTAAAATTAAAAATAATTTAACGTTTTGTTTTTTTAGGTTTATTATTATACTTAAAAGTATAAAATTTATTTATATTTTTTAATATAATTATATGTTAATTATTATTTTTTTTATTGTTAGCATTTAGCTTTAATATAAATTTAAATATATTTTTATTTTTATTATTATTGTTTTAATAAAAAGTATAGCTATTAAATAATAGTTTTAATAAATTTTTTAATATATTATTATATTTATTAATATTTAAGTTTAGTTTTTTATCGGTTTTTTTGTTTTTTTTATAACGGTATAATTATTTTAATATATATATATTATATATTTATTGTAAAATAAAAAAACAATATTATATTTATTATAGTTTAATTTTTATTAAAACGTTAAATGTGTAATACTTGCTTTTTTTTTACATTTAGTTATTTTTATACAATAAAGTTAGTTATAAATATATAGTTATTGCTATATAGTTATTTTATTATATAAGTAATATAAATATAATATAGATTTTTAATAACTTTAAATACTAAGCCTATTGTAAAAAAAATGCTATTTACAATTTTACTAAAACTATTTTATATAGCTGTTGCAACAAGTGTAGCTTTAAACTAACGTACGCGCTAAGCTAAACTTTTTTTTATTATATGTTTAATTGTTAAATTTTAGCTAAAAAAGTAGCAAAAAAATAGCTGTTTTAAGTTTGCCGACTAAACTTTATTTAATATGCTATATATATTTAAATTTAAATAAAAATGCCGACTATAAAAATAAAAAGTAAGCAAAGGCTTTATAAAGCAATTATTTTTTTTACTTTTTATTGCTGTCGTTATAATATTTTTATTATTATTATACCTTTTATAACAACTAGTGTAAAAGTTTTTTTTAGTAGCTTTTTTAAGTATTATTACGGCTTTAAAAAAACCTACTATTATTATTACTATTAATAACTATAGCAAGGTTTAAAAATATAGCTTTAGTTATAGCTATTTTTAAACTATTAAAAGCAGTTAAAAAACTAAGCTTATAAAATTTAAATAATTTTAACTATAACTATAAAATTTATTTTATTTTAATATATAACTTTATATATTTAAACAATTGTTAGTATTTAGCAATTTTTAAAGCTATAAAAAAGTATAAAATATAGTTAAAATAAGTAAACAAAACTAATATTAATATTGCAAAAATTAAAAAAAAAGTTTTTATTAAAGCACTTTAAAAAATTAACTAGTATATAAATCGGTTAATTTATTATACAGCGGCAGGCTAAATAGTTTTAGCAGGCTAAATAGCTTAATAGCTAACTGCGGTTTAAAATAAAAGCGCAATAAAAGCATTTTTGCGGCTACTATTTAAAGCTTAATTAAAAAGCATTATTGCTATATAAACAAAAAAATACAGGTTTAGTATTAAAAAAAAAAGCTATTTTTAGCGTTTTAGCTTTTATTATATTTGTATAAAAAAAAAGGCATTAAAAGCGTTATTAATAGCTAACTAACAAATTGCGGCTTAACAGGAAGCTTAGCTTGAGGTTTAGGTTGGTTAGTTAGCAATAAACATTTAATTATACTATAGTACGTAAAATACAAATTACTAGGTGACTATAAATAAGCCGAAGCTTAAACAATATTATATTTATAATATATTTGTTGGTTTTTTACTATTATATTAATATTTAATTAAATATATTATATAAGCTGTTTTATTAATTTATTAAAGTTATTAAGCACTATTATAAGCTAAAATTAATAAAAATAATATTATTAATTATTTAGTTTTTAAGTTTGCTTATTATTATTAAAATTTTTTAAAAAATAATATTTATTTATTTGCAATTAAGCTTTTTTAGTTTTTTTTTTTTTAATTATTTATAGCAATAAACTTTTTTATATTAAAATAAGCTTGTTATTTTTTTTAATAAGTTTTAATTTATTGTTTTTAACGTTATAGTTAATTATATATTTATTTATTTAAACTTTATTGTTTTTTGCAGCTAAAAAAAAATAAGCTTTTATGTTTATTTTATTTAAAATATTAACTTTATTTTTAATATAAACGTTTAAAATACTAACGTTTAAAATATTAATATTTAATATATTTATTTTATTAAAACAGCAAATAATATTATTTATTTTTACTTTAAAATTAGTTTTAACAATTATAGTTATATTTATAATAAAAGTTTGCATTATTTGTTTTTTATTTTAATATTTTATTTTGTTTACTTAAAGTATAGTTTTGTTAATTAAATATATAAGCTGCTAAAACAAAAAAAAGTTTATTTTAAAAAATAGTTATTAAAATTAATTGCTATTATAGTTATATTTATTGTTTTATTATAAGTTTTTAATTAATAATTAATTATTAACTTAGTTTTAAAACTAAGCTATTTTTATATGCTTTAGCTTTTTTTTTTAAGTAATTAAAAAAATTTTTAATACTAAATTTTTTTTTAAATTTAATAATTAGCTGCTTAAAAAATAAGCAAAGCAAATTGTAAACTTTTGCTATTTATTATTTTAGTTTGTTTTATTTTGTAGCTTTTATTAATTAAAAAATAAATTTAGTTTATTTATAAATAAATTGTTTAAACTAAATTTTGTTAAATAAAAAAATTAATTAATTAAATTTTAGCTAATTTAATATATTTGCAATATTAAGTTTAAACTAATTAATAATTTTTTAGAAAATTATATTAATATTTATAAAATATAATTATTAGTTAGCTTAAAATATTTTTTTAGCTTATTAAAATTAAGCTGTTTTTTTTAGTAGCTAAAAAAAATCTTTAAAAATAACTGTTTTTTTTATTTAAGTTTTTAATATATTTTTATATGCTGTTTTTAAATAAGTATATATTTTTTTAATATATATTTAGTTTAACTTAAGCATAATTTTTTATTTTAAAAAAATCTAAAAAATAAAAGTTAAAATATTTTACTTAAAATAACTTTTATTAAATTAAGCTTTTAGTATAAAAAATATTTTTAATAAAATTGTTAAATTATTATAATAGTTATTTAATATTTTTATTTTTAATAAAAATAACTAGTTTGCTAATAAGTATATTATTATTAAAAAGTTATAAATTAGCTATAAAATTAGCTAATAAATTAGCTAGTAAGTTTTTTTATTTTTAATTAGCCTATTATTTATTTTAAGCTATTATTTAAATTAATTTATTTTTAGTTTATAGTTTTATTTATATTTTTTTATTTTTTAAAACAAAAATGTTAACTTTTGTTTATATATTTGCTATAATAAAAACAGGCCGTTTTAGTTTTTTACTTTATAAAAATAAATTTTATAAAATTAAAATAAAAGTATAAATTATACTAAAATAATATAATGCTTAAAAATAATTTAGTTATTTTACTAGTAAAATTTAAGTTAAAAATAAAGTTAACTATATTTTTAAATATAATAGCTATAAAATAATTTTTTTTAATGTTTTTATTATATTAAAAAAAAAAGCAAAACTATTATTTAATAACTTAAGTAATAAACTAAATAAAAATAAACAAGCTATTAATTAACGTTTAAATTTTATATATTTTAGTAAGCTAATATTTTAGTTTTTTTAGTTTAAAATAAACTTAAAGTTAAAAATATGCTTATAGTATTTTTAACTAAATAAATAACCTAGCAGTTTTTAAAAGTTTACAAACTATAAGTTTAATAAAAACTAAAAATTTAAAACTAGTATAAAAAAAAATTATAATATAAGCGTAAAATTTAATATAAGCTAAAAAAAACTTTAAATAAAAAAATTTAAAATAAAAAAATCTAAAATAAAAAAATTTAAAATAAAAAAATTTAAAATAAAAAATTTTAAAATAAAAAATTTTAAAATAAATGTGGTTTAAAAATTTAGTATAAGCTAAAAATTAAAAAAAATATAAAAGTGTTTAATAATTTAAGCTAAAATTTATTAAAAAAACTATTAGTTAATTTGCTATTTAACTAAATATAAAAAAAAGTATAAAAATAACTATATAATATATTTATAGTTTTTAAATAAAAAAAATAAAAAAAACTTTAATTAAAATAAAAAAGCTTTAGCAAAAATCTATTTAATTATGTTTAATATATTTAATAAAATTTATATTTATAAAATTATTAAGTTATTAAAGTTAGTTATAAACTTAAAAATTTATAAATACTATTAAAATATATTAAAATTTATTTTTATATAACTTAATATTAAGTTATAATTAGTTTGTTTAAATTTATTAGTTTTATTATAATATATTAAATTATATAATAATAATTACATTTTGTAAAGTTTAAAAATAAAAACTTTAATATAATAAAACTATAGCTTATATAACTAAATATTTTGTTAAATTAAAAAAAAGGCTTATATAAATATAAAAAAGTATTACTTCTTATATATAAAAAACAAATTAAAAAAAAAAAAAGTTAAAACAAGCAAAAAATAAAATCGAAAAAAAATAAAAATCTAGTGTTTGCAATTTAAATTTAAATAAAGTAGTAAATTTAATATTAAAAAAAAGTTTTTTTAAAATTATGCTAAATTTAGCTTTAAATAAAAGTATTTAGTAAGTTATTAATAGTTATAATAGTTAAAAGTATACAATTAGCTAGCTATTAAATAATATAATATACTTATAAAACAAAAAAACTAAAAACTAAAAAATTAATTAAATATATTTTTAAAAAATTACTAGCTAGGTTTAAAGCTATTTAAACAAAATAAGTTAAAATTTATACGCGTATATATATTTAAATATATTACTTTATAACATTATTATTATAAAAATTAAAATTTTTAAAAATTTTTAGCTTATTTTAATTTAAATAGCTATTTATATTAAAAACTAAAAATAGTTTAAAAAAATAAAATTAATATTTTATAAAAACTAATATAACAAATAACTAAATTATAATAATATAATAATTATTAAATTTTTATATAAATATATATTTTTAATTAAACTAAATATATTAATATTTAAAATTATACTTTATTAAATATTTAAATATAAAAAAAACAAAAGCTATAATTATTTAATTTATAAGCTTAATAATTATATTATTATTAATGTTTATAATATTATTTTTATAAAAAAATATTTTTATTTTTTAATAAAAAATATAAAAAAATTTTTTTTAAAAAAATAAAAATTATTATTATTTATTATAAATAAACAAAAATATAAACAAATAAAAAAAAAACATTAAAAGCTAATTAAAAAAATAAATTAATAGTTAATTTTATATTTATTAATATTTAAAAGTTATATATATTAATTAATTATTAAAAACAAACTTTTATTTTATAAAGTTTTAATAAAAATTTATTATTATTAATATTATTATTAAAGCTATTACTAATATTATTATTAATATTATTATTAATAAATTTAATATTATAAAAATATTAACAATTTTTTTTAATTTAACTAAAAAGCTTTAAGCTAAATATATTAAAATATTATTATAATTTATAACTAAAAGTTTAATAATTTAAAAATTTTTACTATATAATAAAAGCTATATTTAAATTTAAGCTTATTATTATAGCTTTATTTTTTATATTAATTATAACTAAAATAAAACTTAAAAATTATAAATAAATAAAAAAAAAACATTAAATAATTATAATAATATAAAATTATAAATATTAAACATTAATTATTAATAAATAATTATATTTAAAAATTAATTAAACTATTTATAAACAAAAATTTAATAATTAAAAAATAAGTTTATAAAATTAAATAAAAACTTAATAATAAAGTTATTTGCTATAAAATATAATAAATTATTAAAAATTTTAAATAAATTTTTAATAAAAGCTATAATAAAACTTTTATTTTAATAATTAAACTAATAAATTATAAAGCTATTTTTATTATTATTATTATTTTAAATTTAAAAATTAAATAAATAAATATTAAAACTATTTTTTTATATAAACTAATAAATAAAAATATTTATATTTAATAGTTTTTTAAATTTAATAATAAAACTAAAAATGTTTATAAACTAAATAAAACTTTATATAAACTAAAGCAAACTTTTAAAATATAATATTAAATATTAGCTATTTTTTTAAAAATATTAAGCTTTAAACTATTAAATTTAAATATAAAAATATTTGCAAAAAAATATATTTATATTATAATATATATTAATAATTTATTAATAATTAGTTTTTTAAAAAAAAAATTAATAAAATTAAAAAAGCTTTATTAAAATAATTTAATATTTAAACTTTAAGTTTATTATTATTTAAAATAATATTTAAAAAAAAAACTATATTATAAAAAGCTTTATAATATATTTATAAGCTATATATAATAAAAACTACTTAAACTAAGCTTTTTTTAAGTTTTTTTAAAAAAATAATAATGTTTAATTGCTTTATTGTAGTGTTTTATATAAAAAACAAATAGTTAAAAAGTTTTTTTTGCATTTTATATATTAAATAATATATTAATTTATACTAGCTATTAGCGGCCTATATTTTTATATTAGCAGCTTGTTTATAACAATATTATGTTTAATAAAACAATTAATAAAACAATAAAATAGTTATATATAATAAGTTAGTTATTAGCAGCTATATATATTACTAAACAGCTATATTAATTGTTTACTAGCAACTATTTATAGCTACTAATATATAGTTATTAATAATTAGTTATATAAAAAAGTTAAACTATATATAGCTTATATATAGCTTGCTTTTTTTTTATAGCAAATAAAGTTATTATTTATTATTTTACTTATATATTAAGCTTTAGCTTAACTATTTAGTTATAATTTATTTATTTATTTAAATAGCTTATTAAAATAATTTAAAATATAAAATTTAAAGCTATATTTTTTTTATTTTAATATAGTTATTATTAAAAATTAAAAAAATAAAACAATTTATTTTAACTAAAAAGTTTATTTTAAAAAAATAATTAAAAAGTTAAATTAGTAAAAAATATATATAATAAATATATTTATTAATATAATTAAAATTTTAAAACTTTTTAATAAATATAAAGCGTTTTAAAAAAATATATAATAATATATTAAAATAATTAAATATTTAATATATATTATATTTAATAGTTAATTTTCGAGTTTATTGCTACCTAAAGTAGTATATAAAAAGGAAACTATATTATAAAGAGCCTTACGGTATATTTATAGGCTATATATAGTAAAAACTACTTAAACCTAGGCCTTTTTTAGGTTTTTAGAAAGGGTGGTAAGTGCTAAATTGCCTTATTGCAGCGCTGTAATACAGCATATAGGTGGTTAGAAGTGTTTTTTTGCGCTTTGCAGGTTAATTAACGCATTAATATTTTGCTAGCTGTCGGCAGCCTGTATTTCTGCGTCGGCGGCCTGTTTGCGGCTAATATATATTATATTTAAAATTAAACTAAATATTATATATATAGTTTTATATTTTAATAAATATATAAAAAACTTTATTTTAAATTATTTAAAAATAATTAAATAAGTTATATATTATTTATATAATGCTTTTGTTTTTAACAAATAAGTTTATAAAATAAATAAAACAAAAGTTATTTATAGTTTTTAATTTTTTGCTACTATTATTATAACTTAATTAAAAAATGCTTTTTTTTTATTTAAAATTAATATATTAATATACTTTTTATTTTTTTGCTTACTTATTTATTTTTTTATTTATTTATTTATTTATTTACTTAGTTTTAAATATAAACAATAACGCTAATAAAAAAATTTAATAAACATAATATATGTTTATATTTAAATTAGCTTAATATCTACCTAAGCAAGTAAATAAACTACAACCAAATAGCTAAGCCAAGTTTTAGCAAGCAAACAAAAAAATAAACAACAACTTTTCTATACAAAAAAAAAACAAGCTATACATAAGCTATATATAGCTTAACCTCTTTATATAACCAATTTTATACAACCGTATACTAGCAGCTATATATAGCTGCTAATAGCTATTAATACAGCTTTTAGCAATATATATAGCTGCTAACAACCGAATTATTATATATTAGCTATTTTACTGCCTTGCTAATTACCTTGCTAGGCATAACACAGCCGCAAACAGGCTGCTAACGCAGAAATACAGACCGCTAACAACTAATATAAATTAGCATATTATTTAATATATAAGGCGCAAAAAGAACTTTTTAACCACCTGGCTATAGCAGCTATAATAAAGCAATTAAACTTTACTACCTCTTTTAAAAAACCTAAAAAAGGCTTAAGTTTAAATAGTTTTTACTATATACAGCCTATAAATATGCTATAGGGCTTTTTATAATATAGTTTTTTTTTTACATACTACTTTAAACAGCAATAAACTTGAAAATTAACTATTAAATTAGCTTAATATAAAAGTTAAAATAATATTATATATTTATACTTTTAAAAAAATTAAAATAGCTTTTAAAAAATTAATTAATTTAGCTAATAATATTTTTAAAAAAATAATTTAATAAGCTAAAAAATTGTTTAATATAATAATAATAGCAATTAAAAAATATAGCTAATATTAATAACAATAAAACAAAGCAAAAAATAAAATAATTTTATATAGTTTAAAACTTTTATTATAGTTATTTTTAAAATTTATTTAAATAACTATATAATATTTATATTAAATTTATATTTTAGCTATATTTTAACTATATTTTAATATATTATAGCTATATTTTAATATATATTAGCTATATTTTAATATATATTAGCTATATTTTAATATATGTTAGCTATATTTTAATATATATTAGCTATATTTTAATATATTTTAGTTATTTTATATTATTTTAATGTTTAGTTTATTATTATTTTAATATTTAGTTTATTATTATTTTAGTATATTTTAGTATATATTTTAAGTTTATTTTAATTAGCTATAGCTATTAAAACTATTAAAAATTATGTAAAGTTTTTGCTAATATAATAATAAATATTAATATATTATTAATTAGCAAGTAGTAAAATAATATAGTTAATAATAAACCTAAAATATATAAAATATTATAATAATAAAATATAATAATAGTTAGTTAAAAAGTAATAAAATATTAATTAAATTAAAAAATAATATAACAAATAAAAAAAACATAAAAATAAAAGTTTTTTTGCTTTTAAACATAAAAGCCTTTAATATTATAAATTTAAAATTTTATTATTTAAATAATTTATAAAACTTTATAAATTAAACTAATATAAACTAAATAAATTATATATAAATTAAACAATTAACTATAAAATATATATTTAATATAAAAAATAATAATATTAACTAAAGTTTTAAATAATAGCAAAATATTATTTTATTTTTTTATAAATTAAAACTAATAAATTAAATTTAAATTATTAAAAAAGCTATTTAACTTTATTATTTATTATTTAAATTAAATATTTTATATTAAAAAATAATTATTATTATTATTTATAAAAATAACTAAAATATTATAATAATAGTTAAAAATTTATAATTTTATAATAAAATAAAATATATTTAAATTTAATAAACATTTTATAAAAAAGCTATTTTTTTTATAGTTTAATTTTTATTAAAACGTTAAATATATAACGTTTGCTTTTTTTTTGTACTTAGTTATTTTTATATAATAAAGTTAGTTATAAATATATAATTATTATTATATAGTTATTTATATAAATAATATAAATATAATATAAATTTTTAATAATTTTAAACACTAAGCTTATCGCAGAAAAAATGCTACTTATAACTTTACTAAAACTATTTTATATAGCCGTTTATATAATAAGCATAGCTTTAAACTTTTAGCGTATATATTAAGCCAAATTTTTTTTTATTATATATTTAATTGCTAAACTTTAGCTAAAAAAGTAGCAAAAAAATAGCCATTTTAAGCTTGCTAACCAAACTTTATTTAATATGCTATATATACTTAAATTTAAATAAAAATGCTATAAAAATAAAAAGTAAGCAAAAGCTTTATAAAACAGTTATTTTTTTTACTTTTTATTATTGCTATTATAATATTTTTATTACTATTATACTTTTTATAATAATATTACTATTATTATTAACAACTAAAGTATTTAAACTTAACAATTATAGTAAAGCTTAAAAATATAGCTTTAGCTATAGCTATTTTTAAACTACTAAAAGCAGTTAAAAAATTAAGCTTATAAAATTTAAATAATTTTAACTATAATTATAAAATTTATTTTATTTTAATATATAACTTTATATATTTAAACAATTATTAGTATTTAGTAATTTTTAAAGCTATAAAAAAATATAAAATATAATTAAAACAAATAAACAAAACTAATATTAATATTATAAAAGTTAAAAAAAAAGTTTTTATTAAAGCACTTTAAAAAATTAACTAGTATATAAATCTAAAATATAGTTAAGCATAGTTAACTTATTGTATAGCAGCAAGCTAAATAGCTTTAGCAAGCTAAATAGCTTAATAGCTGCAGCTTAAAATAAAAGCACAACAAAAGCATTTTTATAGCTGCTATTTAAAGCTTAATTAAAAAGTATTATTGCTATGCAAACAAAAAAATGCAGGTTTAGTATTAAAAAAAAAAGCTATTTTTAGCGTTTTGGCTTTAACTAGCTAACTAACAAATTGTAGCTTAACAGAAAGCTAGGTTAGTTAGTTAGCAATAAACATTTAATTATATTATAGTATATAAAATATAAATTACTAAATAACTATAAATAGGCCGAAGCTTTTATAAAAAAGCTATTTAATATAAAAATATAAATTTTTAATAAATATTTATATTTAAATAAATTATTAATAAATTAATAAAACTTTTATTAAAAAACAAATTTAATATATTTTATAATATATTAAAACTTTACTTTTAAAACAAATAAAAAAAAATAACTAAATTTAAACACTTTATTAAACTATATTTTTTTATTATATATTAAAATATTTTAACTATAAAAAATATATTAAATATTATTATATTATTATATTTTTTATTTTATATTAATTTATATTATATTAATTATATTTATATTAACTATTATTATTAATTATAAATTTTATTTAATAGTTAAACTTTAAGTTTATTATTGCTTAAAACAATATATAAAAAAAAAACTATATTATAAAAAACTTTAATAGCATATTTATAAGCTATATATAATAAAAACTACTTAAACTTAAACTTTTTTTAAGTTTTTAAAAAATAATAAGTATTAAATTGCTTTATTATAATGCTTTATATATAAAAAATAAATAATTAAAAATGCTTTATTATATTTTATATATTAAATAATATGCTAATTTATATTAACTATTAATAGCTTATATTTTTATATTAGCAGTTTATTTGCAGCAATATTATACCTAGCAAAACAATTAATAAAGCAATAAAATAGCTAATATATAATAAATTAGTTGTTAGCAGCTATATATATTACTAAAAAGCTATACTAATAGCTATTTAATAGCTATTTATAGCTATTAGTATATAATAATCAATAATTAATTATATAAATAAAAAGCTTAACTATATATAGCTTATATATAGCTTGCTTTTTATTTTTATATAAAAGAATTATTGCTTATTTTTTTGTTTGCTTATTAAGCTTTAGCTTAACTATTTAGTTATAGTTTATTTATTTGCCTAAATAAATTATAAATTTTATTTAAATATATTATTATATAAAAAACTTTATTAATAAAAAATATTACTTTAAAATATATAAAACTAAAAGTTATATTAATATTATTAAAATTATAAATTTTTTTATAATAATAATATAAATAAGTTATTAAAAAACTTTAATAGTTTTTTTTTTAATTTTAAAACTTTAAAAACTAAAATTAAGCTATTTTTATAATAATTTTAAAACTAAAATAAAAATTTAATTATATTAAATTATTTATAATTAAAATAAAACTAAAAAAAAGTTTTATATATTTATTTTTAAATTATATTTTTTTATAATAAATAAAACTAAATAAATTAAACTATATATATATTTAATGTTTAATTATAAACCTGTTTTAGTTATTTTATTAGTTTTTTAAATATAAATATTAATTATTTTAAAATAAAAGTTTTTAATATATTTAATAGTTTAATAATAAAAAATTAATAAAAAATAAAAAATAGCATATTTTTATTATTATTATTATTAAAACTAAAAAAATAAAAAGCAAATATATATTTATTTAAAATTATAATTTAATAAAAATATTAAAATTAACTTAGTTTTAAAAAATTTTATTTAAAAAATAATATATTTTTATTAAATATTTTAAAGCAAAAAAAAAAAACAACTTTAGTTTATATATAATATAATATAAACGCTAGCAAAAAAAACAAAAAAAAATGCTTACTAAAGTTATTATTAAAAGTTATAAAATAAATTAAGCTAAAAAATTTACTTTATTAAAAAAAAATAACATATAGTTTATAAACTATATATAATTTTAAGTATAAAAAAAATAATTAAAAATATAAGCTTATAATAGCTTTAAACAAGCAAATATATATAGTTTAAATAAAAGTATTAAAATTATAAAAACCGGTAAAAGCTAGTAGTTAAATACTTTGCCCTATATATATCTGCTATATAACGTAGAAGTACCACCTCATTATATTCTACCTAGACTTATTCTTTAACCTAATATATACTACACTGCATACCCTCATATACCATATACTTTAACACATCCAGCATTTGAAGTGTTCTTTTAGGGGTTTCCTCCAGGATCATCCTACAGAAGTCCCATCGTCTTACCAAGCCGAGCTGTGTGCTAGCCCCACTGAGTGTTTAATACTACATACAAATATTGGAGTATTAGTATGGAAGCATTCAAAACTAGAGGCTCTAGCATCTATAATTGGAGTCCTCTATACCATGTTTGCTCCACAAGGCAAAAATATTCACATAAACCTCATCCTATAATACGTCTAACAAGAGCCGGCCCGCGTTGTCTCTCCAAAATCTCAAAGGAGCTCAGGAGGTACATGCTCGCGCAGAATGGATAGAATCTCATTCCATGTCTCTATGTGCAACTCCTGAGACTTTTCGCTGCCAAGAAAAGAACTCATCCTACACTATGTCAGACAAACTGGACTAGAGTGATTTCTTCTAGTATGCTTTCTTGAATACTTACTCGTGGTACCTATCGTTATTCCAGAACTTGCCGTGGCTATCAGTGCCTAGCGTGGTTGCACTCACAAGGGTTCGGGAGCCCTGCTCAGCACTGCGGCCAAGAAAGAAGTACCGGACGGCCATAAGCATCCGGAACACCAAAGGCAGGTCTTTAATCATGTTGGTCTTGCAGAGTCCTGGACATGTAGCATTTACGATAATGTTGGAACCTTTGCATTTCTCGGCGACTTCCTGCACTGCATACCACGTCGCGAGTTTTACGAGATAGTATTGTTCGATGCTGTCCCATTTGCTCTCATCATTGCATCTCTGAACTAGGGTCTGCCCAGCAAATTGCAGCGCCTTATCGGGAATATCGAAGATAGCAATGCTGTCAAGGAATGAGATATAGGCAGGGTTTCCAGCGGATCCTCTGAGCTTAGGTAAGAGTAGAAGTGAGAGGAGTATCGGGGACAGCACATCGACTTGTAACGCCATCTCGTATCCATCAGGGCTCTTCTCATACGTCCATGGGGCCACGCCTCCGGCATTTTGGAGAACATGTATGGCTGGAAATCGTGCATTGATGCGGTCGACAAACGCTTTGATAGACAAGAAGCTGGAGAGATCAAGAATCTCAATAACGAAGATATCCGGCGAGCAGTTGGTTTTTTGCATTATGATGGATTTTGCTTCTTCGCCTTTTTCTTTGGTTCGTACAGCAAGGATGAGTGGGTTTGCCCCCAAGGCTGCGTATTTTACAGCCGCATGGTGGCCGAGACCGATGCCATGTGCTCCTGTGATCAAAACCGTCCTGTCCTTGAAGGAAACATTGACTGGATCCTGTGGGGGGTGCCTGGCGTCGTACCACAGCTCTTTCGTGGATGACATGATGATGTGTGAAGAAGCTGGTAAAGGCACTCAAGGCGGCGAAAGTTGGTTGGGGAAATGATGGAGGAAATAACACAGAGTCCTAGTGAGACATTCAAGAGAATAATGGCTCTACAGGGAACAGGGGACCCACTGCACACAAAGGCACGTATACTACTCAAATTCGTCCCCCTACCTCCTTTATTGCCATACTAGGTTTGATTTGGTTATTGTTTTATTTTTAGTTCTAGGCAGTTCTAGGCTGGATTCCGAAGCCCTGCTGTACATGCTCCTATGAACAGAGGTGGCAAGGATCTAGAATCTGATACAGACTGCAAGTATTGGCTAAACCTTGATATCTATGTCAACTCAAAAGGTAGTGTCATTTCCGAACATAAAGTGGCCTTCTTACAGCTCATCACGCATCACCAAGTAACGGGGACTGAATGTTAGCAAAAGCGAAGCAAGGGGGGGCTGTTTAGGGGCTGGGATAAGCTGTCGGCTATCCATATGGCCGGTAAATTTCTGAACGCAGCTTGCCCCACGGGTGCTCCCAAATCACCAATTGGAGGCAAACAGTAGTATGACTGATCATAGAGAGGCTAGCCATTATATTGTACCCTGCATTCACGAAACTCTCACTTCTAGAGCGTTAGGAGAGCAGCAACACAATAAAGGTATGGGACGAGGGGCATATGAGCAGAGAGTTATAGCAGAACGAGTACTGGCTGGCGTCAACACGCTTTGGGTATGAGAGTGGTTGAAGATACCAGTATAATACATCAAATCTGTTGAGTGCAACTAAGTTACTGCTCTTGCAAGGTACCTCTTCTAATTAGTACGCTGCACTGCCCCCTCCATTAAGTATTAAATGGAACAAGAGTACTCGATAAGTGATGGGCATGTGGTTACGTTTCTAGAAAATCATCCCGCGATCAATACTTCCATCACGGAAGTGAAAATCTTATGTCGCTAGTGGTGATAAGGGTTTATGTAATGAGGGCGTAGAACAGTATTTCATATTCAGCTAATAACCTTTTAGGGTTCTTTACGGTCTATGGTTTCCCTTCCTTCTCAGTCGGGAATTTCGTGCCCTATTTGTAGTCGGAGGATATACGTAATTCATTCCAAGGGATACACTTCCTGAGACAGCTGAAGTCCTAGTTTCTACCTAGTAGACTTTATACAACTAAGAAGGTCTTAGTTGGCCTAGAATGGTCTCTAATACAGGGCCCTTATTGGGCAGATGTGGCATACAGCCCGTCGGTTTATCTGGAACCGTGGCTCTTTGTCGTGTGACACTAGCGAATGATCTTTAAACCCTGCGCTAAGCGCACGATGGCTATAATGGAATAACCGGCAAAGGTGGCTACGTATCTAGTCAATTACAGCTTGAACAAGGACAGACTTCTATATAAGCCGATATTGATTGTCGCCAGCTCTGTAGTGCACCCTCTATGTATAGGGTGTGCGATTTATCCCGTCTTCTTGAAAAGAACAGACATAGTCATATCGGGTGCTATCATTATCCCAGTGGGCGTGTCAGGGTCCGGCCGAAGTTTTCCCTGGTCAGGGTACTTGAACTCATAGTGCATCAAGAGGTGAATGAAAATGAGCTTCAGTGAGTCTTGAACCATGAAACGCCCGGGGCACGCGTGCGAGCCGCTGCCCCAAACAAGCGAGTCGGCTGTGGATGCGAAATGAAACTTTGCTGCGTCGATTTCTTGCCGTTTACGTAGATGTCTTTTGGGGTCAAAGGCTGAAGGGCTTTGATGCACTTCCGCGTCAAGGGTATACTGGTAGGTTGGAAACGATATCTGCGTCCCAACAGGTAGTTTCAGGCCGTCCTTGAAAACCCAGGGCTTCATGACCACGCGGTTGACAGTGGCTTTGAGGATTAGTCTCGGAGTTATGAGGTGCCATCATTTAGACTGACACAGTAAGATGGAGGAAGGGAATTGAAAGACTGAAGAATTGGAGACAAAGGAGATAGAACATAAGTATATTAACAGATGAAACGGGGCGCCTTACTTTGCATAGATGAATGAATTCGTATAGTCTCTGTCATGAAACTATCCATGACTCTCAGCTCACCGAGTTTCTTGCGTGTCCAGACTTGATCTTTGCCTCCTTGGACCTTTGTGATCTCGGATTTGATCTCCGCCAGTGACTCTGGATGATCGATGAGATCGAATAAAAGCCAGAGCGCGATCATAGTAGTTTGATGTGTCGATGCAACCGTCATAACAAACAAATTTTGTGCAAGCTCGTCCGAAGATAGACGATTATTGCCTCTTGCAGTGTGCTCTTCAATCAACCATTGAATGGCATCGTGGTGCTTTACCATGGTATCTGACTTCATTGCCGCAGAGCGCTCTTGTAAGATGGAGTGTAGTAATTTAGCAGCCCGGCCACGGATTTTGCGCACTACTTTAACGTCTTTATCAATATATTTTGCAGCCCAACGGAGCGAGGGATGATAACCGGTCCGCACACTTCTCGTAGCCTTCATCAATGCGAGGAGATACTCCGACGAGAGTAACGCCCATGCAGTACATAATTCTGAACCAACTAGCATCCTCGCTCCCATGCGAGCGAAAATACTCATCAAACTCATATAAGGCATGATTGGCGTCCATTCTGTGCACTTAATGTTAGCACCAAGGTATAGCTACAATATCGAACGTCACAATTGCTCAATCGGGATTGCGCGTCTACCATTACAAGGTGGCATATTGTCGGCAAAAGCCGCGATGCATACATGGTGGAGAGGCTTAGTGAGATGATCTTAAGGCAGACTAATCAGTTTGATGGTCCTCGTGGTGGAGAGTAGCCTACTACCACTCACCGAGAGCGCGATTCAGATTCGTTTTGGCGACATGCTGAACCTCCTCTACCATTGGCGGACCGCAGCTGTATTGGACTAGACCGAGCTATTGATCTGGTTATTCAAATAGAGGGAGGAGACTAAGATGTCAAAAATACTAACCTTTGAAACATACTCTTGGGCGCTAAGCTTGCTTTGCGACGCATACGACACCTCATCGAGATACTTCATGGGAAGCACGACGAGCGGGCTAGTTGGTTCCCAGAGATTCGGAATGGAAAACGGAAATCCCCTTTTGCAATACTAAATGATTTTTTTAGCCCTATCTCCCCCAGTCGATGAGTCGGTTCAAGTATGAGTAACTTACATCATTGTATCCTTGTTCGATAAGTCTTCCGGTCTCGGTAACGTATCTTGCTGGCGATTTGACCCCATCGATATCTACTTGAGAGATTCCTGGGATTTGCGAAGGAGGTGTGGTACTACGCCGATAGTACCAATATAAGAGCACCGGCACGGCGGCTCCGACGATAAGCGACAAAAGAGAAGCCATTGCTAGCAAGCAATTTGAGACTGTCATTCGAAGTCGGTTTCTAGTTTGCGACTACCTATGGGTAGCACGTTGATACTACATAAAGAGGCATCAGAGGAGCTGAAACAAAGGATAGTGTGGCCTAGGGAAACGGGCGTCTCTATTCCAGTCCATCCCTTGACGCTTTGGCGGGCGTTGATTGGCTGCTAGGATATCGGATATCACATATATTTTTAGATCTAGATGTTTGATCTATCCATTTTCCATTTCCCTAATGCTAAGGTCGCAAGATAAGCAGTAGAGTACTTACTATACCATAGCTATAGTTATTGCCTTCTTACCCTAGTACTAGGAAACCTCTGGCTATACCATATCAAACTCTTCAGAGATTTTCTCCATAACACCTTTTTCATTATGGTTTATTGCGATGAAATCATTGCCTTCTACTTAATTCCCTATTTAAATCTACCATACACCAAAATGTAAGGTTTTATCTACGAGCAAAAGGAGCACAACCCAGCCTCGTCGACGATATAATTTATGCCGATGTCGTAAAGATTGTGTCAAAGACCCGGTTTCCCTTCGACGAATAGTTTGAAACATAGTAATCGCCCCACGGTTGCATGAAAGTATCTGTCATATTATTAGCACTGCGACCATTCGAATCTAGAGATTGTGTATGGGTTTTCTCATCAACTCTCAGAGAAGAAAAAAGGGGTAACTTACCATAAGTTGTCTGGGGCTTAGTCCCACAGAGCCAGATGAAAGTCTGATTGATCCCTTCGTTAAACTGCACCTTCGGGAAAGCAGAAAGGACAGTATCGTATTCTTGCTGCGTAATCCCCGCCGACGGGCCATAAAAGTCCATGAGAATTCCAGAGCCAGTCACGGCAACGGTATGCTCTTTGTACTTGTAAATGCTATCCTGGGTATGCAGAGCAATGGAATCCCAAACTAATTGGAGCCGGTGGCTATCCCATGCTTTCTGGTCGTGACTATGGTCACGAATGAAGTCGCGTGCTGCGATCGCACCGTCGACTTCGAAGCGGCGGTCCGAACTCACTGTCGTCGAATTGGGCGTCTGGTCCCAGCCTAGATCATGCAAGATTGCTGCCAAAGCATGGGCCTCGGCATCTACGGTAGCCCGGAGAGTGTCATTGTGAGCAATGATGAGGGTTCCGTAGACTATGACTCTCTAGTTAGCTTGTTACTAGATCTATATCAAAAACAACCGCATGCTACTTACGCCATCCACGCACAACATGATTCCACACAACGTCACTGCTATGACTACGTGCGAATGCTTGAGCTTCGCGCACGAGCTCGGTATCAACAACGGTTACGCCCCCGATGGTTCGAGTGGGATACGTTGTAGTATTTGGGGCGGCGCTCGGAATGTATAGTTGCGTCGAGAGCGACGCTTGGAAGCCCAGGAGTAAACTGCGGGTGATCGTAGTGTATTTCATCTTGGATGTCAAGAATTGTTGAGAGTAGCGAGTCTGTTTTTAGTCGTCTGTGAAGTTATGCTTGTGAAGTACACTTTGATCAGTATGCTAACGACTATCTCATCGTTACTTATACTCCACGATGCGGTAGGCATATTCAACGGAGAAAGTGATGTGCATCTGATTACCAATAGCCGATTATGAATCATTGAAGCAACGTTTGGCCCATTAGAAGATTAAGTCAAAATATTCTTGCCACTAAATAGAGGTTAGGTAGCTCCGCTGCCGTTCGGAGATTGTGCATAGCTTCATCTTCCGTTATTCTCTGAGTTGCGGTATAGTGTATTAGTCAGGCTGGTCTGCTTGCCTTGTATAACCTCACTGATCACACGCAATTTGAACTATATTCTCGGGATTTGATGTGGCTGCGTTCTCAAGGGTGTTACGTACCATTTTGCTGTAGTCGTGAGATAATGCACAAACAGCTCGTGATTGATGTATCAGCCAGGTCTACACGTTATACAATTATATAAACGCCATTGTGTTCTTGTTGCGAATTGGTCGCTGTATCAGGTTGGGGAGCATGTGGTTGTGCGCCTACGAGAACGAAATACGCGTACTTGTACTAGGATAGTCTTATCTTTAGGCGAGGGAAAAGAGTTGCAACAAGTGAGAAAGTAAAAGTTTAACCCTTGCACCAGCATAGGGATTAGATACCGTACTAATGATCCAGGCGCGCAATATAGGTTGCCTGGATGATGGGCTCGGGATTTGATAGTTGGCATAAAACACTCGTCATCTCCTAGATAGGGATTTGACTAACGGACGTGCCGCATATATGCTGTGTAAGACTTCGAGTTATATAATTGACTCAATTCCCCACGAGTTAGGTAGAGCCTTTGACGGTGCCTTTGGGGAATTACCTAGTTGGAGTTGCCTCCGATGTAGACCGGAGCTTATTTCAAAGGCTCGAATCGAATCACAGTGCTCAGTGCTCAGTGCCGGTACATGGTGTGGCGTATGAAGTGGAGCAGCCACAGCCACTCACAGCCACTCTGTGGCTCAACAAAGCCGGTACGGTACTTGTGTATTTTAGTTTGTGAACCAATTTGCGCGTCAGATACTCCGTACTGCCATATCATTCTAGAATCTAAACCTATTCCCCGCATACTTTACAACTGATTGTCTGATCTAGATCTAATTGTTACCAGAAAATAAGAGTCACTGCCTAAAAACGCCAGTTGCCAGAATATATAAACTCGCGGCACCATTGTAGGTACTGCAGAGGCTGCTAATTACCTCCGCTACTCCAACGGTACAAAGAAACGAAACCGGTTGTTCGGGTCGTATTTAGTCTTCAGGCCACGAAGTTTCTGCAAGCGCCACGAATCGTAGCCATAGATCGATTCGACTGACTCATATGACGCTCCAGAGGCGTAGTTCACGTAAGTATCTGGTCTGCGCGACGCCTTACCGGCAGTCCACTAGAGAACTCGGAGTTAGTTATCGCCATTTTCAGCATCATTTATGAGGATCTTAGAAGTTTCAAAACACAGGATTCGCCAAAAAGGAAAGTCTCAACTCTAGAATCAGTTGAAACAGGAAGAAAATAGCCCCGAGATGCACTCACGAGATCTGTTGTCTCCTTTGCCCACATCCTCATCGGGGCTTCGAGCGAGGTCTGCAGGACCGCACCAAGGAAGAGCCTTGGTTCATAGCATAGATTGTCAGTCTAATTGCTTATAGACGGGCCACGGGATCTAAATCTCCTAGGAACGACCTTTACTTACACGATGTGGTTAGCGGCGCGATGACCGTATGCCGTAGAATCGGAAGCAATAGCTTGGACTGCCTTGGTCGAGTAGCCCTCGTGAACGAGGTTGACGCCGGTTCCAATGCCTGGATACTTAGCAACATAACTGTTGAATAGATTGTAGAGTTGTCGCTCGGTGGTTACGTTGTAGGTCAGGAGCAGATTGCTGGATACAACAAAGGGGCCATCTTGACATTGAGGCCCGCCTTCTTGTGTTCCTTCAACCACGGCAAGTTCGGGATATGACACATCTCCCACTTCTTCGTAGGCGGCCCCAATTGCGTTGAACGGTGCCAATAGTGCCTCTGCATCTTTAGCAGGGCCGTGGTAAGCGAAGGTCCACGATAAAACGGCCTAAGTCAGGTTAGAAATCTGCGTGAATCTCTCAGGCCCGAAAGGGAAAGGGTGCATGGCCAACCTCAGTGGTGCTGATACGAGGGTCCATAGTAAACGAGCCTCCGGCATAGCTCATCAATACCGGCGTCGTTCCATGGTCACGGGTATGCAGTATGTTCAGCTGCTTGAACACCTGTTCGAGCTTGTCTCCTGTCCAGGTATAGTTATGGTAATGCCATTTGTTGTATGTCACGGGATAGATGTTGACCTTCGCGCTGGTAACGATAGCGAAGTTATGGCCTGCACCTCGCAAGGCCCAGAATAGGTCGGAGTGGCTCGTTGCGTTTACGCCAATTTGTGAACCATCGGCAAGAACAACATTAAAGTGAACTATGCCGTCAGCGACGAGCCCATGTTCACCTTCCAAGCGTCCATGTCCACCTCCGAGAGCCGGCCCCATTACTAGAACACTTGGAGTTAATTATCACCATTTTGAGCAATGGTTACGTGGCTTTGAAATGTTTCTAGACGCGACTTTCACTGAGATGAGAGCCCATACTATAGAAGTCGCCAAAACAAGAGGAGTCCTGAAAAGTACTCACAACCGACACAGTAGGCGGCTCCAGTAGCTAATATTAATCCATGTCAGCGCTGGTAATCGCAAAGACTGTCTTTGATATAAAGCCTAGGGGCGGGCAGCTTACACGTGAGGTAACCCTGATCCCAAAGCCCGTTGATGACTGGGCCAGCGTACGCTCCGCCTTGCAGCATAGCTGTTTTCTCATGTTCATTGATCGTCATGCCTTGAAGCAAGCTCATGTCTATTTCTAGCCCCTGGAAAACGTTCAAGGACGTAGTGCCACCATGGCCCCGAGTTCTCGCTAGAAATTCGACGCTGTTTGCATTGCAATATTTGACCTGTATTACCCCTTATCAATAATGTGTTTAAATTGTAGGCATCTACAATAGGGCTTACAATCTTGGCCACGTCCGATTCTTGTGCAGGCTGAACTACTACTTGAATATTCGGTTTAACATACTCAACCCATCGCGATGTTGCGTTGGGGTATAGGGAACTTGAAGGGCCAAAAATAACTGCACCATTAGATAAGACAGGGCCCAGTTCGCTCTGAACTTTGGAGGATGTCAAGGTAGAACGCGTGATAGGGTGTCGCTGGAAGAGTTGATACACATCGTGATGTATAGGAGACCCAGTCACAAACGTCTGACAGGATATAAGGCAAGAATAGGCTGCGAGTAGTGATGTCAGAGAAACCATTTTGGCCAGGAAATTGATGTGGTCCGTTTGAGATGGACATCGTGATTCCCGATCTTGCCTCCCGTGCTAGTCTTTTTATATAATAATTCGAGGCTCAGGAGCCCTCAATCCAGATTCTAACAATTTAGGATTGCTATCCATCTCTAGTTCAGGGATGTCTTGAGGGGTATCATGCGCTAGCATCACATCGTAGCTCATAGCCCCCTGACATGGACTGAGTGGCTTTAGCTCTAGCTAATAAGTAGCTACCTAAACGAGGCTGGAGCTGAATCCTGACTGATACAACGTGACCTTAACATAGGGCTTATCAGTTTTGGTTTATTCTGTTTGGGATTCATATCGGCGTTCTTACCGATATTAGATCAAATGTTATATTCTTAGACTTGTGCGTGAATAGATTCGTGTAAGCCTATCAAGCCTAGATGAGTCATGATAACTCGCTAAGGACCTGATTCGTATCGTATGCGATGAGGGCCTTTTGTCCAAAGAGGAGCAATTAGTCTGGCATTCTCTGTTAATTACAAAATTGGATGTAATGCGCTTGACAGGGACCTCGGCGAAAATGAAAATTCACGAGAGCGAACTTGTTTAGTAATTTTTTGACGTATCCTAGGTATATCAAGCCACGATCTAGGTAACCATGAACTTAGCTACAACCGAGTGGATGAATCCAGCGTACTGGTACGGCAGTACTAGGTTTAGATAGAAGGGTAAGCACACGTGGCTACCCGGTCATCATCTAGGACGTCCCGTTTCCATATGTGATATTTTTAGAAATTGTAACTTAGGGACGGGTAATGCCATATCAGCTGAATTTCATATCGTGATCGATATCCCGATTGAGGCTCCTTTTGAAGCCACACGCACTATATAGCCACAGGTGGCTACGGATTATATATTATAGAAACCGTGTTTAACGATACTCGCGTGGCTATGCTTCTGCTATGCTTTTGCTAGTCTAACGTTCATATGGTCGCACTCGACTTTCGGTCCTACTGTTCTTCCTAGCTGATTGGCTCATTAGGCGAAAGTGTAACTCTGAAAAGGCCTCGATGAATGCCTGGATCTGACACCGTCTCTCCTGTGTACTTAATGATATCGGTTCTCGGAAGTTTATGTGTACGTTCCATTGCGATCGCTTCATAATTAATGATTATCTTACTGCAATATAGTATGGGAGTGAAGTGGTTACGTTGTGGTTCTCATTTCTATGCATTTAATATACTTTAGTCTCTAGATAGTAGTACGTTTGAATTCTTCAAAACCGTGTGTTATTTACAGATCCAACATTCTAGTTATATCACGGGTTCTTTAACGAGTAGTAAACAGGTATCATAATCTGCCCGTTTCTCGCGGCTTTCACCACTTTCAGCTGTGTTACATAGAGGAGAATGCTACGTATGGGATAAGCCAAAGGGGGGAGTAGATTTCGTAAAAGTTGGATCCTATCGTGTAACAATAAGTACTCAAGGCGATGTAGGGCGCCAGGGATATAGGTCCTAAAGGCACACTTTCTCCCTTCCCTCGAAGGAGGCAAAGGAGAAATAGGGGAGCTGAGCGGTAGGTCTAGGTGGCTGGCGAGTTGTGTCACACTCATTCAACACTTTTAGAGAATAAAGCCTTTTACGGCCTAGAAGTAACGGAAAAAGTGGCAACAAATAGCACTGATACCAATATGCTATTACGGATGGCATACAAGCGTTTAGATGACATGATGTACTACTGATCAACTATCTCTACCTAGAGAGGCTGAATGGAGCCTGAACATCACAAAACCATTATTTCAAAAAATAAGCAAGGCCTAGTATGTATGATGTTTTCAAAGTAATAGCGAGTCTATTTTGAGTAATAAAGTAGAGAGCTTTATTGCCGCTTAGCGAGGCTACGGTGGAAATGACAATTCAGGTTGGTGATATGATGAAAAATGTGGGGGTGGCGATTTTCGCTTGCATACGTGGACGTGAATCCCAGGTCAATGTTCGTTGATCGCTTCGCTTAGGGAGGTGGTGCATGGGCCTTTCTGGACAAAGAAAAGTGCGAGCCTCGGACCCGTAAGACTCGCTCTCTACAAAGTACTTAGCCTATTTAATATTAGATACCCAAGTAGTCAAGCATGATCTACAGGGGTATAACCAACATATAGCACGTATCTTGGTATCAAAGACGTGAGCAGATCTCACACCTACGCTAGGCGTGTGAGGCGTGTGACGTGCTGCATGATAATGGAATCTGAAGGATCGTAAGCTCGGGCTGGAAGGATGTCATGCAGTGAGACGTCTAACGAACAAAAACGGCAACTTTCCCATATCCTCTTTAAAGGCGTTCTATTGGCTCAATCTTAAATGTTAGTTCAAGCAGTGTCTAAGCCGGTGTCCTAGGATTTAGCACCCGCTAATTGCCGAGCCTCAGGTCATATCTTCCTATTGCCCAGTTGAAACTAAACTAAACAAAACTCCGAGTCCGGCTGTTACGCGGGGGCCAACATATCGACGGATGATTAAGATAGAAGATCTGGTACATGATGAATCGAATCGAGACAATGTGCTAAAGTCAAGATGCTTAGCTAGGAGAGACTTACTAGTAAAGTTCAATACACTCTAAACATATACTTATTAAACTAGAATAGAATCGGATTCCTCAGACGGGATCAATCAATTTGTCATATCTAATAATATCCTCTAAGTGAGAATAACTACTCAACAAGCCAGCTATCCCGAGCTACAAGTACCCTATCAACTACGATCATGAGTAGCTCAACTCTTGCCATATACAATCAGGTTAATCAAGAGATTACGCTTGGTGACGAACACCAAGCCTTTTGGTGGAATGCCCTGGCCCGCTCTCTAGCCACACTACTGGCAACCAGCAACTACAGCAATGAGGCACAGCTCTACTATCTCCGTTGGTTCCACCGCTGGCTTCTGAGGTCGCTAGGACCCAAGCCAGTGAACGGCAAGCCACACCATGCCTCGACTTTCACCTATGACGGGTCCCCATTAGAGTTCAGCCTCAACTGGAAAGAGAAGAAAGCTGATCATACTATTCGTTTTACGACTGAGCCATGTTCTCTAGAGGCTGGGACAGCTGCGGATCCCCTGAATGACAAAATGGCCAGAACTATATTGAGCGAGATGGCCAAGGAAGTCCCCGGGATTGATCTCGCACGCTTCGACCTCTTCCTGTCGGAAACAGCTGTGCCGGACGAATCCATAGATGAAATGTTATCTAAACTGCCGCCAGGATACCCACGAGCCCGCGCTATAATCGCATTTGATCTAGAGCGTGGCACCGTTGTGGCTAAGGCCTACTTCAACCCCTTTCTGAGGGCATTTCTTGAAGGGCGGCCGACTAAGGACGTCGTTTTCGACGCGGTTCGGAAATGCAAGGGGCCTGCCGGGTCTTACGACGCCTCTATTGAGCTTGTGAATGCCTATATGGAGTCATGCGACTCCAGAGAAGCGCCTCAGGTTACATTACTATCCAATGACTGTGTTGCCGATTCTACCACGTCAAGAGTCAAGGTGTACTTCGTGGCACCCGTTCAGACTCTTGCGAAAGCCAAGGACGCGTTTCATCTGGGAGGCAGACTCTCCGGACCCATGATTGAAGGGAGCCTGAAAGCCATCGAACGCTTCTGGTGTCATCTCTTCAATATTAGTAGCACAGATCCTGATCTCTATGAAAAGCAGGTCCTGCCTGTTGGAAGCACTTGCATCTTCGTGTTCGAGATGAGGCCCTTGACACGCGGGCAGACAGAACTGAACATGGAGGTCAAGATGCATATGCCAGCTTCATGGCTTGGTGATAGCGACACCAAAATATGCGAAATTATGTCTTCTTGGTTTCAAAAGCACGACCATCCCAACCTTGCTACACGCTATGGGCCGGACTTGGCCGCTACGTTGTAAGTCCGACTACGATGTTCTTCGGGGTTTATTGAATCACCTTTACTAACGTTATGATGAATAGCCCGAAGCACGACCTTAGTACACCTGCTAAACTCACCCATACTTGGGTTTCACTTACGTGGACGGAGAAGACTGGTCTCTATATGACTATGTACTATACTCCAAAGCTTCCTGAATTCTACTTTCTGCCAGAGAATTAGCTACTAGAAATCCACTCATACTCGTTAAACCAACTTCACGATTGGACGTGTGTTTGTGTTGATGGATATTTAAGCCCTTGTCGGCACCCTTCTCTCGTAAATATCCAAAAAAAGACTAGCTGCACGGAAGATATACGAGAATTATTTACTTCAAGTCTTTCAAGACCGATAATCTGTTGTCGTCACGAAATAATTTCTATCTGCTAAGCAATATTAGAGGCTAATCGTTCAGGTATACTTTCATTATTTACATCGATGCTACCGACGAATCAGTAGGGACTCAGATGGGCTAGATTTCTCCAGGGGATATAAAAACCCCAGACATAGTGTGTGCAGTGGTGATAGATAGTGAATATGGATATGGAAAGGGGGTAACTATCAACTATGTAGTGGTGAAAAAAACCCCTTTCAAGTGATGAATACGTATCATGTTTGAGAAATAATTAATCTTTTTGTATGAACATCAGAATTATGGTATAGGATATCTATAAATACGAAACTCTATGGAATATCTTGCCGGATAGCCCACAAGACGCGATGTAACCAAGCCAGTTTTAGATCGCAAACCGTATGCTCTAGTAGAACATGGCACGAGATAAATTCGAAGTCCTTCTAGTAACGGGATTAGACTTCGACCCCCTTTTCCGTATTCTGTGCGCCGACATCCTGTTCCACTTTAATTTCCTCAGGTTGTGCAGTGGGGGTTGCCTTCTTTCGAATATCGTTCCAGCCCATGCCCCATGCAGCAGCCCATGCAAGAACGCCGGCTCCAGCGCCCAGATAGAATGTATAGTCTAGGCTTGTAGAATAGGCGATTAGGACGTTTGGAAGATCTTGCATGGACACGATTCCTCGGAAGTTGGTTGCGCCAGCAAGAACAACGGCGTTGGCATCAACGTTTGGCGCCTTTTCGTGGAGTTGGGACCGAAGGCCAGTATCGAATAGGACATTGAATAAGGTGAGGAAGATAGTTGGTCCGATGTACTGGCACCATACCACGAATGCTGTTGCTGGGGCCACATGTTTTGGCGAGACGGATGATTGGGTGGTGATGATAGGCTGTTATATGTGAGAATTGGGCTAGGGATAATGAAGCAATAGATAACTCACCGCCTGTAGGGCCACGCCACGGCCGAAGCCGGAGAGGATTGAGAATCCGACCCATTTTCCGGTTGATGTGCTAGGTTGCAATAAAGAGAATAAGCCACTCCCTATGGCATTGATCGCACATCCCACGAGAGCGAATGGAGCTGCATAGCCTACTTTTTCCACTACAGCTTATGTTAATACGGTACTAAACGATCAAAAGGAGTCCTTGAGGATCTTACACAATTTGCCGCCAACGACGGCTGAAACGAGCTGTGGTAGAATGATTGCTAGCAGATTGACACCGCTCTTGATGGCACTGTCATTATGGACGGCCTGGAAGTAAATAGGAAGGAAGTATAAAGATCCATATACAGTAGCGAGTAAGAATGCGTAGTTAATGCCGCTCGAGAGGATCTCTTTCTTCTTGATGATAGGGAAAGGCAGAAGACCGGCCTCGCCCTGACGATTGTTCCAAAATCCCCTGATTTAACACTAGAGTCAGCAATGGCTAGATTACCCGAGTTTCTGGAGATTTCAGGGGTAATAGAAGCGAAAAGAGAAACCATTTATGGTCATTTGTAGTTTTAGAGATGCTAAAGGGGTAGTACGAGATTCTAGGGGACTAACCAAACGATGAAGGTGACGCCGGAACCGACGAACAACCCGATAACCTGCGATGAGTACCAATGGAATTGGTTGCCGCCGAGCTGCAATGCGAGGATAAGTTCGACAATAGCTGAGGTAAAAAGAGCAAACCCCAGCAAGTCAAAGTGGCGATGAAGGCTCTTTATAATAGTCACAGGGTTTTCTTTGGGGAATTGGTTGGGCACGCGCATGAAGACGAGGGGCGCAGCAACTAAAGCCCCAAGAGGGAGGTTGATGTAGAAACCTAGTCATATATTTAGTTTCTATGTTGAAAAAAAAAAGAGGAATTACACTTACACCATCTCCAAGTGTAGCCGGTAGTAAAGGCACCACCAATGAGAGGCCCCAAGACTCCTCCGAGTTGGGCAACTACATGCGTGCATCAGCCGAGCTATCGTGAGACTAGAGAAATAGGAGGAAAGAAAACTTACTTCCAAAAAGCATGCCTAGAATAGCTGTTGATTATAGCAAAGTTAGCTTTGGATATGGACGTGCGAGGTTGAGTAGGACTTACCAGGTCGCCTTTCAATGGGCACAGAACAGGAGAGGATTGTGACTAGAATAATCAGAGTTGGTTATCGCTATCCCCAGTGTCATTTGTGAGAATTTCGGAAGTCTCTAATCATAAATTTCACCAAAAGGGAAGTATACGCTTTAGAAATTGCTTCATTAAGAAGAAAAGAGCCTTGAGAAATACTCACATGCACCACTATTCAGGCCAGATGCGCCAATGCCGGCTATAACGCGACCGACGATGAGAGCAGCCGAAGACGGTGCCGCTCCACATACAGCAGACCCGGCCTCGAAGATGGCAAAGAATATCAAATAGGACCACTACGCCGAAGTCGTTAATGCGTGTGTACCTAGAACCGGCCTACAGCCCGCCCATCTCGTGCGTAAAGTAAGCCTACCTTCAACGTGAATTTATTGTATATACTGCCAGACAGCGGGACGAAAACGGCACTACAACAGGACTCGTCTCAGCACTCGTATCAATAGGAGTAGGGTTCGGGGAAATTGGCAGAAGTACCTTCCCAACTGATAAGCACTGCCGTACCAGCCGACATCTCGAAGAGAGTGAAACTCGTCCGTGATTTTTGGAATAGCCTGCCGTCGCAGAGTCAAAAGCCGGGGACTAGGCCGGAACATATTGTCAAAGTACTCACTGTCGATACAATCGAGGTGTCCACAAATATCAAGAAAGACGCCAATGTCAGGGAACCAAGCATCAACGCTAAACGCGTACCAGTAACGGGATCTGGGCCATTTGGCTTAGAGAGCTCTTGGGGAGCCGAGTCCGGGCTCGAGGAAGAGACCACTTGGTCCGAGGCATGCGTGATGGTCTCTTGCTCAGAGAGGGACGGCTCCTGGTACCGTGTTGGAGGAACTTGGCTTTCTGGAGATGCCTGCATAGTCGTATCGAGTAGTCAAGGTTGGCTTTCGTCATGAAAACGCCCGAAACTAGGAATTCGATGCGTGCAGGTGTAATACACGGAGTAAACCGAATGGACAGAACGTAACAGAGCGAGATGAGGTGGGATGGGTGCAGCTAGAATAGAGAGTTGTCCGCGTCTTGGCATGCAGCTGCTATGAGGGATCTTAGGGTGTAGTGTTAATGGCAGCGTCTAGGCGCCCTCGGTCAACTGCGGTTTATTGGACTTTATTGGAGAACTCTTCAGAAACGATGCGATGGATTGGTAATCGCCTATGATTTTCCTCAATGTGATGTTTTAATGTCGAAAATCCGTGTACCTATCACACATCCAGATGAGTACTTAATTATAGTATACCGGTAGTCGAATATCTCGTCTGTACTTCTCAGCCTCGGGAGTTAGGGCTATTTTACTATCCCGTCCAAAAGGACCCAACATCAGCCGTTGTAATTTGATGATCATAGGTTGCCGGAGATAAGCGTCTAATACGAATAGCCGAATAGCTCTATAGATTAGGTAGCTACATGAATACATGCCTCTCATAGGTTCTCATTGTTTGCACCGTACCGACATTGTATTGGGGAGGGTGGTACCAAGGGACTGATCGAATAAGTAGTGCCGAGACTGACAGCGACGCTCGACGGTACCTCGCTCTAGGGTCTTATGGTACCCCAGAGTCGGATCTACGTCCAGTCCGCAAACAGCTTAGTTCCCGATGCCAAGCATGTGCCAGCTTCTCCATCAGACCCACTCCTCATGCAGGTGAGCTCGACGCTAGTTTTCGAGGCAAGTGGGGCAGCAAGAAATTTCCTATTACGTCCTAGCGCAGACCCCACTAGGATTCTCCTCGACGCCTCCTTGCGCCTTGTGATGAAGTCTAATGAAAAACAACACGGAGGATGATGAGGAGAATGCGACTCAGAGGCTATTGGGAATTCAAGGCAACTTTCGAGAACAGGCTTGACTGGGATTGATAATATAGAACCATTATTAATTTTCATCTGCTTGGTAAGCGTAATAGTCATTATGGGAGGGAGACCTACGCACACCTACCTAGGATTCAGACAGCCTTCGTCTCCCTTACCACCCTCATGCTTTGTCTCACAACCGTAAACCACAACTAGCAATCAAAAGTCCCAGTGATGCAGCCGCGGCTGTATCATGTGGCGCTATCCCCACATGGCTTAGCATACATATGGAAATGCATATATATAAGCCGGTATAAGTTCGCCAGGCCAGTTGAAATGCCATCACCGCCATCCTGCAGAAACCCATCATAGCTTAGCTATTCACATTCACCATGCCTACATACGTCATAACTGGAGTCTCAAGGGGTCTGGGAGTAAGTGCACCTAAACCCTAACTAGGGATTCGAGCACTCATCTAACTTCTCTATAGTTTGAGTTCCTCACTCAGATATCAAACCACAAAGAGAACTTAGTCATTGGGCTTGCGCGAGATAAGGCTGCTACCGAAAAGAAGGTGGCCGAAGAGCTACCAGGACGGTCCAATATCCGTATTCTGACTGGCGACTTGAACGACTATGAGAGTTTAAAGGTGAGACCTCACTTGGGGCGTGAAGCTCGACCTGTTTTTGCACTAATACACCATGCTAGCAAGCTGCTGCTGACACTGCCGCCATCACCGGTGGAGGCCTTGACTACCTCATCGCAAACGCCGGCTACATGGCGCACTGGGACGCGTTCTATCCGATTGGAACTCTGTAAGTTCCTCCGATGTTTGATCTGCATGGTACTATGGGTTGACTGACGTAATTCTTTACACAGAGCTAAAGATTACGAGCGAGTCCAGGTGGAGACAACAAAGCTCTACCAGACCAATGTCATCGGCAATATAAATCTCTTCAGTCTCTTCACCCCACTCATCCTTAAGGGCGAAAAGAAAAAGGTCATTGCTCTCACAAGCGGCCTGTCGGATATCGACGTGGTTAACCAGCTTGAGCTAGACACCGGTGCTCTCTACGCCGTTGTTAAGGCGGGGCTGAATATGGTGGTGGCGAAGTTCGCCGCACAATATAAGAAGGATGGGGTCCTCTTCCTATCTATCTGCCCTGGATCGGTAGATAACGGCCACTTTGAACACCGTAAGAAATCTCTACCGGTCACTCGTGCATTAACAAGGCTGACCTAGATGTTTCCAGTTACACCTGAAGAAATCCAGGCCGTCAAAGGCATGATGGGCAAATTTTTGGCATATGCCCCTCATTTCAAGGGTCCCGTCAAGCCTACCTCCGCCGTTGGCGATGTCATCAATGTTATGGGCCAAGCGACTATTGAAAAGGGTAACTCCGGTGATGTTTTGTCGCACTGGGGCAACAAGAGATGGTTGTAATTCCATAAGGACTCCATGTAGAATAGTAACATAGTTACCGGGGCCTCCTCCTACAACAAATTTTGATTGTTCAAATAAAGACTACAAAGATCTCGACTATCTATTCAATCATGACGTTTTCTTTCCGTTCCCTTCCGCTCTTCTTTTTTTTAAGTATGGATACAGACTTATCGTAATATTAAGCATGCATACTAGCACTACGACTTCAAGACACGTGACGATTAAGATTAGCTTTCCTACGCTCTACTTAGGAATTTAGAAAAGCTGCTGTAGCTATAAATCAACCTTCTCACTGATATCTCGAGAGGGGTATCGTTAGGCGGCCCGGGCATGTTACAATAAGGACGTAGAAGAGGGGAACTTATCGACGTGCTCGCGTCTAGGGATAGTTGGTTCGTGTGAGTTAGGCTTTGTACCGTGCTGATTGGCGGTGAGTTCTGTAGCTAACTGATCTAGCGAGTTCAAATTTGACATGGAAGTTTTACGATTAATGGCTACATTGCAGCCTAAAACTCTATCTAGCGCCTTGAGCACGCTGAAATACACAGTATCTCGTATTTCACTTCTCCGAAACTAGAAAAACCCTTAGTATATGAAGCTAGTAGTCGCCCGCAGATAGTTGATTCTACCTATTGAAACAGAAGCATGTAGGCACTAATAGCGCCAATCGGTCGCCAAGCCCTCGGAGACCCGCCGAGACCGAAGCACCGAAGACCGCAAGACTCTGGCCGTACTTACTAGCTAGCTGCTCTTCTTCCTGAGCACACACCTCCCCTGCATGTCAGATCAGGAGAAATAGAATGTCAAAAATCAAAACCCGCTAGGTACGTAAATAGGACATTCCTAACTCCGAGTTACCGTCCAGTCGTTTGTAGGCTGTAAGATACCCATGCGGACCACACAGCAGAGAAAACGTGTTCCCATCAAGTATTAATTGGGATCCTATAGGTTTTTACCTAATTTGTATAGATTAATATGTCGGTAGCCCTCGAGACTTCTTCTAGACAAGAAAAGAGGGACTTGAAGTAGATTTTTGTCTATCAACTGGAACAGTCTTCCCATTCCCAAGCATTATTGCAACAATACTCCATCGCTTCTTGAGGGGAAAAGGGGCACAAAATAACAGAGGTGATACTAATTCGCTGTGGTGGATCAAAACAAGATGCTTGTAGATTTGAGATTCAGCGTCCGTGAATTGGGGCTCGCATTAGGCTCTCTGTTACTCTTTATTGTCCTTCTCTTCGTGACCCAATATGTCCGTTATGAGCTACGGATCCGCAGGATCGGAGGTGTGCGGGCGCCGACTATGGGCAGGACTCCGATAGCCGGTAAGTAGACATTCCAATAGGCTCCATGCGACCTATCTATGACTTCTATTCCTGGTTATCTGATTCTCATGGATACCTATAGGAGCCTTGTGGTCTGTAGGCGCTGTCCGGGCCTTCGCGAAACATCAGCTACTCGAATATTTTAACGAGAACTTTGACCGCGTGGCGGATTCGGGTTGCAGCGTCATTGAGGTTCAAATGGGGTCTCATGAACGCTTCATCATCACCCGCGAGCCTAAGCACATGAAAACCATTCTCACAACTAAGTTTAATGATTTTGGAAAGGGGCCCAAAGTTTATGAAGAATGGAAACCATTCTTAGGGGACAGCGTTTTCACGAGCGACGGGCAGCGATGGCACGAAAATCGTGGGCTGATTCGGCCAATGCTTCTGAAAGACCGTATCAGTGACCTAGATATCTTCGAGCGCCATACGATGAAAATGATAGGAAAGATTGCAAGTAATGGGGCCGAGGTCGACATGATGGATCTGTTTTATCGGATGACGCTTGACATAACTACCGACTTTTTATTCGGCGCTACTAGCAACAGCCTAGATTTCCCGGCTAACGACTTCGCCATCGCGTTCAGCGAGTCGCAACGCATGCAAATGGTCATATCTATGCTGGGTCCTTTTGCCAAATTCCTACCCAAAGCCTCGTACTATCGCAGCATCAAGATAATAGATCAGTTTGTCGCGCCTTATATTGACGCCGCACTCGCACTACCAGCCGACCAGATCGAGAAGATAACTAAGTCCGATAAGGACTTTACCTTTCTTCATAGCATCATACAGTACACGAGGGACAAGAAACTATTACGGGACCAGCTAGTTGGCATATTGATAGCGGGCAGAGACACATCGGCGGCAACCCTATCCTGGACCTTTTACGAGTTGTCAAGATACCCTAACAAGGTTCGCCGGTTAAGGGAAGAGATCTTGAGTACTGTGGGTAGCAATAGGCCACCGACATATGACGACCTAAAAAGTATGACATATTTGCGTCATACACTCAACGAGACGCTTCGATTGTACCCTGCAATACCGTACAGTATTAGGACGGCATTAAAGGATTCGACGCGTGAGTTGATTCTTAGCTTTGGACTTTTCCCATAGCTATCCTGGTTAATACTAATTGACACGAGCGTAGTTCCTGGTGGGCCAGGGAGACCTCCTATTAGCGTTGTCAAGGGCGACGGCATCATCTACGCCCCATTATCAATGCATCGCCGCAATGATCTTTACCCTCCAACTAGCGATAAGTTTGAAGACCCTGCTATATTTAGCCCCGAGCGTTGGCGGCATTGGATACCAAAAGCCTGGCATTACTTACCTTTCAGTGGCGGGCCGAGGATTTGCATTGGACAGAACTTTGCCATGACCGAGATGGCGTTTGTTGGTAAGTTACTCTGAACTCCCCGTCTGCAATGTCCATTTACTGGGAGTGACGGAGAAAAAGTCAACCTGAAAGCACTAAAATGAGAATAGTGATTCGCATGTTACAAAAATACGAAAGCTTCGAGTATGTTGGCGATTGGGCCGCGCAGTACCATGTTTCAGAGCTGGTGAATCGGCCAGGCCAGGGCGTTCATTTGCGTTTCTTCGAGGACAAGCTGATTTAAGGGGGGGGGTAGACTTATTGAGCCGAGTATAACATTCTGTAAACCTATAAGAGGAGCTGGGGGCGTTTTAGCAAAGCCGTAGGGCTCTATGTGACAACGTCCCATATCCCTTATAACAGATATTAAAGGACGCCGTGCTTCGCCACGTGCTGACTGGCCTGGAGCCTACGCATACATTAGGTACACATTCGCGAGGTACACACATATTACTAGATCAATCGGGTCAATTATCTGGAGCATATCAACCCGATCAATATTTACGACTACTATTTATAACATGTTCGTGTTTCCAAGGCTCTAAGGGCCTTCACACTAGACTCCAATGAATTGATTTAAGCGACATCTCAATGTACGGCGAGACTTTACTTGCGCCGTGGTAGAATCGCGCCGTTTCCGCGCCAATCATCCTGCTCTAGACACCTCCTATGCACCTAGTCCTATTATGTAATAGATGTTTTTATTTAGTGTACATATGGATGTATTGGATACTATTCTGGCCGTATTTGGGGAGAGTTCCGAGGCTGCGGCTATTGTACAAAATGTAACCGCAACGCGTGTAATCTAAATGGTGAAATACGCCGCCCCGTCAACTCCCAGACCGTACTTTCGTGTCTCGGTTATGCGGCCACCCTAACACTTCCCGCTCCGAATCAAGAGGTAGCCTTGCCCTGCTGCAAGCCTAATCATCCAGGGTAGGGCACATGTTCTAGGCACTCATCAAGGACTACCAAACATGTAAGCACTGAGCATCCAATAGCCCTGCTCGTATGCGTTTCTAGTATTGTAGAGCCTAGAGCTGAAGGTGCGCAATACTAGGGACCTTCTAGGGGGATGTGGGAGGGTATCAAGTCGAGGTATCTTGCGGTATTCATTGCCATCTTTGGTATTGATCTTCTGATTTCAACCGGCTTTTTTAAGGTATGGCTGCTCACCCTAGAGAATAGTAAGCTGACATGCAGAAGACTGAAAGGTTCCGGCAGAGTTGAGACACCCAGACTCTTATCAATTTGCTTTTGCACTTTTGCACCTGTCGCCAGGGATTGGCTTGAAATTATTGCACTGTGTTGCCGCTGACAGTACCTGTTGTGATAAATCTCACCATGGTATCCAAATCTGCAAGGCGCACCTCGAGTTGTCATAACCGACGACTCCTAGAACCTGGGATGCGAAGTAAACGCACATAGTTCTAAGCCCACGCGCTCTTGGCCCGTTGTTCTCGTGGGAAGCCACGAACTAATTGCATTTTCCGTTAATCGGCATGTGAGGTTACTGATAGCATGAGCGCCAGGGATTCGGCAGATAGCCGGTACCCTTGCTCCTAGAAACGCAATTGTCCCATAAGACCTTTGCAGTGGCCTGGTTGCTCTCCTTATACAAGGTATAAGCTTTATGCGGCTGTTGCTACGCCGCTTAGGAGCAAGAAGCCGCTTTGCCAATCAGATATAGAAGAGACTACAATCATCATCATATCATCAATATCATCATGCAGTGATGAATGGCGTATAAGAGTAGGGAAGCACCCATTATCCGCGTATTTTTGGTATCAGAATTAACGTAGCAATATGCCTTGATTAGGTCAATGTGCTTCTTGTTTAATATGTATCCCCGTTATATCGTTTGAGGTACCTTATTACTACAACGGTATAGCTGCCCCAGGAACTCCCGAAGGAATCCGATCTCCAATCATATCGGGCGGTATGATTAACTAATCAAAAGATGTCCTTTGGCCCTGAAAGTGGTTTCTCCGTCGACCACGCAATTTCCGCAACGGCGGGGTTCAACGATGACTCCTCCAGGTCAGCTCAACGACCACCACGGCAGCTGCCAGGGTCCGCCGTAAGTGATACCGGAGATGATACCACGGATGAGCACATTGCTAAAATGAAAGAGATATTAAGTGTGAAGAATGTAGACGGAAAAGAGTCCGCTGTGATAGGGGAGTCCCGCAATGCGAGACATGTGCGAATTCGGGGGTTCAGTGTGTTGTGAGAAGCAGTCCGCCTCCTCGGGGACCCAAAAAGGGGTATATTCGAGCACTGCAACGACAAGTCGGTAAGAACATCAAATATATTTCCCAGAACACTCTTATTTACCGGCCTACCATATGGATGGTTATACGAGCTGAATAAATGACAGAGGATTTACAAACTCGCCTAAATGAACAGCGCGTGGAGGAGACTACGACGAGCCAGGCCGGCCAGGCATCTCACCCGGCTCCGATATCCGATAGTGAAGATGGGGCCGGTGAGAAAGGGACCGAATTCCATTATTCTTTATCGTATTCCCTAGCTGAACCGATTCCGAACTTCGGGGATATTCATTCCTGGTCGCCGCGAATGGTCGAATCCCTGCCTGTGCTACCGCCTGCACCTCTAGATACTGTGGGAATTTCACGTCCGAGCCTGGCATTTTCTATTCCCGACATTCAAACACAGACAGCCCAAGCCTCTCCACCAGTGGAAGTCCATCTGACTCCGATGATCTGCACTGATCTGTGGGTGACAGTATTTTCTTCCAGTTGCTATGACTTACTGATAATCGCCTATAGCGACCAGCTGTTTTTCGATCGGGCGTATCCATTTGTACCTATATTACAAAAGTTTCGCTATCTTTCTTGGTCTCAACAAGCGAATAAAAGCAAACCGAAGTTATGTCTCCAATATGCCATGAGAACATGTGAGTATTTCTCAGGGCTATGGTTCTTCCTACTTTGGCGATTCCTAGAACGCAGACTTCCCTTTTTGATACAAATCGGACCTATACACTTCTAAGGCCCCCGTAAATAATACTCAATATGGCGTTGACTGACTCCGAGTGCTCTAGTGGCGGCATCATTCTCGAGCCAGTTCCAGCTCATTCGCAACAGCCTATACAAACAAGCTCGGCAGCTCTTAGACACAATTGAGACGGACTGCCAAGACAATCAGGCTTTCGCATACTCTCTTTCTATCGAGCAGGTTCAGGCGTGGATTCTTCTGGCAATGTACGAATGGATGAGCTACGCAGGTAATTACCAATGCGGCATGGTGTCTGCAGGAAGAGCTTTCCGCCTAGTTCAATTGATGCGGCTCTACGATATCGATGATCTCAAAAACCCGGGGTCAAATGCTCAAAGCCAGGATCGGGACTGGGTCGATGTCGAGTCTATGCGGAGAAGTACGTAAACCCGGACGGGCCAACTGCCCCTTTTTGGTATAGACATAGTCCAGTTACTCCTCCGCGTTTAAGGCCCGCGTTTCACGGACACGTCCATCAACGATAATCACTAACTCGAAGTTCGCTCAGCGTTCTGGTTAGCATTTACCATTGACCGGTTTACAAGCGCGATTGACGGCCTACCGTTAACTTTCGACGAGCGGCAGGTATGACTCGCTTATTCCTGATTCATACGCTTATTTCTCCATCCGACATCTTTTGCCATCGCAAGGTAGTAACGGTTAGCATTTGAGATTTAGATCCGTACCCGTCTGCCGGCTCCGGATGCCTGCTTTTCCAGCGCACGGCCCATAACGATGGGCTTTCTCTCGGCTACCATCAATGCTATCGAGAACGAAAGACAGATCGACAGCACGTCCCCATTCACTCAGTCCATTATCGCAGCAACCGTGTGCGGGAGGGTGCTAGAGCACAGGCACCAATCCCCAGTCGCTCATGAGCTTCACCTAAATGGACGCCACCCCCCGGAACGCATCCGAGACGCCAGTAAGCACTCCTCGGGGCAATTTCCCTCCTGTTTTGGTGATTTCTAGTTTTCGTGGATGGTACAGAAAATGGCAATAACTGATTTCGATTATTCTAGTGTACGAATTCTGCAATCGGCACCGATCTATCAATGCGCTGCTAGCACAACACCAAAAACTCTTATCCGTGAACAATCTTTCAGAACACCCTGATCCACTACTCATTTTTGTAGCTTTGACTGAATACATGGCGGTTTTTATGCTCTACGAGACCATTGAATCTAAATTCTTAGGCACTGAGGTGCAAGCAAAACAGGTAGCCGATGCGCTATCATCAGAGCAGAAACAGCAGCTAGGCGAAGCTGTGAACGATCTAACGCTACTGACTACCACACTTAGGCAGCTTAACCACTTTCAGGTCAGTCCGCTTCCCTCGTCGTGGCAAGTAGAAGAGAAGAGAAGAGAAGAGAAGAAAGGAGAAAACAGCTAATGACAGAATGTTAGACACATCCTCTCACACCGATACCGCTACTCTTGATCGCCAAGTTTTGCTTAGCACACAACCGTTTGCATGAGGAGTCCTACAGCACTCTGATACCCCACATTCATACAGCTCTACAGGGGCTGACCGGTCTCAACGCATTGGCGCAGATTGCCGTGCAGCTGCTAAGTAACTGAGTCGAGGGATTTCGTGAAGTATACGCAATACGATGAATGAGGAGATAGAAAAATAGAGAGGATAAGATAAACCTTGCCCTTGTTGGCTCCTAGATTTCTTTTTTAAAAAAAAAAAAAAAAAAAAAAAAGATTTCGTAGATCCAATCCTACTGATCCCACCAAGCGCTAGTGCTTATAGTGGCTTAAGCCTTTTGGTGACGAGTTCATTGCCGACTACGTATATGATGCGCTATGTCTACGAATTTCCAATCGGTTTTGGGATGTAGATATGTTTTAAATTAGATGCGCCGATTGATCCCACGCTCCGGGCCGTTACTTATGATCAGCATTATTAAGCTAAAGTAGTTGAGGCGCCTGCATAGAGCGAAGATCCCACTTGCGCAATCGGTTGAGTTTGTGATCTCTACGTATAGCTAGCTACCTTGGTAGCTATTATTCCGGTTCCCGGTCCAAGCAATACGGTATCTAGCTTATGCGGGCTGTAAACCGGTTCCTCGGTATTTTCTAAGGGAGTGGATACTTTATTGACCAGAACGTACTAGCGTATAAGTAAGTAGGTACACAGTAATCGGTTTCACGCTTGCAAGGCTTGGTCTCGCCAGAACGCGCCAAAACGCAAAATGAGGTCCCCCACAAACCCAGCATCCCGGCACCCCTGCGCATGCACCCCAGCATACCTACCAAGTGCCTGTGTAGCTTCTGTAGTTTCTCCGAAGCTTCGGTCTATTTACGCTCAAAACTGAAGTGCCTAAAGATAGGTATGCGAAGAGGCTTGTTACAGAGAATCAGCCCTACCTACTAAAACTCTACCCCACTTGCCTAGACTCCTACTGCCGTGCAATACTGCAGTGCATTAAGTAGGCACTTAGGTACGTGTATACCGCACATCAATCTATGCGCCGGAGCATACTTGGAACGGAGGAAACAGGAAACTCCATACCCCTCAGTCGGTATAACGTAAGCTCGGTATTGTGCTTGATTTTTGCGGCACGGATGCGTGTTTGTATGCCGGCTTGCGGCTAGTAATTAAGTACCTAGTCAACTGCTTCTACGTTATTCCACTGATCAATAGTAACACCGTCTTTGGCGGCGTGTACAAAGTCCAAAATATTGCTAATATCAGTCTACGTTCGGAAGCCAGGGATGCGAGATATGTTAAAAGATGGAAATTATATTGCCGTAACCCAGGTGGAAAGCTGTTTTACTTCGCCGCATTTACATCTGTAGTCTATCTTAGCTTGCGCCACTCTACTGCGCCTTAGCATATTAATTCTTACCATTATGGCCGTCGCCTCTGGTCTCTGCACAGAATTTCCAGCTCCTGGGCTACGAAATCCAATCCGATATATCACGGGGCACAATTCACAAGGCGACTCGGTCTTTCTGCAAGTAGGTGGAATTTCCTTCGTATCCATTGCATTAACTCTTGTTTATATGAGTACTTAGACAGACCATGGCGATCACCGTGATATTATGTTAGGCGGTATCGGCGCACAGAATATCTTCTACAGCAGCGGGAGCAATCCAATTGATGTCAATGGCAACGTCGACCTTGAGTTTGCGAAGCAGAAGGTTGGTCATTAGCCCGTGAATCAAATGAATCAATGTGCAAGCGGCTAATTTGTCTCGACAATTACCCACTGGCCAGCCCTCTCTCCACATTCCCAACGGGTGTGTGGTTCGGATGATTGACTTCACCCCAGGTGGGGCATCCGATTTGCATCGCGCTCTGTGTCTTGGCATCGGGACGGTCTGCGAGGGGGAGGTCGAGCTGACACTAGGAAGTGGGGAGAAGCGCATTCTTCGCCCCGGCGATGTATCGATCAACCGCGGCGCAATGCACAAGTGGCGGAACGTGTCTAACGAGAAGCCCGCGCGGATGTTGTTCACGATGCTAGACGTGGAGCCCATCATGGTGAATGGCAAGACGCTCGAGTTTGAGATGGGCGAATTGATGAATGAATATGCCGAGTACGCCGAGGGCGAAGGGCCAAACAAGAAATAGTTAGGCCAATAACGGCTACTCGTTTGTCTTTACGCATATTATCATTTATGGTGACACCTAGAATGAATAGCTAAATGACATAAATAAATTAAGTCGCCTAATTCTACTTTGAGACATTGAAAGAACTAGTTTGTTATTTATTATATTTTGAAACTCTGAATGGAGCGTCAGGAGCGTCACCCGAGCCGGGATTTAGGCTTCATTCGAGGCCATATTTCTTTTTCGGTTTTCAATGTCAACGATTCTCTGCTCCTAAGTAACTGCTACCACCAATGAGACTTAAGGACTACGTTTCTGTCGTTATAGGAGGGCTATCCAAACCTGAGCCGTAACCCCCGCCGCTAACTTACTATGGGCTATCAAGCCTGGCCTTGAGAATACATTTACACTTACAGTCTAACAATCACATCTTGGCAATTCTAGTGCCGTAATAAATACCGGGTGCGCTAGTACTCTCGGTTCGGGCCATGGACGGCTCTGACCCGTACTTCGTATATCTAGGCAGGGGATGACTGGTTTACGCGGCAAGTTGTCTTTCTTATCGGGTATTCCTCTCTGCCTTTCTGCCTTTTGCTTTTCTTTCTTCCCTCCGTCAACATTATCTATGATACTCTATATCGACATGGTACTGATTCGGCTAGAGCTTGTACACGCCGTATGCGCGTGCGGACAAGTGCTTATCCTCGTAATCCCTACTAGGTATGTAAGACTTACTGCGTGCGTAGTGCAATTATTCACCTACATATTCACACGTTTCTTCGTTTCTTTTGCGCCTGGCTCTCAAGTTAGATCTGGATGCTGAGACGTTAATGTTGCATGGCGACTTCGAGATGCAACCTCGGGGCTATCAAGCACCAACACTTGACCTACATCTGGAAATAGTGATGATCAATCCGGCGTTACTGGACCGTTTCTTACACTTCGGGTGTGGGGGCGGGTCACCAAGAAACCCAATCACTAGAGTTCCACTTGCCAACGTTCATTCAGGGAATCTTACTTGCATCATTGTAAGATGCCAAGCCTACTCCCATAGAGTTCCAGGTCTCGGCGTTGATCGATTCTTATCATATGTTGCGTACTATGCTGCTTAATTCTCACCTACCTTAGACCTTGGAGTTATCTCACGAGCACGATTTTAAGAACATGGCTCGCCAAGAATGTGGCGCCCAAGTCACAATCTGCAGTAAGCCCATGCCGTAGTCAAACTAGTGGTTATTGGATAGAACGCCTTCCATTGGGAGCTTGCCATCTCCGAGAACCCTGATTCAAGCGGGGTGACTCCGCTCAATAGGCTTCCGTCAACGACCTTTCTCTTCCCAAAGAGCTGTCGTCGTGGGAAAAACTGCGTGACTTGTCTGAGTTATCTCATACATTGGAAAAGTAACCGCCGAACTCACAGATTCAAGGCAATGGCTAGAGAGAAATTTGCACTTGTCACAGGGTATGATACTAGACAGATCTTCTGCTTCATCCCGGATGCTTACATTAGCATAGGTGCGGCCGTGGCGGGATAGGGGAAGCCCTTGTGACAGAGTACACCCGCCGAGGAGTTCATGCTATCGCGACCGTGCTTCCTAACGAGGGGTGCGAGCACTTGTCGGAGAAGGGTATTGTCTTCTTCCCGCTCGATGTCACCGATGAGAAGTCCATTGAGGAGCTCGAAGCATCCGTGAGGAAGCTTACTGGAGGCCATCTTGACATCCTCATCAACTGCGCGTATGTGAGAGCATTGGCGTTAATACAGCTAGATTTTGTTAACCTCAACTCAGGGGTATCGCCTACACCATGACGGCTATTGATACTGATGTCACTGCTGTCAAACGCATGTTCGATATTAACTTATTTGGACCCATGCGTATGGTACGGACTTTCCACAGTATGATTATAGAGGCCAAAGGTACCATTGCCAATATCGGCTCTATTGGAGGGATTATCCCTTTTGTATATGGAGGTGAGTGCGACTGGACCCTCCTAACTTGTTCCCTAACTTCTTACTGATGACGTATAAACAACCAGCATCATACAATGCAAGCAAGGCAGCGCTCCATCACTGGGGAAACACGTTGCGTGTTGAAATGGCTCCGTTTGGGTGAGTCAAATCATTGTATATGGCGATGCATATCAAGCTAACAGGAATAACAACACAAGTGTCAAAGTGATAACGGTTTGTTAATTACATGTTGCTATAAAGCTTCGAGCTGATAGTCTCTTGGCAGGTCATCTCCGGAGAAGTGAGCACGAATATTTTGAAGAATGACGCTCACAGGACACTCCCAGAAGGTTTGTTACCATTGCCGGCGTTACGCAATGATATTAGTCTAACCAAACGTCCGTCAGGGTCATATTATTCCCCACTCGCCGAGAACTTCCAACAGCACGTAACGCGTACTCCACGTATGTGTCACCCAAAGCCCTTAGTGATGTGTTCATTATGCTTACAAGATTCTAAGCCGGTGCTACTGATCGATTTGAATATGCAAAGAACGTTGTGTCGCAGACTCTAGCATCTTCCCCTCCGGCATGGTATTGGTATGGCAGCTTTACCACTGTAACGCGATTTTACGACACCTTTGCATGGCGTACTATTTGGGTAAGCGTCTTCTAGTCTCGCTATGGCGTGAAGGCTGGCTAACAATGTTATAGGATGGTATCATGTGGAAGTTCTTTGGTCTACAGAAGTTGAAGGATACGTATACAAACTCCTTAAAGAATGGAGCCTTGCAATAAAGTGGTCGTGTCGAGATATGGATGATGGTGTATTTCAATTGATCTATAGATATGTATCAACCAGACACAAACACGGAGTTTCCGATAGCTACTAGGTAACTGGTGTCTCAGTTGGCAATTTTACGCCAGCGTCCGCAAGAAGCGCTAAGCAATCGAATTCCCAACTATGTTCTCTCCCACAAACAATGTCAACTCGATAATTAGCATGTGTTAGTATCACCTATAAGTAAATACTTCGATCTACTCATTGCTATCTCTTAATATTATTAGACTTTCAATAAGATATATAGAGTGACTCCACTATAGCGTTCGTAAACAGAACGCTTAGATTATCTATGAGCTGTTAAGGTAGTCCCCCCGTCGATAATAAGACTACATCCAGTGATATAACTAGATCTAGGGCTACACAAGAAAACTACGGCATCGGCGACTTCATCTGGCACAGCAATACGGCCCATTGGCACGGCGCGCTTGATGAAGTCTCCAAGACCTTCTACACCTTCGACTGCCTTTTCCACCATCGGGGTATTTGTCCACGATGGGCAAACGCAGTTGACTCTAACACCATGAGCTGCATTATCGAGAGCTAGGGAAGTTATTCACAATGAGCATATATCATATGCCAAGTATAGTATTGATAGGTAACTCACCGCTATTCTTTGTTAAACCGACGACCGCATGCTTCGATACTGTGTATGGAAGAACCCCGGGGGAGGCAATCAGTGAAGATGCCGAAGCAAGATTTACGATGCAGCCACGAGTCGTTCCCCTGCCTGGGTTCAAAGCTGAGACCGGTTGGTTCTCTTGAGATCTCATCACAATTGATGCTTCCTTGGTTACTAAAAACATGCCACTCGCGTTAATATCAATAAACCGCTGGAACTCAGCCATGGATAGGCTTGTGATATCCGTTGTCTCCTGAACGCCAATCTATCCATGGACAAGGCGGTTAGCAGTGAAGAATTTGTGGCCTGAGCTTACTTACACCAGCGCAATTGACACAGTAGTCTAGGCGACCTAATTCTTGGATAGTTTCGCCGAAGACATTGTGGACAGAATCTTCCGCAGTTATATCGATCTTGACGGCTTTGCCTTTGAACCCTTTATTTGCAGCAATCGCTTGGCACTCGGCAAGCGCGCTACTAGCGGCCTCGAAGTCCAAGTCTGCTATGAAAATCCCAGAGGCTCCTTCTTTGGCAAAGAGAATAGCACAGGCTCTTCCGATGCCCCCGCCTACAAGCGCACGAAAGGTCATCTTAGTGTGTACGAGGAGTGACCGTGGGGGTTACTAACCTCCTCCCACTACCAAAACATTTCCATTGATATCCATCCTTGCTTATGCGCTGTTCTCTTTCGAGAAATTTTTTTTGAAATGGCCAGACTGAAGGCGATATGATAAGCTTGCGTGTATATGTGTATGTATGTTTGTCTCCTAGCCTACATATGTGGTTTAACAGATTTATTCTGGCAACCGGGTCAAGATAAACTGGGGCACGGGTTTTAGTTACCAAAGATTAATTTGCTCATTCTTTTCATTGGATTCAGGTTTCGGGATTGGATTTTCCTCTCAGATAAACAAGCGTCAGGTATATGCTACAGATTCAGGAGATAGTAGGTACTGTCGGCTGCCTCAAAATCCTACAAAGATAGAGGTTAGGGTCAGTACGGCTGCAACCAATGAACTTTTTCTGATACGAACACCTGCCTTTCTCACATAGGAATATCTTATTCAACTACCGGAGACGAGTATGTCCGACTACTTGACTTGCTCCCCGGATTCTCCGCCCCGGCACACGGCTGACCGCTCGGAGGCTCACCATGCATACTACATCCATGCTAGCAATACTTGCGTTTTACATGGATCCAAGGCAGCAAGCGTGTTCTAATTAATCTCGATTTTATTTTTTAAGGTACCCCTTGTAGAGCGGTACTTGTTTAGAGTTGATTAAAGTTTAAAGTAAAACGCCTCGTCTCCTTATCGTTATGTACCTGCATGATAGGCTCTACCTGCCCCTATACCTATCATAACAAGAGTAATAGAGCATCTTTGATTGTAGCTCCGGACCTATACAATACATTCAGTTAGCTAAGTAATGATCCGCAAGTTCCCATCGGGGGCCAAGTCCTAGACGTCTCATCGGTACTCGTGGTAGATAGGAGTGGGAGGCTGTGTGTATCGATTGCCGCATTCCTTCTCTAAGACAGCCTGGTTTCGAGAATATTTTAGGCATAGCGGGAGATGTATAGTTATTGCTTATAGTAAATCGTGGGGTTTAGCTTATAGTAACATCTTTGGATTGAAATCCTCAACGAATCCATCCCAGAGCCCCGCGTGAAGATAAATAATAGGATAGCCGTCATAGTTGCAATACGGCACAATTTCATCCTATCATATTAAACAGGACTCAATTTCCAAATAGACTTATAGATTCTAAGTTCTTCTCTTTTTACCTCGCCTCGGCTAAATCTCGAGGGCAGTAACCATGTCTGTTGACTCCTTCGTTACAGCGAGCAGTGACTCGAGTGTTGTAGTCCTGAACTGTGGGGAAGACAACAATACTGAGGGCACGGGTAGTATGGATTCTTTGGAAAGCGACCCGCCCTGTATCGTAGGAATGGGTACGATACCAAAATCTCTTGATCTTATCCTCTCATCCTATCCTCGCATAAGACACAGTGAGAAATAATAAGGATTCTAATCTACTGCAGCCTGTCGCCTTCCCGGAGACATATACACTCCTTCAGATCTTTGGAATTTCATTATCGATCAGAGGTCAGCCCAAAGCGCTGTTCCACCTGGGCGTTACAATATCGATGGCTTCTATCACCCAGAAGGGGGTAGCCGTAGCGGAAGCACAAACGTCCCCGGCGGCTACTTCATCAATCAAGATATACGCCAATTCGATAACAGCTTCTTCGGCATTAACAATCTCGAAGCGACTTATATGGATCCGCAACAACGTAAGTTGCTAGAGGTAGTCTTCGAGTGTCTTCAGAGCTCTGGTACGACAATGGACGGTATCTCGGGCTCTACTACCGGTGTCTACGTAGCGAATTTCACGGTCGACTATCAGCCTGGCCAGACACGCGATCCAGATTATATTCACAGATACACGGCAACAGGTTCGGGTGCGACAGTCATGTCAAATAGGATTAGTCATGTATTTAACCTCCTAGGGCCTAGGTCAGTACCTGATTTACTTCGCTTCGAGAGATCAGTTTGTCTAAGACGCGATACTAATAAGTGTCTATAGTTTTACGATAGATACTGCATGCTCCTCTTCAGTATTTGCGCTTCACCAAGCATTGAATGCTTTAAAGACAGGCGATTGCGATAGTGCCATCGTCGCTAGCGCAAACTTGAGTGAGTATTTTCTCAGCTATTTTCTCTCCCTTATAGCGATTTTTAGAGCATAACGGGAGCTTGGAACTGCTAAGATTCCCATGAACAATACCCAAAATGGCGATAACTAACTCCGAGTATTCTAGTTATGTCTCCTGAATTACACATTGGTGCAGCAAAAAGTGGCGTGCTATCACCTACGGGAACATGCCATACTTTCGATAGCTCGGCCGATGGCTACGGCCGCGCGGAGGCTGTAAACGCCATTTATGTAAAACGTCTATCTGCGGCACTCAGAGACGGCAACCCCATCAGAGCCGTCATCCGAGGCAGTGCTGTAAATGCGAGTGGGCGGACACCAGGTATCTCATTACCCAGTGGCAAGATGCAAGAAGTAGTTATGCGCAAAGCATACCGAGAAGCCGGCTTAGACTTCTCTGGCACTGATTATGTAGAGTGCCACGGTACTGGTACGCCCGTCGGAGACCCCATCGAGGTTGACGCCGTCGGAAGATGCTTCTCGCCGCGTGAAGGGCCGCCGCTATTGATCGGATCGGTGAGTAGTGGCATTACCATCACGAAATCCAGAAAATTAGATATGCGCTCGTGAACATGGATTAATACTAATTACCTGGCCTTAAAATGCAGGTTAAAACAAACGTGGGCCACAGCGAAGGAGCAAGTGGTCTTACCTCCATTCTCAAGGTTGTTCAAGCCTTTGAGAAGGGCCAGATACCCCCGTCGTATGGTGTGGTCAAACTAAATCCCAAATGTAAGCTACATTTTAATCCTAAACTCTTTTGTTAACATCACTGTTATCATTAATAACAATGTGCTAGTGATCCTTGAAGAACGAAATATGAAAATCGCAACCAAAGTAGAGCAATGGCCACGATCTTTGCGTCGGGCTAGCATTAACTCCTTTGGATATGGTATTTCTCCCCTAATATTCCATATAGGATACCTACTAATGTTGGCTATTACAGGCGGAGCAAATGGACACATCATCCTCGAGTCTGTCGACAGTTATCTTGGCCGGGACTCTGTGCCTAGTCCCCGTACAAATGGTACTACTAACGGTATCGTGGCCAATGGCGTTCATACTAACGGCATCCACGCCAATGGTGTCCATAATAATGGCGCCAATATCAATGGTAGTCATCCGAATGAGACTACAGAGTCAGACCGAAGTGGCCAGCGACGTCTTGTGCTGCCTATAACTGCAGCATCTAAGTCTTCACTTGAGAAGGTGGCCGATCAAATTTCGCAAGAAGTCTCACATCTGGAGAGCATAGAAGGTTTGAAAAGCCTAGCTCACACTCTTTCGAAAGGCCGCGACCATTTCCGACACCGTAATGCCATAGTAGCTAGTTACGACAACTCCCTTGGCAAATGCACGACTTTAGTGGACGATACAGCTCCGAAGGAAAGCACAAATCCATTGCTATTCGTCTTCGTATTCACGGGACAGGGGGCACAGTATGCTGGAATGGCGAAGGAGCTGTTAAATCAGAGTCGTCAGTTCCGTGACACAATTCGCAACCTCGACGCCGTTCTTCAAGCACTTCCCGCACCATATGCTCCGTCCTGGACCCTTGAGCAGACGATCCTCGATAACCCGGAAGTTAGCCGTATAAATGAGGTATCTCGTAGTCAGCCAATTTGCACCGCCGTCCAAGTCGGGTTGGTCGATCTCCTGCGGGCTTATGGAGTCCAGCCTACCTCGGTAGTCGGCCACTCCTCTGGTGAGATTGCAGCTGCGTACGCCGCTGGTCTGCTTACCGCTCCGCAGGCCATACAGGTTGCCTACTTCCGTGGTTATGCAGTTGGCGAGTTGCGTTCTGAAGGTCTTATGATGGCAGCCGGTATTGGTACTGAACAGGCGAGGTCGCTCATTGAGGAGAATGCACTTCAAGCAGAGGTTCGCGTCGCGTGCGTGAACTCTCCTGATAGCGTGACTCTGAGCGGCTCTCTATCCGCGATTGGGGCTCTGCAGTCTAAGCTACAGAGCGATAATAAATTCGTGCGGAAGTTGGACACTGGTGGGCGTGCCTATCACTCACACATGATGGAAGAGATCGGTCCATTATACGAGGAACTCCTCGCAGCTGCATTCCACGGCACTCATGGCAAAAAACAGCCCCTTTCGGCCTCCGATTCGTGTGTCTTGAGTCCTTCCGGTGTTAAGATGTATTCTTCAGTTGGTCACGCCCCTTCGGATCTCCGTATTGTTGATTCTCAGACCATGGGGCCGGCCTATTGGCGTCACAATCTCGAACGGCCAGTCCAATTCAGCGCTGCACTAGCAACTCTAGCAGCAGATCAGAAGCAGGTCCATTTGATTGAAATTGGGCCTCATTCCGCTTTGAAGGGACCCATTCAACAGATACGCAAAGCTATTGGCCTGAATGAAAAATCTCTGCCATATTCACCCACACTTGTGAGGAAAGAAGATGCCAATCTCCGTCTCAAGATGCTAGCCAGTACGCTCTTCACACGCGGCCATGCGCTAGACTGGGATTCTGTGAATGATCTCGATAGCGCGGTCGGGCAACCAAAGCCACAAATTCTCCATCAACTTGCTCCTTACCCCTGGGACTACTCAACAGGCTTACTCTGGAGTGAACCTCGCCCAAGTGTTGAGATGCGAAACAGGAAGCATCTACGCCACGAGCTACTTGGCACAGGAGCGCTAGCGGGGAACGGAATTGACTACACGTTCCGTAATATCCTACAGCCAAATGAGATGCCTTGGCTCAAGGACCACAAGCTCGAGGAACAGGTCGTATTCCCTGCAGCCGGGTACGTGGCGATGGCCGTCGAGGCAGTTTCTCAAGTTACAGGGATAAAGAAGCAGCTCAAGGAGGGCGGCCGAGATATTAGCTTCGAGTTGCGCAATGTTAATATAAGCGCTGCGCTTAACATTCCCGAAGAGAATGACAGTGCGGGCAAGGACTTGGAAGTACATACCACCATCTCTCCGCGCAGGATCTCGGGCGCTAATGTTTCGATCGACTGGCACGACTTTTCTATCTCGTCTTTATTTTGGACTTCGGAGCAAGCTACAGTACACTGCACAGGCAGTATTCGAGTGGTCCGGGACCGGAAAGAGGTCGACAGTACTTACACTACTGTTAACAATGCCGAGGGCTTCGACTTGTGGTCCTCGACGAGCCGATGGTATTCAAAGTGGCATCAGGAAGGGCTTTGCTTCGGTCCAATGTTCCAGTCCCTGACTAGCCTGCGGACCGATAGTGCAAGAAAGCGACATGAAGCTATTGCCACAGCCCAGATCCTACCTTCACTGTCGGGCGGGACATACGAGTACTACCCAGTACATCCCATTACTATCGATGCTGCACTCCAAGCGGCTTGCCTGAGTGGCACAGCTGGCCATGTAGCGGCCTTGAAAACTTGGCTTCCCGTATTCATCGCCGAGTGTCGTATCCAACCATCTACTTACGATGGCGAGGGAGAGATTCATGTCAAGTCGGAAGTGATGGGCTTCACTAGCCAACGCATCGACGCTGTAAGTGACGTCCTTAATTTCCCTCTCTCCTATCTTTCTCCAACGTATCATGTTAGCGAGATGATATTAATTAGTTATCTCGTAGTCTATACGTGATGGTACAGGTGCTCTAGTGCTTGACTTCAAAGACTCTCGGATTGCATTATACAATGGAAAGAATGGGATAACAATCGCTCAGCAAGCACCCGAAACCAAGACACCTAACTCCGAGTCTGCTAGCATAGGCTCGATTAATCCTTTGGAGCTCTATCTACAACGACAACCAACTCTGAGAGTGAATGTCAGTTCATCGTGTCCCTCAAATATCATTACGCCCGTCTTTGAATTAGCTACTGTAGCTAGTATCGGCTAGTGAGTTATTTCTACAAGACGCGTAACTGACGTTGTATGTTTGAATAGTGGAAGCCCGACGTGCTACGGATCGGCAAGGAAGCAGCTGCGCAGTTGCGTGAGTATGTAGCCAGTTTCGTGGAGCAGCAGCAACCAGACATACGTGATGACGAGAGCCTAGCGGTTATCGGCGCACTTCTAGAGCTCGCAGGCCACAAGAACCCGCACATGCGAGTATTAGAGCTCGGCGGTGATGCGCAGGGATACAAGGCCAGACAGTGGCTTAGCATGTTAGGGAAGGAGACCGCCTTCTCCCGTGGTTAGTCCCCTAAAGATTCTCCCCCTTTCCCACGTCTCTGAGACACAAATTGCCTCAAAGTGCACTCTTAGCTCTTGCCATACATATGGGCTTCCCGAATCACAAGTAAAATATGCCATAAGAGTAATATTGACTCTAATATTATAACAGTTCGGTCATGGCATGCTTGCCAGCTTGGCGAGAAGGGCGAATTCCTGATCCAGGGTGAAGTCGAAGGGCCCTTTGATGTCGTTCTAATTCCAAAGGTTAGTATAGATCTCTCAATCTCCGGACTATAAATGCACATTTTTGCTAATCAACATTCTAAAAAGCATTCCGTCTCGGCATCAAAGGGTATCTGGACGGGCGATGAAACGCATATAACTTCACTAGTCTCCGAGAACGGTGTTGTAATAACTCGGAAATCGGATACCGCCATAGACGGCTTGCAAAAAGCCGGCTTTGATGTTTTGGATGTTAAAAACCAAGTCTTGCTAGCAGTCAAGCCGTCCCAGAAAGCGAGTTTGCGGGGCCGAAAAGCCTTGATTGTGGTAGGTTTTCTCCTATATCCTCCCAGCAAATCACGCTATCGTGAAACTTTCGGTATAACACGACACTAACATTTTTCAACCGTCTTAGCAAGCCGATCAACCCTCCAAACTAGTAGGCGATTTCTCTACAACATTAGCAGCGTATCTACGAAAGGCAGCCGGGATATCCGATGTCAAGATCATCGGACTAGAGCAGATCGAGACTGCCAAACTGAAAGCGGAGGATATCTGTATCTCTTCAATAGAGTTAGAGCGCGAGTTCCTCCCTACTATCAGCCCACAAGCGATGGACCGCCTGCGTATCATCACGGATACTGTCACGGATTTGCTCTGGCTCACGGGGGGCAATATGCTAGGCAAGGACCCGAACCCGGACCTCACACTTTCCAATGGTCTATCCCGTGCGCTAATGCTTGAGCAACCAACCACACGGTGGTCAGTGTTAGACGTTGGACATGCACAAACACAGCTACGAGATCCTTCTAGCATTGAAAGTGTGGCGGGACACATAATCAGGGCTCTTGTTGCCCGGTACGAGAAGGATGACTGCGAGTTCATCCTATCAAACGGTCTCACTCACATAAGCAGATTCAGCCCAGACTCTGGCCTCAATTCATTGCTGCGACGTAGACTAGACCCCGTGACCACCAAAATTGAAAAGCAAACGCTAGCGGAAGCCAATCCAGCTAGGTTGACTATCGGTCAGCCAGGGGTAACAGACTCTATGCACTTCCAGCAGCTATGCGAGCCTGGCGATGATGCACCGCCAGCTACAGGCTATGTGGATATCGAGGTTAAGGCAGTGAGTCTCAACGCTAAAGATGTGTATGCCATGAACGGGCGCGTGGAGACACGCAACAAGACCACAGCCTTCGATTTCTCCGGTATCGTGACGGCGGTTGCGGCGGACTCAGACAGCGATCTGAAGGTGGGCGACCGTGTCGTCGCCTACGCTCCATTCCATATCGCGACAACGGCTCGAGTGCCTGTCGGATGCGTGCATCGACTCTTGGATCACGAGGAGTTTACTGTAATGCCCACCTTGATGGTAGTCTATGCCACCGCCTTATATGCCCTCAACGATCGCGCACACTTGCGACGCGGAGAGTCGGTCCTTGTCCACGCCGGCTCCGGCGGCTTCGGTATCGCAGCAATTACCTTGGCCCAAAACATGGGAGCTGTGGTATACACAACATGCGGGTCGCAAGCAAAACGGGACTATCTGATCAACGAACTCGGCGTTGCTCCCGAGAACATATACAGTTCCCGAGACGCCTCCTTCGTGCAGCATCTCCGCGACGCTACTGGCGGACGCGGCGTCGACGTCGTCATTAATTCTCTCGTTGGCGACTTGATGCATGATAGTTGGGAACATTGCTTAGCGGACTTCGGCCGCTTCGTCGAGATTGGTAAGCGCGAGCTCATCGATGCCGGGCGGCTAGACATGCGCGTATTCCTCCGCAACGCGACATTCACTGCCTTCGACCTCTCCGAATTATTCTATGCAAAAGATCCCTTCAACCGCGCCATCTGGGATCGCCTCCTAGTCGAGACGCTTCAGTTCTACCGTGCCGGGAAAATACGCGAATTGCCGATGAAAGTGTTCGACATTACCCAAGTTTCTCAGGCTTACCGCTTCTTCGGAAACAAGAACCGCGTGGGCAAGGTCGTCATCTCGATGGAAGATCCCCAAGCCCGCGTACCAGTTGTACCGGCCCCTTTCCTCAGCCGCTTCCCTGCTGACAAAGTCTATCTCCTAGTTGGGTGCTTGGGTGGGCTAGGACGTAGTCTGAGCCGATGGATGATGAGCCGCGGCGCCCGGCATTTTGTGTTCCTTGGCCGCTCCGGTGCAGACAAACCAAGCGCACAAGAGCTCGTAACTCGGCTAGAGCGAGCTGGCGCTACTGTCGGGGTGGTCCGCGGCGATGTTGTCAACCCCGCAGACATAAAAGCCGCAGTGGCTGCTTGCGTCTCTACAGGGAAAGAGATTGGTGGCGTAGTCCAAGCTGCCATGGGCTTGCACGAGGCTCTTTGGACTCGCATGCCCAATGAAGCGTGGCACACTGGAATTGACCCCAAATGGAAGGGCACGTGGAATCTTCATAATGCCTTGGAAGGCCACAAGCTCGACTTCTTCCTTCTCACGTCGTCTGTATCGGGCACTGTAGGCACAGCGACCGAGAGCAATTACTGCTCAGCAAACGGGTTCTTAGATGCGTTTGCGCATTGGCGCCGATCTCAAGGTCAACCTTGTATCTCCGTCGGCTTGGGCATGATTTCGGAAGTAGGATACTTGCACGAAAACCCAGAGATTGAGGCGCTACTTTTGCGCAAGGGAATCCAGCCTCTAAACGAAGACGAATTCCTACAAGTCATCGATCTTGCGCTAGCAAGCGAATCGGACGGAAGCGATACCCGAGCCGCCCACATACTCACTGGCCTAGAGCCCGCCGCAGTCCGTGAGCTCGCCGCGCGCGGCTTCGACGTGACGAGCCACGGCGTGCTCGTAGAAGCACGTGCGTCATTACTCTTAGCTTCGCTTCAGGCAGAGAAGGAGGCGGCCGACGCGGCATCGTCCCATTCTCAGAGTGCAAACTCTAGCGCAGCGTCAAAAGCGGCCGCACCCTGGTTCAAAGATGTGCCTGCGGGCTTGGCAGCCTCTTTCGCGCCCGAAGCCAATGCAGACACGATGAAGGACGCCATAGTGTCTCTGATGAAGAAGCGTTTCTCCAACCTGATCTTGCTGCCACTTGATCAAGTCGACGAGCACAAGCCATTGCCAGGTTTTGGTGTCGACAGCATGATTGCCTCCGAGTTTCGGTCTTGGTTCTGGGCCGTGTTCCGCGTCAACGTGCCATTTTTAGATATCATGAGCCCCCAGAAGTCGCTGGCTATTATAGCGGGTTTCGTTGAATCCAAGGTGATAGAAGGTCCGGCAAAATAGAAAATCGTAGATGGAGTAAACATAGTTCAAAGGTTGGTCAGTTAGGAGAGTGCGGGGAATGTTGAGTACCGAGTTGGTATAGAAGCCGGATAGGGCGGAGGTTTTAAGATCGGAAAGGATGAACATGGAGCTATGATCACATAAGCTAATAACCTCTCCTACTTAGATTAACTATCGATATACTTACTACCTAGAAGCCACTTATCCTTCTATCAAGAGTTCTATCAAGAGGTAGGCTCCCATCCTGGGCCTTCACAAGCAATGAATTGGGCTATCACGCAATCAAGTCCCCGGAACGCCGTAAAGCAAGCGTTCGTACCCCCCGGCCACCACCACTACACACCACAGCAAGAAGCTCCGACCACTAGACACAAGAGGCTTTTTGCATGACTAGGTACCTAGTAAGTAACTGGTTCTCGCTAGTCCCAGAAGTAGCTTGCGGCCCGTTCCGAGAATATACCCACAGTCAATATATGCTAGCTCGATCCTAAATAAATCGATCAATGAGTATACCTAGTGTGCGCGTTACTAGTAAGTACATGTGCTCAAGCGGGATCCTTCTAATACCCTCACTATAAATATATTATATATATAAGGATAGGACCGTGAGCCTGTTGGACGACTAATATTCACGTTAGGAAATTCAGTTCGCGAAAAAAGTATTTGTGTTTATTCCAAAGTTCGATATCTACCACGAGCTAAACGAACTTCCAATTTAAGAGTTTCAACTCGGCTAGACCTTAAATAAAGGAACGTTATAAGTTGGCTATTCAACGAACCAAGCACCCGCAGCTAATACTTCGAACGAGATCTTCGAGAAATCCTAATAGGGAAGTCCTGCTGGATTGAAAACCACTGGGATTGGATATTCCACATCCGCTCGGGCCTTGCCGATTCCGCCTCGAAATTGAGAAAGAACTGCGCAGTGTACTTATACATCTCGACAGTCGCCAGGTGCTTTCCAACACAGCTTCTGCTACCCATTCCGAACTGGAGACGTAGTCAGTGATAGCTCCACGTGGATTACGGTTAACAATTTCAGATATTAAATCAACTAACAGTTGTCAAGAGTAAAGCTTGTTGCTTAATAGCCCGCTCCTCCTCCGAGGTCTGAGGAATCCACCGCTCAGGTCGGAACATGTCGGCATCTTCTCCAAATATTTCTTTGGATCGATTCATGCTTCTCGGACTTATTCCAGCGATTTCGCCTTCTTTGATGAAATAAGGACCAATCTGGGCTCCCCCTTCGGGAATATAACGAGGAAGTTGGTACTGAATGGAGGGATGAAGACGTGTGCTCTCGGTAATAACGGCAGAAAGATACGGAAGCTTCTCAAGCTCTTTGAACCTGAAACTGCGATTCTCCTTTCCGAGGCCCAAATCAGCATAGGCCTGATCAATCTCTTCTTGTAATTTTCGCATGGCTCTTGGGTTGCTAATTACGTTGCCAATAATTGCAAGTATCCCAACTGCCGTAGTATCTACATCATTAGTCAGTATTTAGAAGAATCCGGTATGCAATAACGAGAATAGCCCAGTTAGTCCGCTATAGGTTCGAGAGATCTGATAGATTCTAACGTATCGAGTAAGTAGTTCGATTTGCTTACCGGCGCCGGCACTAGATACATCACTATTAGCAGCCTATCAATGGGTCCGAAATTCTTGATGTTGATATGATGGGATGAAAAAATGTAGTGATGCGATATAAGAATCGCGGGAAACATGCCCTAGTATGTTTGAGGCTTCAGTCAAGACATCCCCTTTTGTGACCGGATTCCCATTAAGGTCCTTTGCCTCAATGAAATGTTGAAGCATATCTCGCCGTGCACCCCTCAAGCCGTTGCGCATTCTATCATCGACCTGACGCTCAACCCAATCCATGAAAATATTGAAGGCATTAAGCCTTGGTCCTCCAAAATGTCTTGAAAGGAAGGAAGAAACAGGGTTGTTAATCCAATACGATTGTAGTGGGAAGTATCCCAAATTGGACATGAACCAGAACCCGTCATGAACAGATTGGATTATGCCATTCACGTCCCTACCCTGCTCTAAAAATCCAATCATGCCGCCCATGGCTAATTGACCAACGACGTCAAACGTGAAGAAGTTTACCCATTTGTCAATGTGAACCACTTCACCCCTATCCACAAAGCCTATGAGCCGTGTTAGATTTAGGTCAAGGACGTCCTGGACGAGAGGTTCCATGGAGAGCATCGACGTCATTGAGTAGGCGGATGCAACTCTTGAGCGAACGTGTCGATGCATTTTGATGTCGGTGGCGGCACTGGAGTACTCGGAATTAACTATTATCATCTTGAGTAGTATTTACGAGAACCTTAGAAGTCTCTAGCCAAGAATTCCACGAAACGAGAAATTATATGCTCTGTCAATCCCTGAAACAAGAAGGAAATAACCCTGACAAATACTTACAAGAAACTGATTGGCATATTCGGCACTGCCCAGGTATCGTACCAGTTTGTCTACGATTTAAAAGCGTTGAGATCAGCTACTGCCCTCATGGGTGGCGATTAGTGTCCAAATAAACGCCTGAAAAAGAGAAATACCTTAACTACTCGTTTTCCATGGCTATAGAGGCTTCCAAGTCCTTGCTCATCAACGAAACTTATTTCGTTAGGAGCTATCCGCACCACATTGCCGTATTTCTCGTGCAGTTCGAGACAGTCGTCATGCCAAGTACCGCGAATGTACTTATGATTTCTCCAAGACTGTCCGATTTTCGCAAGAAATGGCCCTGGGATCTTCCGTAGAGGGTGGAAGAAGAGGTTGTATATAGTTTCAAACACAAGATAAGCAGCGATGGTGACGAGAAAGAGCGTTATGGTGGGATATTTGGCAAGATGCGGATAGACCTTGACATAGTCTCCGGACATCGTGGAAAGTTCAAAGATATTAGGCATATTGGAGTCTCTTGAGGTAGGGAAAGCAGGATACAGCTATTCTCCAGGCCCCAGGCCCTATACGATGAAGTTAGATTTATAGTTGGACGGTAAATCATTAATGTAGAGGCTAGTCAACGGGCTTGAGCACTGATTCCAATGAACATTATCGAAGCTTATACATGATTTACTAAGCGCTCAATAGCTGCAGAATATGAAACACTACATGCTGGTCTCTTTAGACTCTATAGCCACATAGTAAAGGGTCCCACCCCGCCGAGTATGGGTAAACGGACCCGGGGTTCATTCGGGGTCCGATGATTGTAAGTATTTCGTAGAGAAGACTAAAAGATCCTAGGGCCGATCCAGATATTTTATATATACAATCCGTAACAGGCTAGATTAAGTTATATAATACCTAATACGGATTAACAGTGCTGCTCCAGTTAATTACTAATAGGTACATATACCGCGAGATGTTTCACGAAAGCAAAATACCCCCGACCGATGACGAAGTTGAGTGATGACACATCCGAACCAATATTGGCTCTATACTAACCACACCCTCGGCTGTAGAATGACCATCAGGAGGAGACCAATAATAATCCAAGTCTCACATGACTTTTGGAATTGGGAAACGTATGATTATTCAACTAACTAGCAGCGAAGCTTCTAAAGCTGTATATTAACTCGGGTCATTAGTTACATGTCCAATTCTAATTACATACTGTATGCCGCGAAAGACAACATTATATCTCAGGTACTATTCAGCATAGACAGAGTTCTACATTATAGCTGAGGGACTACCTAAAAGCGTGATTCTCTCATACATATCTGATTAGGGAGTGCTAACTGTCAGATCACGGGTGATGTCGGGATGGTGTACATATTAAGAGGGCTTGGTATTGCCGTAGACTAGGCAGTAGAATTGTGTCCCGTATCTACGAAACAGTATCATCAAATCCCTACAACATCCGGGTTAGCCCTGGTAATACCGCGCTTGATTTCATTACCTATCTACTATACAAGATCCCTAGTATCGTCAGTGCAAGCCTACATTATTATTACCTTGATAGGATAGACTCGAGAGACATCCGGCATGGGCCGTGATCGACGGGACCTAAGTATCGCTAAATATTCCGCTTTCACACAAGCTTCCCATTTGTAGTGGTCCGAGTGCCCCTACCCCTGACTCTTCGTCTTGGTTGCCCAGCCAGCTCGGAATGCATTTCCCGGAAACATCGACATCGAATTACCCAAGGCCAATTAACTAGCATCGTCAACATAATACTAGTGTAGCTGGACAACACGCCCCTCCCAACATTAGACCCCAAAACTCATAAGACAAGACCAGGTTAAAACCTGATCTCAGGCAAATTACTGGTGATGAGTTCCAAGCGCTCGGCTCCAAACAACGCGCTAGCACCGAGATCCGAACAAGACCGGAAAGGCAGAAAGTCTCTTCGTCAAGTCACGGAAGAGCAGACAGGGAAGAAAAGGGGGAATGATATTAACGACAAGGGGAAAGGTTGAGGACATCACAAAGGTGAGGTTTAGTTGAAGGTTATAGCTCACTGGTATATAGATGTACCAACAAAGCCATCGAAGATCATTAAACAAGATGACGGCGCACCCGACCCTAGTAAGTTTTCATATTAGCTTCCTAGAAAGCGTCTCGTATTAATACGTACTGCAGAGCTAGCCGTGGAAGATCTACTAGATCTTGTTTCCCTTCCAACCCTAAAGAAAATTTGCGCCGAAGTCCTACAGAACGAGACTGTAGGCACGGAACTCAGAGAAGGGCTCCTGTCACATACCCAGGACATTATAGCTACTAGTAGAGCTGAGGTAATCAAGGAAAAGAATGCGATCATGCGTACGGCTAATAGTGCGATACAAGAAGTTACTGGGGCGACTCCTTGGGATTACAGGAGTTGCGATGATTGGCCTAGGGCGCTGTCTCCACTGCTCCCTCGAATTAAAGCTTTAAGCCATCGTGCCTCGGTTGCCGGGGGGCCCGAGAAGGCATGGGAAGCACTTTTGGGGGTTGCTGCCCTTTGCATATATGATTGGGAGGGTGGCCACTTCAAGATTTCAGGATCCGGCGAAGAGGATTGCGACGATTTCCATGGCAAGGTTGATGAGCTCATGTTGCTCATCTGCGAAGCGCAAAAACAGAATGATAAAATCGAGTGGCTGAGGAATGGGAGAAGGCAAGAGATCTGGAACCTGCAAGAAATGGCCAGAGATGACTGGGGGTCTTGTTACACGTACCGATACCGGGACACTCTCGAGTTTCTAAGGAATTCTAGTTGTCGAGTGTGCCATATAAAGGAGGACACAGTATTTATTAACCAGATCCCCCAAACACCCGAATATTGAATCATTAACTAATGTGTTCATAAGATGCCAGGCAACTGCCCGAATATACAGTACCCGCTCTTCTCAAGAGCCTTTCTAGCTGCCATTTCCCTAACCCACTGCGAAGGCGATTGCAAAGGCCAGGTGAATAGGCTGCAATCGGCGAAGGGGCTTATGATAAGGGTGATGCAGGCTTGGGCTTCGATGCGTGGAAAATTACATTTCTTTTTTATTTACGGTGTATGAACTCGGCCATTTCTTCAACACCCTTCACTATACCGACGGGTTTACATTTCTTGAACATAAAACTCAGATTAATTCAGTTTGTTGCAAGCATATCGTGAAAGTTCTTGGCGGCTAGAAGCTGGCGTTGTCGTTCTATCCTCCTGGTTGAGTGCCTTCTTTACAATGTATCAAAATTCCTTTTCGGCACAGGTCTATTTCGAAGATGAAATCCATCATTTCTTAACCTAAAATCCAATTTTTAAGTGTAGCACAAGAAAAGAGGACAAAGTAAGTGAGGAGGCTACTATTGAACGAAACCCATTTAGAGAAGTTGATACCTAAGTAGACAATGTAGAATTAATAATTATGTTCAAGTATATAACCAGCCTGTTTTAGTGTTTTTAGTTACATACTTCCTTTAAATGTTGTGTACTTGATTTTTATGTTGCTTTTTTAAAACACTTGCATACTGAGTTTAAGAACCTCCGGCTAAATATTATATAGGGCGTATAGCTTAGTAGCAATGTTTATACAATTTCAATTCAAGTATCTCAGTAAAGCCAATAAAAATTAAAAGTGAGATAATTAATATTTATTTAACCGCCTTAGTACCTACTACAATAGCGGCATGTTCGTGGCGTGGCCTCGTCTCCTAGTTCATATATGCGCGCTCTTAGTTGAAACTCGCCCATTAGATTATTACTAACTCACCAGTATTTAAATATGTATCATTGTCTATCGTTAATATTGGACTTAAGGACTTGAGATTACGAAGAGAAGGCCCTACTTTTTTATCGGTAGTGGGCTTAGGAAATATGCATTTAATACGCACCGAAGTTGAAGCATGCGTTTGGTAAACTCGCTGCTTAGCGCCGTTCTTATTCCTTCATCTTTCTCTTCTAGTGTTTTCCAGTCTAAAGCGTAGGTTATGGGAATTGAAGATGTTGTACTTAGCACGAGGGCATCTACTGACAATTTGTGCTAGTGTCGGAGATTCTGTCTTTCGGAACTCTCCTCGTTAGTACCAATCCTTAGTTTAACCAGAACAGTCCAACCTGCGGACTTTCCTGAATATCTTCTATTAGAAATATGCTTAGTACTCATCTTTGCGGGTGCAATTATTATTTGCAATACTTCCCTCCGGCCAACCAATCCATGTGACTACTCTTTTTAATAGCAACTAGGTGTTCATGCATAGCTGAGTGAGCTATCCTTCGCTCTATACATAGTCATGATGTTCGAAGCTAGCCGTCGAAGCTATCTATTTAGTACCTGCAAATCAGGGTCCTAGTATAGATCTCTCGTATTACAGTCGTACAACTATCTCGCCCCTAAACAGTAGTATCTAGCATTTGGGTATCTTATTCGCTATCCTTCTCCGTCAGTTACCCGTATACACTTTCTGTAGATAACTCAGGACGCATGCGCCTTTTCAAACATACGCCTTGTCGCCTTCAGCGATGTAGCCGGGGGTATCGTCGCATTCTAACCGCCGCGAAAAGTACACCTGCGCCTCGACTTCCCATTCGGAACCACCCTCTAGCGGAGGACGCCATGTCGCTAAAACCAGGTACGATCAAAACACCCGCACATAATACTTTCTTATGACAGATCCATCCCATCCCAGCCCTCAAGCAAGTCGGCGCCGCTTCCACCGGCTCCCAAACTGCCGAAAATATCATCATCAGTCCCGAAATCGACAAGCCCACTACCTGGGCCTGCACTACCGCCGAGATCCATGTCACCTCCCGCATTACCAAGGTTTAGGCTTATGCTACCATCGCCAGTTACTAACCCATCACTTTGTGCGGCCGCTAACGCAGCAGCAGCGTCCTCATCCAAGTCGATGTCAAGGCCACCTTGCAGCATTGTCTCCGCTGGCTGAGGCATCATGAGTTGCGTCTCCACTCGTCGATATAAGCGCACAACGTGCTCTGCTAATGCCGGATCTGACTTTTGGATGGCTTTGAAGTCCTCGGCCTCAGACTTCAGCGCCTCTCGCAGAGAGATTCGTGCCTGCGGGACCACCTGGGGATTGCTTGGGTCCACCAGTAATGCCATCACGGCGGGAGGGGCCATGTTAGTTGCGTCCGGAGCGCAGATGAGCGCGGTGCCCACGTCGTACATGATGCCGGAGCTGCTAGGATCCATTTGTTGCTTGATTTCGTCGAGAATGATATTTAGCAATCTCCGAGCCCCTAGAATCCTATGAGCCGCGAGAAACTGGCGATGCGTGTACGAGGTTGGCATCATATTGATACCCGGGTGTAGGCTCCATTGCACGAAGCTTTGTATTGTGTGCCGCACCGAAGCAGCAAGGCCACCATTTGCAGTACTAGCCCAGGCTTCAAGCTCATTATGGCCCGCACCTGCTGTGCGTCTGGATAGGCGTATATTGTCCTTGATTGCACCGAGAAGCGGCTCGATTTCTTGACACTTGGGGTCTTGCCTTTGGTAGGATCTAAGAGAATGCTCTAATGGTTTGGCTACTATATTTAGGACGGCCGACAGCATTGTCTGCGCTTCATCAGATCCTTTCTTGTTGAGTAGAATCAATTGCAAGATAGTGATCACAGCTTTCTGGTCTGGTCTACTTTCCGTCCATAGCTGGTTTGACATGTATGTGATAGCCACAACCAATGAAGGGAGGAGAAAAGTGTCAACCAAATCTGGCGGGTTGATTAGTCCGATATCCCGTATACACCTCGGCGCTCGCACTTACATTCAACGCCTGTTTTCAGGCTCTCGTCGGCAAGATATTTTGCATCTAATGCGAGCATGATATTATGGAACAGCGTCGGAACGAGAAGGTAAAAGTCTTGCGGTGGGCATGAAGACATGAGTTCGTCACCCAACCCTCCAGCCTCTGTGTCAAAGAGGCCCTGGATCCAGCCATCCAGATGGACCTTCTCTGAATCGGTGAGCTCATCCAATGGCCGGCTAAGCTGGCCTCGGTTGAGTAATTTGGCTACAAATGAGTCCGATGATCTGATTCCGAGGTCAACTGTGGTGAGGTTGTAGCGGTAAACAAATGCCAAGACTAGGAGAAGAATAGCACCAAACTCTTCATAAACTGGTTGGTATTCCCCTTGATCCTCATCGTAGCGCCAGTTGTCCAGTACCTCGCATAATGGATGCAAAATCGCTGCTGGCTTGCCAAATAGAAGCATGACATCGAGAGAAAGCGGTTTCTTGGCAAGTTGGCTACACAGGAGTTTTAGAGACATGGTCTCCTTATTTGCGCAAAGACGGTTGATCATCTATTTCATGTCAACGTCGCCAATCGTAATATAATTAGTTGTGTACTCACCTCAATCAAAGCCTGGCAGACGGCTCCAACGTTACCGTCCATATTGTCTATCTCACGGACCAGGTCTTGAATTCGTTCTGGATCAGCAATGCAACGCTCAACTAGCGTTTCCTTTGCTTGGCGACCGTCTTGTGGCAGGCTCTGATATGTGATCTCGCCTAACAAGCCCTCGATGCTTGACTCTGGAATAAGACCATGCAAACAGCATGCAAAACAAAAGTCCTGTCGGACACTATCTGTGAACATGTTGTTGTTATTTGTGTCGTCGAACATGGCAGACAACGTTGGAAAGGCGTTCGTATCAACCTGGGCAAGTGCCTCAGTGATGCAATACTGGGGGGTTAGAGGAGCAAACATCGAGACCGCTAAGGTGGCGAGCAATAGGGGCAATTTATTGATTAGATAGGACCGAAGCAGGTGTCCAGTCTTCTGGCCTTCATTTCGAAACACGGCATTGGCAAGCACATCAAAGGATGCCAAAATTAAATCGATCGTAGTTGTTTGAATATCACCCTACTTGTATTTAGAAAAGCCTATCGAATAGTATGTGAAGCGACGTACCTGATATCGGTTGTTCAGATAACTAAAAAGGACGGCATCGTCTATAAGTGGCCGCCCGACAAGCTGTTTTGCATTAGTAGTGTATTATAGGAGGGGCTGAGGGCTGTCCGTACTGATGCATTGAGGTAAATATATAAGCCCGCTCTTGAGTTGGAAACTGGCAACTCAGGGATAACTATACTGTCAAGGGCCATGGATGATTCAAGGTCATCGATATCCATATTGGGAATATCCTTTTTGTTCTTATCGGCAGGCTCGAAAGAAGCGAGCGTCTCCGTACGGAAGAGTTCCAGGCGACTAGCAATCTGTGACGAACTTTGTAGGATTGAAGGAATGAAGGAAGTTAAGCTGTCTGACAAGACCCGTCGCACATCTAAGAACACATATTAGTCGCTAGCTAGACCGGAAACCAATAGCCGGGGAAATGGTCGTACTTTTGGCAGCCGGCCTACTTAACCCACGTAACGCGATCGGGTTTTCGCATATACTAAGGAGCAGCATAATGAAGGCAGCACGTGCAGCCTCCATCTCCTCTCTCGAGCTGTTCTGGAGCTGACCCATAACGTCCTGCGCAAATGCAGCCGAGGCGGTCGTGAACATGGTCATCCATCGAGCCAGAAGAACGCAGATCCCGAGAGCTTGGCTCGTAGTCTTAACTCCGACACCCAGCCTGACGGCTTTCGAGAGCCGGTAGAACAGGACCTCTTCAGGACTATACGAGCTCGCCCATCGTGCGGGAAGCTGGTCGTGGTCTCCGGCGCCGGGAGGGTGCAAGTACACCTGGGATGTGGAATACTTGTAGAGCCCGGTGAGTATTGCTGTTGTGTCGACGAGCCCGCGCCGAGTCAGGGTTTCAAGGTAGCGTGAGATGCGCGGGTCGAGGCTCTCATGGTTGAACGGCTGCGGTCGCAAAAATATGTCGGCAATAGTGACGGGGGGGAGCGGGTGTTTGTTGTACAGCAACGGGACGTATGAATCGAACTCGTCCGAGTCGAGGCGCGAGTTGAGGCACTGGGTTAAATATTTCGCCCACTGGCTGCGTGAGCTGGTCGGGTCGCCATCCTGATTGTCGTTCGTATTGGTAGTCATCGTGCCATTCCCCATATCCATATCCATGCCCATGCCCATGCCCATGTTCCTACCCACGCTCCTATTCATGTTCCTATCCATGCTCCTGTTCATGTTCCCGTCCAGGAACGTTTTGAAGTCCATTTTGACGAGTTCATCAAGTTTCTGTTCGAAGGCAGCGGTTGTGGAGTAATAAATTCATCTTCGTAGAGTTTTCCATCCGCCTCAGAATAGGCATTAATGGGCATTAATGTGCCGTTGTGTTGGAGGAAGACAATGGTAGCCCGGCGAGGCAGATGAAGCAAACATCAATGATGCTGTGTAAATGGTTCGCGGGTAGAAGGTAGCTAGGCTATCGAGCAAGTAACAACCTGCTGTGTTTCGACACCTAATGACGCGCCTGCTGATAAGATAACAATTCCCTGAGCTAAAGCTACCGTAAGTACCTAGTAAGTGGCCTATTTTTAGCAGCCAATTATATGCTCTAAACTGCGCTAACCTCCCAGTACATAGGTACACAAAAAATCGAGAGCCTCTATAACCTACATAGATGTACCTAGGTAGTATTCTCGCGCTTTATTGTAGGCACGAAACGCTTGCCGTCATGAATAGACTACTTAAGCTTAGCATTTCATATTGTAAAGGAAACACTGTATAAACATTAGAGTAGATAGTGATATCATAACACCATAAGTTCTCATTATGAGATTCCACAATAGTCACGTATATTAGAGCTTGTTAGTTTGTACATGACATAATACTATCCTTATAGAGAGTAATTAAAATCGGTACGAAAAAATCAAAGTTTTCAATAGCTAACTAAAAAAACAATGTAGTTATTTATAAATGTTAATGTTTTTTTCATTTTTAATTTAATACTAAGTAAAACTGCTAACAAAGGATGTTTAAATAACTAAAAAAACAAATGCTCGTATAATAACTTATCTAAGGACGTGGTTTAACGTCTCTCACTAAAAGAACAAATTGTAGATAGCATTTTCTAATATTTGAGGGCTTCAATTTAAATTTTAGTGCAGGGTTATTTTTTGGGAATGCAAAGTGTCACGAGAAGGGAATACTTGAAGGCTAGGTAAGTAATGTAGTTGCACCCAGGTAAGCATAATAGCGGAAATAAGACCGCGTGGAATAAACATAATTCTAGGCTATGGGTAAGGGGCAGATGGTCATGCTTATTGAAATAGCAACAATTGTTTTTACGTAAAACAGATCTTTGAACTTGGTGCATAATTCCTTCTCGCTTTAATACAAACACTCACATAGCTTCGTTACCGTACCGCAGACTCAAAATACCAAGTAGAAAGCTTGCAGGAGCAAACACTCCGAGCACAAACAACACCTATCACTGTTTGCCTGTGGTGGAGTTGACAACGATCGGCCGTAAGTGGTTTTAGAACTGTTGATCATGCCCTATCTTAACATGCGGCGGGATAGCGAGCCAACTGGATATAAAATTGACAAGGTATGCATTGAGTACTTGGGTATCTGGGAAACAGACATATTTTGTTTAACAGCTCGGCGCGGAAGATATTATCAATGGGAGTGCATTACCCACAGCGTCAAAGATTAAGATTGTTTTGCTATATGCATTCAACGACAACCATATGACTACTTACTCCTACTCCCAGCCACGCGGCTCTAATACAAGTCTCTTTTATAGACCCTTTAGCTTCATATAAAATTAGAGAATGTCTATATTAAGCTACCGCATGATATGGATTGGATGGACAACTTACTGTGCTATCCCATGGGTCGAGGAGAGCGACAGTGAGATACAAGCCACAAAAGAGCCCAGTAACTTGTGGACAATCATCGCAAACTTGTTAACACTCTGACATAAGTCGCCTTCGGAGATTTGTCATATCTTAATATCCACCATGATTCTAGGTCCTGCGCTGCGCTGTACAAGACTTGATCCGCGTCTAACCCCCCCTCTATATCAAACATAGATCTAAGTTTAAAGTTGAGGCTATGGCTCAACTTTTTGTTCGCCGACATCCTGGGAAGAAATTTTCAAGTTGCCAAACCTCTGAAGAGGTGCCGGTTTGTCCTACCTAAATCCACGCATGCGCTGGTGACGTATTTTCTCCTGATCGACACACGCAACGAGTATCATGTTGACATCTCTGTATTCCAGTACCCGTTCACATCATGATGTTATATCCCAACGTTAAAAGTTTAGGCGTCTTCTTCCTTAATAATCGGGGGTATATCTTCTGGGCTTCGGGGCCCAATCATCCAATCTTGCATAGCGAGCCATTGACTCCAATTTTTCTCTGCACCAACGATCTCTTCTTCTGTGGCGTCCCGTAATGGCCGTAGAAATGGTACGGTCTGCCCATCCGGCATGTCGTACTGCGACTTGACGTGGAGCCAATTTGAGGCTTTGGCCGCGAACAGGTAGTTTCTTCGCTCCTCTTCGTGGAGATTCCCTATACCCAGTGCCCAGTCGTCCCCGAAAAACCCATGTAGCATGCTATCATAGTCGTATCCGGTGGCAACTAATCGACGGATGTAGGGTGTCAGACTGATAGACAGATAGGCTTGACCTGGAATTGTGAACGTTCCTGTGGCTGCCACGGAAGGCGAAGGTATAGCAGGCGGCGAGCCCACCGGTCTCGGCGAGGTGATGGAATATTGCGGTGTCTGGAAGGGGAGCCGAATGTTGATAAAAGCTGCCATTGCCTGGACTTGAGGCTCGTGCTGCGCGCGTTCTAGGAAAAATCGAACACAAGACTGAAAATGCGGGTACCACTGAAGGATATCGAATTGGGAATCTTGAATAGGGAGAAAACGGGCTTGAGGGTTCATCTCGATGGGGTATGTCGACATTGGCTGCTGGGACGCCGAGCTGCTGGTTCCCGGCTGGGACATATTGCCACCCAAATAGTAGGAAGACATAGCGAGCATAGATACCGGCCTCGGAGCAAATAAGTGTTCAATTACTCGCCCGGGCTTTTGCCAAACGTACTAGTAATCCTTCAGAAGGCTTGTGGAGTACGGAAGGCGGGTTATGCGCTGTGGAAGTGCCTGGATGGCTAGATCGTGGAGTCCACTGCCGGTTTTTGGATGTAGTTCGGCAGACTTCGGGATTAAGAGAGGGTGAATCCAATAGTCTATAGAGGACGTGCGGGATTAAGCGTATGAAGTTTCCAGCATGTCGAATCAGTTCGTGTGAATAACTGAAAGATGGGCCACGGAGACTAGAGCGGGTGACAGGGGCGGTGGGTCGACGAGGTCTTTAATACTCGTCGAATGGGTTCTGGGTTCTTGGTTCTTGGTTCTTAGCTGGCCTCTACATCCGGAACCTTGGCCAATATACTGCAAGACCAACCCACATCCAGTTAGAAAGCAGCCAGGGGGAGGAGGGAGAAGAAAGGCAAGAGGGAGAAATATCCTATAGCTTCTAGAGAGCGGGGCAAAGTGAGAGGGAAAGGAGAGAGGCAGAAGGGCAGGTCAGTATGAGAGCAGGCATGGAAGCAACAACAAGTGAACGAACGAAGCAGACGCAGACGCAGACATAATACACTGGCCGATGTAACCGGGTCACAGCGGCGGTCCCAAGAGCGGATCCACGGGAGCTGAAGGAGACGGGCTACCACTCCAATGGGCTGTCGTGTGCAAGCCGATAGGTCGACAGACGGGTTCGTGTTGTACGATGGGAGTATGTTCGACACTACACTAGACAGGGCCAAACCGTGGCTTTGCGGGGGGCCGATCAGGGCTGACGGGGGAGCTTGGTACCGAATGCGGCAGATGGGCATGGAGGCAATATAGATAGTATAGATAGTTATAGATAGGGATCCGGGAATGAATAATTACCATCGATGGCTACTAAGCAGGTAGGTATAGTACAGTCCCTAGTTTAATACCAGATGGGACGGGACTGACTAGCGGTCATCGTCCATCCATACTTACTTACTTACAATGATAGTACTTACTCAAAAGAGACCGACTCCTCCCTCCCTCCCTGCCGGCCTGCTCTGCCTCCCCTGCCTATACTGGTACCTAACGAGGTATAGAGCATAGTAAGTACTAGGTAGGTAGGCATCGTGTGTAAGTAGATGGACGGAGATAGACAGATGAGCACCGCCTACCATACATACATACTTACTTACTTACTTACATGTCTGCCTCATTATCACACTGGGCAGCAGGTGGTGGCGCTGTTGCTACATATCCACTCGACGGGGTGTCGGATGCCGAATCAAGCCTCTTGAGTTTATTTAGTGGTTTCATAGGCCGCGGCGTTCCCTGGTGACGGCGCCGCACGTTGGAGAAAGGGTTGAAGGACTAATTACTTTAGTGACCGGAGGTAAATACCAGATTGATACTGAGACGAGTTGAGTGCTAGAGGTAGCTTGGCCCCGCCCACAGGCTGGTTGGCTCCATTCATTCATCCATCCAGCCAGCCAGCCAGTCCAGTCTTGGTTCGCACCTATGCGAGACAGGGAGTGACGGAGCGAGGGACGAAGAGGCGCTTCTCCATCCAGGAACCAAACCAGCCCAGCCCATCCAGGAACCCATCCGTTCATCCATCCGTCTATCCACACGGCGATCTGCCTATCTGTCCAGCCAGCCAGCCAGCCAGCAACGCCAGCCCGGAAAAAGGGCAAGACCCTCGTGAGAGAGCGCATGGGCAAACCGGATGTGAACTCGCACGGTTCACGTGTTAATCAAACAGGCGAGGGGGCTAAAATGAGGCAACGGGCGAGAGACCAACGGCCGTTCCCTGGTACTGGGACTGACATCATAGTGTGTTATATTGCTGCACCCCGGACTGGAGCGACGAGAACAGCACCGAATGTGCAACGGCCTGTACTGTACGGCGAGTCCGAGCACATAGGGCACCGTAGAAAGACGGGCAGGATAAACAGGATGGACAGGACGACCAGATTTGGTAGCCACAAGACACAGTAGATACCATTCTATATTTGGAAATATACATGCTACCTACGTAGGTATGCAGACGGATACTGCTACCGAAAAGATGAATAATCGACGAATGTGGATGTGGGAGGCGGGAGTGGATGCGACGTGAAGAAACGAGGTCTGAGATCCATGGAGGCTAAGACAGGTATGTACCTACCTTAGGTACCTACCTGTAGGTAGCTAGCACAGAATAGGATCCTGCTCGAGTTACGTAGTAGATACTTAGGTAGATAGGTACCTACGTAAGTGGAAGGCAATAGGTAGGTAGGTAAGGTAAGATAATGTACGGTACTTCGCTCGGCACAAGTAGCGCAGTAAATAGTGTAGATAGTGCAGTGTAGTGTCGTGTAGTGCCGTGTAGTTGTAGGTATGTTATGATGCATGTGAAAATGAAGTTAGGTAGGTAGTGGCTGTATACTAAGTAGAGGACGAGGCGACCGCAGATGGACCGACCGTCGATCCAACAGCCTCACTACCTGCAGCCAGGGGTCAGAGAGCATGGACATTGTATACTACCTCTGGTAGGCTACCTTCTAGTGCAGGTAGTGAGTGTAGTGTCGGTAACCTACAGTAGGTACAAGTACTAAGTATACGTAGTATTCCTACACTACTACCTGCCTATGACTTACCTACACTTCACCTCCTACCCTCATCTTCCTACTTACATAGAAGTGCACACGGGTAGGTAATGTGGGACGGGAAAGTTGCAGGGTGCAGGCATACGGAAAGGACCCTGAAAGTGCTACTGTTAGGGTTCTGATCAGGGGTTTGTTAGCAGGGGCTGCCTCTCCGCCGGGACTCTAGACTGCCTACCTAGGTAAGTAAGCAGCTAGGTATCTACTCCGTACCCTACCAGAAATACCACCCATATATAGTGATTGTACCTTAGTACTTAATATATGACTTCAAATACCTACAATATCAACATATGAGTTAATTGTCTACTGCACCGGAGTGGATAGGCAGGTGAGCAGACTAAAAAACGACCAAGGTAGTGTGTAAGAACTAGTCGCAAATAAATTCCTTGTATGGCGTAGCTATAGGTAGTGTTCAACGGGTTAATTAGTACGTTTAATGAGTTTAGTAGGTCCTAAGCATAGGAGGCAGGTAGGCGCGAAGATTCGGATATACAGTGTTTAATTAGAACAATGCTGCCTCCACTGCGCGCGTACCTACCTAGGTACCTACCTACTGTAGACAGGATACTATATTAGACATTATAAGTCTTTTTTCTGCCTTTACATGTTGTCTTGTTACAGCACAGCACGGCACGGCACAGCACAGCATAGGTTCGTCCGATGGAGTAAGTAAGTACCCAAGTAGTAGGTAGGTAGGCCTCCAGTCCACAATCTCCACAATCTCCGACTCGAAAAAAAAATCAAAAAATCTCAACCGCGCTTACTGTCCATTGGATACAATTTCACCCCTCCCTCTTCCTCCCTCTCTCTCGTCTGTCTATCTCTCTCGCAGTCTTCTCGGCTCCGACCGTCCAAACCTAGACTGACCTGTTTCTATCATTTCACATTTTAGACATCAACCCATGACATGAATGAATGAATAACTAAATCTCAAGGTTACATTTCTTACACGTATACACCACCACCACCACCACCACCACCACCACCACCACTACCACCACTACCACCACTACCACCGCGTATCCCGCCTATAGTAACGCACTTAGGTATGCTATATGTAGTAGTATTAGGCCAATTATTGACATCGGTAAGCAATTATGCGCTAAAATTTTTAACCCGAATCCGCACACCTGGTCGTGGTGTTGAGGTCCTCTTCTCCGGTCCAGTCGTGGTCGACTCCCGTCCCCGCGAATCTACGTATGTAGGTATGCACCTAGGTATCTAAATCCCCTGATACGTCGGGTCCTTGCGCCCTTAGACCTTAGATCCATAGGTCCTTGCGCATCTGAGACAAGACAAGTAGAGCCGTTGCCCTGATCTCATCAAATGGTTGCTCATCATCCATCGACAACACCACCGCAACCATCAACTACCACCATCAGCAGTAGCGCGATAGCACTTTTCATTTCCTATTCCAAGAAAAAGAAAACTTGACACGAGAGTGGCTGGTGATCAAATACTAGAGGAGTTCTGTGCGCGTGCGCGTGCGTATGCGTGTGCGTCAAGCTTCCAGCCTTTCACCCGCAGAGCCCCCTCGTCAATTAGCTCGCCAATGTCGCCAGTCGTCATCCAATCCTCCCCGCATGCATATCGGGCCTAGACTAGCCGACTTCATCCCATCACACCCGCTGCCCTATGGTCTGACGCTAGGTAGATCCGTCAGCCATGTGGAAGCGAGCCTAGAGCCAGGCCGCTGTGCTGCCTCCGCTCCGAGACGTTTGGGTACCGGCGTGTCCGTATTGCGAGTCATTGCGGCTCCGCTGGTCTGCAGAGGTCTAGGCTTGAGGGGTGGTAAGATAGCTACGATACAGTAACGCCCAGGCCCTCGAGTTGCGCAAGAGAGGGAATACATACAAGACGAAGGGGGGGAAAATTAAGTCGCCGCATGTCTTGGCACCCTGTATCTTGGCTTCGCTAAGATGCCAATATTACCCGATGAAACTACCTACCTGCCTGTCTAGGGAGACACGTTGAACAAGCTCATGCCAAAACGAGAGCAACACACTCAACACCAACTCGTAGCGAGTGCAGCAAGTCCGGTTTAGTCAGGGGAATCAATTCGCATTTCCTCTAACAATGGATTCCAGTATATTCCGTCGGTAGACTAGCGCACTTGCGCCCGCCGTAGTCAAAGCTTTTATACCAATGGGCGATCAAACTCTTCATAATCGCCTAGTATGAGGATTACTTCGTAATTGCTGTATTACGCAAAGTAAGTATGCGCATCCGACTACGATATAGTACGGCGTGCCGTTCCAAACGGATGATCCAGTGTCAAACTCACCATAGCGCGGCTCATTCGTGAGATGCCAGAGCACATCATCCGAGATAACCGAGCATATTATTGCCTTTGGTTGGTTTAGGACAGCGACTGAGCCCCAGTTGGAAGGCAAAGGGGAAAAAACGTCTCAAAATTTACAACATTCCGAGGCAAAGGTAGTGCATAAAACTAGGTAAGCCAAGATGCGGAGCTGCAACTCCTCCACCCACTTGCTTGGCGGCCTCACACTTCGAGACCTATGGTACACTTCCAAATGCTCAAAACTCAGACAGGCGATCTCGAAAATTTTAGCCATATCGTATGTTCCTCCGGCATGACTACAGATCGCATGATTACTTTCAGCTGGAATAGATGACATCAAATCAAAGGCGCTTCGTCTACCCTCCTCTTCCTTGACTTGCCACCCCTCACAGCTAGTCAAGGTATCATCTATACATTATTTGTGATGGGGCAATGTCAAGGGGCTTTGGATGAACAGATAATTTTAGTCAGCTATATTTCACCCAGTCAAATCTCAGCCAGCATAGAATATCGTTAACTATATTCAAGGCCATAATATCCCTACCCTTGATAGTATGTACCCTCAGGTAGAAAGCTCTTTTCGCTTTTCAGGCACTCGAATTCCAGAAAAGAAAATCATCTTCCCGGCCAATATAGGCCTTGAGTATATATGATTGACAAGGAAAGTAAGAAAAAAGCAACTGAGAACGGCTAATAATACTAACTTAATTGTCAAGGCAACCAACTTGACGAAGTAATGCGACGGAAAATTATCACTTTGAGCTGTGAAGTTGTATGTAGATACGGTTAGCGCCGGGTGGGAGCCACTAGTAAGTATACTTCGAAGGTGTTCCGCAACAAGTGGCCACCGACGGTATCGCAATTCTTACGTCTCTTATTTATACCTAATATAGACAGCATAGATGTTTCCAGGGTCGCTGCAGATGCACTTTCATACATAGTTGATAATGCCAAGCCTCCGATTCCACGAAAAAGAAAAAGTGCTATGCAGTTAATATAGCTTAGAATTTATGCTACCTACTACCTGGTAAGGACAGAAACCTAGCTCCGTGACGTTTGTACATGTAATCTCCCGCCTTAAACAAGAGATCGGCAATCCATTATTCAGGGAAAACACAGAACAGAAAACCAACGCGAGAATTGATCATTTCTCTTCATAAAGAGACGAAGATTAAGACAAATTACCTATGCAGACCTGGTCGACGTGTGTCATTTCCAGATATTCTATGCTGCTATATATAGAACCGCAGTTTTCGGTAAGTCTACTGCTTACCTAGATAGCATGTAAGCTACCAGTACTCAAAATTGAAGGTACACTTGGACATGGTTTATTGAAGCAAACAGGGACATGAGAACCAAGGCTCTGGGAATGCCGTAATGAGGCACTACTCACAGATCTGCGGCTGGGCATTCGCTGGTCTAGACTTAGCTTAGAGATACTGTCCACTTTCCCCCTCTTTCTCACCATACGGAATACGGGAATAAACATGGGAAATCAAAAATCGAGGCATGAAACAGCATTAATTTCCCCGACTTCGACCTTGGGTACACTAATTAGCAGCGGGTCTGGCGTAGCGTAATTACCCGACACTTGAGGCTATTCTATGTGGGAGCCTTGGCGATGATGCATTGCAGTCACAGTAGCGGAAGAGGTGAAGATAGGCTGGTAGTTTTGACCACACCCTATGATCATGTGCGTCAAAAGTAAGGCGGGATGGCAATGTTTCGTACGGACTTGTTGTGAGCGGACTGAGGCAGGTTACCGTATACCTGGTACTGAAGGCATGAGCGGACCCATGCATGTTATTCATACGGGTGTTTCTCTTTTCCAATCCTCCCGCAAGATGGCTCACGTAATCCATAGGAGGAGGGAGACAGAGGAAGAGACAGCTACTACTAAGACAGTAATACCATCCGAATCCTAACCTCAACTTCTCTCATACTCTGTCACAGGAGTTGCGATGCTCTGCTATAATGAGGGCAAGTTCCGCGAGACTAAAGGGAACCCTGTCAATCAGACTGTGCAATTAGGGCCTGCTGTATATAGGTACGTTATAATGTTGATGATTTATAATAGCACCTAGGTAATAAATGATTACTAGACAGTGCTAAATGCAACGTCGTTGGGAAAACCACACCTCTGGATCCTACTTAGTGCCCAGTTTGTTCGTCCCGGCGATCTGGGTCTGGTTTCATTTCCTGAAGATCGGATGTATGAGATAGGAATAGATGCCCTTGTGGGATCCGAGCTGAACCCCCTGCTAATACCACCTCGTGGCGACTAACCCTGTCAGAACCCATGCCACCAGCCGCATTTCCCCATCCGTACACTGAACTACCTAGCTAGTAGGTAACGCCGTCGTAATATACCTAGGTACAGCAGTACAGTGCTGTAGGTACGTAATTATGCACATCCCACGATACCTACATAGGTTTTCTCACCCAAGTAGCTACCCTCATACTACCTAGCGTACAAGGACCCTTGCGATCACGGTGCGCTAGAGCCTACATAGCGGCAATAACGCAACTGCAAACCGGTTATCATAACCATGGTATGATGAGGAAAGGGACCCTAACGAGCAGTTAGCGCGTGTAGCCAATGTCACCACATGCCGTCTTCCGCCTCATTTCTTATCATGCTCTTGATAACCTATCCATTCAGCCTCAGAAGACCCAACTACCCTAAGGATACCAAGGCAATACATAGCATGCCAATACTCACTTGGCTTTGTTCTGCCTAATATACGGAGTCGTAATCGACAGGGGCCATGCGGTGATGCTGTGCGAGTATGTGTGCTTACACGACCCGGGTGCTGGATCTCACCGCGAATCTTCGGTAATCTGCATACCATCATGCTATGTTGGGTCATCACAGTTAGGGGAGGTTCCGGCTTAGGATTGTCACACAACACATTTGATGTCATCCATATTCTTCTTACGAACTAAATAAGACATCCGATACATAATCTAATCAGAGACTACAGGCGAGATCCTCGTTGGCAGGGCTGTCGTAGTGGCGATGGCTGCCTTTCCCGTATGTTCATGGCACTCCGGAAACGGACCAAGGAAGATAATATCGTTGGAAGAGAAGCCACAATAATACTCGACCTCCCTATCACGCTAGTTGAGTAGCACGATGAAACGGTGGCTACTATTATTCAATATCTAGATTACGCTCGATTACTAGCTAGCGGACGCACCTCAACTCCATAATAAAAGTCTATGTTAAAAAATAGTGAAGTGTTAGTGATTAACTCTCTTCGTCAATAGGCGCTTCTACGAAGTTCCCGGTGGCGGTTTAGACGTGCCGGTTGTTAGCACATATGATTATCCGCTATTCCTGCGGTAATACTATGTGAGAAGAGCCACACTTGACGTATTCTACATAGTATGCTATTAGCCAGTGCTTAACGCGTGCTTGGATCACCCCTTTATTTTAACTCTAAAGGATTTGCTGGCATAAAATCACTCTAGGCTGAGCTAGTTTACCCAAGATTGCAAGTGTTGTATCTAACCTTGAGACCTGCGTTTTGTCGGTAAATTTTATTTTAGAAACTAGAGCCAAGAATGGTATTTACGCTTATGTCGTTCTCCGATACCATATACCGGCCAACTAGCCTTTTTTCGCTCTTCCTTTTCACCCAAATGCTATTTCGTAAATAGAAATCGAGTCAATTTCTTTTTTTATCGAAAAATTATTGTGAACCCTAATTCGTAAAATACTCCATAGCCTACACTTTTAGATATATTCGTTTTAGTTCTAAAAGTAGCGGGGTATGGTTGTTAACGGGACGCGGGGCCACGTTACATAATATTACAGTTTGAGGCGCGAGATGGGTGTAGGATATTGTAGCGAAAGTTTTCGGGTAGGGCCGTTAATACTCTGAAAATCTATATTTGTATGACCTGACAAAGAAGCTAAGTAATGTCCGACTACGTGACGACGTCTTAACCCACCTAGGCTCTTCTGTTAAACCCATCTTAGATGAATGTCTATACGAGTGCAAGCAAAACGGAGGATCAGGGGATGAGCAAGAACACTAAACCACCTAGAACGAAAGATTCATCCTCCTTACTCCAGAATCTCCATTGGATACTTCATAATCAAACTCTCATACAACTCTATTACTAGAAGATTAATGTTGACGCTTTGATTCTTCACTGCAGAAATTTGATTTCGTTAAGTTTCCTTACATACCTTTACCCGGAATTTATAATATATATACTATACTAGCCTTCGTTTAACTTGGGTTAAATCACCCTTCGTGAAAATTAAGCCATAAAAAGCAAACATATGTAATATACATACCATTAAACAAAACAGCAGCTACAAGCATACATGCACATACGTAAAATATAAATATAACGAGTGTATCTTATATTCGCCTATTAAAAATGAGTTGATTTTATGATAGGGTACATCTTCAGTGCTAGTAATGCTGTGATCCATGCTCAAACTTAAGGAAGGGTTCTCATATAATCAAACAGGGCGTCTTTTAGGCTATCCTTTAGAGTCGCTCCAGACCAAGGAAGGTCATACTATATGTAGCCTGCCTTCAAGGCCAACAACACCGAAGACAAAATCAATCAAATAATTCTCGATCGCTTTGAAACTAGCAGTGCGAAGACCCGGGTAGCAATCTCAGGAAACGCCGCTAGTCTGTTGCGCTATACATGTGCGATGCTAGCCACAGTCTTTCTAAAGGCTATATAGTGTGCCATTTCCTCATATTATAACTCAAATATGCCCAAGTGAAAAGTAAACTCGAAGCGGCTTGTGTGGCGCTCAAAAGGTGATTGGAGACGCAGCATCCCGAGGTCGCCCTCTTCGGTGATCACGACAGCACTGGTGCTGTCAGAACCCCTATTGGGCCAGGGCTACACGTACTCACATCTCTTTCCCCCTTGGGGTACAAGACAAAGAGACCTTTTGTATATAGATGCCCACCTTTTGGAAGTAGCAGTTAGGACTCCTCGTGCGTTAACAAGTATTCAGGACCTACCTATACGTTGATACCCGTACCGTAGAGATCGTGACAGGTACGGTGCGGGTGGATTAACCAGGGGGTCAAGGTGATTAATCCCCTGAGGATATTTGGGTAGATTTCTTTGTTTTCTCTATATAAATAGCCTACGCCTAGCCTTAGTTCTCACCACAGAGGGGCCTCCACGGAAGTCCCTTCCCTCAACCTTCACTCGTTACAATATACGCTGTTTTTCTTAGGGCCTGACTTTATGATAAGCCTCTGGATGTGCTAGGATAACACAGATCAAGCCTCCAAAGTGCGGATCGTGTTGGTTGGCACGAGCCGTTTCAACACTGTGTCCACGGCTCCTATGAACAGGGCATTAAAGTCCCCAGGGTAGAATTTGTCGGCATAATATTTGGTGTCACGGAGGGAAGACAGCGTCCCCGTTTTACGGCAATGTATATACGTGGCATTACGTCTCAAAGTCAAGACCTAAAGTTCTAGTTTATTCAATGCATCCATAGCGTTTTTTGCAGAGCTAGGAATTTTATCAGGGACACAGAGAGTGAATTCTTCTTTTTGTAGCTCGCGTATTAAAGTAATTAGTCGATACGTGCGATCGGTTTCGTACCCTCACGTACGAGTTAGATAAGGAGCTCTGACTAATCTACTCATTTCCCCGAGACTCAAGTGATCTCTTAGATGATAGAAGTATAGTAGATGATTAAAGCATAGGATACGAAGCTCATTTTTTACGTGAAGCTTCTTGAACACATCTATGAGCCAGTGGCCCTTTGGATTATAAAGGGGTAGGTAAGTTTATTCATGTTTGATGGCATTGTTTGTGTGAGTATATATTTCTTCCGCGCTTGCCCCGAGGTTCGTAGCATTGGAAAATTTGTATCCCCTATTTACTTCTATCTAAATTTACTTCTTGCGTAATATTCTAAATGGGCTATTAGAGCCGAAACTTCTTTCGGTATTCTATACAGATTGACGATGTCCTCATTGGATCATTTAAAAATTTAACCACGTATTCGTCCGTTTTATATTCGGCTAAAAGTCTTTTTATTTATAGATGTAGTTCGCTCATCCTAGTAGATTAAGTGCATTTATGACGATGCCTTGCAATGGTTAGGATTAGCTAGTCGATCACAACGTGATAAAGCTTAGAATAAAGTAAAATATTAGGACGAAGATATCGAAAAACGCGGGGCTAACCCCGTATTAATATTGAAATCTAGAAATAGGAAAAACCATTAAAAGAGCGTACCCAGCTGTTTAATGCTCAACCCTCTCGAAAAAAAGGTTACATATCAAAAGAGTGAAATATAGTTAACCCGTACTACTAGTGGCAAGGAAAAACCTCTAGTTATAGGTTTCAATACGAACTTCCCGGCATTTGTATACAATCTAGCACTTGTCATGAAAAGGTGGATGCTACTTTATAGTGAAGTGCTCTTGTGTGATGAATAAAGTACTACTTGAGACTTACATACCATTCGTATACTTGCAATTGGGTCGCAGCAGAATGTACTTCAGTTGTCAGGTACCTAGGTACTTAGAGAATAACCTCGCCCCTTCCAGCACAAATAAAAGGTACGTACGGCAAGGTTATAGTTATCAAGAAGAGCGCAGCCCTTCAACAAACGTTCCTACACGCACCTCTCGGTGGCGTAGTGGTAAAGTAGTCGGCAGGATAAACTCTTGTGTCAGAGGCAGGGCCATAGACATTCAAGGGGTTTCCGGTCGAGGGAAACTGAGCCTGTCTTAAGCCCTCGATTCTTTTTTTCTTTCCGCAAATCTTCTAATAGCAATTCGACAAATTCGTTGAGAAATATTCGTGCTAATTAGTTATTATGAAAACAAGGGACTCATCCTCTAGAATACAGTCACTCTTACACTGTAATATGGAAATGCGTGGGATTAGCTAATCAGCTCTCATACGTTGTATTAAAATCCCACAATGCGACGATCCTTGGTGTATATATATGGTATGTGATAGATAATTGCCGTTGCACGAAGACTCCTACAAAAGCTTTGGATACTATCTTATATACAGGAATAATCTCTCCGTTCACTCCCTCGTGTACTTCACGATTGGCTCCCCTAGATTGGCTTTGCACACCATACGGCTATTTTTAGGGCTAGAATTATTTTTCTCGTAATTACATCAACGTACCCCATTCGGGATAGTCCGATAAGAAAGGAAACCTGTATATATTTCGAGTCAGAATCGACGGCTTTTTATGAGGAGTTCTTGCAATGAAGATTTTAAACTCAACGTCCCCCCACTGTGACGCCACATCTCGGTGTTGCACTTCCATTGAATGAAAAAGTTAAAATGCAGTTATCCATATGCTACGCATCAGGGCGCTCCTCGAAATCAAGCCTGAAGGGGAGCTAGCAGGCAGGGACAGGCTCTCGTACAGGATCCCTTCACCCCCTTGTTTGCTTGCTGTTATACTTTGGGCTGAACCCGAAAATATACAAGATGGTCATTATATCCCAAAAACTACCTACATAGTTGCCTGTTTATTTCCAAGCTTTCCGCTGCATAGCCGAAATTTTTGTACTTCTAGCTATGACTGCATACCCCTCTCCAGAGAGGTATTAGTATCTGCTATCTCTCCCTCTCTTCGCGCCGAAAATACGAGTCTCAAACTTGGAGCTATTTTACCCCATCACATCCTTCTCCACGGACACCAACCGCGATCCTTCACACTCAACCTACTGCGCGCCTAATCAGAGATACCTAGGGACAGAGCCTCTTAGGATTTTCTACCTCCTAAGATTCGAAACGAGACCATTGCTCTCCTTCCGGTTCTCGGCTGGAGATACAGCCTGCTCGCGACCGTTGCCCGAAACTGGGAATTAATCATTGAGCCGCTCAACTTTGGCGAGATCAGCCTGACAGTACCGCGCCTCGCTGACCTCAACTCTCACGCTATTCTGCTCTGATAGAGAAGCTATATTCGCTATATCATATCTGGTTTCGCGAGGAACTGAAGCAGTACGATTGCAGCCAATGTGCTAAAACTGACCGGGACCGTTGAGGCGTGGAAAATATCGACAACCAATTCATCGCGGATATGTTTGAAAGCTTGTTCACGACACTCAGCGCATGGGAGCATCGTAGTTGCTTGGTCATCGATATCAGTGTCTACTCGCCTAGTGACAACCAGCACTGGTTCAAGTACATCAGCTTCTGCTCAGACTCCAACCCAGGCAAGTGCTAGTCTCGCCGTGGACGCGAACAAGAAACGACGCTGATAAATGACCCAGCTCAATAGCTGGGTTGCCGGGCAGTAGGTTCTTGCTCCCGAAGAGCTCGCTATCGAACAAACATTTGAGGAGATCATAGGCGAGGAGTCTTTCGACGACGAGGGACCCGAGATTCAATAGTAGCGGGGTCTCTCTTTCGTACCCGTCGTCGGGGTCGTGCTCCTTCGCCAGCATACCCGCCGACGATAGAAGCCGATTGCGCTTGCCAACATGCTGACGAGGTTCCCTAACATGAAGGAGCTCTGCTACGAACCCTGGAGGGAGTGGAATCGAATCGAATCGAATCGAGAGGCAAACTAATAAGCGTAAGTGCTTGCTTTACCCCTGACAATTTAGTCGACACACCTACTAGCTAACCAAAATATAGGCAATCAGACGTTGATCGAGTCTTTTCCCCAGACGAAATTGTGTAAGCTAACGATATTCGAGAACTTCAACGAGCCATACCTGGAAGGGTATTTCCGTATCCTGCTATCAGGGTGCCGAACCCGGCCATGAGCCAGAGACGTGCTTGTGCCAGCCTGCACCTCACGACGCTACCCGCCTCTTTCATAACCGATGCCGGACACTTTTTCGCAGCGCGTCAAGATTTATGGACGTGGGATAAGCTCACTTCTCTGGCGTTGACTTCGAGGTCCTCACTGATGATGCGGGCATCTCGGATATCAACCACATGCTTCGAGACACCGCTGTTGTAGCCCTCAAAATGCCGAGACATGACACGATGGAGTTATGGAACGGCAAATGGGGTGTGGCAATGCTCTTTCTCTACCAGAGGGCTCAAGATGGGCAATTAGCTATTGTCACCGTACGGGGGACGTCGGTGCTTGCTTTAGAGATTGCGACTACGCAAGCGTGGGATGTGGTCGCCCAGGGGTATTGCTATGGCAGGGTCGTCGTACAAACCTCTTTAATCGATCCAAACGTGATTCGGTGCCACGGCGATGCGATCCGCCAGCTGGGGCTTTCGACTGAGATCGCCAAACCTATCTCGCTGCGTGAAATCCTCAGCAAATATAGGGTTTGGGCGTGAGATCACCGCCATCACCATCATCGTCACTATGCAAAAGAACTAATGCAATAATCGATCGCACAATTATACCTACGAGGAAGGACAACCCTCAGATGACTCAGTACTACCCTTCTTATCAATGTGGTAAGTGTCAACCCATGCCCACCTCAGGCCTTCATCCAGTGCAGTTTTGCAGCACATCAATGTTTTGGATGTCCTGAAAAGTCACTTCTTCCTCTCCCCACGTATGTGAGAGGATAGCATACCTAGGAAATTGGGGATTAGGAGGATCTCCGAGGGACTCCTTCCACTCAAGGGAGTTGGTATCGATGAGTCGCATGATATAGAGCCTCACAGACCAACTGGAGCAATACTTGTATAACAGCAACGACGCAGAGGGTAGAACCTCTTCACTCAGATTCACTCATCTCCGAAGTATCTATATGGAAATTTCCGAACAAGAGCGAGCGGCATATGCATTCGCGATCGGCGACATCCTGTGGTTCTGCTGTGGTCGTATCCTGGGCTACTACTTACGATAGCTGGCATTGGTAGCTTGCGCCAAGCCTTTTCAAATGGAGCGAATGGAGAATCTTCAAACTGCTTCGGGTGCAGGTCGATGGGGAGAGGGGGTATTTAGTGTAGGCAGGTTGAACTAGGGTATATGCAGGCTGCCCTATGAGAGCCCGGCTTAGAAGAGCTTGAACCATGGTTTCTCATACCTACTATGTATGTAGGTGCAGAGCTAGGTGGTATACTCGGTCACCGCCCAGGTCGCCGCCCCGAATCCTTACCATGCTTGCGGGTTGGCGCCGTTTCGTCCCCATCCCAGTTCGTTTTATCGTCGTCATCATCCTGACACGGTTCAGGCATGATTCTCTGACGATCTGACTAGCTCCCCCGGTGCTAAGCAAGTGGAGATACTAGGTACTCTCTTACCCAACGGCGGGCTCTCGAGAATTGGGACCAACAAAAACGCTATACAGAATAGGTATCGACCTGCTTACGGAATGCATCAATCTGCAATAGGTGCTCTAGTTCTTCAGTAGCCAACACTATCGTCAATGCAGACGATACATAGCCGTTACGCGATCTGCAGACAATACGATTGTACGCGAATACGGTGGTGTACATATAATTATGGAAAGTGAAGAGGTTGGGAAGTTGAATAATAACAAAACTATCAATCTACATACTACTATCCCTTTGAGTGCCATTCTCGCACAGGACTTTGTATAAGCACTAGACCGGGGGGGATTAGCCAATCAAATCAGTGGATTTAGGATACTTGGCTTTCCCCCCGGTTCCTACCTAATTATACCCTTGTAAAATGTATCGATTAGATAATTAGTACTTATATAAATGCATACATATGCTGCTAAAAGCCGCTATCTGTGCGCTTAAAAGATGTAGTTGATCTACGCGGGGGTAATGTGGGTCTACTAGGGGGGGGTCAAAAGTAGCTGTGCGGAAATGGCACTCAAAGGGATAGTATATGCAATGCCATTTCGAGTTTTAGATACCTAGCTGGAACTTTTGGACTTGGGTTAGCTTAACGTCTCAGCTAATCTGGAAGGGGCTTAGGTACCTTAGGCTGTATGTATGTAGGTATGTTTCAGAAGACACGATGAACTATCATAAGTTTGGTAGGTAGCTCTGTCTACTTCATACTATGTACTTAAGGTAGAGAGATAAAGGGTAGATCAGAAGAGATATTAGTTCATATTGATCTACATACATCTGGATGGAAAAGCGCAAGGATTAATATTCGGTAGGTAGTCGAGGTAGTATTTTCACAAACCACCAAGGCGCAAAAAAGCAATGAAATGGACACAAGTAGTCATCATCTATTGACAATGTTATAGGTTATAGGGTCCAAGTAGTAGGGGTACCTAGTCGTGTGTCCGGTTGGTTGGTTGGTTAGTTGTTTGGTAGTACCTACTCTGGGTAGCATGCTTGGTATTCGATAGTACATACATACTTACATACATACTATGATACAGCACACCATTGAGTAGTATACCTACCTACTTCTCTGCCTGTTCCTTCGTGTTCCTTCGTGCCACAGCAGCTAGATCGATCCGGATAGGCGTGCAATGCTATTTGAATTATTTTTATTTTTTTTTTCTTATTCTTTCAAACAACTCGCTTGACTGACGTGCCTCTACCTAAACAATAATAGGTGTCCAGCGTTTGATCAGAAGCTTGTCATGGCATCTCGCTACTTACCACTTCTACACCTCCGTTCAATGACTGGTCAGTTCAGGTCAGCTGTTTAGTCTAGAGCGGCGACCAGCACTATCGTGTTTCTATTCTTGGAACACCGCTCTTCGGTTCGTTGTCTTACGTCCATCCCAAAACGGCTCGCGCGCGAGGCACCAAGCCGTGAGCGACCCAGAGTCGTGCTGCGATGTGCGATGCTCACCGGGTTTTCTTGCCTGCGAGTTGTTTTTTTCCTCTTTCTTTCTTTCTCTCTAGGTAGGGAAGGGGGGTACACTGCAGGCTATGTTGGCACAACCAACGCAGCTTCTAGTGCCCGCCCACAGCTCTTCTTCCCGGGTTGCTGCTGACACTGCATGGGGAGGCTCTCCTCTCATTGGCATAGCATTGGGGATCTTCTCCATGGCTTGCTTAGCCGGCACACTCTGAATCTGACATAGACAGGGCAGGGTCTCATCATTGAATACCTCGAGCGGGGTGCTACTTCAGCTGACAGCCTCAACCGGAAGAGCTCGCGATAGCCGAGTCCGGCAATAAGCAGCAGCAGTATCACCATCCGCATTCTTCTCTCTCTTTTTTTGTTCCCTCTATCCGACCTGGCCCTGCCCTACTTACTTAGTTCCTTAAGTAATGGCCGGTCCTGTTGCTTGTCCCCCCCCTTGCGCGCTTCCTGTCGGCCTTTTCCCCTTGATGGAGGATTGTGTAAAAGTATGGCACTCGCCCTCCGATTGACTGCCCTGAGCTATGTGGTCGCCCATGCGAATGCTCGGTGGTTCCAGACAGGTGCAAATGCGGGGGAATGGGCTCCGGTAACGCCAACTGCTGAGCGTGTCACATCGAGTCCTGGTGACTGGTTACCAAAGACCACTTCTGCCCCCGATCGGCCGCCACTGGACTGGGAGCTCCGGAGAAGAGACGATGACACTTCCACCATCTGCGGCTACTCCGTAGGCAACCTTGACGGTATGTAGAATGCCGCCAGTACTCCTTAATTCTGCGAAACCGATGACTAATGAGGCTCTATCTCGTAGGTCCACCGATCACTTGTGACGGTGGGGGGTATTGCAACCTGGACCGCGATCTTAGCATCGTGGGATGTTGCACAGAAACGAATCCTCGCGCTTGTAACGTGCCCACGACATGCCTTGAATTTTCACAATCATCGCAATGGTCTGGAGATCCACTCACGACGTATTGGTAAGCTATTCTGAGACAACTGAATCCTGTAAACTCGTGTGCTGAATGAAGAAACAGCAGCGAGTCAAATCGGCCGCATTGCGTGACACATTCATACGATGCAAACTTCTTTGACCTGTTGTCCGGCGCAATCTTCATAGGTTGCGCTGCTAGGGCTGCATCGGGAGAGATTGTAGCCAGCTCCGTAAATGTGACCGATATTACAAGCTCTACCAGATCGCTCTCAACCTCTACGTTTACAACTACCAATGGTGTCGTAACTACCACCATTACCGTACAGGCCCCTAGTTCATCCTCCACATCATTTCCCGGCTCAAGTGTAAGCTCCAATGGGAGGAATATCGGGGCGATTGTGGGCGGCGTCGTGGGCGGTGTCGCTGGTCTCGCCTTAATTGCCGCTGCCTTGGGCGTTTTCTTATACCGACGGAAGAAGAAGTCTCAGGATCCAAATACGCTTGCAAACCCGCTTGCATTTGGACGAAAGATGCCGCCCAGTGATCACGACATGTATCCTAATGAGCCGATAATACCAGGATCACAGTACCCGTCGACATTCTACGGAGAAGCACCGCCTGGGATGGTGCAGGCATCAGACCAACCGGTGGTAGGCTATCCACCCCATGCCTACGGATTCCAGAATACGATATACGCGCCAGGAATTAATCAGAGCACTGAGGCACCAGCGTATCATGCCTCTCGAATCGTGCCCTCCAAACCCCAGGATGATGCCGTGTCGCCGCTCGAGGAGAGTCCCGTGAGTCCTGTCAGTCCTGCTGAGAACTACAATACGATGGTATCGGCCCTCACAAACCAGTCGCCACCATTACAACCGCTGCAACCAGCGGTACATCGGCCGCAGTCCGAGTACGCACAGTTTAGTCCGCCACCGCCAGAGCATTACCATTCATACCAACCATATCCTGGGACATAGGGAATCCACGTGGGCTTATAATCGGAAGAAGACCGGCTCTTTTTAATTTCATCTTTTTGGTTTGTATACATTGTGCGGTTTTGGCTTCCAGTGATCTTGGCGTCCGAGGTTTCTGCGCACGATACCTTATTGCTTTTGAGGAATTACATACATATCTACCTACCCAGCAGATTGAAATGGCGAAGCGCGCCATCAGCAGGACATCGAATGAGTAGATGTCAAAGAAATACATACATACCCCAGCTACCGATCTATGTGTCGGGATGGAGGCCAATCTCTCTCCCGCTTTTTGGAGACTTGGTCATGTCGTGGTTCGCTAATGGCGAGATGTTATAATTATGCTACATCGAGATGCGAAGGCAGCTCTATATTAAGCTTAATTCAACTAATTACATGGCCAAAGGGCTACCATAGAAAACGATTGAAATACTACTTGGTGCCCATATTCTATAGTATACTAACCTAAAGTGCAGGTTATATCAGTGTACCAGTAGACATACCTAAGTAAGTACCTAAGCCACTTAGGTACGTAGAGCCTTTGGTGCGGTAAGTTAGGTTCGTAGATAGTGAGTATAAGACCAAGTAGGTGTCCTAAAACCTCCACCCCACCCACTCTACATGCCTTATGTAGGTAGCAGTTGGCGGGTTCTAAATATATGTACTTACTTACCTAGACTAGATACTTAGCTTACATTGGTGAAGTTTTCATTTATCGACGACTCAGGATTCAGTTTTGTTTGACTCTACCCAGACCTGCCTTCTGTTTAAGTCAGCAGGTAAGCATATCCAGCTGCCCCAGCCGTACCAGCCCAATCCAAAATCCCGTTTCAGTATCTACATTGAAGTAAGCATAGTTCTTTGTGGCTTTTTGTAAGAGTCTAGACTAGACCACCTGAGCCGAGGGAAGCGCCATATCATGACGACCCTACCGGACTTGCCCGCGAGCTTCGCGGCGGCACTGAAGCTCGTGGACGATGCACATGCGGAGGACCCCAAGGCGATTCCGAGCGCCGCGGACGGCGACGGCGACAGCGAAAACGCAAAGGTGCCCAACGAGCTGCACTATGCGCGGAAGATGACGCGCTGGCTCGCTGTACGGTGTCCGGATGCCTCGCCCACGCTGCAGCTCGCCTGCCGGGCACAGCACTTTAGGAGGTGAGTGCACGCATCTCATTTAGGTATGCCGTTGCGGTGAATTGAAGGTGTGAAAATGAGACGGAAGGAAAATAACAAGAAAACGGAAGAGAGAGGGGGGAATAAGCAGGTAGCAATTACACTAGATACCGCGTATCCCGTGGGGGTTGCTCGCATTTTTACACGAGATGAATGTATATTGACAATCCCTACGAATTGCCATTACTAATGAAATGAAAGATGGGAGATACCGCGCGACAGCTTCCCAATGACACGCGCAGGCTATCTGACGTGGCGGGCGAAGCAGAAGACACAAGCAGCGGAGAAGATCAAGATCCTGCTATCCTCTCTGTCGCCGCCTCTTCCTGCAGAGGCCATCGGCCGCGTAGCCGCGCTCATGCGAAAGGAGAATCTAGCCGCGGATACGGAGACTCAGGTACTTGAAGACGTAGCGTGTCTTGTCTTCCTCGACGACCAACTCGACGATTTCGAGAAGAGAGACGATGTCGACGAGGACAAGATGGTTGGCATCCTCCGCAAGACCTGGGCTAAGATGAGCCTACGCGGGCGCGAAATCGCGCTTGGCATGAGGCTTAGTGAGCGTGGGCAGACGCTGGTTGGCAAGGCGCTTGCGGGATGAGATGGGCTGCTAGGTCGAGTGGCTAGATTGTCTACCCAGTATTAGATTGATTTCTATTTTGGTAGAGCCGATCTAGCATAGGAGAATTAATTATCTAGACGATGATTGGACGATCGGCATGGATACCCAGCAGGTGCCTCATACTCCTCTCTAAGCTCAATTTAGCGCCTGTGTCAATGACAATAGGAGGCTCATCTGGAGGCAATTGTTTTCCGAGTGGTTACAGAGTAACCATATAATCGTGGGGAAATGAAACTTTCGGTGGTGGAGAAACGGGGGTGCGCACTACCCCAGATCGACTTTCTTACTCGGTGCCTTTTTCACCGACTTATAAGACCTCGGTAGAGCTCTCTATCTGCCTACATGACTATGTCTTACTCTTCAAGTGTCTATCTCGCTTAAGGTTCGTCGTCCTATGTAAAGAATTTAACTTTGAAGTAAGATGATCTTACATATAGTCGTCAAGCACTGAAGATAAAGGCACAGTTGAATCCGAGGTAGTTCCAGATATCGCTCGACAAAAACACGAACTCTTCACGATGAGTGTTAAGGAAGCATCAAGTGGCCGGCCGATCAGCGTCGAGGAAATTTCAGCACATAATTCTATTGACGACCTCTGGGTCGTTGTGGACGGTATAGTCTACGACCTAAGCGATTTCGCACCCGAACACCCAGGCGGCGTAGAGGTGCTACTCCAACACGCCGGCCGAGACGCAACAGCCGCATATTCCGAAGTCCACTCACCATCTCTCATCAGCGCCTCACTCCCCGCATCTCGCAAGATGGGCATCCTAGACGTGTCAACGGTAACAGAGGAATGGGCGCAGCCACAATCCACGGCGGCGAACCAGCCCGCAAAAGGGAAAGGCACCAAGCCCCCGCTCTCAAGCATCATCAACGCCCACGACTTCCGGCTCGCCGCCCAGCAGAGCTACACGCCGAAGGCCTGGGCCTTCATGACGTCCGCAGCGACAGACTGTCTCACGATGGAGCGAAACAGCTCCACATACAACGACATTATCCTCCGGCCGCGCGTGCTGCGCGACGTGCGCGTTGCGGACGTTAGCACGACTATGCTAGGCCACCGCATTTCGACCCCTATATTCATCGCGCCGACGTCCATGGGCAAGCTCTTCCACCCCGAAGGCGAGCGCGAGCTCGGCCGCGGCGCGCAGCGCGTCGGCATCCCACAGTGCGTGTCGACGAGCTGCTCGTTCCCGCTGCCCGAGGTCATGGACGCCGTGGAGGAGAAGAAGAGCGCCGACGGGGCGGACGTTCCCGTCTACTTCCAGCTGTACGTCGACAAGGATAGGCGTAAGTCGGAGAAGCTACTACGGCTTGTGCGAGAGCGGGGCGTTAAGGCGATTTTCGTTACGATTGACGCCCCCGTCATCGGGAAGCGCGAAGCCGATGAGCGTCTTAAGGCTGATGAGACCATGAAGCTCCCAATGTCTGGAATGAAGGCGAAGAATGATACCAAAGGCGGCTCGTTGGGCCGTATTATGGGTCAGTTCATCGACGCATCGCTCACTTGGGACGATATCACCTGGTTGAGGAAGGCAGCGCCCGGTTTACCGATAGTATTAAAGGGGATACAGACCGCTATGGATGCCGTAAAGGCTATGGAAGCCGGCGTTGAGGCCATCTATATCACGAACCATGGCGGCCGGAGTCTTGACACGGCGCCGGCCACGATATTAGTCCTGCTGGAGCTCCAAAAGTGCTGCCCGCAGATCTTCGATAAGATGGAAGTGTATATCGATGGGGGTATAACACGAGGTACTGATATCTTCAAGGCTTTATGTCTTGGTGCCAAAGCCGTAGGAATTGGCCGAGGGTTTTTGTTTGCTTTGAATTATGGAAAGGAGGGTATTGAGCATTTCGTTAACAGTAGGTTTTTGGTCATGTTCTTGTCAACCGGAGATCTCGCTAATATGTGCTAGTTTTAACCGACGAGCTCGAGACGACCATGCAGCAATGCGGTGTTACCAGTCTGGACCAAGTTCATCCCGGCCTATTACATACAGGCGCCGTCGATCACTTGGTGCCTGGCTCGGAGGAACACCCTTACGCTAAATGGAGACCGAAAAGCAGATTATAACCTAAGTGTTGATAATGTATATACACAAAGCCGTGATACTAGGCTATTTTGAACTAAGGCCGCCTCTGATATGTTAAGTTCGCCACTTGGAGATGTGATGTTTGCGGCCAGGTGGTGCATAATAAGGAGTAAAGATAAAATTGTAGGAGGGAATTGGAATTTTACAATGTATCCTATAATGCCTACAAGGGCGTCGTTCTTATGACTATCGCCTAGAACCTACCTAAGTAGGTACTAAGTAGTGTTACTAGGGAGTTTGTTTACACACGCAATAGTATATCTAACTACTTAGGTACTGAGAGGTACGTAGGTCGATACTTGACTATTGCCAAAATTTCCCTCGTGTTTATATCATGTTTATATCAAAGGAAGGAGCGGCCTGCCGTCGTTGCATAGGTGACTAACCTATCCCAGAATAAACTATCTACCACTCGAGAACCGACCACATCGAGGTGTTCCTGTTTATCTACCTAATACAGCCCTTCTACAACATTCACTCAGTCCCACACTTGATTCCCCTAAAGTTTCATTCACCCGCAGTGTAACTTAACTCGTATTAACTTCCGCGTATCTTTGCCCCAATCGTTAATCGCAGGTGGGTTGATATAATGTTGTACGCAATGTTTGGCCCGAGCAAGCCAAAGAAGAGTACGATGTCTCGAATTCTTTTGTTCCATTTTGACAGACTTTAGGATTTCATTGGCTCCTTCACGCCTTTCCAGCTCCAGCAAACGCACTTAACGCTAACTCCATAGAAGCATTCGCTGACTTTCAATCTCGAGGAAAAGGGGTGACCTTCCACAGCCCCGTAATCACAGGTGGCGTTCCGGAGCCGGGAGATCTGTCTCCTCTGGGAAGCAATAGCGATACCGAATCCACACGAGCCGAGGCCGGAACCGACGAAGAATTGGACGGCGAACTTGGCGACGAACTTGACGACCCTAGTTTCGAAAACTCTAAGACTGAGGGCAAGCGTGAGAAGATGAGTTCCGCTGATGAGTCTTCCGACGCCGCTCCCGAGTGGACGCGTGACGAGGATCGCATCATCTTCATGAGAAAATCCCAGGGTAAATCGTAAGTGCTATCATCTTATTTTATTACTTACGTTTTCTTCTACACTATTTTATGAAACCTGATGCTAATGCAACCACTCCCGCCCTAGATGGGCTGAGATTGGCAAGGAACTTGAGCGCGGCAGGAGAGAATGCCAGCAACACTATCGTATGCTCCGTTCGCACGCCAAGGAGCTCGGTATTACGACGGATAGCCTGGCGAAGCTATACATCGAGGAGGAAGAGGAGAAGGCCAAGCCTAGCAAGGGCAGCAAGGATAAGAGCAAGAACAAGTCCAAAAACAGCGATGAAGACCAGAGCGATAAGACGAAGAAAGATGCCAAAGGGAAGGCGAAAGCTAAAGACGCCACGAAGTCCGACTCTAAATCAGAGAGCAAGAAAAAAAAGAATAAGAAAGCAGCCTCGGAGACATCTGCTTCCGATCCAGATCCGGAATCGGGATCGGATTCGGATTCAAAGTCTAGCTCCAATGAAGAAGAAAAGGAGGAAGAAGACGCAGTGGCCGAGTACTGGGCGCAACGCCGGTACCTCTACGACACCGTGTACGGCCAGATGTTTCCAGATCAGAAGGTCTTGCGTCCAGACCGATTCTATAGCGAGAGTGACTGCCGCGTGCTCGCGGGTCTCGAGGCGCGCTACCGCGCCAACAAGTGGCTGCACATCCAGGCCGATTTCTGTGTGAGTACTTCTCAGCACTATTTTCGTCCTGTTTTGGCGATTTCTAGAGTAGAGACATTGCCTTTTAGTCAAAGTTATATCTGTAAATTTACAGAATTCTCATAACTAATACTTAAAATGGCGTTAACTAACTCCGGGTGCTCTGAAGAATGCTACAGGTCGTATGGTAGAGGCGTGGGTGCTAGAGGCCAAGTTCAATGAGGATGAGAACTAACTTGGCATCTTGTGAGAAGGGAAAGTTCTGAATGAGTAATTCCCGTGCTCAATGATCTGTTGCTGTATTTGTCGTCATTAGAGCGAAGGATAGGCTCATATTGGGTGTACATTCAGACGATGGCTTAACCACCACTCTAAGTAAAGCTTCAACTACGAGTAACTAAGGAGCCAGATCGCGATAAGGATCTCGAATTAAGAAAACTATTTGATGACTGTATAGACACCTCCCTTTCAGTATCAATGGAGAGTCCCCGTTTGAATAGTATAAGAGAAGTCAAGGCTTACCATAAAGAAAAGTCGATACTACTTGAAGCCCGAGCCGTTCTAACATTACCATGTTAAAAAAGTAGTATCTGCTGCGTCTCAACGCCACCCCAAAACTCAGCTCTTTCATCCTCCGTCTCAAAGTCAACAAACGCGAAGCCGATCCTCTCACACGAGAGAGCCTGCGACGCTAAAAATTTCAGCACGAGCAAGTAAGTGCGTATCCAGTGGCGCGTGTCCGAGGAATGGCCCATGGCAACCACTGGAAGACACACTGGCAATTGGGCGAAGACATCGGGATAAACATCATCAATAAAGAGTTTCGCCGCACGGCCACTTAAGCTCGCACCAACTTCGGGCTTGTCTGGAGGACTGCGAACAGTGAGTTCAGAGACGCAACCCTCGATGCGGATAAACCCGCCGTCGACAGAGAATAGGCTCGCCGCCCTCTGGTTGCGGTGCTGCAGTGACTCTCCATGAAATCGGAAGCGCTGGTCGGCCTCAAAATTCGCATGTGAGGGCCACCAAGCGACAAACCCATCATGTGATGCCCACGTCCAAGTCGGGTAGCGCCGCTCAGCCGCTGCTAGAACCAAGGTCCTGCTTTGATCTCTTATCCAGCAGAGCCCGAAGGCCATGGACGAGCGCCAGATGCCGGCGATATACTCATCCCCTATGATCGGCTGCCAAGCCCTCGCGAGACCTGCGATAGCCACCAGTCGGTCTGCTGGCACCGTGAAGATGCGGCGGCTGTAGTCGGAGCAGACGATCTCGCGGTACCAGTAGTCTACCACATCTAGAGCAGCACGCCTTCTTTGGCCTATAAGTGCCGACCTTGTCCCTTTGTGGCCTGGGACAGGATTCGGAAGCATGTCTTCAAGCTTGTACATCTCTCTGCACTCCCAAACCACTTGCGACGGCGTGAAGTGGATGGTCCGAGGGGACAAAACGCGCTCTTGGAATATCCAGCCCCTGTCCTCTAGGGGCGATGCTTTGAGAGGCGCCGGGTCGCTACTTTGTCGCTCATAGTGGAAGAGCAGGGTAGAGGTCTGGCCGCCGGACTTTTCCGTTGTTATCTGTATGCTGCGGACCTTGATATTCTCGCGTACTTTCATAGGTAGGAGATCATGAGGTACACTGCGTTTGTTGAAACAGCCGCCGGAGCCATCATCTTTCAAGTTTGCCGAAATCGTCAAGACCGAGTTCTGGTAGATGAAACCCATCTTCACGGACTCCCTATCCCAGTCTTCAGCATCATCCTGGATAATGCAGAGAGCGTCTATCCATAGGTACTCGACCCCTAAGCGACGAGTGATCTCTATCGCATCCTGAAAGTTTCTACACAAGGTCTTGATTGGAATAGAAAGCTCTCGCTGATGTAAGCTCTCTTTCTTCGTCTTGTCCTTGTCCTGCAATGTACGCCTGGATTTCCCCCAGCAGTGACTTAGGGTCATAAATTTCGGGCACGACTCCGTGGTATTGACGACACGGACATGATTACCATCGTTATCTTCATTTGGATTTATGTAGAGCAGTCTTGCTGGCCACTGTGACCTGTCCGCCTGATCTGTTCTTTGCTCTGTTAAATAAGGCTGTTCGCACTGATGCCCGTGCAGGCACTCATCCATGCATGCTTGAATAAACTCAAAAGTCTCGGTTGACCTAGTATTAGAGAGGTGCCTATTTATAGGTGGAAATCCTAGTCTTTCTGCTGGGTCGCCTTCTCGTTATGTCAGCCATATCGATTCTTACAGAGAACAAGACATGTCGAGTTGTGCTTCGAGAACCGATTCAATAGTTTAATAACAAAAGGAATTTCATTAAACATAAGAGAAGCTCTCTGATTATAGATGCCCATAACGAATGACGATAATAGCTGTAAGTGACATAGTGGTATAACTTCTCCTACGGTAAATCGGTCTCGCGCTCTAAAAGGACGTGACAGGCGGAAGACTTACCGGCTAGCGTAACGATGTATAAACAATCAACAGTAGAAACTTGCTTCGTATCTAGGCCGTCACACTCAAGCATGAGAACTCCCACGGGATATTCGCCTCTCCATTCGGCAGATCCTGGCCAGGTAAACTTCAGTCGTAGGTCCCTCTGATCTCCCAGTGCACCACGGTCTACATAGTGACGGAAAATGACATGGCATAGACTACAGCTCTGCCATGTCTTCCATAGATCCTTAAGCTTATCAACGTGCCAAAACCCCGCTTCTGAGACTAAAGCGTTGGCGGTGATGCATCGACAGCGGCGACAAAGAACAGTACTAGGCTTTCCGGCTAGATCAATGGGAGGAATGACTGGCTTAAGAACCAAACGACCTAATATCCTGAGGGCCTCCATACCTAGGAAATACTCGCCCAGCTACCGTAGTCGTATCTCGGAGTTGAGACGAAGTGGTTTTAAGAGACGCTACTAGTCTGGGCAAGTAAGATATCGTCACATGGCCCCTGCTTGTGGCGTTTTCAGCTGCCTACACAAGCGCATCAACAATCAGACTACCTTCACTCTGCTAATGAGAAAGCGGGAAAAGATAGGTGCATGGTTCCAATCCTCAAGTTATAACAGTCAGTTTCGTAGACTATATAGAAGGGCAGGAGGCGAAAAGGCTCGTTTGACAGGCGTTAAACTAGGTAAGTCTCTACTTATGTTCTATCTTAAGCAGTATTGTGTCTAATCTCTCACTACCATCTCCTATACAGAAGATCTAGACTAGGCCTACCGTAATGTATGTTGAAAAAACTAGCCTCGTTTCCCTCCCCTAGCGGCATTGACAAGCAGCCTTCATTCACTATCGTCGCAGTCATCATCACTCTCATCATCATCGTCATCGTCATCATCGTCTTCATCATGCTGATCCTCACTACTCCCTTCTTCCGCAGAGCTCGCCTCTTCTGAATCGCTCGCCTGATCATCAATTGTCTCAGAATCATCCTCATCATCCTCCTCTTCATCCGTCTCGTCGCGCTTCTTCTTGCTAGACCGCGAAACTCCGCTAGCCTTCGTTGAGTTCTTTGTAACAGACTTCCCACTACTCTTGGATTTTCGTTGGGGGCTAGCGGCTTTCTTACGCGACGCCTTCTTTTCATCTACGTAAGGTGACGAGGCCGGTTTACTAGACTTTCCCTTCGCCTTCGTCGACTTTGTTTCCCGTCTTTCCTCACTGTAGTCGCGCTCTTTTCCCTTCCCAGCGCTCTTACTTTTACGAGGTTTCTTAGCGTCCTCTTCTCGCATCTTTGTGCTTCGGGATGGTTTCTCCTTGGCGCTCGGTGCCTCAAATGACTGCGCATATGAGGCAAGGTCTTCGTTCCGGACTCGATCATCACGAGCTTTATCCAAGAGGGCAGCCTGCTCATCAGTTTCACCCGTTGCCATCTCAAAGTACGTATCGAAACGCTTCATTATTTCAGCCACGAGATCAAAATGGCTATCGTCCAAGATTGGTCGTTCGGGTTTTTCGTCACCTGCGTTTTTCTCATTCGCAAGGGACTCTTTGCTCGTATCGTATCGTGCCATTGATGACGCAATCTGAAATGCATTTCGAATCTGCCTCCCATTCCATCTTGCATGTCTAGGTGTGGCTTTCCAATGCTTTTTTGCAAAGTCGATAATTTTGTCGTCTTTAATGATCAGATCTAGCTCTTTTATCTCTGTATGAAGGAGCTCTTTCGATTTCTGAGCCTCGATGTCTCTTAGCTTCCCGAGATTGACCCTGAAGATTGCTAGCATTTGCTTCTTAGTCAGTCTCTCGTAGTATAAGCTCAAATGGATTCTTGACTTGAAAGCTTCGTCAATAATTCCAACCCTATTAGTCGTAAGGAAGAGTATCCCACTATAATACTCCAGTACGCGTAAGAATACTATACAATATTAATGCTCGTCCTGACTTAGGGTGATGAGAAGGATATAGGATTTCGTACCAGAAACTAAAGCGTTGCGCTTGAGACTATGTATATCTCGCCTCGCTAGGAAGATGTCTGCTTCATCGAGCAGTAAGACGCAATCCCAGAGATGTGCGAGCCGGAATATTTCCTTCAACTCATCCTCAACTTCTCGAGGGGTCAAACCTAGATTACCACATGTGATAGAGAATAGCGGCTTATTATAACGCTGAGCAATAGCCTCCGCAGTTGCTGTTTTTCCGACACCAGGGGCGCCGTGCAGGAGGATGAATAGGCCCGCTCCCTTACCGTACACAAGGTCTTGGTTAAGAGTGAGCAACGGCCTCTCTTTTTGCATTTTTCTTCGTTCAGAATGGGCCCTGACTAAGGATTCTATCATCCTGCGGTGGTCTGGATTAATCTTCAAATCTCTAAACACGTCCTTATGCTGGACGAGACTGCGCAACGAGAAAATGTCCAAGATCATAAATTTTCTGTCTCGAAGCGCGTATGCAACGAGTCGGCGAGGTAATAGGACTGGATACTCTTCATTAGTTTCTTTACGGTTCGGGATGTCCATAGCAACATCATTCTTGTAGTTCTAACAAGGATAAGAAGAGACCCGTGGGCCTGCGAATGCTACTTACCGATATCTTCATCCGCTATCTCCTTCAGACCATCACCTCGCGAAGAAGCAATGGCGGCATCCCTCCCAAGAAATTCGTTTTTCAAGAGATTTCTCCCCATATCGTTCGTCATAAATAATTCTTTGACGCTATATAGCCTCTCAGACCTCGCACTGTCCTTCCAGTGTATGAGGTCATGTGGCTCGTCATACCATTCCCAACTGATGGAGGAGAGGTTAGGGATGCGGAAGTCAGTTTTCCAGCGCGGATGCTTCTTGAATGCTTCGTCAAAGTCAACTACGACGGCGCTTTCGACGTGCTCCGGCGAAGATCGTGTTGCGTTCATTGTATCTGTCAACTCCCGCCTCTCCCGCCGGTATTTGAGACGCTCCTCTTGTGAGTCTTCGGATTTCTGCTGCAGTTCCTGAGGAATCGTCCAGCCGTCGTAGTATGAATGGTGCTCATTTATAAAGGAGCGAAACAAGCTTCCTTGTATCTTAAGCTCGTCCAATCGCCTGGTCGCAGCGTCGGCGAAGCGAAAAGGGTAAGCGGGAAGATCACTAGAGCACCCTGAGTTAGCTATCGCCATCTTAAGTATCATTCACGATAATCCTGAAAGGTTTGAGGCACGTAAGGGAGAAAGTATCTGCTGTAGAAATCACTACGACAGGAAGGAAATAATACTCACGTGATGGCTTTCTCGCCGTTGAAATGAGCGAAAGGGACTCGAGCTTTCACAACCCCATACGAATTCCCATCGTGGTCGATATAGTAGCAGCAAACGTGGAACGTGTCTCCCGAGCTAAGATTGATGTCATCGATGTAGGTGCTACCATAATTAGTTCTAGAATAATGGAAGACTCTCCAAGCCGGTTGGTAGGAAGGATATGGCACACTCATGATAGACCCTGCACTGGGCCAGTAGATGAGCTCTCCTGGGGAGAAAAGAAGCGCTAAGTCATTGAACCGCACTTTCTTGTGCGACGTATCTTGAAAGTAATCATACAGCGGCAGCACTTTCTTGTCGACAAATTTCACGTAGCATCGTAGGTGGTCCAGAGCAGTTCGGTCATCCATGCCCTCAAAGGGATACTCGTCTCGCTCTGAAGTCGAGCTCTTTGCATCCTCCGGCGTTTCGGCGGCTTCGACCTTTTCGTCGGTGGTGGCGCTGTGCTCAACCGTAACATCGGAGGGCTTGACATTAGCCCATTTCTCTTCGAGCCTCTCGAGGGCGAGTTTCATTGCCGGCTGGAGAGCTTTAAGAGATGTGAAGGGCCTGAGAAATGTATGGATGCGGCTCAATCTATCTGAGCTCATACTCCCGGCATGGGCGAGGTGAGCAACAACAGCAGGCGACTGTATTCGGATTCTCTGAATCCAAGAACTTGCGGCTGCCGAGTCCGATTTAACCCTCAGATCTACTGGTTTCTCTGCTGGCTTCTCCCCACTGCGCCTGCGTACGTCTGCGTCAATTTCATCCGCTGTTGTCGGCGTAGCCTTGAGGACTTCGATGATATGGCGACCATCATCTTCGTTCAGGCCGGAGCGGTTCTTGAAATGGTCCCAGTCAAGCTCCACCCAGTCGACAATCCAGGGATGGGTCTTAATATATTCCTCTCTCAGCTCCTCCTGGCTAGCAACGTAGTCGTGGTACTGAGTTTCTTCATCTCCAGCGTCCGAGTTCGCCTTCTCTGAGCCGCCCTCAGAAGATTTCTCTACAGGAAAACTACCAGCATCCGACGCGTTAGCATCTCCTTCCCCGCTCATCTTCGAGGTCGGCTCTGCCTCTTCTGTAGCAGAGGGCAATATCTCGTCAGCATTAGTCTGAGTAGCTGCATCCGTGACCATTTCTTGTTCGCCCTCTGGAATCGTCGTGGCATCCACTACCTCTGATGCACTATTGTCGCGCGGCCCGCCGTCCATGGCTAGTGGCGTTTCGAGTATCGCCGCCGTTGGCTTGTCAGAAAGTAAAAGTTCAGATGTCTGAGCTGAGACGGCCTATAAGTAGAAAGAAGGCAACCAAGCATTAGTCAAGCGAGTTTGATGTTGCGCGCTCTAAGGACTAGCCTACCAGTGTATCACCCATTTTCGTAAAACTCAACTAGGCGATTAACTGTCCACACGCTCCACGCTCTTTAAGATAGTCTCCCAGATGGCTGTAAATTAGAAACAGTAACAGGGAGGTGATGGGACACGAAGGGAAGAGCTGAATGGGGAGACCATAGTTGAGCTTTTCCCTTTTGGCGCCCTCCAAGTCCCCACCTCGGGTGCCTCTCCCAAACCGACATTCCTACCCAGCTCCTTTACGGCCCCCAATCGACCCAGATATACAGAAGTCAAGTCGACTTAACGACGCACTCCACAGCTGAAAAAGGCCACAGACCAATAGCGAGGGCGATTAGTTACTTCAATGTCGAAGCTACAGTCTGCTACAGGACAACCCTGGCGCCCATAACCACCCTTGAGCGAATTTTTGTGGGCTGTAATTAGCTGCGCTTATGGCCGCGTCGAAGTCGGCGATCTGACAGCGGGGGCTGAGCCTTTCTGACAACCCCTCGCTTAACGACTTTCTAACGTGTCCACGTACCCCTCCAAAGATTTTTCGTGTAGGCAAGTTTGTAGATATCCAGTTGTTATACGGTATTAAGGGGGAAACCAACTATGACGGAGGATTCAGACGCTGAGGATGTGCCCATCGGACCCGTAATGGATGCCGCTCACGTCCGTGTGGCGGCAACCTTTGTCATCGACGAGGCTCCCAAACTACACCCCACTTTCGGCGGCTCATCGTCGTTTAACCCGGAAAGTGGACAGTTCCGATCTCCAGTGCAGTTTGAGTTCAGTGCTATTTCTCCATCGCCATCGATTGCCGGCTACATGGCGCTAATATCTTGTCAACAGGACATTGGCCGTAGCACTTCGAGACTATGTCCCAGTTTCGTTTAAAACCGATGTCGGCCCAAAAACCCCAAAAGTCGAATGGGACGGGCTATTCGACAAAATCAACGAGGTGGAGGAGAGGGCACATGGCTCTGAGCATGGACCCCGTGCCATCTTTTGTAGGCTTGCCCTGAAGATTGGCGAGAACAAGGAAGTTATAGATCCTTGGATCAGCCTTATTCCGAATGAATATGGGCTTGCAGTAGTGAAATGCGCCGTCGCCATCATGTTAAATGTTAGTAGGGCTCCCTACTAGTGTAGAGATTGCAAAACTAAACCAGCCAAATTCAGGTTGCAGAACGGTATGCGGAGGAAAAGCAGAAGGTCTTTGATGCACTGATCGAGATTCGCGAGACGATCGGTGAAGCAAACTCTAAGACTAAAAGCTTCCAACAAGAACCCGAAATCAGCAAGTGTGCAGGGCTTCTCCACGAAGCTATCGTAACGGCGATTCAAGATATCTTACAATCCCTCCCCAAGAAAAAGCCTCCGAGTGAGAGTAAGAGAGCCTCTAATCCCTATACAACCCCCAACCCCCAACCCCCACCACAAAAAAAAAAGATTTCTTTTATGATAGCAGCCCGTAACTAAGGATACAGGGCGTCGACTAATCCCGAGATGGGGAAGGAAAAAAGATGCTGAGTCTAATGATAGTGCAAAGGAACAGAAAAAAGTGGGAGAGCAGGGCGACGAAAATGGGGAAGCAGAAAATAAGGCAAAGAAAGAGGCAAAGAAGAAAAGAACGAAGATTGATGTAGATGCCGTAATGGAGAAAGCTAGAACGGCCGCTAAGGACCTCGATCGTGCCGTGGATGAATGGAAGACAAGAACCATGCTCAAGACGGAGGAATATTCTAAAGACACAAATGAACAGGTCGCAGTCATCCTCGGATGGGTTGTTACTGAAGCGGACCCCATTCTTAAGGACAGTCATGTCAGGACGAAGCAGATCCAAGCCAAATTGCTCGAGGTTGAACATCGGCAGAAGGCCCATGCAAAGAAGCAGGACAAAAAGACGAACCAAATACTACAGGAATTGACAACAGGTTTCACAATGCTCCAAGCACGCGAAGCAGCTAATCAGGGTCTCCTCGAAATGGCGCTGGACGAAGTAAAGAAGAGTGAGTCAATCTGAAAAACGCAAGCAATACGTCATGAAGTACGTGCGTGGCGCTAACATGGATCCCTAGAATACTCTGGCCTCAAAAAAAAGATGCGGGCCCTCGAGAAGCAGCAACAGCGAGGAGCTGGCGATGCGCCACGATATGCAGCCCCAGAAGCCATCGTGACATTAGCTCAGCTATTAAGGGTCCTATTCGACTCATCGTTTGGACAGAAGGGCGACGACACGCAGATAACCGATGTTGACTCAATGCTAGAGCACATGAATGATAGTCTAGATACTGTCATCAGACGTAGAGCGAGAGTAGACGTACGCGACCAAGGACAGGCCCAATCTGTCTTTCAAGAGAATCGTTTCCTGGCTTGGCTGGAGAGCGATAATTCAGACATGATTCTCATCGACGGGAATATGGAACCTTCCTCTCGGGATAAGGTGTCGGCCATGTCACTTTTCTGCGGCAACTTTGTATTGACCATGACGAAGCTTGAATCCCAGGACGTCTACACGCATTTCTTCTGCGGGTTCCACAACTCTCCCATGGACCCTTGGCAAGGGCCCAAGGGTCTACTCCAGTTTGTTATCGTTCAACTCTTAGCAGCACTCGAGGCGCGGAACTGCCTGAGTCTAGACTTCTTATTCAAGCAGAGCCAGATCAAGGAGCTCAAAGAGAGCGACATAGATCAGCTCTGTAGAGTGTTGCACGAACTCATCAGCGAATTTCCTCCGGAGACAACCGTTTATTGCATAATAGACGGTATCCAGTTCTTCTACCGCGATGCTTACCTTTCCGACCTCGAGCTTCTTGTGCGCCACCTAAAAGTAGTGATCGGAGACGACTACCTAAAAGCCAAATTCAAAGTCATGATGACGGTGCCTTTCCGGAGTCCAGGGCTTCTAAAAAAGGAGGTAGGCAAGATGCGGCTCATCCATTTGACAGCAAGGCATTTAAGTCCTCGGGCGCTATCGGGAAGAGGGCTCGAGGCTAGACTTGGCCGTCGATCGTCACCATCGCCACGGCCCCGCTCTCGAGACGCACGGGAAGGGAGCCGAAGAGCATCTAGCGATTCTGATTCCGACTCTAGCTCGGATGAGGAGACGGAATAGGAGGGAGGAGGGTTGGCGGTTAAGTAGTTGGTAGAGGTCTCGCGTTTACCTATCCAGCAAAGTTTACTCCGTATTGGCTACTTAAGAACACAGTGCAAACGCTAGGACGAACAAACGGTGACTAGATACCCCATACGTTCTTATAATAAACTACAACATAATCCCGCGATCTCAAACGCGGCTATTCGCCTTAATGCGCCGCCTATCTTCCCTATTGCCGGATTTTCCTTAGCAATCCGTTGCGCAAAGAACATCCACAGCGCCGCACATTGTTGGTCAGTAGAGCTATATCGCACTAAATAAAATAATATCTTGGCTTGCGGTATAGCATTATTGGTTTTAGTACGGTGGCCCACAGCGCTTTCTGTATCAAAACCACTGCCTTAAGCATCATAACACCTAATATGGGCTTAACACAAATGATGATAAACTAGGGACAGCGAAGGGGAAAAGTGTGCGAGAAAAGAAGATGAAAAAACCCACATCTAGAACCAGATCTTTGTCTTTTGCCATAAATATCATACGGAATACCCAGTTGACCAAGTCCCTATCCACATGGGAGAGCTCAGCTTTCAGGTCGGCACGACCGAGTCGTATAATAGTAGGGTCCAAACGCTCGAGAATCTCGCATGCCACTTATCAACCGCCGTACTTGCTGCTAAAGTGCTCGGCAAAATCTTAGAGCGACTCTTGAAGTTCGGCTTGATCGCATCTTGTTAGGACTCACTAAGGCAAACAGAACAGAACGTAGCTTCTGCTATATTACGATCGAGTAGTGTACCAAGCTCTTCACTAATATGAGTAGAATTTCATGTGAGCGTGCTAATACAACTAGTTTTAATTAGGAATATACTAGGATAAACAAACAGGGCTAAAATTCTCGTTCTACCCCCTTGCTGTATTCCTTATGCTACCGTCTATCTATTCGCTATGCTAGTCTCTTAACCTTAAACGCCGAGTTAAAGGCCATGACAGTTTCCAAATGCATTCAGCCGAACTTCACATGCCCCTCTCCGCCTTCTTTCACGCCACTTCCACTTCCCGTTCTTCTCTTAGCGGCAGCCCGGCGGGAGATTTCAGTAGAGTTCTGTCTACGCTCGTTCTCAACGACCACGCTGTCCCTGCTGCGTAAACTCAGCAATCTAGCTTCGGGACTCTCCCTATCTTTCTCACATATATCGTCCAGTTCGCCGATGAGAAGAATCATATAGTCGAAAATGCAACGCGCCTCTTGTACGATCTCTTCGCGTTCGGTTTCTGTGAGCGTATCGCCCAAATCGAGCAGGCGCCTCTTAAACTCCACCTTTAAATCCTCGCCGTCCTCGGGAGTATCAAACCGGAAGAAGTTCAGTGGCTGCGTCTCGGCTGAAGTGGCGTTTGCGAGAGTAGCAGGCATAGGTCGCTGGGCTGAGGCGGGCACCCAGAACGCAGGGTAAATGTTCTCGAGTGAGGCTCGAATATAGCGCCCGCCGGAAAATAATGCCATGTATAAAACCCACCCGTACGCTACCAGGGTATGAGGAGATGTTTCCACCGAATCTCGGGTGTGAGCTAGGAATTCACTGAGTACTGGTGATTCCGAGGCATCGTTGAGCTGCTCTGCGAGTGTACGGCTAGACCAGCCTGTCAAAGAAACCAGGTCATTTTTTAATGCTTGCGAGCGTTGCAATCCCTCAAAGTATAGGCTGGAAAGCAATGGCTTTATTCGTGCAGTGACAGCAAATTGAGGGGGCCTGCCTGAATAGTCGTCTGGTTGAGCTCGTACTGAACCACGCGCAGCACCATTTGGTGAGCCTCCTGTGTTATGTCCCTCCAAGTGGTCTAAAGATTCCAGAGCTATTTTCCATAGCGATTCGAATGTCATGTATATGGGTGCAACGTGTAGGAGGCCGGATACGTAGTGAGAGGCGTCATCCGCCTGCGGAGGTAGCGCCAACCGTAGTCGTGAAATCACCAGCTTATTAAGTTTTGTGTGAACAGAGCGGGTAGCGGCGTTAATAGAGTCTGGCAGGGGACAAGGAGCGTCCCGAGTCTTCGAAGGCATGGTCATAGGTATAATGAATAGGCGGTAGTAGGGATTGAGAGGCAATTAGAGAAAGCTGAGGGTATAAACGGCTCATCGAAGAAGTTGATATGAAACTGACTAGGTCGCGAAGGCTTTCTCTCGTGATTAGCTAGAGATGTAATAGGCCAATCCCAAGTAGGCGGCTACGATACCACGACTGAGATAGCAGAGGAGGAAGTAGGTAGACAGAACCGGGTCGGGTCATGTGTCCCAGAACTTAAATATGGTCGTTATGTCGTTTTACAAGGAAACCACAAGGCAAACAGTTCAGTTCTAGTAGAACAAATTTCCTGGGAGAAGCTTGTGATGTCACTTATAAAGTCTAGACTGAGACGTTAAGTAAATAATAGGATATAACAAACTACGCGAGGAGCGAGGGTTCAAGAGAATTCAACAATAAGTAAGTAGGTAGAAGAAGTGAGGACATCATTATAAGGTTATATGTTAGCAGGAAGAGAGGGGTATTGACCATACAGTCTTCTTCACTACAGATGACACAAAACGCCTGTGAGGAAGTCGGACTTAACAGTAACCAATGTAAAGAAAATGTTGGACTAAAATAGTATCACTTATCCAAGTTCGAGCAGTTAAGCAGTTGAATGGCGAGCTAGCTGCTCATGTGCCTCGAGTACCGGGTCACGCCCATAGTCTGCCCATACCTAGGTAACCGGGTCAGGTCAGATCAGATCTGAATTTGCTTGGGTTTCTTGTGATCCGCCCCAGGTATTATTAATAATGCGCTTTGGAAGGCTCTGGACGATGAACAGGTAGGGACAAGCAACCTGGTCACTATCTACCTACCTGGTCTAGTCCGTTGGGTGAAGACGCAGAGATCGAGTTCGAAGCCTGAATCGGGCGATGGTAACGGGACCACTCGCGCGAGACAGCAGTACACTAAGTATGCAAATTCAAAGTGCCGGGAACGCTGCATACATAGCGTACCTAGGTAGGTACTCCCTAAATTAATGGTTAATGTTACTGACTTGCAATTTTCCAATCTCTGAAACCATCGACCCCTAGTGGCGATTCTGCCCCCTAGGCAAACCAGATTTTGTTAAGCTTGCCCATCCCACTTTTCGATGTTGGAAAACGGCAAAGTTAGAATTGTCGATCGTGGGTAAGGTGGGATGCGCGTTTGGATACACAAACTTGGAGAAAATGCTCCGGTTTCACACTATCTAAGTAGGTAGCGGTCCGCTCGCGAGGTATTAATTACGCTAACCATATTTAGTTAGGAGAGATTTCCTCAGTCTAAATGTATGTACATATCTAGATAGACCCTTGCTGATCATCCTGTACGGAGTAGATATGGAAGCATCAAGTGCAAATAGACACAAGTAGCTACCTACTCCGTATATTCAGATCCATACACATTGCCTACTTACCACCATCTTCCGCTTTTTTTCTCTCTTTCTCTACCGCCTCAATCCTCTCCCACTCCTCCCACATCACACCACCAGCAACGTCTTTCCCGTCTCTAATCTTAACTACAGCATCTAAGCATCAATATTTGGTCTTACCCCTCGAATTGGGTTTGAAGGCGGCGCCGCGATCACGCTATGCAATGCCACGCAAAACTTTAAACAAACGGGTAACAATCACTCACCATATTCCACCCCGCCCATGCTCAACGCCATCTCCCTCCACACATCAACATGTAAATCGGGAACATCGTAAACAGGCGGGTCTCCCCTGACAGCGCCGGCGCCGGACTCGTCATGCAGAAACCGCCTCTCATCCGTGAGCACCATGTTCTTGAAATACACATTTCCCGCCTCGGTGGGTACATCGTAGCGCCGCATAATGGCCACGCCGTCGGCCTGTAGGAGGATGCGTCTTGCTTTGGATTCAATCGTGTCGTCGCCCGTTTCTGACGTCGAAGGCATTTCTGCCCCCTCGATAGAGAGGGAGGGAGGAGGCATGTGGATCTGGATATACTCCCAGACCCCAAACTTCAAGCACCAGGGTCCGCACAGTCGTCCATGTCGATGCCATGCCGTCGAGAATTCCTCATGGGAAAGGTCCAGTCTGCGGAAGAGGGGACCGCCGGCTGAGTTGAGTTTCGGGGATTCGTTTGCCGTCATCTTCGGTCTTTCTATCCTCGGGTGGGTCAGGTAAGTGAATTCTAAATTGCGCTGCCGTGTATCGTAACTTTTAGGGCGTTCAATCGCGGGAAGAAGTCCGATTCTATGCTGCCATCGTTCTATATGTAGTCATCTGGTAGTTTTCTTGGCGGATTTGTAAGCTTGGTAATTTACAGCAGGGTTTGGCTTCAACGCTTCCACCCCCATGGCGGTGTAGTTTCTTTCTTATCTGTCATCAAACAAGCATGATCATGAGCTGAAGGATACCCTTGACCGAATGATTGAGATACGCTCCGGCTATAAAGGAACAGTGATATATATTTATAACCGCCTGCATGCGCAGGCCGCAGCTTTTATCTTCCCCCAGCATGAACAATAACTATCCGAGTTCTTAAGATAAAACTAAAATCTAGCCTCTTTGTGAAATATATAGCGCCAACTAGAGTCTTCATATACTTATGTCAAGTAGAAAATTGTTTTAGCTCCTTACACGCGAAGGTTTTGTATGCAAGACCGCTGTTATCATAACTTGTTATTGTGGTGTAGTAGAAGCTGGAGCAGCAAGTTTCCTTAGGTATGTTAATTGACAGTCTAGTTAATAGAGCTATAGCCCGGGCTGTCTCGCTGCGATCAAGGACAAGATGTGTTAAGCATTGCCAATGTTGGCGATGGTTAGGTAGGCAGGTTGTCAAGTACTAGAATTATTAAGAAGCATGTTGTGAATAGCATCCTGTTACTAGGAGCTACTGTCTAGTAGTTGCTGAGACTAGAGAGATATATTCGGGGACCTTAGGAAGTGAAGGTGAGAGGCGATAAACTCACTACCAAGGCGTTTAACATAAATCCTAAATACGATAGCGCAGACAACTGTTAGATCTACGCGTCCGCCAATCTCAAGTCAACTATCTTCTATGCATACACGACGAGGCGTAATTGTCTTAACCTAGTTAGCTAGTATATCACTTGCATGTCTTGAATAGTATTGTTACGATGGTAAAAGCGACGGTGTCTATGATGATATAGATATTTGTATATATGCTCTATACTAGGCCTAGTCCTATAAACCCTGTTGCTCAGACAGCTTGCCGATCTAATACCTATCCCAAGTGAAGCCGTAAAGCGCCGTATCCATGTAATGCTATGATCGCGCGTATACCTCTATCCAGCCTACCCTTCCGCCGAACAGCAAGATCCAAACATCGTATAATCATAAAGCGGTGTCTGAATCCGCAGCCTTAATTTTCCCGTCCTCCTCGTAACTTTCGTGATTGATGAATACGAATGAGATCACTACTATCACAGCACCGACCCAGTACACAAAGCTCGAGTATTGCTCATATTGAATCATCTCTCCGACTAGCGACACCGGAATGTTAAGAGACAAACCTACGGTTACAACGAGCGGAGTCGTAAGGAGCATAGCGTATGCCCAGGACATGTCGGAGATAAAGGAAGATAGTGAGTTGAGCTGCCAAAGTATTAATTTCTAGCGTTCATACGGTGTTTTGTTGGGGTGGAACATGCCAGGATGATAGCCCAGATTTTGCTATTGGGAGGAAGCTCAAACTATGTAACCCAGTCAGCCTCTCATTTTCTTTGTCCATCGAACAGAAGCAACTTACGGGTTCAATCCCTGTATAATGCAAGATGGGGAATAATGGCCAGAGGAACAGCACATTGAATATACCAACAAGGCCGAAGAATAAAGGCATGTTGACACGATCTTCGCTCCCTATCCTAATCTTCATCACGACCACGTAGATACCGTAGACAATAGCGCTGAAAAAAGCCATGGAGTCACCAATAGCGATTTGCGCCTGTGTCTTATGCGGGAAGTTGCCTCGCCCGTCGTCGTTCCCATCACCAGTGAGGTCAACCAGTGATATGAGAATGACACCAGACAGCGAGGCCAGCACGCCAACTAGCTTCCGGAGCGAGAAAGCCTCAATTTTCATGATGGCGCAAAATATCAGCGTCCACACGCTGCTGGTCGATGTCAGGATCGTGACACTCCCCACGCTCGTGTACTCCAGGCAAGCAGACGCGAAATAATTTCCAAAGAACCAGATCATGGCGAACTCAAGACTGAATCTTGCCGTCTCGAGGAAAGAAAGCTGTTCCGAAGGTGCCGGGATACCATTTATTTCGAGGCTCTCTTCTTCGTCGACTAGCAGCCGTTCCCCCAACGCCGACTCTTCGTTTTCGGCATTCGTCTTCAGTCTATCCCTCTCAAGGGCGCGTCCCTTCCAAATTTGCAGTGCTTGATTCTTGGTATGTCTAAATCCGCCGTTCTGTATTACGTATTTGATAGAAATCGGGATCATCGAAATCGCAAAGATGGATGAATTGATATACACGACGAAGAACGGTTTATCATACGTATGATCAGAGAAGATGTACTAGCACTCTGTTAGATATGTCACCTCCATACGTAAGATGTGCGTTTGGGAGTTCGGAATAGCTTACACTGGCGAGAAAGTTCGACGTGGTCCAAAGGAAAACGGTGACTAGAAGTAGACAGATCCCAAGCGTCCTGCGCGCAAGATGCCATGCACCGAATGTCCGGCCCAGCCCAATCGAATTCCTGCGAGACACGGAGGGGGATGACGGGCGGTCACTGATCGACAGCGTTATGGACGGCCGCCTTCTCGCCATGTCGCTGCCTCGTTCTTGTGCCATATCTCCCGCTGTCGCCAGCGACTCTGAAGATGAGGGGCTTCAGGTCGGATGAGTACACGATCGGTAGGTGATGTCGAAGGCACTGGACGGAATCATTGACTCCAAGACAACGATACTAACTTTCTGAATATTAAGTATTAATTTGTTAGGCGAGAGAGAAGCGCCGGAAAGGTAGAACGAGTATCTACGCTCGACGCCGAATCCTGGAATAGCTTGAAACATCTAAATACACAGCGGCAACAGCTTGTCGCTTTGTAACCACACAACACTCCCCTGCATGGGTGGTGTCGGAGGTTAAGGCACCTAATGTACTCATATAGTAGGTACGGGTACTTGCTACATGCTGTAGACCATAAGACCCCTCCCGGAAAGCCGATATCAGCCTATCATACGTACTATTACTTTTACCTACCACGAAACTACTTAAATGATACCTGCATGTACCTACTAAAGTCTAATACATATGAGGTAGGCACCACTTAGATGCAACTCGGTGTCTGGACAAAGAATGGCGAGACAGGTGCAGGCAGCACATCTCCAAATGCAAATGATGAAAGTGATTAGATACATTATGTATGTAGGCTTGCAGTGGTCCGGTACCACCTAATATACGATCGTGGTACTAACTCTAGATGCATTTTTCAGCTGAAATAGTTTGGATTAGTTTCACACATCGGGTTGAGTCAATAATACTAAGACAATTTATACCAAAAAGAAAATTGAATTGCTATCCCGTAATATATCAAAACAGCGTCTAATTACGATTGAGCCCTATTCAGGCACGTTCCCGAGGCCGATAGAAGGAATAACCTCTTAGTCGACGAGGAATAGGTGTCAACTGTGGAACCTCACATTGTCTATACACATTCTCTCTGATGTGATGCCAACCCTCAAGGTGTTGTTCCCTAATGCTGGCTAACCCTAGGCGGGGAGCATCTCTGGTAAAACCCGATGCCAGTGGAGAGCACTAGATAATTGTAGTATGATGGTTGAATAGAGTGGCACAAAGAACAAGGTTAGCTATGCTGTTCTTGTTGGTATGCCGTATATTAGTTGGTACATGATGTCGTGAAAAATGTGACTAATCGCGAGCTTGTCTGTCTTATTTAGCATGCACAGCCGTCGCGATCGTTCTCGATATGGATGTTGATAGGATCCTGGAAGTCTCCGCTAAACTCTTCCGATTCTTCCTGAGCAAGCGCATTTCGCGCAATAACTGTGTGGGCATTGTCAGATTGGACCAAAGTAATGGAGATTATATTAGTAGCCCAGCCTTACCTTCAAATGCTTGCTCGACGTTTATAGCCTCCTTGGCACTTGTCTCAAAGTATGGGATATCACCCTTGGACTGGCAGAAGGTAGCGGCCCTCTTGCTCGAGATCTATGTAACATGACCGTCAATCCGAGGTCCCGTAATCGGACCAAAGAGAGCCACTTACCACTCGTTTGCTCTCCTCCACATCGATCTTGTTACCGAGAACGACCTTGTCAGATCAATGTCAGCACGTATCTTGAAAGAAGAGAACCACGGATGCGTCTTCCACTTACGAAAGGGAAATTTTCGGGGTCCCGCGGGGAGGCCTGGATTAGGAATTCATCTCTCCAGCTGTCCAGCGCATCGAAGCTCTTGGAGTTGTTGACGTCGAATACTAGCACGCAGCAGTCGGCACCACGGTAGAATGCGACACCCAGAGATTGGAAACGTTCCTGGCCGGCCGTATCCCAGAGCTACCATGTATCAGTTGCCGTATTTATACCATCTCCGCGACACTACCACGTCATACCTGCATCGTGACCTGCCTATCGTCCACGAGAACCTCTCGGGTGAGGAAATCGGCACCAATAGTCGCTTTGTAACTCGCGCTAAATTTCTTATTGACCTAATACGCAAGAACATATCAGCCTCTAGCCGCTCGCAGCTTGGAAGGGATCGTCTCCGGAGTTCGTGCCCGTGTTGGCTAGCAACGTACATATTGGTTCATCAAGCTCGTCTTACCGACACCGCTGTCGCCGAGGATAATAACCTATTAAAACAGAACGAATTAGATATACGCATTCAAAGACGACAGTCAAGTTGGAAAAGCCCTCATTTACCTTCAGCAACACCTTCTTTCTGGAAGCCATGTTGGAGTGGTCACGCTCGTGAGCTTGGCTGTAGAGTATCGTGCGGAATCGGTGTGCAATACCCGGGCAACGATGCCTAGTATTTGAAAACAGTGGATTACAATTCCTCGTCTACGTTTGGGGATCACGAAAATAGAGTTGCGTAGATTCAAGGCGAGGGATGGTAGGTTTGGGTGATTGTTGCGTCCGGAGTCTGGCCTTAGGTAGTACCTAGAGATGCAGCAGCAGCCGGACCTTCAAGATAGCTGAGACAACAAAGTGACCCTTATTACTGCTTGAAGCAGCTGGTTCAGCGCTTGTGGCGTTGCGGCACAGGACCAGTTATTCAGTGGCTGGGAACGCCCAGGTGACCAGGTCTGATCGGGCAATCCCACCATAAAAGCCACAAACTCCCCGCACCTTGATTCGATAAAGCATCAGGTACCCACCTAGGCATGAGGTGTTCTAGCTGCTTTCAGGTAAGTACCACGTCTTTACAGTACTAATCTGGCAGGGTTGACTTATAACACCACGCTAGCAAGATAACAATAGGCAAGCAGCCTTAGCTCAGACTCGCCATCTTACAATTAAACCACCATGCCAGAAGCGTTAACGCCTTCAAACCGTACCGGAAGCCAGTTGTGCTGCTGGTAGCAGAAGCTGGTACGTTTTTTGTATTTAGATGCAAGTCCCTACGACCTTAGGAACGCACATCAACGTAAATCAAAGTATATCTCCGTACAATAGTAGCTATGCCCTAATAGGTAGGGACAAGTAATGAGCTTGAATATCAGGCGCGTCATTATGATGACATCATATCTTCGATCGTCATTTGGACGGTGATATAATCGATTCTCGGCTCAGTTCAGTGGCACATTAGATATCGAGGATTGAAGTACAAATACAACATGAATCAATGAACCCCAATGATAGATAAACTTACATTGTTAAAGTGGTATTGCTATTCCATCTATTGGGAAAAGTACAGTAACTATTCGGCTATAATAGTTTGTAACCATGGTCCCAATTCGCGTTGACGGTAGTATTAATGCCCTGCGAACTATTACCCGCGCTGGAGCTCTACAAGGTCAACGGCGCACCTTCATTACGGCCTACTCACGTCGTGCACACCAAGGCTATGGGGACGGAAAGGGAGATCCAGTAGCAGAACACCCTGAAAAGCAGCCCGCCGCAACCAAAGCCCAGGAAGCCTCGGAGCACCCGGGGCCAGCACCTCCCGACGTCGGAAAGGGTACGGCGAATGCATCGACCAAGCGCGGGTTTTCCGAGAGCATGAAAAAAGCGGCGTCCGCTGGGGAATCGGCTGAAGAGACAGCTAGTGCACAATCGGGCGGCTCCCGGTCGAAGGAAGCTGTTGAGACAGGCAGCAGTCCAACAGCAGGCAAGATCCCCAACAGCCAGAACGGGACAGCCAAAGGGGGTGAGGCTCTGAAGGGGCCGCAAGGCAAAAATGCGCCACAGCCCAAGATCCTAAACCAGTCTACGAATGGAGTCAAGTTTGGGTTGACAGAAGAGCAGAAGCGGGAAGTCGAAGAGCATAATCAGGATTTTGAACGGAAGCATGACAAGGCCGAATCGGCCCCGAAAGACAAGGTCGATAAGAAGTTTTGGTCTGGAGTGTGAGCTATCCCCCCGTAAATCCACGCTCATGTCAACACCCCACTGACATGGGAGACTATAGCGGCAGCCGACAAGCTGGTGAAAATGACTGGAACGCCTAAACACGATAGGGTCTGGAATTACATACTCACCTAATTATGTACATCATTGATGAGATAAATAAATGGGTAAAGCTGTGTACTTCGACGAGAATGTCAGAAATGCTTATTGGAGTTGACGCCTAACTTGGTAAATGTCCAAATTAGGGAGGTAGGTAGTTTGCCTGAAAGGGGTTAGCTATTTTATAGAGTACTCGCCCTATAAAGTGGCCTAGTAGGTACATGTAGCCAAGATCTCCTCCACATAATAGGTCGATAAAGCTTCGTTTCCCTAGGTAACATACGGAAACGAACAAAACAACAACAACCATGTAAACTAATGGGTACTTTAATGGCCACAAACCGACGAGATGGCGGATGAGGATCTCGTGCAGAAGGTGCGAGAGCTAGGGGATATCGACCTAGCAGCGCTGCTCTGCCTCATCAGCCGCGAGCACTGCATCATCAGCACCGATGCCGAGTATCTCGACGAACTGACGCTAGAACTCCAACTAGTCGCCGACCGCACCTTCGGCCTGCGCTCTGTTGTCGTGGACTGCACTCCCGAGACGACTCTCGACGACCTCATCACCTCAATCCAGCTCCCGCCGCCACAACAGCAACAAACACAAGCACAAGCGCCCCTGAGGTCAATCTCCGTCCCGCATACGCCCTCCCCTCTACACACCCGCGGCTCCGACTCGTATTTCAGTACGCATCATTCTAGTGGAAATGCAGGGACACATTCTCACCAGTATCACCAACACAGCCCTCTACGGCCTCTCCCCTCTCTTTCCCCGAGCGCGAATACCACCCCCGCCTCGCCATCAAAGACCCCCCTCCCATCAACCGCCGCGCCGCACCGCCAGATCGCCAACGTGATCCTCGCCCGGAATCTAGACGTCGCACCAAAGGCCGTACAGATACAATGTCTAGAGCTAATGCGCACGCGGCGGATCTTCACCCGAACGAACGTCCAAGCATGTCCCAAGCAATTCCTGCTCATCGCCGTCCTGGGCTCCGAAAGCGCCGGCACGGCCCGTCTAACGAAACATTTGAATGATCACTTCTATATATCGCATTGGCAGGATCCCGAGGACGGCTTCCCACATTTCTATAAAGAAGAGGACAGAAAGGAAAACGAAGCCTTTCACGTCAATAACAACATAGACGGAGACGGAAGGGGGGAAGAGGGGGACGACGACGATGACACGGCAAGCCAAGCGAGCTCAGCAAGCGTTGTCCGCAGGACACGGAGCTCGAAGACTCCATCAACCGCCATCCCGACACCGACACTCGGCCCAGGTCCAGGACAGCAGACATCAACAACAGACTGGGCGATACCGAGCCCCGGAAACCCCCAGCCGGCCGATAACCATCACACCAACACCAACACCAACAGTAACAGCAATAGTAACAGTCACAGCAGCGCAGGCCGCAGTCAACTCTTTACGGAAACAGACATATCCACCCTCTCCACCCTCGGCCTCCAAGCCCACGTCGACATCGAAGTGCAGCGGTACCAGATGAACATCGTCGCGTTCCTGCGGCTCCACCGGGCCGTGACCCCCGGCAGCGTGCCGCCGTCCGCGACGACGCACTTCCGCACCCTGGTCCGCGCCCTGGCCGCGCTGCACGGCCTCGATTTCGTCACCCCCGAGCTCGTCCAGCTCGCGGCCCGCAAGATCTACGTCCATCACATCATGATTGTCCCGGCCGAGCGCGAGCGGAGCATGCAGTGGGGGAGCGATCTCGCTGCCGTCCGAGCGCTACTGGAGGACGTGCAGCCTGAGGATGTGGTTGAGGATGTTTTGGGTACGGTGAATGTGCCCCTTTAAATTAGCTGTTATTAAAGGCTACGTAAGCAGGATAACAGTAGTACTATAGCGATAGAGGTTGTGAGAGATTAGGTACTCAGGGGCGAGGCGGATATAAGTCCAGATCAGGATGATTGGTACGACATTGTAATCGAGTAGGTATAATATATGATACCCGGGGAGTCAAGAGACCCAATTTACAGCCGATAGTAATAAGAGAATAATAGTATAGATCAAGGAATTATATTCTATAATCACATTTTATGTCCATCAGTAATAACAGTGACAGCATTTGTCCACGTCTAGCCTATTCCTTTTCACATTTGAAAGGCGTGGCTACATGCACCCTTCCATGGAAAGGCAAGGCCGTAATGAAAGTAATCGTTTGCTGCCGTACCATTTCGTAGTTTACACATCAGAATTCAGTCTTTCCACAAACGCCAGGCCTCAGGGCCGCTAATGCCAGTGTCTTCCAATCCCCAGGTGTGGAAGTATCCCTGCCTTTACCTTCCTTTCATTAGGTCGCGTAAATGATATTTAGTCTAAAATTATCATGCTTTCATCGATGTCCAAGCCGGTCTTCGTCTACCACTAAATGAATTCACAGCCACATTATTAGTAGACCTTGTTAACCTTGCAGGACCAGCCGGAGTCCTTCGCTAACAGGGGCAGACTATGACAAAATATTAGCCTTGCAACGTCTTACAGGGGAAGTCTAGGGATAAGCGCTTACCTTGCTCCCAAACACCAGCCCAACTCATTATCCTTTATCTTCTTAGCAATTCTAACCTCCCGGTCAATGGGCATTTCGTAGCCCGTGTGAAGAAGGCCAATCATAAAGTTGAGATCGAGGCAATACTCGCCACGACCCTGCAGTTCATCTAGAGCCTCTGGAATATTGCTGAAGCCGTCCCAGGACTTCTCACCACCACAGACAGCATGGCTGAGGTCATGAAGCTCGCGCAAGGTGAAGGAGTCCGGCATGCCTAAGGGCTTTGTACGATCGTAGAAGTAGGAGAAGATGTAGACATCTTCCCGTGCAAAAGTCTTAGCTAGCGAGGGTTGATGGACACCGTTGAAAGAACAGGGAGCCAATTTGCAGCGAGCATCTTTGACCAAGATTCTCTCAGCGAAGCTGCGGCACTGGGCTGGAGCTGGGATTGCGGGACCCGTCACATTCAGCTCAATTTCACCGGTACCTAGCGGGCTATCCTCGGGCACCTTCACCTTGATTACGTCGCTTTGACCAGCGTTGATGCACGGATGGTTTCGAATAGGCTTCTTGAGGAAGTCGAGACTTTTTTCCTTGGCGTAGATATCATGGAGCAGATTCAAATGGATCGAGTTACGAGCGGACATGAGGCCATATCCAAGATGGGAGTGTTGGTAGAGGTCGAAGTGTCGCCCGCCGAATGACAAAGAGTACTTGTGATCGCCTTCGGCCATCTTCTCGGGCATTCCTCCAGAATCAAGGCCCTTGAAGGTCGGCTCGAAAACGATCTGCGTCGATCCACCACCAAGGTCAAAAACAGCAGCCGTCGGGCTTTCATCCGGACCGCCAATCTTGCCTAGAAGGTAGTTTGTAGTAATCCAGGCGTAAACTCCCTCGTCCGAGCCGTCCATAATCGCAACTCCATTGTCCTTCTCGGAAACGACCGCGAAGGGATAGTCATTCTCTAGATGATCCCGCACAGCCTTGAGAATGTTGTCGGCCGCGTCAGCTCCAATCATACGGAGACCAGCAGTAGCCTTGACCGCGATCGGAGTGCAGCCCTTCAACTTATCAGGAACAGCCTCCATGGCCACAGCGAGAAGGGGATCCAGGGTCTTCGCGGCGGCAAGAGGGTCGTCCTTATACTTGCTCAAGCCACCAACGCTCTTCTCGGTCATCTTAAACTTCTCGCCTTCCAGCTCGGGAGTCGACCCGCAGTTATTGAACTTGTAGACGTGGATTCGCGATCCAGTGCTACCAGCGTCGATCATGGCGACATATTGAACGATAGGCTTATCCTTGGAGTAGGATTTGGTGCATTTCTCGGTACCGTATGACGAATCGGCAGGACTTTGGCCGCTTGAGCTAGATACTACCGTATCTGTTAGTAATGATGACACACGGGTGTAGTTTTCAAGTCAAGTCACGTCACGTCAAGCCAAGCCATTGTCGACAACAAAGAAACGTACCTCCTTGGTAGTAATCAACACCCCTGGGGGACAAGTAGTAGAAGAGGAAGAGAATGAAGACCACGATGGCAGTGGTCTTCAGCCACCGCGATTTCTGGGCCGGATTCATGCCGGCCTGTCGTATCTTCTCCAGGATGCCGGGTTCTTTGTGACCGGCTTCGTACCGGTCGGATTTCTCGTGAGGATCACGTCGAACCTGCTTAGTAGGCAACGAAACGGATGTTCTCCTCATACCCTTCAATCACAGGGCATCCCCACACGCGAGATGGGGAAGAAACGGCGGATGAATGTGGTTGGAAAGGGGGGGAAGCGCACAGTTGCCCGGCAGATGAGGCCAAGCGTAACAGCAACGCAACAAACCGGACAAGAAACAACAGTGTGTCAGGAGTCGAGACAGGCGGTCGATCGCAAAGGGGTCGTCGGCTTCTCGATTGGCGACAGTCGTGTCAACGGCACACGCACACGCACACGGTACTAGACTAGGCAAAAATAGTTGGGGGTGAACGAGTGTTGTAGGCATGTAAAGGGGAAATTAAATCAGTATGCGTAGGTAGGTATGTATGTATAATAGGAGGCAATCAGGACACGCAGGTCAATTCAATCTCGAAAATCTTCGCCCCAAATTTCAAGGTTTAACCTCTTATCAGGGCTGAATCGGTAGATCAGGGGAGTCAGTCAATGGAGTCGATTGGGGGGCCTTGTAGGTACATTCACTGCCCATGGCGTACGTGCGATATACTTTAGACTTAAGTAAGTAAGTACGCCTACCTACATGTGCTGTGATGGAGTGTCATCTTACATAGATCCGGACAAAGTTAGAGCCAGACAACCACTAGCGGGGGTGAAGCGGGGGGCTAGTGCAGCCAAGAGCGCGCGCGCCATTGAAGGGCGGTCGCCCGCCAGCTCGGCCAGTGCCTCCTAACGCCTGTACTTTACAGGGCATACCCGGTAAAACCCCCACATCCATTTTTTTTTATTTTACCCATCCGTACAACAACAGATGTTATGTAGAACAACTCTAACCTCAGTATTTAGTAAGTACAGTATATAATATTTGGCTAAACCTATATTGTACAGAATGGGAATATGAGGCACCATCTTATCTTATAAATACAGGTAGTTTCCGGGAACTACTAGGTAGGGATCAGGTAACATCACAAGCCCTCCGCCAGTTACCTAGATCCTAGAGTCTAACCACCGTCTTTGAACCCCGGATAGTAATACATGAAAATGGAAAGATATGTCCTGCCTTCTAACAATATGAAATCCATCTTCTAAAAATGCACCATCATAGTCACCCAGACCAGAAGTAGACGTCGTCTCAGATCGAGGAAAGATGTCCGAGGTACAAGCACTGTAAACTAATAAAGATTCCCAAACCAACCGACCTCTATTCCAGGTAAAAATACAGCCAATTATCGCAGAGCTGGACTCTTGTCACTTCCCTTCTCAACGGGGTATGCCGGATACCCTATGTCATAATGCTGTTATGGTGCCAAGTTCGCATGGTGACCTGCTCTGAGTCTATGGGTTGTCAGACAAATATCCAAAAGAAAGTGTGACTAGAGGTCAGTTTGAGGTAATCATCAGTCCAGGGTGGCTCACTTGAGTTCCTTCATGAATTTATGGTTCTGCCAGACAAGCAAGGCATTGCAAGCAACCGAAAACAGTCCAAAGACAATATTGCTGACGAACTCGGCAGTCGAATAATCAGACATCGTAACGAAAAGCAATTCCCGTGCTAGCCGCATAACTATAACACTGATTAGATCTCTATACTTTATTTGGTGAAGAGATGCCACCTACCTTTTTAAAGACTAATGACAGAAGAGAAAGGAACTGTGTTGTCTAGCTTCGGGTCAAGTCGAACCGCAGATTTAGAGTTCATGACATCGAATAGATTGTGAAGGAGTGTTAGTTCTAGAGTCGAGTGCTTCTTATAACCCATCTCTTATCAAAGCTTTCAGCTGGGTGTAACTCGTAAGTTTCGTGTATACCTACAAAATGCAACCACGTCAAGATACATGTGAGATATACTACAACGGTAAATAATGGAGGCACCGCGACGTAGTGTCGAGGCGGCATAGGTCCGATGTTGCCGCGGTAATCATTTTACGTAGTATCTTACCGAAGACTAACTCATTACGACACGGCATAGGAACAGCCTCATTCCTATTCATACCTATCTACACGAGCCGGCTCTATACAACGTGGCCGACTAATACGGCCTCATTCACATATGCTTAAATTATAAGATGTTTATTATTTTCGTGCCTCTTTGAAGTTATTCATAATTAATACTGTAAACCGGAGAAGAAGAGAGAAACATTTTAGTGTAAATAAAAGCTAATGCCGATGTAAGAATGTTATATCTAACAGCCTACGAGTCCCCTATATTCAGGAGTTCCTATTTCTATGAGGAGAAGGTAACGACAGAAGGTTCTATGCTGTACGACAACACAATTTACGTTACTGCAGTCAGATGCAACGAAATCCTCACATTTCACCAAGTAATTTGAGTGTTATGAAGTTGGACTACTTCGTATCACCCGACCGCGCGCTTATAGGTAGTATAGAAGCTTCATAGACGAAGGCTAAGCGGGAGAGAAAACTCGAATGCAACTCAACGCGCTAATAGAGTAGGATTTAGAGTCTATCCGATGACATGAGGGTCAGATCTATGCCCTTTCTTGCGCGTCCCAGCCGGGGAGGTCTTATCTTACGATTCCTATCTTCGTCGCTCGAAAAACTATATCTCCGAGCAAGCCGAACGGTTCATAGAGAGCAAATACCTTCGACATCTATCTGAGCCGGAGATCCTGTTAGATAGTAGGCATATCTAGCTTTGGTGTTTGGAGCAACAACTTTGTCTTGTGTCTGATGCCGGGAGTATGGTTTAAAAGGTCCTCGTTATATTTTTCATTCCCCGTAGAAAACTAAACGCCAGAGTGATACAACCTATATAGAATGTCGACTTTGTGAAGTAGCCCCAAGGCGTAACTCTGGGTTTGGCCGCATAATAGCTCAACCCTGAGTTATCGGATGGACTATATCACTCCGTGAATTGCATGTGACGGATAGACTGCCGTGTCCGGCCCCGAAGAGATTCGCAAGTTTGGGGTAGTTGTGAAATTCCGAATACCTGTACCAAGTAGGTCGGGCCAGAGGTCAGGTCAGAGGTCAGGTCAGAGGTCGGGTCTTTGTTCGCGTCTCACAACATAGCCCCCTAATCTCCTCGGCGCCCCCCGAGATAACTTCTGCGCCGCATGTAACTGAGCTTTTTTAGCGAGCTTTGCCGGCCATCTTCTTATTCTGGAAGGATTGATCTACCACCTACTATAAGTGTCTCCGGACATAACCGATCGCTAGGTGACGATGATGGGACGACGTGGGCTATATAGCGTGTAGCCCACGATCGTCACTTGTATCTGTGTCTTCTACGTTCGACGCCATGGCCCAAAGTTGAGATATCTATCTTTACCGACTTATTTTCTATTCTTTTTATCCGGCTCATACTATGCCTAACCTTAAATCCTTTGCTATTTAACACTTTGTCTTCGACCAGCTATTCCGCGTAATGTATAATCACTCATTCATAGCTTCACGGCTCTTTCGCTCTCTTCTTCATAACTAGCGCCTCAGCATGCCCCAGCCATTCTCCTCGCCCCTGAAATCTCACACTCAGGCAACAGGCGGCAATTAACACCCATCACAGACGCATCTCCATCCTCGCCTGGCCTCTGTCGGACCCCCCACCAATGCGTCAGCGAGCCACAATGCGCGCAGCGATAGAACGTGGCGCCACTTCTCTCCTGTGGTAGGTCCGTCCTGACGTAACTATCTAACGCCTCGTCAACAGCGGTTGTGACCCCCCTAGTCACGGTATTCACGCTATCCGCCTCGTGAGACACAGAGGAAATAGAAGGTGGGGACGAGATGATGGAAGCTGGGAAGACAGGAGACGACGTCGTCACGGCCACTTGGTCTCGCGGATAATACGCCCATAGCGCCCCGAGCTTGTAGCACACGCTGCAGTGGCATTCGTTTATGTCCTCTGGCGGATGTGGTAGCGCAACGGTAATGCGGCCGCAGTGACATGTTGCTTTTGGTGGGGGGTTATCTAGGAGAACTGCGCTTGCCATTGAAGCGTTGATATGATACTTGGGTATCTTTTCGATGATGGCCCTCTTGAGTGAAGTAAGTTTTATCGAAAGGAAATCTGGTTTGTATGGTAGTACTAGTTAGTGTAGTTGGGGTTTTAGGGTCCTCAAAGTCTAAGTTATGGGTTCCTAGTGGGTGACGTGATTCTTACCCTACAAACCCCTATAAACCCCAGCAAGCATTATTTGGACGTCTCTGGAGGAACTATGGTGTTCTATTAACAACCCTTGGAGGCGAGTGAGATTAGGATCTCAAACTATTCCTCTTCCATATATCGCTAATCTATGTCCATTCCTAACGCCCACCCTGAAACCAAAAACTCTACTCTTCTCTATTTATATAACGATTCTAATTATCTCCTCACAAGTCCTTTACCCAGCAACTCTGTTCCGACTTCGGTAAGTAAAGGCTCCTTAGCAAAATACTTCTTCTTCGCTAGGATGGTTCCTTGCGCATCCATTGTCCTTAGAAGGTCTATCAGGTCTCCTTCTATCGGCATGCAGAACGCTAACAATCCCAAAGCTAGCAACATCCCATGTAAAGCTTCAGCCGATGACTCTTCTTGTGTAATAGCTTCTAATACTGAAGCTGCCAGCTCTATCTGATCCTCTTCTGGGAGCGCATCTTTCGACTGCCGCCTTCGCTGGCTATTTTCACGAGCTACGTTGTAGAGTAATGATGCGGCTGCCACTCGAATATTGTTATGGCTATCGTCGAGGAAACTACTCGAGACAAGTTGGGTGACTGCAGTGCGTAAGGGGGCCTGCTCCAGTATCTGATCAGGGAACAAAGGACTTGAAAAGAGGTTACAGGCCATCTGTAATGTGACCAAGCGCAGCGCATATGGGCTCCCAGAGTCACTATTCACAGTCTGCAAAAGCGTCACGACAGTCTTGTGACCATGCTCTTCAGCATAATAGCCGCTTAGGCGCGGGTCGACAAGACCACACCGAAACAGGTCCACAACGGTGAAGAGAAGGTCTCTAGGAGTGTCCGTTACCGCAGCAGCCAGAAATTTCGAGAAAGCAGCTAGATCGGGTAGTGTGGCCATTGCTGGGCCATCGGCGGATCTTGCCTCGATAAAATGCTTCATACCCTGAATCGCAGGGTCGTTCGCAGCGGGCCCTAGTTTTGCCAGTAATTTCGCGAGCGGAGGCACTTTGGTGAATAGAACCGGTTTTGAATCAGGATTTGATAAGGTTGGTAGATGCAACAGCCGGTGTGGGTGAGAAGGTCCTGAGGCCATCTCAGCTAGCAATTTGACTGTGCCCCGCAACCGAGCAGCATCAGCACCGACCCAGGTTTCTTGCTGTTTGCCATGGACGAAAGTGATGAATGTGGGTGTTGAGGTAATTGCGTATTGCCGTGCGACATCATACGCCCTCGAGATGTCAACTTTGAGAAAAGCCACGCTCTTCCCATGTTCAGCAGCTAACTCGCTATATAAGGGGTAAAGTGCCTTGCAAGGTGGACACGTCGCCGAAGTAAAGAATATTATAGCCGATTTGTTAGCAGCGCTCCCTAGGGCTGTATTGAAGGACTGTAAGTTAGACACCTCTGCGATGACTGCTGACGAAGATGCTCCCGCCCCATTGCTTTGCTGTTGGCCATTCTGTATTCCGAGAAGCCCGCCATGCTGAGCCTTCCTCTGCTCAACCATATTTTGTAGTTGCGGTTGCAGCATCCTACCAAATGGAGAGTCAAGTACTGCTTGTGGCATATTAGCTATATGCTCTGGAATTCCTTTCCCCAGCATGAAAGTCGAAAAATCGTTGCTGAAATTATTACAATTGTGACGAAAGAGGTCGTAGGCCTGGGGCGTGTAGGTCTCCCTTAACGACTCGAGATACTCGAGAACAACCTCTAGGGGCAATTCTGTTTTTCCTAGATGTATCCGCTCAAGGGGTTGGCCAAGGTGAGAGCTCCCTGGCCTTATCGCACTAACCGGGCCGTCGTATACATATTCCATCCCTTCCAACTCAATGGACGTATGGTAAATAGCATCGAGTTGAAAGCCGAGAAAGCCCATAGACAGCTGCCGGGCAAGCCCGTTTGATAAGTCGTAGACTAGAAGATGAACGTCCATATTCAAGAGTTACTGCCGAACAAGTAATCGACAGCTTACTCGTGGCTTGTTGGCGGGCTATTACTTTTGCGAGTCGGTAAGATGAAATATTTGATAGAGTGTCCCGGAATTTATTATAGAGGTGCTCGGAGAAGACGTGGAGTCTCTAATATTTTCATTCTCAAAAAGTGCAAGTAATATTTCGAGAGTTGGAACATGATGGAATATCACAGAGTTCGAGATAGATGCTACGTACAACGGGGTGCCTGTGCTGTGGCTGACATCCAATATTGCCAAGTTTGGTTTAGCTTTCTATCTAAATATATAATGTATTCGAAACGCGATAGAAGAAGAAAGAGATACTTAGCTAGGTACTCCGTACATTGCTTTACTTGAAAACCGGACCTGTGCCACAGGCTCATGCATGTACAGCGTACCTATCGTAAGAAGTACTTATGTAATAGCCATCTTACTTACAGGTAGGTAATGATTGGTTGCCGTAGTATTTCCCATTAACAATTGAATAAACATAGGATTAAGCTGTTGTAATAGTAGGATTCAGCCCTTCAAATGTTTGCTCTCGAGTAAACAAATTTTCGTCATATACTTACATAGAATTATCATACTCAAAATACGTAGTATCCTTCCTCTCCTTACCTCTCTTTCCATTACCAACTACCTACCATTTATTGTAGTACCTAGACAGAATGTTCTAAGACGTCACTCTTGATCTTCTGTGCAATTGCGGGGCTCTTGGCACCTCTCCACACAGTTACTTGGTACGCACGAGAGGCGAGAGGCCAGCGCATCGCGGCTGCTGGGCAACGAAAGTAAATAACCAGGCCCCACAAACAACCCCAGCAAGCAGCTTACACTAGATGTACGGGATCCCAGACAACCTCAATCGGGGGCGATACCGCAACGCGATCACGGAATTCTGCGACACACTGTCTGGAATGGTGCCGCTGCCGCACATCTTATTACCATCAGTCCCCAATTCACGACAGAATTCCACACAGACATCCGCTGGAATTGAACAGGTCGCATTCGACAACAACAAAGAGATGAAACCAAGAGCTAATACCATCCGCTCGTCCGCCTCGACACCGTCCTTGCGATCCCGCGATGGCACACTACCACCGCACATGATGAGGCTGGACGCAGGTGGCAACGTCAGGGTCGTGGTGCGAGTGAGGGCCTTCCTGCCTAGAGGTATGTTGTGCTGTTTTCGAGTTGAGCTGGCTGAGCAGGCATTCTCTAGGCCGTCGTGATTTAAGCATATTCACAGTGGCTAACCCAGATTACAAACATTAGAGACGGAGCGTGGTGCAGAATGTCTGATTAGCATGGATCCTATTACCCAGATGACAACGCTCCATGTCCCAGGCGACAACGATCCGGCAAACAGCAAGGCAAAGAGTCGCAAGGTTATCGAGGAGAAGTCATTCACGTTCGACAACTCTTTTTGGAGCCATAACACCAAAGATAGGCACTATGCACACCAAGAGGATGTCTACAACAGTCTAGGAGAGGACTTCCTCGACCACAACTTCGAGGGCTACCACACATGCATCTTTGCCTACGGACAGACAGGCTCTGGTAAATCGTACACCATGATGGGCACACAAGAACAGCCCGGCCTCATCCCCCGGACCTGTGAAGATCTTTTCCAGCGTATCGAAGCTGCCCAGAATGAGACACCCAATATCTCCTACCATGTGAGGGTGTCCTATTTCGAAGTATACAATGAGCACGTCCGCGACCTCCTGGTTCCTGTCATACCGAACCAGCCGCCATACTACCTCAAGATTCGCGAGTCACCAGTAGAAGGCCCATATGTCAAAGATTTGACCGAGGTGCCTGTTAGGAATTTCAGGGAAATACTTAGGTACATGAAGGCAGGAGATGCAAGCCGCACGACAGCCAGCACGAAGATGAACGATACCAGTAGTCGAAGCCACGCTGTTTTTACCATCATGTTGAAACAAATTCACCATGATATGGAGACGGACGAAACGACGGAGCGAAGTTCGCGTATACGATTAGTCGATCTTGCGGGCAGTGAGCGGGCCAAGTCCACCGAGGCCACGGGAGCTCGGTTGCGCGAAGGTAGTAATATCAACAAATCACTGACGACCCTTGGGCGGGTGATTGCAGCATTAGCCGACCCCAAAGCGGGTCGCTCGGGGAAGAGGAACAGGGACATCGTGCCGTATCGAGACTCCATCTTGACGTGGCTTCTAAAGGATTCGCTTGGTGGAAACAGCAAGACAGCGATGATTGCGTGTATCGCACCATCCGATTACGAGGAGACCTTATCTACACTACGCTATGCAGACCAAGCAAAGAGGATCCGGACGCGTGCAGTGGTTAACCAGGACCACATCAGCACGGCTGAAAGAGACGCACAAATTGCTGCCATGTCGGAAGAGATTCGGTTACTGCAACTTTCTGTTTCGGACTCACGACAGCGAGAGAAGAACGCCCGCGAAAGCGAGGAACGTCTTGAAGAGTACCAGAACCGAGTAATCGCTATGCAGCGCATGATGGAAGAACGCAGTCTCGTAGCTGAGGGCAAGATACGTAGTCTACAGACCGAAAACGAAGCACTGCGTCTTCATCTCAAGCTTGCGCTCGACAGTCTGAAGAATCCGATCCCCGAGGTTGTTGTGCAACCTCGAGCTCCGGAACCCGAACTCGATGACCTAGAAGCTGACAATGAGAATCTGGTGGACGGTTCGGAGAAGCACGTCGCAGGGAGGAGCAAGAGGCAGAGCCTTGTTGACGAGGCATACTACGACGAGGACGGCGAGGATGACGGATATGAATCCGAGATATACGAAGAGAAGGCCAATGATATGCAGGACTACATGCAGGAGCTGCTCAAAGACCTATCTCTCTTCAGGCGCAAGATTGGTGACGATAAGGGGAGGTTCTTAGACGAGAGTCAGCGACCACTGTTTGGAATCGGGGCTAGTGCCTAATAACCTCCCCGTTGCTAAGGCCGATGAGAAGCGGAGATGAGAAAATACTGTATGTGGCCTTTTTCTGTGCTTGGCAAGCCTTGGTGTTCGGAGTAGTAGATTGCATGAATTGGCACTCAAATGAATGGGAGGGACATCATTTCGTGTACAGGGTATAAGCTTCTTCGATTAAAATCAAAGGACCGCTTCAGTGATACCGAATAGCTTAGTTAGTTAGAATGAGAATACACTTACTTCTGTATTTGTCGGGCGGTTCCTCTTAGTCTTTTAACTACCGCCTGCATACGATGTACTCTAGCTATTCTCATGAGCCCGAATATATCGCTACTTCGATAAGCTCACGTTTCGAACAAATGAACAAAGAGGATATAGTGGTCCACTAAACTCCATATCATACCTATATCCATCAATTTGTGAGAATCAAGGGCATGGACTCCAACGATAGCTCGGGGGAATCGGGGAAAACGGCGAGGAGGGCGGGGGAGGGGTCGACACATTTATCAGGTGAGCACTTACCAATAGTTGACGGCAACACAAATCCCGTCCTCAGAACACGACTGTGACACTTTATGGTACCTGTGCATTCCTTAGTCAACAACTGAGTCCCAAATGAATGACACTAGCAAGAGGGAGAGCTCTAGACACCGCGAGCAGCTAGTATCTATAAGAGATATTAGAAATGGAATCCTCACCACATAGCTGGAAGATAGAGCATATCCCCTGGCTCGAGCGAGACACGAACCGGTTTGGCAATATGTGAATACGGTGTTGCACGCAACCCTGCTGTATCGGGATCCCAAGTAGCAAAGGGAACTTTTTGTATTCCGTCCTCATTTCCGTCTATCGTACTATCCATACGCAATATAAGACCCTGTTTTTCCTGCTGGCTTTTCATCTCACTGCGAACATACGTCGCTGGCTCAAGGTCTTGCTCGTTCACACAAGGCTGGAAGAGCGGGGGTAAGAGGACGAAGTGCTTACGCCCCGCGATCTGAACATAGACATTTTCGTAGTTGTCACGGTGCAATGCTGTCACAGAGCGGGAATTGCCAATCCACATGTTGATGGCATCGGGATCTCGCTCCAGTGCAATCCGTGCAAATGCAATACTTTTTTCGACCTGTGAAAAGAGCGTTATATATTCGTGCCGCAAGTTGTCGTTTTCTATCTCTAGTCAATACCGTTTTTACAGCGTGTCCGATTCGGGTAGAGTCACTGTCAAGGGGTCCAGCGGAACGGAACTTACGGGTTTGCGCATACCACACTTCATCCCCGTCTTTTGCTTCTTGTTCACCATTGAGCGAACGTGCCTTTTCCTGCCGCACCACGTAGTCGAGAAACTCACAGAACTCTCGCTCTTCTTCATGTGGTTTCGCGAATACGGTATTCTTACCGTCTAGAACAGGAGCATCTGCATTTCCGAAGGGCGTCACGGCAACATTAACCGTATGGCCAGCCAGCGTAGAGCGTAGGTACGCCGCATCCCACGTTCGCGTAGCAGTCCAGTGCACCGCTCCACGCCGCACCACAAAAGGTGTATTGCGCGCTACATAGCGCATAAACTCCAGGGGGCTCGGTTCCTCAACCAGCTCCTCGATGCGCGACGAGTTGAGCTCGTTGTAGGTAGTGAGGAGCTCGGCGATTGAGTCTTCGGGCGTATGAGGTTCCATCTCATGTAGCTTGCTGTGCCGGACTTATCGAAAGACAGGCCAAGTCATCATTCTCCCCACTCCACTGTTCTGGCGGTTGGTATCGGGGCCGGCTCGCAGCGAGTCAGTTTGCCCAGAGTTCCTAGTTGTTCTGTAGTATATGGGTTTAATGAGGGGCTCGAAGGTTCGCCGGCCCCCGGCGCATCTGCCCACCCAACATCTGAAGGTGAAATCCACCCAAGCCCGCGAAGTAGGCAAACAATCTTAGATGGTCAGATTTCAAGATTGCACTTGTCCCTAAGTTGCCTATGTTGCCTGCCGCAATCGAGGCGATCGTCGGTCAGGGCTGATATTCCCCGAAGTTACAAATGGAGAAAGGTCAATCGGTCGGAGGGTTATAACCCTGTCATGCACCACGCCAGAATGGAAGTGACACAGCCAATGGAAAGTAACGCGCTGGGTCATGATGCTTTAAAGTGAGCTGATCCGACCATGATACCAACACCGTTGACGAAGCTGACCCTACAAAGCGAGGCGGCTAGAAGTTTTTAGTGGTCTGATTAGGCACTGGAACGGCCTCTTGTTGATGGAACTGTCATCAGGGGGTGGCGGGCGGGAGCACATATATTTGCTCGCCGTCTCCCGTGTGGTCTTTATATTTCTACCACTGCGTCCTCAACTTATGCTACCTCTCTGTTAATCCCGTCAATCCACTAGCCAGGCCACAGCTACTTCTTACCCTCCGAGGATCTGCCTCGGGCGCCTCGTTGTGATTGGATGTCGCACGCACACACAGCGGTTCTATCGTCGCGTTCTAGCACACCGGAACAGGCCAGCCGGCCAGAACTGCATAGGCGTCTTGAATAGGCGCCAAGTGAACTGCCCAGCACACGATCTAAGAGGGTTCTGCAGAGACACACAGCATCAATGCAACAGTTCGAGGACCCGGGCAAACAGGGCTCCTCATTCATACATGAACGGAGAATTCAATAGTTGGTTGCACTCCGGCAGCTCACCCTTGCCACTTTTTGGTGTGTGAAGGGGGAACGGGCGCTTGTTCAGAAAATGCATCAGCGCAGCGCAACGCACCATATAGCACAGCACCGCGACGGTTATTAGCTGGTTGCTGCATATTTGGCATACCTGGCCAGTCACGGCGGGAGTTACAGTATGCGTACCTAATACAGTACATACATACAACATGATGCCGACTTGGTGTGGTAAGTGGGAAAGGAAGGGTGTACGCTATCTAAGTAGGCAGACTGGGTCTGGCCTGCTGATCTCATCGCTGACCCTGCCTGTTCCCGTTGCTGCTCGCTCTGCTGCTTTGTCACCGCCAGCAGCAGGTTGGATGGTAGACGAGAGAGAGAGGGGAGGGAGAGAAGGCGGCGGAGAGAGGGATCTGGACCCGGCAATAGACGGCAATCAATGGGTGGATGGATGGAAGACTGCTGTTTCGGGCAAGTCCTGCCTTGGCCCTTGGTCCAATGAATTGACGGTCCACTTCGATGGAAGGATACCTGCCTGCCTCTGCCTCATACATGAAGTCGCCAACCAATCACTCCTGCGCCTATCCTCTTAGAATCGGCGCCCAGATGCACCAGATGCACCAGATGCGCCAGAACGCACCAGGCGGGAGGAGAGCCTGAGGCAGGTGGGGGAGGACGTATACTTCAAATAGCTACTAATGTCAACTGTTTTAGGAGGTACCAGGAGGTGCCAGCAAGGTGTAAGATCACTATGGCTGGACTGTGCTCGTAGAAGAAAGGCCCCGCAGCAGAACATCCGGCAGGAAGGGGCCGACCGAGACAATCCAGAGATTCTGCCAGGCGCCATTCATCGCTAACATCGCTACCAGAGACACCTAGATAGCCCAGGCCCACCCCCAATTCCATTTTCCTCCCACCTATCACCACCATACGCACCTCAGGCGCCTCTATATCCTGCTATATCCTAACCCAGACCTTCTAGGTACTTAGGCACATCATACACTACTACAGGTATACCAGGTATACATCCTTACATGAGCCCCCCAATTCCAGCATTGAACCTACCTTAGGTACATGTAGGTATCCATTACAATCCTACCTCATTCCCAATCCCATTCAATCGGTGTCCCGACAGACAGAGCTAAGAGAGAGCGCCCCGCGACGTGCCGCCCTCTGTACTTTTGTACTACTCACCTCCCTCTCGCTCGCTTCTAGATCTCGCATCGCACAGTACTCACTTAATTAACTTCCATCAGTCAGCCCCTCGGTCAGCTGAAAAGAAGAAAAATCTATCAAATTTACCCATTAGCAAAATCGCCGAATTTTCGCCATTTCCCATTTCCCCCCATTTCTTTTTTCGCTTAACTGGGCTAATACCCTTTGGTTTTGCCCGGGCCAATTTCCACAGTAGGTACTACCTACGTATGCCTACCTAGGTAGGTACCCTGCCACGCCCGCTACGGTACTACCTCCCTAGTACCCAAGTTACCTAGATCTAGATACGGCTCAACTCGAATCAGTACCGGGAATCGCATCGGTAGCGCCAGCGCCAGCATCAGCTCCCAGCGCCCTTATCTGCATTTCCACTGGCCTGTCGCGCCAACGCCCGCACGCCTACGATCGAGTAACGTTGGCGTTGCTCTAGACCCAATCTTTGGAACTATTATCCAGCCCGAACCTCAATTGAGATGCCGTATTGTGTCATGGTGCTCTAGTGTCCCGCGCAGCAGCGAATGTGCCACTCCCACACACGAAGCGCTTTGTTGGTCTACATACCTACATACCTCGACTACCTTAGGTACCTGCCTACCTAACTACAGTAGCTACCTACCTATCCTGTTTCTACCAGGCCTGGGGTTCCCCCTGCACCCACGTAACAAGCTTTTGCAAACCTAAAGCATATGCCAATCAATCAATCAATCCATTCATCCATCCATCCATCAATCTGTCAATGCCTTGGTGAATGAACGAGCGAACGAACGAACTCCTATCTACTTAGGTACCTTAGGCAGTCCATGTACTAGCTAGCCGTACTAACCGTCTTGATTGTATCGGTAAACTTTGGTTGGCCGTTGGCCCTCCCATCCAACCCTCTAACTCTACCTACCTACCTACCTACCTAATACTCTGCTGCTGCTGCTGCTGCTACTGCCGCCGCCACCGCCGCCGCACAGCTTCTACCAACCAACCTACCAACAACCTACCTGGGTCCTAGCTACATGCCTACCCGCCTAACCTTCCTTACCTAAGTTGCCAAATTACCTGAAAAAGACTACTCGCGATGCCCACTTGAATGGCGTACCGGCTGTCTTCACCGTTCTCCGCCCGGACCTCTCCTTCGAATTCGCTCCGCCTCGTCTCATGCGCCGCCTCGACTTGACCTCCCGCCCACATTCCGAACCCACAGTATGCGCGATTCGAGTCACCATTCGAAGGCTGTCCGCCTCTATCGTTATTCTACCCTTAGCCAGCTTATGATCGAATGCTCCGTCCGGGTCGTCGAGTGCATACGTTGAAAGGATGATTTGGTATTTCCTCTATCCGTTCCGAGGGTATGTTGCCACCCTCGTCTCCATCGTCTTGATTGTCTTGGTCCGTCATGATTGACTTGTGTAATTGAAGAACTACCGAAGCTCCCGTGTTGGATCCGAATCACCCACTGCGCAGTGGTTTCACACGATACGGTAGATATGCCGCCAGTCATGTTCTGAGCACCCTGTTGATATCGGTTGCTGTCGCCGCCGTTCTCATATATCCTTTTCCGTTCCTATATACTAGCGATTCCACCCATGGCGCATCCAGTCTCCCTCATCACGTCTGGACGGACGCCCATCTTCTTGATGAAAAGGCCACCTGTGAGCCCGATGTCATTATGCGGTCTATATGGGTCCACGGCAACTACTTTGAGGCTATAAATAAAGACATCTTGCTGGGCGCTCTCGAGTTGCAGGATGAGCTTCTTGGTCCAACCATCAACTTCAGCCCACGCCAAAAACCTGGTACCCTTGAATTTCCCACCGAAACAGCCAAGTATCTCACGCTTAAGCAGCGCGATTCCTTGCATGTTGTTAACGGCCTGACCAATGAGTCCTGGTTTTTTCACTCGCCTTTGCAGTACTGGTCTTGCTCCTCTGACCTCATCGAGAAAGACCACGACATACTCGCAACGGTAAACCAGAGGAAGAACCAGCCCACATCGGTCAACGTCACTTTGAGGCATTCTATCGTCTTTAGTGGCAAACGATTTGAGGACCGCCAGTTAGTTGGCGCTGATGCCTTAGTTATCACTCTTATTCACCGTCGAGACTCTCCTGTCGGCTTCCTCTGGCAAGAAAAGGTGAAAAATCTTGCCAACAGTATGACACATAAATGGAGAGTCATCGAACCCCAAGATGGAAAACCAAGCCATCTATATGAATTCCAATTTCGCCTTATGTCTAAAGTAGATGCCATCCTGTTAGGCTCCGCTTACTCACTTGTTCTTGTATACTTCCTATTCAGCCTATCCAAATTGCGAGCAGTCAAATCCAAGGTCGGATTAATGGTCACCGTTGTGGCACAGATTGCTCTCGCCATTATATCAAGTTTTACTATCTGTGCGATATTCAAGATCGATCTCTCGAGAATACCACGACTTGGCTATCCTGTGGTCATCTTTTCTATGAGTCTGGAGAATATATTCCGGTTCATTAACTCTGTCATACTTACGCCGTCTGAAGACAGCACTAGCAATAGGATCGGTCACGCTTTTGGTGAAACAGCTCCTATCGCATTGGCTAGCGTTGCTCAAAATCTCCTAATTCTATACGGCCTTTCGCGAGTGGTTTCCCCTGGAGTGTCGGCATTCTGCAGCTTTGCTGCTATAGCAATCATCTTCGATTTCTTCTACTTATCGACGTTCTTCTTAACTGTGCTCAGCGTTGATGTGCGGCGAACCGAGCTTAGCGACGCTCTAGCTAAGGCTTCCATCCGGAGTCATCGACCTGCCCACCACAGCCACCCTCGTCAGGCATGGCTTGATACTATGCTCCAGGGGAAGATTGCCATGTCGACACGAATCGCAGGCACTGTAGTTATGATCGGCTTTGTTCTCATCGCCCAATGGCACTTTTTTGAGAATGACAGCGTAGCCAGGATACTTCGCAGGCTCATCCGAATCGCGCACAAACATAACGAGGTACATCCGGCTCAATCCTCCCTCCTCGTCGAAGTCCACCAGGCGAGGAGCCCCACCTCATGGCTTCGATTACAAGACCACGAAACCGCTCGTGAGGTTATCAATATCATCAAGCCTACTGCCTACAGTTACACCGCCAGAGTCTTCGACCCATACATATTTGTGCTAAAGGGATCCGATCGAATGTTATCAGCCCAGGAGCCTCTATTTTCCCCCGCCATTTACGATTTCGCACGGCATCAACTAACCCCCTTTTTCGTCACGACTCTTGTCGTTACCGCTCTCGTGCGGCTCTTAATGAACTATTTATTATGGGATCAACTATCAGAGAACGAGGATAACGACACTTCTCAAAACTCGCTCCTAAGCATTCAAACATTGCATGGCGGACATCACCTTGATGTTGCCTTATTAACAGCCTCTTCTACTGGCTATCTGGTATCCGTGGGCCTAGATCGAATCATCCGAATCTGGAATATCAAAGAAGGCGGATGTAGTTACGTCCTAGGTGCCGAAAAGAATTCCCCTCAAATCCCCTTCCCAATTCTAGCCATTTGCATCGAGGACGAGTTCGATTGGCTTGCTCTATTAACTGTCGACCGGGTGTTACTATGGAACTTGCGCGATCTTCAATGGGGGCCTTCGATCAAGGTAGAGCCTTATCGACATAAGCCAGAGGTTTTCTTCTTTGGAAACGATGACTGTTCAAACATACCCCCATTAATACTGGTCCGCCGTGATGGGATCATTACGGAGCTGAGGCCTGAGCTTGGGGAATGTAGTAGTTATTCCATACCAGAAGAGAGTGTCGTTGCTTCTGTTGACGCTCTCGCTGAGAAAGGTACGCGTTTTGAATCCCTGCCAAATCATAGATTCCGCATTAACTTATGGATAAATAGCATTTCCCCTGAAAATTATGACATCAACCAGAGAAGGGCAAGTCCACCTCATCACTCAGGAGGGTGACGACTGGGTATCAAGTGCCATCCACGTCGGCCCACGTCAGTTTATAAGAGAACGGGAATTCATTTCGATTCAGGCGTTACCCGAACTGAGCTTTTTCCTCATTATACGATCCCAAACGATAGATCTAGTAGATTCGCAGACTCTTCGAGCGATCTACACGTTCAAAGTAGACCCGATTCTACCAAAAAGTCTAAAGGCCTTCCATTCAAGGCCGAAGCGAATGCGGTGCGGTTCCGTTGCTCTATGGAGCTTTACTATCGCTTACGTAAATGCGTACACTCGCGACCTGGTAGTCCAGACCTACAGCCCTCAGCACGAAGACGAGTCATTATGTTTCTGTGATCCAAACTCACCTTCGCGAAAAACATGCTGTCCATGGGGACGAGCCAAAGAAACGAGGCGCATCGTCAAGAACCCTGGTATCTGGCTAGCCCTTCCATCAGGTATCCTAGTGGGTGTCAGAAAGAAAACGCCACAGAAGCATTTCATAAGTACACATAGCCACGCACCGGCCTCGTCACAATTCAGTGGACTCAGAAGTCGCCGCCACACACATCACCCCACAACTCCGTCACAACAAACCCATGACGATTGGGAGGTCTGGGCGTTCTCACACTTTGGGGGGAAGCAAGACACGTGGGAGACGGCGCCGCTTTGTATTGATGCCGAAGATGACGGTCACCTTTTCGTGACAAACCTAGGGCCGATAGCTAACGTTGGTACCTCTAGCGTTGTAGTCGGGCTGAGTAACGTCATCAAAGTCATCACTGTTGGCCATGAACGCTTCGAAACTGAGGATGTCACGGGCCCCGGCAGCGGCGTGCCGGCTGTGAGTAGTCGAAGGCGTAAGGGGCCTTCGTCTCTCCGGGCCAGACCCCCAGTCCCTTTTAAGAAGTGCTGTTAGCCTTCAGTTCCACGAGAGAGAAAAAATCATCACATTCTCTGTACATATTTCCTTCTATGTTTGTGTGTTTTGGCCTGGCAAAGCGGTGTGCGCATATGAGATATGACGATATCATTTTAAATAGGTCATTCCGGAGTAGTTACTAATGACAATACGGACCAGAAAGGGCTGGGCTGGGGGCATATCGTTGTCTACACATATACATGGCATCTACATGGGCGGGTTGGTAGGTAGGGCGATTTACAAGGCAAGGAAAAACTGGCGCTCATGGGGTCGCATTTATCCCGGTTTTCGGATTCGGTACATAGCCAGTGGAAAGAGGGAATGGGCCAGATAAAAGAGGCGGATGATATCCATAACCTTGCCGTCCGCTATTTATAGTCGGATGGCGGCCGTACTCAAATGAACAATCTCCTAGGTTCAATTCTCATCGTTAATCGGAACACTATGATTAAGGTGATGCGGAATAGCCTAGTCTCATGAAACATAACACCCACTTTGTTGAAATTCCATAGATGAACATATTCACGGGACAACGTGTCCCGCATTGGTAACTATACTGTAGGTCTTGATCTCTAAATCATGAGGCCTCAATAACAGCTTAGGAAGTTAGTATTATATCTCTAAGTGTCGCCTAGATGAGCGCCTAAGTATCAAGCTACCTATACTATAACAGAGCCGTATATTAAACCGAACGACGCAGATGATGATATCATCTATATGAGGTTCTAGGAAATGTGGAGGATTTTAGTTTATATGTAGTCACTTGCCAATCGTTAGTCGTGTGTTACGGATGGAGGGTCGAGGATGTGTATATCTTGAGTTTTATATATAGCGTACATGCAAGTACGACAAACCGCCATAGTACCCCATCCAGGCGCACAGCGTGGTAGCAATTTCTCCTTAAGTTGATTCGTATTGTGCCCCAAAAAACAAGGGTTCTATCGTCACTAAAATTGCTACTTCCTCTCTATTATTATGTTTTGTGTCTGAATCCTAGCTTGCTCCCTTGTAAGGATAGGACTAATGAATATGGTTTGACTATTATGGATATTTTATAATTTTGATTTGTGGAATATCCCATATAGTCAAATGTACTACTCACCTAGACCAAAGGATAGGTCATTTAGGTAACCTTACAAGCTGAAATCTTCTTGCTTTCTCTAATGTTGAAATCTCTAACACCACTACCATATTATCGAGAATCGAGTTGATAAGCTTGAATTCACAAGATTTCCTTGTGTGAAGCAATATATAATAGCCGAGCATTATGGACTTATGGAATATATGTGAATAGATATTTTAGTCTAGGTTTCTTACTTCTTCTCATGCTTACTTACTATAGACGAACAGCACATCAACTACCTCTTAGACCCTCGTACTAGGTAGTATGGTATAGTCGACACTCGCCTATTACTGATATATGTGTACAAGCAGTGTATGGTATCTAAGAGAGCCTATTACAATAGCTAAGGTCACGGCCGCATTTAATATTACTCGGTGCCTAGTTACATAGCTGACCTCGCTGGAATATTATACCCCATTACCTAATATTAATGATGCCTACCTACTGTGTTTATTATCATGGCGGTATACTTCAATTGTAGATTGGCCCAAACGGCATGCCCGTAACGGCAACTTCGGCTACCCTGCCGGTATATTTACGATGGCGCGGTCACATCGTTTGGTGGCTCGGAATTCCGATTGGTAGATGATTCCGCAGCATTACCGTATTATTTGAAAGTGCAATAAAATATATCGAGAAAGTCTAGACACTGCGGAAATGGGCACTAATGCACTGTCTCTCCTAGGCTATAAGGCTGTATCGTTGAATATGGGCCTGCCCTTTGAGCACTCTCATCCCCGTTGCTCGTATAGAAACCTGGAACGAGGCAGAAGAAGCAGCGAATGGGGGCTAGTTAATTTACAATGCAAGAGAAGGGTTTGCCGGCTGGCTGGACGAGCTAACGCAAACCTGCGTGTCTCATACCACGCAGGTCGATGAAGAGGCTTCGTGAATACACCTGATACTACGTGTATGAGAGATGTCTTAGTTACTTACTCCTGAAGCAAAGCTTTCTCGTAACTGTCGTTCAGCGCGCTTACAACGAGACATACCGGGCGGCAGAACCATACCGATATTGTGCTTGGTCTGATGACGTACTGGCTTTCACGTGACGGCGATACACTCTTATGCACGTTGGGGCAACGGCTTAGTTTGAGGAGGTATAGATCATAGATCATAGATCATAGGTATGACGCCTGATAAGTGAATAAAAGAGTCCTTGGTCTGGCCACCCATGAGAGGTAGTCAGTCGGCGGGGCACCTTTTTGATTCATGGGCTAATAGTAACCTGGAGACATGAAATCATCAAGACTGCTGGGTATGATGTAGGTATCTATCTAGTGAATGAAATTTCGGTGAATGATGTGGATTCAGGGACGCCAAGTCGACAATACAACTTACCTAGTCTTACGTAGTACGGCACGGTCTAAGGCCATTGAGAGTAGGGAGGCAATAAATACCAAGGCACTCATCTCTAATGCTAATGCTAATGCTGCTAATGGCGTTGAGCGCTGGCCTCGTTATATGCGGCCATCCCCCCTCATTTCACTCATTTCCCCAGTGGAAGTCCGCCGCTACCACTCGCAGTCTGGAGCGCGGGATGGAGAGTATGAGGTAAGTGTGTATGGGGGCTCAGATGATATAGGCGAGAGGTGCACTCACGCACAACGAACAAACAGCATCGTCACCATCGTCATTGCCACCACTCCTAGTGTCATCATCGTCGTACTAGGTATGAACAACTGGCGGTCAAGCCACTTTAATCGGGCAAAGCATTATTCGGTACTTGCGCATACTATCTATCTGTTTTCCTGCTGTGCTACACAACTACTAGTATGTGTAGATTAAAGTAGGTGCCTACAGTAGTAGCTACGTAGTTTGATGTGCTGTTTTTGGACTAGCTATCTAGTCTACCAACTCTTTTACTAGCCGTTCTGGCCCAACTTGGGTTCCTGGTCCCTGGCTAGAACCTAAGCTGTAAAAAAATAAAAAAACGGGTGGCTGGGGAGAGAAAAAATACATATGCATAAAATAAAAAATAAGGGTCCACACATACCTACGTACCTATGTACACTCTATCACCAAATTGATTGGTCATTCCTGCATAACTCTTGCGTCCCAGTTGTGTGGTTCTGCTGTGAATGGCTCAAATATTATGACCTCGATGAATATTATCGCTGCACTTATGGGACAGAACGCGATACTTATCTAAATAGCTTGTGTAATCTTCTACGCATATACATAGGTATACCTAGTACTTATAGCTGTGCAATCTGCTATTGACTGATACACGTGTACCAAATTAGCTCGGCGGCGAAATAGGATATTTCCGAGTTAGGAAACATAGGTAGATACCTACCTAGGCTAGGTAGAAGTAGTTACTTAAGTAGGTACTCGGTCTCTTTTTTTTTGCGGCTACATTTCTTGTAAGACACACCTGGATGTTTCAGAGTGCTGACACACGTATACCTACACGTGCTGACTCTGTGTTTGCAAATAGAACCGTATATCCATATGACATCTCTTATGGCACCAGTATCAAGTGGATGAGTGGAGGATGCTCATTAAAAAAACACTCGAGAAAAACTGACTGTTTCTCCTCCCTTTGTACACTACATAATCGAGAACCTATGTAGGTACAGAAGGATCAAACCTTTCCCCCTTGTCAGTCTGGGGGAACCATGCCATCTTGGGACCTTTGCCCGCTATGTTCTTTTTATTTTCTTTAAGAGGACAGAATCAGGGGGGGTTTTCTTCTCTTCTCATGGTTAAATGTTACTATATCTTAGGTACCTAATTGAGATCTAGCGTACCTCGTGGCTCGGATCCGCTGGTACAGTGCTATAATCTCGCTTTATGAGGTAGGCAAGCTCTATCTACGCATGCCTACCTCTGCTTGCCTGCTTGCCTGCACCTACCTAGTCCTAAGGCACCCAATTTCCCATATTCTCATTGGGCCTCATTTTCTTCCGAGGCTTCTCAGGTAGGTTGATTGATCCTCTCTCTACCTGTCTAATAACACTACCTACCTACCTACCTCTCTAATTCTCTCAATTCAAACAAGCAACTGACCATCAAGCCACTCGTTTCTCTCACCCACACAACACCAATTCATATTCAGAATTAATATTTCACATTTTGTATGACTAGTAAGTACCTTGCCTATAGATCCTGCTAGGTGTTTTCATACGTTCGCACACTACCGTCGGCATGGTCTCCTCGGCTTGCAGATATCTCCGTGACTGTCTGGTTGGCTGGATGGTCCAACCCCGGATCCCCTTTCGCCATGAATTTTTAGCAACTGAACAACTCATCTTGCATCACGGCAGGCATACCCACATTATACATGCCTACATGCCTACATGCCTACATGAGCACAAGCGGGCTCCCCATTCGCTCGTCATCGTTCATTCTTAGCGTCCATCCATCGTACATACATACATGTGTACTTGCATACTTCCACAACCTCACCTCACATCCCAAGCAAGTGTTACATTTCTATCCAGCCGCATACATGCAGTAGTACTACCTATATATCCGGTTTTGTCTCCTTTCGTGGCTGGCTGGACTGCCTGGGATTTCTGTCAGCGCTTTGCATTTGCCATTTGCCGTTTTCTATTTGATCTGTGGCGGAGTGAGTTTATTCGGGTTGTTGTAGTTGCAGTCTGTCTGTCTGGTCTGTCCCCCTTAAGTCCCGACCTACCTATGGACCTATCTGCAACCCGTCCCCAACATTGATCCACAAATTCCTGATTCCTGCTCCTCCAATGCACCCGACGTCGACCTGCAGGTCTCATAGAAATTTCCATATTCTTATACCTACTTGGTATAGGTAGCCTCATATGCGGCCGGCCTTGAGACCTGCATACATACATCCGTCGCTCGATATACCTACACGTAAATACTGAGCTAGGTCCATAACAGATCCAATACACGCTCTGCACCGCGTCCGCATGAACCTGCTGACATACACTGCCTCCAATCGTGTTTTCCCATTTATTTTTTATTATTTTTATTTTTATTTTATTTTATTTTCTATGCTGTCACGACGCGTCGTCCCATCCTCTCCATCCCCAAACATGACCACATAACCACTTGAACATGGCCTTTTCTCCCTCTATCGTCACCTCTTTGACGTCTCACGCATACTAAGAACAACACGCACACTATTTAGGTAGCCAGCGCGTCTCAACTGATGTCGCCTTGTAATACCACCTAATATACGCCCCACGGGTCTGCCTCTGTCTTAGACTATCACCCACACATGCGGTCCGTGTTTGGCGACTCCACACAATTTCCAGACCTGAAAACCTGACAATCCGCTTCGTCACGACCTTTTTTTTACTCGACACTAGACCACTGGGTCTGGCGCGGTCCTATCTTCCTCTGGTAGCTCCCTAGCGTCTGCGTGGAGCTGCTATATGTACACTACTTACTCTCCATCATCGTACCACTACCAATTGCCCAGGACTCCTCGAAACGACTGACGCCGAGATGCTTTGCGATTCCGAAAGTGTGACCAACCCGAATCTCACCCATCCCCATCAGTCCCAACCTCGACCTCGCCGTGCCCCCTTGTTTGCGCTGCCATTAGCGCCCGTGATTCACTCCTGAGCTTTGCATTCTAACCTCTCAATTGAGTTGATTTTTTTGTATTTTCTTCTCTTGTATCATATTGGTTGGTACATCCCCAGTAGTGGTCGTTGATCACGCATTTTGGCGGATATTGCCCGAGAAACATGACCAACTAACTTGTGTGATACCAGTGCTCTTATAATATCGAATGTTTAATATTGCCCGATCTTGACACATCGTCATTCTGTAGGCATTGGTTGAGCAAACACCCTCAATTAGACTTGCCTTTTGCACGGAACCGGATTACAGTCACAAGCACCATTCAGCGTGATAAGTCTGCCCATCAACGGTAGCATCTGCGCACATGCTTGGACGCGCTCCTTGTCAGACTCACTCGCTTATATCCCCCCTAGAATTGAACACATATATATCGTCCAATTGCTTCATTCACGGGGCTACCCATCACCTTCCCAACACCTGATATCTTACCTTATCTTTGTTTTCGACTGAATAGAATCGGTTTCGGGTCTGGACTATTTGCTTTGCCATACCTGGACCCAAGCTACAGGGTATTGCCCGCGAGTACCAACGAACCTGTAGCGTAAAAGACCAGGTGTATTGCTTTGCTCAGGTACGCGTTATTCCCCTCCCGTCGTCCAGTGTCCTCTTTTGCCTTGATTTCCATTACATTATTGTACGATTTACTCTTAGACCATCCCAACCATTGTGCGTCGCAAATCTGCTGGTTTGCTGTGATTTTACGGACTATCCTAATTGCGTCCTAACACCCATTTCATCCACTGCGGCATCTGGGCAATTGCGATTACTTAAACATACTGGGAGCTAAAATTGAGGTGAAGCTCAGGTATACCCCATGGCTTCTTCCGAGGTAGACCAAAAATTCCTCGGGAAACTAGCGAAACAAGTCGAGCCTAACAATGCGCTACTCGCTTCTATGTTATTTAAGATCCTAGGCCTGTCTATCAACCTGGCAGAGCACACGGTAAAAGCACGAAAGCAGCGCAGACTAGATACTTCTCGAGCCACACAGTCACTCGATTTATATTTTCATATCATCTGGCTTTCGCGAGAAGGCTTAATTATGCTCGAGCAATATATTCTCCCTATGGTCGGAGATCACGGCGAGCTTAAAGTGCTTGCGTTTAAACTCCGGGCCTCCTTTTATCACATATTTGTGCTTTTCCATAACAACCCTACCGTGTCTACGATGGGTATCAGCACTCCCATTTCGGGTGCTCCGTGGATACCACGACCTGACAAGGGCAAAGGAGTCGACAGGAGTGATGCTGCTTCAGAAACTGGACGATCATCTGTGCAACCAACGCATCCGATGGAAGGTGGCCCCGTGGGGCCTCCACCGGGTTTTGGACCGCAACGCCCCGAGCCGCCAGGCGCGTTTCTGTTGCAATCGGTGGACTACAGGCCTACGGCCCATGAGTATTTCAAGCAAGCCGTCGCCTTAGCCGATACTCTTCTATGGGGCTCCCACTCACTACGGCTATCCGTCAAAACCGAGTATGCCGCATTTTTATATGAGTGCTTACATGACGAGGAAGGGAGTCGGAAACTAGCAAAGGATACCATTGCGGAGGTGTATGATGCCTCAGAGGGTATGGACGATGATATGTTCCACGATGCTTGCGACCTTGTTACCGTTCTGGGAAAGATGATGAAGCGAGGTCTGGAATCGAGCAATTCGCCTCAAGGCAGTCGGCTGCGTCCAACCACTCCAGCAAATCCGAAGCCGGATGCCATCGCAATGACCGCTCCCCCTGCTCTCCCTCCTGCTGTTCCTCCCACCGAAGGGATGGGAAATTTTATATGAGAAATCAACTATTCGCCATCAGAAGAAACCTATACCAAACACTCCACTCGGGCAATGCTATCAGCTACTCACTACATTAATAGACAATGTGGAAGATGTTTACCTATTATCCCGGCGGTATCACTCGCTTCTATCGCTAGGAAGGAACGATTGTTCATTTTTATTAACATTCTCGCTAGGGCGCAGATGTATTAGCCTGGGGCTCGTCCGGCTTTGATACCAACCTCATTTTTTACACCCACCGCATATCCCTAGTTGTCTTGCATAAACGGAGTTTCTAGGACACATATAGACAGCGATCGTGCATAGCGCTTGGATTTCAAATACCTACGAGCTTGGTACCTAAGAGGGCCAAGCAAACATATCTTCCTTCGGTTCGGAAAATACTAGACTATTAGTTAGGGAGCACATCTCTTCAGGCGCGCTTCCAAAGCTGCGCCCCTTTGCATGGTACATATTTGAGGATACCTGACCAATACCAATTGTAATCAGCGGCCCTATAATCGTCTCCGGAAAACCAGCTTGTGTGCATAGCAATTGGTTGTATGAATGCCTTACTTACGAAAGCGACTGTTTGCGTAATACGGATTTTGGAGGCCGTGGAACGATATACCAGATCCTACCTTCAAGGTAGTAGGGTGCATGCCTAGATGTTCTCGTCTATGAGCCTGTTACCTATCAAATTTGTGCATTTAGACCAAACTAGATACACACATGCAGTCTAGAGACGTAAATGGGAAAAAAGATGCCTCCACTTCATCAGTTCGCGTTTTGAAATCTGGTCAGCCGGGATCTGTGAGCCGCTGTCTTGTGGATCCGGGATTACGGATGAAAGGCTACACCGTGTAGCGAAGATGCTCCCCTTGAACTAAATTTGCAATGGGTAGGGACAGGTAGAATTTTGTATCGACTTTGAGTGAGTCATAGAAGCAGACGGCCATTCCCGTCGACGTCTTGACTGCTAGGCTAAGTAAGTGCTCAGGCCATGGAAAATAGATTTACGCGTATTTCTACACTACAGCCCACAATGTCACCCTTATCAGCAGAGTGCCTATATATTACAGTATCACGTTTCTAATCTTTGTGCATGTGTGATGTTGAACAAAAGCAATCAAAACCTGCATTAGGGGTATAGTGCTACTACAAGTGTCATACAGGCTCGCCTTTTAACCAGTACGCCTTGTTTGCCGTCCACCCTCTTTCTATAGGTCCCTGTGATCTCAGGCCAGTAGAAAAAAAGCAAGAAAATCTCAATATGTGACTGCGCACAATACAATGAGATACGCAAGAGTCAAACCAATGACCCAAACCCAACCTACAAAACTCAGACAAAAAGCAAATTCGCTCGCTCAGCTTATGCATGTGATGTTTGGCTCTAAAAACCAACGTGTCAAAGGGACAGTTCAAAATCCATCCCCTATGCGTGCCCATTTCTCATTCCAGGCGACGAGTTCCTTCCAGATTTCAAGATTTGATGATGAAGAAATCAACAACTCAATCCTCGTCGTCATCGGGCATATCCCAGCCGTCTCCGGCCTCCGCCCATCCGCAGCCCCAGCGTCTGCCGCCAGTCTCACCGCCAGTGCGGAGGTCCGCAGCTTGCTCGCGGTCCTCGCTCCAGCATCGTATCAAGTAATCATCGCCAACGGTGACGAGTTTCCCTTCGTTCGTCCACGTAACGGAGCCTACTTCGCGCTCATGCCCGCGCACTAGCGGGGTACCCGTGCGAATGATAGGTATGTTATCTTTCGCACGTGTAGAGAGGCTCGTCGAGCTATTAGTACGGAATAGCGGCCGTCGGACGCCTGACGCCTGTCTCTTAGCACCTGTTGATGTAGGGTTCGCTGCTGTGGCAATTGTTGAGTTGTCGAGGCTCATATTGCTCATCATGCCAGAGAGCTCGTCTTGGAAATATCGTTCCTGAGTCGGGAACAGTACTGCGCAGCTATCATTGCTTCCAACAGCGAGAAGCTCACTTCTACCATCTCTCGCGGGCCGGATTCCACATTTAATGTAGAAGCTTGTGGCATGGAATGAAGGATGCCGGAATCCATATAATGGACCAAGTCCCTGTTGTGTGGTAGCGTTGTGTCTTCGCCTAGGTGGCTCTCCATTTCGGCAAGACAGCTCTGGTGCGTGACCCAAGATTAAGTGCGCTGTCGAGTATGCGTAGACAGTGTTGTCTTTGCACAATGCGTATAGCCTGGAGGCGTCCGTACCAAGTGCGAGAGATGAGATGCCAAATGGTCGCCAGTGGTCATGGGACTCGGGAGAAGCTGTCACTGATAAGGCTGACGGCACTTTATTGCGTGACGAATGGATAGATCGGATGTCCCATAGCTTGATAGACGCATCTGCTTCACATGCTGTGAGTAGGAGATGTTCCTGTCCTGCAGGCAAGAACTGTAGTGTAGTCACAGATACATCGTTTGAGCGGCTAGGCGTCTCGCGACGAGAAGGAGTATCCCCTGGACCTATGGATGCAGATTGCCGAATTTGGCGCGATGTGCGTGCATGTGCATGATAGAAACTGTTAATAGTAGAACCGCGTTTGGGAGGAGGGAGGCGGTAGGAGAGATTTGTGTTCCGGTCTTCCGAGGTTTGAAAGTCCTGCACTGGACGACTGCAACGTAAATCCCAAATCTGGACACTGCCATCACGTGAGGATGTAGCTAGAACACTGCTGTTCGATTGACCTGGCTGGAAACGGATTTGTTTGAGCGAAGCTGTGTGCTGCCCAAGGTAAGCAACAGGTGACTGTGTCATCATATCAAGAACTTGGCCGGTCTGATCACCAGACGCAGTAGCAAGCAGATAATCATCATCGGAGAAATGGAGATCAATAACAGCGTTGGTATGTGCGGTAAAGGTCAGATGAATGCTGCTGAAGGGTTCAGATGAAGTGCTTGAGGAATCCAAGAGCCGTACCCGGCCTTCTTCATCTCCAATTGCGGTGATGCCGCTTCGGTGACATGTAGTTGCACAAAAGGGAATGCATTGTCCAGGTCCCTCGTGGCTGATACAAGTATGAACATCGTCGGGTCGGCTATAGAAATTGGCTGTGTCTACTCTCCAGTCGGCAGCAGGAAATGACATATAGGAACGTCCGGCTCGTGGGAGACCCCCTAATTCCCTCTGCGCGAGCTGGCCAGCTAAACCACGGTTTGGTAGGGAAAGGAGCGGCTTCGGTGGATGTGATGGGGGCGGCAACTCGTGATCGCTACATTCGTCGTCTGATTCGCATAGTTCCTGACTAGAATTGAGTGACTGGATGGGGCTTAGGAGGCCACCTTCTAGGCCGTAAGAAGGACCAAATTGCAAGGGTCGAATTGGAGATGACTCCGGGGTGTGTTGTATCTTCCTCCGCTTGGATGTCCGGCATGACCGAAGGGCCAGATCCTCATCTACGGGTTCTTCTTCAAAGACGGGCTGCAGTGGGCTAGATGGAGCTGGAGTCTGATATCGCTGATTAATGGTGGGAGCTCCAAGGTCTCGAAGGGCCTGGCGTGCTGGACTGAGCTGTGAGGAGAGAACCCGGGATCGAGGTGTGAAGAAACGCTTGAACTTTCTTGGCGTGATTGACGGATCCTTTCGCTCTTTTCCAACTCGTTTTCGGGGTGGTGAGAGAAGATTGGCATTCTCGCCAGCCATTGGTGAACTCATGCTGCCTCTGCTTTGTTGTTCACCTGGTCCTCGTTCTTCTCCTTCTCCTTCTTCACCTTTTTCTCCTATGCTTAAACAGGCAGATATTCAGATAATCGGATAGGCAGCAGACAATCAGGCATCCAAAGGTGCACCTATATCCCCAACCACGTGCTTCAAACAATAAGCAGCCGCCTCGAATTCAACAATGGTACAGTAGTGGCATGAATGAAGATGTGACAAGGGAATAGGGAGGTATACAATTAGTTTAATAGTGCCCGATTATACACGGAGAGTGGCGGGGGAGAGTCAAAAGGTCTGAGGCGGGCCACTCGGAGCATGGAATTTAATTAAATAGATAGATAGACACTGGTAGGTACCGGCCCTAGGTCAGGTTGGAAGGAGAGGAACAGGTATGTAGTAGGTAAATAGGCTAGGCTAGGCTAGCACGAAAAAGCGTGGCACTGAACACACTGAACACGGCCACGGCGCGCGAAAAGACGCGAACCACTTTACACGACGATCCCTGGTCAGCCAATGAGCTGCTGCAATGCTAGAGCTATGACGTTCTATGGGCGCACTTTGGCACTGTGCCCTCGCAGCTTGGTCGCGAACGTGGGGCATTAGCGCCGCGACGGCCACACAAGGGCCACATCGGATCCACTCAGGAACCATTCAGGAACTGCACCAGCTGCAGCTTTCCCGTTTCGGTCCGTCAATGACAAGGATAATGACCTCTGTGCCATTGTAGTCGACAGGGGTTCTGGGGCCCTTGCTATCGATAACCAAAAAGATTGGGAAATTTTAACGTCGCCCGTGCTTCATTCATTCAACCTGCAATCTGCAGCCAGTCAGTCAGGCCTGTTGCATCACAATCCCCCTACAACAACAAACACTCGTTTAGAATTGTGTATGCCACGATACAAACAGGGGACTCAGTTTCTGGTCCTACCTCCCAATTAGCGAGGTCATTTCAAATCGGTCAACTCCTCTGGGGTCGCATATCTATTTCCGGAGTACTTACTCAACCTTAAGCTTTTATCTCCGGCTCACTTCTCACCATGGGTTTTCAAAAGAAAACCGGTAAAGGCCGTCTTGATAAGTATTATCGGTTGGCCAAGGAAAAAGGATACCGTGCTCGAGCCGCCTTCAAGTTGCTACAACTCAACAAGAAGTTTGGCTTTCTCCAGAACAGCAAAGTCGTAATCGATCTCTGCGCTGCCCCTGGATCATGGTGTCAGGTAGCAGTAGAGGCTATGCCTCGCGGCAGTCTCATTGTTGGTGTTGATCTGTCGCCTATCAAGCCGATTCCTGGTGTCATTACTTTTCAGTCCGACATTACCACCGATAAGTGTCGTGCCGAACTACGGAGGCATTTGAAAACTTGGAAAGCCGATGCAGTACTTCATGATGGTGCTCCTAACGTCGGAACAGCATGGATTCAAGACTCGTTCAACCAGGCCGAATTAACCCTTCAATCTTTAAAACTCGCTTGCGAATTCTTAGTAGAAGGAGGCACTTTTTGTACCAAGGTCTTCCGTTCGGCGCAGTATAATCAACTGCTCTGGATTTTTGGACAGCTGTTCGACAAAATTGACGCCACTAAGCCGCCTTCGTCTAGAAATGTCAGTGCCGAGATTTTCTGCGTATGCCGCGGATTCAAAGCGCCAAAACATATCGACCCTCGCTTTCTTGATCCGCGCACGGCCTTTGCCGATCTGAAAGAAACTGCCAATACGGACGAGGCTCGCGTATATAAACCCGAATTGAAAAAGCGCAAGCGAGGTGGTTACGAGGAAGGCGATTATACTCTATACAAAGAAGTCCTGGCGTCCGAATTCGTGGAAAGCACTGATCCGATTTCGATATTAGCGAACACTAACCGCCTTCTATTGGACACTCTCGAACCGTCACTATCACTCGCTGCGCTCAATAAGATGGCCGCTACGACGACTGAAATCAGACAATACTGCTCAGATTTGAAGGTTCTTGGCAGGACGGAATTCAAGAAACTTCTAAAATGGAGAATATTGGCCCGTGAGGCGTTCGGGCTCCCTACTAAAAATACATCGAAGCCTGTCACCGATGTTGAAGAAGTTGCGGAGGTGGAATCAATGGACGAAGAACTAAAAATCCAAGAAGAGCTGCAAGCCATGAAAGATAAGGACACCGCTAAAAGGAAAAGGGAGAAGAGAAAAGAAAACGAGAAGAAAACCAAAGAGATTCGAAGACTTCAAATGCACATGACGGCCCCCATGGATATCGGTATCGAAAGTGCTAGTGGACAAGAGGGCATGTTTCAACTCAAGTCCCTTGAAAAAGATAAAATTGTGGGCAAGGTTGCGAAAGGCCGCATGGCTGTCATAACCGAACGACCAAAGAAAGACCAAGATAGCGGCATCGGGTCTTCGGGTGAAACAGACGATGAGTCCGACGATTTGAACGACGCTCTCGAGCGTGAGCTCGACCAACACTGGGATGCATATCAAGAAAGGCGGGCGAATTACGAAGCTAGATTGAAACGCCGGAAGCAGGAGGAAGATGGGGAATGGGAAGGTGTATCGGGCGACGAGAAGGCGTCCAGTGACGAAGATATTGTGGAAGAAAGCGACGGTTCTGATGACGACGATGATGACGAGGACGATGGAGCACCCCAGCGATTACTCAGAGATCTTGATAATACGGCAGCCGAGCCGGGCCTCTCAAAACGCGCCACCAAGTTCTTCAACCAAGACATCTTTAAGGGTATACCGGGCCTTGAACCATCTGACTCTGAATCCGCAGAGGGCGAAGATGAAGACATGGAAGACGCACCAGTAGCAAATAAATCAGACGCTCAAAGCAAAGCGCCCGAAGAAAAGAGCTCGAAGAAGGATTCAAAACGCGCCGCAAAAGAGGACACATCAGTCACTGATGAGAAGGAAGCGGAAACTGAAAATAAAGAGGCCGATGACTGGGAAGACGACCGTCGTCGTCCAGACGGTAAACCTAGTAAGTGCCGGCTCTGGCTCTCAATATTTTATTTGCTGACTTGAAAAGACATCGACATAATCACGGCCGAAGCCATGATGTTAGCACACCAACTTGCCACAGGGCAGAAAACCACGCACGACTTGATTGATGAAAACTTTGACAAGTACTCTTTCCGGGATCGCGATGGTCTCCCCGATTGGTTCATCGATGATGAAAGCAAGCATGAAAAGAAGCAGAAGCCAATTACGAAGGAGGCAGCACAGGCAATCAAAGAGAAGATGAGAGCCCTGAATGCTAGACCTATCAAGAAAGTAAGCTTTCTTGCCCCGGTGGTGTGGCCCATCTACGAGTCTGAAGTTGACCATTCCCCCCCCCTTTTTTTAGGTGAGAGAGGCGCAAGCAAGGAAGAAGTTCAAGGCCGCCCAGAGGCTCGAGAAGCTAAAGAAGAAATCGGATCTTCTAGCCAATGAAGAGGGAATGACGGAGAAGGAGAAGGCCGAAAGCATAGCGAAACTAATAGGCAAGGCTAAGAAAAAGGCGCCTAAACGATCAGTGAAGGTAGTAGTCGCCAAGGGTGTAAATCGCGGCATCCAGGGTAGGCCGAAGGTAAGCATCCTACAGTCCCTTTCCAGCGTATCTCATTTCGTATTCCTAGCATCCCTAAGGCTCTCACTTTACACAACAGTTACTAACATATGATTTCTAGGGCGTGAAAGGTCGTTATAAGATTGTGGATGCTAGGTAAGGTCCCTCCAAAGCTTGAATACAAAAGACAATTACTAACTTTTACCTTTAGAATGAAGAAAGAAATGAGAGCGCAGAAGAGAATAGCTAAACGCAAGTGAGGATAGTGGCGCTAGACTCGGTTAGATTCTCAAGTAATACCCCGAATAATACATGAAATGCGCCCCGAACTCTTCTATACAGATCGCCGTGGTCATTTATAGTTTTCGCCTTCAGCACTTAAATCGATTGGACTCTGTAGCGGTTGTTTGTTTAATAAAGGTAAATTAGACGGCGTAGCATATATGTAAGGACTTCCTGTCGTCCTTATACTATGAAGAGACAAATCTTGACTTTAAAGTCCAGCACTTCCGGAGTCTTATATTCTGATTCTCGGAGCCATTAATGTTGTAGTAAACCTCAGCTAGAACCTTTTTGAGCGCCATTTATTTCTCTATATACTACACGTCCGCCACGTACGCTCGCACGCCATTATGCCCTCACCGTTTCCCAGCGCCTGCCTTCCGTCTACTCTTACCAAGGCGGGCCGTCTTAGGCGTCTTGCCTTTAGCGCCGCCCTTCATGCGCTTTACGTTAAAGCCGCTGAGATCGGCGGAGCTCGCGGCGTCGCCCGACTTAGAGTACTTCTTCTTGCCGCCAAGACCGAACTTCTCGTTCTTCTTCTGCCTCTTGCGGCCCGGACCCCCTGCGCCGTCGCGCTCGCCGCGCTGCGAGCCCTTGTGTTTTTTCAGCTCATTGTCGACGCCCACGTCGAAGAGGTCGGCCTCGTTCGTGCCGAGGTCGCCGCCGCCGGTTTCTGATCGCTCTATTGAGAGGGAGAGAGATGTTAGTAAGGGGATCCAATCAAGGAGGCTAGACTTATGAAGGGGAGAGAAGTAATAGAATGCGCATAAGAGGAATGAGCCAATTCACGACCAGGGGAGATATTTGGTTGTGTAAGAAGAGGAAATGGAAGGGACAGGTATAATAGATACGTACTCCGCTTGAGTGTCTTAATCTTGTCGAGCGTCTCCCGCTTCGCCTTCTGGCGCTCCTGTAACTTAGCAACCTGGACCTGCTTGCCGAACTTCTTGAGGTCGCGCAGCTTGCGGGCCTCGGCGGAGGCTTTCTTCGCAGAAGCCTCCTCAACCAGCTTGGCCTTGACCTTCTCCATGTGGCCGTCGTCCTTGACCATCTCGGCGAAGTAGTCTGTAGGACGCGAGAAGGGCACGCCCTCAGCCTTCAGCAGGGTGCGTCCCCGCTTCGCGGCGTCGAGCGCCTGCGCGTAGAACGCCAGCTCTCGTTTGATGTCGTCCATCAGGTCCTCGCCGATCACGTCGGCCGCGGCCTCCTGGCTTGCTAGGCTCTGATGTGACGCGAATGGCACGCTGTCGTCGGTGGTGATGGCGATGCGCTTGAGTGTGTTTAGCAGGCCTGTGGTGTTGTTTATGTTGATGCGTGTGCGGGGGACTAGATCTTCGCGCTCCTCGGGGGGTATGTCTGCCCAGTCAATCTCCTCGTCTTCCTCGTCCTCTTCATCTTCATCGTCCTCATCCTCGTCTTCGTCCTCTGCCTGTGCTTGGGTCGTCTTCTTGCCATTTGTAGATGCAGGGGTTGTGTCATTAGCCTTGGTCTGCTTAGGTTTCTTTGGCCGTTCTATCTTCTCCTCGAAGTCGACGGATGAGTCGTCGCTGCTTTCGTCTAGGGCTGCTAGGTCGACGGCGGGCTCATCTTCCTCGTCGGCGCTTTCGTCGGCGCTTTCTTCGTCGGCTACGAGTGCGCCGCCTTCGACGTCCTCATCTCCCTCCTCTTCCTCTTCGTCATCTTCATCTACATCGCTGTCGTCTTCGGGGATATTTTTTGCCCCACCATTTGTTCGCTTCGTCTTCGTCTTCGTCTTCGCTTTCGACAGGTCCTTAATTCTCCTCTTCTCTTTGAGCTTCTTGACGTCGACTCCTTTCTCTGCTTTCAAGGCAGTCTTCAGATTGCTTCTGCCCATGGTTGTGTTGGGTGTGCTTGGCAATTGGAGAGGATGAAGAATGAAGCGAGAGACGCGACAAGATGTTGTAACTAGTAGATCGTAGGAAACTACCAGGAACTTTTTTCTGCTGCCAGCTGCGATAACATGCAATCAGATCTATTTTTTTGGGGACCGATAAGAACCAAAATGGACGATTTAGCCAAGTCCCGCTTTTAGTACCCAATCACACAGCTTTCTTCCTCTTGCAGCGAGCTAAGATAAGACCTAGCAACCAGGTACCAAGTACCAGGTACCTAACTACTACATACTTAGGTGCAGAGCTTCATGAACAGCTTCAACCAAAATTCTACAACCTTCCTAGATCTACACAATAAGTAGTAATTAACTCACAAGTCAATACAGCCCATTTTGAGAAACGGTGTTTGTATTAGATAAGCCTGAGTGATTAATTCTTTTACACGTCCCTACGCCCTTATTACCAATTACTTATCCAACATTTATATTTATACAAGGCCAAACGCTACACAATGCATAAAAGTATTCTATCCGTCTACCCAATTATTCCGCCATTTCCTTTCCACCTATCGAAGATCTAAGGGGTATGCTTCCGATTCAGCAGTCCGGTGCCGACAATCTTCGCCTTGTCAAATGTGTTCTTCACGCCACCTGTGAAGAACGACGACCGCTGTGGTTTCAGAGTCGGCCGTTCGGCTTCCCAAATCTCTGGCCCGTTTAATTGCTGTTGCTGCAGTTGCTGCTGCTGCTGTTTGAGCTGTTGTTGCTGCTGGGCAGTCTGTAGACTAGCATAATAGCCTTTGTATTTCTCGTCATAGGCTTGCTGGTACGCCTGCATCTGCTCGACCGAATACGTACTCTGCTGCTGTTGCTGTTGCGGCTGGTACACGTTAGGATGATAGGCCGTATAGGTCTGTTGCTGGCCGGCGTAGTGTGTCTCGGGTCTCCCGTACTGCGAACCATCGTAAATGGATGGAGTCTGGTATTGTGCTGGTTGTTGAGGGTAGCCCGCCATCGCTGCAGTCGACGTCTGTGAGGGTTGGCTGGGCTGATACGTTTGCCCATACGTGTTTTGGTATGGTGCCAATGATGGTGGTACTTGCTGCTGTCCGTGGCCATTCGAGGATGATGCCGGTGCTGGGCCACTCTGCTGGTAGTGGTGCGGTGTCGCCTCTTGACCTGGATGGTACGCTGCTGTAGGTGTGTGAGCATCATAGTCGGTGACCGCAGGTGGTGCTTGGTATCTGGTGTCCACTGTCTTTGGAGAAGGCGTCTGACTCTGCTGTGAGCCATGCTCATATGAAGCTAGTGGTGCAGGCTTTCTTTTGATGAAACTCTGAGCAGGAAGCTCGGCGGGTGCTGGTAATGCTTCGCCTGGTATTACCAGAGAGCTCCGTCCTGATAGCTCTGCTACATGCTGCCCCTGCATCCCCCATGACGAATCCGCCGCTTCATTAGTGCTCTCTTCTTCTCTATTGTGATATTGGTTGAAAAGCGAGATCTGGTTACCCAGCGCGGACTGAAGCTCTTCTGACAGCTGAGTGACAGCATCTGGGATGTCGTGGCCATCTTGGGTTGCGGCGTCGTCGCCTGCATCGCTCCTATCCTCGTTTATTGAAGATGCCACATCGGTGGTATCATCATCGGTAGGGACCTCGGTAGCGGCCTCGCTTTGGAAATCATCTGTGTCTCTGTCCCGCTCTTCATTCGAGTCACCGTCATTATCGTGGCCTTCGGAGTCGTTCTGAGCGGCGCCATAGTCGTATTCCCCTGCGTTCTCATAATTATTCCTTGACCCCGAGACTTCCATAGCGCCCTCCTAGCAGTTAGCGTCGCGTACCAAGAATCTCAAAGGCATGGCATGGCGTTGGTCATTAAACTCACCTCTGTTCTCTCATTTCCTTCACTATCCCGACCACCACTAATGCTACTCAAACCATTGGCTCCCCTATCTCCAGGAACTCCAGAACTGTTGCCGTTTATATCGGGCTGGTGCATAGAGCCCGTTCCAGAGGTACCGACATTCCCGTTTGCCTCAGCGTAGTTCAGAGGTTCATCATCATAACTAAGACCCTGGTTGTTACTTGTTGCAGAACGGACAACACTGGTAACAACCGGGTTTCCTGAATCCATCGACTTCTTAAGGGCATCGAATATCGTTGAGACGTGGTCAACCAACAACGCTAAACAGTCCATATTCTCTTCGTCCAGTGCTGCCTTGAGCGCATTCCCGTTCTCTGGGCTAGAGTGCATAATGTCAGCACCATTCTCAAGCAGAAACTTGACGGCGTCATCGTCGCCTCTAGCTGAAGCAATGATGAGTGCGGTGTTGCCCTCATTATCAGTCAGATTAATATCAGCCCCAGCGGCAAGGAGTTGTTCGATTGACGATACGGGCATGTAAGCAGCGGCATTGATCAGCGGCGTCGACATATCCGGGCCTCCGAAGACGTCTATTTTAGGCTTTGCCTTGACAAGTAAGTCAAGAATTTCTACCTCAGCACCTCTCGACGCAGCAATGATGGGTGGAGCACATTCTCCTGAGCCGTGATTAGGGTCTGCCCCAGACTCAAGCAAGAGACGAACGATCTCTGTCTGGCCCGCCTCAGTAGCTCCTTGGAGCGCAGTTCCCTCCTCAAAGTTCTCGTTTGTTGTGAGCGCATTTACGTCCGCGCCTCGTTTAAGAAGTTCTTGTACAACTTCATAATGGCCCTGTGTTGCTGCGGCCTGGATTGCATAGCCCTCTGGTGCATTGACATCTGCACCAGCATCCAAGAGCATCTCCACAATATATTTAGTGCCATCATAAGCCGCTGCCGTCAGTGCATTTCCGTATCTTCAAAAATTAGCCCGATTCAAAATATCGATCAAAAGTCTTAGGAGACAACTTACTCTTCGCCCGTTGCATTCGGGTTCGCTTGGAATTTGTTCAAAAGCAGCTCCACTGTCGTATCTTTTTCTGTGTCGGTAGCTTCGTAAAGCGAATCGTTCAGTGTTTCAGCCGTTATCGATCCGTTTGCGTACTCCCAGGCAAGTTCAAGCATCTTGTCTTGTGGTTCTGAACATGTCGCAGCTTCGAGGAACAGTCCGTTGCAATTAAGACCAGCGTGTTTCTGGAGGAGAATGGTCACGGTATCCCAGTTCCATTCGTTAACGGCGATATCGAGTGCTGCTTGGAAGAACGACACCTCGTGCTCGAATTCTAATAGTTTGTTGAGAACTTCAATCTTCCCTGCCTCTGCGGCTCCCACCAGCGCCTTTGAGAACTCTACAGCAGGGAGTTGATCCGCATACTTCTGGATTAGATATTCGAACATAGAGACATCTGATAGTCGTGCCGCTAGGGCAAGAGGCGCAAATTCGTCGTCGTCATACGCAGTCAACGAAACACCGTTCTCAACCAACAACTCAACCGCGGCTCGGTTTCCAGAGCAGATTGCGGCGTTGACCACAGGCCCTATGTCATTGGCGCTAGCGTTGGGGTTCGCTCCTCTCAACACCAGTTTCCTCATAACCTCAACATGGCCGCCAAACGCGGCCATGTGCAACGGTGTCTGTTCTCCGATCTCGATTGCATCGTCGATGGGGGCGCCGCGGTTAAGAAGTTCTTCGACAATCTTAGAGCGCCCAAAGTTGGCCGCGAAGTGCAGAGGAGTGTTTATCAAGGAATCGCGAATCTTAATTTCGGACTTCGCGTGCTCAGTGTTGCGTATAAGCGCTGCGACAAGTTGCCTAAACCCCACTGAGGCTGCAACGTGTAAGCCAGTAAGCGTTGTCTGGTCAAAATCGGCGAATGTAGGTACCAATTCGCAGTACTCTTCAAGCCATTTGCGGCGAATGAATGAGTCGGATTTCCAGAAGTCAGCTTCTAAACTTAGATCTTCAGCAATTTCCAACGTTGCTTTAGAAGCATGCCTTAGCCAATTTTTGGTCATATAAGGCAGAGCAACGTAGTCGATGACGGTAGTCTCATAATCGCCCTCTAAATCATCGTCGTCCGAATATTCGTCTTCTTCTTCCTCTTCTTCCTCTTCTTCCTCCTCGTCCTCGTCTTCGTCATCATCCTCGTCTTCGTCCTCGGCGTCATCTCCCCCATCGTGCTCTGCGTCATTCTCCTCCCCATCCTGATCGGGCGTTTGTTCGGTGGTATTGTTCGCATTTTCACCCTCCGCAGGCGGTTCAGGCGTCAATTTACCGTAGCACTCCTTTAAGTGAGAAAAGGCACGGTGAGTAAGCACTCCGTGCTGCCATTTAATCTCCTCTTCCGAAAGCCCAAGTAGATCCTTGGCGTTTTCGAGCAAGTGGCTCTTGACCACAGTATTCATAAAGCCGACCTTGTCATCTTTCTTGGTTGCTAAGAGCGGCTTACATTTTTCTATCAGCCCATGAAGCTCCGTTTTTTCTTCCTCATTCGCGCACAAGCCGGCGAGGACACCGAGTTCCGCCTCACTTGGATCTTCATATGTGAGGACAAGAGCACGAAGCATCTCCTTAATCTTCTCAGCCTCTTGCTCGTTTAATTTGAAAATTTGTTGCCAAGATTTATTGAGCAGACTTTTCAGATCCTGAGGCATAGTCTCTAGTGCACGGCGCACTGGCAGGTCGCTATGTGTTGGCGGCAGCTCATGGAGCTGAACACAAGTGATGTCGATCCACTGCGTATTTTGTGCTCGCCTCCCGATCAAGCTACTAGCGAAGTATGCTAATGCTTTGTTGTACTTTTTCTCTTGCTCGAGAGTAGAGATTTTCTCCTTTGCATGCTTCCTCAGTGCATTCTGCACTTGATCCCCGTATTTTTCGTCCTCCAGGTCGACCAGTCGAACACCATTGGCCTTTAGCGCTTGCTCCACGTTATGCGCTTCTCTACTTGTTATAAACCATCTCGTAGGGACGCGCTTCGTCTCGTTGGTTAGATCTTGAACTTCGCCATTGAGGTAGTTCATCAATTTAATAGTCGAGTCTGAATCTTCCGGGAGACAATGGACATTGTTTAGGACAAATATAACCTTTCTGCCGACGAACTCGTCTGTGAGCATTTCCTGGAGTGTTTGCCACAGGTTTTCGACGGCAACTCGTGCTTGTGACTTGCCTCCCTCGTTCCCCGCCTTTTTCACATACTGTTTCGCGTAAGGAGCCAATGTTACTTGCTGGTTGATTAGTTGTCTAATAAGACTTTTGAGGACGTCTTCGGCAGTATTGTAGTCTGGAGTCATGTCACAGAAGAAATAGGCAAGCAAGACGGGACCTTGATCCGCGTCTTCCCCCTTATTGATAATGCGGGTTTCGATTTCTTCGACAACAGCCATAGACGCACTAGTCTTGCCTCTTCCTTCGGGGCCACGAATCCAAAGGCAATCTCTATTTCGAGATTGTTCCGCCTCCTGCTCTGTTTGGCCTTCAGCTAACCATTGCGTGTACTCGGCTTCCGCGGTTATCCACGATGATGGCGCAAAGGTCTGCCGGAGGACATGTCGCTTCTTCTGAACCTGAGCACCCTCGAGGGCTTCCATAATTTTGCTAATCATGTCTCGGTCAATATCGCGCACGGAATTAAGGCGGTTTTTGACAGCAAGTTGAGCCCCGTGGATCAACTTCCTCAAAGGATCTCGAACGAACTGGCTCCATCGTGAATCTTTAGGGCCGTCGAATTTAACAAGGTCACGATGGTTAGAAGCAAGTCCTAACTCATCGACACCTGGTAACGTCGCTGAGTCTCGGCTGACGAAATCGGCGTATTGTTTCGGGATGAGTGATTTCGTCAGGCCGAAGAGAGCCGGCAAGCCAGCCATCTTTGAGAAATCTGTGGGTTTTTCCTCGTAGAAGCAGAAAAGCTCTATCTTCGGACTTATCTTCCCTACGAGACGCATGAACTCATGCTTCAGCTCACGCAAGCCCTCGTCTCCTTCTTTCATTAGGTCAAGTAGCTTAGACGACGTCGCTAGGCCAATCTTCTCGGCTGCATACGCGTACATCGCAGCCACTGAGGCCACTGGGGCGCCGCCGAAAGGCGTTCCGAAGAATGCCGCCGCCGCAATCGCCTCAAACATAATCGGGAACTTATCTCGCCGCTGGTCGGCAATTGTGATAGCCTTAGCTATCACAAGGCCACCCACTATCACATCCAAGTCAGTAATCGTCATTCTAAGCGCTACTAAGGTACCTGCAGAAAGCAGAAGCTTCTGGGACCCGGCCAAGCCCATATACCCTTTAGGGACTAAAATTAGAAGATGACGCCGAGATTTACTTACTACTGTGGCCAATGAAGACGATAGGCCGTCGTTGACATTTCTAGAGTTGGCCCATCAATAAGATTACACCACTACCTTTTAGACGACAGGATATCTCACCTCCCTCTCGCTCTGAAGACTTATGAGTAGTGCCACTATAGAAGAACTAGGGTGTTAGAAGCGATCATTCATAGGGACTCCGGAATGCGTACTAGCAATATTAGCCATAAATTGCCTCACTTTCAACGCGCCCGTCCATGCCGATTGGTATTTATATAAAAGCACTCGTGACTTCGGGAAATCTCTAACGAGCGCTTCGGTTGTCCAGTTAAACTTAGTGCTTTCGGATTTCCAGCTTTCTTCCGGGTGAGCACCCAAGCCAGGTACAAGAACAATACTATATAGGCATTATATTAGAATCCATTATAGGCAAACAGATAGTCCTGTGTGAGTCGGGAGCCTACTCTATCTCTGGCACGATATTCTGACTGTCGGGAGGAGGATATAACTGCTTCATAGCTTGTTCGGCAATACTGTAGTTCTTTCTCTCCCTCGCGGGGCCAGAACCGGCCTTCCGCGTCGCGGAGCGGTGGAGAGACATGGCGATGCGAGCGAGACCGAAGGTTTAGGTTTCTAGTGGTCAAGTCGCGCCTCTCGTGGAGGACATTCTACGTTGTTATGTAGCCTCAGGAAACTAGCCAGAGCATGACAGATTGTTACTATCCTAGACATTCCGACAGTATTGCTCACAGTGTATACAGATACCTAACTAGGCATAAGACGCCAAGACAATGTGTACATTGCGGCCCCCAAAGCTTCGCCTTTCCCTGTAAGGATCCATGGAACCATGTCTCTTCTCTTACTGTGGTGCGGGTGTACATAGGCCGTCACGCGATAAATGGTTATTGGTACACTACTGCACTGGGGAGATTTTGAACCCTGAAGGATTATATTTACACAAGGCTAAGGATTAGTCAGTCGTGTATGAAGATGATGATTCGCTTTCTAATTTCGCTAATTATACGGCGACATGTAGAAGTGGATCTTCTAACTATTATAGAGTAGGTACCTACACGGCTTACACTCTGTAATGAGTTAGCTAGGTATGTAGTAGACTACTCCGTAGATATTCCAGGCTCCAACCACAATAATAAAAACTCCCCAACTCTATGAGATATGTCTAGCCCAAACGCCGAAATGTGGTGTTGCGTAGCTTCTTCAGCTTAAACCTATCCACGTAGCTATGGTCAAAAATAAGGAAGCCAATAATACACCGTCGCTATTCCCGTTGGATCACAGCATATCCACTAGGTACCGCTGTCAGCATCGACCGATAGGTTGGTTTCAGTAGTGATCACCAAAAATAGGAGAGGGCCCCATCCAGATGCAGGTAGGTATTCTAATACCTATATGGTCCGGGGTGTTGGCAGGGTTCCATCTCAGCCCTAAAGGGGCGCCAGAGGATTAATAAGGACATATTATAGCTACCTACGATCTAGACTACACTCGTACATAGGTAGCTCGACTAGAGACATAAATATAGCTTCTATGATACCCATCACGATCGTTATTATAGGCGCTAGGGTTTTGATGCGTATGGCGAATATCCGCATCCCCGCCTGTTAAATCACAGAGCTTCCAGCCTCTTCTTAAAAGTTACCAATATCTATGTATTATCCGATTCCAGCACCAGCAGATTCAAGACTTTCTCCGATGGAGGGACCCCGTCCGCCCTTTACTACCGAGGTGCTCGGGGAGCCTAAAGAACAACAGGCTTTTACTTGTTATCTACCGGCAGCCCACCGGACCAAAAGCGATCACATTATCGTGCCCCAGGCTGACGCAGATTTCTTGGGCGACGAACTCCTCGTCAACAAGATCAACGCCATACAAGACTGGCTATGGACATGTGGTCGTCCTATGCCGCCACGTCCACTCCATCATCAAATCCTCCTATCGAGAGAAGTCGCCATTACGGAGAACCCAGAGCTCCATCTCATATGGTCTAACAACCGTATATTCCTAAAGCCCCTGCCTTCGTGGCTTCTAGATCCACTCTTCTGGACCTCTCACATCTTGCAAGACGATAATCTTGCGCGCTGTGCGCGAGGCTTTCTCTTCTCGTACACCGCATTGGTTTCATACGAGAGTGACTTTCGTCTGGCTCAGGACAAGGGCCTGCTTCCTCCCACCCTCACATGGGAAGGATGGAAGTGTGTGGCGAAAGAGGTGCTGCAGAACCACGATATGTCCTTGGTCAATCCCAGATACTGGTACGGGGAGCTACGTCTCGGCAGACTGAACATCGTCTATCGATTCAAAGGCTTCGTCTTCCGCGGCTACTCCAAAGTTAGCGGACACGCGACCTACGGTGACCTCGTCGCCGATAATGTCGCGGTACTAGCGACGGTGCTAGGTTATGTTGTCATCGTGCTCACGTCTCTGCAAGTAGGACTGGGCGTGGATAGGCTGATAGACAACACGGCCTTTATGAATTTCAGCTATGGGTTTACGGTGTTTAGCATACTTGCGCCTGTGATAGCCGGGTTCGGTATCTTCCTATTTGTCATCGCAATGTTCATCAGCAACTGGCTTGTGACGGAAAAGTACGAGGAGCGGAGATTCAGGGAGATGGGGGTCGAGCCGTACTGGAGGAACAAGCCCACCAAGACGTCGTCAGGGTCGTTGACGAAGCGCAACACGTCTCGTTCGGATCCGCAAGGCGGAGTTTAAGGTTATTGTCGCTAGGACACAATTTATTTGGATACCGCCCCTACTACCGATGTTTAGGAGAAGATTCCTAGGTATAAGGGCTTCTTAAACATATTACCGCTCGTCTAGTATAAGACTATATAAGATTATCCGCCTATGCAGCCTCAAACTCAAAAGCAAGACGGATCGGGCCGAAGCGCTCCAGTTGTCCTGCCACTTTCGTTAGCTTTGAGTCAAAATCTATAATTATTCAGCCCATTCCAGCTCCCGTATGGAAGCTAAGAGTCATGTCTTGTTCCGAAGCCATCCCTTACCTCTTTCTCATAATCGACGAGGTTTACAAAGTAGACATTACCCTCCCCCTCGTACTAACCTCGACTTGCGACACAAGGTGTGCATGAAGTACCAATCTTAGACAAGTCAACGTCGAGTCGATATTCTTACTCATTATATTATACTCTGTATTACGTGTCCAGTTTCTCATTTTTATGAACCTGTAGACTCGGGCGCGAATGGGGATACGTAGGTATTTATTGAACACGTTACAATTTCAACCAAGGGAGTATGTGCTTGGTGGTCATCCTTAATAAGATCATTGAATCACCGAATGATCGAATATAAGGCAACGGTACATGAACCCTCTTCATATAAACAGGCATAACCTCTGCCTCTATAGACACATCCCCCTAAGCCCACAAGCATCCCGATCTCCAGCCATCGACGAAACGGTTCCCTTCTTTGCACCTTCACCGTCTCATTGTGTCATATCCCTCCGTCCCACCCCCTTCGTAGGTCGGTCTAACCTACAATTTCCGCGTAGGCCACCAAAAACTCTCTGCGCTGCTCGCCATACCCGCCATGCCTGCCATGCCTTTAGCAGTTATGGCGAATCTCATAGCTGGAGTTTAGTTCGACCCGGCGATCCCCGCGCGGTGACGATTTGAAATATGAAACTCGGAAGATCATCGCAAGGTTGGGCCACTGGCGCTGGTAGTTGTGGATTGTGCGGATAATAGCGCCCGAGTCAATACGAAAAGTGTTTCATATTCTATACTGACGACCATTAACGACCGCGATGACCGTGAGGTATGGCACGTCTCGTCGTTCTATGGCGCGTACACGTCGCGTCGTTGATTTTGGAGTTTTTTTTATATTGAGGACGTGTCAAGCTGATAGCTTTTAGTTGCGCAATTCACTGCTACGAAGGCTGTGCAGCGTGATGAGAATGAGAATCAGTATTTTGCTCGAGTGTATAGGTTACTTGCTAGGTTAGACAAGCAATAGGAAAGATATTTAAGAGGCTTTATATAAGTGCCTGACTACATATTTAATTCTCTAGTCGCATTTTTAACTTCTGTCATATCAACTCTCGGGCCATGGGTAAGCCAGATATAACAAGCTTTCTGTCAGGGACCCCTGTACTTTAGGTGGGTGAAAGACTCTTGTTGCGCGAAGCCTTCCTAACTATCCTAGGTGCCAACCACTGCCTATATACAAGAATAGCTTCTTTGTTTACATAAGCGTTTATACAGGTGTTTATACAGGTCTATACAGTCTCCCAATAATCTATATGAACGCCTGGTATAAACGCCTGGCGGTCTGTAAAACTTTCCATGCGATCTACCGGCGGTACGGTGGATGGATGATGGCATAAGAACCATACATACGTAAGTCCACCGTCGGGATCCTCTTCTACTAGCCGTTCTACGTGATCTACGCCGAAAACTGGTGCTTGCACTTTCTGCTTCTCTGCTGCCTTGCGGCCGGACTCTTGTGTTACCCTGGCGTTAGGGAGAACAATGTCGTTCGCTTTTCTCTCAAGATTAGCGGGCTCATCCCGACCCTTCTTTGGTCGCCGCACGTCTCTATCAATCAGGCCTTTTCGGATAAGGCACTCGTCGATCGTATCGAAATCAACCTTTAAAACCAAGAGAGGTAGCTTCACTAATATGAGAAATGAACCCATGACATTGATAAGCCTAGGCCTACTAGGGTATATGATCTTTTTACATCCATTCACATGCGCAACTAATATATTTTATCCTAAATAATACACCATATAAAACCTTAGCCTTCGTACGCCATGTTTCCTTTGGCATTTTTACTCTGGTAGTTCGACAACATTTGCTTTTTTTTCACTAAGGTTAATACTTAGGGCGCACCATCTAGCATGAAGTAGCTTAGGCAATCCGACCTCTTATATTCAAGTACTTTCGAGCTTCGCATGAGAACCTAGCCCGCGGGGTGTTATGAGGTCCCATTGCCTCCTCCGGCGGTCAACAAGCTCGGGATATATAAACTTAATAAAAGATTGAGCTGTCACGTACGACCATATCCACTGGAGAACTCGGGATCCCGTCCGCTCTCCCTTAGATAAGCTAGTGAGAGCCGAATTAGTAGTTGGGTCGGTGACGACCAGCGAATCCTCGGTGTTGTACGTTTTGTTTTCATTCTCTTTTTGCCATAGGTGGCAAGAGCTCCAATAACCGGTACTGACGTCTAGTTCCAAGAGAGGTTTTCACTCAAGCTAGTTAGCATGGGCGACAGAAATAAATCGTATATTTGCAATGAAGTTATTTAATAAGCCATCTCTTTCCAGCGTGCAAGCTATTCGTGTATATGAGTTGTTATGGCTTTTGATATTGATGATCTATTCATAGACGTAAATTCCCTAGAATCGACTATATGGCAACCTATAAAATATCATGTCAGCTCATGGCCAGGAATCGTGACATACTCAGTCTAGGTCAACTTACCACTTGCCCCTGAGCGTGATATTCACCCAACTATTTCCGCGTTAGACTAGTCTCGTCGCTATCCGTATCACGGAGCTAATCACTTACGTAACACCATCGCCATCCACTTCCTTCTCGACCTTGGAGGAGAAGGCAATAGCGCTCATGATGCCGTCTCCAAACTTCTCGTTCATGATGGCCTTGAATGCGTATCCGTAGTTCTGGACGACCTCGTACAATCGGTAGATGAGGGGTTCTACGGGAGGCATGGGCCCGGCACGACCGCGGTCGGGAAAGCCCCCCATCGAAGCCTCTAGGGTCGCCTTAGGTACGCCGAGTAGGTCTGACAATTTCTCGATGTCTTCGGGAGAAGCTTCGGCTTGGCCGTAGAAGATGGCAGCTACGGCGACCTCGCCGCGCCCGAGAACCTTGGCGATGGCCTCGAAGCTCAGCTTCTGACTGGCTTTGGCGTCGAATAGGGCTTTTGAGTAGGCTGGTAGCCGGTCGACTAGAGAAGACTATGATACCGGTTAACCGAAGACATACTTATAGACGCATGACAATCACCACTTACGTCGAGAGTAGCGACACGAGCGGCCATCTTAAGATAGATGTGGTTAGTTATATATGTAGGTTTTTCTGCTAGTGGTTTCGTAGATTGGGGAATGTATGTATGTAAGTGTGTAAGTGCTTGTGTTGATTATCTACTTAGGATTCGATTGTAATCTGGAGGCAAGAGTCTATATAGTGCCCAGTCGAGAAGATATTATCGACATCTACTTATTCATCAAATGAACGTCATTCAAACCAGCCACTAGATGATAACTAATACTACCTAGAGTAAGTGCAGACATAGACCGAAGCAACCCCGCGCGAAAGCGGCAACTAGACATGCGGAGAAAAACCGGCAACTCGGCTTCACTTACAATTCCAAGTCAAATGCAGAGAGTAGGTATTTGAGTATCCAAACTCAACCCGCGGAGATGCTTCACGGCTCCTGAGAAATCTCATAAGCAATGTCTGAATATTCTTCTTTTTCTTTATTTCCTTGCGGGTTCTGAAACCGGTATGCGAGAGAGTGAGACCGTGAAGCCTCACTTTACCTACCTATCCGATCATCCGAAGCCTCGGTGAGAGTGACATAAGACGCCGATGATGAGATTCCGGTCGGCACGTTGAGACGGGACATTTGCTTAAGGCGCCTCACTCACACCGTGTGTAAATAAGTGTTCAAGGTTCGCGCTCATGTGCCTTACCAACTTACGTAGGTACTCGGTATGTTTTGAGAGGTATGGATATAGTAGGTATGTGTTACCTATTAAACTATTAGGTAACAAATTGTTACCAAAAACGAGGGCACTTGACTTCTCTAAGTTAACCTAACTTGACTAGGTACCCTACACGGCGTTAATCGGTATGGCGATAAATGCAAGGAGCTCTTATCGGAGCGGCGCTAAGCTAAATACAACTCTATTAATGGACCGCTATCCAGAATGATGAGGGGCACAGAGCTGTCCCTCACTAAGCAACCAAGAGCTGACGCGATTCATCAGGACTAGGACTTGCTCGCTGCCTTTGCCTTTAGACTGTAGATTGAAGTACCGATGATGCCAAACCCGCCTACTCGGAACTTACACTTTGGAGATCACTTACGGACAGAAGGCAAATAAACAAGGTTAGTCAATAGGTATAGGTATAGGTTTAGGTATCTCGGAATCGACCCCTCTACGTTGGATTTAGAACCAACACGAACTAGTGTATCACAACAACCAACTGCTCTTTTTCCTTCATCTCGAGTAGTAGGTAATTACCAAACTACTGCTATCCTACCTACCTACCTGCCTATCGGGTAGTATGAGTGATCATGACGCCAATGCCAATGCTCCCTCACATGATGGGAGCCATGGCACTCACAATAAACACGTCCACTACGAAGTCGACACCCATTCCCTCGCCAGCGACGACGATATGAGAGAACTTGAAGTATGTCCGACACCAGCCAACTAGCCACCCAGTCACCCCCATTCAACTCGCCAAGAGCAGAACAGAACTAGAACAGAAGCACCTAACGAATGATAATAACTCGCCAGGTCACCTTCGATCCTACAAGCCCATATCGAAGAAAGAGCTCGCTCGTCCCCAACGACCATGCCCACCCACACATCACAAATCAGCACTTGAAAAAGCCCTTCTCCTCCGACTGTCTAGTCCACCAACTCCTAGAATCCCATAAACTCGGCGGCCTCTCCCTTCACGCCAACTCTAGGCACCAAGATGTCTCCAACGAGCTCGGCCTAAACTCGTACGTCGAGCCCAAGGGGACCAGCAAAGGAAGGAGCAAGACGTCTGGGAGGATGTCCCTTATAGACTCTGAAAGCGATGATAGCTCGGCATCCGGTCAGATTGACGAGCAATCATGGAAGACCGAGGTCATCAAAAGTAGGTCCGAGTTGGACCTGGCCGGCCAGGAACACGAAAGCATCCACAGCCGACTTCTTACGAAGAAGCAGCTGACGGAGATGGCTTGGGGCGTAAGGGAGCTGAGCCGACGGTTGGGCATGGTGCGTCTAAAATTCAAGGTTGAGAACATCTTCCTCCTGACAAAAGTCTACGACGAGGACCTGATTCCAAAGACGAGGGAGTTGGCTAAGTGGCTGTTAAGTAAAGACAGAGATGTGCGATACACCATATATATCCAAGATATATTAAAAGAGAACAAGCACTTCGATATGGCAGGACTAATAGAAGAGCTTCGGTCTGAGTATATCGAGGCTGGAGAGCTAGATCGAGACACCCCTATCGAGGCCATGAGCCGAAGAATACGTTTCTGGACTGAAGACATGTGTCGGAGGAGGCCTCATACTTTCGACTTCATCCTTACCCTCGGGGGCGATGGCACAGTCCTGTATGCAAGCTGGCTATTTCAAAGGATAGTACCTCCCGTGCTGAGTTTTGCGCTCGGAAGTCTGGGGTTCCTTACCAAGTTCGATTTTAATGAGTATCAGCAGTCACTAAATACGGCTTTTACGACCGGCGTCACCGTAAGCTTACGTCTGCGGTTTGAAGGTACGGTGATGAGGAGTCAAACGAGAAAAAATCTCCTGGAATCGGGTCAGGATTTCAACGGAAATAGTGTCTTTCTAAAGCGTGACCTGGTGGAAGAGCTTATTGGCGAGGAAAAGGATGACGACCATACCCATAAGCCTGACGGCACATATGAGATTCTCAATGAGATAGTGGTAGACCGGGGGCCCAATCCTAGTAAGTTGACATAGTGGTATTTTTTGAGTAAATGAGGTCATTACTGACGAGGCGTAGCACTAGCCAATATAGAGGTCTTTGGGGACGACGAGCACTTCACCTCGGTACTAGCAGACGGTGTCTGCGTGTCGACACCCACCGGGTCAACGGCCTACAATCTCGCAGCAGGCGGCTCACTCTGCCACCCCGAGAACCCCGTCATGCTCGTCACGGCCATATGTGCGCACACCCTCTCCTTCCGGCCGATCATCCTCCCGGACACCATCGTGCTGCGCCTGGGCGTGCCGTACGACGCGCGCACCAGCAGCTGGGCGAGCTTCGACGGGCGCAAGCGCGTCGAGCTCCAGCCGGGCGACTACGTGACCATCAGCGCCAGCCGCTTCCCCTTTGCCAGCGTCCAGCCCCAGGGCCGGCGGAGCGAGGACTGGGTGAACAGCATCAGTGGCAAGCTGGGCTGGAATACGCGGCAGAAGCAGAAGAACGAGGGCTTCAAGAAGTGGGATAAGTAAGTAAGTAGTTTGTTTGGCTGCGTAGAGACAGACAATATGAAAACTCGACTTTAGCCCACCTAGAGCGCAGACATTTAAGCTTGCTTCTGAATACGACATCTTGTGATGTGATGTGATGGGAAGCGTACGTGAAGATATCGTGGGTATTGAACTAAAACCTCGCTCGAGTCACTGCAGCCTCTCTATATTATAGGCGAGGCCGAGGTAGCTAGTCTCCTAGCGAAAGCCAATATCTAAAGACTACGATTATACCGCTCAATGCCCAGCTATTTCGTCAGAAAAGACAGTGTACTACGCAGTAGGAACTTACAGCAGCCCCTATTTAACGGTGAATAACCGAGTCGACGTGAATCAGCTAAGCTTTCTATGCCCTTAGCAGCTGCCAGTTTCCCTACTAGATATCCCCCATACGTCCGCTCCGTTCTTATTCGCCTTGGCTGTATCGTGCATGCACTGGAGGACAAATCCTCCGAAGCCACAGGGCGCGGGAGGTAGGTGGGCAAGTAAATCTGAAGTCGGTAGTCTATGTACCTATGTGGTAGGTACCTAATAGGGGGACGATCCAGATCTCGGACTGGTAGTTGATGCTTGGCAGGGGTTTCGAACCCCAGTCTGGAGGTTGAAACATTCGGTATTTGTTATCTGCTTACCTAGTCACTAGAGGAAAAAAAAAGTATGGCCGCGCACTCTAGCTAGAGGTATATCGTTCTAGGCTACCTATAGCGGATGACTGTTTTCTTTCTCTTTTTCTCAAGTAGGCCTAGGTTACTCTAGAGGAATTCATTGGTGCATTTCCTCGTGTAGAGAAACCTTTTCTTCTCATTATGCCGCATCACCGATGTATAAGAGCACATAATAATAGGGAGATGTTCTTCGGCTAATGTCCATCAGGGAAATCAACCGCAATCTTTCCCTGTGTACTTACCTCCTGTACGCGTACGCACGCAGATCCATAGAACAACAACAATAATAGCCTAGTCCGTCCTGAAAACACCGCAGTGAACTTACCAGGCCAAGACTTCACGATGTGCGACTGTTTCCCGCAAATCATGCAGGCTGGCTACCTTGTCTAGGCTAGATACCTAAGCTTCCCCCACGCCGAGGCTGCATGCATGCATCTCGACGCGGCAGAGGAATTTTCCGATTCGGTTTCATCCCCGGGGCTAGGCACATAGCCTAGACTACACACTAGTGCGGTCATTCGCTGTTCGACTTGGCGGCGGCGATCAAGCCAACAGCATTGCGCTTATGGAGCTTAGATTTCTCATGCGTCGATTATCGACATGGTCTGGATAGTCCCGGCTTCGAACTCAACCTGGAGATGTCCAGCTACACGGGTAGTCCTGGTCGCTATCTACATACACTGTGGATGCAAGGTGTGATGAGCGCCAGTAGTTTGTGTTTCGGTCTCGACCTCGAGCTAACGTAGCTGGTCGTGCTTGGTTCATTGTACATGTATGCTCTCTACTATAGACTACCTAATCTAAAGGTTCCGTCCGTCCCTTAGGTACCTGCTCCCCCTTTCCCCCTTTTAGCACCGGAAGCAATTAATTCATGAAATACAAACATGGCTAGAAACCACCGTTTCCGCCCTTGGTAACCGAACGCCAGCAGTGATGTAGCCCAGAGTTTACTTATGTGTGCCTGATCGTGCCCTTTCGGGAATTGCTGGCACGACTCGTGTTGTATGTATAAGTGGTGATGGTTATGATGACGGCGAAGTTGCCATGGTCAAATATTCGGTCTTCGTAAATGATGCAGTCAAAAGTTCATCGGCTTTGTAGTGATGGGATAAGATTAGCTATTATTCCCTTCACTTTCAAGCCACGACTTCCTGCTCGTCATCATCATCTGTCGTCTCCACAAATGTCATAGTAACTCCTTCATCGGCTGGAATGTTTAGGTTGATAGAGTCAATGGCTTCGGAACTGTCCCGCTTGGACAGGGCTGGTAGGTTCAAGACGGGCAGGGACTCAACGGAGCGAGTCTCGAAATCAGGCGAACTCTGTATGGCTTTCAAGAGGGTATAGTCAGCATACTGCTGGTTGCTGGGGAAGATGCGATATGGGATTACTACTTACCAGCGGGGATTCCTCGCTTCACATACATGCGAGTCACCTTGGCCCGTCGACGGGGTTGAGATGTCTCGTCGCGCTTGGCGGCACCCTCAGCAGCGGCGGCGGCGGCAGTTGGGCGGTTGTCGACGATAATACCAACACCAGCACCACCCTCGCCAGTGCCCAACTGAATAATAGGACCTTTAGTCAGGGCGGCCTCAGCAAAGGTAAGTGCACGGTCGAAGCCTTGAAGATCTCGCTTGGCCTTAGGTTGCTCTTCTCCTTCGCGAGGGGCGATCTCCTTGCCTAGGCCTTGAAGGGCTGTGATTTGTTGGGCTACGTTTTAGGTTAGCTTTGTTCTGTCTAGAATGAGTAAAATCCTTAAATTACCTTGCTCTTGTAGACCGGCATCAGCTGCTGCTGGTGTAGCTTCTGTAGCTGGGACCACCGTCTCGCTGCCTTGTGCGGCTACAGTGCCTTCTGCAGGGGTCGGGTCGGCGGGAACCTCTGCGGCCTGGACGTCTTGCGCAGCACCGTTGGTGGCAGCCGTGTTGGCAGCCGCACCAGTTACGGCCGCACCCTCCAAAGCATTGAGCAAACTCGTCACATCCTGGCCTCCACCAAATGAGATTTCACCATCACCGACTACCCTGTATAGGTATTAGCTATCGAACCCGCTAGAGCTGGACCCTTGCGAGTGTGCGCCGACTTACAAGGCTGGCGAGTAAGCACCCAGATTAATGTTCAAGGGAAGTCCATTAACACTAGCCAGGAAGCTGGCAACGGCAATCATCCGGTAATTAACCATTTTGAAAGTTTGTTTCAATGATTTCGACTTTGATGTAAGGACCGATTTGTTATAGAGGAGGGTATGAAATAGAGTGTATAGTGTAGGAATAACGACCAGCGACGACCAGCGGAAGAAAGGAAGATTAATCTGTAGAACAGAATGAAAGACGAGACCGGAAAAATGAAGACTTGAGCACAGCTGAAGAACAGAAACCAAAACTGGGGACCGACGACAGTCTTCATATACACGACGAAGGTTCCGCGAACTGCCCAAAGGAGATCAGCGTACCAAGCCGGGACTTCGATTTCCATGACAGCATAGAAACAACGGTTGGGACGTGCCAAGGGTATCTACCATATTCTGCGCAAAAAAACGGCCCTTGGCATAGAGATAGAGAGAAGAGATCGCGACGCATGGCGCCTCGACTAGATCTCAGTTCACGACATGCTGATTGGCCAGGGCGACGGGAAACATGGTCGTGTACCTGATCGTCTGAACAAGTGCGTGGCTACGAGGCCTTGGCTGAGGGTGCCAAGTGGTGCCAATTCGTCAATGCGATGAGGCAAACAAGAGAGAAGAGAGGCGAGAAGCAGCCAGGTACGGTATCTCGAGCGCATGAGACATGTATCACACAGAGGAGTGGGTCAGTCCGTCTTGAGACCTGCCAAGCGGCTGCCAAGTGAGGCTTCTTAGAAGCGTTGCGCATGCCCTTGCTCTGCCCTTACTAAGTATGTATGCCCTTACTCTATTCTCGCCAAGGTTGGAGGTGTTTTGCAGGGCCACCATATGTTTGAACCAACTGCTATCGGTAGTATTCAGGCAGTAGGCATGAATCGCTGGAGGCGTCAGTAACAGCGCTAGTAATCCGGGACGAGGCTCCAGGCCTACGGACTGAGCTCTGTTCGGGGATTAGAGCGTAGCCCGTTGGTCTTGGCCATGTTACGGCCCTACCGATATCAGAAATGAATAATTATATTTAGCTGATGGTCGGATAATTCTCACATGTAGATCGCCACTGCTGTTCTCGCATGACCGGATCGGATGAATTGATGAATTCGGCGCATGTAGAAGCTGTCTCCCAAGATGGGCGTTCAGGCCGGTCCCTAGGCAGTCTAGAATAGCAAGCGAGTTGAATACTACGTATATAGCCCGGATGAGGTCGCCCTCCCAATCTTCTAGGCTAGGGTGACATTGGTGAAAAGTGGAAATTCACGATCAGACTATCAAGTTGATATGACAATTTCTTAAATGAGAAGGATTCATTACACATTGGGTTCGCTAAAAAGATGATCGCAGAGAGTAAGCCAGACGTTATACATAAATTAATATAATAAAAGTGCCTGTTTATATGGGTGATACTCTCGTGGTAAATGGATGAGACATCTTGAGAGATGACATTGAAATTCGGAAGAATGTTTCAAGAGCACAGTTTGATGAAGCTGATTTGAAAGAATGGATGATGAAGTGTAAGTAGAACAAGGGTAGAAACATGGGGTAGGTATCTTGTACGGAGGCCGTTCCTTATCTACCTAGTCTATCTAGATAGGATCTACCTAGATGGGTTAGTCCTTTGCGACTGTTAGAGAAATAAAAAAAAAGCGAATCATACTAGTAGATTCCCAAAAAGTGAATCGTATTCACTTTACGCGCTTTTGTTACACTCAGATGTTCAAGTTGAGATCTAAATGACAGCTTCTATATACCCTGAAGCCTTAGTTTTGACGAGGGGCTTCAAGGCGATATGCTCGAAACTACTACCTAGGTAAGGGAAGTATTATATTTACCCTGCATACCTCCTCCTACCTATCACCTATCTAGGCAGTGAGTGACACAGCATTATCAATGCGTGTCATACTTTCCGTAAAATGTAAGTTTACATCGTTGGAGCCAGGTAAGAGGCCAGACTTCTGGACCTATGAGACAAGCTCAGAATATAAGACATACGATACACCCCCTGCACTTCCTTATCAGATCGTCGATTTCTAGGCTGTAGGAATAATGCGCGGCAAAACCACTTTCACGGCTTCGGGCTGACAAGCAGTATACTGTCCCCGCTCTCGACTCCAACAATCCACCATAATCAATCTTGACGGCTTCCTCTCATCATCGTGACATATCAAATGAGCAATGGAGAAGATCGCATTGGGCCAAGCCCCTCATCTTAGAGGAGTGGAGCGCTCTCATGAGAGTTCCTTGCCTTCGTCGGGTGCACAATCGCGGTGGGCGAGGGTAGGACAACACTTTAGTAACTGGAAATATATCTATATCTTGATTGCGGTCGCTCTTTATAGTCGCCCCATTCTCCAAACACAATTCCGAGGGGACTCTCACGACAATGTCTCCAGCGACAGCCCTGATCAAAAGGGCACTGAACTATGGACCGAATGGGAAGATGTACGTAATATTCGAGCAACAGTAGAGCTTGGTAGGCAATATTCGCTGACACATATTGGCGTAAGATCACACCGAGCGAGAAACTCAGATGGCAGCCGTGCTTTGGAATCTATGGCCCCAGTCTCCAATGCGCAAGACTCACCGTCCCTATGGACTACAGCCGCCCATTAAATGAGTCTGGTGATCACCCCAAAGTGCATCTAGCCTTGGCAATGTTGCCAGGGGCAGGTCGCTCACAAGATCCATCCACATACGCCGAGTCGCCTCTTCTCATTAACCCAGGCGGCCCAGGGGGTAGCGGAGCCTTTTTTGCTCTGTCGAGAGCCGCAAGTCTCCTCCAGGTAGCCGTTGGCAACCAGCACGACATTCTTGGCTTTGATCCCCGTGGAGTGGGTGCTTCTACCCCCAAGGCTGATTGTTTTGCAGCACTAAATAGCGATGGTGTCTCCGGCCGCAATATCGCGTATATGGATAGACTCGTTTGGATCACCAGCGGACAAGGAATCGGCCTAACAAACTCCAGTAATGTGGCCTTAACCCAGCTCAGCGCTCGATCCAAGGCAATGGCTAGGCTTTGTCAGCGAGTGGACGAGGCTGAAGATGACAGCAGCATCTTTCGCTACATTAGTACTCCAAACCATGCGCGAGACATGCTATCAATCGTCGATGCTTGGAACGAATGGCGATCAAGTAACCAGACAACCCAACCCAAGCAATCAGAGGTCTCACATCTGCCTATTGAGCAGCATAGATCGGATGATAGCGAGAACAGCAATACGGGTTTACAGGGAAAGCTTGTGTATTGGGGCTTTTCCTATGGCACTCTGTTAGGTGCAACTTTTACTTCAATGTTTCCTGATAAAGTGGGCAGAGTTGTCCTAGACGGTGTCGTACACGCTGACCGCTACGTCAGTCCAATGTGGGAGAGAAGCCTTGTCGATGCTGACGCTATCTGGGATAAGTTCTTTGTCTACTGTGCTGAGACGGGGGCTCTGTGCAAATTTTACCGCGATGGTGATGGTACAGAAGATATCAAGAAACGATTCAATGAGATACTATCGTTACTTGAGGAAGAGCCAGCTACGGTATTACTCCCCGACACGAACTTCCCTGCTCTGGTGACGGCAAGTGACTTGAAGAAGTCGGTATTTTTCGGGGGCTTATACTCGCCTCTTGTTGGGTTCCCCGTCATTGCCGACCTACTAGACCATATTACTAGTGGTAGGCTCAACGAGATTGCTCAAGGCCAGCCTATGGTGTCGCTCTGCGGCAACCTCACTTTACCTGTCTGGCCTGACGATGCCATGAGGGGAATCGCCTGCGGCGACAAGCGGCACAAATATAACGAGAATGTTACTGAGCTTCAGGGTCGATTTGAGAGTGCAGCATCTTATTCTTGGTTTGCCGATGTTGTAAGTTTCATCACACCCGAACTGTTGCAAACAATCGCGTAAACTAATTCCTGCCCGTAGTGGTTTGGCGCCGAACCAAATCTTGGCTGTAATGGGTGGGAGATAGAAAGCAAAGCCCCGCCTATGCGATGGAATGATCACCCTGCCCATAAGCCCGCGCTCATAGAAACGAATTTCCCTATTCTCGTCCTATCTAACACTCTTGATCCGGTCACGCCACTAGACGACGCGCTTACCATGACCCGGAAATTCGCCAATGCGAGCATTATCGAGCAAAAGGCGCTCGGCCACTGCACCCTTTCATGCATATCGGGTTGCACAATAGCACATCTACGGGCATACCTCAACAAAGGCATCGTTCCGCCAGCGCCCAAGTTCAAGTCTGACTCCAGTAACGAAGGCCAATGGCCTACATGTCAATGCCCCCAGAGACCCTGGACGTCGTTGAGTTATGCCACCGAGGAATCGGAATATGGGTCCTCATTGACTAGAAACCACATACAGGCTTACGAAGAATTACGTGCTCATTTTTCCGACTTCACCTTATCCCAACAGCTTGACTATCACAATCCGTTGAAGAGATATCTTATCGAACAAATTGCCTCAGCGGCTAGATATATGTAAAGATAGAGATGGCTGCATAGTTTAGGGAGAATCCTCCTTTTTTTTTTTTTTTTTTTCCTTCTGAAGAGAATCACAACCCCATTGCAAATGATGTAATGTTTTAATTATAACGCGTGAATGTTCTCCTCCCAAAGGTGAATAGTCTTTGGTGCGCTAATCCTAATTTGTTGTATAGCTGTAGTACTTAAACCTACCTAATGTACCTATGTGTGCTTTATCTTATCGTAGTGAATAGTGGGCTGGTTACCTAGCTGCTAGAATATAGCGCGAAATTCGAAATTTTTCTGGGTGCAGCTGTCAGAAGCTGGCGAGTTTGGTCCGCCATATCTAGATTAATTTACCAATCCTATTATCTTGTACCTCACCTCTCGTCTCTCTGCCATTTCCCCATTTGTGGTTTTCCTGTTAGGTATTCTTTTCGCCTGGACAGCCCTTCTGGTCAAGATGCCTGCTGCTCTAAGGACAATTGCGCCCTTCCTGCGCGCCTCGCGCTCTTGTCTTAGACCCGGCAGCGCTGCCAACCCGTTAGAGTTTGCCGGCCGCCTCAACTTCAACCGGTCATACGCCGTCTTCGAGAGATCGAAGCCGCACGTCAATATCGGTACGATTGGTCACGTCGATCATGGCAAGGTACGGATGCGCAGGACCCAGCCAACCCCCGATTACCCAATCTGCCCGATTCCGGGATTTTGACCATCCTCGCGGAGCTGACCCCTACGTGCAATAGACAACTCTATCCGCTGCTATCACCAAGAGACAGGCCGAGAAGGGACTGGCCAACTTTTTAGAATATGGCTCAATTGACAAGGCCCCCGAAGAGCGAAAGCGTGGTATCACTATCGCGACCGCACACATCGAGTACGCCACCGACAACCGCCACTACTCACACGTCGACTGCCCCGGTCACGCCGATTACATCAAGAACATGATCACAGGTGCCGCCAACATGGACGGCGCCATCATCGTCGTTGCCGCCTCCGACGGACAGATGCCCCAGACCCGAGAGCACTTGCTCCTGGCCCGCCAGGTCGGTGTCCAGAAGATTGTCGTCTTCGTCAACAAGGTCGACGCCATTGACGACCCGGAAATGTTGGAGCTTGTCGAGATGGAGATGCGTGAGCTTCTGAGCCACTACGGTTTCGAAGGCGAGGAAACCCCCGTCGTTATGGGTTCCGCCCTCATGGCCCTCGAAGGCAAGCGTGACGACATCGGTAGGGACAAGATTGATGAGCTGATGGCTGCCGTTGATTCGTGGATCCCCACTCCCCAGCGTGACCTCGACAAGCCTTTCCTGATGTCCGTTGAGGACGTCTTCTCCATTGCTGGTCGTGGAACCGTCGCCTCCGGCCGTGTGGAGCGTGGTACCCTGAAGAAGGATTCCGAAGTCGAGCTGATTGGCAAGAGTGGTGAGATTATTAAGACCAAGGTGACGGATATCGAGACCTTCAAGAAGTCGTGTGATGAATCTCGTGCTGGCGACAACTCCGGCCTGCTCCTACGTGGTATCCGCCGTGAAGATGTTAGGCGTGGTATGGTCGTGGTCAAGCCTGGCAGTGTGAAGGCCCACTCCAAGTTCATGATCTCCATGTACGTCCTGTCCAAGGAGGAAGGTGGCCGCCACACCGGCTTCCACGAAAACTACCGACCCCAGATGTACCTGCGTACGGCCGATGAGGCTTGTGCTCTCCACTTCCCCGACGATGTCGAGGATAAGTCACGCCTGGTCATGCCTGGCGACAACGTCGAAATGGTGGCCCAGCTACACAACCCCAACGCTATCGAGGCCGGCCAACGCGTCAACATCCGTGAGGGTGGCCGAACCGTTGCCACTGGTATCATTACCCGGATTCTCGAATAGAGGGTGCGACGACATGCTTTATATGAATTAGTACATTGTATAAGGGATCCGAACGAGCTGGGCGGCTGGCCGATAACTGCTTTTTGGTTGGCCGTGGGGGCGCAGGGGACATCAAGGAGTTGGCGCCGATATTGTGCATATGGGATAGGGAAGCCAATCTGTACAACACAAATGATATTCCAGGGCCATGTACACTTTCTGTCTGTCTCCAAAAAGGCGCGTTCCATCTCCCCTCTGATTTCGACGGTTGTCGTTAAAGAAATGCAGCTCACGGTATGAATGAATAGAAGTAAATGAAATAAATTCTGTATAAAACCTATCAAGTTAACTATAGAAGCTATCTCGTACTGATAGAAGTCTATAAGCCTGAGCTATCTTAGCTTGCGTGATGGTATATGTTGCTTTACATACATACCTCTCTCTCACCAAACCCCACACCTACTTATAGTAAATAAGTAGCACACTTTATACCAGACTACCTTATACGTACGTATACTACTTACAAGCTTACAATCGTACTAATAGTCTGACTAGTTAAATATTTCCTACCTACTACTAAAGAGGGTCTGGTAGGAATTGTAATTGTAACACATACGCTGTACATCGAGATATGACGTTGCTATCGATAAGAGATTTAGTGTTAGCTGTAGAAGCAGATCCCTGCCAGTCAGAGCTATAGTAGTGACGCACAATGGCAAATGTGGCATCTTTGGTGCTTGATTTCAAAGCGCCTATCTACTTGCCGACAGGTAACGGCTGAATCAAGTTCATCTACCATTTCCCTCGGCCTGAGACTTATTTTTCCACCATCGTACCAACCTCAGTATTTGATTATCGCACTGTAATACATTTCCAAATTGTGAATTCAAGCGACAATGGTTTTGCTCAAGAGCTTCGTGCTCGCCGGCCTGACCGCCGTGGTCGCAGCCAAGTCAGCTGTTCTCGACCTGATCCCCAACAACTTCGATAGCGTCGTCCTGAAGTCCGGCAAGCCCACGCTGGTCGAGTTCTTCGCCCCCTGGTGCGGGCACTGCAAGAACCTCGCCCCCGTCTACGAGGAATTGGCCCAGGCCTTCGCCTCGTCCAAGGACGTCCAGATCGCCAAGGTCGACGCCGACGCCGAGAAGACGCTGGGAAAGAGGTTCGGCATCCAGGGCTTCCCGACGTTAAAATGGTTCGATGGCAAGAGCGATAAGCCGGAGGAGTACAAGGGCGGAAGGGATCTGGAGAGCTTGACTAAGTTCATCACGGAGAAGACGGGCGCGAAGGCCAAGAAGGTGCTGCAATTACCCAGCCAGGTCGAGATGTTGACGGATGCTACCTTCAAGAAGACGATCGGTGGCGATAAGAATGTCTTCGTCGCATTCACGGCTCCTTGGTGTGGACGTAGGTGACACCCCGCCCCGTAGACATGGCACATCAGGATTCACTAATCCCAATCTAGACTGCAAGAACTTGGCCCCGACTTGGGAGACCCTCGCCGAGGACTACATCAACGAGCCCAGCGTCGTTATTGCCAAGGTCGACGCCGAGGCAGACAACAGCAAGGCCACAGCGAAGGACAACGGCGTCACGTCGTATCCTACCATCAAATTCTTCCCTAAGGGCTCATCCGAAGGCGAGAACTACGACGGCGGCCGAAGCGAAGTTGAGCTACTTGAGTTCCTCAACTCGAAGGCCGGTACCCACCGTGTTCCGGGCGGTGGCCTCGACGCCACGGCCGGTACTATCGACATTCTAAACCACATTGCTCTGAAGTACTCAGCCGGCACCGACAAGCTTGCCGAGCTGAAGACGGAGGCTACCAAGGCTGTCAAGAGCCTAAGCGAGGACGCACAGTACAAGTATGCCGAATACTACATCAAGGTGTTCGACAAGCTTTCACAGAACAAGGGCTGGGTGGCCAAAGAGTCGGCCCGTCTGGACAGCATTATCAAGAAGGGCGGCCTGGCTCCCTCCAAGCTGGATGAGCTTCAGAGCAAGTCCAACATCCTCAAGAAGTACATCGACCAGGTCGTTGATAAGGTCACCGGCAAAGACGAGCTTTAGAGGAGTGATGCGATGTTGGGCGAGCGGGATCGCCTCCAAGGGCCCACAGACACCCATATTTGAGTCTGCTATGTAGAGTAGAGAGGCGCATGTCATGTATTCACTGCGCAGCGCGGGAAGTGCCGTTTGTCTGTCTGTCTATCTGCCTCTTGTTCTCCCTATGCCTGTAACTCCTAGAACGCCATGCCCTAGTCATGATAACGTAACGCCATGATATCCCCCCCCAATATATAGTTTTTGTCTATGCGATCAATCATGTCTTAGATGGTGACCCGGGGGCCTTTTCCTCGTTTGCTCGCAGGGTGGCTTCGAGGCTGTCTAGGCGTCGCGACATCTCGTCCACTGTAGGCCGCTATGTTAATCCCGTATCCCGGAGTAGATATGAGAGGTTCGTGGCATGTTGTACCGCACATACTTTTTGCGAATATCTCGCTTGACACAGTTGTGAACTTGTTGGATAGGGAGTTCAGCAGCTCTTCGACGACGACTGTGAGTTCGTCCGAGCTCTGTATAGCTGTGGTGTTAGCCAGTCGGTTGCCTATATATAGTACGCATAGACATATTGAGGAGCTGAGGGAGGTCTCATTACATTGCTGGCACCAGTCTTTGCATCTTCGTCCTTCTTTGCTGACGACATGTTCTCTAGTTCGGCGGTGGTGAGATAGGGATGGTTGATGCATGGAAAGCTTCAGATTTGTGGATCGTGTCTGTCAAAGTATTAGATGCATTCATTGGTAACAGTCATTGATTGGTTGTCTCTTTGTTACCTCTCAGTGAGCAGAATGACTGATGACAGCATATGTTTAGTGGGGTTAGTGGCCTTCAGGTACATACACTAATGGTAGGTACCTCCTATGTAGGTAAGGTAGTGGGCTGGTGGCTTATTCAATTGGACCCTACCCTTGACTAGCAAGCACCTACCTAGCAGGTCGCAAGTCGCAAGTCATGAAATCTACAACCTTCATGATGACAGCTACCAAGTACTATGTATGAGACCTTCACTTACAGATCCGAGAGTTACACGATAGCCGATCCGATCCAAAATTTTGAACACATGCCAGAGAGCTTACGATTCCCGGCCCCTACATAAACCCAAGCGACATGCCGGCACAGTGATTCGGGATGGAAACTCGACATTGTCATGCCGCAACCTCAGGATAACGCACGCGTCTTCTTCCTGATCTTCCTCCTTTTCTGGCTCGCGTCGAGTCCCGACAGCGGTACGGGCCTCATCGCCAGCCCAGCCCAGGTCCACAACCGCATCGAGCATCAACGAGCAGCCCATGCTGTCCTGAATAGCACGCAATGGGGCGACTTCGTACCCCGGCTTCTCGATGAGCCCCCCGAGACGGAACATAAATATCTGGACTTGGCGGGCTTCCGTGAGGAGGACAACTTTGCATGGGAAGATCTCGACCGGTTTAAGAGTCGGTGCGAGGAATGGAGCCGTAACGCCGTAGGCATCCCCGAGACCCAGGAGCCCGTCTGGCGGAATGCCACGGGCATTGTTCGTGGCTCGTGGGAGCGCTTCAACGCGTCCGTTTCGAGAACCCACGCGAGCTACAACCTCACCCATATCAATCCCGACATAGCTTGGAATGGCTTGAATTCGGACTGGAGTAGGAATGCTACCGGCCGTGAGGGCAAGATACTCGTGCGGATTGAGGATCCCGAGGATCCCGAGGATGCCGAGACGGAACCAGAACAGCTAGACCCGAGGATCTTACATGAAGATGAAATCCGAGCTCGCCACGTCTCCGCGACGGTTACTATCGAAGATGTCGATGGGACTGGGAACAGTTGGGAAATGCGATTGCACGGTGTACACTGGCCCAAGGAGGGTGTGATGCTCTTCACCACCACGAGCGACAAATATGCTGGCATCTTCGGTCTTCCACATCTCACTACGCGCCCGGATTTCTTCGAATCGAGCCAAGCGCTATTGAACAGAACCCTAGGCAATACATTGGATAGAAAGGAGAGGCGCGTCGTCACCGACCAGTCCGATCCCTGGGCATCTACCATAGACGCCCCCGCTGAAGTATGGAATCCAGCACCACACTGCGAGTATTTACTATATATTCAGATCCATCCACTGGATCACGACTTGCTGCAAGTTCAGCCCAGCCTTACGGGGCCCGAGAATATCATCAAGGCGATCCATGATATTGAAGACGAGTTGCGCTTCCCTCGAGGAACACCCCATAGATCAACGCCACAGCTACAGATGTCATCGGTGCTTTATTCTCCTGACTGTGCCTTTTTCCTTGAGAGCAAGGGTCCGCCGGCATATGCCCCCGCAGATGGAGAACACTTGACTGGTGTGAAGCAAGAGGTCTTCTTGCATAATGTCAGCACCTGGCTTCTAGGGCTTGCCCTAGTGATATTCGGCCAAGTTCAGTCACTCAAGCTGCAGATGAAGGAGACATCAACTCCCTCGACGCTGGGTCGCGTCAGCTTCTACACTGGCAGCGTAATGCTACTTGCTGACGGGATTATTTTTGCCGGATCCGTCGTGTGGAGCTTGTCCGCTTCAAACACTCTACTTCCCTCTCTTGTTGTAACTTGTGTTTCCTTCCTCTCCATGACTATAAGTGTATTTTTCCTCTCAGAAATCTACAAGGTCCAGGAGCCCGAATGGCGACGACAAGAGCGTGACAGGGAAAGACAGAACCCTGCTGCAGCCAATGCGCCGAGACCACGTCCATCTTCTCCAGATCGCTCAGCTACAGCGGCAGATACTATCCCTACCAACAGAGGAAGGGCAGCATCCCCTCCGATAATCATACCTTCAGATCAAGACATTGATGCTGAAATCGCCGAAGTTAATAATGCCAGCGCAAATAATCCCGTTCTCCCTGCACCTGTCACGGCTGGTACACCAGCAGCGAACCCGCAGAACGACGGGATGCCCATCAGTACCATATTTGGCCGGTTCGTTCTTATCGGCATCTGTATCCTTTTTCTCAGTCTTGCCGCACTTAGTTGGCGGCCTTCGCTACGTTCGGCATATTTCAATGTTGTCGCATTCATGTATCTCTCGATGTGGACACCACAGATATATCGTAATGTCTACCGCAATTGCCGGCGAGCGCTTTCCTGGCAGTTTGTAGTGGGACAGTCTATCCTACGAGTGCTTCCCATCGCCTATTTTTACATCTGGTCAGACAACTTTGCTTTTGCTGAGCCAGACTGGACCGCGTTCACTGTTCTCGCCGGCTGGGTGTGGGTACAAATCTGGATTCTCATAGGACAATCGGTTCTTGGCCCCCGATTTGGGCTGCCGCATGGCTGGATGCCTGAGGCATGGGAATACCACCCTGTGCTAAAAGAAGACAATATCGAAGCAGGCGGCCTTCCGATTGGCCTCGTCTCTGCGCCAAACAGCCCAGTCATTGAGCGCGTAAAGTCTGGAGAAGATGGTAGAGATAAGAAACGGACAAACATACATGTAATAGACTGCGCTATTTGCCGAGAGGTCCTCGAGGTCCCGGTCGTCAAGGCTGGCGAAGATGACCCGACAGCTGGTGGCGTAGCGGGCGTATTCGCAAGACGCATGTATATGGTTACGCCGTGCCGACATATTTTTCACAGTGCATGCCTTGAGGGCTGGATGAGGTTCCGATTGCAGTGCCCTATTTGTAGAGAGGAACTACCACCGCTATAAATTGTCATTGTAACCCCGCCTAGATCGCCCACCTTCATCTCACATCTTCACAGCTTCCCGCCTTGCTGGCCGTGTGTATTCAAATCGCAGATCTTACTATATCAAAATAGCCAACCCTTAATAGAATATATACCAAGTCCACGTCTACGATGCGTCTTATCAACGTCAAAGCTTTTATCGAATCCCAAATCGTCGAACTCCATGAATTTTTTGGAGACGACATTCCTCATTATGTTATTCTCTCGCATACATGGGGAAAGGAAGAGGTGACTTTCCGGGACCTTCAACATCCAGCTCACAAGGAAAAGGCTGGATACGCCAAAATCGAACAAATGTGCTATTTAGCAATTCAGGAACAGCTCAACTGGATATGGATCGACACTTGCTGTATTGATAAATCAAGTAGTGCCGAACTTTCAGAAGGTACCTTCACCCCTAAAGCATGAAGAGAGTTGCATGAGGCTTATAAGACAGCGATAAATTCTATGTTTACTTGGTATGAACGCGCCAAAACATGCTATATATATCTCGAGGACGTCCCATCTTCGGTACCCAAGGAAGACATGGAGGAAACCTTCCGCAAAGCCAGATGGCTCACTAGAGGATGGACCCTACAAGAGTTCATAGCCCCCCGCCGGCTTGTGCTGCTGAATTCAGACTGGGGGGCTATGACGATGGACGACTTTGAATTCGTTGGCCTCCCACCAGGGATGGGGCTTCCATTTGAAAGCAGAGTACTTCATTGCTTCACTGGCATCGACAGAAGCACACGGGGTGAGGCCGGTGTGGCCAGAATATTGTCGTGGGCAGCAAGACGCCAAACCACAAGACGGGAGGACATGGCATACTGTCTTCTTGGTCTTTTAGGCGTCAACATGCCCCTACTCTATGGAGAGGGCGATAATGCTTTTCCCCGATTGCTCGAAGAAGTCATCAAGAAGTCGAATTCTCACGGCATACTAGCGGCTTGGTACAACTTGCCGTACGACCAACTTTACCGGGACCTTGGGCCCAGACATTCGACTTCATATATATTTCCCTCTTCACCGCAGCCCTACAGGGGATGCATAGGGGAACTCATTGATGCCCTAGTCCCAGGGAGATCTCATTCTCCCCATTTTTCTCTGACGAACGCTGGGCTCAGCATCGAATTACCTATTATAATGATTGACCCTGAACAGAAAGTCGTATTGGGACTTTTAAACTGCCAAGATGATTCCAAATTGAATACGCAGATAGCTATCGCGTTAGCTCGACGGCCGGAAGATACATACGGCCAATTTTATTATCGGGCATCACCGCCCTTGTCCATCCCGATTGACTTCCTTCGACAGGCAAATCGTGAAAATATATATATCACCAACCCTCCCTCATTGCCTCCGCGTTCGGATGGCTACGTAATCTCCGTGGATATTCTGTGTAATTTTGGTTACGGATTCGGTGGCCTATACCCCCCTTGTGACTTCGACAGAGGCCGATTTACTTCCTTGGGCCTATTTATACGCCATAAAACGAAAGGGCCCCTTGTATTGCTCCTGGAAACGCCCGGTAAATATCCCAATATTGTTATGTTCCTCCCCGAGGGTCTAGGGGGCCCCCGGGTACAGCCATTATTTTCCACGACAGACTCTACTTCAGTCATAGAGTTCTTGTTGTTAGAAAAGGAATATAAAGGATTTAGTCCAAGTTCAGTGCCGTCAAGACATAATTACTATCCGGAGAGCAGTACCCTGTCTTCAACTTGGTCCACCCATATCGACTTTCACGATATAGGCAAGCGTAGCTGCTGGAGTGAGGAAATCGAGGTTCCCGGGCGGGACACAGAGGGTCACGAGAGGACTATTGGTCTTTCAGCTCACTTCGCATATGATGGCGGCCAGATTTTCTGGGGTTTAGACTTAGTTTATTAATACCAGATCAGCATGGGGGCCTATAGCTATATACATATAAAGCTGTTCTTATCAGAATCTTGCCGAATTGACGAAGTTGTATGTTCCTCAGTGCGATATTACTTGATGTATGATAAGAGCCCTTGGTATGCTTTTGGCTAAGTGAGATATGTACCCGTTTACGGCTCACAGGATATTATGTCAAGTAACTCGGTAAATATATATGTGTCCTCCGTTAGTATTGTTCAATCTAGTAGTTGTAGACAGGAGGGGTCTTAAAACTAAATATAATAGAGTAAATGATGAATAGAAAATCCCTCGACGAAGACTAATTTTTACTACGTCAAAAATGAATACTACATGGTAGCTCTCAATGTGATATTTGGATCCACTCTATGTAGCATCGTTCCAGCAAGTAGCTAACTATATAGCTACAAATTATCATTTTGTCTCAGCTTTACCCTTTAGCTAATATAACGGGTGGAATGGTGAACTTGCGAGAAGAAGCTCTCTCATGCTAAACCCCTCCTATACATGAGTGAATTGTCCTTATGTAACTTCAGACCGATTTCTTGAACGTGATTCTCGATAGACTTATGGGATTAAATTTAACTAGCTATCCACTTCATCTATTATATATCAGTTCTGAGATTTGATGCTTTTATTTAAGCCGTCTTCCCATTTCCATTCCCAGTTACCCCTCGATCTACTCTACAGTCACAAGAAACTCATAAAAGTCTCGTATTCCAGGATGGTAGAGTGTGAGATGAGTTATGTTATAGAGGAAATCTCACATCCGAACATTGAAAATATTTTACGTGTATGTTAGGACTCCCTATTGAGGGTAAGGAGTTAGGCTCAAGCCTACACATCTATAGCTACGCCTAATGACACCCCGCCGTTAAGCCGCCTGTGTCATACGACACTCATCCTAGGACTACTTTCAGTCTCATGGGAACACACTTAGGTAGCGGAATCAAAAACGCGACCCAACCGCTTGCCCTCTCAACCGTAAGAACAGAAGCTTGCTCAGGTGAGAGCAAGAGCATATCACGTCTATCTTCAGCCTGCTGTTACTGTTGACAGATTGCAGGCAGACACACCCGCACACCGTAATTCACAAAAGTTCCTAAGCTCGTCCAAGCAATTCAATACCCCAAGCTGCTTCACAATTCCGCTATTGAACTTACCATTAAGTTGGATGATTGGGCGTTGAAGGCAGGAACGAGATGAATACTCACAAGTCTTACGACGGGTTGAGTCGGCGCCCCCAATATCAGCCGCGCTGGGGGCTGACCTGACCTGAAACTGACATACATAGCCCATGGCGTGGCTTTTCGTCTGCTTAATTAGCATCGGCGGAATTGATTGCGATCATCTGCCCTACCCTTCTCTGCTCCACTCGCAAAGGTTTTCTAGAAATAGTACGTACTCGAAATAGCTTGCGATTTTCTACCTCGTCTGATCTTTGCCCCTTGGATCTGCGTTGGGTTAGGCGATGCCGTGAACAGAAGGCGTGAGAGTAAACAAGAGCCATCCGTTCTCATGGTAGGATTGCTAAAGAATAGAATGGGAATTCGCGGCGGGCGCATGGAAGAAAGGTTCGAGAATCAAGACGCGAGGATGGCTGACGATAGGCCTCATGCCTTGCTACCTGTCTAGTTTATGCATTACTGAACGATGCTTAGGAATCCGAAGAACTTGGGCCGTCTAAGTGCATCCTTTAGCCGCACCTCTAATACAGGCGAGCAAGCCATGTCAATAGAGTTCAATTTTGGGGGTGACGTTGTGTGCGGGTGATCCATAAGTCGACCTGAAGGATCTCAATATGCACTACAAGCTTACAACATATTGCTCATAGCTGCCACTCGTAACTCTAGCTCGCTGGGTTGTAAGATAGAGACGGCTACAAGGTATGAATAGGAGGTCATATGGAGATTAGGTATCCAAGGTTTGTAAGTAGCCAGCTGGTCAGCCTCACGTCATAACGAGAGGCAACCTGTCAACATCCTTCTTGACATCACCTGCGCGGCACAGGCGCCTTACGCCAAGCATATATTTAAGTCTCTTCCCTTCGTTATCGCTATAACTAGGTACGCCCTCAATGCGGAGTTAAGTCCGGCGATGATGATCCAAGAAACATGCGGCCGCTCTGTTTATTAATCCTCGGCATATCCGCCTCGATGACAATCCCATATCCCATATTCCAACGGGCCGAACGCCGTACGCCGTACGCCACGCCACATGTGCGGCGTCGGTACCTCGACGCAATGCAAGACGGAAGCGATGATCTGTGGAAATGAAGAGCCGGTTCCTAACTCTATTACGCCCAAGCCCCGTATTCCTAGTTCGTCTTCAAGGATGACGAACCCCAATCCGTTCAAGTCACCACCTGCCCATTTACGGCTGGAATGCCTACCTAGTTAGGTAGTCAGTCGGGCAACGTTTCGTTTCATGTTGGCGGCCTGGGGTATTTCCATCTTGTCTTTGCCCCTCTCACGTCCGGATTAGGAAGTCCTGTCCTATATATGTACATATACTAGTCGGCCAAATCGATCTTACGTAGGTACCACTGTATCTTCTTAGGTGTAGCTGATGAGAAGAGGAAGGATGAGGAAGGATGAGGCTGTGTCTGACCTATGGTGGGGGAGAAGAAGCTACCCTTGAGCTCTCCTCAACTACCCTACCTATCTACCCTGCTTACAGATCTAGGGGCTTTTACTAGGTATGTACGTATTGATCATGTCATGAAACCCTAGAGGCTACGATATGCCGTCTCTTTATAGCTTACGTACGCGCCCGTAGACAACGGTCTGTTCATATCGCCCTTCGCTGATCTATATAAGTATCTACGCATGAATAGTTGCATTATCAAGCAGGATCTAGATAGTCCTACCCACACGTATCGGCTGCACTAGTCTAGTTATCTCCGTAGAAAAGCTATCGCGGGGTTGCGTAGAAGGATTGCGTAACTTCATGCGACGTCAACCCCCGGTGCAATACAGATAGTCCTATGGAATGTCGCATGGGGATCCTCTGCCCTACATGTGGTTGCACTCAGATCAATCAATTAAGCAATATCTATCTCTCTATCTCAACAATAAGCCCGATAGCAAGGGGCCAAATTTCGGGTACTGGTCACGAGGTTGCGCCGAGTCAATGCTATTTTCTCATGCTAGCTCAACCAATTGCGAGAGGTACCCATGTAGAGAAGTAAACTCGTTGTTCGGCCGCCAGTTAGGCCTACAGTATAACCGTGTTCTATTCCGGGGGTGAGCTCGAAGTGGCTGTGGCACGCCTTTGGCCGGACTTCCGAATAGTGATCCATTCATTGGTTGGTTGCGTGAACCAGATTGTCGGCGACGTTGTGCGCGTGCAGGATGGCGTTTTCCCCAGCATAGCACTGCCGATCGGATAGTCAATAACCGCGAATACCTAACCTACCGGGGAGTATTATTGGCAAAAGCGAGGCGACAGAGAGGGGCGTGTACGTCGGGGACTACGGCCTATAGACAGATGAAAACGAATCATTTTGATTTCGTGAATGTTGTTTGACACATTGCATACTTGCTACCTACTTCTTCCAATACCTATGACATGCCGTACGACGTTAAATAGCCGCGACCAGTCCAACGGCTGCTGGCTGGCGCGCGATTGTCTCGCGTACCGGGTCTCAGCTTATCTGCATCGGGGCCTAGCAGATGATCATATTTAGACATCGCATATAATACATATGGATCTATGGAAAAATTAGCGTGTAAGATGAGAGTCGTCGTCTTGTTACTGACTAACATTACCGGCATTAGACTACTTAGCAGGTGGGTGGTTGAATGTGAGGCTGCGACTCAGCTCACTACGTGTCGGCACAACTTCGCAATTCCAAATTCCAAATCCCGGATGGAACTCATTCCCTATATTGTTACCTAGCTAGTCATCTTTACGTTGCTGTGTACTCCAAAAAGCAAGCTAACTAAATACTTGGGATCTCGGCTCTTGGGAAAGCAACGTAATCAAAGAACCCAGTAAACGGCCTGGCTACCGTCCTGCAATATCCGTATTTACGTACAGTAGATTTTAGAGTATAAACATCACTTCCGAGCTTGCCCCTATAGTTAAATTGAATCCACGTGATTGTTGTAGAAGATTCGCCTTAAATTTCCGCCAACCGTTCTTTGAGGGAAACCCTCATTTAGTGCAAGATTAAAGTACGGTGCAATTGTAGATTGGGTAGATAATCAGGTACAGAATTCGTTAACGTACGATCTATCGTCTTATAAGCATTCTACTGTCGTAGTAGGAATGATATCCCGAAGTGCGCATCCACGCCTACTACCTAGTGTATCTACCTATCTCAATATCCACCGTCTGATGCTATAGTAGGTATGCATACGACTTAATGAAGCTTAGAAATGGCAAGCGAGCACAGGGTTTGAATCCTCAAATACATACATACTTACGTAGCATCTATGGGGCTGAATTCATCAATGTTCATGATCGCCCGACGACTAGCTTCTAATCCAATACACCGTATACTTGAAAACGCCCGTTTTTACGGGAAAATATATACCGACGCACTGCCTACGCATACACCTAGCATATACTAATCATGATGTCAGCGCAGTAAAGGACCCATTTACCACGTCTTGGCCATCAGTCCATCTGACAAACCGATTTATGGCAAACATGACATGACAAAACGCGTTGTTTGGGTTGGTTTGGGGGGAGGAAACCATTGCCCCGGATTAATGGTCCAATTATCAATTATGCGGTACAATTATAGAACGGCTTATGATCTGCACGAGGACAATATTAGCCTCTTTCGGACAGCGGTCGAGGTTTTGTGCCCTCCTATTGGACGGAACATTTGAGGCCTACTCTATGTACCTATGTACACCCGGCATGAGCCCTGCTGTCTTGCTATTCTTAGCAGGCCGTTTCTCCGGTGGGTAATCGAATTGCGGCATACCTACCTGTCTACAACGTTAAACATCTCCCGTAGTAGACAGGTCACCTTGCGCCTAAGAGAGCCGTCCGGAAAAGAGAGAAGGAGAGAGCAAAAGTGACAAAACAAGAGACCGCCATATGTCAGGTAAAGGTTATGCTCGTATGCAATGATGGCCATGTAGGGAGTGCGCTGTAAATCTGGGGGCGATGTTGCATGGTCTTACCCACCTGGAAAGTGTACGGAGGTAAGTAGCTGTTTGATGGTAGATGTCTAAATTCTGGTGGCGTTCGACGGACAACCAGATGCACAGGTAGAGAGAGAGCTTCATATCATGGATAGTATACACCCTCCATGCAAGGATGGGCCCTATTTCTCCAGCTAGATACTTAACCTGGATGCTCCACCGGCCGCCACCAATTCAGGCGTGTCTGCTACCGGACACCGTTGGTGCGAAAGAGCTGGCGTGACTGTTGTGTGGTGATCCTAAAGAAATGGACACCGTTGTCGCAATAGTAACAGCAACACAAAAAAAAAAAAAAAAAAAAAAAAAAGGCCCGGATTAATGTATGTAGGTATATGCGTAGGTATGTAGTAGTGTGGTTTGTCGATCAACGTGCGTAAGGAGTCGGTCTTTCCGATCGACGGAGATAGTGGTGGTTGACCTTCCAGTCTGGTCTGGATTATACCCTGACAGAAGGACGTTCGGTGGTGCAGTGAGGTGACGATAGGCGGACGATAGGTGGTGTGGTTCCGGAGATATCAGTAGTGCACTAGGGAATGACTGGGAACGACTGGTTTACGTTGAATCTGCCGGTAGCCAAGAAGGACCGAGTCGTTATATCTAGACCAATCAACTATCAACCATCACCGTTGGTGACACCTACGCCATTTCTGCTCCCTTTTCGACTGGTATCGTTCACCTGACCAGTTTGCCAGTTTGATCGTTTCGGTTCGTTCGCCTTTTCGACCCCTTTGTGGTATTTGACGATCGGCGAGAATATAACGAGTGGTGTACTGTTATCTAGTGCGGCGGCGGATTTATTATATTCGGTACACATAGGTATTAAAATGCCTTCACCCCTTACCAGTGTATAAGCTGTTTGATGCCGTGGACTTCGTTGTGCCTGGAACAATGTGACCAGGACCGTGGCCTGCAACCCTACTCACCATTATCAGCATTACGCAATATTTTGCTCTTCCCACATGTACTGAAAGAACATTTCGCTATTCCGGAGAATGTTCTCATGTCACGGCCTAGCCTGTCGCTGTGGGCATTGCACTATAGACCGGTGGCAACGACAGCAGCTGATTGGCGGATTGTCACATCAACCGACGATGCTGAGCTTACGCATTGATTGTATATGTATATGGACTTCCCCCAAGGTCGGCCGTAGTATTTTGCTCCTAATGCGTTATATGACCTCCGAGTCCATCAACCGTCTCCGATGCATCGTGATTCGCGATGCCGTGATCCCTTTTCTGTCTAGTGCTGTTAGTTAGGTCAGGTTAGATATTTCCATTGCCTCCAATTAGATGGAGAAAAAAACAAGATAATAATAATAGCAACCGCAATTATATGCCCTAGATACAGTATAGTCATGTAGATACAGCACATAATTACATGTCAATCCCCAATGTCTACGGCGGTGGTTCGTTGCCACCATTGAGCACTGCAAGTCTGCACACGGTACTGCATATCTTGTCAATGGATTCAGGATTACCGGACTTCCATCGTCATAAGGATTCGTGTTGGATTGATCTTCACATTCTGGTTGGAAGTGGATAGCACCGGGCATCATCTCGTGGCGTTCGCAACGGTGGCCCGTTTACCTGCCAAGTGGTAACGTGCCTTGGCCTCGATATATTTATCATCCTCGTGTTAATGCTCAAGTCATCCGGCGATTTGCGGCATGCGATTCACCTGGGTACTTCTTACAATCCTGGGACCCCAACGGTATCGCGTTCTGACGAGGAGGATTCGGAGAAGAGACAAAGGTTACAAATCACACTGTAGCTACCTACATCCATTGCCTCGGGGATGAAGAGAGGCACTGTTCAAGGCAGAAAATAGATGAGTAGGTAGATGTTTGCTGGCTCGAGATAGAAGGTGGCTATGACCTACCGAATATTCAGGAATGTCTTAAACCCGAAGCTTGTTTAAAATACCTATTCGAGGTCACTGCGCCCCATTTTCCACCAGGCTCGTGTCAGTTCTTTGAAGATATCTTATGGATAGATTGACTTGTACTCTTTGAGTTGATCCTTTATTTAGGCCTGAATGACATATTTATATTTAAATATAGGAAGTTCGTTGTCGGGTTCAATGGCGTAGCTATGTAGCTTCTTGCTTTGTATAGAAGGTGGATAGTGGACAGGTTAGGTAACCATCGCATGCTACTAATTACTTACTTACTTGCGAGTGCGCTACCGTACGCCCAAATCCCCAGGTCTAAAACTCTGAAACACATCCTCGAAGGACAATTAACCAATCTGCGATCTTCTGGTACCTGCTCATTTGGGGCTGGCGTGGTGTCTTATTTTATCGGGTTGCGATTTAGGGCGATATTAGAGAGCACGCTACGATTTCGGGTTTGCCCAAAAGCAGATGAACACCTGCGTTAGCACGCCCCTCGCTACCTGCCCACATCCTGCCCACGCCCCCCTGCAAGCAACCCAGCAACCCACAGCACACAGCACAATCCACAGCGCGGCGCCAAGGGTCCATCCACACCCATCATTCCAGGTTCAGGGGGAAAGGAGACACCCCCCTAAGCCCCTGCTGGTGCGACAGTACAAGGGTACAAGGCCGGCGCTCTACTTCCCTCTTGGACTAATAAACCAAGTCAGTACCTAGATACTGTACGAAATAAGTAAAGTATGTATATGCACTCCCCCCAGGAGCCCAATCTCTTTTCGACTCTTGATTCTCTCCCTCTCAAGATCTCAAGAGACTTGGACTTTTGGTTTGTTTGAGTCCGTACATACACAGAGCCGTCGTTGTCTCGGATTACGATGTGCCCCTTTCATCAATTCTTCTAAGACAGAGAGCTGGCCTCGACGCGAATGCCTCCCACGCCCTATTTCCACGGCTCAGTCTGATTCTAATTTCGCATTGCTTTAGCGACGGACCGTGTCTTTATTTTTTTAGCAGCCAGCATTTTATACCATGTCCCACGTCGAACAGTCAACCCCCCGCGAGGGGCAAAACAAAAAGATGGCGGAAACCGTGCTTCCAATCGAGAGTGCCACGGATATCTCTGTAGAACAATCACGAACCGACTCGCAGACCGACCTCCCGACAGAGGACCCCCTCCAGGTGTTAGTAGACGCAGACGATGAACAGTGCTTTATAGAAGAGGCCACAATCCTAAACGCAAAAGAAGTCAAGACGAAGGAAGTCGTTGTTATCGATCCACCTGCCATTCCTAAGAGAAACACACTCAGAACATCCCGGCTCCTTGACACCCTAAAACTAGATTCTATCGAATCCGCCACCAAGTCCCTCAACACCACACAAGATGTATACCTCTCGTCCGAAGAAGACGCATCGTCCTCAGCAGACGAGTATTCAGATGATGACTACGAATCCTCGAGTGAAGAGAGTGAGAAGACGTCCATCAGGAGGAAGAGCCAGGAGATTACTGCACGAGCCGTCTCAGTCATATTTGTAGGCAAACCCTCCATGGTTGAACTAGCGAGTGGCCGGAGGTCAGTATCGCCAGTCAAGAGGCCACAGTCCGAATTCTTTGGTCGATCCGTGTCATCGCCGTTTGGGGCAGCCCCGGTACGGAGCCGTCCAGACTATCCCCCAAGGAAAGCCAGCTTGACGTTGCTGGATCTGCCCAAGAAATCACCTAGTTTCTTAAGCCAGGATCCCTTCAGCAATAGCCCATATACCAGGCGCGAATCTATGCTGACGATTAACACATCATCGTCCGGAACATACCCACGACCACCAATGACCCCGACCGGGGCTTTCCAACGAATACAGAAAACTATTAGCTTAGCGAGGAAGCGAAGCCGCCCAAACCTCAAGGCCGCCGCCGAGCACAGTGCCTCAATGAGCAGCCTTAATCTCTCTACCTTAAATATGTCACAGGAGTCTCAGGAATCCACCACCAAATCAGATATCGCTTCACCGGCCACGGCACAGTCACCAGCGACCTATAACCAAATGCTCAAAAGTGCACGGCGGAGCTCTATGACTGCTTCTGCTATTCCGCCAACTATTACACGCGCGGCAACGGTACATAGCCAACCAGCATCACCATCGACCCCCATCACGACGAAGCGGGGCTTACTCAGCAGTCTAAATATGAATCGACGGCGAAGCATGAAGATAAAGATATGATATATCATCCGTCTATCTTTCTTTGCTATTACCTTCCGCCATCTTTTCGCTACACATCTATCTCTACTCTATCTCGGAGGCTACAAGGGGGCCCATGAGGCACAAGGCGTTTACACATCGGCGGGCTGGCTGGTGGATGATATCATACAGATTGGCGTTTTTGGTACTGGCGCAAGCAGGTTTTTTTTTCTCTATTTACCTACGTGGTGCCATGTGACACCATCGTGGACTCACTTCGCTCATAAAGTGGGTTGGGGTGGCTGGCATGCTTGATTGGGGATATTTTTTATCGGGGGGTGGATCACCAACATGATGGGCGGCAATTGATTGATACCTGATGACCCAATTTGGGAGAAGACTACAATTATCTAGAGTCGGGTGGCGGAATTAAACGGAGGCACTACGCGCCCGTATTGGGCGCTTGCAGAGGAGATCGGTTATCTTGACGTGAGACGGACAAGATGTAGCATAGATCGTGTACCCTATGTATATGCATACTGCGCAACTATATGTGTCATCACTAGTACTTACTTAGCGAAGACTAGAGAGCTCTCTGCATCATCTTACATATTCATTCCTACATCTACGCAGGTATTCCGTGCCGAACAACTTGTTTGTTTCTCAGCTATCTAATGGCATACATAGGACATAGGCATCATTAAAACTTCAGCCCCAGTAAAAGTGCCTATGGTTCATAATTGTTTCGCTGCTGCACAATCCATAGCGTCGATCACAACGCCAAGTGCTGTCTTTCCAAAACTGAGAGTGTTTCCGTCTGATGTTCCTGATGTTTCTTATCGGGTGTCGCACGGGGCACATACATACAAGTACAGGACGCCTGTCCGGATTAAGCTTAATAGGAAGGATTTCTCTCGAGGGGGTCACAGTTCCAGCGCAAGCACCCGAAACAGCCCCGACCATACTATCTAGATACCTACCTAGGTAGTAGGTAGTATGCACACCTGCGAGTGGTGTACCTTACCTACCTATGCTGTACTTGCATACCTACTTACATAACTACGGCGCATATTGATACAGTGATACAGTGATCCCAGGCACGGCAGATGTGGACGGAAGAAACGAAACACTGCAGAAGCCATGCACATATTCCGCTACACACAGTCTTCCACAAGACACAAGGCGAGTTTCATGTCTTCCTAGACGCTTCTCTTCTACCAGGTAATTGTTGTGCCTCTCTCTCCTCTGTATCATGACAGTTGCATATATATTCGTCGTCTTTTTCTCGCTGCATGCACTCCCTACCTTAGGCATAACTATGGCGAGCTGCTGGAATTTGTTTGGCTTCACCTTTTGCCGGGTCTCCCTTGCGGGAAAGGATCCGATGTCGCATTATTGTTGCTTGCTTCCTTGCTACATCTACCTATATATCCCCCGTTCCTACACAATGAGGATTCTGCCTTACTTTTTGAATGGTCTGTTGCAGTTGCATCTACGTTGCGGAGGGATTGGACTATTGAGTGAGTGACTGGGTTGAGGTATGTATTGAATAGCACGTGCATGCGGACATTCCCGCAGGAGCAGGTAATACATTACTTGCGCCAGGAGAAATCCAGGAGAAATCTTCTTTGAGCGCGGCAAGTAAAACTCAAAGGGAATGAGAGACAAAGGCCGCAACAAGAAAAAAACGTGGCGACCAGGAACACCCCCCAAAAAAGTCAAAAAGTCTTCACCGACACCTGTCACGTTCTTAACCTTTTTCGCAAGCGTGGAGTGCGGGATAGGTAACATACCTAGCAGTAGGTAAGTAAGTAAGTAATTAAGTATCTAAGGTGGGTGACAGAGGGAGCTTATCTCGCCAGACACACACGAGGTTGGGACCGCACACTATAGTATCGTATCTGCGGTGCGAGCGCCCCCATATCCTACCTATCTAGACAAAAAGAACACGCCTTCTGCGCACTGGAGTTGGGCGCTCCGTGATAGAGTAGGGAGTGGAGGGGTGGTCGGGGTGGGCTGCCGTTGGTCTGCCTCTTAGTTTATGCGTAGCTACATACATAGGTAGTCCACCTATCTAGTACTTATCTACACACACACACTTACACACACAGACACGCACACGCATACGACTGGCACGACTTGATAGCCACTAGCGATGCAATGTGTGTATATACCTATGTGTGTGTGGGCTGTCTTGCGGGCGTGACGGGGCGTAAGCCTGTCTGCCTTACACGGTCTTCTGCAGTATTGCCAGGAACGGGTAACATTTACGACAATCTTTCTATTTTTTTTGTTCCACTTCGAAGGGTCCTTTTATGTTGATAATCCGTAGATCTCCCTCTCCCTATGAACCAGGTTCTATGTATTTTTCTCTATGTCATCAATAAATAGATATTGCTTCAATCAAACACCTTTCCCCCCAAGCGCCTGAGGTATACACATCAGGTAGTCCTAGGAATATGCGATACTGGAAAACACTAGGTAGATAAGTAGTGTACAAAGTCCGAATTGTCAGGTTTGCCGCGGAGAAGATGAAGAGAGAATATACAAACAACATACCTATTGTCTCGCCTCGCCTCGTGTCTTGGCCTAGTGTTCTTATGTCCGAAGTCGTTGTAGCCGTCATGCAGATGGCCCTTTGGCTAGTCGAGCACACACCATTCTTTAGTAATCGCGCGGACAACTCACTGACTGCATTACATAGGTCAGCACTTATGTAGAATCCCCATATACACTAAACTGCTACCAGAAACGCATGCACACAGCATACCGGCAGTGACTATATACTGTTATACTGACTACCTACCAAGTCTGACACCTACTTGACTACATATGTAGGAGCCGTACTTGCGTACGCCACCCAGCCTCCAAATGCATCCAATAAGTAGGACTTTGCCTTGCATATGCACGCCGTAACACCGACATACGGAAAATTGAGACGTATACGCACACTATTGGGTTTATTGGATTGGCAGTCTCTGCTGCAAAATAATGGAAAATGGTAGGTAGAATAAATAAAAGAAAAATCGTCTTTTTCCCCTCCTCACTATTAGACACTCAATCCTTCCGTGACAGAAAGCAGCCGAGAGCAATGGCGAATTGGTCTCATCTCCACCAACCAGAATTTTAGAAAGATCTTCAAGAATTCCATGACAGGCTAATACTAACGGACTAATTAAGCTGCAGACGTTGACGAATTAAGGTCGTTTTCAAGATTTTAGGTCTAAATGCTGCAGTTGCTCTAGACTACAAATGGGCTAGTTGATATGTACCGAATAAATCCCTGTTTCTTGATGTTCTTCTTCCGGTTAGTTGCGTGGAGACGAGTGCAGCTCACTACCTAGGTAGATATAGTGCCGGATATCTAGTCTCTGTCTGTCTATGGGGAGCCCGAACGGTTATAGAAAATTAGCTAACTTAGTTGTTCGAAGAAAGATTGTAGAAGGATTAAGAATTTGAATACCTAAGCTAGTCAGTTCGTCTTTGAAATCGTCGCCCAAAATATATAAAACTAGTATAATGAGAATTAGTTCTAGTTGAGTTTCTATTCCAGTATGTATAGTGCCGCCAGGCTAGAAGAGCGGTAAGGGCCAGCCTTTAGTGCAATGAACGCTAGTCAAGCAACTCGAAAACTAAACGGGTAGCATATCAATATTAGTGTGTTCACTTGCCCGAGACAACGTTAAGCCACGACGCCACCAAGTAAGTACTTGAGTATGCGTAGGCAAGGTCTACCCTCGCGTAAAACTGCCATGCAAGCACATATTGACAAGAGCATAAAGAGACAAAGAGAGGCAAAGAATGACGCAAGCCCCTAACATGCGCAGGATCTCTCAATACCAGGTCATCGGGAAGTCCAGCGCAAATGGGATGCGATCTCCAAACAGAAAACCGTTTTACCTGAGACAAACCCAATAAATCGAACGGCCTGGATAAAGCCGTTGCGTTGCTTCGCATGGCTATATTATAGTTCGGTGGCAGTGTAGCATTCGGGCTTTCCAAAATAGAGACGCTACTGAATATTGTTATAGGCCTGGACGTGTCGGCTTGTGTCTTTCCAGCTATGGCCCGTAGCTTTCCATCCAGCGTATTAGGGTAGGTATAACTACCCCAGTGGTTCGACGACGGCTATCACCGTTGTCCTTGTGACTGACGGCCTTGGTATCCCCATGATGACTACTAGAACATACCTGGATAGTATGCGTAGACTCGAAAACTACATCATGACCGCATGGAGAATCTCGACCTGCATCTCTATCCTTGGCAAGTCGTCAGGGACTATAGAATTCCAAGCTGGTTGGTCCGTTAACCAGGCGAATCGTCATCTGTGTGGCCAACAATACTTAGTAGCGAAGTTATAGCACAATGGTTCACTCCCTATAGCATGTATATGCGGAAAATAAAAGGTGATGACGCAGGTTGATATAACCGTCCTTATCGAATATAGACCACCATTAAGATCCCTCCCCCGCCCTTTCAGAGGCATCCAAGATCATGGAAACGGTAAGCCGGAAGATCAAACACTTCTGATAACGGTAGCTTCCCCGAACCTGAGGGGCGGCGAGGACTTTTGGACTGGACAGAAGCACTAGATAAACTCCCTACTGATCCCGTCGGGCTATGGATAACCCCACGATGCTATACCGATGTAGCGTATAGCACCGAAGCAGAACATAGGTACGTATGTTTGTGACGAGTATGTTAGCCGTGACGCGCAAAGCCTGGGCGCCAGACATGAAGCCAATGACATTGCATTGCACGCTATTGAACGAACCATTAATGCCCTCCCACCATCGAGCCCCTCCCTTACTACATCTACGTACATCCGACACGCACACAGAGTTGATACACCGCGGGTGGCAGAGCGTGCATCAGTTGGCGCTTCGTCTCAACATCCTAGATCTGCATGTACGGTAGACCATCATTCCACGACCTAGAGCACCGCACAGGCATAGACGCCCGTGATCTGACCTCCCTCTTGGCAAATGAGTAATCCATCAGTTCATCAATCTCTCTGATTTCGAGACCTGAGGATAGTTTATGTAAAACTCGCCTCGAGAGCATCACCGCACGGGTGGTCCCGAAGAGACGGGACGTGCGAACAGACACCGTCGTAGTAAAAGCATCGTCCCGTGTGCGATGCTCACAGGGAAGAATGCAAGCACTTTAGCATCTAGGAAGGCCTCCAACCTATGGCGGCTGTGTATTTCTAACTCTACGCCTTTTAAACCCCAAGCGAAACGGTTCCAGATGTCGTCGCAGAGAATAGCTCCTGCAGCGACGTTTCTTCTAACTCTATTGCCTCCATAAGTCGGCATTTTATTTAGTTATGATGGTATGCATAGGCTAGTAGAGTATACTGGGATAAGGGGTCACAGCAGAGGAGGGCAAAGAAAAGCATACTCTAGGGACGGAATGAATAGACAGGTAATTATTCATCAGTGTCGGGATGGCCCGTTCGCTTCTGGCTGGGCACTATAATTGTTACCTTGATGCCTAAATCCGGCCACTTAGTGTTTTGTGCAACGATATGTATCATGCGAGGCATCATTTAAGAGCTTATGTAACACGGAATATACCACAAACTACACACGTTTCATTTCTTGACTACCATGCTCGTATTGAAGTAGAGTAGATGAACATTAGCCATGAAGAAAGAGTAGTTTTGAGAGAAATGTTAGTTTGAATGCCCTCGTAATTAAGATGCGTGACTAGATTGTAAGATCGTCGCTCGTGTCAATTGAGAGTCCCTGGTTTTCGTTTTTTGGAGCCTCATTCATTTTGCCGGGATTACAGCGCATATCTACAAGACGAGGCAGGTTATTCGGTGTTTGTGATGTGACACTGGAGTTGATCAGGATCGATAGTATATATGTTGCTGGACTATAGGGTAACTATCATATCAGAAATTGTTAATGCCCACCTTGGCACAGAAGGATAGACATATGCAAAGGTGAAATGCCAATCGCGTCGATGTGTCCTTCAGTATACATGATAGGCATAATTCATGACTACGAAGCCTATATTCCCTAGAACAACTAAGAAGATATACGAGACTCACCCGCGCGTGAGAACCCCTCAGTCGACACGAGCATTTTCCTATATCAACACCCTCTAGTGGGCAAGAACTATTAAGCACGCCTCTCTAATTGAGTCATATGCCATTGAGCTCATATGACTTAGAATTACTTACATGTGACTAAACTGTCAAGTCTAAAAACATTTTAACAATGGAACAATATTCAATACGAGAGCTATAGGTAAAGTAATAAGCCCCTCTTAGAAACCATGTGTTGAACATTCTTGATACCACTTGAGATAACGTAAATAATCTCCGATCGTATTTTCCCGGTGTGTCTTCTATTATGACAAGCATTTATATGCCATTATACACGTCTAGTCACATTCACGATGTCCCCTACCCGGTTTATTCTAGGCGGTCGTTATGAGACCTTAGGAGGGAACGATACCAATAGCAGTGTCCGCAGTCCGGTTTCTCACTATAGTTTAGTGTCGATGATGGTTCTACGTCTTCATAACGACGTTTTGCTATCATAACATTTCTCGATAGCTTAGTTGTTAGTTAACTGCTTTCGTCATAAACTGCTATGTAGAGCGCTGCCTTCACTAGCCAATAGCATCTCCTGATAGCTCAGTTTGGTAGAGCGATGGACTGTAATTAAAACTCATCTTCTAGGAAATCCACAGGTCGTGTGTTTGAATCACACTCGGGAGAGATGTTGAACTTTTGTTATTTTTCTTTCTTCTTTCGACCTCAATGACTTATATGTGAGTGAGTACGCGCCTTAGCGTGACATGCACTTAGATGATGCGAATAAGCCACCATAATCTTAGATGTAAGCTAAAACGAAGCGAATAGTAGTTGTTCCTTTACTTGAAAAACCAGTTCACCAGCCTCACTCGCAAAGCGGTATCGTATCCCGAGGCTGCATTATGCTTTTATAGTGAATACTGATACTAGATTTCGGGGCTTTGGTCGAGGCCATGGTAAGAATGACTGACATTTCTTCGATCTTTTCTAATATTATATAAGTACATGTACACTCTTCTCGATTACTCGAATTGCCACACGTGATGTTTTCGAATGTAATGACTATCGGGTAGGACAAGTTTACTTGAATGATAGAATTGGTTGACGATAGTTCGAAGCTACACATTCAGAAATAAACTCATTTCATACTATCATCCTTGAGTAGTCACAGTAGCCCGTGAGTTTTTTCTTTCTTTCTTTTAAAAAGGGAAAAAGAAAGCGTAAATATACAGTTTCATGACTATAGTAAATCCGCTCAGGTTCGTGATGCAATATGACGGACCACTTAGAAGTCATTTAATTATAAGAAGGAATTGAGGCTACTGCTATTATTTATACCTTCTCTGGTATAAGATACCTATATGCGAGTACCGCTTTTGGAATCCGGCTTATTGACGGCATCGATTTAAATCACATCCTAATTAGCATTTCGTTGATGACCCGGGTACTCCTATTCCCCGTGTTGCCTTATCTATGAGACGAAATTGCTATGGATGGATGATTGGGATTGAATATGTATTGTACGCCCTCCGGTTTATAGACGCCACCGACAGTCCGGGGTGCTAGCTTGTAGGATAGCGTGAGATAGGGCCCGACGGTGATCCGGTATCGGGAAAGTCGGGAATATCTCATGATTCGGCTTTGGTCTCCTGAGTTAGCCTGCTCCCAATTCATTCATTTCACGATAAAGCACAATGCCGTGGATCACCCCATACTAAAATGAGGACAACAATAGCGTGCGAAAGGTAAAGTGATGGTATTCTACTTCGTGCGTTTTCCCGAGATCCTTATACTGATTGAGTTTTAGGTGCAGGTATGCCTCGCTTCTCTTTATAGATGCGATTCTCGACCGACATCTATTATCCGAAGATTACTGCTAACCAGCTAGCTGGAAAGGAGGTCTAAAGTAAAATGCCATCATACAGGTGAATCGCCTTGCCGTGGATGTCTGAGGAGTGGTAACTCGGGTACCTGTGTTCTCACACCCACTATCGTCTCATCGCGTATCCAGACGCCGCGAGCCCCGAGAAAGAGGACATCCTCGCTGGCTTCCCCGGGCACTAGGTCGGCCGTAAGAAAACGCAATCCGGCGATTGGCCCAGTACCTGTCAACGATGGGCTTGCTGGCCATTTTGCTGGAATAGATGCCAGTCTATTCGCCCAGGCGGTTGCCACTTTCAGAGTTCAGTTTCCCGAATGCGGGTTCCTTCACCCATCTGATCTGGAGAGGGTCTCTAGCGATGTACCTGACGACGAAAAACTGAGACTCATAGCCATCCTTGCTGTCAGTTGTAGGTATCTAGGGGAGTCAGCCGACGTTCGTCGAGGTGATCATGCTGCATTACTAACTCAAGAGCTACAATGTCGCATTACGGCGCCGCCAAGTCTAAGCCTTATCCAATGTTTCCTCATCATGGCGATTTATGAATGGGGGGAGGGGATTGGATATAGTGCTTGGATGTATGCTGGTATTGCAGCCAGAATGGCGCAAGTATACCGAGCTACTAAGACCGAGATAATGGAGCGGGACGCGAGAGCAACGTCGAATACGCCAGTCCTGTCTGAAGTAGAGATCAGAACCATGTGGACGTACTTCGCGATAGATAAACTGCTGAGCTGCGGTAAGCAACGCCCAGCGATGATGAAGCCAGAAGACATCGAAGTTCGCATGCCGCAGAGCGAGGAAGACTTTGTCTTCGCGGGAGAACCGCGAGGATTGATTAACTTCGAAGATCTAATGGGCAACACATCTCTCCGCAAAGAGACCTCCTGCCCGGGGTTTCATTTTTGTATCCTCATCCGAGGCCTAGATATCTGGCATAAAATACACAGCTGGATAGTGGACGGCGGGAGGAGGCAAGCGAGAATGACAGAGCCGGAAAATTGTCCATGGAAGCCAACTTCACAGTGGGCAAAGTTGAAAGAGCAGTTATTACTCTGGAGAGGAGACCAGGACACAAGATTGAAGTACCCGGCAACCAAAGTGGCCACTCATGTTCACTTTAGACAAGGGGAAGTCTTTGCCTACATTAATCTGTTGTACTACCTCTGGTAAGTCCTTCAAGCTTGGTTTTTCCCTGACTAGGTCTGATAGTATTCGAAGTCTTATTTTTCTACGCCGGGAATATATACCTCTTCTACCTATCGCAGAACGAGAGCCTCGGGGACCCATCGATCCGCCATTCTACTCGGAGGAAGCGCCACCTGGCTGGTGGCGCCAGAATACTGATGAGCTCTTCGAAGCAACAGCACAAGTATCATACATTATGCGGGATCTTAATAGCCTCGATATCGCGCTGCATACGCCCTTCACAGGCCTCTGCGTGTTTACAGCAGCCCTAATTAACGGATACGCCGTATCATTTCCTCACATGCATCGCCTCGAGGAGAGAGACCTGCGCAAGCAGTTGGCGGCAGAGAACCTGGCGGATCTCGAGAAGATTGCAAAGTTGTGGAAACTAGGAGAAGAGTGGGTGCAGGTCATCAGCGCGGCGCAGAACCTGTACGACAGGTTTATCAACAATGCTGCACCATCCATTAGTCGGTCTCGACGTGACTACCCCGAGCTGGAGAATTCTGTGCACTACGCACCCATTGGGGGCCTCTATAGTGATAAACGCGATAATACCTGTCGCTGTCCCGAAACGAGGCAGAAGGTACATTCTTGCAGACGCCCAGCAAAAGTCACGCAGAAACGAGAGACGGAGCAGTCACAGGATCAGTCATCTGATCAGTCTGCACCGGACCCCTTTGCCGGATACGACACTGATATTACCAGTGACGACTGGCGACTGTGGTCTTTCTGGGATGATCCTCATCTGCTCTCTTGGGATACCTCGACCATAGGAATCTAGGATCGTGGTATGCTTCAACCAACTGCGTCAACCCCTATCCGACAACATGAGAATATGGCGGTCTGCATTCTTGAAATAACATTCGATGGGCTTCTGGAACGGGAAGGTATCAGATCCGACGTATGTAGTTAAGATCATCGGGCGATATCCGGAGACTAGACTCCAGAGCAGGATCCGGGGGAAGCCCCCATATGCGTAGACCGACAAAAGAGCCATTGTGACTTGCCTGATCAGATACGCAGATCAAGCTAGAAGATCCGTAGATGCGCCGAGTGAGCTCCGCGGATGCCCATCATGTTAGCCAGTTAAGATACAATCTTTAATATTAGGTATACTTTAAAGCCGATCTCCTACCTAGCGAAGCCCGAAGCCGTAACGAATCCTTGAAGTGTATGCAGGAGACAATGACGGAATAACTATATAGCTCTTAGCATCGAGAATCTTAAAAGAAGTTCTCCTCGGGCGAAACTGTTGTTTGCTAGATATCGCTTTAACCCGTTTAAAATATCACACGACAGCTTTATTCCGTTGTGCCTCGTGCTTATTCCATATAGATCTATGCGTATATAGCTAATTTATCTAGCTTACACCTATCCGCTTATTTAAAGTTTATTCTTAGCAAAACATAGCTGTTATTTTGTTGGCGGGCGGGGGCCGCCGTAAGAAGACGGACTAATCTAATACAATTGGGTTGACGGCCGAGCCGCTGGCTGTACGACTAGACTAACGACTCGGTGCTCTCAGCCCTTTTTAAATCAAGAGGGCGTTGATGTAGCTCGGCCGGCTTGTTTAAATCTGTGCCATAGTGACCTGTCCCTGCCGAGCAGTGACGTTTTGGCCAGGCAAGATCAAGACCGCGCGTTAGAGCGCGTTATGGCAATGTGCCAGACTCAGTCTTCGTCCTCGGGCATTCAATGGAAGACTGGATGCGGGGTATTACCATCTGGCAACAATTCCTGCGTTGGTGGAATAGCTCGAATAGCTCGTCCAACAAATATGGACTGAAGAAGACGAACCCATCGTCTCTGTCGACATCGAAATCACTCTAGTATTGTAACTGACGGCCGCGGCATCTCGCTTGTTTAATCGCGAACACGCGAGGCAGGACGGCACTCTTCTTCTAGCTCGCACAGCGCCAACTGTTGCCTTCTGACTGGGAGGTTAATAGTTGGCACCGCAGCCGGGGCGGGAGCGGGAATGGTGGCAGGGGCAGGTGCAGGGTCAGGCTGTTTAAACTTATCCCAAACCTTACAGATTCCATCTGGTTCTTCAGGTGGGCAGTTTCGAGCTCGTCGGCCGGCGGCGGCGCATCCCTTGTCTTGGACAAATTTGGGGAGTTGAATGCCGCCTGCGACTCGGGTAATCTTCTTGCGAGGTCGTGAAGGTGTTGCGCCGACGTCGTCGTCGTCGTCGTCGTTGTCATCACCCAGCCCAAGGGTGAGACTTTTTCGCTTCTGGCCGCGACGGCCGCCAGAGCTTGACAAAGAACCGCCTGCGACGGTAACATCTTTCGAACCTTGCTGCAAAAAATCGACCTGTCTAGCAGAGGATGTAGTTCGACCCGGGGTATTCTTGGCTAGTGCCTTCTCGACCGCCTTTTCGATCAGGCCGGGCACGACAGTGTCCATGGCAGTGTCCATGGCGGACTCGAGCAGAGCAGGAAGGTTTGCCTTAATGGCATCTTGTAGAGCGGTTTTGACAGCCCCCTCACAGGCGCGACCATGTAAACCAACTTCCGCATAACTAGACCTTTAATTTTGCCATTTTGATACCGCGGAACAGCAAAAAGGACATCTTTTTCTTCAGAGCTAGAAGAAGAATCATCACTGTCACTTGAAGTCTTGTCGGCGCCAGCTAGCGGCAGTAGTAATAAGTGCTGAAGGGCTGGCAGCCGCGCGCGATCGACGTGAAGTTTTTGTCGGCGTATTAGGAATTGCCGTGAGCATTATAGTGGTGGTAGTAGTGTTGGTGGTTGTGAAGATTGTTGTTGTTTGATAGCACTAGAGCCACACCCTAATATAGATGTAAGGATATGTCAAATCTTTTTTTTTTTTTTTTAAAAAAAAAAAAAAAAAAAAAAAAAAAAAAAAAAAAAACTCTCCTCGGCGTCCTCGGCGTCACGGACGCGTGCCACGGGCCGTTCTTTCTTCCTTTTCGTTGCGCGGGGATATTCTCTGAGACCCAGGACTTTAGACGGAGCTTACACCCTAAGGTAGACTGTAAAGACTTACTCTTCGCGAAGGGAATCCTTTCCAACCGACGAGCTAGGTTTGGGTATTCTTCTTCAAGTCATATTTAGTCAGGTAGAAGCTAGGTACACGCTGCGTTCAATGTATTTGTCAAGCTTCTTCGGACGTACAGCACGCACGTACAATATCGTCGGATTAAAGCCAGATACAAACAAACACCACCGTGATATCTGGGTGTCATCCCAAGACTAGTAGCATAGCCTTCTCTCTCATTCAAATCCTGTCGTGTGCATAGAGTATAAGGTCGTAGGGGGGAAGAGAACGGTTATTCGTTGACCACGTTTCGTCAAGATAGACAGGGTAAGTCTTATGGTGCTGGGCGGGAATTACAAGAGGATTAGAGTGCACATATAACGTGCCAGAATAATCATGTACCGGGGGAGCATGCCATTATAACCCAGTATAAGTCTGGAGATCCGCAAGAGGGGGGAAGGGGGGGAATGACACTTTCCCGCTATGAGAAGGAGGCGGGAAAGGGGTAGCTGATACACGGCTCCTGGAGTATATACGACTTGTGGAAAACGATTTCTCTATGGCATCTGGACCACGCCCAATCGAATGAATCCCGCGACCCTAATTTGATCTGTGTCCCTATACATTGTACATCGTCACACGAGAATCGGCAGAACAACCCTAAAACTTAGCTGCTAGTGTCTCTGGCCTTGAGATAATATATTTTACTGGAGAGGAGCGACTTAAGCGTACAGAAGTGGTATAAATAAGTATTAGCTATGGCTTCCTATATTTATATACTACTCAACGCGCCTAGTATCATGTGAATCCCGCTCTTTCGATGCCTAGATTTTACTCTCGGGAGGTGGTCTATAGCGGAATGAGTCGACGTCAAAGATTGTAAGGATTATCATCTTATACTTACTCACTTGAATTTATTCTTCATCTCTCGCAGCGCAGCCATCACCTCGATAGGGCCCGTTTTACCGGTAGCCTTCTGGATCTCAGGGTCCTGCGAAGAGACGATTGTTAGTTATACGTCTACTCTCTAGTGGCTAGTATACCAAACTTACCTCTACTCTCATAAATACATTATGTTGCTATATGGGAGAGATTAGCTTGCCTATTTCTCGAAACTTGGCTTGACAATACGCACCTTTTCGTCGCCAATAGTGAATTTCCCCTGAGTCTGCTCGTTCTCCTCAGCAAACGTCTGTAGATTTTTAATCGCCTCATTCTGAAGGACTGAAATACCGAACTTGACGTTCGCTTTAGTGTATTCATGACCAGGCTATATTTGTTAATTGAGTTAGCACGGGATAGATGGCTACCTAAACGCAGTAGATTCGTATGAAAAAAGGGGTGGGGGGTTGGTAATTGCAAACTCACGTAAACCTTGGTGTCGTCTGGCAGGGATGCAAGAGTATTATTCAAGGCAGTGTGCATCTCATCCGCGGTCCCCTCGAAGAATCTTCCGCAACCTACAGACATCGCGGTTTAGCTATCATATCTCCCATATTTACACTACTGAGCCTCAAATCTTCTACTGCTAATAGAAGAGGGGAGCAGAGCAGACTCACCGCCGTGAAATAACGTGTCCCCCGTGAAGACAATCTTGTCGTCGCCATCTTGCATAAACCAGCAGATGCTATCCTGGGTATGGCACGGTGTGTAGAGCCCCTTTACAGCGATGCTTCCGATGCTCCAGGATTCACCATCGGCGGGTGTCTTGGTAACGGACTCGCAGTTTCTGCCACCGATAATGGGAAGATTGGGTAAACCGAGCTCGGCTCGCTGTCCACACCGGTCCGGATTAGATGTCTCCCACGAAACCGACCCGGAGATCTACTAACCAGCGCCTTGTTTCCGCCAGAGTGATCCCAATGACTGCGGAAATCATTAGATGACGGCTTTAACTGAAAAGGGGGACAGTGCAGTAGCTTACTGGTGTGTATTTACGATTGCTGTGAGGTTAATCTTGCCAGACTGGATAGCGTCTTTTAAGACAGGAGCAACCCTAGGGAGAAAATGTTAGCTGAGTGTAGGCAGACGAATATAGGCCATCCAACCCATAACGCGAGTAAGTGAAAATTTGATATTCATGATAGGGGTCTCGCGGCTCTAGGGATTCGGCCACTTACTCTTCGGGATGCGCCGGATCAACGATCACAGCATCCTTTGACTTATCGTCCGTAACAAGATACGCATAGTTATCACCCGTCCCCGTCCCTGATGAGGCGTTCTCTCATTAGTTTCAATATGATTCTCAAGAAACTCCTGTTCCCTAGCATCCCGACACTGAGGAGGAGTAGTGCATTCAACAATCCGGTATAGACAAACGAAATGCACTTACACATAGGAATCGACTGGATATGCATGGCGCGGTGTGATACTCGCTAGATGAAACCAAGAGACACGGTCAGCTTAGCTTAGTTGCTGGACAATTGAGGACCTGGAGGGATGGATAGATAGATAGCCAGTCGAAAAGAGATGACATTATTGTATTGTACCACCCCTCATTTGTGCCACTCCCATCCCTCTCACCACCCCCAAATGGAATCGAACTCAGCCAATCATGCGCATGTATCCGACCCATCCGAAGTGAACTTCAACTCAACTCAACTCACTTACATTCGCACTTAGAGTTGTAGCTAGCGGCCTCACAGCAGCTCTCGTAAAGAAATTCATGAAGGAAGAGGTGCAGCTGTCGTCTGACGCCCCTCTTTATTTTTCAATGCTTTGGCTGGCTGCTAGATAGATAGATAGATAGATAAGTATCTATCCGCCCGTTGTCCGTATGGTTTTGGCTTGGCTGACAAATGCTGCTTTCTGGTCTTACGTGCGGACATAACAGACGGGTAAAATGCAGCTGTGAGGTGCTTGATGGATGCGATCACGATGACGTTGTCTATTCGGAACGGGCCGCGAGCAAGTGTGTGTCAGACGTTGCCAGATGAAAGCAGCTGTTGAACAGGTTATCTAACTATGAAGCTCGATTGATGGCCTTACTACCAACGAGTTTTGTTATAAAACCTGCACGAGGAAGTAATGAAGCTTCGACGATACTGGGAACGTCACCGATCTAGTTAGTCTAGCTAGAGTGAATGGACTGGCCGTCATGGCATGGAAAGAGCCTGAGGATTTAACAGATATATTAATTGATATCTGACCTGCGCAGGGCTGGGATGGTCCTGCAGCATATTGATGGATATATCTATAACCATGACCACCATTGTGATAACTCTGGTCATATACTCTCCTAATAGACCTATACCCTTCCTGTAGACTACCTTGAGAAGCGATACCTGCTGCAGACCTCCCCCGACGCAATAAGGGGTAGATAAGCAATCCACGGCTCATATACTCAACACGAGGGTTGGAAACTTTTTGTTCTAGGTCAGATAAAGCACATTATTCGGATCGTATTATGTTCAAGGGCCAAGGGAGTGTTCTGAGTTTCACCGTCTCACTATTCATGCGAACCATCAACAGGAGATTCTAACGACTACACCACTCCTATAGGTTTTGGCGTCCACGTGCCCTGATACCGAGTCCAGCCTATAGAATGACTCGGCGCCTCATCGTACGCCTCGGCTGGTTGATTTATGCGCTCTACGCGGTTATCTTCGAGCTCCTCATTCAACGTCTGTAGCTCGACTCGGATAGCTTCCAAGTCCTTCGTTTTCGGGATCCGGGAAGGTCCTTCTATTTCGTGCACTGGCAGCTCGAAATCACCATTTAGTATTGCGCGGGAGAGCTGGAGAGCCCGTAATATGATCTGAGGCTCCTCTGAGGAGCCTGCGATTTCTTCAAGGACCTGGAGTAGAGATCCCTCTTCCCACGATTTGAGCTCCCTTTGAAGGCCCGTTTTCAGAACCTCATCCTGCTCACGTAGGTATCTTACGAGTAAAGCCCTTCGTGGATCTGCCTGGCTGTCATCTCCGGAGTTCCCTTTGCTTACCGGGGCAAGGTCCTTCCAGTAGAAGTCCCATATCCACGCGAGTGCGTTGTTAGCGGCGGATCTGAGCTTCGATAACGAGGGTAGTTGTTCGTGCGTAGCCTGGTGTCTTAGCTCTACGAATGTGGCCGGCAAACCGATGTTTTTCGCTATCGAGTACATGCTCATCTTGCGGAGCTTGTCTTGCTGGCCATCTAGTAAACCGGTGACAAACCTACCACGCGGACGATTAGTGGATTCAATGGAATTCTTCAACTCGGGGGACTAAGCTAGAGCAGCTTTGGAATCTGCATTGTGTCAAATCATTCCATGTCTAGAGGTGGAATGTGACATCAAGTTTGGAAAAAAAAAGGGTTAACTTCGAAAGCCTTCGATATCCGAAAGCGGGCCGCTCATAAACGTACTGAACGGCTATGTCTCACTGGTACCTAGCACCGTGCTAGAAGGCGTGCTAAATGCTTCGGCCAAACACATGCCATGGTAGGTAGCCATAGACGCGGATTGTGATCCATGTACGGAAGGAGAAGGCAACCGGCAAGGAATAGGAAGAAGTACGCAGGGAGTAATATGAAGGAATAACCGGGGACAAGAAGAATGGTCAACACACCGACTAAAGGCAGCTGAGTAGGCGGCCCGGATAGCGTACGAGGATGAGTTCGCCCTGGTCCTGGACTCGTGGAGATCACTGAGGACAGCAGCCGTCAGGAGGGCCGTGGATTCAACCAAGTGGGGACAACCGCCGCGTTGCATCCACATGGACACACGTGAGACGGCCTGCTGCTGCCGCTTCTCGGCCTCTAGGGCGAGGGCGAGGGCAGCAGCATGCGTCCCGTCGGTACCTTCATCCTCATCATCTCCTCGGAGATCGTCAGTCGGGGGTGTTGCTGGTACAGCCAGAGCTGCCTACTGTAGGTGTGGCTCGAGATGGAGCGGAGGCGACGGCGACGATGGGTGGCAGTCTAACCTACGCATACTCTCTCTATCTATGACTTACTACAGTGAGGAAATGTTGTAGCATTATCGGGCTTGGCGTTGGCATTGGCATTGACATTGTGGATGGATGATGATGACGACGATGCTGCTGCTGCTGCTAAAGACGAAGACAAAGACGAAGAAGATGGATAAAATTGCTGCCGGACTCGTAATAGTTCTTCTTGGTCTCGCCAGGGTGTGTGGATATACTGAACCATTGTTTTGGGTGCGATGGGAATTTAAAATTGATACAGTATGCTTGTATGCTTGTTGTTTGCTGGTGACGACGCCAGTTAGGCAGGCAGGATTCGCAAATTCGATGACGGAGGGTCTGATGGTGTGAACAATCTCGACGTTTCGTTTCCTTCCGTTTCTCACATTCTCTTTTTCCCTAATTTTTTTTTTTCCTTTTCCCCTCTTGATGCTTCTCGGGCGCTTGCTCTTATGAACCTAGCTCGGGACTCCTCTCCCTTGCAGAAATAGTGCCTCAAGTACGTAGCTGACAAGGCTGGGTGGATAGAAGAATGAGTGATGAATTGATGGTTGGGTGATGAGCATATATTCTCGGGGTCTCCTACAAATCAAAGTGGTCTAAAGAGTCGAAGAGGAGCTTAAAATTTTGCTAGCTGACCCACAAGACGGTACCACAATTTTTGACTGCGAAAGGCTCCATTTGAAAGTACTTCACTTGAGTTGCACTATCACACTTAATGTGCCCAAGTAATAAGCCCGCCTACCTTCGATGTGGGGAAATTTATTAGGTATTCTCGTCAAATTCTTAAAATTACGAGCATCTTTTGCAGGGACATACTTAGTAGTTAGGTATACTGATTTTTGTTGTCATCTTTTTCCTTTGTTTTTTTTCCCTTCCTCTCACTAGGTACTTCTCGCGACATCTGCTGTACATCCATCCTATACACAGTTAGCGTACCTATCTTAGATACTCCGTATGTACGTACGTGTAATAGTTGGCGAGGTCAAAAAGACTACCGTACCTCGTGCATACCGTATTGATAATCTTGATAATCGCTCAGCATGACCCAGGGGACTACCGAGAGGTATTTGCCACTTGGGCGTAGGGAGAGGGGGTTTACATGGTTTGGTTCATCCCGCTAAGAATACCACGGACACCACCAACTGAGAGCTTAACCCCTCTCCGCCGCCTTTGTATTTTGTTACTGATTGCTAATCTCATATACTTTCACAACATAACCTTACACCTTACATACATACAGTAAGAGATTGGGCAACAGGGGCCTGCTCTACCGCCACGACATACGACGCATTTTAGGCAGTAGGTAGCTTGTTCATGGCTGACGGTTGGTAGTCGGCCTAGGAGCATGATGTAGAGTTCCATACCATGCACTCTGGGTTGCTTTAGCAAGTAGCATCGTCACGATGCTATCATGTACGAATCATTGGACGGCACCTAAGAGAACGCCCTGGCCTGCCTTTTCCATGAGACGCGCGGACCTCCTGGGTAGCTCACATGTCGGTCTACACCATAGTTCAGTGCCTACGAGCAATGCATCAGAAGCCACGTGGGTCGTCGAAGTACCTAAGGCGAGCGAGACTGCGGTCGTTTGGGGCCTATCCTTCCTAGTGTTTATTTTGTCGTAGATGCTCCGTTCTGGACCAGTGATAGGCACATAAAGCCTCGGGTGGAAGGTGGATATCGTATGGCGTATATTTTGGCAACGCCAACCGCCTCGTTGCTTGATGGATGTCGACCGTGCGTAAGATCGAGACACCTCATGGAGACCTGTACGGTAACACTATAACTCGCAAGGATCTTCAAGGGCTCGGCAGGCTGGAGACCACCTACTAGTATGTACATACACTAAGACGACAACACAAAAGCTGAGTCGATCCCTGCATAGCTAGCGAGTTCATGCGACGTGCAAAGCATGTTCGGTGAGATGGGTCAACTGCCAATGTAGGTATCAAGAATTTCCTGAAGGGAAAAAGCGGTGCTCACGTTGGCAGTAATTAGCGGAAGATACATGACACTAACTCGATGAGTGAGCTTCCTTGATTTCTGTACGTGTAAGCCAGAGCAGGCGGGCAAGAGGCAGGCGAGAAGCGCGCCATGGATGGATGGATGGTTGGACGGATGGATGGATAGACGCCTACCTCGATGGCTACAAAGACAAAGACATGGAGACCGCTACCTATACCTCTCCATAAGCCACATTCGCGCCCTGGTCGATGTGATGTTGTACCTAAATGAGGGCTGCTACTGCCTATTTGAGCTATGGGGTCTACCGAGAATGGAGGGGCACGCGGGGTTCCAATGGCGGCATAGTAGAGACCGACATACATGAAAAAGGAGATACTAGGTATGTACGTGTAGGTAGGTATGCACATATGTAGATAGATATGGATCCAGTACTGAATTTGCGGTATGTATGTTTCGGGTACGAAAATAACAGCACCGTGTAATTCTGTGTACTTAAGAGATATGGGGGTATGGGGAGAGAGAGAAGCATGGGTGCCACACGGATATTCAAATGCGTCTTGCATCCTTCCGGTCAAGTGTGTAGGTTGACGCCTACCTACGCTTGGCAGCTTGACGGGTGGATTATCTTATCGGAAACTCGTAAAAGGCCAGGTTCCCGCCCCAGGCCTAGGTAGGGTTTCGAGAGCGAGCGCTTGGGCTTGTGCTGATGCATCGATCGAGGAATAGTAGGTACGTACGTACGTATGTATCCGCATACCTATGCGGCCTGTACGCTACGACCTAGGGGCTTAGGAATTCCCGATCCATGCGGCGTCGTATTTTCCACATCACATTACCGTTCAGCTAACCTCCCTACCTTCTTCTAGGCATGCCTGCTCTGATTGATTCGCAGCGAAGGATCAGACAGCAAATCACCCGGACGGCCAGATAGGTAAACGAAACAACCAACAGTGCCGTGGGTAGGTTTTATCCCATGTGACGCAAAGCGGCTAACTACCACCTTATGTACTGGAAATTGCAGTACTGTACCTAGTCCGGCGCACCGAGCTGACAGCGTGACGAGAATAACGAGAATGGAGATTGTTCCGTGTTGGCATTCCTCAGGTGGGAACGGCGGGTCGGGGTATAGCTATATCAAATATACCGGGGGCAGGTCTGCGTAGGTAGTGTCCCAGAACCCATCCCATGCTGTGAGGGGGGGTACGGAGTACATGCGAGAAAGGAAAGTATCTGCACTGAAGCGCCCAGATAGACGGAATGGCCAGATGGCAGGGCCAAATCGCCGACCCGGCGCGTGCCTTATTACATCGTAGGTCATACTTTGTAGGCAGTAGGGTGCCATAAGGTGCCGTAGGGTGCTGTAGGCGTATATACTAGTGTTACGCTACTCACTAGGTAGTATTGTCCGTACTAAATGGTAAACACCAATACCTACATTGTAGGTAGGCTAGGTTCCTAGATGTACTCAGTAGCACTATCTGTGGAATTCCCCAGTTCGAGCAAGGGTCGGGTTGTAGCCGTGAAATACATGAACACACGGAAAAAAGAGGTTAGGGACTGGTAGGTATGCGATGATACAGAAATAATAGTATCAACAATGCCGCCGCCGATAATACAACCGCACGTGCAAAACAATGACCCCCACATGATCTTCAGGCTTTGACAAAAGAGAGGAAAGAACAAAATAGTGGAGAATCTTGTCATCAAGGAGGCCAGGGCGGGGAATATGTTCTGGAAAAGACCAGGGCAGAACCAGGGGGTCCCTCTGCACAGGGAAAAGATGATTAAATCAAGCAGCATTGAAAGGTACTAGGTAAGTATGCATGCGCATATGTACGCGGTCGAGTGTAGGTATGTACCTACATACAAAGGTCGGTAGGTATAGGTAGGCACTATGGGGCGTGAACGTCGGACGAAACAGAGGGGGTATAATTACGAATAGAACAACGGGAAGAAACATGACCCTAGCCCTCGTACAAGGGTTGGGGCCATTATAACTGGCAGGAGCTGGGCTCGGAATCGGTTGCATCGGATCCACACTCTCTTCATTAAAGAAAAAAAAGTGTTAAGGACAAGCGCGAGGCAAAAGAATCCCTGTTGCCCCATGTTCTTGTTTGCATGTAGACTACCTACTTGGGATTTAGCAAGGATGGGGCTAGGATTTGCATAGGGACAATCTGTATACCGTCCCCACTTTACTACTACTAGATGCACTAGTAGAGCAGGGTCTTGAAGACCCCTGGCAAGGGCATCTCGAAAACTGGGGGGCTGTTCGGTACGTACCTAACCTTGCAAGACCTCGCCTCATGATGACAGGGATCTATATGGAGTATTGAGGTGCGTACGTCTGCAAGGACTAAACGTACACATCATGGTTTAGCTTGATCAGCATCACTACACGTAGGTTAGGTAGTCACAGTGGTTCTTGTGTACCTTCATAGTGAGAGTCATGAAAATAGCCAAGGCGTAGGCAAAGTCGTGATGTTACTGGTAGGCTGCTGTGTAGCTAATTGAATGACCTGTCACATACGGGATACGGTGAAAAGCTTTGTTTATTTACGTGAACAGTCATAAAAAATAGATGAAAGCATGTCACAGATTCAGTCTAGTATAATCTGAGTTTTGAATCAGAATAAATTTCTCGATTTTTTTGGGTACCATGCCCCATGGTAGATATGGCTTGTACCACTGCAACGCCATGTCTCACCCGGTCCTGGTTTTATGAAGGATTTTACTGTTTATGTAGTTACATCTTTGCCCTTGATATCCAAGTGCTAGAGTTGTCATGGGCTCAGCAGCACGGCGACCTTTGATGTCACCCTCATATCCAAGACTGCTGTGCCGGCGGTGACTCTATTGTTTTGAGCTCATCTTCCTGCTCATCACCATCTGCGTCCTCCTCGGCTTCTTCGTCGTCCGAGGCGGGGGGCTCCCAGGCCTCTTCTAGTTTCCACCCCTTACCACTACGATATGTCGTATTCAATAATTGTGATGTCGTCGTGTGATAATGATCTAGCTCTGGATCCGTATCCGCTTTGCTTGGTAGATCGTAGAGTCCCATCCCAACCAATATCTCTCCCTCTTCCTCTTCATTGCCGGGCTCTTCGAGTGGCTGATATGGTATCGACTCCTCTGATGGCACGGACTGTGTATACGCCCTCTGACACTCGTCGGGAGTTGGTGGTGTTGTGCAGGATTGCAATACATCACGAGGAAGTGCCCCTGGGAAAAAGGCAGCTGGGTTGGTGTACACTGGAGACGGCTGTGCAGCACCAGGGCTGCCGAGTGGTTTGTAACAATGTGGCATGAACTGTGGTGCTGGAACATACGGATCTGCTATGTATGCTGGCAGGGCACTAGACTGGGCTGCTGGGCCGTATGGAAGTAGTAGTGGCGAGAAGCCAGATACGGGCGAGGTGTTCCCAGAGTATACGGCTGGTGTTGGCGGTAGGTTTTGGTACCCGGTGAAGCATTCTTTTGCATAATATGGCGGCGGCATGGCCCAGGTGAATTGGTCATAGTCGACTTGGGGGATTTGCATGTGCATCTGCTGTGCATCTAGAAACTGCGAGCTCGGGTGCCAGCTGACGGGACGGCTACTCTGCCTGGCTTGCTCTTGATGATGCGTATAATATGGTGGTGTATCTTGAAGCTGTTGTAGTATAGCTTGATCTAAAGCTTGTTGGCGCCGCAGAGCTATGCCACCATCGTTCATCAAGGTCTTCCGTCTAGCCATCATTGTCTGTGGGCTGTTGCTAGCACTGCTAGGTTTCACCACCCGCATTGCACCTGGCATCCTTTGCCCATTTGGATGACGAGATATCCTACGGGACGAGTCTGTCAAAGCTGTTCGCTGTGCTGAGAAGTCATCTAGTATCGGATGGGTCGTATATGTGGGAGGTGTGATTTGTGGTATGCTTGCCCCGTAGACTGAGGGCATCATCTTGGGGGGAAGTCAGCTCTGGGCAGCTGGGCCTCTGCTAATAGAATCCGTGTATATCAAGTGAAGTAGGTAGGGTGGTTGATGTTTGATAGAGGAGACGGACTAGAGATGGAGGCTCTGGGGAGGGTAGAGTAGGTAGTTATGTATCAACGATGGAAAGAAGGCTTGAACTAGACAGCCTAAGAATGTTGCATGTTTGATATCAAAATTCAATCATCAATAAATAAATAAAGAATACACTAGAGGGGTCTTGGGTTGGGGCAAAGCTATTAATTGTTTGAGTGGCATCAAGGCGGATTATATTGGGGTGGTAGGGCCGACAAGCAATACTTTTTTAGAGACATTGGTCGCTTTGGCATGTGTATGCAAGTGAGCGTGTGCTCATGTATCGGCTTCACCTGTACACTATGACAGTTCGTCGGGACATTTCTTTCTGCGTCATGGTTCCGGCAGGGATCTGACCAGATTGAATAGGGTCGAAAAGGATGCTCCTTCATTGTGCCCACAGCCCATGCCGGGGACGGGCGGATTTGGTGATGGTAGCGTTGGTGTAGTGGATTAGACTGGGGGAGGTTGCAAAAGCCTTTCAACTTTGATGGCTCGCATTCAAGGTTTGCTCCGTACGGAGAATGTACAAGCACCACACTAGTCCCCAGTCAATGAAAGGAACGAGTTTGGAACAGTCCATAGGACAAAGGCATTCCCTGCCGGCGGAATCCCTGGCCCCCAACGCCTGGCTAGTGGCCTACCTACGCATACCTTTCCGTCCAGATGGCAAAAGGCTCAAACTAGTATGGCTAGCGCAGGTGGTGGTGGTGGAGGAGGAGGAGGTACAGTAGGACAAACAAGGAGGGTAGGGGTTGGAGAACGACATGTACCAAAGTACTAAAGTAAGTAGGGAATGCAAGCAGAAGAGAAGTGCAGTATCTGCGTACCAAGACCAGACCAAGTATGCACTAGTGTGGTGTGTCGACCTTGTCCACGGTACTGTAAGTGGGATGATTGGGATGATGGCAATAACAAGACAGGGGCCGTGCACCTATCATGGTCTGGGAACGGCGCTGCCTTGTCACCTAGGTCTTTTGCCTCGTCGGTTTGCCGACTCAGTTCAACAGAGGTGTGTCATGAGACGTTGGGGTGTGTAGGTCGCGACTCAAGCGGTCGTCACTTTTGCGGTTCTTTGCCAAAAATATAAGGAGCCACTATAATACATATTTCGGTAACGCTAGGGACGCTTCTAGCCCGAGGCCAGTTCCATCACAAAGGTAACCCTGGCTGTGTCCATTTGACTGGTCGCAGAGCGTGGAAGCCCCTGTAAACTGGAAAAGAGACACTTTATTAGGTAGGTACCTACATACAGCATACATTATGTAGGTAGTACACCACGATAGGGGCGAGGCCAATTATTTGCGTATGTTTGTATAACTACGCACTGCAGCATACGGTACATAAGGTAGATAAGTAGGTAGGTATTGCAGGGTGGCTTTTCGGCCTTTCTGTGCTCATCTAATGCAGAAGAAGCCTTTATGCTGAGCACCTAACCTACCTATCTACTATATCTAGTAAGAAGCGGCTCACCGACGGATAAAAGAGGCCACTTACTGCGTAGACTAGGGACATATGCCTTATTTGGTCCTTGGTCATACACTACCTCCTACAGTACCGTACGAGTAACGTAAGTACAGTAGGAGTGCGAGCTGATAGTCTTGGGTGCACGGATACCAGGCAGCCTAAATGTATGTAAGTGCTACGCATACCTAGTCTATGTAGGGATTGTACTTCTGCCCAGACGATGGATGGTCCTACTATCTATCTAGTACATCTTTGGATAGACCCGAAGACGTGTTGCACAGCCTACCTACCCAACGCGAGTCTCCAGGGCCTCCTAAACCAGACACTAGGACATTCGATGGATGCTCGTAGCGGAACTAAGAAAACAAATCACACTTGCAAGGGCGAGATAAAATGACTTGTTTCTGGTGGAATGGAAAATGAATAAAGACACAGGGGTTTTAGGGGAGTGTGCCGAGATTGACTTTTTGCTCGCGCTCGCTTTTGCCCATTGCACTCCACTAAGCCGATCTCCTCTCCTACGCTACTGTATGTAGGCAGAAGAAATAGAAGTATATACGTGCAGTACACTTGGTACTGGTATCTTGGGCGCATGTTCGCGACCTCCGCGAGCTAGGACGTTTGTAGTGTATTCCACTTGTAGCACCCGTGCTGAGCGGTTGGGTTCTTAGGACATACCAAATCTATTCTTGCTGTTGCTCTTGTTGATGCCGGTTTTTTTTACCGGACCAGATCCTCCAAGCCACTGTGCATCTCCGCTTGCGAGACCTGGCTTTCATTTGCTTCGACTAGATACAGCCAGCCAGTTAAGACACAATAGGTATGGTAGTGTAGTTAAGGTAAGTATCTTTCTCCCGTGTAAGCTCGTTCTTGTGATTGCGAACCCCACCGATTTGCAAATCTCGACCTCACGAGATCAAGCATTAGCAAAGTAGGTAGGTACTGGTCTTATGAGTGGCACCCGATATGTGCCACTACGAGTACGTGGAGTCAATAAGGTTACCAAAACGCAAGTGGCGAATACCTAGAGGGCGGCTGTAGAGGGAATGATGGCGATGGCCCGCGACCAGTCAGCTTTGTTCCGGGGCAAAAGACCAAACGAGATGTGAGGTTCTGCATGAGCGGATTTACCAACTTCAGCTACATGCTGGAGGGAAGCAACCCTCAGGAGAGGCAGGTAGGTGGTGATGTGACACAGAATACCAGACCATCCATCCATATCCGTGTCAATCCATGCCGGTCCATGCTGGCAGAGGAACATGCTGGTCCGATTACGATCGGGCTTTTTTGAAACGATCTGAGGATCCAGAAGACGACAGGTTTGTCGACTGAGAAGAGTTTAATTGGCTCCCTACATAGCGGTGGCACGAAAGCCTGGGCAGGGTCTCTATTGTACATAAGGTAGGTGCTAAGTATGTAGGTATTTACCACAAACTAGCCTACGCTACAGCGTGTCTACCTACCTACCTGAGGTACATAACTAACTAGGTAAGGCTGGTGTCACCCATGAAACCTGTGCCGCTTTTGGTGGCGGCTAGAGACAAGAAGGGAGGTAAATAATATGTACGTACATATATATACATACCTAGACCATCTACCTTGCTTATAGTACTACACTGTAAGTACATATAGTGTCTGCCTAGTTCGGATAGGGCTAATATGTAACAACTGCACGGTAAGTCCTTCAAGCGGAAGAGGAGGCGCCACAGCCGGTGTTATACAGACATTACTTACCACATAGGCACCCGACTAGACACCTTACATAATACGTACATAGTACACGACTGTGCATCGAAGTGTCAGGCATAGGTAGAAGGGGATGGTCTCTATGCGCTTATGCTTATGTACATAGGTTCCACTCCAAATATAGGGAAGCATACCTATTATACGGTATGGAACATACGCACCAACGGCATAGACCTGGGGATTATACGTATGTACATGAGAGATGCAGCACAGTGCATGATCATGTATTTTACGGTCCAGTGTATTATACTGAATTCATCGTATGCTTTATATATTCATGTGTAAAAACGCTGTATGAGGCGGATCCCACACTTGTACGTAGGTAGCATGCCTTTCTCCATAGCGAGAGAAATCCTTGCATCAGTTGACTTAAAACGCCGATGTTGTCCATCCCGCTTTTACGATTTTTTTTTTTCAGTTAGGGGTTACCTAGACGCCCAACGGTCGAGTCATGGAAGTATGCAAGTAGCACATAGATCAACCCTTGTTTGTTGATTCATATCCCGGGGTTTGATCTCCATAATAAGCATACACCGCCAATAGCTACATGTAGATAGCTGCTATCATATAGTAGTAAGTAGCCGGCATTACATGGTACCTACATATATGATAATGAACTGTTGGAGCTACATAAGTGAGTCCATGCCAGTAGGTATAGTAATAACCAGTCCTCGAGCTTCGATAGTGCGCCTCCGTGGTTTATAGGCTTGGTAGGTGAGCCCTTACGTATACATATTGGAGCTGTCGATCGTTCTATTACATACCTACATAGTATTACGGTGGATCGTAGGTCACTTCAAAGCAATTATGTATAGCGAATAGCGTCGAGAATTATCGACAAATACAAACTTAGAGGTTTGGTTTCGGTTATTCGCCTAGATCCCGGTAGATCGATGTGGCGCAAAAAGCCCACAATAATGTCCGTAAACAAATAGATAGTTGCCACCAAACCCAAAACACCAAACATATCCACTCGTTTTGTAGTAGGTTAGGTAGGTAGGTAGTCCATGGATTAGGTACAAGATACTTCCTTTTAGCTCATCCTGTTTTGCGTTGGATGGGCAGGCTATGCAGCCGAGGTCCCCGACGTACCTACATACGTATACATAGTAGTAGTAGTAGTAGTAGTAGTAGTTTATTATCGTCTACCCTAGGCGTTCTAAGACTAATTTTACATGCGATCGTGGTTACTCGGACCCTTCGGTGACCAATCGGTCGTAGACCCTTTACGTGGCCTTAAAAGGCTTATGTTCGGATAAACGGCGGGCAATCTGCGTTTGCTTACATAAGAAATACGTACAAAAGAAAGGGGTTTAAGTGGGGCAAGCCCCGATTAGGTGGGCTAGTGGGGCTGTAAACTTTTGGTAGTGGTTTTTCAGAACCTGGTGAACTCTTTAGCCGCGTTCTCTCCTAGGAGGATTTGTCGTGTCCGGCCTACGGGTAGGCCTGGGGGAATGTATCTAGCGCGTAGGGGGCACACGAAAATGTGTCCCCAATTTACTTTGTTTCCGCATGCGCAGTTTTTAATGCTGTTGTTGTTATAGTTAAATCTCCTGTGGTAGAAGGAGAAGTTTCTATGTCCCGTGCGTTCCGCTATAAGCGTCCTGAAGATTTCCCGTGGGAGCGAAAGCTCCGGCAGGTCTTTCATGGTTCTAGGCCAGTTAAGTTTCCAGCGCTTATATGAATTAGGGCGGTTGACGGACTACTACGTTTGGGCCAACTCATGGGCTCTGGCTCTGGCCTCCCTAAGCACAAAAGAGTGGGTAGGGCGGTTGTTGCGTGACGGGTGATCCGGGGGCAGCGGCTTGGAGGAGAGGAGCCCCGCCTCTTTGTCCGCAAGACGTATACATAGTAGGCAGCTATTTTCTCAAGCCTAACCGGCCGCCGATTAATGTAGGCACATACATACGTACTATAAGTAAATAAGTAATTGTCTACGACATAGCAACTCAAGCCTACGTCAGCAAATAGGTAATAACCTGCCCAAGTTTCAAATCCAGCAATACGCTAATATTAGTTCAAGAGCTATATACAAACTAGGTAGGTCGTTTAGCAAAATAGATAGCCCAAAATATCGCCAGGGATACCTAATACAAAAGCCATATAGTCCGACATAGTTTAACGCTGCATCAAAACACCTTGTGATCCATGCCACGTTTTTTCTCTCGCTATTATGAAAATGCCATCCGTACATGGCGGCAATGGTCCACCTCTATATACTCATGCTGCAAGTCAGACAGGCTGTAAGTAGTTGCAGGCTAATGCAAACCTACGCACATAGTATGTTGGTATGCCTAGCCCTGCATTCAACGGGAACTTGCCGTAATTCCGAGTATGTAAGAGGCCATAAAATGTCATAAAAGGGTCAAGACCGGTCCGAAGCTGGTTACGTCTTTTCCCTCCAGAATCTTCACTTCGGTGAACCGGTGCTACACTACTATAAAGCCCTTGATATCATAGCCTCACGATACCCACAAATATCTTGGTTTTCGTCCAAGCCAAGTATCTACATACATAGGTAAGCCAAAACTTAAGCCAGGATCGTGACGGGGGTCCGAAATGCAACTGTGTCATCCACATTGTCGTTATTCAGTCTCGGGATATTCACGCCGCTGCTAGTGGCAAGGGATCTCAAGAAGGTCATGCTGATGGGTGACAGGTACTTACCTAGTTGACGTGTCTCTCTCATATAACAAAAAGAGACATGCCATGGACAGACCATGGATACGATCAGTCGGTCTATCTCTGAATCCTAGACGGAAATCAAGCGTCAGGCATTATTCAATTATAATAGTACGGTAAATATCAACCCTTGTCTAACCGTTGCGGACGTATTATTTCCCATGCAGAAGTAGTGACACCAATACCACTCTATTTGCTGCGATGTTAGACGGTTTGTTCAATACCTACTGGCCCTGGATGCCAAAACCGCTCGGCAGAATACATCCAAGTTATGGTTGTGCCTTAGGTTAGGTACTGGCTTCGCGTGCATCGGCATCAAACTCTGTCCATATTGGCCTGGTGGTATTGGAAGATGCTACTTCAACCCCGATTGGTCCCTCGCATGTAGGTAAGCAGCTCAGCGATACATCAACCCTGGAAAGATGCGCGCGCACCAACAAGCCCAAACCGATGGCGTGTGGGTATAGTACTATGGATGTCAGATTGCATTTACTTATATACCACAAACCATCCATCACACATCGCATCTGGAATACTACCATCATTACTAGTGTGACTGAGAGGCAGCCCATGTTACGCACTACCGATCCGGTAACCATAAGTATGTATCCGGAATCAAACTCCAGCATGAGGATTGACTCACGACCCTATAAAAACTCTTCAAGACCAATCAACCAATATAGTATGCTTATAATGCCTCATAGCCTGACCTGACTCAAACATTATGGCAATACCACTTAGCCTACATACTTACGCCGGTCATGAAGTTCCCCCCGCAGGTACATTTACCTACTTAGCTATTTACTTCTAGAGCCCTCTGCGCTTTATTTTAATCCCCCGTTTTAAAACCAGCTCCAAAGCGTTGCATGTATGTACACTGCCGATCTCTCTCCCTAGCATGAGCATGCACTACAAAGTCACAGTGTCCTGCAGGCCGGGTACTGTGTAACACATGCCCTTATTAGTGCTCAGGTACTAGATACCAGGTATCTTTTTGCTGTACCAAGTAAAACCATTCCATCCATCTATTGGGCGTCGGCTCATTCAAGGGACGAGATCCAACTGGGCCATTTTAGATGCTACCTTACCTCAACCGCCCAAATACATACTTAACAATGTGACGCCTTATGCACATCCCTTCTCGCTTCCTTCCATCCATCCATCCATTCATCCATCCAGGAGACCAGGTGCTAGTGCTACCTAGCCCAAGTCAATGGGTGGGTTGATAGAGTGGGTCGCTTTAAGGCGGGAGGCTGAACATTAATGAGATCAAACGTAACCCCATCTTCATCACCGTGACCGTTAGCGTTACAGTAGAACGGATAACCAACAAACGCTACTAATAATGGAACCTTGACAAGTCGCCAAGCCACCAAGTAATCTCGAGCTTATGTATGCTATATCGAAGAGGACAGTGTACAGCATACATGATAGACTTGATAAACTAGGTACACGTAGTTGTACCGCCGGGATTTCGCTAAGCCCCGGCTGAGCACTATGTACTGTACCGTCGTCATCCCCAGACAACCAATAAGCAGTTGAATTTATTTCCAAACAGGTTGCCTCTCGTGGTCCAGCTAGGTAAACCATCTGATACGCCAGGTGGCACCCACGTACAGCCAATACACGCTAGGTTAGGTAGGCAGATGTCCGATAGGTAGCCGGAGCTCGTTGCCTGGTGACATTTGTGCCTTTCCTGTCTTGTTCCTCGCCTTGGAAAAGAAATATAAAGGGAATACCTAATCAATATACTACTTACGTAGCTACGGCATACGCGGGACGATGCACTGCATGCATGATCTACGGGATAGTCGGATGAATGAGAAACATACCTACGGGACCTTATACATGAACTGTAGTCTGTAGATATGTATGTACTTAAGTACCTGTGAAGCTGTTATGGCACTTTCAGACACTCTAACGGCGCTATAGCGGGCCGAGCACACATAGCACTCCACAATGCTCTACAGTTACCTGGATATTATACAGTAGCGTACATATATATACATACCTACAGTAGCTAGGTATGTGGGTAGCTACCCTTTCAATTCCCAATGGTTCGCAATCTAAAATATCATGGTCCTGCAGGTTAGACCAGCAGCAGCAACACCTGGTTTCTGCGCTATCCACCTGCTGTCGTGATGCCTTCTCCATATGCGTACATCCAAGTCACCAAGTGCATTGCCATCTGATTCACCGATAACAGACTAAAATACGCGTACCTCCCTTGCAAGATTCGAACAGCCCACCAACCCAAACCAAAGTCACACTCTCTACCTACACGATGGTGCAATAAGGCTCGACGCATCCTAAATATGTACGCCAGACCCGGCCAGGGTAGTACTCTTTTTTCTTACACTTCTACATACATAGGTCTTCCAGGTACAACGGGCAATGGATTTTCTTGGCATACGACTCTGCATACCTAGTATCGCCCAACGGTCACATTCGATAAGCATTACAACATCATACCTAGCTGCCTACCTATTATGTATGTAAATAGGCCAAAGGTAAAATGGCCGCATACATATGTACATAGGTATGTATAGATGTAAGTCCTTAGGATTGGCGGATAAACAGCCCCTCCCCCTTCGAGGAGCCGTTTGAGAATGACTGGAGGGTTGAATGGTTGGTCTGCGCAGTACATATGTATCTATGGAGGTATGTACGTACGTATATATGTAAGTACTCTACATATGTACACAGACTCTCCAGCTCCAGGACCCTGTCACCATATTTGTCAGTTCTCCTACAGTAAGTATGTAGTGTGATCCCTGACAGACTAACACACGACTCAATGCCAGTTTGCGAAGTGCGCCATGGTAACCAGTCAGGCACAAGCACCCGTGTGCCGGGCGTTGCGTCATGATTAGCGGCGTCATCGACAACCTACCATCCGAGCGAAACATGCCGAGCGGTCATCCATCTTCCGGGGCGGGTGGCCCAGAAGAGACAACGTTGTTTATCAATCAACCTTGGAATGATCGCTTCTACTTCTACTTCTGCTTTGTACGTATATATAGGTACCTCCTTAGCACACCAAGGTAGGTAGGTAGGTAGGTATAGTATGGGATAGGGCACTATTATACAGTATAGTACATATGTACAGCATTATACTAGTTGACTCCCCTTTTAGCCACGCTGCTAATTCCCATCGTCGAGGAGGATCAAGGATGTGGCACAAACATTAGGTACATATGTAGGTACCTACTCCAGGCCTCCTACAGTACCTCCCTACTCTGCCCCCTAGACTGCAGTACAACGGTACTTTCGGCCCCTTCTGGTCCCCTGAAGTTATCGCGACCCATCCTTGCCATTAGCAAGAAGCCGAACAGCAGATCACCGTGGTCAAGTCCGATAATACTAAAAAAAAAAGTATCGTCACACCTAGATAGATAGGCTGTACTCTGATCCTCGCTGGTAGCTGCCTTTCAAGACCACCTCACAGCAGACTCACAGCATCCATCAACGACGATCACGGAGAGCAAGATAATCATCACACTCTCCCTGGGACATTCTCAACCCCCAGCTTTCTTCTACCACAAGCATTCGACCCATCACTAAGTCGCACTCGGTCTTAGCTAAGGACTAATCTCATCACCGTCAACCCGTGTTACCGAGTTTCCTAGTGCGGTAGGCAGTACGGACGGCTGACGGAGGGTGTGCCCCAGTATTTCGGGGCGTCACGCCATGAATAGGCGGCTCCGGGATCCTAAGTGACGGCGCCAGGCAGGACCTGATTCGTATCCCAAACCCTCTCTGGAGGTGGTGAGGGCGGGCTTGGCGCGTGCATGAAAATCACGAGAAACTTGTGGGCACGTACATACATACTTTAGTACATATACTCCGTGCACACACACATAGGTATGTGTGTGTGTGTGTGTGTTAGGAATACATGAGACATGTATGTATGTACAGTATGCAGTCCCGGACAGTAGGTACATGGCAGCGTCTTCAGAAGAGAGAGAGAGAGAGAAGAGGAGCTGCAGCACTACATAGCCGAGCATTACCCATCCATCATCATCACCCATTATCATCATCGGATCCACGCCAACACGTCCCTACGCCCCTGGTCATCTTACTATACAGTACAGGCGCAGGCGCAGTTCCAGTCCCATTAAGCAGTGTCTAATTACCACCTCCCTGGAGCTCGTGTCTCGCGTGGATTCCCAGGCGCTCCGCTGCGTGCCTACTATGCGTAGGTATACCTAACTATAACGCACCTGATCCACAGCGTCTCACCGCCTATCGTTACAAACCAGGCTAATATGATTCTCGTGCGATTCGCCGAGCGTCTCCCGGTCCCATCAGCATACATAACACATAGTTTCGGGGTGAGAGGGGGGAGTTTTTATTTTCGGCCCCAGACATAACGCCAATGCGCCATTATTCCCTACCATTCTAGCCACCAGGCATACCTACTAAGTATGTAGGTAGGCTGGTACGCATGGAAAGACGATCTCCTAGTCTCGGCCAGTCCTTTCCAACATCCTTCCACACCAACAGATCACGTTGACATAGGAATTTTCGCTTCGGTTTCCTTCGCTCCTTGGTGCGCTACTGTGTAGATGGCGTGTGATTGCAGCTTGGTCTATGCAAGCTGTACCCCTTGACGGCCAGATCCCGACGCCTAGGTACGCCTACTGTATGACCTGTCTGATCACTTCGTAACCCGTCGTTGGCACACCAATCATTCATCAGCCACCAGGCCACAGAGCTACGGAGCTACAGAGCTACTCTTCGCGACGCCTCCGGTTTTCTGACAACGCCTAGCAGAATGGCTATTGATAAATCCACGCTTTTCATTAATCTATTTAGCGAACCCCATCCGTACGCTCTACTCATCATCACTTGTCAGCTTCAACCCGCCTAAGCGCTTTGAAACCAAGATTGTTAAACCCCTCCTGCTGAACCTTGCAGGTAGCCAGCTGCACGGCAAAGCTAAGTTTCGCCCAACTGTCCCAGTCGCAATCGTGATGCAGGAATCCAAATAAGATCCCGGCGATAAACGTATCACCTGCTCCAACAGTGCTACCACAGTGATGCCATTAGTGAACTCAAGAAGAGTGTTAGATGCAGCGCGGCGGGGATCGATGACTTACTCAACTACACGAATTGTCTGGTCCGATTGCGTTGCCGGGCAAGACACGGTAGCGCCGTCGGGCGATGAATACGCAGCTCCTTGTGAACCCCACGTACAGAACAGATGGGACCTTGCAAGCATCATCTAGTCAGTGCCGGCTGCGAGCGGATGTAACGATTCGTGATCAGTCCCAGCGACCGAATGCAACTCACCCTCTCCGGGCTTTCGCCGATTGGGCAACAAGGCACGCCTCGGCACTCATGTATAGCTTATTCTATATGGGCGTTGAGTCACGGGCAAATCAGCAAAGCTCCCTTAGTGGAAGCTTAAGGGGGGATATCCCTTTCCAGGAAGAGTCGTACCTCAGCCCAACTACGCGAAAAGAAAACCACATCTGCCTCAGCCACCAACTCTTCCAGTCCCTCTCGGCCCGGTTTTTCAACCTCGACACTCACTTTTGCTTGGAGATTTGACCGCCTCAGCCACTGGATGCACTGCAACGTCGTCGCCGGGATTCTACCCTGTGCATGTCTTAGAATTATAATCGTGCCTTACTGAACCCTTACGTGCTGAAATGCTGGTCGATCGGTTTGCGTACCTCGAAATGGTACCATATTTTATCCCCACCCAGACTCTCGGCGGCCGCGACAAACTCGTCAAATGTCATTTCAGCCACTGCAGCAACATTCGCAGTCAGTTGTCGCCACCCTCCTCCGACTGTATTTTCCCGGGGATTTTTCGGAAGTGTAGAAAGCTCTCCGGGTAGAGTTGTAGCCCGAAACGGGAGCTTTTACGTCGCAAATGACAAGCTCCAAAGGACCACGGCTCGCTAGGGGCTACTTACAGTCGTTGTAGTTGACTATTGTACGGCTTCCAGTCGCTAAGCTACGAATAATGTAGCTACTCGCCGGCTCTTCGCTCTCATTCCGAAATATGCATCGTGAAAAGTCTACAGGCGTATCCGCGCCAAACGATTCAATGATTCTCGTCGTGGCTGACGCATTGCGAGAAGGTAAACAGGATACTAGGTGTGGCCTAACCTCATCACCCTTGTGCACATCTTGGTCCTCCCTGAGAAGTTGCTGGAAAACTTGAAGGGTATTCGGACAGTTACCACCTCGCCGAACTTGGAGATTGGAGGCACGTAGTTTTGAATCTTCATTTGGATAATGAGGCACACTACAAGATCGAGATAATGAGTAATCTTAGATCTAAACACACCTCCCAGAAAAGCCATGCATTCGTCACCTCTAGGGGGCCTAGGGAGATAAACTTGCCTAAGGATGGTGTCAAGGTAACAGGCCCCAACACAGATCAGGTTCATCGTCATATCGTACCAGCCAAAAAAAAAAAAAAAGGTAAAGGTCGTATTGACCGAATTTCAGTCCCACGCTGCTGGATTAGGGTAGATACAGAATAATTCATGCGTGTAAAGAGGTACTTGGGTAATCATTCACGCTACCCCTCCCCCAATCTAAGATCAGACTGCGATATCCAGAACAGGTTTCTCCTCTTCTGACACATAGCGTTCGCCAAACTTTCCTTCGTACTAGATAAATTAGACTGATGCCACCGACACTCGATCCCTATTCGTCTATCGGAGCGAGCACGGAGATGTCTGGTCAAACACCAAGCCTACCAATAACAGCGCCTGGTAATAGGTAGTCAAAAGCCCATTTTCATCACTACAGGGTCCAACCAGTGATGCAATCATCCACATGTAGTCAGACAGGTTCTGTTGCATTGAAATCCCAAATATCGGGTTTATTATAGATAAATAGAAAACACCCAAGCATTAACCCTCTTGCCTCTTCTCGACGCCGTATGAGGCAGATTGCGAGATTACTTTCTTTGGGTATCCAGCACAGTCTCTCACGGATTAGCTACATCCGAAGTGCACGTGTTCACATCTGTGCTCTCCAACCTAGATATATTAGATGGTATTTCACGCACGTCGCTTACGCTGCATTAGACACTTTCATGCTACCATACCTAACATCTTTTCGTACGAAATCTCGGCTCTCACCAACGACTACTACCAGCATGGTGACAGTTTCACGGAAGTTGGACGAAAGGACAGACGGACGGCGCTGCAAGTCCCTTGCTTCCGCCATTCCCGATCTTATACGGTCCCGCAGCAATGAGTTAGGACCGCCCATCCATCAAGCCGGGAATCACAACGAATACCATCTCCCAATACCGACCGACCGGCTGTGCATGGCGCACAGAGACCCATCGTCGGCCAAACATTGCACTCACGCCGTGTAATTAAGTTTGCCGATGCAGGGTTATCGAGGACCTAGACACTCCGTTAGCCTTCCTGTGGCTTTTCTATCACATTTATGCATTGTGCTCCAGTAACCAGTCGCCTTCGAGGACCGGCATCGGCTTCGGCTTTGGCAACACCGGACGACCCCTATAGTATCTATCCTATATGCTGTATGCACCACTACATCGATGACAATAGCCTTTTGCTCGGCTTCGAGGCTGAGGTAATCTTGTCACCCCTGTAGGCATTTGAACGTTGCGGCCGCCCCTCCCGCGATAGACCTTACTCTCATATGTGCGGATGGGCTCCTTTGATTATATGAACCATCCATCCAGCCAGGTAGCATCACGCAAGTCTTACCCTCGCCTAAATCTTGGGTCTCCGATTACAACTCATCGGCCTCAAGCCCCAGGCTCGCTGGTAGGCTGCTAGTCTTAGCACCCGAGCTTCGTTACTTGTCTGCGTGGTCCCAGAATCCCGCAATCTTTGTTGTTTGGCACCGGCTTACAAGAGCATACAGTCTTCTTGACATGACCCCGAACAGGGACAGACCTCGTGACGTTATGCCTAGGCCTCATTACGAAGCATGTCTACTCATTAGTTATTGCGATACTTGGGAAACCCGCACATCGTCTCCCACTTAAAGGTAAGGTACCTACAAAGTTCGTGCAGGGTTTGCGTGTGATTCGCCGTCTATGACATCCTCAGGTAGCTTCGCCTATTCGCGTGATTACGACCAACCCACTTGGTTGCCATCATTTTGCATACATTATAGTCGTACTTGATGGTTCAGCCCCGAGAGTGCGGCTTGGGTTCGGTTGGATTTGATGGAAATGAAAACTGAGTTCAACATGTACCCGCGCCCCTATGTAAGAAGTAAAAGTGATCATCATCCGTAATAAGCTCTGGGGCGCGGCTCTAGGATTCAAGGTCGGGACCACGAAGCAAAGCTCCCCCTATTCTACCCCCCACACTACCATTAGGTTTCAGCTCGATCTATTCTACATGGCCTACAAAAACGCACTTATTTTAGCATTTCTCTAGTATCTACGCAGAGAGCAGATGACATACCGTTTCACGATTCGGTCGGGCTTTTTCAAAGAGGCGGTAGGTCCCGTTGCTAATAATGGCTCTTATCACGCAGAAAGAGCTGGTCCATGCAAAACCATGCACCATTCAACCTTATGGAATCTAGGTCGATTACAATCCATTCTCGCTTGAACAGAAGCACTATACTCTTGAGTTAACCGGCGGTAGTTGCGCTTGTCGATCTGGGCCGGATTACCAGCTGCTTGACACCACAGGGGGGAAAGATCAAAAAGCAAAAGTAAGAGAATCAGCTAGATTGTGAGCGAATATACGGGGAAATAATGCGTAGTATAAACCTTTAGTCAATAGCCTGGTGACCCGTTACCCTGAATGAGAAGAGGACGGTTCCTTCGGATCAGTAGGCCTTAATCCATCTAAATCCTAGACAGCAATTCTGACGAACTTTGATAGGACCGTAGACTACTTTCACCCCGGAGGCTGCCCTTATCATGTAATCGGTCTTCGTTCTAATATGTTCATTTTTCGACTGCCCTGTGTTGTCTAATACTATGGAGATGAAACGATATAAGACGCAAACATTTACTCATATAACATTCACTAGATATCTCGTCATACGGGCGTGTTTGTATACGTAAAAACGCTCGTATGCCTCGCAGCTAAGTAAGACATCACATCCCATCTAGAGGACCGTAGGGAAAACAATTACCAGTGCGTAAAACAGGCCTATCTGACTAGTAATAATCCACGCCCCATCAGCTAGCATTGTACCACCATTCGGATTAACGTAAGTAACTCGGGGATTTCTTAGTATAGATCGTCAGCTGATGAGATTGTTAGTAGTGGTGTGGCATTCCAGGACCCTAAGGCCGAGTTGTCCTCGGACAATCACCCTGCTTAGGCCGCTACATTATATGTACGAGTAGAGTAATAAGTTTTGTCTTAGTCCTTAGGAGTTGCGGACTTATATGAAAGTATAGGGGTATAGCCAAATAAACATTCCAATTATACTCGGATGGGTTGAAACCTAGCAAACGTACGGACGTCCCCAAAAATGGACCCCCATTCACTAATGCCCGCCTTATACGCTTGATATTAATAGAGAAAAGCATGGAAGCGCAGTCATGGGATATTAGATATAGGCTCCTGACCTAGGAGCAGTGGCTTGAATTAGGTTGGAATTTCCTTAATACCTGTGCGGCGCTTTCGGCCACTGTGTATCTAGGCAAATAGTATAAGCATACTTCAGATTAATATATTCCCCCTGATCTAACTATGATCGGCTAGAGTAATATCAAACTTTGGCTGCTACAAGAGAAATATTCTCTAAGCTACAATTTTAACAGCCCTGAAGATTTATTATTAAGCGCAGCAAGTAAGCGATAAAAGCTGTTATGCCATTATTTATACCGAAGATGAAACGGACTGAGCCATGACTCTCTAGGCGAGGAAAATGAATGCCCATAGGACTCGGGAGATGTTAGACCATGCCTCTTGGTAGCGTTTAGCAAAGCGATTTGAGTCGAATGAGATGAAGGCGTCGCCGCGGTAGAAATGAAGTCGATGAAGCAATGCATTGAATCGATATCTCAACCTGTCTAAATCGATTAGAGCGGACTATTCTGAGTTTGACTTAAGTGCTGCTAGAATAAGAGCTTAAAATAAATATAGAACCCTGTGTTGGAGCTCAGTCGTCCTCAATCAAGACTGTGCCCATAAACATGTTATTTTCTTCGTAGCCAACATCATTTCTGTAGACTAGCGATTCACGAAGCTAATTGAGTGACCTATCACTCGGACGGGAAACGTTGAGTTCATCAATCAAGTCCGAACTTGTAAGTTTCCCCTTCTCTAAGGAATGGTGACGAGTTTGATGGAATGATTCATGTAGTAGACAGGGTGTCTTCCGAATTGTTATATAGAAGCACAAATCAAGCGAAAGGGAGAATCATGTATGTATACTAAGGAGTCGTGAAGATAATATGCTATCTACAATGTGTATCAAGCACGTAGTGTACCTTAAAGCATGGGCATACAATGGAAACCTCTATGACACTATGAGGGTAACTAATGGTACAGTCCCTCAAGCACCCCTATGACTAGGTACTATGTATAAGTAAGTATGAAGCCATTATATTAGACTAACGTGAACTGCTTATCGGGCTATATTGGTGCATTGGTGAGTGACAGTTTCAACATCACTCTAGACCTCTGGGATGAAGATGTTGATGCATTTCGCGACGACAACGTCGTTTAGGGGATAATCCAATAGGAACCAATCGATGAGCTGAACGCCTTCTACCAGACCACTATTTGGTGGGTCGATAGTAAATAGGATTGGGTAACAGTACACTATCTAGGTAGAACGTATTAAGCGTCGCCGTGTGGGCTTTGATTAGAGTCCATTTAATGAATGGGAACGGAGAAAGCCTAGCCGATACCTATGGTGCTATTATTGCTCGCAACAGCCATCGAAACATCAACCTTTCTAATAAGATCTCTGATGACCATGTCGATGCACGTCCACATGCTGCGACCCTCCTGGAGCAAACGTCGTCGCCAGGCCGCTGAGCCAGCAGCTTGAAATCGATACTTCCGTTTATGGTCACGATAGCGACTATTCCCCTAATGGCGAGGTTGCTAGATCGAATATTGACGTCCTGAGATCGTCTAGCTAGTCTATCCACCAGGCTTATGACGAAACTAGTGCAAAGATCTCCTGGTGCTTGTGGAATGCTGCCGGTATGGGATAAATAAATCCAAAGATGGCTTCAAGGATGTCTATGTAGATGTAGAACTCGGAAGGCCGTAGTTCTAGAAACCCAAGTCAATGCACAAGCGTAGAAGACGCGTGAAGACGTAGCGAACATAGGGTTCCTATGCTATTAGGCTTAAGCCTGGACCATTTAGTGCCTGGTCACAATAGGAACGCGGGTGACAAAATGTCTCCAGTAAGAATCAAACCTCTGCTCGTAGAATAGAGCAAGACGTCGCCTCAAGGGCAGGAATCTCATCGGACCATCGCGTGAATAGTATTCAACGACGGGGGGTTTCAATCTCGCTTCATTGTCCACACTTGCGCGCCGTTTGAAAAATCGGGACGGCAAGCTCTAGCATAATTTGAAGCTGGGTCGGTTCCTCCCTTCGTTTCCCTCTATCTCTTAGTTTGGAGGCCCAGGGATCAAGCTATAGTAAACGACAGGGCCCGTTAGGAACAGTAACGAGGAACTCAATGGGCCAAGTGTTGTCGAGACGACACTACATATTGAGAAAGATAGTATCGGTAAATAAGGTGTGGATGGTGGCTATCATAATAGGGACAATGATAACACATGCATGTACAAACCTCTCGTCCTCACTAACTGCAAGGCAGTATCAGTATACTAAGGCCTTTGCATGAGGATAGGTCCTTCTGTTTGGTAGCAAAACGGGATTGAATAAATAGATGGATGAGTGGAAGCTGAAGAATCGGGGGAGAGTAAATTTTCATATTTGAGGTATATAAAGCACCCACTTGCCGCTAGTCTGCAGCTGGCAGACAGCTGGCAACAATAATCAAAACTGCCTATAGTCCCGTCTCTGCGACACTGAGCCACCCCAACCCCTAGTATTGAGACGACCAAGGACGTCGCGCGCAAACCGTGCAGGTTTTTTTTTTTTTTTTTTTTTTTTTTTTTTTTTTTTTTTTTTTTTTTTTTAAAATTCCGCTTCTAAATTTGCTTGGGCCGGTGAGCAGCGCTAGATCAAGACGTTATTGCAAATCCAACGTAACAACCTAAGGCATTTGGCACATAACGTCTGTCTATACTGCTATTCTTTGAGTCGAGAGCGTTCTACTCTGCGCGTGTGTCTAACTCTTCCTATGATGAAGAGAAATGAAGCCTAATCTATTCATCTCGGTTGGGGACTTTTGGCACGAGCCACCAAGCAATCCCTCCCACCACAAATAGCGCGAGCACGATGGGCTGCAATACCGCTACACCAGCACTCGTGGCAATGAGACCCGTGATCGATGGGAATATAGCACCACCAGCTTGGGCGAGTACGAAGATGAAACCTGTTGTCATTTAATATGAAAGTATGCCTCATGTGTCGGCCTTGCTCTTACCTAGAGCCGCGGGTTGCGATTCACGGGGGAATAGCTTAGATGCGACAGACATGCCCTAATCCTCGTATTAGCACACTAGATATTCACGTTTCACTTAGTGTGCAAAGACTCACGGTAGCGAAAAATGGTCCGGAGAAGAAGCCGATGAAGCTTAGTGCAATTGCACTGCCAACGATACTGGGCTGCAACCAGAAGACGAGCTGGAGGGCCGCGCAGACGGCGCTGTATACCAATATCATCCTCTGTTCACCAAACCGAAATGTGGGCTCAGGGAGAAGCAGTCTTCCAGCTAATAGCCCGCCATAAAACCCTGTGGGAATATAGCCAACACTAGATAGCTTGCCCCCTCGAACAGTCGTCAAAAACTCGACCACCCAACCGCCGGCTGTAAAGGTCGCTCCTAGCTCGAAAAAGTAGAACATGCTAAGAAGCCATAGCGTCTTCGACTTGAGAAGTTTGACCATGGCGACTAATGCGAGTCGGCTGCGTTTCTGACCACGAGATTCGCCCTTGGCGTGTAGCCTCCTGTAAAGCGTGTCTCGAAATGCTACCATCACTCCGGCGACATTGAGTACACTGACTCCAATGAGCACGAAGTATACCCGCTTCCAGCCATCAATCGCCAATGAGTTGGGACTATTGGCAATGGCGGTAGCGATGAGAGGGCCGATGAAAGTGCCAAGAGCATAGCACGCGTGAATGAAGCTTAACCATCGATGGGGCACATTGTTCAGATTGCTAACAAAGGTATTCGAGTGAGCGTCTTGGTAAGCCATTCCAAGAGACTGGAAGAGAAACGAAACGCAGAATACAGCGAGCGGACTCCATGGGCGTAATGCTTGCGCGATTAGCTGGAGGACCGCGCCAATCAATAGTAGTTGACCAAGAGTCAGCTGTGCTGTTAAGATGGGGTTCGTAGCGGCGGCGAGAAGCCAACCCGCAAATGTTGTCGCGTAACTATCAAGTCAGCTAGCTGGTTCTGATTTCGAATGCAGGACGGCCACTGTGACCACCTACATAATAGCAATCTCTCCAGTCCCAATATGAAAGCTACTCAAGATATATGGGATCAAGGGTCCCACTGTGACGTTTAAGTTAGAATTAGCCTTCGCGGACCGAGCATAATAAGACAGATAGGTTACACTAGACATTACTTACAAGTACCGTCACTCACACCGGCACAGAAGAATGAGTATCCTGCGACGATCAATTTAAGGAATGGCGTGGATGGTTCACGATCAACGGCGTGTCTTTCAGATACTTGTTGCTCTACGGGTGGTGATTCAGGGTCTTTAACATTTGATTCACGATTGAGCTCAGTCAATGCGTATGCGTATGACTGAGCCTCATCTGCTAAGGCGGTCTGGGTAGTCGACATTGTAAGCTGTAATACTAGGCCTCAGGAGTAGTATCGAATTTGAACCTCTGCCGCCGGCCCTTAGACCTCCCAGTGTCTACTCCTTTTGAGAGACATTTTCCTTGTTTAAATATACAAGTTAGGAACTATTGCCATTATAGATCTGTCGGCAAAAGCTCGGTTAAGGAATAGGTAGTGGCAGTAAGTATCGAATGATAGGTAGTACATACACATACACGCGCTCGCTCATTGCGGGTTCGGCCCGTCTTCCCCGATGAATTTTGGTGCGGAGACCCCGGATGTGGAGGTGGTGCCCGGAGTACGGGTATGTTTGTCGGGTATGGTGGGAAGAAGCAGAGCTGCATGCATTCCCAAGGTACGGGAAGGCATCACATAATACTTGCGGAAGCCAAACCGTTCCAAATGTGCCTATGATCAATCAGGTCTACTTGAGATATCACCTCGAAACAGTCTTAAAGAAATATGTCTGCCTGATTAAAATGGGAGAGCGTTGAGGTAGGATGGTATTACGTATCTACGTATGTTGAAGATAAATACCTAATACTCCGTACCAACACCTTTCCCCAAAAGTAGATCACTTAGTGTCTAGGGACAGCCGCAATAGTAGACATACGAGTCCAATTATAAATGTTGGCTATCTAGGTGTTCTTTTTTTCCCCCTCTCTTTTGTTGTCTGCTCAATATCCGTTATCTCTGCTATATAACTGTCGTACCTAGCAGACATAGAGTGTCCTTTCTCTTATTGTCTTATTCATCCTGAACCTCCTCCGATTTCTACGTACCTGAAAGTGGAGTTTGATGGTAGGGTCGAAGAGTACATTGATACGGAGTACCTTATCTAGGTACTGTTAAGAGGTATGCATGCTGTAGGTCTAGGCAGGTCCGTACAGGTGGTACCTAGGTATCTATCGATAAGACGGGCGATGGTCGAGTTCCCTATGCGTAAGAGATACCAACCTATCTAGGGAACCACCAGCGACATCGAGTAAGGCGGATTTGCGTAACTCGGCGATCAGCCTACTAACTTCTATAGCTCACCCGTACTCACCCATACTCACCCATATTCTCACATTACTACTACATTCGCATTCGATATTGTCTAGAACAAATCCGACAGCCCATACATAAATTGATTCTTCTTTCAACCCGCCGACAGTCCCAGTCCCCCGTCGAGTGCCCCGCAGCATTTGGGCAGACTCGACACGCGCTGGCTCAGCGATCTGCACATGCTTCTGCTCCTGTTCCTGTAGACATGGATTGATTGATTGACCTTGCCGCCATGGGTGCCAGTGACTCTAAGCTCGTCTTCAAGAAGGGCATCTTCCGGCTGTCCGAGGAGCGACATATACCCGCTGATGATCCCTATTGGACTTCTGTCAGTTCCCTCGTCGTCTTCGTCCTACCCGCCAGCTAAGCGACATGCTATCATACCTATGCTCCTTGCTAATAATCCCGTAGTTCTGGGAGCTGCCGGAGTCTTCCGAAGATGTGTTCAGCCTCTTTTCGCCTGCGGATATACGGCGGACACGAGACCGAGCCATAGAAAACCTAGAGACGCTTATCTTAGCCGTTACCTCGCGCCTATTCATACTGCGCCACCACCCTTCCTTCCCCGATGCCGAATTCGCGCCTGAAAGGGACGCCCTGAACTGTATTCGCGTCCTCACCCGTATCTTGCCGTACATATACGAAGCCGACAACCTACAAGCTTGGGAGGACAAGTTCTTCTGGGGTACGAGGAGGAAACGAACGAGACGATCGGCTATCGCGAACGAAGTGCTCTTTGATGAGGCTCAGGAGGACAAACAGGACGTGAAGCCCCCCGCCGACGAGTTCGAAGATGCGAAACCCCTTGCCGAGGAACTTATAGACACTCTGATCGACCTGCTGTTCTTCTCGGACCTGACAGTCCAGAGACAGGCTAATGGCAAGCCGAAAGTTACCTATGCCATCTGGCAGAGCGGAGTGGGTTGTAATACCGCTGTGCCGACCACAAAGGAGTATGAGAGCAATCGGTGCGAGATATTGCGATTGGTCATGACACTAGCAAGCCAGAGCATGTACATGTCGCCAAACCTGCTCCCAACCAAGGGCACCAAGGCGTTGACTTATATATGCACCTGTCCTGATAAGCAAGTTGTTCTCTCGGTATTATGTTCACTACTGAACACAGTAAGTTAGATCGGTCTAGAGTCGATTCGAGTCGAAAATCGAGTACACTGTCTCTAACCTTCGCAGACCCTGAAGTATAACCCGGCCAGTTGGCGGGTTCCTATCAACACGCTCGTCTTTAAGGATCCCAAAGAGGTTCTCGTCACCTATACTCTCCAGTTCCTCCTAGTTATTTTGCTTTATCCGGTGCCTGAATCCCCCACCGGCTCCACGCCGAAGAACTATTATCGTCATTTTCTCGGCCGTCTACATCGACCCCAAGACTTCCAATTCATTTTAGATGGCATGACGCGGATCCTCAACCAGCCAATACAATCAAACACATCATATCTCCCTGGCACACAAGCTACCGCCAGGTTTTCTCCTGAAATGATTATGCTGTTCTGGGAAGTTACGCAGTGCAATAAGCGCTTCAGATCATATATGATCGACACACAGCGTGCCCATGATTTCGTCATCCTGATTCTCTTCTACGCCACCGAGTATAAGCTAGATGCCTCAAAACAAGGTGTAGTGAGGATGTGTGCTTTCCTACTACAAACATTGAGTGTCGAGAAAAACTTTGGTATCAATCTGAACAAGAGTTTCGGAGCACAGGATACCCTCCCAACAGTCATCAGAATTCCTAACTTCAAAGGAACTTATGGTGACTTTCTCATCCAGGTAAGTAGCTGGACAAACTCTACGCCGAATGCAGCCACTGATTAGTATTCTCAGTCTATATACAACCTCATTACTAGAAGTCAAGGCAAACTCTCCGCCATATACCCAGCGCTATTAGCTGTGGTCAACAATGTTGCCGCTTATCTGGAAGGCATCAGCAGCACAACGTGCCTAAAACTCATACAGCTGTTCAATTCGATGTCCTCGCCATCGTTTCTTTTAGCCAATGACAGCAACCATGTTTTATTAAGTTCCTTATTGGAGTCTATGAACGCCATAATAGAACATCAATACCAGAGTAAGCGACCCATGAACAGCATGGCATATACTTCCACTAACAGTTTCAGAAAATACAAACCTCGTTTACCTAATTCTAAAGAATAGGAAGCGTTTTGAAGCCCTGAGAAGCTTTACCCTAGAGACCGGTCAAGAAGAACTCGAACGACGGAATCGGTTAAGAAAGGAAAACGGACAACCGATTGATCCGTTTGATATAAGCTCTAGACGCAGTTCTGTTGAGAGCTTACGTAGCCCCTCTACAGCCACACCAAAAGTCCCATCATTAAGCAATGTACCGGAGGAAGATGGCACATTCGCGATCGGGGATGATGAGGATGATAGTGACGAGGAGGATGAGCGTCCAACACCAGCTCAATCGAGCTCCAGCGGAAATCCCTCTCGTGCCTCATCCGTTGCAGATGTTGAGGACGCTGTTCCAGCTCAGGTGAAGGGAATGTCCGAAAAGGCTCGGGGCAAGATGCCCGCTGGAATTCCGGCCTTCTCTAGACAGAACAGTACAACTAGTTTGGGAAGCTATTCTGCCGCCGGCCAATCCACCTCAGGCACATTCGAGCCATCTGCAGACTGGATTGAGAGCTGGCTGCCAGAGCTCCCGTTGCATACGATTCTGACTGTCATACAGCAGTTGACTGCCCTCATTGACGGCCAGGGGCTCAGTGCTGACTCTCCATCATCCGCCATTCTCAAAATCATCAGTGAGGCTGACTTGGTTGCTATCGAGCCATCGGCAGTCCGAGTTCAGTCCTTCGAATGGTCTCCCCTGGCCCTCGGCTGGTATGAGTCCTTGATATGGAGCTTCGTCTTTGCTAGTGAGATGCAGGTCGCCAAGGGCATGGTTGGTATATGGAACGGCACAGGCATCAAGCTGTTCAGGGTCCAAGAGACAGCAGCGGCAGGCCCAACTCTAACATCACCGCGCGGGGCCGTCGATGCTGTCGGCAGTAACATTGTGTCAAGGATCGGATCAATTAACCTTCGTGGCGCGGCTCCCACAAGTCCCGCCTCGCCGGGTCTCCCGCCGCAGCGACCTCCCCTCGCCTAGAATATCTTGGATTAGAAGACCTAGGTATTTCGGAATAAGTTACGGTTTTTTATTGTTTGAAGAGGCAATGAGGGTTTGATGAGGGATTATCGTTGTGGAAAGGGGTTTGAAATATTCGTTATTCAGGGAGCCTTGAGTCATGCCATGCATCGGTGTAGTTTGGAGTGCTTTGAAATTGTTTTGAAACCCACGCGTATTTGCAAGAAATACCTATTAGCTCTCAATGATTATTACTGCTACCGTCATCATATCTTCCGCCATTAGGTGATTACTTACATCACTTGAATACCTAAAGTCAAAAGGCAATGCATAGCCACCCCTGTTAGAGGGCCACAACAGCGATTAGGTTTGGCACCCGACAAGTAAAAGAAGACGGTGAATGTACATTAGTATTTACGTTCTTAGTGATTCATTCAATTCAGATGAGGACTATCTAGGTCCTACATCCGCGTTTAGAAAACAGCATAGCGTATCATGGACAGCTTATTCATACAATAGCCCTCTTTTCTGCGAAGCGCTTTCCACCTATGCCAAATCTGCTATGCCACGCTTTCTTTGCAAGGGGGGTGGGATGGGATGGGATGGGATGGGATGGGATGGGATGGATATCTTAGCTCGTGTGCCTATGCTAACGCCCGAAAATGCAACTTTGGGAATAAAAAGAACAACGCGTATATGGAACAAGCACCACAACACCCGACCAGACCAACCCAGACCAAGGCAGGCAGGCAGCGAACCTGTGTGTCCGTCCCCACCCGAATATGTACCGCACGTATGTAATTAATCAAGGTTCTCTACAAATATCATCACAACAACACGGTAGCCGTGCCCATCTGCAGGCTGACCTCCCACTTGAGGCTCCCGCCGCGGCCGTAGCCCTCGCCGAGCCTGTTCTGTATGAGGTTCGCGATGCGGAGGCGCAGGCGGCTGAGGGTGGCGTCGTCGCAGCCGCGGGCGACGCTGACCTTGAGGTTGGCCATGCAGAGGCCGTAGTGGACCTGCCAGAACTGGGCCTCCTCGACGCGCTCGATGCTCGGCTCCGTCTCGATCTCGCGCAGGACGTCCGAGACGCCGAACTCCCTGTACTTGCCTGAACTGGCGGCGCCCGAGCGACCCCCGTAGCTCATGAGCAGCATGAGGCCTTGCGCGACGGCCAACCGCGCGCCGAGACCGAACATGGCGATAGCGACCAAGCCACAGATTACGCTATCGAGCATGATGTGCAGGTGGATGGAGAAGAGCGGGAGCATCACTAGAAGAGCAGACACGGAGAGGGTGAGGAAGTGGAAGGGGTTGGAGAGGATGCTAGGTAGGCTGGCCAGGTAGCTTACGCGCATGGCCCGGCTGATTCTGGCGTGGTTTCGAAGGCCGAAAGCGCTGGTCAAGGTCGCGGCTATAGCAGCCAGACTAACGAAGTCAATGCTGCCCATGGCGACCCTCGGTTCGTCGTGCTCGTGCGCATGCGCATGCCCTCCGTGGGAGTCGTGGCCGCCGTGGCCTTCGAGGACATGCTTCACGTTGTGGCTCACAAGGTCAAAGCCGCCGAAAATGAGAAAGATGCTCATGGCGAAACCGGCTAGCACCTCGGCGCGTTCTAGGCCGAAAGGATAGCGGATGCTACTGCGCTTCCAGACCTCGAAGTTGCCGAGGACTTCGACTGCGACGCAAATCAAGGCGGATCCCACGTCGAAAAAGACCAGGTGCGAGAGGGCCGTCATGGTGAGCGAGCCGTGGGCAGACATAAACAGCCAGATGGCAACGAGAGCATGGCAGATACACCAATGTAGACGGTGCCGTTGGTCTTTGGACATAGACTTCCAGGTCTCATTGAGAGTAGGCACAGGCAGATCGCGCGGCAGAGCAAGGGGTGGCCGGGGCGGTGGCTCTTGGAAGATCTGGTGTTGCGCGCTTATACTCGAGTGCTTGTACTTGTGACCGCGCCGCTGGCCGACATTGGGCTTGACGGGGGAGGTGGATATGACCTGGGTCTGGAAGTTGAAGGGATTCGGGGCATTCGATTTTGGGATGTCAATTGGCGCGGTATTCTCGTTGGAGAAGTCGTCATCCATGTCCATGTTGGACGCCATGCTTGAGATACCTGGGACGAGAAGGCTATTGCGATCTTGAAAAGTCGGGACGACGGGCGAGAGACGCTTCGGGTCGTAGAAGGGGGAATGGAAGTGGCCGTTGTCTTTGTCCTTGTCCTTGTCGCCCGCAGAGACCGCTGGGGCGGCGGTTAGAGCCGACTGGGAGATGTTCCGGCGGAAGGCAAAGCGAATGTAATTGTCGCGGCCGTGGTTGTCGTCGAGGAGTTCGTCGGGTGTCTCAATGGCGGGGATGATGGAAATAGGAGGTGGAACTGCGCTGTTGTTTATTGGAGCCATAGGCATAGGACAAGCACAGTAAGTATCTAATCTACCGTCCTTTGCTCATAATACCTACACGTACACACGACACGACAGACACTAAGCGGCGAGGTCTTGGGTCTTGGGTCTTGGCGCTTATTCCACGCCCCGATTTAGAACGTATAGGTACTGACTGTACTGTACTGTAGACTGACTACCTAGGTAGGTAGGTAATAGATAAGAGGGGAACAAACAAGGCTCCAAGAAAAAAAAACAATAAACCACCAGCAGCCAAGATGTCCCTCAGTTGCGAACAAAACAGGCGATCGGCTTCATGACGTTTCCATGAACCAGAAGTCAAAGGGGATTTGTGAAACCAAGCGGGAGATATGTGTCTCTGTCTCAGTCAGGCCAGACGCAAGTCAGATGGTGATGCTACTGTAGGGCGGGGGTTAGATAGATGTAGGAGTAGGTATGTAGATGGGTATCAATGTTAGGTAGATTGTTTACTTGCTTATCTACTGGAGGCATAAGATACCTAGAGTGATAAATAAATCAAATTGACTTTCACTTTAATCCAATAGGGCCAATCATGACTCGTTGGTACCTTACTGCAGCTTTGCTATGCCTGCGGCTGCTTCCTATTTAACAGATGACAGTTGCACGAGATCAGGCCAACAGAATGCCTGTACTGCTGTACCTACCTAACCAACAGCGGCTGCAGGGGAAACCCCAGTGGTTAAAGTGGGCAGGGGGCTCCCTCTAAGTACTTATACATAGGTACCTACATAATCGTTTGGTGTTGATCATCACGTCAGGTCGTCACTCGCGACAGCCCCCAACATCGAGAACTCTAAATATGCATTATCTATCCCCCGACAGAACCAGGAGTCTCCTTATCTAGTTCAATTCTCTGCATGATAACAATTCAAATTCGCGATTGTATCCCAACAACTAAAAAAGAAAAAAAGAAGAAAGGAGAAAGAAAATACACACAGAGGCAGACAGACAGACAGACAACAGACAGACACATGCGAATGAAGTCCGACTCCTAATCTCGGCCTATCGCATTGCCATGATGGGAATCATCGCAGCACCTAGCACTGATGGTACTTCAGATCTACAAAATATAACGTGCATATGACAATGACAATGGAGAAGGCCCCTCCCCCTCAAGGTGACAGCTCACATCAGCCACCGGACACGAATGCTAGCGGTCGTAAGAGAAGCGGCTCCGGCGGCAGCATTCTATCCAAGCTCCCCTTCCTACGTACCTCGGAGAGCAAATCGAGCCTAGACGACTCACGACATCAGCAGCATTCCTCCTCTACCGCTAGTAGCCCGGCCAGTCCCGAAAGTGCCTTCGAAAGACCATCGCGCGCCCTGGCCGCCGCCATCTCGCAGCAGAAGACCCGAAGACGAAGAGGCTCTCTACGGAAAGTCGCCCTGCTGGGTCGTGGCGCGGCGCGCGAGAAGCGCGAGCTGAAGTCGCAACAGCAGCAGTTACCGCAACCGCAACACCAACCACAACTACAACCGCAATCCCTCGCCCCCCCTCCCCCCCTCTCCCTAGACACATCGCAGATCCTCCAACAACAGAACTCGGTGCCCCCGCCGATACATCAAAAGTACACTAGCCCCGATCCGATCAATAGTAATAGCAATGGCGGTCCTGTAATCGGCCTGGGTCTGTCGGATGCCACGCCGCGCCCGTCTATGGAGGGCTTTGCTTCGAGGGGCGTGACCGCCATGCCCGTCCTCAATTACGACCTCCAAGCGACGAGCCCCACCATTTCCTACACATCAACCACAGATGAGGAGGACGGGCTTTCCATGACACTGCCAGTGCCCTCACTTCCTCAGCCCGACCAAGCTGCCTTCTCATCCGGGTCCGAGTCGTATTTCCGCGCTTCGTCCCACCGCGCGCAGTCTCCCGCGCACTCGATACAGCGCCGACGATCCACGACGAAGCAGCAATACGCCAAATCACCTTTATCGTTACAAGGCCTAGCCACAGGAAGCCCGGCTTTGGCCAACATAGATAGCGGTTACCACGACTATAGCGAGACAGAGTGGTGGGGGTGGGTTGTCCTGATCGTGACGTGGTTTGTATTCATCCTCGGTATGGGCTCTTGTCTGAACATCTGGAGCTGGGCTTGGGATGTCGGCTCAACCCCCTACGCACCCCCGGAGCTCGAAGACGATCCTACCCTCCCCATCGTAGGGTATTATCCTGCCTTGATGATACTCACGTCTATCATGGCATGGGTTTGGGTAATCGTTGCATGGGTTGGCATGAAATACTTTAGGCACGCCAAGATTAGTGGTGACTAGGGCACTTTCTATATAAAGAAAATAAAGAAAATATTAATAATAATCTATCTTTCGTGGGGATTCTATTGCCGTTACAGCGTGGTTAGATAATTGTTTGTGACTAGGAGATCCGGAAAGAGGCAGGATCTATGAGCATTATCTTTCTACTCAATTGCTTATCGTAGTTGCTAGTATCCTTTAAGAGACAGAAGAACTTAAGGAAGGGGAAGCAGTATGGGCCTACAGACAAGTGACCTCAAGAAGATATGGTCCAGCGAGGGCTATGGATTAACAATAGAGAGGACTACAGCTAGTATAGCGTAAAGGAGAAATTTACTAGATTTAGACAAACTATAGATAGTTTGTGCCTAGGTCTGAAGAAAGGGAGGAAAGACAAGAAGAGCAAGATGATATTGATTACGGCCTCGTCGTAGTTTAATTTATTCCACACAATACCTTAGAACTCATAGATAGCAGCAGCAACCGGGTTAGCCTAAGGTTATGATAAGATTAAAATGAATAAGATAGACGACGAGTCAACACCGTCTTATGCCACCCTACAGAACGAGTAGGTAGTTTAAAGACTTACTGAAATTCCCTGGCAACTCAACCGGTCGACTCAACTATATCGAAATTACCTATTTACACGTCTTGTATATGGTGACGGCAAGGAGAGAGGGTGTGGTAGTATAATCAATGATAAAGAGTGAGCTCCTATAGATTTCTTTTATTTCAATAGCCTCTTAGAACGGGACATCCTGTCTCGCCCTCTATCTTCTAGAGATAGGACAACCCCTAGCAGATATGCGATTTAGTCCGTCAGAATTGCTATGGTCGACCTAAGTTTGAGAATAATGCTCTAGGATTACTACGCTCATAGGCCGACGTGATATTCGATGTAACTTATGGGCTTGTGAGCCAATGCTGCCCGCAAAGATTAGTCTAATCTTTTCTGCTCGGATCTCGAGTCTCCCACTGCGCAACTTAGCATAGAGATAAGGCTCTCTAGAGGCAACTATACTATTATACACGTGATAGCCGAACCACGTGAATGAAATCTACCTATATTCGTATTATAGGTTCGAACATAGTCTCAAGCTTCGAGGTTACCATTTATGTACTTGAAGGTTTTTAGATCGTAACTGTCCCTGAACTCCCTAACTAGGATACAGATACAAGACAACTGTCGGTGCCCTGGCCCTCCCTGCGCGTTACTACTAAATGTGACCAGAACTCACATGAAGCGATGAAAGACAAGAATGCTACGAGGAATGTCATGGGCTCCCATGATGTTCAAATAGTAGGCCTCCAGGGTGTCTTTATCGACGAGAAAGAGTATATAAGTCATGAAGCTCCCCTAATTAGCTGAGAAGGACTTGGTATTTTGAGCTGTGACCTCCATGCTGTGATATAGTAGCAACCTAATGTCAACCTATCTTCACTCTGCGGCCAAACCTCTTGACATGTGAATAGATGCTGTCGATCTTGATATTAAGGGGCTACTTTGACGAAGGAGCTATCTTCGAATGTCGACCTCTTCACGGATATTTTAAAGTTTTAAGATATATTTTTTATGACTATACCATCGTCCCTCGTATTAGCCTTACCCGCGTATTTATTAACGCATATGACGTTCCTCTCCCCTAGTCCTAGAGATAAAGCGAGAATCCTAGCAGCTGAGCCTCTATTTCCACCACTGCAACATACATGAATGTAATTTCTTATTTTGATTCTTAAGTCCAGTAAAATTGTAGCTCGTCGACTTCATCACTATCATCATATCGCCTTAAACTATATCTGGGGACAGGCATAAGGCCACGTATTCTTCTTTCATCAACTTCGTAAAGTAGAGAGATTGAATACAAAATTGCAGTGACTAGCCTAATAGTGACTAATAGATAGGTCGAATACCGAGGAACGGGGAGATATAGACATCTTAGTATACAAGCCCCTGACGGCCACCACGTAAATTGTTTGAATCTCCTACATATGGGTTCGCCTGTTGCCGACTAAATCGAAAATTGATTCTCTAGTCAGCCTACAGCCTTCTCTTTGTATTCGTGATGTTCGTAGACAAACTTATCACATACGCTAGTGGTTTGCACGGTCACTTAGTCTAGGACTCTAGGTAGTTATTGACCATGTACACACAGACTGAGATTGGCGACCATCTGGCAAACAGCTACGATTCCCGCTAGGATGTGTTGGGATGATTTGTATATATACGGGATCGGTTTTTAGAGTCTTTCGCTTCCGAGACCAGCTACGTTTCATCCATCTCATTCCTGAGTAAGCACGGCTGGATTACGCAAGACGAAAACCTAGTTTGCTCTACGCAGATGGTACCTACGCTACGGCGATCATGGATGCATTCTCTTAACTACATAACTATATACTTATCTACGTATATCTCATAGAGAGAGTGCTTACCTAGCTTCAGTGTTCCATGGCCCGGTAAGGTAGGTAATTGGTAGTAGGTGTGCTGTTTGATGATGCCCGGAGTACCGACATGGTATCAGTTTTGGTTTCCGGTACCTAGATATTCCTTGGCTGGCTTGGAACAGGTGGAATACTAATGTAGCCTAGGCTGGCTGGGTAGACCGGGGTTCTTTCGATCAAGCGAAGCTGTCAAGTGTTTCGATGTCCAATCCCCCTAGTTTTGAATTTTTGGCGATGAAGACGATCCCACTATCAAACACGGGACGCCAATAGGCAATTCTGTGCCATGCGTCATTCTCCCTGGACTTTATGTGGCGCGTCGGGAAGCGATCCGTGCGACGCCTCTCCCGTCATGCCGGGGAGCTCATGTACCTTTATCCAAGCCACAGAAAGTCAATACCATGGTAACATATCTCCGACCCTGCTTGTGATGTAGGTAGGTAGGTAGATAAGTACATGTATTAGATACCTACTATCCTGATGATTAACAGGTTAACAGGTTCCCTAGAGCCCTGGGTACAAAATTTAGACAAGCATAAATTAATTCTATACGTTTCTTTTTACTTTTTTTTTCTTTTTTTTTTTTTGGGTTTAAAAAAAAGATAGCATCGTTAAGCAAGCAAGCTAGCCAGAAGCACGGGTGTAAATTTGCATGTATGTAAGTAAGCGCTTGCGCCTGGCAAGGGGGCGGCAAGGAACACCAATCACACATATTGTCCCGCGCATACCGATTTCTTATTAAAGATCATAGACGCACGCACGTACACACACTCACGCACATGTGCTAAGATGTGGCTTTCGATAATATGCACGATTTAGTGTTAAAGGGATTGCCCGATGCTACATTAGCTATCACCGAAGATGAATGATGGGTGTCTTATATGAGATAATTTCATGCCCGTCTGACTGGATCTTTGGATACATAAGACTGGGACATGACCAAAGAACATGCAGATGCAGATGCAATCTCACTTTTATAAATATATACCGGGTATGATTTGCGTTGAGTTGAGTTCAAACCTGGTAGACAAGTCTCTACGAGGGGCCTGATAACCTGACCAGTACCCCCCTCCCCCCATATTCTGGCGGGGCTTGACACAGCCAATTAAAACTACAGGAATAGCCCCACCCGACCAGTACTAGTATGTTTTTAATTTTTTATAAAATATAAAGAATTAATTATTAATCGATTATTATTTAATTATTTTTTTTAAAAATAATTAAAAAATAATAATAATAAATAAAATAATTATAAAAAATAATAAAATATTAATATTATAATTAAATAATATAAAAATAAAAATAAAAATAAATATATATAAATAATAAATTATTAATTAAATATTAATTAATTAATAATCGATTAATAATTAATTTTTTATATTTTTAAAAATTTAATTTTAAAAAATTAAATTTTATATTATTTTATTATAATATATATATAGAAATTTATTTATTTATTTATTTTTAATTATTTAATTTTTATTAAATTATTTTTTTAAAAAAAAAACTTTATAAATTTTTTAAAAAAATAATTAAATAATAATTAAATAATAATTAAATATTAATCAATTATTAATCATTTTATTTTTTTAATTTTAAATTTAAATTACCTAACCAATACTAGTATTTTAGCGCTGCCGATCGGGCCCACTTATACTTCCCGATTTAGGTGGTGGTAGGTTGATCAACCCCCCCCACTGGTCACCTTATGTGTGTACTCGTCTCTACCGGCAAAAGCAAGGCATCAGACGGCTCAAGCCCCTCAACTCACGCTCTCTTTCTTACAACGGGCGTAGGGACCAAAGGTAAGTTCATGAGCTAACGACCCACATGACGATCTACGTAGATGTCTACTCAGGTAGGTACCTACGCACATGTAATCAATCCCATGGGCAAGGAAGGTTTCTGGTGCGTTTCAGATCTTCTTGAGCACAGCAACGTGTTGAGCAGCTAAGAATGGGGAAATTTGGGGGGAAAGGGCAGAAATGCGCCAGGGACCCAAGCCAAGCTATATAGCTAGGGTACCTAACCTGGATCTGGGCTGATGAGCTAGGTACTTAAGGTAAGTAAGTAAAGTACTCGTCTGGACTACAGAGTAGGTATGTATAGTAGCTAGGTGAGTAGATACCTAGGTAGGTATGCATAGCATAGCGCAGACAGCAGAGGTATGTAGCATATCCACGCCTCTCATGGGACAACAGGTCACGTGAAGCAGAGTTTCTGCGCCCTCTATATATAATATAGGTATCGGTGTTAGTCTTGGTGTGAAGCTGTGAAGCCGTGAAGCCCATCTGGCGGACTTGTGTGAAGATATTGGATACCTAGATAGAACTACAAAGCATGTAGACAATAACACGTGGGTGTCATGTATATACCGACTACTAGTCGTTTATTGCTAAATCGCTTATCCTACGAGGACGCGAGAGTTCCCGATACCCTACTACGTATACATAACATACTGTCCTGCCCAATCCGAAGTCTGCAGATCTCCGCTCTGGGTAGGTCTCTGGTGGCCAATTATTTCTGGGCTGCATATACCAATGACAGGGAAAGCTGCAGGAGGGGAAGAGCAAGAAAGTCGGATGGATGTTGGAACTGTTGAGGTGACCTGGATGGCTATTAGGTAGACGAGCCGGATAGAATAAGTACGTAGTACGCATAGACACAGTCCCTTAGGCTTTAGGTGACGAACTACCCTAAAGTAGGTAGAGGTTATGAACCGGCAAGGTACCTATCTATGTAGGTTCTAGGTATGTAGGTAGTGTGTAAGTGTAAGTGTAAGTGTAAGTGTAAGTCTGTGTCTCTCTGTCTTTCGCTCTGTGGACCATCGATGGAACAATAAACAACCCCATCCCTCATGGGTAGCAAGTATAGTAGAAGCTGGGGCGAGGTTGAAGTGCCGACTTTTAGTCCAGTTGCGCGATCTTTAATCGGCAATGTATGTAGGTATACGTTCAAACCCAATGGGCAACCACTTGATGTATGTATGTAAAAGAGTGGGTTCTAGAGTGGGTTCTAGAGTGGGTTCTCCAGCAACAACACCAGCCCATACTTTTGTGGTTTGTCGACCATCTCCTCTCTGAGACTTGCCTAGTGGTGCCAACGAGGCGGAACCGCCAGTTTGAGAACACGACAGGAACCACCTAGCTGCATTAGGCAATGCAGTCACACTGAGAAGATCCAAGGTCGTTCGTGCTTCACGGTCTATGACTCGCAAGGGAGATTGGCTGTCGAAAATATGCATGTTGCACAGGTCTGACTAGAGGCATATTTTTGTTTGACTCAGGTCGCATACAGAATAAATCGGTCGTGTACTCCGTAGTACTACTGTCTGTTCCAAACCGGGTCCCCTAAGATAGATTTCCCTAAGATAGATAGATTTCGGCTTGCACCGCAGCGGAGAAGAACGCCGGCGGATCTAACGGTCGGGGGTACTTGTACAGGGCGCGATAGGTCCCTTGGCTACCTTGAGTAACTATTTACCTTGGTAAATTTACTTACTTCTACACCATCGTAGGATAATTATCTATCTTATTATGTATGTAGTGAGCTAGGAGTAGATGATATCAATGCAGTAAATGTTCATAAAGCGAATAGACTACCTATTTAGGTAGGCCGAAAAAACAATCATTGGTACTTACAAGAAAATGTGTGTGAGAAAAGAGAGGGACAGGTACTACCTAGGTAGATATAAGGTGTGTATGCTGTATAAACTAACTGACTGGCCCACTCGGCTACCAGGTTGAGCTCATTGCCACATCGTCATTCGCCCCTCGCTCTCTCTACCTACCCAAACGAACAGTAAGTCCATTATAAACGGGTCACTAGACCTATCAGAAATACGCTAAGGTCTAGAGTCGTCTCGATTTCTCTCTGACAAAGTTATCAGATCAACCATCGCTACCTAAAATTTCTCATATTCTCTTATAATTAGAATAAGCGATGGCGACCTGACTAAGTACTTTAGGTGGTTGGAGAGAAGACCCTAGGCTTATATTTCTCGGTGGGCGGGAGGTGTGTGACTGGGTGGTTGGAGTCCAATAGGTCGCATTTGATTTGTAAGGGGGCTAAGGGAGAAGATGCTTAACATGCTTAATAGACCAATGTTGCAAGACTGATGTTCGGTGGAGAAAGTTATTTTACTTTGTTGGGTGTTTTATGATTTATTTCAAGCATAACTCTTCTACTGTGCAACAGTTGATAATGGTAACGAGACCGGGGAAAACATACTATACATTTTATCGAAGTATGTAGGTAAGTGGATATGTAGTGGCAAGTTGGTGGTGTTGTCGAATAGGTCGGATTCTCGGAATTGCCGCTCTGTTAGGTAAGTACCGAAGATAGGAAATATAGAGGTAGGTAGGTATCTACCACTGTATTTTGGAAAGATAACAACCTAACTACAGACCTGAGTTCAATGCGATGCTGAAAATTCCACACTGAAACATGCACGTGAAATACTCATGATGCTGGAATAGGCAATGGGGACCTACCTCCTCGTGCTTAGCGTCATTTAGCTAGGTATGTTCCTCCAGTGGCATCCATCACTGCAATCGGCAGATTTATAGTGAGATATGGTAGGTAGGTGGTTAGGGAGGTAGACTTTTCACTTTTCAGGAGCATGCCAGTCAGTTGTCTAGTGTCCAGTCTAGCCTTGAATCGCACCCTACTATACCTACGAGTTAAGGGTACCTCGACGGAGCCTTCGGCCGAGCTCAGGGCAAAACTCAGGGCAGTCGTTTAGGGGATTACCTGCCTACGCGGTGAGAATTAAGTACCGGCTGCTCGCTCCCAGCTCCCCTCCTCGGTCTTTTTTCCTCGCACCTCGCGCACCCCAATGTCCACGCCAAGCCCAGGCCGAGACCTAGCTTAAGCCCTTTTCTCACTTGATTACCCCCGACTCGCCTGCCATCCTATATCCATTCACCCTAACCTAACCATTCTATCCTTCCAACCCAAAGCCTCCCTCCCCTATCTACCTAAGTCGATCGTACCATCGTACTCGGCCTCGACCTCTCCCTTCCCATCTCGCCCTGTCGACACTGGATGGGGTTTTTCGTCTTTACATAGTGTCCGTCGCGCTGGAGATCCGGGCCTCCATCTTCTTATACATCCTCGAGCCCTGTTCCACACACCCGAACGGAGGTCAGCCGTCGCGGCATTTGGCCTTTGGGCATCTTTCCTATCGACTCACGATCTAATTGCCAGTCCGCATCCGCATGCCATCCTCGACCACCGCCGCCTCTATACTACCTTTGCCCTCGTCTCGCCGCCATCAGAGTAGATACGCCTCGGTTAGTAACGTAACTTGATCTGTTTGTTGAAACCGCTCGGAACCATTGAGCGTGGCCTTCTGCTGTTGTGCACCGTCCGCACTCTGTCATCTTCCAGCGCCGATCCGCCGAGAATTGCGCGCTTCGAGCCGGGTGCAATTTTATTCCGCATTGTTGGGGCAGGATAGCTTCCGAGCAGCCACCACGCTCCTGCATCCTCGTTGCATTGACTTCCCGCATTGATCTTCAAACACGGCCGTCAACCAAATACATTAGGGCGGATCTGTGCCTAAAACCGACTTAATTACAGTACTGTATATACTATACCTGCTTGTGCCACCCTAGCTCTCTCTCTCGGTCATCCATTCCTTAGGTCTTCCTTCGGTCTCTCGACCTCTTCTTCAACACCGCCTCGTGCGCTGACCAGCTCCTCCTCTCACACCGGCCTCGTCGAGCACTTCCGTTCACCATGAGGGAAGTCAATTTCAGTATTCCCAATGTCAATAAGGCATCGGTGGGCATCACTACCGCCTTGTATGACCGTCGTGCTCTCGATTGCACCTCGACGCTCCCCCTAATCAACTCTCTTAACCACCTTGCTTACCTGACCACCTCGTCGGCCCGCATCCGAGACATCTTGACCGTCGATGGAGGTATAGAAAGACTCGTCTGTATACTGAAACAAGGACGTAGCAAGGATATGATGGATATGTGGAAATGGAATCTAGCCTTCCAGTGCGTGGTCAACATTGGCGTTCGTGGGACAGAGAACGTGAGAACACGGGTCGTTGAGGCCGACATGGTACCTGTCATCGCGACCATTCTCGACAATTACATCAAGGTTATCGACAAGTTCCGTGAACAAGCAGAGGAACGAAAACAAAAAGAAATGGCCGATAACCATCAACGCCATCGGAGCCACAGCCACCGGGATGCATCCAAAATTACACCCTTCACTACCTTCACAAACAGATCCGGTCGCTTAGAGCTTGAACAACGGCCCTTCCGTAGGCAAGCTCCGCCGCCTTCGATTGATGTATCTGCTGCTTCCTTCGCGAGCACATCGGCTGCTGGGGAGTTGAGCAACGCCGAAGCGGGCCCCTCCGTCCCATCTCTTCCTACTACATCGCCGCCTGAGAGACCAACCTTCTCCAACCACCGTCATCACCACCACCATCACCACCATCATCATCACCATCATCACCACAGACACGAGCCTCGTCAATCCCTTGTCCCCACCCCCCGACAAATTATCAATGCCCCAGCCACTGCTGTTCCGACCATGGAGGCAGTTGACGGGTTTCTTCGTCCTGTTCGTGACATCGATCGGTTGCCTTCCATGGTCCCGGTCTTTAACCCTAGTGTGGCATCGCAACCCGCCTCTCCAACAACGCCGCTCCCTCCCCCACAGGTTCGATCGCCAACGATCCGGCCTACTTCAGTACTCGGCCCGAACACTCGATCCCGGCGGCGCCCTTCGATCCGTCATCAAAATTCAACTACGGACACGGATGACTTGAATACCGATAGTGTGCAATCCGACGAGTCACAAGATGCTGATATGTCAGGTACTGCCGACGTCACGCCTACTGTTGGATTTGAGGATGTTACAATGGACGAGGGAGACAGCACCCTGGCTGGAACCGCTCTCGATCTTACTACACCGACAGTATCCGAAATCCCGGACGCGGGTACCTTCAACATCACTCATCGAACGACGATGGATGGGAGCATTCCCAACAACACGCCAACTCAGGGGCCTGCGGGAATTTTGTCTCCTAACCGACCTATTGTTCCCACTCATCAGCCTACTCTGGCCACCCAAACCAGCCTTCCTCGTTACTTGTTAGACCGCCAAGTTACTCCCAACCCACAAATGCTAGCGGCAATGCCGAGAGAAGAGGATGTGCTCATGTCGTTGCAACTTCTTGCATACGTTTCGAAATACTGCAATCTTCGATCATATTTCCAACAGAGTCACTTAGTGCCGCGGCTTAAAATCGGAAAAGAACTAGAAATGATTGAGAACGAAAACATGACAATAGAATCACTGGACAAGCAGGAATATGAAGAGGAATATCTTCTACCGAACGATTTCAACATTTTCCCTCTTGTAGAGAAATTCACTGTGCGGTATCACAGCACCGATATGCAGTACTGGGCTGGTGTGGTAATGCGGAATCTTTGCCGCAAAGATGATACTCGGGGCGGCATCCGACAATGTGCATACTACCAATGCGGTAAATGGGAAGAGTTTACGCGGCAATTCGCTAAGTGCCGCCGATGCCGCCGAACCAAGTACTGTAGCAAAGAATGCCAGAAAAGCGCTTGGGCTTTCCATCGCCATTGGTGTGTGGCCGCTTCACAGTAAATATTGTTATCCGACGGTCACTCCATTCCTTTATCATATCTCATTCGAATTGGCGTTTTCTGCATAATGTCTATTTGATTCATCGACTTCGTTCATGATCTGAACTACATGGCGAAGCAAGCATATCACGAATTGGCGTCTGCGCTCTGATACCACTGTTTTCATCGGCATCATGGATTTCCTTTGTCTGCCCTTTTATCTCGGGTGAAATGATGCAAATGCAGCCCGAGAACACTTCGAACAACTACCGTGCTTTTAGAAGCATGATCGAGCCGGTTGGTGTCTCTTTTGCTAGAGATGCTGCGGGCTTACCTCTTTTGGGTTTACAGCATGTGCTGCTTAATAGGACGTAGCACTCACAGCTGCTCCTTCTTTTCTTGACTCAACCCAGGGCGCTTTTTTTGGGTTGTTTATCGTTGCTTTTCTTCTAGGAATCACGTCCGTCTCTTGGAGTGACGTGACACGGGCGGGACGGCCTCCATCCGGGCGGATATCCTCTTATCGTGGACCTGTTACATTGGGCCGAAATGCTCTCAAAATCTTGGTTGCCACGTTGGAGAATCCCCCCACGTAACCGGAGCTTTGGGGATGTAGCTGATAATGGGAATGAGATGCTGAGGCATCTCGCTCTTTCGTTGTGTGATACGGGAATGCGGTAATCAACGATTCAGCTCTGGTTGGGCTATTGCGATGCCCTAGTCAGGTGAACTTGAGTAAGGAGCTGATTCATTTGAGGGCAGTACATGGAGATGGGTTTAGGGAGAGTAGCTTATGTATGAGACCTAACTGCTGCTACTACACCACCCTAAAACTCGAACATTGTATCTATAGCAGCAGAAAATAAAAATAAACATGATCAAAGAACTTTGTGTAACAAGTTTAGAAATTCTATATGGTTAGAAAGTGAATGGGTTGCTACAGTATTTGGGGCAAAGAAGTTGAAGCATAAATCGCCGTGTTTTAGTTCTAACACGTACCTCAAGGTATATGTTGGTTATGTGAAGGCTGTTTCATATCATGGAGTCCATATAATCATTATAGTGCACTTGCACTTCTACAATTGAACAGTTTTACTCATCCTGCTCTTTGTTGGCGGGGTTAGGGTTGTTGCCAGCAAGGGATGTTTTTGGTCACTCGGTAATGGGACTAGCATTCATTCGACATGTAAGGTACTTGTGCTGTGAGAGATAGAAAGATGATAGGGACCCTCTCTTGTGATTCAATGTATCGTTCTATTAGCTAGAGATGAAACCTGTGTTTCTTAGGATTAGAGATCGAGAGTGTAAGTTAAGTTAAGGATAGGCGTTAAATGTTAGGTATCTATGCCTCGTAGGTATATCCTTTTGAGCAAGGTCCTCGTGCCTTGTCATAGATCTCATAGTGTCGGCTTTTACTTGGTAAGCTGTATCATTCATGCTAATTAGTCCTCAGACCACTTTTCTCACCGTTTCCGGCCATTCCCCCCTATCCCAGCTCTGAGCACGACACATAACTTTTAGTTATGGTTAGTAACAATGTAAAAGTTAAAAGGGAGCTCTTATACCTAGTAGATGGCCGCCATAGCTTAGAGAATGTAAAGCAGGGCCAAATTGGATACGAGAACGGAGCCGAGCTGGCACAGCCTTATTAAATATAGGGAAACCTATAGGTTAACTCGCGTTGTCTAGATTACATATAAATGCTCGCCAGATATTCGTGTTAAACAGAGATAATATCCTGGCCAACTAAATTACTCTGCGTTTGGCCAAATCTTTAGGCGGACTAAGAGGTTACGCCGTTGAATTGTTATTTACGATGTTTAGTTGTAGACGACTTTGTATACTTATAATTACATAGCGCCGTATTTCTTAGAGTGCGGACTTAGGGAGCTAGCTATCTTCGATCTTCTAGGATTTCATGTCTCACCGGGATTCCCGGAACTCGGATAGGTGACGAAATATGACGAGGCTTGGATTCCGTAGGCTTGGGGACCGTAGTGGCATTGTTGATTCACAATTTGTCTAAGTCCCTCGTGGTGGCGCCAAGGATATGGTATCTGTAACGTTTGTTTGGGATCACGGGGTCTTCATCGGCGTCATTACTGCGTGAGTAACTGTGGGCAGCTGAGATATATCTATATACTAACTAGATCTAAAATAATTTATTAAACTAGACATCTCATGATACTATAGGACAACTTTTGTCAGTATATCGGCAACTTTATTGCAGGTGTTAGCCACTTGAATGCCAAAGAAGTAGTAGTAGACAACAGCCTTACAGTTTACTTATGACCGGTGAGTCTATCGGCTAGGCGGTAGAGAATTACCGTCACACCTATATAACATACATTTTCGATACACAGTGGGAGATTTGCAGATGGGGCTTCTCAGCCACCGAACAAAAGTCCCATCTATGGCTTTTGGTGAGCACCGCCGTGTATCACGTATATCATTGGCACATATAACAGGATGCTCGAGCAGTATCGATTCTCTTCGGAACACAGCCGCGAGAGTGAGGAAGACGATTAAGTACCTAGGTAAGCAGGCACACTTATAAATAAATGTAAGAATCAAGGTAATTGTGGTAGGCAATTTGGAAGCCATCAAGTTAGAATTACTTCATTAGGTACTTAACCTTAGCAATAGGTTTTATCATCCCGAACCGGAATGGGAAGCCAACCTGAGCCATGCCGCTTTAGCCTGAGACTGAGCCCTATCCTGAGCAAGACCCGCTCTTTCATAGTGCGATATGAACAAATATTTACATAATTTCTAATGCACATTTCACCATAATTGCACAAAAACAAAGATCGTTTTATCGTAAAACAGATCTTAGCTTCAAGTATGTAGGTACCTAGGTATGCATTACGAGGTCCGTTCAAGTGATCCGTTTAAGCGACCACTAAGCTTACGTAGGACTGTAGACCTGTGCACTAAATCTAACAATAACAAGTGCGCCTCGGGACATCAACTCGGTGACCTCCAACGCACACCAGCCATGCTCGGTCGGAAACGGAAGTGGCTCGAGGACGAGTTCCAGACCGAACCAGAGGCTTTGCACGCCTGTGTTCGCGATGGCCATCATCGCCGACTGCGCGAACTATTGCTCGACGTCTCGTCTACCCGGGACATCAACTACTCCGCCCTTGACTTCGGCCCGCCGCTTCATTTTGCCGCATACTGCGGTGATTTGGCCGCCGTCGAGTTGTTGCTAGCGGCCGGTGCAGATGCTCTTGTTGTGAGCCAAGGCAATGCACCGCAGCTGACCGCCATTGGGAAGGCCGCCCTCCAGGGACATCGGGCCATCGTCAAGCGCCTCTGGATTCGCGAAAGCCCGGAAAGGAATGTCCACGGGCTACGGCCCACGCAGACACCCCTCGTTGTCGCCGCAACACAAGGGCATGTTGCTATTGTAGAGGAACTGTTGGACCTCTGGCATGGCTGGTCGCAGGATACCAAGGCGCAGGCGCTCTTATGGGCTGCGCGGAAATGGCGCACGAATGTCGCCACGTCACTGCTCAGTCAGTGCTCCTTCGAGGTTTCGACGGTTCAAGAGGCGCTGCACTACGCTATAGGCTACAGGATCATGGGGTTTGACGACCTACCTAAGTACGAAGGCATCGACTATCTCGATCAGCAACTGCTGATTGCGCTGTTGATTAATGCCGGCGCCAATCCCAATTCTCGCCCCGACGGCAAACCTCTTGTCTACCGTGCCGCCACCAGCGCTGGCCTCACCGGTGCCCTCATGACACTCCTTGAACACGGTGCGGACCCGAACCAACCCAGCGACGGTGGTCAATCTGCTCTCCATGTCCTTGCCAAGCCAGTATCGGCAGGCCCATCGAATGTCTCGGGTTTCCTTCAAAACGAGTCTGCTATTCGTCTGCTGCTGAAGCATGGGGCCTCTGCATCGCAGCAAGACGGAAATGGCGACATGCCTCTACACAGGGCTGCTTATGAGTTAGACCTGCGGTTATTCAAGCTGTATCTATCCTCGCGCCCGGAGCGAGATCGGAATCAAACCCTTGAGGTTCGAAATCACGGTGGAGAGACCCTGCTTCACTTTGCCTCCGCCGGGTGCTGCATCGAAACAATGGAATTCCTCATCGGTCAAGGGCTGGACATCAATGCGGTAGACTCCAACGGGTGGACGCCGTTGATGTGTGCCTTGGTTCCCACAGAGAAAGTCACGCTCAGGGGTCGAAACACCATTACTATTGCCGAAGCCGTACGAGCAGCCCGCCTACTGCTTTCTCGCGGCGCCGAGGCAGCTAAGACGACAGCTGAAGGCTGGACTCCGTTGCACTGTCTCGCCCTCCACCGTGACGGCGACAGAAACGGTCTAGGTGCTGAACTCGCCACCGACTTGATGTCGCGTGGTGTTGACCCGGAAGCCCGCGCTCCACTGTTAAGCCCGGATGGAAAGGGCTCCTTGCCCGAGTCTAGTCTGCCCTGGGGCCACCGTTTACGGGGTGTCATGGCGGACCCGTCGAACTCGCACAGGATCATTCGGACGAACCTTCCACCGATCTTCTGGGCGGCTGAGCGTGGTGCCGTTGGTGTGATCTCTGCACTATTGGCTCATGGCGTTAATATCTCGCCCGTGAACGACATGACACCCGCCCGGATAGCAGCCGAGTCGAAGTTTCTGGAGAGAGACCAGAAGCTTGCGGAGACAATCATCGAATTGCTCCTATCTTATGAACAAGGAAATCGCAATAAAAACTAGTATCGCGTGCGTACGTCACGTCAAACTGTCATGGCCGACCGACGATTCACCGGCTCCATGTGTCTTGTTTGAAAACACTTTTACGAGAGGGTAAGTTATATAAGTGATTGGAGCAGGGCTAGCGAGGTTAAGATAATCTACAACGGAAAACTGTCATCAGTGTTGAGGTCCTTTACTAAATGCAGGTGCTAGACTAAGTAAGTACTTAGGGTAGTAAACCCCGTTCATCCCCCTCTCCCCCTTTCCCACATTACGTTAAAAAGACTACCTTTGCTTATTTATTCCTGACCGTAATATGTTATCCGCCATAGTGCTCCTATTTGTTATTCGGAGGTGGCTGCGTAAAGAATTGGTACAGCCCATTCTCTATGAGGAAGTTGAGTCGGTAAGGATTGTTGTTCCCTGCTGCCGTGGTATAGCCATTGGGAGGGCGAACTAGATAGCCCGGGTTCTCCGGGTTGATGTCACCGGACGGACCAGCAGGAGGCTCGATGATCAGCCGCAATCCTTCGGTGTTGAGGTATCCTTCGCGGTGCAGTCGCTCGCCGAATCGTTGCAGCAGCAGGATGTCAGAATCTGTCGGCGTGTCTGGATAGCCGACATACCAGAGGCCTTCGCCCTCGGGACAGTCCCAGCCCTGTCTGGCGGTATGGGGCCTGACACGCTCATCGCCGTCGACGCGCCAGTCTCCGAACTCGCCGGCCGGGGCGACTGCTTGCCCGTGGAAGAATCGGATACCTGGTGTACCAGCGTAGATTTGCCCGTTCTCTCCTATCAGCCAATTTCGTGGATCCCGTCCGAAGTGCATATGGATGACAGCCCACCGATCTGTTCCATCTTCTGCATCTCTCAGGCCGGTGTCGCGAAACTGGTCGTACGCAGTGCCAGTGGCAACTCCTGGCGTCGGCCCAATCCAATAGGCAAGCTCCAGGAACGGCCCCGGCTCAGCGTCCTGGCCGCCATTGTACCATTGCCACCGGGCATAGTGGAGACTGAGATCACCTCTGTCAATGCCTTGTAAGATAGTCCTGATATTCGGGGTATCACTCGGATCGCTTTCGAAGGACCATATCATGCGTTTTGTGTCCTCCGAATTGGGAGAAGAGCCTGTCAGATGCCGCTTTTTGGTGGCACCTGGGAGATGGCATAGCTGCGTCCCAGCGTTCCTGGACACGCGCATCCCTTCTCCCGCACGCGTCGGGTTGAGAAGGACATACTCGAGGTGGGCGCGACGATCGATCATGGGGTAGTCCATGAAGTAGTCCTGCAACTGTGCGAATTCGAGCTCCTCGTCGAAGAAGCCCGCGAAATCGTTGTTCCATATCGACCTGATGGCGTCGAAACCAGTTTCCAAGTGCGTAAACATGAGAACCGCATAGGTCAACAGCTTCTGCCAGTTGTCGTTATAGCAGACCGTCGCCCGGCCCTGCAGCACGTCGTACTCTGGGGCGCGGAGGTCGAGGCCCCTCTTTGTTGCGCTGGTGCCGTACTTATCGTGGATGAGCGGCTGCAGGATGGTGGCGGGACAAGATGGGCTTTCCATGTACTTGGATACCAACAGCTTGAACTCCTGGCCCTGGGTGGATCCAGGGTCGTCATTTCTCGGCACGACCTTGGGCTTGGGGTCGGTACAGCAGAAAGCATTATCGCCATAGCAGGCAGTCTCCCTTCCTGGAACCAGGTGAAAGCCAAGCGACAGCGCCAACTTGACGGCGTCCTGGGGACATGCGCCTTCGCAGATATTATCCGCGCCACCTACGCTGAGATGCCCGTCCTTGGGGACCCATTTGCAGTTATTGAAGTCGAAGCTATCTTCAGCGTTCTTGATACAGCACAGAGGTCTAGTCTTCCCCCTCGGGCAGCTATGGTGACCGCCCCAACCCTGGCTCGAAGATGCCACGTAGCTGTTCCCGCAGGCATGTTCGGGATCGGAGGTACAGTCCCCCCACGAGCACAACCCGTAGCTCGCAGTTGCATCGTTGATTGTACAGCACGCACTCTGGTGGTTCTTCTTGCACCCGGTGCTGAGCGAGCCGACCTCGACCTCGCCGTCGTTGCAGCCTGGCTGACAGTTGCCCGTGTTTCTGTGTCCACGCCATGTGCATGTGGGTATCTCCTGGGAGACAGGGCAGCAAAGTCGCGCAAATGGCTGAGTGGATAAGCCGTTGACCACGAGCGCTTCGCAGATTTTCGTGTCCAACATGATCTCCTTGTGTCCGTCTCGCTGCACTTCCTTGAAGCCCGAGGGACAGCCGTCGAAACAGCTAGACCATCGACACTGCAGGGGCTCCTGAGTGGCTGGCAATGCTTCAGGCCCATCGGGGTCGAAGTCGGGGAAGTCTGGCGTCTTTCGTCCCAGAGCCGAGTTCAGCGCTTTAATGTTCGTCCCCTTGCTGTCGTCTTGGCTCATGGCCCACACCATGAACCCCTCGATGCACTGACCTCGCGCAATATTGCCCTTGAGGCGCCATGTCGCTACATCATCGAAGGATGTCCATTGGTTGCCCCACGCCACGGTTTTCACGGCGGCAGTGCGGTCCAACACCGGGGTCAACTTCTTCTCGGAGACGATCTCGGCCACTTCAGGATGCAGGAGCACGCCCACCGTGCCCGAGCACCTCCCGACATTACCGCCCGAGCTGACGGTGCAGCCGACATGGTTGCACGACGGGTCGGTGAGAGTGAAGGTTCGGCTATAGAAGCCCATACCCATCGTCACTTTCTTGGGGTCGATATCGTTTCTCCAGAGTAGATCCAGGGCTGTCTGGATCTCCGTCATGTTTGTGTGACTATTGGCATATGGCCCCGTGAATTTGTTGTCGATGTCCCATGACCCGTGCATATCATAGGACATGAGGTTGAACCAGTCAACGTAGGATTCCAGCTTCTTGATGTCGAAGTGCTGGAGGTACCAATAGCTGGCTGGGATGGCCATGGAGTTGCCGCGCTTGTCCGCTTTCATTCGCTCGTGGATACTCTTGACGAAAGTAACGATATTCTTGAAGTCCTCGGGGCGGCCAGCGCGGTCATCAGCCGCCGGGTATTCCCAGTCAATATCGACACCGTCCAAGCCATATGTGTTCATCATCTGGACTAAGGAATCTAAGAACGTCTTGGTATGTGCGGGCGAGGCTGCGATATCGCTAAAAGTCGTCTGGGTTGGGCCCGGGTCATTGAACGCCCAGCCTCCCAGGGCGACCCAGATCTTGATGTCAGGTTGAAGGACCTTGATGGCGTTCATACGGCCTAGGAGATACTCCGTCTGCGTGTCGCCAGCGCTGACCTTGAACGTGCTGGGGTTGATGGCGGCAAAGCTGAAGATGATGTGCGTGTATTGGCCGTAAGGGATGTTCTCGGGCAGCATGCTGTAGCATGATCTCACGGACGGTGCCCAGGCCTCAAAGTACCCGATCACACGGGATACAGCCGTGTCAGTACCGCAGGATGGGCGATCAACCTGTTCATCGCCGCAGAAGTCTTCTGTCGTGCCACAGAACCCGTCCTTGCTACAGCAGACATTGAGAGGACAGGTGGTGATGTCGCTCCACTGATCGCTATCCCAACCTGGATTGCATTGTGACTTGCGGTCACAGGTTCCCTGGCATCCTTTTCTGGGTAGAGAGTCCTGTTAGCAAACAGCTCCATAATTCACAGTTTCCCCTGAGCTCGTTCTACGTACCCGCAGTAGTCAGGGCCATAACCACACCACCCAGCACTACTACAGCATCCCTCGGGGCATGGCTTCGAAGTACTGCACTGCGGCTCCTGCTGGGCCGCTAGCTGCACAGAGCAGAGAAGACAGAAGAGGATGATAAAGAACTTGTGCATATTTCCCGGTCAAGAGGTGATTGTAGTCACCGAGTAGAGGCGACAGCAAGGACCGAATATCGCAGATGAGGTGGGAATGCTGCTGGTTTGATACTCGCTACCACCAAGCGTGCTATTTGAAAGGTATGAAATATGATATGCAGTCTGGCAGAGCGAGAGCTTGCTACCCCTGATTCGCCAACAACAGCATGTAGTTCGTTGCTATTCCAAGAACTAGAACTCTCGGACCCGACAGGCATTCGACCAGGAAGATTGCCAAGGCTTTGAATACTAACAGGAAACGGCCCTTCTTTTTTTACTTTTTTTCCTGATGCTGGTATCCCGCAACTAGACCGGGCAAGCTGTGAAGGATGCAGTGGAATGGCTGCATGCCCCATTTTACCCAGTGGTCGAGCTTAGCTATGTAGGGGATTCAGGGGTAAGACGTGCTCTTACATGCATCCCACACCGTCGGGAAAAGGCCACAGGACCCTTCGAGACCATGGCTGCTGACGGGTCCGCTACAGATGATACCCAGCCAGCCAACGATTTCCGAATCGGTGTGTGGATTATATCCTGGGCACCTATACATGGTAATTACCTATCCTTGTGGCTCTCATGCATAACGCGGCTCTCGACATTTAGACTTCAGATACTTACGACCCGGTAGCGACAGATCTGAGTTGGTTCGCATTCTATGCTCTCGGCCATCGTCAACTCAGAGACACAGAGCAGCTGAACGGCGCTCAACCTGCCAATATGTTCTCTTCAGTTTTACGCCAGCAGCTCCTCATGGCCGTTCTCCTTTGGACTACAGTCGGGGGAAGTCCCCTCTCTCTCAAGTCGCTTTTGGGGATGCGAGCCATCGGCTTCCAGGCGGTACCTCAGCAGCTACTCGACTTGAGCAACGTTAGTTCTACCTGTTTAGCGGTCCTTGGGCAGACAATCAACTGCGACGAGACAGTCGCGACTCTAGGCCAACGCGAATATCACGGCTCTCTCGAGAGCCTGGCGCTCACCAACGCCGTCTGTGCGGCCACCTGCCAGACGGCGTTGACCACAGCCCGAAGACGCATCGCGGGTGCCTGTGCTGCCACGCCAGAATTGTTACCCGGCATGACTGTTCTCTCGGCAATCGACTCCATCACGACCGGCTGGAACGAAACGTGCATCAAAGATACAGCATCAGGCCAATATTGCAATGGTGGGCCTGCCTACTCTTCCCCTAGAACCACGTCTAACCGAAATCCGTGGTAGATATAATCGACTCATGGGAAGAGGTTGAGAACATAGAGGCCATGCCTAAAGACGAGCTGTGCGCATATTGCTACGGCGCCAAGCTCCGCCTGATGCAGAAGTCCGAGTACTCAGCATACGACGAACTCTATGCCGAGACGCTTGAATACGTGAACAAAGGTAAGTGCTCTGCCGCCGCCCACCGCATAGTCCAGAATGCTGGCAGCAACTAACTGTCAGCAAGAATGTGACGTTGACAGTCCAACGACCCCTATTAAGCTACCACCGGCCAACAATGGCTCGCACGCGGGGGCGTGCTTCAGCGGAAAGACCATCATCACCAAGACGGGCGATAGCTGTGACAGTATCGCCGTGGCCAATTCAATTTCGGCGGCGTCGCTATACTACATCAACGCGAACCTACCGGCCTGCAAGGAAATCCCAGCCGGACTCGAGCTCTGCCTGCCCCAGACTTGCACTACTTATACCGTCCAAGAAGGCGAGACTTGTGTCGAAGTGGCCGTGAACGCTGGCACCTCGTGGATGAATCTAATCGCCTGGAACCTCATGCTCGACTCGCGCTGCTCCAACATCTGGGCAACCGAGCCGTTCTGGGGCCGCACCATCTGCGTTAGTGCTCCCGGTGGCCCCTTCGATGACGGGGGCAGCGGCAGCGATGGAGGTACTGGCAATGGAAACACGGGCGGTCAGGGGGGCTCGGGGAACGGCTATTCGGACGTCATCGTCGATGCACCAGATGGGGAAGTGGGAGAAGGCACCACGCCGAACTGCGGTTTCTACATCCAGGCGGAGGAATCGGTCGGCTGCGCCAGTATGATCGTAGGGGCTAGCCGCTCGACACCCATGGACCTGTTCCTGGAGGTTAACCCGTCCCTGGGCACTGCGGCCGAGTGTGACAGCAAGCTCAAGGTCGGGGTCTGGTACTGTCTGAGCCCGCACTGGGCCTGGGACCAGGAGCAGCCGAAGACCACCAAGGCTTAAGGCGGCATGGAGATGCAGGGTGGTCGGCTTCCACAACTACCATTAGCCAACCCAGTAATTGCATGTACGAGTAGATCATATCATTGTTGTACATGTAAGTACTCACAATTAGATACCTCTTTCGGAGTCTACCTATCCACAGTTCTCTCCTCTCAAGTCACAACTTCCAACTCCCAGTTGAATCTGTCCTAGGGTCTGTTCGTCGCCATAAGTCAAATTCACTTAATTGGGTTTAGAAAAGGTGTGACCTACTCAATTGCCATGCCAGATACTTGGCACCAAAAAGGCGTGGTAGTGCGTGCTAGGTTGATTCGATGTAATCGAAATGGGCATAACACTGATTTGGGGGCTAGTTGCCAAGTGCTCCTAAATAACTATTCCCAGATTTTCGCCGCAGATTTTATACAATTAGTGCTCCATATTGTCCCGGAAATGGGGCCGGCTGGCCGCCGCGCCCCTTATTACCAAGGCTATACAACGCTTCCGAGGCTTCTGATTTCCAAAGTACCAACAGCCAAGGCTGCAAAAGTATCCAGCTGATTATTGTTATAAGTCAGGTCCATGCGGTTGTGCGGCACTTCCACGGCCGTCAGCTTCACAACACCACCGCCCGACATTTGCCATGAATAATAAGAATAAAACTTTACCAATGCCAAGATGAGACGCAACGCCGCACGCTCTGACTGCCTAACTAGGTAGCATATTGCGAGCACAGGCGGCCGAGTTTGGAGCCCGAAGGAATTGGACTACTGATCTTGGCAATATCAACGACTCGTCTCGAAGAGCCCGACGTGTTCGAGAACCATACCATGGCATCTCGGAATGATGTTGGTATTATGCGATGGAGAGAACGAACCATGATGAGCTAGCTGTCGAACCACACCGCCCGTCAGACTGGAACGTCACATTTCTCAAAGTCCTTCGGGGTTGGTCGACACTGGACAGAGCCAATGTTAAAAGGGCGTAAATTGGGCGCTGCAATCGAGGGTTCCAGGGCGGTTGTTCGCTGTGACGGTTCCTTTCTCACTGTTCGTCAAGATGTATTCCTCGGCAATCTTCCTGTTGGTAGGCCTCACCTCCTCTGCCCTCGCGGGTGCGGCCCACCGTCCGTACTGGTCGAGGGGAAATGTCCCAGGTGTGCGCCGACAGGGCTTTCCCGATGACTGCACCTTTTTCGACACGGCCACCAGCGCAGACCAGGACTGCGAGTACTTTGCTAACAACTGGGGTATCAGTGTGAAAGACTTCATCGCATGGGTAAGTAAGAGAAATTACCGTGAAAGCGCCCAAGAATGTAGGCTGACCTGACTTGGATGGGGTGTTCTTAGAATCCCACGGTTGGTGCCGACTGCTCTGGAATCCAGGTCGGCCAGGAGTACTGCGTAGAGCGTAACTATGGCCTCCCCCCGACTACAACGACGACGACGACCACCAGCCCGTCCGAACCGACCAGCTCTGTGCCGTCGCCTCACCAGGACGGCATCATATCCACCTGTACGAGCTACTACAAGGCCGTGTCTGGCGATGACTGCAGCAAGATCGTCGCCAAGTATGGCACCTTCACGTTCGCAGACTTTCTCAAATGGAATCCTGCCGTGGGCGAGACGTGCGGTGGCCTCTGGCTCGGATACAACTACTGTGTCGCGGTCCCCGGAACGCCCACAAGCCCCCCACAGACCACCACGACGACAGCTAGCGTGCCGACGCAGACCGGCATCGTCAGTGGCTGCCAGCGGTGGCACAAGGCCGTTTCGGGCGACACCTGTTCCAACATCGTGTCCAAATACGGCACCTTTACGCTCGCACAATTCCTGAGCTGGAACCCGGCCGTGGGCCCCGACTGCTCCGGGCTGTGGTTGGGATATAACTACTGTATCGGTAAGCTGTGTCTCGACAGTGCCCTCCATCCACGATCTCGGCTTCCTGCTGCCCAACTGTTCTTCCCTTTTCTGATTCCGCTACTAATCCTTTCCAAGGCATCGCCGGAACGCCCACCAGCCCACCGACCACAACGCCGACGGGCTGCACCAGCGCGCCGACACCCACTCAGCCGGGGGCCGTCTGCGCTTGCAAGCGCTGGCACAAGGTGGTGAGCGGCAACACCTGTGACACGATCGAGAAGCAGTACAGCATCACGGCCGCCCAGTTCTTGAAGTGGAACCCGCAGGTTGGCTCCGACTGCTCGACTCTGTGGCTTGGTTACAACGTCTGCGTGTCTGCTTGAAGAAGTTGAGGCCCGCAGTAATTAGTCGGTCAAAATGGCGGTGTAAATACCGAAAGGGGGAGGGAGAGAGGTCTATGTGTTAAGGCAGGATGTTAATAGACTAATGCTGTGACTCAGCTATGCATCATAACATTTTAATATACTTATAACCATTGGCCACAAATTGTGCTGATTTGCAGTAAGACTATACTAATCACACGTGTTGGAATGCTTAGCCGTATAATTATGGTTATCCCAGTGCCTTGGACCAGGATTTCTATAGCTCTAAGACAATACATGTTCTATTACTCGTAACGCACTCTAGTTTGGCCTATTGTACGACATGTTAAACTGGATGGATAGATCATTCCTTGCCGAGGCCGGCCTCGAACAGCTCATATAATACCCTTTAAATCCCGAATTTTCGCATCGGGCACAAGATACCCCGAGATGTTGGTGCTGGTAGCTCAGAGGTAGAGTAATCGGCTGCAGTCCGATCGGTCATGGGTTCAATTCCCATTCGGCACTTTAACTAGATGTTCCTTCATTACATTTTAATATTTATTTTATTTTTTATAAAATATATTTAGAAAATGTTAGTCCTTTGACTCCCTCTTAATGTCTGGTACGTGTTCTTAGTAACGTGGCTTAACTGTAACAAACCTTGAAAGCAACCGTTTTTATTCGCATCTACGTACCCCCCATCCTTTTAACTTTGTCGGGTGTGCTAAGTGAGGCTACCATCAAGCAAAAAAAGCTTTTACATGGAAGTTATGGTGTAAGTACCTCGAGCCAAGATATTGGACTTCTTAAGCTTTGCCTTCCTTAGGTACCTGTTTGGGTGTTGAGGCAAACCTTTCCTATAAAGCAGCCCTCAGCCTCTTTCTGATGCCAGTTCATGTGTCTGCCGTCTGCTGCTTCTATAACGCGCAGCCAAACGAGGTCAGAAGCATTGGCATGGATATCTTTCCTTGCGGAGATTCGCCTCACAATCTTGGCGACAATCGCGTATCAGAAACATCCTAGCTAGGCTTCGCTTGCGTCTATATGCAGAGCATGGTAGCACGCTTTAGCAATTGCTACAAGGCAAAGCTGCGAGTGCCTTGTCTTGACGCGTTCGGACATATTGCTCCGCTACAAAAGAGAGGAATTATTCTCAAAACGACGTTCGCCGCCAGTAAAGATCAGCTCTATCGCCAGTGATGCGATATGGAAGCTTGTCTCTATTCTCAGTACCTGGAGACCAGCGAATAACTTGGCATTGGAGATCAATGTATACTCCCCTAGCGACTGCGAACATTGATTTAAGAACATATACTTGTCCTCCGATGATGTTGAGGGTTATGAAGACGCAATGCCGGATAAGTGGAGGACTAGAAGTTGGTATCATGACATGGTCAGCAAGTTAAAAGTCCCCTAAGAACAGCTATGCTACGACTCTTCCGACCCATCCAGTTAGAGTTCTGAGAAATACTGCCGCGAGTTAAGGCAGTCACCTGCCTAACTATCCGTCGATAATTCCGGCGTTGTATTTGTCCATTGGAATTGGGCCAGTTAATCAGCAGATTCAATCGTCTAGAGCGTATATCCTACGAGCTATGGGCGCTATATGAAGCTGCGAATAGAGAATTCCACAAGCGAGGTATGTACTCTCACGCCTCTCGTAGGAATTCCGAATTTTATCCTTTCATTATAATAAATGTATCATAATTATTTATAGCTCACGTTTTAAAATAGACCTTGCTTTTACAATGCGAAAAGATTTCCTAGAAAACTCTCAATAGATTAATAATAGTATTTGAGGACTCCTATAAATTCTATGATTTATATTCAAAGCGGCCGGCTCATAGAGACTGGTTTGAGTTGTGGGATTCTAGCGAAAGACTTGGTACGGTTTTCTCATCTAAAAGTCTTAACTTACAACACCTTGCTATCTCCTTCATGGCTCATGCCGAAGAACTCTTTCGACACTACCGGTCGACGCAGAGCTGGTTACATCTGCAATCTTTGGCGCTCACATAGTAGCTCCTGTAGGACGATTGGGAAAAGCGCAACCGGATTGAGGCTTTGCTATGCCGAGCCGGGGTCCTTGTACAGAAGATGCTAAAGCTAGTACACACATTTGTGCTTTGGAATGGTGGTGGAAAGGCACATATATGCCTGCACGTTCATATATCGTATAGACGGAGACAGGGCTTCGGTTACTTGGCGCGGGACATGGCATCTAGAGCTAAGTCCTCTTGTGGTTGAGTCGTGGCAACTCGCTGCCTCGAAGCTGCCCTGTTCCAACTTTTCTGAACTTCGAATAAAACAGGAACATATTCGAGGGGTTATGAAATCTCATGGAGATGCCATCTATCATTTAGAACTGCACTAACAGGTCATTGATCCTGTGTCACTTTGGCAGATTTGGGGAGAGGGTATGGTTTAACGGGTAATACATTATTACATGGATCAGGCTAGGCCTAGCTTTATACTAGTCAAGTATATCTTGATTCCGATCGGTGGTTATGAAGCAATACAAGAAAATGCAATGGACGTGGTCATTGATCGTTAAAATAGGTAGTATTGTATCACAATGTCCTCGCCATGCTGAGTTTAGGTAGTAGGTACCTAAAACGTACCTTTACCCGCCGCACGTAGGTCCCTGTAGTATCTCGTGTAGCACCCGTAGCACCTGTACCCACTCCTTATGGGCTCCATCTATCTAGGGGCTACAGCATCCAGCAGCAGCCCGCCTAAAGTTGCCGAAGTGGGGGAGAGCTTGCTTCTCCAGCCTTATTAGAGATGGCTTGGTTGGATGGGAAATGGAGAGAAGTGTGCTTTCTTTGTAGCACAGAAGAAGATCATGCGTACTTGAGGTTATGTCACCGCACATCGTTGTCTGCTTTCCACCTATCATTCTTCTCGTAGTGCTAGACTAGGTAGACAAGTACCTACCTAAGCTGCTGCATCATGGCAAGTAACTTACCTAGATAGTATCTATCTTAGGAGGTAGGAGGGAGGAGGTAGGTACCTAAGGAAGTAGCTAACACATTTACCCCTGGTCCAACTGTCGACTGCTGTTTCAAGTTATTGCCATGGCGCCCTCCCCTTACAGACGCGGTGATCCTCCATGTGGTTGGTCCAATGTGGCTGGTTGCCGCCGCTGAGATTCAAGACTGACTTCTTTGATTCGTTTCGTATTTGAACTGCCTTCTTTCCCCTTTTACAGTTTACTTCTCCCACAACGGACAACGGACAACAGACAACAGACAACGGCAGCTGAACCTGAATGAGCCTAAGCGATCAAGTCACCTGAGTTGTGAGTGTAAGTGTGTGTTGCCGTCTTTTGTCCGCATCTTGCACTTTGCTCCCTCACCACAACGGACCATTGTGAGTTGCGACCCAGCTCATCACTTCCATCGCCTTGCATATTTAGAGGCTTGGCAACATCGAATCGCCCCAAGAACCCCACCATCACTATCACCATCAACGGTCACCGTCACTCACTGCCACCATCACCTGTCAGCCCGACTAGAGCAGACAGATAGACAGTTCTTCTTTCTGAATTGAACTGTAATTCGGTAATTCTTCATATTCATCCATCATGGCCACACGACCGGGCTTGTTCACGAGGGGCCTCTCGTCCCTCTCCCAGAGCACCGACCCCAACTCCCCTAGCGTCAGCTCGCCCGCCGAACAACGAGACGATGCGAAGCGGAACTTCCTCAAGACTATGCGACCGCTTCCTACCCAGCATTACTGGAATGTCTGGTTTGACCGGTAAGTGGCGTGTTTTTGAACCTCTTTTCTACAATGACACACACATGAAGAAGAAGACGGTTCCCTAATTTTTGTTGGTCGTTTTGCTAGGCCATCAAAGGAACAGAAGCCCGATGACGGCAATTACCAGGCCTCCCTAGAGCAGCTAGGCACCCAGATTGAATCGGTTCAGGATTTCTGGCGGTACAACAACAACACCCCTGTCGATCAGATCAAGATGCGCGAATCCTTATACTTGTTCAAGAGCGGCTTCAGGCCCATCTGGGAGGACCGCCGTAACATCCAGGGAGGCAGCTGGACGTTCCGCATGCCCAAGAGCGTTGGCCCTGATTTCTGGACACGAATCCAGCTCATGGCTATCGGCGAGACATTGCAGGAAGCGTTGGCAGAAGGTAAACTTAACTATCTACCTAATCCTTGCGAAACAGCTTGTCAAGGGCAAGTACTAACGCCGTGTGGTACAGGAGACCAGATCTGCGGTGTAGGGCTCTCCGTGCGGTTTAACTCACACCTCATTTCGATCTGGCACCGCGATTCGTCGAAACAGGCTTCGATCGACGGCATGCTGGAGGCCGTGCTCGGCGAGCTCCCCGCGGAGCTACGGCCCAAGCCCGATAACTACTTCTACAAGAAGCACTCTGACCACGCGGGTTTCAAGGCGCCACCGGAGCTCCAAGCTGTTCTTGACTCGCAGAAGAGAGCGCAGGAGGCTGCAGATGCGAAGAATGCCAATGTCACTGTTACTGCGGCCGAGTGATTTCATTCTCATCCCTCTGCAAGTTGAAACGTGTAGCGCGAGATGCATATTTTTCGCATAGGAACGAATAGGCCGGTTTGTGGCTAAGTATGCAACGAAAATGTAAATCCGGATGGCTTGTTTGTGGCTCCCTCACTATTTCTCTGTCTGTCTGTCTGTCCGCCTTGATGCTTGTACAGGAATTGGATGATCGAATGAATGGCTCGGGGAACTAGGGAACTTGCTCCTTCCGAATACCTACACAATCTGGCTTTCACGATTTGGTAAATAGATAGGCAGTCGTGCATTTACTCGGGCGTTAACATAGGCCGGTTGCGAAGCAATTCATATGAAATAAATCTATCACCAATGAATGAATATGGAGCAAATTTGAAAAGATGACTATAATGGATTACGTCAATTGGCAACCGTAGCTGCTAAATAGATGCATCTGTCTAATCTAAGTATAGACTATGTTCCCATTGCTTGGGTATAGGACGGTTGCTGACTTCAGGTTGTCCCTGTTATTTTGGTATGTGGGCAGGCAGTTGTGAAAATGTATTGTAGAGGTAGTCTAACAAAGTTGAGGGGAACTGGGGAAGTATTCCGCCCTGTCTTCATTTGAGTATAGATTCCGCCGCTCTTCACGGCGGACTCTATGTTCGTCGGTGGTTGGTCTTGGAACCTCTCGGCCTTGCCTAGCGGCCCTTATATAACATCAGTCTAGTAGATATCAGTTTCCCCAGCGGAGATAGGCCCGCGCTTGAATAGAGATGCATGTGCCCCCGGCTTATGCTCTCTAGTTAGTTAGTCGTTTATGCGTGAGAGGCCCCGTGCCCGTGCCTATACAGCCTCAGCCATCGAGGGGCTACATGTCCCAAGCTCCCTCGTCGCACTGATCTTGGTTGGGCTGCAGCAAGATTATAGATCGGCTCTCCCCCTTTCTCTGCGCGATCTTCCCGTAACGATCCGGTGATGATTGAAGTTATGAGAGAGAGTGAGAGATTCCCTTCGAAAGGAAGGAAAAAAGGCTGTTCACATTAATTACTTCCAAGCGCCGGCCCTACGCATGACCTCCTCGAACTCGGACTTGGAGACGCCGCGGCCGACGCCGGCGCCGCCGTTGGCCTCGAGGATCATGTCGCGCAGCAGGGCCTCGTCGACGTCCTGCTTGAGCGTCATGGCGATGCGCTTGAGGTGCGCGAGCGTGAGCGTCTGCTGCTGCGTTTCTGATTCTCCTCCACCACCACCACCTCCTACTCCCCCTGCACTACTATTACTAGCACCAGCGCCCGTGAACAGCCGGAACGCCTCGTCGACCTCGGCCGAGTCCGGCCCGTCCCCGTCGTCGTCGCGCGCGTGCAGCTTCAGCGCGCAGATGGCGAGGAACGGCTCGTAGCTCGCGTGGCCCTCGTCGTCCGGGTCCAGGATCTCGAGGAATTCCTTAAGCTCTGGCTTCGAGGGCGGGAGGCCGAGGGCACTTTGGGTTTATCTTGTGAGCTTCATTCGTCTATCTATCTGCTTGCGGATCTCGGTAGGGGGGTTTTTTTTTTAAAAAAAAAATAAAAAAATAGCACGCTATCTATGAGATGTCTGATACTATAGGCAGGGGAAAAGGGGAGAGTGGTTGGTACGTACACCATGGCTCGCCTGACGTCCTTGGTGGGTATGACGCCCTCCTTCTCGCCGTCCATGGGCTCGGCGAATAGTGCGAAGGCCTCCTTGATCTCGCGCTCCTCGCGCGCCGAGATGTTGTGCTCTTTGGCGAGCTTCGACTGCCGCTCCTTAGGGAAAGAGTCTTTGGCTGAGGCTGATGCCTTCCGCTTTGGGGGCTGGGTTGGCACAGTGTTAGCTTGCTTCAGGATATTGTGAGTCTGGCGGGTTGGTAAATCTACTCACCATGGTGATTGATTATATGCTTAATCTGTGACAACACAGAGTGCCCAGGTGGTTTCTTAATTAAGTACCTACTTGAGAAGAGTGGTTGCAGTTGCAATGAACTGAACGCGTTTATGCATGTGATTGATGATCTGCCGTCAAGGAATGCTGCACCTTAGTGTTAAATTGTGGGGCACTGTATCTCATTGATGCAATCTATTTCATCGGAAATAGACTTTGCTTTGTATCTACATGTTAGAGGAGTGTCATTGAACAAGCTAGGTTCTTAATCTATTTGTTTATAGCTAGGATTTCATTATGTTTTCTAATAGAACTCTCAACGAGCTTTTATTTGAGATTCCTGAGACCTCCAAGGATCAATTCAGTTGGAAATTTCGGTTGATTTCTCGAGGATAAAATATAGTATTAGAGAGTCGCTACCTAGATTATTCGCTGGTGTCTCAGAAATATAAGGGGAAGGTTGCTAGCATCACCTCAGCAGCAATATGTATGCATGCAAGCGATTGATAAACATCGATAGACTTGGACTCTTATTCGCTAATACCTCACATGCTAGTTCTTGTATCTTGTACATAAATTATTACGAGTAGAAGGTGTGCTTTATCATAATATCCATCAACAGTCCTATAATATTCATTGGTGAGTAAGTGACATGTAAGCTGGTCAGGTATAGTTTCATAGGACTGACATGTGATCGTGTAGACGACTTACAATCCGTCGTTGGGGTTCCCCAGTAGGGTAGTTATACAACTTATCATCCGAGAAAAATAAGTGACCTGAGCTTATCTCATGAGGCTCGCGCTTAGTAGGTTGTCGCCGTAGACTTGTAGGTTGATGCGTAAGATGCGTAATCCCGTATTAGACCAATGCTTATGGGATATCGTTCTGTCAGTTCTCATTCTACTCATTCAGGCATGAGCCTCCCGATGCTTGAATTTCGCAAAGAGACCGTCCAGCTTGCAGCTCCACTCAACGGGCAAGTTCTTATATATGCAACGTATTTGCCATTCTCCGGCTCTGCCAATAAGCCAGACATCTTCCAAGCTGATCCAGATTGCCATAAAATGAGCTAAAATGACCAACGCCCGCGGACGCCTCTGCTCGATGAACTTGCTGAATTCGATGGGCACCCAGACGGCAAAGCCACCTAATCTTCGGGCGATGGCTAGACGCGGCTCCTTTCGTTCTACCGCGTTCAATACACTACATGTGTACGATAATGCCTGCTCATACACGGATCTCACTCCTTCGTCGTTTAGTTCTTGGTCTGTCTGCGCCTCGATTGAGCTGGGATGAGAAGGGTGATCGAGCAGCCATGCAAGTTGCGAATGATCAGTCAAGATGGTGTCCTTGGCCTCTCGTAAAATTGGCGGGTGCTCCGCAAACTTGCCAATGAGGGTGCGGTGTTCCGCCTTGAGCTCGTTCCTCGCCCTCCTGAAAACAGTGCCAGCACCATGCCCCATATAGAGCCACTGCAAAGGAGGCTCCCAAGGATCCAAGGATAGAGTCTGAACCAGGGCTAGGGAGTGTGCTACGATCCTGAGGGCTGTGAAACAGATGTAGTCTAGGAGTTTGGGACTTGCGTGAGGGATCTCGTCGATATCGCGCCTCTGTTCCTTGCTGCACATAAGCTGGTACGTCTGCTGTAACTTAATAAGCTCCTCGCGCTCCTGCTTATCCGTGCTCGTGGTCCACATGTGCAGAGCTGAATGAGCCATTTCAATGTAGAGGAGACCACATCGTCCTTGCTTTTGCGCAAAGGAGAAGGCCATGTTTGGCACATCCTCGGACCACAGTTGCTCGATTTCAGGAGTCTGAGGCTCAAAAAACGGCTGTCTCATCCGGGATTGGCTGTTGTGCAACAGTCGCAATTCCCACAGCCTCCGCCATGGACCCTCGGGTAGGTCTATGTCGGGCTCGCCGTCATCGACGTGCGGAGTTAGGTGAGACGAACTTGGAGAAGGGTAAAACCTCGAGCTGTGCGGTGAGTGGACTAAGGAGGAGTCACTCGGTTGGGCATTCAGAGGAGAGAGCACAGTCTTGTGAGAGGCTATGTCTGGCACCGGCACGGCTGAAGCGATGCTGGCGGTAGGGTTGATTGGCGTTTTTGTCTCTGACTGGCTGGGAGAAGCGGCCTTTGCATTTGCGAAGGTGCGCGACTGCGTCTGCGTCTGGTAGACACATTCAACTAGATGTCTAGAACAGCTACTACAGGTAGGACGCAGCTCATCACACTAATCATGAGATCCATCGATGTTAGCCGCGGTGTCTTTTCCTCCACCGATTGCGCTTGATTGCGTATGATGTGTACATATATCATGTCTGATGTCTGAGACGTTACAGGGGGCTGTGAGCGCGGGGAGGATCAGAGCACCATCTCACCTTGACTCTCCGCTGTTTGCATCGTAAACATCCAGTCCGCGACTTCTTGTGGTACAGTCGTGGACCACGCGGCTGGGGTTTCTGGGCATTTGAGTCTTCCATGTCGGGCGTCAACTAGTTGTACGAGGCCCGTAAGATCCGACGTGTGATGCAACCGTCACGTCCTTAGAGAGCTGGGGTTGGGTTCTTATCACACGATCTCACACTCTCTACCTAGTGCTTGCTTGCATTTGCATGTGAGAGAGAGAGGGAGAGAAAAAGAGACTTGGAAATCGTATCGTGATGTGAAGATTATCAAAGTCAAAGTCGCGACAACTTCATCTCGGGGAAGCCGTGGGAGCGATGGGCGAGATAGGCGTCGCTCGCTGATTGATCCATCCCCAATAATCAATCAATCGTCCCGACACGCTGCCACCTCTGACAGTAAAAGGAAACCTCTCGTCATTCTATAGCTAGCTGGTTATCGACGCGAAGGGGGCTTAGCACCCTGTATCAACCGTATCAACCCAGCCCGCCCTGTCATACTGCCCCACGGTCTGTGGCTAGTGGGTTTCTCCATGGCGTCAGTCTGGGGGTATAACTGTGGCTTCGACATTGACGGAATTAATCGCCTTAGGTCTTGAATGACCTTTCTGTGGTGATTTCAATCCATCTTATAATGTCTGGTAACGACGAAAGAGAAAAAAAAAGTTTAGTTGTGAAGATCTATCTAGGGTATCCAAGGTTTTGTATTCTATACCCACGACCCACGACCATCGACTTTCCTGTTTGATTATGCTGTACACTATGATCGGCCTAAACGATACCGAAGTTATGGTTGATAATTGAAGGCTGCGTTTTTTTTTTGGACCGTCTAACAAGCTTCGTTTCTCAGAGTACCTAAATACATAGATAAGATATGGGCAACAGGTAATTGGTAGAATTGGTAGATAATAGACAATTACATATTAGTAGTTTCAGTATAGGTATTGTCGGGGGTTATGTTGTATTACATGTAGTAAGAAACGAGTCCGAAAGCGATTGCGACCATAACAATCCTAGGGCCACTTACAGCATGCATTCCTTATACCTATCAGTCAACACACACACACACACACTCTCTCTCTCTTCCTTTGTCGCTAGGTAGGTGCTAGGTAGTCTAGAATCGTCGACATCACCTACGATTTCGCCGTTTTCTTATACATAAGTATGTATTCCTGACTCTCGCGTGGAGTTTCGAATTTGGCCTTGTAGTTTGGCTCGCGCATTCGACCATTTCTAGCCGGGCCTCTTTAAGCACTCTAAAACCTGGGGCTAGTCCACGGATTAGACAAGGGCCATTGTCCTGTTCCCCTACCTATGCTTTTCCGCATATGATGGTAGGCCGGATAAAAGTACATGTGTGCTATGGGCGGTTAGCATTGTCGAGTAGCTTAAAACAACGAGAAGTGGTTAAGTATGGTATACTGCCTGATGGTCTCTTGCTGCCTGTATTTCTTGAACTAAATGCCTAGGTATCTACTGAGTAGTACCGGAATCCGAACATAGCCTCCAATTACTTTACGGCTGCACCAACTTAAGCTACAGCATACATGATGAGTATATGTTGTCGACATAGGACTACTACCTAAGGCTTAATTCGTACCTCATTAACCGCAGTTTTCGAATATTGATGCTGAGGAGAGTATGTTAAGAAACTGTCCTCAAAATAGCACTCTGCTGATTATAGAGTTGCTATATCATCTTTCCTGAGAACCCAAGTAGATGCGCTTTTAAAAGAACGTAGTGCGCTGGATACTCGATGTCTGGTGCTTATGAGGATGTACTAGGTGCCCAGGTATACTTCTGTATAACGGAGTACCTTAGGTACAGTAAGGTTTATAATGTGCCACAATTCAAGTATGTAGGTAGATTCTGTAGGTCTTGTTGGCTTAAGTACCTGCCTACCTACATGCAGGTACTTCCCAAATTAGTATCAGCACTATTACCTGATTAGGTAGTGCACCACGACCTGGTTTGAAACCGCCCCAGGACAATTAAGCCCCTTGAAGATCACGAATCGTCGTCACCTAGTGTTTCGACCTTCGCGCAAGCCGTAAAGACAGACAGGCAGACAGATACCTAGACAGATAGACAAACAGGCCGGCGGTACGAGAGACAGACACAGACACCATCGCCCCAATCCACTTTGCCAAACCACCCAAACCTTAATTTGCTCGATTACCTACCTACCTCCCGAAGAACCGGGAACCTACCTAATCCACCTACCTACTGTAGGTATCTATCTAAGCCGCCGCCGCATACGACCACGACAGGATGTATACCATCGCATTGCGTGGCTGACGATCTCATCCTCCTTCCATCCCGTCGCTCGTTTTTCCTTTTCCCAAAAGCCCCCTGGGGCTATGTAATCGCCATGCAACTCAGTCCATTACAGTCGCGTCTGGCTGCGTCCCTGATCGCCTCGTGTCTTGTCGTCGTCCTCTACCTCTTTCTCTTCGCTCCTCAATTCGCTTTCGCCGCCGACTTGAACCAAATCCCGAGCGGTTTCGATTCCGATGGCTCTTTCTACGGCATCCAAGACACAGCCGACTCGTTAGACGCGCGTGGGCCCTCATACGACCCCGACTTCTCCTTGTTCGATCGGAGCATTATAGGACGGGTTGCGGACGGGGTAGCTTCCATCGATCTAAACACCCCTACGAATAGCAATATCGACTTTGGAAGCACAGTAGCATACGTTTTCGAGGTCGCGTCGGTCTCAGGTAGATCGGCGCAAGAACCTGACACATCATATGAACTTCGAAGAAGCTTGAATGGGACGCAAGCGCTTGTTGAGGGCGATAGCGAAGATGGTTCAACCTCTGATCTTGATCTCGATCTTGGACGGCGAGCAACACCGTCTAAAACGCTCTACATATCAGTAAATACATGCAATCAGCCCGCTCGCATCTCACCAGACCAAACCACCATGGACCCCCCACAATTGACGCTGTTCGTGTCTACATCAAGCGAGAATACGACACCTGGACCGGACGGGAACCAAGGCGCCCAGAAAGCCATCGTCTTTGACGAAGGCGCAGTTATGTTCAACACCTCGCTTGATCGCGATATTTACTTTACTATATCGGCACCAGAGGTCTCCGACAAGTACTTTGTCACAACGTTACCATACAATTACGAGGTGGCTGTCTCTCTCGATGGATATTATCATTCATATGATGGCACCACCGAGCCGAATCTAATATGGGTTGACTCCGATGCCTCTTCGTCTTTGTTGACGACGCGAAACCTTACTAGCAGCCCAGAGGAGGTAATCTCTACCCCTCCATATGTAGTGTTCGTCCAGAACACACAAAACTTAGGTATTAATGGCATACGCAAATCATATTGCGGCTTGAGTAGCTGGGCACAAATTCGGCCACTTCAAAATGGGCAGAGTCAGGCATCGATAGGCTTAAGACAAGGGGGGACAGCGAACTTGACGATGCAAGAGTTTTACGTTACTGGGCTAAACGCTAGCGCCAACTACACTGGGATAGTCGCCCTCAATACGAGTTTGAGCCTTGAGAAAAGACAGGAGAGCGGCTCTGCAGGCGGTATGGTCGTGTACAAGGCTGTCGACTTCAGTACGAAACCAAGTAAGTGTTGTTAATGGACCTGATATAACTCTCTATACTCACACTGCTATTAGATGGCGCCTGTACCTTTATCTTTAATCTGACATTGTGCACGGAAACACGATATGCCGTGCCAGGGAATCCAGAAAGGTATCCGAACGGAACGGTTCTCGCGGCCGTTTATGATGACTACACGCAACGAATGTGGAGTAACTTTGATAAAGTCCTACAGCAAACCCCTTGTCAGGCGCCGGCGGCCGAGAGGTACTCCCTTGCTCGAGATTGCGATGATTGTAAGCAGGCATACAAAAACTGGCTCTGCTCAGTTGCCATACCGAGATGTGAGGATTTCTCCTCGCCGGACGAAAGCTACCTACATATCCGGAACGTTAACGCTCCGTTCCCCAACGGGAGTTTTGTCGACCCAAGCATCAGGGCCCAGCTCGGTGACAAGAAAGCCTTCAGCTCGTCCAGAAATGTTGAGATCGATGAAGTGATCCAACCTGGTCCCTATAAGGAGGTTTTACCCTGCGACTACCTCTGCTATGAACTTGTCAGGAGTTGTCCGGCGTCTATGGGGTTTTCCTGTCCATTGCCGAAATCAAAATTTGGATTTAATACAAGCTACGCGATACCGGACCCGGAAAAGGAGCTTTCTTGCAACTACCCCGGATCGGCATACTACCCTAGCGCTGCTAGTGCTATGGTGGCCTCTTGGGTAAGCATGGCAGCTTGTATACTGGTACCGCTACTTTTGATATGGTGAAACCCCCGAAGACATACCAGGGGCAGAAGAAAAGGGGTAATCTCATGGGTAATACTACTAGAGAATATTTGCATGAAGGCGTCGAGGTTTAAGGTTCTAAATGTGTGGCTGTCTCCTGCTTTGGGTTTAGCGAATCAGCAGGCAAAACGAATCGGCACTTAGATAGAGGGATGCAAGGCATTTGCATAGGCGTTCTTGGGTTGCTATGTTAATAATACTATGATAGGGGATTCTCAATCGGTAGAGTCCTTATGTATGAACGAAGCTGGTTTGGCTGTTGGGCCTCCCCAATACGACTTACATAACTTTATTCAAGACGTCAGCTTATGACTTTGGCTTCCGGCCTCTGGTAGACATGTCGTCGGCCTGATGCCTAGATTATATCGCCCTTGACGTGTGTTGTCTTGGCTTGACGATATGGGCGTGAAAACTCCCTCATTTCGAGCAGGGCTACGTGCTCTCCTAGATGAGTCGTACTTCCCGCCATTTTCAATGTTTCATAGCAAGACACGATGCGCTGAACAGGTGCAGCTCGACACCGAGTTACTACAGCTCTTTCGCTCTCATCTTAGGACGTCATCTCGGACATGGTGGCCACCGATGTAATGATCTTCATATCGTCACCGTCTCTAGGTCCATCGTTCCCTGTTCTCTTCTACCCGTCGTGCTACTATGCTCTCCGCGGCTTGTTCTACGGTGTCGTCCTCTCGAGTTGTTCTATTCTAGCCTCGAGATCGGATATGGTCGCTATACGACGCAGAAGATATCCGTTAGCGATTAATTCGGTTGCGTCAGAGGCTAGAGCGGGAAGAAAAGCCGAGGAAACAAACGCACCCTCCATCTCGGCCCGGATCTCGTCCTGCTCCATCTTCACCCAGAAGTAGTAAGCTAGCTGGTAGGTGAAGATGGCCATGAGGAAGACCTTGGCGATGGGGCGGCCGAAGGTCTTGTAGAAGGTTTTGTGCTGTTGGTGGGAAGACGTGAAGGCGTTAGTTTAGAATTTCCCGCACTATTTCATTGCTTGTCGCCATGTTTTTTATGTGCGCGTCTGCCTCGGAATGGCAGTGTGCGTGTGGAAACGAACGTACGTTGAGAGAGCCTTCTGGCTTGGGTTCGTGGGTGGATGAGAAACGGGCTCGTGGGAGGTGTTGGGCGGCGCGGGAGCGGAGGAGGGGTTGCGTAGATGATGTTAGAATGCGGATGCGCAAGGGCGCGATTATTTGGCGTGTAGGCCTAGCAATCATTGGGAGCGATTGGAGCATTGTAGTGGTTTGAAAGCCTTTGGAGGGAATGTACAATCCACGCCCAATGCAATGCCCAATAAATGAAGCTCTCTTTCTCGAGTCCGATGCGCCAAATGTGTGGCTTAGAAACTTCCGCGTTGTGGCTTGATTGATGTGGGGAGGCCACGAGCCAAGTGGGGTACGCAGTCGGCGGACGGCAACGGTGAAGACCCAGTTCTGTCCTAGAATCGGCAGGTCCCTTGCAGAGCTTCCCCCATATATTGGCGATATATTAGGTAATACCTGCTTAGGCAAGTCGTGTTACAGGTGGAGAGCGTAAGTGACGACAGGGGGACACCCTTGTCTTGAATTTACGGGTACGTACCTAGCTACAGTACAGCAGGCATTGCAACGATGCAGACACATATCCACTTCATCTCATGCTCATCCCAAGTAAGTGTCGTGGCCGTAACTTTTCAACGCCTCCAGTCTTCTTCTACCTAGGTATCCTTCTACTCTGATCTCCCTCTCGCGCGTGTGTTGGCCTTGAGTCATATATCGTGACGGGGATATCTGTTCTTAGAAATCACTGGAACTTCGTTGTTTCACTGGCTGTGTGCCTCTTTCGTTTTATATATATTATCTTAAGTACATAAGCTTTCGAGGCCGAGTTACCCAGTTGCCTTGCCTTTCGTATCCAATTCCGCAGACCTTTTCCCTTTTAAGGCTCGCAACGTCGATCGCTCTCATTCAATTACGCGGACTACTTCGACCACTCAACCTCATATCCTCTTCGTTGAGCTTGTAGACTGCGACCTCGCATTGCTCGCCACCGCAACCTGTCCCCCCCTTACTCTTGCGACTCTATTTCACACACCTATCTACACAATGGTATGCAACAGCTCCTGTAGAACTCAACCGATGCGACTATAACTACGAGACACCGAAGCTAACCTCGCCCTCCTTAATGACAACAGGCCCAGACCCTCGAGCAGCGCAGGCGGAACGCCAAGTTCACAAAAGACCAGGACGCACGCCGCGGCAAGGCCGAGACGGACATCAAGAAGCGGAACAAGGACGTACCGAAGTCGCCTATCTCGCCTCTCTGGCTCGGTGCGCCTCCCCATACCCTAACACTTTCTCTACGGATAGTCGGGTCAGCATAGTCGCTAACATAGTTCTGTGCAGGTGTCCTCGGCTTCGTGATATTCGGCGGCCTGCTCTTCGAAGTCATCTCTCGCGTCTTCTTCTAAATATAGCCTAGACCCTCCGTAATGGACTCTGGGTGGCTGACATTGACTGGCGAATTAAAAATTAAAAGGCGGGAATTCGAGCGTCAGAATCCGTACGTTGATGCGAATCGATATATATATCCAGTGGGCCAAGACCCCTTGCTAAAGAGATCTGGCAGTCGGAAGTGTGTGTGTGCGTATTTGCCAGCTGTATCGCGAATGGAGCATGGGTTCACGGTGTCTATTGAGGTCATGTACAAGGACGTCTATATCTTGATTTTAGGAGCGGGGTTTTTATATCAAAAAGCTAGCCTTGCAGATAGGCATTAGCTGTTACTGTTGCATCATTAAGGCTCGTAGGCCTTCGAATATAGAAGTATCTGAAATCTTAAGGCGTTCTCACTAACTCACTATCGTTTTAAGCGTTCGATAATGCATGCTCTTCCCCAAGGGGGCAAAAAAGGTCAATTCATATAATTACTCGGCGAGAAGCCATGAAAATAACTAGCTATGTCTAGTCTAGTCTTGCCTCAGACCGACAAACTTGGTATCAATGGCAAAATATGACAGTGAAGTAGTTTGCTGCCATTGCTAGTCGCATCAGGCTACTTCATAATCAGACAGCGGTATCGTCGAACCCCTTTTCTTCTCCCAAGACGATAGATTCATGCTCATCCTAGACGGGAATGATAGTCCCTCTTCTCCATACCCCACGCCGACGGCGTGGAAAGGTCATTATGACTAGACCCAGGCCTGTAAATTGGTAGTGCTCCTAGGGAGACGCGCCAATAGGAGGACGAAGATATGGAGCGGCAGTGCCGGTAAGGAGCTGAGGATGGGTGTAGCAACAACAGGACGAAGCGGGAAACAAGATGATGCATGATTCAAAGCTTCGCTAGCAACGCCTTCTAAATCTGCAGTTATGATAGCCTATCACGCTCCAAGTCCTCTTCTGTGACTGTGGCCCTCTTGCTTCATCTTCATTCCCACATCGAATTGACGTTCCAAGTCAGATTGCATCTTGGTTATATCGGCTTTGGATGACGTTGAGGGGGTAGGGTCGCTACCGGCTACCCCATTCGCCTTTCCACCTCCTAGGAGTCGTAGAAACTTTTGTTTTCTCTTGGCGTCACCCTCTAGGTGCGAAACGTTCCATTGCTCCCCGCCGTTCGTGCTAGCTTCGCCTTCGACGGGGGACGCGCTCACGGGCTCCTCAGCAGGCTGTTTCTCCTTCTTTTCCCTTTTCTTTTTCTTCTCTTTCTTCTCCTTGGGCGTCCCGTTAGTACTTGCTACTTCGGTAGCTTCGCTCTCCTCAACGGCATGCTCTTTCTTATCCTTCTTCTTCTTCTCCTTCTTAGATATAGTCTTCTCAGCCTCAATTTCTTCTTCGCTGTGGTCATCGTCGCTAGTTTCTACCTTGCGCTTTTTCTTCTTCTCTTTGCGATCCGCGCGATCGGCTCCATCAGCGTTGGCAGTTTCCAGGGCTCCCTCTTCTTCAAGCCCACGCTTGCGTTTCTCAGCTCGTTTCCCCTCTTTCCTCTTCTGCTTCTTCCCTGCCTCATCGTCAATATTTTGTTCATTGGCCGTGATAGATGGTCCAAGTTCTCGCTCCGTAATTTGATCTAAGGCTTTGTCCTGCGGAGTTTTTTCGCCTTTGCTCTTTTTTTTCTCTATATGTAGAGTTGTGGAGTCTTCGTCAGAATCTTCGTCGGAGCTCGAATCTACCTCGAGAGGAATGTAATCTTCGGTCTCAGGGTCCTGCGCTGTGTTCTCGGCCGCCTTCTTGAGCTTCTTTTTCCCCTCCTCTTCATCCTATGGAGCTGTTAGTAAGCCATAAACTCAGGCTTCCAATTTGCATGGGAATCGTACGGATTTCATCTTATCGAGGACGTCAGCTCGCGCTCTGGCTTTCTGCGCTTCAGCCCAGAGCTTGCGCGCTTGGGCTTCCAGCTTTTCGGCGCGCACACGCATGCGTTTGCGACGTTTCTCTTTCTTCTGAGATCTGGTGGCGAGCTTCTTCTCCTTGTCAATGGCCTTGCGTTCCGGAGTCCATTTTGTCGCTTGCTTAGCATTCAGCCTCCGGGCTTGCTTGGCTTCCGCTTTGGCATTGCGCTTCTCTTTCCGGTTTTTGGCTCGTAAAAGTCGCTGCTCCAGTTTCTGTGCGAGCTTCGCCTCTAATCGTAGTTAGAAATACAGCGACACAACATGGAACCCAGATGGAAAGTCGTTATTACCTTTAGCCTCTGCGGCGTGTCGCAGGTTGCCGACATCCACCTTCTCCCAAGGGCCGTCACCGTCCATGTTTGCGACGGTGTTGAGTGGCCCAAAATATTTTGGAAGTTCAAAACCAGTGTTGATTGAGTTTACAGATACTCAAAGGGAAATGCCCCAAAAGTGCTGTGCCGGTATTTAGGAACTCAGGTACTAGATAGTAGCTGGAATACTATATGGTAGCACAAACTTCACGTCGAATTTCTCCGAGGAAAAAAAGTTGAGGATCGAATTTCTGCCGTATTGCCAAGAGGTAAGTAAGTGGTGGGGCTACAAAGGCGGTAAATAGGTACCTACGTAAGTCCTTGGATGGGAGCTTCCTGGTTGTCAGCTACCTACTAACTCACTAAAATACCCGCCCGTACATACCTAGGTAGGTATTCTGTACTTACTTACCTAGTGATTAAGCGCCTATCGTTGTAGTCACCGCCCTGATCCCTGACCTGATCTAACCTTCTTCCCCAATCGTGATAGGTATCTTGATAATAATACTGCTTGTGGTCACGTTAGCCAAAGCACATTACATTCATCTCTCGAACAAAAAGAGGCTTTTCTTGACTAGGAAGCTTTTATTTCATATTCCATGCCGATAAGTCTTCATATCGTGTACTAGACACCTCGATGGGTGAACCTCTTGTAACACAAAGCGTGGACGGTCCGTAGCATGAATCCGTCCAACATGGCAACCTACGGTCGTACACAGCAGCCGGCCACGCTGCCCAAGACGAGCATTCTAAGCGCCCTGCGAGCAACCTCTATGCTAGACTCTAAGACTGCGTTACCTGCTGGTACTTTTCCCCTCCTTTACTAAGGTTCCAATCGTCACGTTGAGCAACTAACATGCTCCCAGAGGTCATCGTCTCCATCCTCGACTACTTGCCCGTCCCCGACCTGATACGCTTTGCACGGACGTCTTCCCGTATGCGTGAAATGGTCTATGATGATACAAGATGGGTTGCTAGGCTGAAGAGCATGGGCGTCTGGAGCGATTTAGAAGCAAAAAGAAGATTTGAAGATGCTATTAGAAGAAAACGTGATGCAGCCGCTCGGACGGCCGGGAATGGTGGCCCAGGCCCCATTGGTAGTAAGGAAGGGAGCACGACCATTTTCGATGCTGCGATAGAGGAAGAGCGGCGTATGGCAGAGGCTATCCAAGCTCGGCAGCCGGAACCCCCAGTCGACGGCTTTGAAACCCTGAGCCTGAATCCCACCCATTCCAAGTCTCCTTTGGAAGACCCTACTGCGCTTCTCAACATCCTGAAGAGCGTTCGTAGTATCCGGGGCCACGCACGGCAGGAATTTGGCAAGGTGTACGGAGCATTGGCGCCTTTTTATTTTGATCTAGTTCAGGCAAAAACGCACACCGAGCCTGTTGTTTTCAAAGTATTCCGGGATCCCGAGAGACAGGCTCAAATGTTGTCTAATCTGCAGGTGTTCGGCAAGTGTGACTGGACTGATGGTTGGTCACAGAGGGTGGGAAAGCTTTCAAGCATGATAACCATCTTCGAGGGTGCTGTGCTGCGCGAGTTCGAGCAGGGCTACGAGTTCTGGGATGTTGATGGCAGAATGCGACGATATGCCCATATTCTTTACTCGCTCAACGGGGGCGGTGCAGCTACAGATCTCTTCATCCAAAAACATCCCATGTTCAACGATCGCACAGCACTTGGAAATCCTATGGATTGCATTAATCAGGCGCCTCGCGATGAGATTACGCTGGAACCGTCCCGTGCTTTTTTCGAATTGCTCATGCGCAAATTGAACGAGCAAAGTGCCAACATTAGTCGTATATTTCCTCAGGCAGCTGCCGTCTTCTGGACATTTATTGATAAAGTTCGTGAAGACATCATCATGGAGTACGTCACTCCATTGCTGGACGTATCCCACGATCGGCACGCGGCTATGTATCTCAAAGCCATGTCGGGTCTATTTGAGCAATGCATGCAGTTTGTGCAGTCCCTAGAGTCACCCAAGGGCTCAGACCTTTCGATTGACGACCATGCAAAGGCATTATGTCTCAAAGTGTTTGAACCGCATATGGATCTATATCTCCAGGAAGAGTTAGGACACTTCACTAAGCACGCGGAGCGCGAGGTGACCAACTGGGAACAAAAGCTATCGGAACAAGACGCAACAGTCGAATCTTTTTACATGGCAAATTTCAACCGACAAGCAGACAAGAATGATTTTCTAACTTCTTTCAAAAAAGTCGTGATGATGCCCGTATCCGTACTCCCCAGTGCTTTTGGAAGCAGTAAGCCTCTACCAACCCCGACTACAACGAACCCAGCATTTCGTCGTTCGATAGCTGGCACTCCGGCGTCATCCCGACCCCAAACACCAGGGCTCGGGAACAGCCTAGAGCGGTCAGAAAGCCCACTACCTTCCGAAGCACCAACCGACGAATTGAAAGCGAAGGCAGCACTCATGGCAAATCGACTTGAAGGGATTAAAAGTCTTTTTAGTATTGAGGTCGCGTTAGACTTAGTGCATGCTGCTAAAGAGAGCTTAGGCCGAGCCGCAAAATTCGTCCGGCTGGGTGGGCAAATGGGTGAAGAGGCCCGGGAGCAATGTGAAGCGATTTTCGTGGTGTTGGTCAAAGTTCTTGGCCAGACACACGTAAAGAACGGGTTCGCCAAAGCGGTTGACCATCTTTCACGTTACAATCCTCGCGAGATTAGCGATCATAGCCAAACCGCCGTTGCACCACTCGTCATATTCATTGAACTCGTGAACGTGGGTGATATCATCTCGCAAATGATCGAGGTCTTCTACGAACAGCAACTTGCAGCACCCAAACTTGCCGACAAGAATGATTTCATGGATCCAGCTGGCTTAGCCAAGAAAAAGTTCGAGCAGATGCTTGACGAGAATGTTGCCGCAGGGCTCAACAAAGGCATCGATGTTCTCATGGATGAGGTCGAATACTTATGCGCCACTACACAACTTCCTACGGACTACAATCCTCTACCGTCTCAGGGGAATGGGCTATCAAGCGGTTTCGATATCGGCCCAACAGTAACAGCCAGACGCATCACAGAGTTAGTCTCTTCCCATACAAAGATGTTAACGGGCAGCACAGAGAAGACGATGCTTGATGTCTTCAATGGCGAGGTTGGATTACGTCTATTTACAGCCCTGTGTAAACACCTCAAGAGGCAACGTATCAGCACAGAAGGCGCTGTAAACCTAATTGCGGATATGACGCTGTATTTTGAATATATCCGGACTCTCAAAAATCAAGATCTGCTAGTATACTTCAAAGCACTACGAGAGCTCAGTCAGATATACTTAATCGATGCACGGCATGCGAAGGAAATGGCAACAATCATCGCTGACGGTGACCGTTTTGGGGGTATATTCCGCGCCGAAGAAGTATACGAATACGCCGAAAGGCGGGCTGACTGGTATCAAGTCAAGCGAGACGTCGAACGGGCCATGTATGGGTTGGAATGCCAGATCATGTGAGGCGATACAGCCTATCGTCAAATCGAAACACACTCGCTGACGTCCATCCGGTCTACGGATTGCTTGTCAATTAGTGAGGTTATGCGCAACTAGCCAAGCTATAGTCATGAAGTAATTAAACCAAGTGCAGGCCGAAGTTCAAACTCATAAGTGCGAAACGCTTAGACAGCGCCAAAAGCGTCCGATGCTTGTCCGCGGCTATTCGGCAAACTAGTCGGCTTTGCCGAAAACCTAGGTGCAGCCATTCCAGGAGATGTTTCGAAACCGTCTCACACCGAGATGTCGACACCACGCTGCATTGTTACCAGGTTTAAAGCAGGGCCTCGACTTGCATAGAGTCACACCGCATACGACGATAAGATCATTATCAAGGACCGGATGTCTTCCTCCCTAGCAACGGTTGACTAGAAATACCGAACGTTTTACGATCTCACAAGGCATCGTTTGACCAACCGCATCAGATACACTGCCTCCATCAAGTACCAGGGAGGGCTTTCGTCGAGCGAAACTTAAGATGAATCCTTGGGATCATCCGGTTGCCCTCGCGGTCTAGGTCGGTGTCCGAAAAAAGGTTGGCGCTGGCTTCAAGTAAATCAACTCTCGAGTACTTCCTCTGTTCCGACTATCCGACAACTCCCTACTTTTTTGGGAAGAGACAAACTCGGCCGAAGATCAACGTTGGAATGCCTTGCAGAGATAGAATGCGCCTGAGCTAAAATGGCAAGCATAGAAGGCGTATGCATGGCACCCCTGTGGACCGTGACTAGGGCTAGATGGTACAGGGGATACCCGGCAGTCGTTTAATCAAGCTCTTCAAGACACAGTGCTCTAGTCAACGACAACCAAATTCACCTCGTGACTCTTCTACTTATAGTCATTTTAAGCGTACGAGCAGCCTACTTAGGAGCAGTCCTCGTCCTAACTCTCTCCTCACTAAACCTAGTTTTTCGACTTAGAAAGTCACAAACAGTTAAACTAAATCAACTGGTGCCTAATGAGGACTTGATAAAGCTCTTAAGTCAATAGGAGATAGGCACTACGACAGTATTCACAATGTGCTCAAAGCAAAAGATATGTTCGCTTGGCATAGCTGATCCAAGATGCAACGCTTCATAGTTGAGAATAGCGTTGTAACGCGGAGTTTGACAGATCTCACTATTAATATCCAATGACATAACACGCTCAACCTAAGGGCCTGAGCTGAGTTAGCTGAGGTCCCAGATGAGCCAATTAGAACCATCGCCTTGGGACGAATTAACAGTGATTCGTCCAGCAATTTGAGAAATACCCCTCGGTAATGTCTCAAGCCCGGACTTAGCAACTTACTGTATGCATACCACGCGAGAGTATCCATCTAAGTGCAGCATGCAGACTATTGACTGAAGGTGGCATGGGGCGAGGTCCAACTCGCGACTTATTATTTCGCAAAGACGTCTTGGCAAGGCAGATTCCCACCCTACTGTCTACCGAGACCCGCTTAGCGCCTATCTAGTATAGTGTATAACCGTTAGCTTGCTGCATATCTGCGAGGTCTCGTGGCGTGTTGAATATGATCGACTGATTAGGCAAATCAGCCTTAAACTAAGTCATAGAACTTGGTGTTTAGCTGAACTTAGCAACAACAATTATATCTAAGTAGTGTGTACACTACGATCCACACGCAGAGCTTGACATCATATCATCTTTATCCCCACGGATACGTCTATAGCAACACATTCCACCAATTGGCATATGTCTACTTGGGGGGGGGGGGGGGGGGGGGGGGGGGGGGGGGGGGGGCATTAGAAGAGCCGTTGTACCTAGCGGCCTTGAAGCGCCATCGTATCGGTATTCACTATTGTAGTTTCTACAACTATACCACAAGGGCTTTCCTATGATCGTAACATATCCGCGCATACTAAAACGCGCCAAGAGACTGCCGAGGATGCTCAGAACATACCAGCAAGGGTATACGAACAGTAGTCTTCTTCCGACTTGTTTAAGTTCTAATTGAACTCCTTGTTCCTACTCCGTTCTCACCCCCCTAGCAGTACCAGCGGGCTCGAATGTGGATCGCTAAGAAGCTCCGAAAACGCACCCTTGCACAACAAACTCACCGGATGGAGTTCCACCTCCTCTTACTGAGTACACATCGACGAACTCACGCGAATCTGGTACGCCATGAGCTCCAAATAGCAGTTTTTCCAGCACCTCTCAGCCCTCACGGAGCTGACGCGTTGGTTTATTTTTGAAATGTTAAACAGTGAACAGTAGATCTAGACTACTCAATAAGCTGCCATGGCATGCCTTGCCGAAATTCAACTCCGCGTTTATTGTAGCTCCATACCCAAGATCCTCTGCGACCACCCGGCGCGTACCTAGTTGAACAGGGTACGGGCAGCGACCCACAAGCGCGGGTGGTGGTGTTCGCTTGGAGAATTAGACGCCTAGGGGCGCCGAATCTAAAGAAGCTCGGTTTTCTCCATACTTAACAAATCAGGTTAGATAGTGAAGTCGGACTACCCTACCTACACTAGCCCCTCTCCTCGCTTATCGAAGTCTGAATATTCAGTGATCGTCCGGGTCGCTCGACCGGGAGTGACCGAGATTCGAGGAGCACAATAATCATCCATCAACAACAATGAAAACCAGAAGCTCTGAGACAATTCTAGCCCAGTCGACTCCTTATTGTTACCTGGCTGCGCCCACGAACTTCACCCCTCGTTACATCACACTAGATGATTTTATAGTCTGTATTGTCGCCTGGCCAGATACCAACCAAGGATCTCTGAATGATATGTACGCTGTATGTGTAGGTATCGCGCTAGGTCGTCTGAACTACGCTATGACAGATCGGTTTAACGTCAGCCACCCATGCAGCCTGTGGTTTACATGGCTTGACTGTTGTAGGTACTGTACTTTGTTCCAGGATAGGAGTACATATCTTGCCCCACAGTCCCAGCCGCGAGCTTAGACGTGGGCCTAGTCCCCTGTTGCCATGCCATATGATGCCGGTACCAATGAATATCAAAACGGGCAAGGAGAGGAAGAAGAAAAAGAGAGGAAAAAGCAAGAAATAACGACGTTTCCAATTGGTCTCTCTCTACATTCTTCCGTGCGTAGTCAAGTCCATATTACCCTTTATAGTCTAGAGGCGAACTGTTTCGCCTCAACCTCCGCTACCAGATTCAAGGATCCCCCATCAACCTCCAATTACTGCCGGCTTTCTATCTGCATACAAGACTCATACGATACTAGCTATACTTTTAATCCGTGCCATCCGCCCGCAGACTAGACCCTTTGGGAATTAACTATCTCCCTAGTTTCCAGGGGTGCCTCGTGATGTCGTCCGCTGCAGTACTGTCCTTGATATGGCACTATTCATCCTTCAGGCCTCCGTCAACACCACAAGTAGACTTCCTAGTGTGCCCGGCTAGGATGAACAAAGTCGCTGCCTTTGCATACCGCAGCCCAGGATCCATAACTATGAATCCTCCCCGGATGGCAGCTATCGAACGTATGCCTGCACTGGCAGGTAGCCGCACTAGGGCTCAGACGTGACGACAATTTTTGTCATGAGTTACTACTTTGGCAACCGAACAACCGCCCGTTGCAACTCATGTCCCGGTCTGCGGATACCAGCTGACATAGTAGCACTACATTGAGCCTCGAACAAAAGAGGGTAGGACCTAGAAACATCCACTGACGTACATTCGTCCCTATCAGCTCTGACTAGATGTTGCAACAACAACCTCTGGAGCCTGGGTAAAAGAACAGCGTCAGACTTAAACCCTGTTCTCTGCCTCATGCCTCATTTCATGGTTACATCTGTACAGCTTCACCGTTTGAATGGACCCCAAGGCAACAGGTCATCTAGGACTGCGAGAAATTGTTACGAAGTACAGACTCATCTTTCTGCTATATTAAAGGGCCAGCCCGGAGCGGTCGAAGAGGGGATATCCCTTCACTTACCAGATGCCAGAGAATCAAGATCAGTCATTCTTATCCCCATCACTACATAGCTCCCCACCGTCCCAGGAAAACATCAGATCGGAGTCAGGACAAGTAACACCGACCTCGAAACTCCCAACAGCCTCGATATCATCCTCAGCAGTGTCCTCGACAACACCAACTGTATCTCCTTCAATATCCCCAAGGCTCAGAGCACCCACGCCTATAGAGCAAGGCTCAGATACAGAGACAGAAACGAGAAACATGTCGTCTTATTCTAAATATCCCCATGATTCAAGCTCCAAGAAGCACTCATCCAAGTCCAAGTCTAAGTCGAAAGCCAAGAACGACGACTGGACCGAGGTCTCTGAGCCCGAAGAGAGGAGACGCATCCAAAATCGGATTGCCCAACGGAAATTTCGTACGAGAACCAATCCCCTTTCTTACTGCCCGCTAGCCTAAAAATGGACTTTCACGACTGACTTTTGCGGACAGGCGAGAAGCAGAAGGAGCACAAGGAGCGTGCCGAACGAGACGACCGGAATCAAGAAAACGCGGGCAGCAGCTACCGCGTGCCGGAACCAGGAGAACTTGCCCCAGATGACGATCAATTATCTGGCCTGCCTTGGGGCGGAGTCAGCAGTAAGAGCCTCCCTACCAGGTATCTCTAGCAGCAGTGAGACTAATTTGTGGCTTTTAGTGAGGCACGTTGTCGCCCGAGGTCAAGAGAGCGAGTCCCGGCGAGGTAGCGCCCGGGACCACTACACAAACGACAACGCGCAATACTACAACACGTACTCAGGCTACTATGCCTCCTCGTCCCAGCAGCAGCAGACAGCAAGCTGGGGCAGCCGAGGCAGTAGCGGGGGTGATGACCGGTATCAGGACGATCAGCAATATTACAATTACGACTACGATAATAATGACTACGACTACGACCACGACTACGACTATGATCAAAGCGGCAGGGACGGGTCTTCTTACCGGACTTAAGCGAGCGTTACGCTCCCACCCTCTCTCTATCTCGCTCTCTCATTAGCCGGCACTTTTCTTGACTTCCAAATCCATTCTAACCAGCCGCTTGTATTGGCAACTAGCTAGCTACTTGTGTTGCCCCCCTTGGCGAGGACAGAAAAAAATCCACGAGGCTGTGTAAGCTGTGGCTTGATTACGAATTATCAACGAGGTATATGAAGTTTGGAATGATATCTTTTTACGGGGTCTCTTTATCGTTTTTTTTTTTCGGCGTTGGCTTCCACTTCCAGCCAAGCCGCCGCGTTCTTCTACCCTTCTTTTTTTCTTTTTGATGCTAAATACTACCTTAACTAGACTGCCGGGTCGGCAATTATATCTTATTATGTTCTTTTTTTGCCTTCTATCGCTCTTTTCTCTTATTGGTTCCATTGTTTCTCTCCTTCAGACCAGGGCACAGGCTAGGAGGTCAAGCTGGATCATATGATTCGCGGATGAGCGAACTTAACTAGGTTAGAGGCACACCTACCTCTTCACTTCACTGTAACAGTAGATAGATAGTCGTTATTAGAATAGGAGGTCTGGAAAGATCAGTTAGCGGGCGTTTTGCGACAAATTAGGCAAGGGAATGAGAAAACCAAACAATGACTCGACTTGGCTCGGAGAGCCTCAACGCTTCCGGCCAGCCGATCTCGCCATGGCTTATCGAAATTCTACTTTATTATTCATTAGATTTATATATAGAACCACACACCCACACATTTATTTATCACCTTGTGCGCCTCAGCCCTTCATAAACAGGCCAATGATGTGGAAAATATATGCCCGCGCTACCACAGTAGAATTTTCATGACACGCCTCCACTTTCAACACACATACATACGTAGCTAGCTGCCTACACGCGGTTCCGTCTCCGTTCCATGAAGAAGGCCCTCGCAGCATCGGCAAGGCAGCCAGGCGAATATGCAGCCCTACGAGGTAATTTTTTCCTCCCTCCCTCGGTCCCTCCCTCGTCAAGACCTGCCGCTCATCGTTCATCCACCAACGAGCGGCTCCGGCACGGCTTATGATGAGGCTACATTTGTAATGTGACCTGCAATACATCCGGTCTTCGCCTCCTTCATTCCATTTTTTCGAGCCTCTACGTGCACACCTATCACGCCTATCACGCCGCCCAAGGGGAACGACGAAAACGGCTTCAGGAGATTGACAAGTACTACTACTACTATTAACACACGCCCCCGCGGCAGCTAGCTCGTCATCCCATGTAGAGCTAAGACGAAAGTTAAGATGAAATTTGCAGGGAGGCAACTGTGTGCGTGTTTTCGGCCCCCTTTCCCTCCCCCCCCTCTCGTAGGAATACCCCGCGGGAACAAGGTGGGGAAGATGACAGCAGGTCCCAGTCTAGGAATTATGATGATGTGTGAAAAGGACATACAGGGCGCAAACATACCCTGCGCGCGCGTTCTTAGTGTTGTCGTGTATCGGTAGTCGATCTAGGAATAGGCAGTGTAGGTAGTGAATGTAAGTGAGAGAGAGAGGGGAGGGAACAATTGAGGCTTTTGCTGCGCCGCACGGCTGCCTCGCTGGGCGTGTTCTTCTGCATTATGTAGGTACCATGCTACACTCTGTCGACCTGGCGTTCTGTTGGTTTCTCGTGCTCTACATACCTTGTCCGTTTTTTTCTGTAAAGATAGTGGCGGCTGAAACAACCGTCTATCGTTTTTTCTTTTCCCTCTTTTTTTTATTTAGAGGCAATATAAGTTGAGGCGGCGATTATTAATGTCGTGGAGCCGATGGTAAGCTATGTACATAACGTATGCATGCATGGACCTGTGTACCCCAACGTGGTATTATAGGTAAGGCTATTGGGATAATAAGCAATATGAGCAGCTAGACGGCTACACTGCCTAGCTAATAAAAAAACAAGGGTCTCCTACGCATACATACCTCAGGTTTCTCTAACTCGTTTTGCCAGCGTGTGAGGTATCCAGCCAGGATAGAAGAAGTAAGACAACAAACAGACAGAGGGAAGAAAAGATAAGACGAGTAAGACAACGAGTCATCCGGCATCGCAGCTGGACACTTCAACGGGCGGGCAGCTACAAGCCCTGGGCGTCAATATATACGAATACGTGCATCGAGGTACCTAGATGGCTGATATAGGTATAGTTCTACTTACTGCATGCAGGTCGACGACGCCCAGAGAGGACGTTGACAGATTTAGACAGATTTATATATACCTAGGTATGTATGCTGTATGTAGATGGCGTCTCGAGACGACGATGTGTGTGTGGGTGCATGCAGCAAGCAGCAAGCCATGCACGCACGTTTAGTCTTGCCAAGGCGCATTTAGATCGAAAACGTAGGTAGGTCGGACCCAGACACAGGGAATATTTGATGTTTTGGCTTGTCCCAAGGCACGAAACCGTTATCGCGGGAATTAAAACAGGGCGATGACATGCTGTCATGGTACAGTAGCACCGGCAGATGCCGCCAGCGTATACCAAAGCACACTTGGAGTACTGTATATCGCTACCGCTACCTATGCATACCCTCGGTACCATTGTTAGTGGTACTAGGCATCGGTAGGTTAGACTAGGTAGACTAGATAGTGCCCATGCTAACGCTCAATACCAGACTAGACTACTCCGTAGACCCAAACCATTGGACAGACTAGGATCATACTACCTATCTAGGTACCACGATGCCATCTCGTGGGTTCGATTCGATTCAGTCTGGTTCAGTCTGGCTCAGTTCGAGATGTGAGATTGGATCTCTGGCCTCCAAATGGACTATCCATAGTCAGTCAATTAATTAATGAGATAGATAGCATGTTGATATTACATATGTACGCATACTGTAATCTGGTTGATCAATGATCAGTCAGGGTCAGGCGGACAAGCTGAAAAGGAGCTGGAAGAAAGAGGGCGAGAGGAGGCGGAGTTGGGCTGAGGACAGGGCATGGGGCACACAATGTAACCCCATTTCGCATCCCGGGTCGCCTTTTCTGGCGTTCTGGCTTTGAGTGATCGACAGCTAGGGACCCCCTTCCCTCCATCTTCCTGAACCGACCAGATTCGGACACCGACTGATACGAGCAAAACCTGACCTTGCTCGCGATCATCGTCATCACTTTATCTTCATGTCCCTATATCGACATGTCTCTATGTCGCCAGGAAGCCAATCCTTCGAGTACGCATTGCTAGGCCGTTCTCATACCTATGGAGGAGGCAGCATTCGTTATCCTCACCATCGTCATCATTCATTACCGTAGGTCTATATTAGACACTGTGAGCGTCACGAGATCAGAGCAGATCTCTCGGGTCGCACCGCCCGAAAGAGAGCCTCAGCGATGACTAGGTATTAAATGTGGGCATAGAGGTAGCGTACCGGCCCGACAAGGAATGCCCAAGCATAGTTCTAGATTACTTTACGTATCTTCCATCTAGAGTCCTGGAGATGAGTATAGCTAGAATGAGTAAACGAAGATTGGGGGGTGTGATAAAGGCAGAATAAGGAGAAGAGAATGAAACTTCATCAGATCGTTATAGGAATTGAACGGTGCAGGCGAAATTCGAAACAAAACATTTATTAGTATTACAGAGGTATGCTATCTAACCGAAAGGGAAACACATGGTGGCCCCTGCCCTGCCCATCTACTGCCCATCCGAACCGGTCGACACGTGTCAAACAGGGGTCCTGTACTAATAGCCAGCTAATAGGTACTGTACATTAGTACATGATCTAGGTAGTCCAGAAGTGGCTCAGTATGTACACTACCTACTTATACATACCTAACAGTCCCTAACCTACAGATCATTATGTACCTATCTTAATGCATGTACGCTGTATGATGTATGATGATGTATGTAGGTAAGTATGTACATATGTATGTATTTACCCCGGCCACTGTTCGCGCCATGTTCCCCTCAGAGCTCCCCTTTTTTTCTTCTCTTTTCTTTTTGCTCTCCAAGCCCATCAGATACCATGCCATACCATACCACATGGCTCATCAACAAGAAAGCTTCGAAAAGAGGCTAGCGCACGGTATTAGTCTATGTACTTTAGCAACCTCGGACCAAAGCGGCATATATACTCTATTAATAACCACTTGCCTCGCGCTATGCCGCCTATACTGCCAAACATGAGGCATTATTGATTTCACTAAGTATGTGGTTTGTACACTATGTACACTATTAGAGAATCATTCCGGAGTACCTACCGTACACGACATCGACCAGGAAATAAACATGTTCATCAGCAGTCCATCAGGCACGGAGTTACGACACCGAACCATCTTAGCTTTGGAGAGTAAGAGTCGGCAAGTTCTAGGCCCAGGCCCTTGAGCTATAGCTTACGGGTAGTCCGGTCATATTATCATGGTACGTACATAAATATATACAAACAATACTATGCGTACGTGGAGTTGATGGAAGGCCTGGAAGGTCGTGAAAGATGGTATAAGTCATGTAAGTTACGTATTGTATAGTAGTGGGTAAGTATGTACCGGTACGTGCGAACATGGGCATGAGCAGAGCACATTGCACATGGCACATGGCATATGGCATATGGCACGTAGAAAGAGAGAAAGGCAGATACAACAGAGGCAAGACACCAACGAGCAAAACAGGCGGCGATGCAATGCAAGATGCAAAACATCACAAGACTTACAACACCCATTACACACATTACACGCCCACCACAGCTTACAACGTCATCCCCATGTCCTAAGCGCCCCCAACCCACACTACCGGTGGGGGTTGGATCGACCGAGACAAGGAGGGCATGACGGGCAGAGTTAGAGTTGCTTGGAGTAGGTATGCTGTAGATGGCAACGGAACTCAGCTAACCCATCTAGATAAGCCCGTAATCTATATCCGAAGAACTCCTGATTACGTGTGCAGAGTAGACTTCACGCAACAGGAGTCTCGTCTGCATATGGTGTGGCACAACGAGAAAAAAATGTCCGGATGCACATCTAGCAGATCCCAGCGTCAGGAATCGCCAAGCATCACGATGCAGAGATGACAGGTCAGACACGATGAGTGCGAGTTCGTGTGTGAGTGTGTGAGTGCCCAGGCTAAGTGAGCATACACACACATGAGCCGAGGAGCCCCATCATACCCTAGACAGCCAGGGCTCCTCCACCTCAGCTCACCAGCGTAGCATTGACGTTAGCAAAGACAACGACAGAACAGGGTTTCTAGCTCTAGCCCTTACGCCCTATCAGAACGAGCAATCCCGTTTAGAATAGGTAATGTTAGACGATTGCAGAATGAGACTCTGACTCCACTAACAGGCACCCATACGGTATGTACATGGCTATAGAAAGATGAAGCTATCGTTGTTGACTGACGATAATCAATGCGGATGGAGAGATGAAAGGTACTGACTGTACATACAGACCCAGGACAGGCAACAAATACTGCCTGCATGCAAGACAGCACAGACATTGGTGGGCACCGTCTTGTTAGCAAGACGGGGTGTTGGAATAACTAGTCATGACCGGACATGGGCAACACGGAAGAATAGACACCGCGAGTAGACGCTGCCGTATTGTTTAAGTGTGACAAGCGCCTAACTGATCACCGACATGACGATCAGTATTAACACAACGCATGGTTGCATTGTCTGTCTTCTACCTCCGTTACCTCGAAAGTCTTCTGCAAACAGCATCAGACTCATCTAAATCTACCTTGTCTCGAAACAGACCGACTTTCACTCGCCCACACCTCACCCGCCCGCCTGCATCAAGCCTCACTTTCCGGCCGAGGCTTACCGACGGTCCGGCTCATAAACGTACATAAGCGCTCAAGTCGGCTACTGTGGCTGCGTCCCCCAGCAGGCACAGCCGCCTCTTGGGAAGTAAGTATGCATGTAACGACATCAAACATCTCTGCAGAGTCATGGGGCATCAAGCTCTTGGACTCAACTCCGAGACATTTCAATGCAAACAAAGAGTAGGAGTGTGGCAGAGTATATCGGATGTTTTCCCCGCCAATATCCATGTTCGTGTAATAGGCGGGAAAATAAAGATAGCCACTCGCGGCAGCTTCGGGGCGCTAAAGGGGGGAGACGCAAGAATCAAAAGAGCCATCAGGATAAACATCATCTTGCCGAGCCCCCCTCATATCGAACTCCGTTATTTCGCCAATCTTGCTTGGAAATCTACGAGGCTGTAAAGACAACATCTGGATGAAGTCCCCCAGGGACTCGCCATGATACTGAGGAGTAGACAGGCGTGTGTGTAGTTACGATGACAACCTTCTCATACACCCCTAGGAGAGGACTTTATTGTTACCTTTTTTATCATCCAGGGGACCACCAAGACATCATCTTACATATCTATTAATTGGAGTCGGAGGTGTCATGTAAATTAGTATATTCAGACTGAACGCTATCATTGACTAGACATAAGTCTCTTACATTAGGCATGTAAGGTAGAGAGGTGACTTACAAGCGCAAGGTTTACAGCTCGCTTCCATGTAGGACTTGGCCCTCACCATGCACCTCTAGGCTCTCGCCAATGATACAATTGAAGATAGACAACAACGAGGCAGTATCATGCCCCTCCCAAACCAGGCAGACAGGCAAGCACATCAACGTGATATCAAGCAAGAATATGAGTTATAAATACTAAGTTGCTAAATATACTCTCCCGGAACACCAAGACAAGACATGAGTAGAACAGACTCCCTGATAGACCTACATACAGCTTACGAGGCTCGATCGTCGCTAGGAGCAACTCAAAAGACTAGCCAGCCAGATGGTCGTCACACCGTATCGTCTGCCCTAGTGATCGCAGAAGAAGACTTTCCGTACGTCGATATACGAAACCATCATGAAGCAGAAATAGGTTCCCCGGGAATATGCACCGGAAATCCAAATTGCGAGAATGAGCCGCGCCCGGGGCGAGACCTACGCGCACACCCCACGACGCAGTCCCTACCATGCAACCATTAGCTAAATACCCTCTCGCCTAGCTATGAGCTTTGTTTTTACACATACTAAACTTAGTGCCATGTTATCTGGCCGCATACTACAGGCAGCTAAACATCGTCTTTTCTCTGCCTACCTAGCACAGCATATCGTATCTAAAACAGGTGTTACAACACTAGATGAATCACAAAGAAAATATTCCCGCCTGTTATACGCCCCTTTCAAACGGGGTGTTCGGGAATGTTTCCATTATATTCAGCTGTACATATTTCGGTGTAATTGCCTAGTCTAGCGATGGTCATACTCTGTCAACTCCGGTATTGCTTACCGGGACCGATATGGGGGACCAGTGATGAGAACAAGAGCCGGTAGCTGCGCAGCCTGCTTGATTGTTCCCACACCTGGAGGCCAACAACAGGGATTCGGGGATCTAGCGGTGACTCAATACAGAGGCAACACCGGCAGACTTTCGACAATTTTTTCTACTCGTTATTTAGATCAGATAATATTACAAAGCATGGTCTTATCACCCTTTTAGGATACCTAAGTGTTCCAAACCACCAGCAAAGTTCTGCCTTGAATTTTTATGTACACATGTAGCGAACGAGCCCTCCCGCAGTACCTGCTAGGCTACCCTAAACCTCACATTGCCAACATATTGGGAATTTCCCCCAACAGTTCCAGTGCTTTAGGGGGATCCGCTGGGCTAGGCGCCAGCTTCGGTGCCTCTAACTTGTAGAACATCGTATTATCGCCAAGGCGAAAATCTTGTTGCCACATTGCGTATGCTAACACAAGCTCTAAGTTGCTGCAACAAGCGATAGATTTAATTAGGTATTCCTAAAGGTTAAGAAAGTATGATACGTATTTGAAAGCAAACGTATAGAGACAATATATAATACTATGTACAAAAATACATGTGTTCAACATATAAACTGCGGTTCTAAGATTATAAAGCTAATAAGAACAAATATCTCCTTGCAATGCCCTATTACTAGATTAGGCCAAGGTATTATTTTAATTTACCGCATTCTTAATAGCTTAGTATACACTGGTATATATCTATTGATCACGAGCGTTTTTACCATTGTGCCATGACTTACACGTGCTGTTATTAGCCATAAATATAAAAACCAATTATTTGAGAAAGAATTTCCTTTTTAGCCGTTACTTAACAAAGAATCTTGAAACATGCGCACATACACACCCGGTAATATATATTGTATGTGCAACATGAAGCATGATTGAAACAAGGAGGAACCAGCTACATCACATTACTTTCCAGGAATAATATTTTTATAGTATAGCCAATATTTAATTAGGCTACTATTCTTACTATTATGTTACTCTAGGCAAGGCTTTATATTTTTTTTTTTTCATTAGCATCTTTGCATCCTCGTACGAATTAAATATTATCTTTTAGTGTTTCAGGAGTTTTTAATTCGTAGAACGTGATAGGCTGTGCCTCTTAAAACGCGATTATCAATGCTCTTCAAGTCAGCGATGTAAAACTCAGACGGCTTGCCTGGATCCTAGGAATCACATATTTTAAACCACTGACGTGCGCTGTGGTAGGAACACTCTACGTATTATATATATATCTATAAACCTATCTTCCGACTCCTACCTCTAATGCTGTTTTTGCCATTGATGCGGTTGCTGCTGCTGTTGCAATTAATACTGGTATAGATGCCGTTGCAAGCGTTATTTCTTTCCCCGTATACTTATTGTTCATGTCATTAATGTTGTTATTTGCTATCTTTATAGCTAAAGATGCTATAGTAGTTTCACTGGCGGCAGACGGCCTAGGACTAGTAGGTGCCATGCAAGCAGCTGCTATCAAGAAATCTATGCCGGGGGCTTTTGGGTAAGAAGAGACGATGTGAGAATATATAAGGCACGAGTATTGGAGCTCATAGGATTAAGCCCGTTAGTATATAATGTTGTTATTGAGAATCAGGCAAAATACCTACATATTATATGCTGCGGCGAGGTCGAGAATAACGGTATACCACAAGCACCTTAGACTAGGTATACTAACGGTCATGGTGTACTTACTCTTGATAGTGGTGAATGCTTCGCCTGTGATTCTAATTTCCACCAGGCAGTTAACATTTGGCGGACACGGACTTCCTATACTCTATATTATTGTTTTAGAAGCAGTGCCCGTCGTTTCTTACACTTGAATGTATTGGTGTTGATACAGCGAAATGGCTAGCTAGTTGCTGACGAGTATCTGCGTAGCTGTGGAATGAAGCAAAGTCTTCCAACCTGGGTTCAACATATTTTACAGACTGGCAGTGCCGCCCAACTCTGGTGGTATCATAGTCATTATCCTCGTTCAGTCATCCTAGAGCATCCAACAGAAACAAAGCCCCTAAGCCGAGACGCCACTCCCAAACAGGCACTCCCAAAGGTCTCCATTATCAACAACCTCTCCTTGTTCAAACCCACTCGTCATCAATCTCTCGATGCTAGATCCTTCTAACTCTCGTGAGTTTGCTGCCTCTAGAGTTGCCACCTCCACCTCTTCTTCAGCGGTCTCCTTACCCTTCCCCTTTTGCATATCTCCAATATGCGCTAAACGGCGGCGCTCGGAAAGAGCGTGGATATTTTCCTCGACGGTGCCCTCGATGACGTAGAGCCAGACTGTCGTCTCATGCTCCTGGCCAATTCTGTCTACTCGAGCAATTGCTTGCAGTTCCAAGGCCGTATTCAGCAGCGGCTCGCAGATAAAGACGTGGCTAGCATTGACCAAGTTGAGGCCACTGGAGTGAACTCTAGCATCCATGAGCAAACATTCTATAGTGGGATCATCTTTAAACTTCTGGATTCCGGCTGATTTGTTATCCCAGCGGGTAAAGGATGCAAAACCGATATGATGACTCGCCAGGGCTTGCTGGAGGAAGCCGAAGAAACTCTGGAACTGGGTGAAGATAATTGACTTCGCGCCAGGGTCTTCTTCTCGCAACCAAATGAGATGTTTCACCAAGGTGTCGACCTTGGTAGAGTATGAAGGCCCGTCTAGCTTAATGTTTTGAATAGCGCGCTTTTGGTCGTCGCGAATATTTGAATATACCCCTTGTCTCTTTAGACCCTGTAAGCCGGGACCGAGGGGATGAAAGGGTCGGGATTTTGACGCAACTTGATCTGCTCTGGTAAAGTCACTTAACATTGATGCAGTCTGATATTTCTTACAGAATGGGCACCGAAATTTAGACCTTACCCAACGGACAATGCAATCTTTGCAGAATGTGTGCCCGCATGTTGTAACTGCACCCAATATAAAGTCGTCGCTACAGCAGATAGCACAAGGATCGTTGGAATTGGTGGTCTCTTCTTTCATGTTAAGAACTAATGCGAATCTGATCAATATATGTCCATCGTATTAGAGAGGGAGACTTACGATGACGGCGATTGGCATGCCAGTCCTCCGTTTTCTTTCTCAGATCGGCCTCCTGGGTAATATAATTATCCCAAGCCAAATCTAAGTTCTCACTGATTTCGGGGCTCAACGGGGCAACGTTATCAGAAACGGACTGTAATTGGCGGTAGAAATTCACACGTGCATTCATTGCGGAAGTGAAGGACTCTAATTCTCTCTCGAGACTCGCAGCAACTTTACTCTGCTTTGTAAGAATCTCCTGCGTCACTCTGAGATGTGTGGTGACAATCTGGAGTTCTGATTCGGGCCGTTGGCTGCCCCTAGAAGCGTCGTGACGTAATTTCGTGGAGAGCTCTCTCAGCGTCCCTATAATCCGACGGAGGGAATGATTGGCAGGCAGCGGCTTAACGTCTCGTCGCACTTCTAGTAACTCTAACAGTTTTTCAGGTGCGTGTCCTTCCCCTTCTCTTGCGATACCTTCTGCTTGTGTGATCTCATAGCGGATACGTTCGTTTATTAACCCGGTAAGCGCTTCTTGGCGGTCGCCGACGATAGCTCTCAAAGCTTGGGTGTAGACCATCAGATGGTCTTGCACCTTGGTGGAATCCTCGTACTCCTCACCAGTTACCTCTTCTCCATCCTCTGCGTCCACAAGAGGCCTAAATAACAGTTGAATGACATGCTCTCGCCATTCATCAATAACGTCGGCTTGTTCGTTTAAAGATGCACGAAGCTTTTCCAAGTCTGCGATGATTATCCCGCTCTCTAGGCCTATGTATCCAGGTGTCTGAATCTCGGGAATCACCACAAAGGACTGAGTAATGGCACGATCTCTGATTTTTTGAATTTGTTTCGCAACCTTGCTAAGTGACTCTTGTAGGATCTCCCTCCGAATTTCCTTAGCTAGTTCGTAGCCCTCAACTTCGCGCTGTTCAAGTCGTCTGAAATCCTCCGAACCTGGTTGAGTCAAGGTCTGGTCAGATTTGATCTGGAAGAAAGCGCTGGCGATAAAAAACCTCGCTCTGTGTTCGAGGTCGAGGAACGTCCGTAATTTACGACGGCACTCGCCGACTTTTGCTGTCTCAGGTGCTTCTTCATCCTGTGCCTCTTCATCCTGCGCTTCTTCATTCGGGGCTTCCTCATCACCTAGATTGGCTATACTCTTGTCCTGTTCCTGTTGAGCATTCTCCTCCGCTTTTTGTAGCTCTCTGCGGGCTTCAAGAACAATCGGCTTGACCTCTTCCAGCACTTGCTCCCATATCTCCAGAGCTTCCTTAACCTGCGGAGAGTTTTCGAGCAATTGACCTCTGTTGAGTTTGGCAATCAAGTAATTTCGTTGAAGGGATCTGATACAGGATTCCGAGTGGTCTATCATAGTCTCTAGATGTTCTGCCAGTGTCTTGTAAACCACAACTCTGGCATTATTCGAGCCTAGCTCTGGGTGAAGTATTGTCTGTCTCAAACTTGCTAGTGCCCTCTTCATGTTATCTACAACAACAGAGTCGTCGGGGTCCCAATTCGCATGTAAGGGATCCCCCTCCTCAGTCAAGCCAGCTTTGGTGACAAGTGTCCTAAACTGTGATTGGTAATGATGCTTTTCAATTGCTGTGAAAGGCATGTTGACAATATAGCGCTTTTGAGAGGGTAGTTTTAATTCGTTCCGAACTGCTCCTTTGGAATGACGGATTGCGATGTTATTGAACAAAGAGCCAAAGAGAGTTTGGTGAGTTTCGAGTAATGCTTTCCATACAATTTGGTAAGAAGCAAAAGGCTCGTAGCGGAGAAATAGTAACAGACCCCAAAGATCATTAGGGTCATCTTTGACTGGTGTACCTGTAACTGCCCAGGCGTTGACTCGAGGGAGTTGACGGGCTACTTTTGCCGCGCTACTCACTCCAGAATCAATCTGCTGTGCTTCATCAAGACAGATTCGCCACCAACTAATTTGTACTAATGGAGACGTGTGACGCTCATGTCGTTTCTCGTATCGCATAGAGCGTTCCGGAGGGGTCGTAGCGTAGTGGATCTCAGTTTGGAGAACATTATAAGTAGTGATGACAACATCACACTTTGCAAGCCTGGAGATAAATCGACTAACTAGGCTTTCCCCCTTGTGCTCTGCATTGAGTTTCTTGTCGTTGGCCCAAACCTTCATACCAGGATATTTCATGACAAGGAGGCCAGGTGCATGTTTCTTAAACTCAGAAACCCACTGATTCTGTAGAGTTTCAGGAGTGACAATCAAGGTGGCACTTGTAGGTAGTAATGCTATGTTGCTGTATGGATCGACCTCGGTTGGAGGGAAAGGGCCACGCTTGTGTGCTAGAATTAAGGAAATAATCTCAACAGTTTTACCAAGGCCCATTTCCTCTGCAAGGATCCCACCACGTATGTTGCTTTCAGTCTCCTGAAAGGGGGTGATATCACGAGTCACAACGTGATATAGATCGCTTACAAAGAACTTCTGACCGTTAATGTCGTCGAGAGCCGCAAAGGAGAACGGAAGTACTGCTTTAGATGGCCGGGGGAGTTCAAGAAGCTGTATCTTCCCATCTGGACCAGTATTGCGATACTTGACTTGTTCTCTCATCAATAGCCATTGTATGGTTCGGCGCTGGAACGGAAATAATGTTGTCTCAAGACCAGGGATTGTAACGTCGGTTAGATCGTTGAAGGTATCGCAAGTAGGCATGAAGGCCACTTTGTAGAATTCATTGGTAGCAGTCTCATGGCTGACAAGAGACGGGTTTGGTCCATTTGTCCTAAGCACGTCTAGGATGTATTGGCTTACCACTCTCTGTTTGTTGTTACGAATCATGCATGTCGCGGTATTGAAATTCACGTTCAAGGTGAATCGCATGTGATGCATGGCATCGCTTTCGTCGAGGGAAATTGTTGTCAGCACTGTCAAAGCACCCTCCTGGGTATTGTTGTCTCGGCTGTGTTGTAAGACTGCCAACGCTGCCTGAGTCACATCTGAGAAAGTTTGGTTGAGGTATAAGACACATTGGAAAGCATCGCACGGGGAAGATGGCTTGGATCGGATGATGATGGCTCCCTTATCTAAGCCGAATGTGAAGTAACAGCCAGCATCATTACAGGTGATCTGGCCAACCATGGGGGGACAGCCTCCAGACTGCCGGGATATAGTGAAAGTCTCCCGTAGTATAGGAATAGAATCAATAGGCTCAACTCTGCGTCGTTTTGGTGCACGTTCATTGTCATCGCCACTTGCTTCGGCAGATGTATCTACAGCCAGGCCCTGTAAGGCTGAAAGTAGAGTATTAGGAAAGGGTTCTTGAAGGAGTTAGTGCATGTGTAATTAGTGCCTGAATGTTGATATATGACAAACCATGTGGGTATGACGCTATCTCTTCATATTCCGCTTTCTTATGGTGCTTCCGTCTCGTTGGCAGTGTTGTAGTTTTCTCGGCCATTTTTGTGTCTGCGGCAGGCTAGCCACTGCGTCTGATGAGATCGATAGTCTGACGCAGTTGTGCTCGGTCATCTACCCTGCAAGGTTACTTTATCACATCCTCCCTTGGGGATTGGCTTGAAAGGGTGAGAGAAGATTGAAATAATGGCGGAAGTGCGGATTAGACCAGTAATAGAAGACTCAAGATAAATGAAGTTGATGGTATCTGGTCGACGAGGTACTGTGTAAGAGTGTCTGCCTACCTACTTACTGTAGGGATGGAGGGGCAATTCGATGGAAGATAAATATAATAAGCATCCCGAGCGCGCCAAGCAGGCTAACTCCGGCTGCACCCCACGCGGGACAATAATAGGGTAGGTACCTACGGAGTACTTTGTGAACTCTGTTAGGTACCTAGGTGCCTGCCGATTTACCTACCTAACTTTCTACATACCTACATACCTCATATAATAAGGTAAGTAGAGGGTCCGTGTTTTAAATACGCGTCATTAGGTACCTACCTTGTACCTGTAGTAAATACTAAGGCTAACATGATGTATCTAAGTGCTGTGTGCCACCATACCCAAGGTACCTGGTAGCCAATCACCTCCCTGTAATGGTCAAAATGTGGGCTGCAGGGTAGCTCCGACCTTGCTGTGACATCGGAGTTAATGAAATTCCTTTACCGATTTCTGATGCGACTTAATTGAACTTTTTAGATGGAGCTGGAATAGAAAGCGAGACTAGCGATAGAGAGCGTAGGGTAGAGGCTTAATCTCAATACTGCCGCTCTAAACACCAATTCACAGCATTGTCATGATGCGGAATACCCCCAATCGATCACATATCTCAATATAAACCCAACTGCAACATGGCAAGCATAAAGGTGAGCTAATTGACTAACCTCTCCCCCAACTTTCCCTTTCGATCTTACTTCGATTTCGAGCAAATCCACATGATTTTGTATGCTAATTAAGACTTCCGTACAGCCTCTCCTCCGCTCGCAACACCTGCGCGGTGTCTTCTCTTCCCCCTCGCCTCTCTCCCTATCACAAGTCCTCCTCCAGCAATCCTCAATACGAAGCAATAGCAACACCACCCGCTCCGCCTCAACATCCGCGCCAAAACCACCACAGGTCCCCCCGCCAACCCCCTTTGTGCCCGACGTACCGACCTTCCTAACAGTAATCGGCCGCAACCTCAAGCAGCACGCCTCCAAGATCCCAGACTGGGAGACGCTATTCACACTAACGTCAGAGGAGCTGCGGGAGCTGGGCGTCGAGCCGCCGCGCTCGCGCAAGTACCTCCTGCGGTGGCGCCAGCGGTTCCGAGAGGGGCAGTACGGCATCGGGGGCGACCTGCTCCACGTCGAGGACGGCGTCGCGCAGCTGCGGGTCCTGGAGGCCGACGCCGCGGCGGCGGCCAGCCGGGAGACGACGACGCCTCGCAAGTACGTGGTCAACATCCCCTCCGGCCGCGCCCTCAAGGACTGCGGGCCCGCTGAGCTGTCGCGCGTCCGGGGGTACCACGTCGAGGGCGCCAAGAACATTGTAGGCCCCTATGCGCTGCCGCTGAAGGACGGTGAGGGCGCCCGCATCGCGGTGACGGAGGGCATGTGGGAGGACCGCCTGGGCTACAAGATTGATGGTGGTGAACGTAGAAGGACTGAGATTCGGTACAAGAAGCGCATTGCTGAGCGTAGGGAAGCACGCGAGAGAGGCGAACTATAATAGACCGAGGATATGGAGCTAGACGAGCAAAGCATCATAGGCACGCCGAGGTGTATGAAGATGTACCATTACGGTCTCTGTAAATATATATCTACGTAGATCCCGCCCCTGTACTGTAATTACCATGGACCGTGAAAACCCACATTAGCCCTCGCAGTTTTCCCTAATGCCTGTCTCCGAGACATCGAACCCCACCAACGCCGTACTATATGCTTCTAATGTAGACTATAAGCTGATGCAAATTTATTTGGCAGCGCCAAAATCTAGTTTCCGCGCAACCTTGTTAGTCCTGTCTTCCTCTACGATTCCTGGTCGCCTCTTCAAGTCGGCTCCGAGCTTCTCCTGGCCTCCTCCCTTCTTAGGTAGGTCCTGCTTGCGTGTTGGTCGCGGGTCCTTATGCCACCAATCATGCTTCAGCATCTCTTTTGCAGTAATTCGCTTTTTAGGGTCTAGGCTAAGCGTCTTCATTAGAAGGTCAACACCCTCATACCCTAGGGTGCCAAACAGGCCGATGTAATGATCTCTCCCTCGTAGTGGTACAACCTCCTTGTCGACCGTGTACTCGGGGAGTTTTGTGACGCCTGGCCAGTTCTCCTCGGTCGGCGTGCCCACAGCCTGGCAGATGAGCTGGATTTGGTGAACTTCGGTGTTACCCGCGATATACGGGGTTCGAATTACAAGTTCGGCAAGAACCAAGCCCACAGACCAGATATCCACCGCACTAGAGTAATGTTGGGCGCCGAAGAGGAGCTCTGGTGGCCTGTACCACCGCGTGATGACGTTGGACGTCATGGGCCTGTAAGGATCTGAAAAACTTCTTGCGAGACCGAAATCGGCCAGTTTGACCTCGCCATCCGCCGCAATCAATAAATTGTTAGGTTTGATATCCCGGTGTAGAACGAAGTTTTCGTGGCAGAACCAGACGCCGCGCGTCAACATACCCATCCAAGCCTTAATGTCGGCGGCATTATACCGTATGTTGTCGGTATCATGGATAAGCATCTCGAGATCGCCCAGAGGAAGATATTCGAGGACGAGATTGAGGTTCTGGTCTTTGGAGGAGAAGACGGAATGCAGCTTGATGATATTCGGGTGGGAGAGCTCTTGCAGGTGCTTTATCTCGCGAATAGCATCTGGGGTAATACCCTCGGTGTATTCCTTCTGGATCTTGATCTTTTTGATGGCCACCTTCTCGGTAGGGTCGCTTCGTAGGTGACCAAGATATACATTGGCGTATGTACCTTCACCGAGCTTCTTTCCTAGAGAAAAAGGGGGTGTCAGGTTCTAGTTAGGGAACAGCAAGATGTGAATAGACTATACGAACCCTTGACGTATTTTCGTTTCTCGTCCTCGTTCAATTGCTCGGCAAGATCCAGAGATGTCGACTGCACAGCCGCGGCCGCATTAGGTACGACCTGGCTGGTCAACGGAGTCCCATTTGACGAAGTCTGAGCCGAAGCCGCGATCTTAAAGGGTGAAGACACTGCACCCGTCGCAACCATCAAATCCGCCATCTTCTCTACCCCGGAATTTGTCACAGCAATCTGCCTATCCCATTAGCAGGAGTTGTAATAACGTGTTCGGAAGTGAAGCAATGGTTGGTTATTGGGGGCAAGGCTACTTACTCGCTGGAATACCTAAGTGGAATTCGAAAAGCTATGATAAGAGTAAGTAGTGGGGCGCAGAGGGGCAAGATGTTATTGTGTGGCCTAAAAAGGAAAGAATTGACAAGATGCACTAAATAAACTTGTACCTAGGTATTGTACATGTAACCCGATGCACCGCCCTGTATAAGCCTGATTTTAGTGTAAACACTAGGCTAGGCACATATGTAAGTTAATGTGGTACCTAATTCCGAGGACAGGCGACTTCCTGTAGAATTTTTTTCGGCGATGTCACTGCTCTGGATAATCATGGCATTTAATTATTAATAAAAATATTGCCTACTTTCAAAAACCGTATACATACCTAGGTAATTATCATGTAGTACCTACCTCTTAGCATGGCAATGTACCTACACAATTAAGTACCTAAGCACCATACTTATATACAAGATGTAGGTACCTGCCCAGGTAGGTAAGCAGGCACGTGTGCGCTGTAACTGTGGCTTTGATGTATGACGCCAGCGAGCATTGTAAGTATGTACGTATACGCATAAGCCCAACACGTCGGGTTTTTTTCTTGGCTTGGCTGTGAGGTCATGTCATTGAAAGCAACCATCGCGGACTTTAGGGTCTTAAAAGATTCCGCTTTCTATGCATTCTTCCCCGAGATTCCCTTTGTATATTTATCCCCTGATGTAATACACCCTTAGACGTTATATTTTGCGCATCCCTTGTTTTCATTTTACTCCCTAGATTTCCCACATAAAATATATACCACTGTTTTCAAAAACAAGCAGAAATTCTCACCTGCTGCGCATACACTCGTTCCGGATTTGGTGAATTGGGCACTATGCCGTTTGTGTCGTACTGGGTAAGTTTGCCATAACTCGCACACCCGGATCCAATGGGATGAAGTCAATAATCAGATCAAGTTCAATTGACAAGTCGCAGCTTTTCCCGATAATCTCGGGCCTTGTATGGCTCGGAACACTACTGGGTCTGTTCCTGCACTGGGTCATAGACACGCACGAGAAGATATACCCGTCGATGGAACAGGGGCAGACCATCGCGTACATATCTGATGTTGGCGCGGCCGAGCTCAAGCCCTTATTCGTCGTGGGATGCGTGTTGACCACAATCTTTCTCGACGCGGCATTCATATCCGACCGTCTACTCCGTCACAAGGGTCGCCTAGTCCCAAACGCATCGCTCGGCGAGAAAATCCTTAGTGGCCTGTCCATTGCCGCTGCGTTCATTGGCACAATTGGGTTGACATTCTTGTCTGGCTTTGACACCGAGCGTCACCCGCAACTGCACGACATCTTCCTATTTCTGTTTATTCTGGGATATCTGCTGTCCGCCATTTTCCTCTGCTGGGAATTCCAGCGTCTTGGCAAGAGTAAGCACCATTCTCCTGCCATTATCTATATGTATTGAGGCTCACCCGTTACCCCCAACAGAATACCGCCAACACCGGGTCCTCCGACTCTCCTTCTGGGTGAAGTTGACCTTCGTCCTCGTTGAGCTCGGGCTAGCCATTGGCTTTGGCGTGACCAGGAATAGAGGCGACTCCAATACTGCCGCCATCATAGAATGGGTCATAGCTCTTATCTTCAGCTTCTACGTCTTTTCCTTCATAATCGATTTGTGGCCTGCTGTGGCGACTAGAGATGGGGGCCGATATGATCTCCGTCCCATGACAACCCGGGAAATGGAGGAGGCCATCCGGAGAGGTTCCTTTGCTGATGCCACCGCGGCAGCATTGCCGAGGATAACACACGACAGCGAGCGCACTCTGACTGACGCCAATGCTCACCCTACGGTTATACCCGCTGCAGCTGCTGCGGCCCCGCCACCACACTTCCACAAGCCCTGTAGGACTGCCGACAACTTATAGCTAAGGCGTCGGGAGTAGTTTCTAGGTCTCATAATTGAGACGCCATGCTGTAATGACATGATGACTATAATATATATACATGTGTATTAAAAAGAGGCATTGCAAGGGAGCCGAGTACATCGCATCACAGGAGTTGGCATTTAGCGCTGCATTTAATACCTGCTAGGATTTTGAATAGATTATTAAACATGCTTAATTTTTTCCCCTCTTCTCCATGATGAAACTACATATACAATTGTATTCTAGACTTCCTTTGAAGACCTCTCACTACAGTATAGGTAGCGTAATGTTTTCACACAAATACGGCATCCTTCTTTATGATTACGAGAATTCATGTTGATTCTGTCAGTGCGAATGAATTTGAGAGGGCACGGTAGTGACCATAAGTTCCTATTGATAATGCCTAAGCAAACATTCGATTGAATCGCAAAGGTCAAAGCGGTGGTATTATGCTTATAGAGAACGCCAAGTACCGAAATACATTGATCTTGCCTCGAAGGAAAAAAAACATAACCCCCCCCCCCCGGTCCCGTAACGCCATCCTAGCCCTCGATATGAATTGCCATTTAAGTCCCTATTCCGACCTTGCTTGCGGCAAAATTCATTCGGTCCTCCAGTAGCCTTACAATCTGGTACTAGAACCCACCAAGACATGTTTCTCGGAATGAAACATGGTGTCAATCATATGATCTCGTGGAAACGAGAGTCCCTAGCCGGGCTCCGGGTCTGGGCTGGCGAAGCGTCCCGCAGACGTCTCGGAGGTGTGAGTCTTGTAGGCTGATCCGCCATCTCATCCCGGAAAACCTCATCATCACTTTCCACGCTCAGCTGTGACACAGCATCAGGATCACCGTCCAGCTGCGCTTGACCCGAACTCGAGCTTCTACCTGCCATCGCAACCTCTCGCATACTGGCACTATGGCTATCTAAGCTGGCAACACTTATGTCGCTCCGAGCCCCTGTCAGAGAGGCACCCCCAACAAACCCTCTGCCCCTATGGTTTACTTTTTCTTTAGCCTGTTCTTCGGCTGGTGGCTTTGGCCCACGTGAGAATCGTGACTTGAGCCATAACTTGACTTTGGCTGGAGGGGACTTCGGGGCCTCTTCTACTAACTCGGAGTTTGACCTAGGTCGAGTCTGTTGGGTGCCCAGGCGCGGAATCCTGACCGGCTGTCCACTGCTGTTCATCGTTATTATGTTATCATCGAGTTCCCGCTCGTCCCTAGCTCCATGGTCATGCTCTGCTGACTTGGTCCTCTCTGTTCGGGCGAGCTTTTTCTGCTCCGCTTTCGTAACCTTCTCCTCTTCCTTCTTCGCTTTAGCTTCCTGCTTCTCTTCTGCCTTCCTTTCCTTTTGCTCTAGTTTTTCTTGCACTATTGCGAAAATTAGTTTTAAACGCAAGCCCGATCACGAATCAACGTACACTTAAGCTTTTTCTGGATGTCCTGGACCTCTCTTTGTCGAGCTTTCTCTGCTTCTTGCTCTTCCCTCTTCCTTTCCATTTCCATTCGTAATTCCAACTGCCGCGAATGCTCTAGTTCCGCCTTCGCATTAATCTCATCGAGAATAGGTTGGACTTTGCGTGCGGCAATCGCGTTGATATCTTCCTGGTCCATCTGTACCCCAGCACCGATATCAACTTTTCCTCGGTTATCTTTCTGCAAGGCTCGAGACTGTGCCACGGCACGGGCCTTGAGTTCCCATTGAGTTAAGGTGGGAGGAGGGACCATCCCTGTCTCGGTGGCTATCTTTGCATCTATTCCCTTCAGTCGCTCGTGCACGTTGCGTTGGGCTGCCGCAAGTAGCAAGTCCTGATCATGCTGCCGCTTGTGTTCATCGATCTCCGAAAGCCTGTTGGAGAAAAGAGACATTTCCGTTCTTATTTGCTGCGACCTCCTCTGGTCTTCGATGACGGCACCGTCGCTGAAAGATCTCTTCCTAAGCTTCCCCTTGACGGAAAAACGGTGAGACAGTGGCTTCGTCCCGTAGTAGTCTTGCAAGTCTCTGCTCTGCGCGTTCTTTTGTTGCATCTTGGCAAGACGAGCCTGTGCCTGCTTGTAGGCTGCGTCTTGTAGGGTAGTGAGCTGTGCAGGCTGTTGGTCATCACTAATGCTACTGGATACTTCCAAGTTGCCTCGTGGTGACGCCTGGTCGGTATGAGTCCTCTTGGCCTCGATCATCTTCTGCTGCTGGTCGTACATCTTCTTGGCCATGGCAATAGCAGATGCGCGGAGTACATCAGCCCTTTTCTGCTCGTCGACTTCAGACTTCACAGGCGGCCGCGACGTAAACATCAGTTTGTTCATCGTCGTGAACGGGACGGCGCCGGCCTCCTCCAGAGGAACAGGAGACAACGCGGGAGACAGCACGGGACGGTGAGCCCGAGTTGCGGCGTTCAGAGCATTAGCAGCAGCGTTGGCCTCATCTGGATATGATTCCCGCGGTGTGGGTGCCGAATCGGCTCGCTGTCGTCGAGCAACGGCCACCGCCACGGCCGCCTGAGCCGCAACTAGGGACTTGTTGCGCTCTTGCGGCCCCGAGTTGGCATTGCGCGGGTGAGTGCGGTTCGACTTGTCCATGACGCCAGAGAGCTAATTTTCCATTTTCATCAAGACCTCAGATATAGGGACGGGGTTCAAGGGTCTGTCAATGGAGGCATGTAGTGCATTATATTGTGTTTCACTCATTCTAGGTATGTCTAAGTAAATGATATGTACTGTAGTAGATAGGTAGCTAGGTAGGTTAAACCGGGAACAAGTGCTCACCCAGGTCTAGGCTAGCAGCGCCTCAGGTTCTAGTAGCAGCAGCAGCTGTGTTGGTCGCAAGCCCACGTCATTGATTACTAGAATGGCCACAGTATTTCCGGATCGGGAAGGGTGCCGCTAAAAATAAAAGTACCTACACTTATGGAGGTACTTCCATACAACAGGCACCAGCACACTGACAACGGCACCTAAACAAAGAATAAATTAAATACCCCAGTGTTCAATATTATATAACTACACTTCTCAAGGAATTATTAATGATTTATTGTTCTAACTGAAATGTTCAATAATGTGCAATACCTAGTTTGCACAAATACTACAGACTGAATAGTTTTCTATCTGGGTGCCTAGGTGGTCATTGGTCTTATAACGCGCTATTCCGTGCCAAGCTGCAATCTGTTTACCTATTGTTTTTAACCATCCGCTACAATCCGACTCGGGTATCAGCTACAAGGCACCCGCTAAGCGGTTGCGTCAGGACTTCCAACCCATGTAGCACGAGATCCAACAGGAGGTCCGCCAAACATTGCTTGAGGAATTACGGCAGCAGGCTTCAATCAACCTACTCTTTCACTAACAGAAACGTTTAACCTGGAGGATAATTGGAGTTATTATCCGGTTTCTGTGCTAAGCTAAGAGCCTCATAATAGGACTAGGGCTGAGAAGACAGGCGCGCTTAAATTACTAATTGGCAATAGTTTGACTACCCCAGAGGATTGGGAATAGTGGTTCAATATGCTGGGGAATTATCTTATGTAGACTGCGATTAGCGTTAGCAATTCTCCGACCCAATATACATACCAGGTACGGAATATAAACATGGATTTCTTCATACATAGAGCTAATTGTCTTTGTACACAGGAGCCTTATGTGTACGTTGGAATAGGATAGGCTGAACTGCCCGGTCACGGTGTTTGGGGAACTGTGAACCAACAATGAGAACGAAGAAGGGAACAATACCTACTGTGTAACCAGGTATGACCTCATGCGACCCATTCATGAAGCAACGGATGATAAACTTGTGATCGGATTCCCGTATCTACCGAGTAGTTCATGATAGTTAAATGAGAAATGTGGGGGCCGACAGCTTGGGCTTCCGGTAGCCTGGCCAGAGGTATGTACACAGGAATTATAGGCAGGGAATGATGCTACCCAGATCTATTGGCACCTGGGCAGAACCTGGGTCCGATGTTGCGAAGCATAGAATATATTTTGACTAGTGATATCATTGGGACTAGCTTGAGCGATTATGCCACATCTAGAGAAAGCAAATACATGTCATTATTTATTTGAAGTTAGATAGTTGCTTGTTGACCCAATAGCTCCAGTCGGGACTTATGTAGGCTAAGATAAATAGCTCGGCTACAGCTGTACATTGAAGTGGACTGACGTCATTATCTATCATATGCTCCTATCTAGTCTAGGTACTGTACATCATCGGACAAGGGCCTTGTGAACTACACCTAAATAAGAACAAAGGATTACCTATTTAGGCTATAGATACATTTGGCTATTGCATCGCCATAATACATAAGCCACGATATCAACGGACATGGCATAAGTAGGGATATAAACCTCGATATATGCGCACCTCTTTAACGAACGTTCCTTGAAAAGACCTAAATAGTCTATTAGGAACTATTACAAGAGATTTAAAAATCCTCGATTCATTTTATAACCTAGAGTAAACATTTAGAGGAGTAGTAAGTAGTCTATCTATTTAAGTACCCTCGCCTTCGTAAGCCATGATCAAGTACCTATGGAACTTATTTTGTACATTATCGACACCTAATCCTATAGAATTGTGGTCATCGATATCATCCGCATGTTTAGGTCAGCGCCTGCTCCTCAGCTTTGTCTTCGTTGCCCTCTAGGTAGGGGACCGACACCAAAGATGGCCTTGGCCTAGCATGGATTGTCGATGGGCCGACGAGACTCAGTTGGCCGTTGGTACCACATCATGAGCTGAAATCTGAGGTAATGCCCACTTGCTCATCCATTCAGACTTAAGCACCTCGTCTATCGTCATTCGTTTCTCGGGCTGAAACACCATCATTCCTCGCATCAAATCAAGAAACGCTCGCGTCTCCTCCTCGCTAAAAATCCCAACCACGTCTTCTTTCTCCTTTCTGAACACTTGCACATCTTCCTCAAATGCCACCTCGAGGGGACTCCATACATCCCTCTTACGTAATGGCCGGCGAGGTAACGGTTGATCAGTGCTCTCTTTCTCACTATCTTGCCGTTCCCACTGTCCACGCCACTTCAGGGGGAAATTTTGATACCCAAAGACGTCGATTTGCTCAGCCACGATTTCATCCTGTCCTTCGCAGTCGCTAAATAGTGGCCTCATAGCTACGATTTCCCAAATCGCATTTCCCAAGCTCCATATGTCGGATGAATATGTTAGCGGCGCATCGGGCTGTAAAAGCGCTTCCGGAGCTCCCTTTGAGAGAGGAGTGTGACAGTCTCTCCCTAGGCGCTGCTCCACGGCAGGAGCAAACGCCTCGCCAAAGTCAGATAGAATAAGGCTATTGGCGTCAGCTAGTGTGAACTCTTGAGCCTTTTTACCGAGATATAAAGGTACTACAGCTTTGATGGGTACGTTAGGCGGTAAAGGTTTTCCATCCATGCGGCTGATAGATTCCGCCTCCGGCTCACCAAACTTCTCCTTAAACTGGTCTACTGAAAGCTCGTCAAACGTGGAGGGAAGCCCGACTAATACATTCCGAAGATGTATGTCTAAAAAGTTGCTTTAGCACACTAAGTATTTGTTTATAGGGAGTGAATTGAACAAACCTCCATGGACGAATCCCTGTGAGTGGACAAATGAGACAGCACTGGCAAGTTTTGCAGCTAGCGCGCGGGCAACTTTAATAGGGAAGAGACGGCTGAATGATGCCTCTTGGAGATTGCCCTGTGCTGGAGCCACTGTGTAGCATATGTGGGTTCCGTTAGGACCTTCAATATTAAATTCATCCAAAATCCTGGGTATAGCGTCATGTCCATTAATGGTCGTAGGGGCGTTTTGTGCAGTTGTCAACCTTAAACCAGATAGGGCACGTAAAACATTAGATTCACGTTGAGGGTTGGGGAGCGAAGGATTGGAGATATTCACTTTAATGGCAACATAGTGATTCAGTCGGTCGTCCCGAGCGAGCCAGATGGTAGAGTAACCTCCGAATCCTAGTTTGTCCACAATGCGATATCTATTATGGAGTACATCGTTAATCATAATGGGATAGTAGCCGCCGGGCTTGTACTTGTCCAGTCGCTCTACCCCGTGAATATAATTATATTCGATCACTTCGTTTGGCGACATTGTGGTGGCTGAAATGGAGCGAGCAATAGGTTCTCTCAAATATGGACCACTTCTTAAACGAAGAGATTGTATGCAGGGAAGTGATGAAAACTGAAATGCTGTCCTTATTTTAAGAGGCAACATGATCAGGCACGATATAACTTCAAGGACGATTCTAATAACTAGACTTGTCGCTACATAGAAATAAAAAGTGCATGTTAGATAACCGTGATTGAACAGCAGAATATTGAAGCCTTAGAAGAGTTGAAAAGCAGAGTAAAGCGGATACCAACAATACTTTTTTTTTTACCCAGACAGATGGGGCGCTAGTGGCTGCAAGGAGTGTGGAATACCGTACTGCTAACTGCCACAACAAGTCAGCAGAGCACAGGGCACTCCTAACCTACTTAATTATTTTTCTACTATTGAAGCTCTTATAATAAAGCCTTCGTTACACAGAGGCGCGTCGCCCCTTAGCTATTATGTGATAGAATGAAGCGAGGTCAAAAAAAAGGGGAAGCTTTTTACCACCACCTTACCAGCTACAATATCCTGTTTATGAATGAGGTCTGGGTACAAAGCGCTCAATTATCATTTCACTCTCAGCGATTAATTCTCGTATTCAAGAGGCATTGGTTCTAGGAGCAACAAGTTTATTATCGCAACCCGTATCGTGAGAACATAACCGTTCATAGTCATCACGGGGTCTAATATATAAGAAATTTCACAGCACGTCCTCCCACGCCGTTCTCGAATTTGTCAAGAATCAGCTAATGTTAGATGTAGCTAGTACACTGGATGATCACGACCGACAACGAGAGAACGCAAGCCGTCTTGATTCCAGCCATGAACTCCTTGGATATATCCACGAAGAGCTCTCGAGGAGCTACTTTCGGCTCTTCTGTTCCTCCATCCCAGCGAGTTGACCAGGTCATCACCAATTTTGATGTGGTTAAAAGAGATCCACGTTTGCCGTGCATATCGATGAAAACTCATAAAAGAAGAGATGATTTTTTTGGTAGACAGGATATCCTTGATCTGATCGACAAGAATTTGCTCCCTGAAAATAGGCGTAATGTCAACTTCGGTGAAGACTCCCTCCGGTCCTTTGCTCTCTGCGGTATGGGTGGGATTGGAAAAACACAGATTGCAGTTGAATATGCATATTCGCGACGGCCCGAGTTTGACGCCATTTTCTTCATTACCGCAGATGGCAAGGCGGTGTTATCTGAAGAATTTGCCCAAATTGCCCAGCAGTTAGGCTTAGAAGATGAGAGCGAGGCCAACGATCTCACAGTGTCCATGGAGATTGTTAAGGGTTGGTTGTCGAATCCCGTACGGTCATACGACGCTCCCCCATCCGCAACGAACGAAGTATCCTGGCTCTTGATATTTGACAATGTGGATAATATGGATGTGTTGGCCGAGTTCTGGCCTACGACTGGCTTGGGTGCCGTGCTCATCACGAGCCGTGATTCTCTTGCGAAAAACCAAATCTATACTGCCAACAACGGTATTGATCTTCCACCGTTTCCGGCACCAGACGCGGTCAAGTTCCTTAATACACTCACAAAAAGGGCCCCTCATCCCACACAAGACAAGGATGCCGCTGAAGTTGCCGAGAAGCTCGGAGGTCTTCCTCTGCTCATTACTCAAATGGCGGGTGTCATGGCTCGACTCCGGCTCTCCTATTCTGATTTCATCAAGCTGTACAACGCAAGCGGGATTGAGCAAATTAGTATGACTGGAACTACAATGTCAACACCCCAACAAGTATACTCTATTTCTTCCAAGTTAGGTTTTGATGGCCTTTCTCTTGCTAGTTTCGGGTTATTGAGTTTAATTGCCACGCTCGACCCGGACCGGATACCCGAAGCTATACTGATTAGCGCATGCTCGAAAGACCCCGTAACCTCATTTCCCAACAACTTAACGCAGTACTACGAAGCCAGGGCCCAGCTTTTGCAGACATCACTGATTAACCAGAATACAGAGAGTGGGGACATTTGGGTTCATCGTATTGTCCAGGATGTGACGAAGGGAAAGCTGGATTCTAACAGGCTCACACAGACATACAACTTAGCTATTTCTGCAGTCTCGGATGTGTGGCCATTCTCACGCTTAGAGACCCGCTTCCTGACTGCCCGCCACAAGGACTGTGCGCCATTATTCCCTAGTATCCTACGGTTGAAAGATACGTTCAACTTGATGATATCCCTGGGCACCTTTCAAGCAACACTGCCCTTAGCGACATTGTTCAGTGATGCTGGATGGTACGTCGAGATCCCGAGTTTCTCAGCTTCTTGTCAGTCTAACACGCATACAGGTATCGGTTCGAGAGAGGATTCCAGGAAGAGTCGAAAGAGTGGTTTCAGCTAGTACAACAGATATGCGATGGGTTGGAGGATAAATCGTCAGAAGCAGTGGCGTATATGATCCGTGATACCCATCATAATCTAGGCACAGCCTCAGGAGAGACGAATGACACAGAATTGTTCTTGAAGCACTCGGGCATATGGCTTGAACTTCTGCGACAGAGAAAGACCCCTGATGGAGAGCTCGTAGTCGACTACGAATTGGGAATGGGGTACAACGAGCATGGTGTTGCCCAGGCAATGAATGGACACTGTGAGGTCGCAATCACACATTTCTCGAAAGCCATCGAGTACTTTCAAGCTCTACCACATTATGAAAGCACGATGCTCGGTTGGCCCGCCTCGAACAAGGGACTAATGTACTGGATCCTCGGTGATCTCGAGGCTGCAGAGAGAACTTTACTGGAACTCATCGAAGTATTCCGCAAAGCAAATGGCGTTGACGACACTCTCTCCTTCAAGTAAGCCGGATTTTCATGTGATTGCAGGAATGGCTGACTGATATTTTCCTCGACAGGACAGGGAAGATGCTCTATGCGTTGGGAAATGTACACGTGAGCCAAGGTAAGTACGAGAAAGGGCTCGAATACCACGCGCGCTGCTTGAGACAATATCGCGTGACGCTTGGCGACCGACACCACCGTATCGGAGATATTTGTCATAGGCTAGCAGACGACAATCTCCGTTTCCACCATTACGCAGAAGCTCAGTATGTCTTTCTGATACCTACGGGCTCCACTTGAAGATTCCACTAATAACAGACTTGCTCAGGGTACTTATCAGTCAAGCCCTCAAGGTCTTTAGTGGCCGTCAGCAATACAGACAAGAACTCGCTAGGTCAACCTTCAAGGCTGCGCAGGTGTCTCGAGCTATTGGGGACGAGGGGAAAGCAGACGAACAGCTTCGAATGGCCTTTGAGCTACGATGCTCTCTGGTGCCGGATGACACACGAAATATCGATGAGATCCACGAAGATGACTACGATAAGCTTGTGGTGTTCTGGTCAAGATGAGAGAGGAGATAAATGTTGTCCCGGTTGTCCCAATATTAGCCAACCTGATAAACGGAACTTGTCATGAGTTGAATTTCTGTACACATAGAAATGTGTAAGGCTGCGGGGGTTCCTAGTCTGGAAAATTGCTTCATTCTACCTATGTGAATCTCCAGCCTATGGCGGCTAAGGCCCTAGTTACCATTTTTAGATATCTCAGTGCATAGGCTTAGCGTCCTACAAAAGCACTCTCACTCAAGAACTTTTCGACTTTACAACCCGATCAATTACATCGATGAGATTCTCTTTTGGTAGACCCAGTAGCTCGTTGCAAAGTAGGCCATCTTTCTCGAAATTGGCGCCCCTATCCGCGTCATCGGCATAGAGCAGCATCAGGATAAGTAGTTTCAAGCCTTCCGAGTGATCTTTGTTGTCGAGCTCCTTGGCTTTCTCAAGCGCTTCCTCTGAAGTCATCCTTGACACAGCCCAATTAGAACCGGTCGCTTTCTCTAGAGCCTCAAGCACCTGAAACTGCGAGACTGTGAAGGATGCGATAAACATGGGTTTATTCCTTGTCTCATCTGGCTTCAACAGGACTTTGGCCACGGCCGTAGCCACAGTCCCCATATTCGTAGTAGACCATGGCTTGTTTCCCGAGTCATAGATGGTGACGCGTTTCTCGTTCAGGTGATAGTCAAGCCAGCCACTCTCAAGTCCCCAGTCAAAAAATTGGCCGGCGTGGATAGCGGTCCAGGTCAAACCAGTATTTTCCTTCTCTTTGAGGTAGGCAATGACCTTGGCCTTGTCGCCGTAAAGCGAGACGAGCTCTGCGGCAGCAGCACAGGTGTTGTTCCCGTATTCAGAAGGAATGAAGCGCTTCACACCTGCTTGGATTGCAGCGTCAATCATGCGTAGATGGATGGTGTAGGGACGACCAGGGATGGCGGAGACAAGGGCATCCTGGCCTTTGAAAGCGTCCACTAGCTGCTCAACCGGATAGTTGTCATCTACCTTGATGACCTTCAGGTGAGAGGGAAAGATAGACTTGGAGCATTTGCGTGAAAGTATAGTCAAGTTGAAGGTCTGTTCCTTCTGCAAGGCAGCACAAACCTCGGTACCAAAGAGACCTCCGCCCTGTAAAGTATAGTAGAAGAGTGAGCTTATCAAGTGCATCTGTTATCGGTTGGAAACTTTTAGGGATCAATAAAATGGTAAAACATACACCTATCAACATGATATTACGGATTTCCTGTGCCATTTTCGCAGTAGTGATGTCAAATCAATGTCTGAAATCAATCAACGCCCGAGAATTAAACAGGGATGGGAGTTGCTAGTGTGGGTAGAAGAAGAGTTAGGGTACGCTGGCTGCTTGTGGGGAGCTGTCTTTAAATAATAAATAGTTCGACAGGTAGAAGAGCGGGATGGCCCCGGAAAGGTGCGCCTCGAAGTACGCCTTGGTTGAAAATGACTGGTTACTTGGTCTAAACTGCATAGCATATAATGTAGACCTTGAAAATGGGGTACCTACAGGTAGTCATCCGTAGAGCGAGGCAAACAAGTGGCCGTTTCCCCTTTCCTTCAAGCTATGCAATACTTTCCGCTACCTTCTTCCTACATGTGGTATTTCTGCATTATAGAATTGAAGGTTGGACATGCATATGTAACCACCGATCACGGAGACTATATATAAGCAATTGTCACGACGTAAGTCCTGTCGTACGCCGCTGAACCAGAAGACCCAAAAGGTTCGACAATATCCCTCGACTTAGGATATCCAGGGCTACCGTACGTATATACTGCTTCCGAGCCTATAGCCTTCACGGCCTATAGCGCTAGCAGGTGTGACAAATCATATTTAGTTATTTTATTTTTATTTAATAGAATTTAATTAAACATACTATTCAACTTTTCAATTTTTATTATTTCGATTATAGAGTAATGTCTATAGAAACGACCTAAATTAATAACCTTGCTCAGGTTCCGTGGGGCGTTGTCTTGTAGGGCGAATGCGGTATGGGGACTCCATTTTTGTATGCCAGAACTCCCAATTCTTGAGGCTCCCATACCAATACTACAACATTTGTATGCAAAAGTTCCATCTCAAGGCATAGAATTGCCTTAGACCATGATGTATATTAATGCATGATGGCGTGATTGATGAACCTGGGTCATTTGTGGTCCGAAGACGATGTCGCAATCCTTGGACTGAGTCCTTTTTTGGAGTGCCCTAGTCGCTCAGGCCTACGATATATATATAGTGCTTGATGCACCACGGTTATCACTTCTTGTGCGACAGGCTTCGTGTAATTCGTTAATTGAGTGTCGAGTAGTCGTTGCATCATGTCTACCCAACAACCAACTGGTGTACCGTCACCTACCGATTCCGACTCAGCTTCAGGGCCAATAAAGTCGAGATCCCAGGAAAGCATCGAAAGTAAAGATGCTAAGGGTCCTGCTCCCCCTCTTGCGCCAGCTTTGGCGGCCGAAGGTTCTGAACGAATGGAATCAGCACTAGGCGATGCTTTGTTGCGCCTCTTGAGAATTCGCAAGGGTCCGAAGAATGACGGTTTTGATCTGGATGCAGTACGTAAATTCTATAGACCGAGTTAACTTTTCTCTGACTGGCCTTTATCAAGACTGCAACGCAGCCGAGTATTTGGGATTCCGAGAACATAGAGGAGTATAAAGCTCTATACATCCATCCGCAATGGGAGAACTACTCTGCCTTCGACCCCTCATTCCGCTGGACGTACAGGGAGGAGAACGCAGTCAGACACAAGGTTGATTGGAAGATAATGGTAAGCGCATAAACGCGGGAAAGAAAACGAAAGTAATAACGGATTTGAATTTATTAGGTCTGGGTGTGTGTGATGTTTGCTGCTCTGGACATTGATCGAGGCAATATTTCCAACGCGGTTTCGGACAACTTGCTCGACGACCTCGGTCTCACCCATAGCGACTATGTGAGCGATAGTTACCACTTCTTTGCCTTTTTAGGGTTGATTAAGTTTTGTAACATCCTAACGGAGACGGTAGAATCTTGGCCAAACGCTTTCCAAGATCGGATTCCTACTCGCCGAGCTCCCGTCACAGTTAATCTCGAAACGGTCAGTTGAGTCTTTCTAAAGACAACATTGAAGGAGAACGCCGACTCACCTGGTTCTAGTCTCGGCCCGGACCTATGGATCCCGATTCAGATTTGCATATTTAGTTTCATTTCGGCTGCCCAGTTCTTCCTTCAAGGTCGAGCTTCGTTCTTGGCAACTAGATTTCTAGTGTGAGTTGGATTATGACTAGTTACATAAGTCCTCGCTTACCGATACCTACCAGTGCAGTGTTTCAAGGCGGATTTATCCCGTAAGGCTTCACCCCCTGAGAGTGGGTACACTAGCCTTTTCTAATGGATAACAGCGACATGATCCTATATCTAAGTTACTGGTATACTGGTAGAAGGGTAAGCTTGCCTATTTTAATCGCCTCTCCGTGTCACGTAACTCACTTGCACAGCTACCCATCAGATTGGCTTGGTTTTGGGCGTCGGCACAATTAGGTGAGATCAATGCTCAAGTACATACCGGGGTTTCTTGCAGTAGCTTACTTATGCACAAGTCGACATCGGCGTTGGATTTGCTGCTGTAGGTCTCTTATCACTTCGTGGTGTTCTTGGCTATGAAGGCTGGCGATGGTTGTTCCTCGTTGAGTAAGTGAAACCCTCTATAAACGAGCTAGCTTTCGCTAACTGTATTTAGGGGCCTTTTCACCTGTGAGTCAGCGCGAAATTCCCGAAGTGGGAGATACTGATTCCGTTGCAGTCTTGATTGGACTCGCTTCCTTCTTCTTCATGCCGCAATGCCCAGCTAAGACAAAGAGCTGGTGGAACCCTAAAGGGTACTTCACTGAGAGAGAAGTGAAGATCATCGTCAACTCTGGTAAGACCGCCGATGTGGACAAACCTGAATGTATTTGGCTTCGTTAACTGTACGTCCAGTAATCCGCGATGACCCTGGGAAAGCCGGGATGTACAACAGACAAGGCCTTACTGTCGGTCAGATTTGGGAATGCGCAAAAGACTACGATATGTGGCCCCTATACGCTTTGGGGTTACTATTTGGCATACCGAAGTACCCGGTCAACCAGTATTTGACATTGTCGTTTCGAGGCCTTGGATTCAGCGTCATTCAGAGTAATTTGCTGACTATACCAAATGTTGTGGCTTCCTCTATCAACATGTTACTCATTACCGCGGTGAGCGAGTTGGTGAAGAATAGGAGCCTAGTGGCTATGGCAGAAGATTTCTGGCTCCTACCCAATTTTGCGGCCTTGATCGCACTACCAGATCCTATCGCCCCTTGGTCATACTTCGCAATTGCTACTGTCCTATTATCATTTCCATAGTACGTACAAAACCAAGGGCTCATCGAGGACTAAGCTGACCGTGCTCGTAGTACGCATCCCATACAAGTTGCTTGGACAAGCCGGAACGCCGGATCAGTCCAACAGAGGACGGTTTCTGCCGCGTCCGTCCACCGATCTTTTACTGCTTTTCGTAATACTAACTTGATTGTAGGATTTACAATATATGGGTTCAGGTCAGCGCAATCATCGGGGCCAATGGTTAGCCACCTTTTTTCCATGCTTCTTTGTCTTCTTCATATCCAGCTTCTTTTCCCGCAAAAGCTTCCGTTACTAATTGAATTATTCATAGTCTATCAACCGGGGGATGCGCCACGATATTTCAAAGCAAACACAGGTTTGCTAGTCATCTGTATTTGGATGGTGGTAAGTCCGAACTCTCTTGGCCTTTTCGTCCTCTTAGGCATCCAGGAGCTAATGCCGAGCATAGGTGGTGCAATACCCGGGTACCTATCTTTATTATCGACGGAGGAACTCGCAGAAGGCAAAAATATGGGATGCCATGACTCCCGAGGAGCAGGACGAGTATAGGAAGACGACAAATGACGTTGGTAATAAGCGGTAAGTTTGCCTTTTTCCAACATTTTTCAATCATCTACTTACGCCTTTATCAGACTAGACTTCCGTTTCGCGACTTAATATCAAGCGCATCATCCAAAGTCGAAATTAGTCGAGACCTCGTTCCAGCGTTAATTAATGGATCCATCGCTCTATGAATATACATGTTGAGGGTCGGAGATATCTAATGTTAACGTGGCAAAATATCTGTAGGGGCTGTATAGAAGAGTAAACAAAGGGGGTGAGCTACCTGTGTCACGACGTAGATGTACATACACAGTCAGCACCTATCTACCACTTTGAAGCCATCAATGTTCTATTATCTCCCACTTAGTTACTAGTAAGACAGGGTCGCGGGCATCGCTTAGTCAACTCCTCTTTACGGCTCTATGCCTAACAATACTCTTATGAATTTTGTACTCCTCTTGTAAACTTTAGTTTATAATATCAACAAAATTCTGTGCCTTGTTGGTGAATTGTTATTCCTCCCAAACTCTGCACCACTCAAGTAGTCATAGCCGATACAAGTGTTGGCTTAGTTACACAACTGTAATATTTGAGACCTATATAGAATCATACCGATCACTTTTTCTGAGTGCTATTAGATCCCAAAGCTTCTACTCTTAGAGGCATCCACACCGACTCTTCGACATACGGATGCAATACATAACAGGGGAGCTTAAGAAGTCAGTGACACATTGCATTCATATATTTAGGGCAAGATCGTTAGTAAATTTATTTTTTGGGTACTTTGGGTTGCCAGATACTGCCCGAATTGAGCCTGGTGGTGGCTGCATCGAGCAGAATGCAATGGCATAGCAAACAATCCTAGCAAATCGGTTGCCCCTTAAGATGCGGATTCTTTGCTCTGACTGTAGTCACAACTCGAAACGTTAGGGTCTATTACTAAAACTATGTAAAAATGCTCAGCGCCAAATAGAAATAAACCTCCTTGTTTGCCTCGCCAATCGATACATAAAAGCCACGGGGCTTCACCTCGGCCTGTTTCATCGCAGTAGCAAGTACTGGCGCAATACTACCGGCCGAGGGAAATCTGTTGTAAAACATTAAGTAAACAGATTGAGACAGTCCTTTGTATACAGCCACCTCGTATAAACACCATAATAGTGCTACTAATGAATGGGGGCCGTCGCCTACCAAGACCGAGAGTAGGGGCTAATCAAGCCCCACGACTTCTAGTAAGATGTTGAACGGATTAACTTGTGCAACACTGGGTATTTCTCAATGTGTTATATTGACTAAGACATTTGTGTTGAACTGAGGCTATGAGAGACGACTGGTTTGGTGTCACGCCTCAGACTCTGAGATTAAGGGGTATAGACTTGGGGGTTTGATACTCGCCCCCATTCTAAATACCACTTGGCCAGGTGGTCTGGTCTAAAACATTGGGCCGATTGGCAAGGCTTTCAGGCTCGACAAATTGGATTCGTGCCCATTGTTTTGCGCCACTATAGCAGGTAGCATTCAAGGCAAACCAAGGCTTCATGACGTGATTAGAAAGGTCGGCCGCGTTTGTGCTTCAGGCTTCGTCTTTGGAAATATTTATTCTCGTAATGCGCACAGCGTAAATATTAGAACGCAATTAAGGCTTCTTATATCTAGTCCTTCGCTAGCTTTCAAGTCCCTCTAGGCGCATTATTCATAATTACCTCATTTTGAACTCTTAACGTATTACAGCTTCACGAGCAATGGACTTTAGATCACTTTTGAAAAGTACCCAGACACTTCAAAACTCCCAGATGCCGAAACATGCGTCTTCGAAGCGTGGAGGGACCTGGATATGGGAAATTATTGCTCTATTCCTAAGCTGTGCTTCTCTTGTGGCCTTGATATCTCTTCTCGCTCGAGCCGACGGCAAACCTATCTCGCAATGGACTTTCGTCATTTCCTTTAACGGATTGGTCTCGACCCTCGCTGCTATCTCCCGCGCCTCACTCGCCTTCACGATTTCTTCCTGCATCGGCCAAGCAAAGTGGAACTGGTTCCGGTCTAAGAAGGGCAGTCTCGTTGGATTCGATAGGTTCGACGACGCTTCCCGAGGTCCTTGGGGTGCGCTATGGCTTGTCATTTGGCTCCGTGCTCGGTATGTGCTCTTCCCATGCCACCTACTAGCATGGTAAAATAGATTGTATATGTCATGATTTCTCAAACTAATGCTTCCTCTTCTTCTCTTATTAGCCACTGGGTGGCAATTGGGTCATTTGTTACCATCTTACTCTTGGCCTTTGAGCCTTTTCTACAAACAGTTGTATCATTAACCAGTCGCACCCTCGAATTGACTGGCAACAATGAAGTCACCATCGCCCGCAGCGAATTCCTAGATCACAGCACTTGCCAGACGTCGCAATATGAAGCAGACCTTTATCAATTTGGATGCGGAATAGACCTCGGGTTACGCCTCGCCTATTTTAATGGTCTGTCAAACTCCTCTTCTGGCCTGACTCCCTTTACTGTTTGCGACACCGGAAATTGCACGTGGACACCCTTCCTCAGCATGGACGTTTGTAGTTCGTGTAGTGATACTACCAATAACCTAGAGCGAGTTGTTAAAGTTTCATATTCACATGGAGAGAGGATCACCTATAGGACTAAAAATGAAACTATCCAGTTATCCAACCTCGCTAATGATACTGGTACGCTGTCAAGCTCGAACTGGGCAGAAAAACAGTCCATAGGGTGGGAAAACGGGTCCTCATTAAAAAAAGATCAAAACACCCTGCTTCACGCATTCCAAATCATTCGAGCGGCGAAAACATTTGAAGAGGGTGTTACAACATGGCAGGAAACAGAGGTGACCGCCTCTGAGTGCGCCCTCTTCTTCTGCGCTAACTTATATCAAGTTGAGATGAGAAATGGCATATTACAGGAACAACTGATTACGTCATGGTCTAATCGTACACGTGCATCATATATTGCCATGACTAACACAACGGACGATGCTACGGTACAATATTTGGAGAATACGACCCATTTTGATCTTAATCATACACACTACCTATACGAAAGCGCTGGAGTGGACTTCCTGCGGGGAGATGTCGAGATAGCCATACCCAAAAACGACCGAATAAGATACGGAATCCCGCTCGATACCAAGTTCGGACTATCACAAAACTCGATTTATAGCATAGGAGAGGTTTTTGACAACGACATTGGCTCCGATAATTATTCTGGTATCCGGAATAGGAAGTACTATGGGCATTCTTTGTCGATGTTGGGGTACCTGTATAATAGCAGCAATATCTCTGCCACGGTCGGCAATATCGCCAAGGCCATGTCGGTCTATATAAGGGGGGCTTACGGCTCAACTCACGCCGGCGTCTCACAAGAATTGGTTGTCTGCTTCGAAGTGAAATGGGCCTACTTGGCGGCACCAATATTTACCATCGGTGAGTATAACTCGGGGCTATTTCCTTCCTACTTACGCGGTTTCAAGAGCAGAGACTTTCCTTTTTGGGTGAAATTTGCGCCTAGAAGCTTCCAAAATTCTCGCTGCCGACACTCAAAAGAGCAATAACTAACTCTAAATGCTCTAGTACTAGGCATATTGTTCTGCGTTGCCTGCATGTTGCAAACCCGGCGACTGGGTCTGGAGCCCTGGAAGACAGACTTGATCGCCACGCTAGCACACTCGGCAGATTGGGAGATAAGAGACGACCTCCGGAACGCGAGTGTCGCCGGTTTCCTAAGCACGGCGGCAAGTAACATAGTAGTACGCCTTGAGGACGGCAAGGATGGGCCCGAACTGCGAAAGATTGTTTAAGTGGGACAAGCGTTTGGGTAATGATAACTATCTCGGTGCTCACCTTCGTTTCCAAAAGTTATAATAATAAAATCAACATATAATATAGTAGGGCAGAAGTACCAGCAACCGCAGTCTACTAGCCTCCCCCCTTTCTATACGAAGAACATCGACATCCGCCGGCGACTATCTTTCCGATATTCCAAAATGCCGGTGGAAGCTATTAGAGAGACCATAACATTACCGGCATCGACGAGAGCAGGCGTCTAACAGCAGCGCCTTGGAAACGTGGGATATCTCGGTTGATCATTTATGGTTTCCTTTCCTTGAACCGGAATTTTGTTAAAAGCACCGAACGACGTCATCTGTTGTATACAGCCGCTGATACTCTGAGCCGCCTGCTGACTGTAAGGGAGGCGGTGTAAAACTTGGGGACCAAAATAATCGAGCGGGGTAATCCGAATTTACATAGTCAAAGGAAGAAGAAAATAGTATGTTCGTTATTATAGTATTAATGGCATGCCCTCATCCTACGAAAGAATAAAGCCCTCCCAGCGTCACTACCTTTTTATAACCCGAATACGCCCTTCTCCTAAGCACGTTTACCCCTAGCTACGTAGCACCATCAACCGCTAATACCCCTTATTCGTCAACACATCCCCGGCCCATTAAGATACATTCTACGACTATCTGCTGTGTAAATGTCTGTTGCTAGTAGCATGTTATGTCCTACTTGCGCAGCGCTACCTTTCGATGTTCTAGATCCACGGTTCGGCGTAAAATACGGGCCTCCCACCTGGAAGTTGGGTACCCTGACACAGATTTCCAGGCGTCAATGCATATTCTGCAAACTCGTCACCCAAGCGGTTTTGAGAATCCAGCGGACCGAGCCGGAACCACGGTTTCGGCAGATTTCTCCTGACCAAGCAATTGAAATTTGGGCCCTAGGCGAACGATATAATAAGCCTGGTTTATACCTCCTTTTCCCATCTCTTGGTGCGCCAATTGGCACGACCATCGGTGTTCTCCGTGATTCACAGGTTGTTAACAGCTTTTATACGCCAATATCAACCACTCAAATTGACTTCGGCAGGGTTAGGGGGTGGCTGTCACGCTGTTCGCTACACCAACCTCCATGTCAATATAACTTCGACGGTAAATCTACATTACCGTCGCTCTTCTCTGGTCTACGCACGATTCGCTTCGTTGACGTAGACGAGTATTGCCTTGTCGAGCGACATAATTTCTCTAGATACGTAGCCCTGAGTTACGTGTGGGGCACAGCGACGAGTTTCCGGCTAACCAAGGCCAACAAGAGCCGGCTTATGCAGCCGAATGCCATCAGGGACGTATGGGATTTACTACCAAAGACCATACAAGATGCCATCACAGCTGTCAGAATGATTGGTGAGAAATATGTTTGGGTGGACTCATTGTGTTTGGTGCAGAATGACCCACAAGATGTTGCAAATGGGACGGGCGTGATGGATTTGATATACGAGTATTCCACGCTTACGATCGCTGCAGCCGGTGGAAGAGACGCTAACGACGGGCTTCCGGGCGTCTACGCCGGGAGCCGCTTTGTTGAGGAGCATGTTGCCGAAGTCGTCCCAGGCTTAAGGCTTGCTGTCTACACTAATGGCGAGTACCGCGTTGAGCCTACGGTCTATAATTCACGTGCCTGGACGTAAGTTTACTCCTATTATTCAGTAGCCGGGTCCTACTCTAAATCTCTCTTAGCCTTCAGGAGTTTGCACTCTCTCCTAGACTTCTTTGTTTTGTTGACAACCAGGTATTCTTCCGATGCCAGAGAGCCATCTACTCAGAAGACTCACATGATGAGATTTGTCCCAAGAGGTCTCCTAAGGCTCCTCTCCACCAAGCAATGAGAATGAAAAATCCAGCAGAGGGTTACAGAAGGGTGGTTGAGCCTTATAGCGCTCGGATATTGTCATTTCCGGCCGACGTACGTAATGCGATGGCAGGAATCACGCGTAGATTCTCCTCCATAATGAAATGTAGATTTCTAGAGGGTATCCCAACTGCCGTATTCGACCACTTTTTGACCTTCAAAGGGGCTCGATCATCCCTCAAACGCAGAAATGGCTTCCCTAGCTATTCTTGGACAGGATGGATAGGGCCCCTGCATTTCTGGGGTACGAATCTCACGAATTGGATTCCAGAATCCGGCTTCATTCTTGACACGGCGAATGAAAATGAATGGCTCTATGAAAATACTTGGATAGTATGGTATAAGAGGGATCCTTCCGGATTAACTAGTCTTGTTTGGGACGTTTTAGTAGATGAGTCGTTTCCACGAGCGTCTGTTTCTCACCCTACCTATAGGAAAAAGAAGAGTTTTGCAAGTCAGTATCATCCAGGCTTTGCTACATCTAGAACTTCGCCTTCCGACATTACACTTCAACCGAATACTATTCCATCATACACACTCTTGCAATTCTGGACGCTTTCGGTATTTTACAGACTATTCAACATTGATCCATTTAGAGCTTTGGCAGATCTCGTTGATCGGCAAGGCACCGTCATCGGTTCTCTGAGCCTAGATAGCTTCGAGGAGACAGAGTTCTTTGACAACACCGAAATATTTGAACTCATTGTGCTAGCTAAGACACCTTGGCCGCGGAATAAACTATCGACTAATGCATCCTACTTCGTAATGTGTCTGGAGTGGAAAGATGGTACTATTGCAGAGAGACGGGGCATGGGCGATATATCAGTAAATATTAACGACCTTCGCGACAGTTTTGAACCGGGCCCATCCTGGAAAGAAATTATTCTGGCATGATTCAAATGCTAGACTCCCCAGCTCTGTCATGGCTATAGGGCTGAGTTGCATTTTACATCGAGGGGCTTGAACTGGAATTGTCTTTGCTGTCGTAGAACTAAACTAGATAGAGGGCTCTGTTGTTTTCACAACCTCCGGGTCAATTTCCAGTCACTGCTCCACTTCCCATAGAGGCTAGTTTCACCCACAGGTAATGGTGATTCAGCAAGCTGTGCCGGCTAGGATCAGAGTATGTAATGAATGCTGTAAGAGGGGTACGGACCCTTCTTGTGGCTAAGACTGCCAGGCATTCATTGTGCGTAGCTGTCCGCCGGAGCTGATCGAGCGTGTCTGTGGACACCTTGACGTGCGGTACGGCGGCGTTGAGGGATATTTGGGTTCTATCGGTTTTGGGGCTGAGGAGAGGACAAGGTTGAGGGAGGTTTTGGGGGCGTGAGAGAAGGATGTGTATTTACATAAATATATAGATATAGAATACGGGGGTAGATGAGGAGGGAAGAGATAATATGCTAATTTGACGGTAGTATAGAGGAATAGATGTCGGATTATTTTTCTCCGTTGGTGCACCTACTCTTCACAGCACGTATCACTATACCCACGAGCGGAACATGAATAGATGAAGTATTAGGGATGGATGAAATCTAGTCTATTTTTTTCTAAAGCGACCTTGCATCCAGCATCTATACATCTTAAGCTTCTTGGCTCTATTGACAAGCAGCCGTCTATCAACGCCGAGCTCTTCAATATTAAATAATTGAGAGTCTTCTACTCTAGTAGTAGTAGGCTTATGTGCAGGGGACTCGGGTGTACCTTCATTAGTTCCCTTGCTTTCACTGGCTATCGTCTCATCAGAGACGCCGGTCCATATCCGGGCGAGTTCATCCCTTTCGAAGAAGTAGACTCGAGTGCCGTCGCCCCTGATGTAGAAGTTCTCTTCCAGGTAGCGGCCCTTCTTGAAACGAACCTGCGCCAGGTCACCTCTACCGTAGTCACGAAAGCACACCTGGCCTCCCGGTTTCAGCACACGATAGATATTCCTCACCGCCTGGTTCCATTGCAGTGGCGACAAAGCAGAGAATATAAAGATCATCAACACGACGTCTACACTGTTCTCTTGCAGGCCGGGTGGGAGTTCTTCACTAGCCACATCCCACACGTCGGCCTGCATTAGCTCGGTATTGTACTCGGCATGAGAACGCATGACTTCTACAGCCTTCTTCGAGAAGTCACAAGCATGGAGTTTGAGCTTGGAATTCTTGTTATTGGCTAGGATGGGGAAAGCAGTGTTGCCGGCACCTGCGCCAACTTCTAGTACGACCTTGGGGCCGGCGTCTTCAGCGGTAACCGTGTGCAAAACAGGAAACTCCTGCTGTAGCCACTTGCGGTTCTTGAAAAAGTTGGCTGTATTATTCTTGTAGAAGAGGTTCCAAAATCTGGCGGGATCTGAATTGAACCTGTCTATAACCATGATGCGTTAGCCAATGTCTAGAAGAACAAGCTTTGTCATGATTGCAATGGATGGTTGGTGACAAGTCAGATGGGAGCGAAAGACTAATTGATCTAAGTTGTCATCAGATAGAATCAGATGAACTATGCATAATTGGGTATCATCAGGTCACCGGGACAAAAGAACCGAAGCGGCGGTGTGTGGGAGGGGAAAGGCAATAGACATACTCTTGTCAAAATCAGAGACTGGCGACGCTCGCTGCATGGCGAACTGCTGCTCAGAATACTCCTTGTATGCGTCGTCAGTCTCCACATGATCCCAGGCGTTGAACTCGAAGACGTCGTCGCTCTGGTCCAGATATCGTGAGCCAAACATGAAGGGATCGGACCGCTTCGCATTGTACAGCGGGTCATGACTTCGGTGAGGCGGGAGCTGTGCCGTCTTTGTCTCTGCCCCTGTGTCTGGCATCGACTCTTGCACCGTCAACGCCGAGGCCTGTTTTGCCAGGGCAAGATCCGGCGAGGGCACCGCATCGAGTGTGGTAGCCGTAGTGGTGGTCATTTTGAGAATATTGTATATATGTATATATATATATATATAGATTATCTCTTCCTTTTCATGCTGGACACGCACCAAACATTTGGCTGCTGGTTGACATCCTCTGAGTTGTACAAAATACAACTCCGAGGAAGTGTAGAAAGGAGCGAGAGAAAAAGACGTTGGGAATTCGTTGAGTCCAGTTGAGTTAAAAAAATAAAATAGTGCACTAGTTCGGTGTGGCTTGCACGCTAGTGGCCCACTAACTGACCGCCAACCCGCTAATCTAGGTACCTTGTGGCTTGCGATAAAGCGTTCATGCACCGGAGATCTTATCGGACGTCACCTACGATACCTACCTAGCTTAGATAGGCAGTAAATAAGTACTTACTTGACAATGAGACCTTTGTTTAGATAAATAACATAGAATATATCTAAATCCCACGTTGGTGAATATAATATAGACAGCTACTTTCCCGAAAAGTGCTATTTAATTCTCCTAGAATGGATTTATTATAGCCCATAGATTTTTTTTATTCTTAGAAAAATACTCGTATTCCTCTTAATTTCGGCATTGACGGCCACCCACCACCACCAACCATGCCACCAACCCGACTCCTCCGACTACAATTACACCCATCCCACTTCCCACACTCGCCCATCCAACGGCCCACGCAACGCCGAACCTTCCTCACCTCCCTCCTCTCCTCATCCGCCCTCCCGGCCCCTCAGACCCTCACAGCGTCCCGGCGGCTCCCGTACAACCACGCCGCCCTCTACAGCCTAATCGCCGACATCAACAGCTACAGCGCCTTCTTACCATACTGCAGCGCCTCGCGCGTGACCGCCTGGACCCCGCGCCCCGACCCCGAGTTCGGCCGCCGCTGGCCCACCAGAGCCGACCTGACCGCCGGCTGGGGCGGGCTGGAGCAGACGTACACAAGCCGCGTGTTCTGCGTGCCGGGCACCGTCGTCGAGGCCCTGAGCGGCGAGGGCGCGCGCAGCGGCATTGCGCCCGAGGTCCTGGCCCGACACGGCCTGGGGGAAGGGACCACTTCTACGGCGCGGGGCGGAGATGGTGAGGTAAGGGGAGGAGGAGGAGGAGGAGGGGAAGGCGTCTTCAAGACCCTAGTGACACGGTGGACCGTCACACCCGTCAAGCCAGGCACAGCAGCAGCAGCAGACACGCGGACCGGGAGCACCACAGAGTGGAGCGACGTCGATCTGAACATCCGCTTCCAGTTCGCGAACCCGCTCTACGGCGCTGTGAGCTCCGCCGTCGCTGACAAGGTCGCCCCCGTTATGATCGAGGCTTTTGTCGAGAGGGCGAAGAAGGTCCTGGGGTAGCCATTGGAGACGAGAGCTGAACGGTACAAACCGTTCTCTAGTCACGTAGCTACCACGACCTACCGTGGCCCAAGCCCCGATGCGCCATGAGCTCTTTATGCTAGTTTCGAGTGAGATCTTTGGGTCTTGTGGCTGCTCTCTACGACTGGTTATAATGTAAACTCCAGGGCATCGAACCGATCTAAGAATCTGATTATAACATCGACGTCAGGTCCACGTCCGACATCTCCTATAGGCGGGAGGGGACATGTGCGTATAATGTTGTACTTGCTAGACTGTATACTATGATAGATACTGACACCTGTGCATATACAACAAGTGTTGATCGAAGCACAGCGTGCATGTAATGGGATTTATTGGTATCAATAATTTTTAGATTTTCTTTGAATTTTACAGAAAAAATAGTAAACAATTGCCGCGATAACTCCGAGCGCTTAGGGATAATCAACCATGTAGGAAGTTGTAGTCTAGGTAGATCATATTCACATCAACACGCCTCTGCCTAGACTTCCTTAGACCATGCCGTTGCTTCTAGTCCCACGTGTGGTTCATATGATCATCTCGCTTGGTCTCATCTCGAAAAACCCGCCACAAATTGGCAGATGGAACCAAATCCCACTGGTTTGGATAAATCCATGCTACAAAACTAGAATATGCATTAGCAAATAGAGTGATGCCGAAATCCTGGTTAGCCTTATCGTTGAAGCGGCTTGTCCTTGACAAGGAAAAGCTATGCCAGCGCCAATATTCGCCAATCTCGCTATAAGTCACAAAGAATCCATCTCTGAATGGGGTATAATGCAAAAATCAGCTCATACAGGGAAGGCGATTTAAGAAAAGCCCCCGTGAACTCTAGATGAAGGGAAAGAATGTAAATGCTGCAAACAATGCTTATGAGGGGGGAAAGTATTGGCTGACAAGGTCCGATCTAAACAGCTGAATCCGTATTGAGCTATCCTCTCCTGACCCTTAAAACATTAGCTAACATCCAAGTGATAGGTTGAAATAGAAGTTACATACTTTTTGCCCGCTCTCGGTGGTTTCGCTCCTACCATCCAGGACAACACGCCATTTCCATTTCCTTTGGGCTTTCTGGATGGTTTATTAACGGTAATAACATGCGGTGATTGCTCGTGCATCATCTGTGGCCGGTGTCCAGGAGGATGGACTGGAGGCGGCGGTGGGCCGCCGGGTTGTGTTCGATGATGGAACATGTTTGGCCTCACAGGACCGGCTGCCCCAGAGGGCATTCTCATATGACCTGGCATGTTAACGGGGCCGCCGGGAACGCCTGGGCGCGGACCCATGTGCGGTCCGCCGGGGCCTACTCGGTCCATTGGCCACATGTGCATGGTCACTTGCCAGTCGGGCTCAATCACCTTTTCCCAAACTTGCGGAAGAATGATTTCGCCGTTGGGTCCGATTAAATCGTAATGTCCACTCTGCACATGAGGACCAATTATATCAACGTGCAAGAATGCTTGCTTGATTAGATCTTCCATACCCTGAACATAAGATTAGCAACCGCATAGATGAGGCCTTTATGCTTTGACGTACCTGCCAGGTCTGGCAAATGTGATAAGGAAAGCTAAATTTCCTCCCGACGGCGTCCTTGAAGCGTATAGGTGCCTTGTCTTTACCAAGGTTCTTTCGGTTGGCCTCTTCCGCTTTTAGTTTGGCTTCCTCAAGGGCTTGCTTCTTAAATGCGTCGTCGGCCTTCTTTTTGGCGTCTTCCGCCGCCTTGGCAGCCTCAGCAGCAGCTTTCTCATCCTCAACTTTCTTGCGTGCTTCGATCTCTGCCTTGAGCTTCGCCTCTGCTTCCAGGTTCTTCTTCCACTCAGCTTCTTCTGCGGCTTTCTTAGCTGCGGCCTCCTTTGCCTCTTGCTCAGCTTTAATGGCAACCTCTAGCTTAAGCTTTGCGGCAAGCTCTGCTGCAGCTCTTGCTTCAGCCTCCTTCTTGAGCCTCTCTTCCGCAGCTTTACGTTCGGCTTCTAACTTGTCACGTGCCTCTCGTTCAAGGCGAGCAAGTGCTTCTGCTTCTCTTTTAGCTCGTTCAGCGTCTGCTTTGCGTTCTGCCTCCAACCTATCACGCGCATCTCGTTCGAGGCGAGCAAGTGCTTCGGCCTCTCTCTTAGCTCGGTCGGCCTCCGCTTGGCGCTCCCGCTCTAATCTATCACGCGCGTCTTTTTCAGCTCGAGCGAAAGCCTCGGCTTCTCTTTTAGCTCGCTCCGCTTCCGCCTTGCGCTCCGCTTCAATAGCTTCACGCGCCGCCTTCGAAGCTTCTTTTCTTGCGTCCTCAATCTCCTTCTTGGCTTTTTCCAGGGCGGCCTTGCGTTCCTCGGCACGAACCTCCTCCTCCCTCCGCAACTGTTCCATTTTGCGTGTGAAAGCCTGCTCGGCTTCCTCTCTAATCCGTGCCTCAAGCGCTTTCTGTTGAGCCTCCGCTTCTCTCCTTTCCTGTTCCTTTTTGATCTCTGCAAGTTGCTTTTTCATCGCTTCCTTTTCAGGATCTTCTTTCGGGGGTTCAGGTGGGCTGGGTGTCTTAGGTGGGGCAATCTCGGTGGGCGGCGGAGGCGGAGCCTGCCAGTGGTACTGTTGTAGGTGGCCTGGCATTTGATAGTTGGGGAAATAATTCCCGTGTCCTCCATGCCCGTACGGCATCATTTCGTTTCGCCCTGCCCAGGGATCATTACCGTAGTAATTACCACCGGCCGCCGCGGGGGCGAAAGGGTTGTTATTGCCACCACCATAGGGCCCATAAGGAACTACCCCCCGCGACTCAAAGCCATACGGGTTACCGCCAGCATGACTCTGAGGATAGCCGCCAGGTGGATGGCCGCGACCATAGTAACCAGGGCCGGCCGCTGGTGGTCCGTACCCACCACGGCCGGCGTAGTAGTCGTAATCAGGATCCAGGCTGTCTGCAGGTGGGCGAGAGCCCCGAGGACGAGATGCTGGTCGATGGGCAAGTGTGTGTTGTTGTCGAATGGGCTCCCGCGGATGACGGCTGTCAGAACGGTGGTGTCTTCCTGGGCTGGAAGCAGAATCTGAGGGTTCTATTTCTTCGTCGTCGTCGTCATATATATCATCATGATCTTCCCACTCTTCAGAATCTTCTTCGTCGTCATGCGAGGTACTCTCTCTACTTGGTTGTACGTCGTCTTCGTACCTGCTGCGGTAGTATTCGTTTGATTCAGGAGGCTGTGAGGAGCGAATGCGGATACGTGTCCTGGATGTACTGGATTGTTGAATATTAATCCCGTGTTCCGAGTATACTAAGTGAGCCTGAGGGGGAGTCGTAGCTTACGACATTGGAGGTAAAAGATTGGCTTGTTGTCCCTTGCTCGTTATGGACGTCGAGAAGCCAGGGCAAAGGACTTGCGTAGAGGAATATAAATGTCGGTGCAAGCGATATACCCCTCAATCGAGACGCTATGATGAATCCAAATTTCACCCTTGCAGGCAGGTCAATTACAAGCCTAGCGGTACCTCAGAAGGAAGATGCAAGGCGGTTGATGAATGGTAGGTGTCGGAGCCCTTTGGCGTAAAACTCGATGTCTCTGGCGGTAAGGAATAGTAGCAAATAGTGAATAGTGGCGGCGGGGTGACTAGTTGACAGATGACAGTAGGTAGGTACGAGGTAGATAGTAGTAGTAATTAGATAATCGGCGCGGTACGGTAGGCCAGGAATGTGAGAGCGGATTCAGCTGAAAGGCTGGATTGGAGACTAAGCAGCAAGGGACGAGCGGTCCTTTAATAACAAGGTTTCCAGCCCGTTCTGTCGGTCAGAATGGTACGTGGGATAATCCTTGTAGGACGAAGCGAGAATTGGTCTGGTTTGAGTTGGGCGCGAAAAATGGTTGGATTGGGTTGCCAGTTTCGCGGTGTGGGAATGGATGAATAAATGCGGGCGGTTCAGGTTGTCCAGAGAGCGGGGGGGTTTATTCTGTTTCTTGTGGGTGTTGCTGGGTACTCTACCGCGAGAAGAGCCTGATCCGGGAGAGGTCTAATGTACCTGCCGGTATTTGGTAGGCAGGCAGGAGGAGAGACAGACAGGCAGAGGTACCTCTGTATGTATGTGTATACATATACTGTACGTGTAGGTATGTACGGTATAGATGTAAGATTCCAAGGTTTCAAGTGTTTTGGTATGCAGGAGATCGTTGAAGACGTTTTATGCGCTTAGCATGGAGGGCTTGCGTGTGTATGTATGCAACTAAACGACCCCCGCCCTTCAGCGCATGTGGATCTTTTAGGTCTTCTTCCGGCCAGTTAGTATCGATGAGGTACCCATCAAGTCACGTCCGGAAATATGTACGTATGATAAGTAAGGAAAAGAGAAGAAGAGTTTGCGCGAAATCCCTTCTCGCGGGGGCTATCAAAGCCACGGGGAGAGGAAGGTTGTGACAGGAGGTTAGCCTTGAACGTGCGATGCGAGGCACACAATCTCCCACGTTTCCTTTCCTTGAAGGAATCGGCGACGGTGGTGGAATCAGAGGGGATCGACCGGTAGATATATACACGAGCACAACTACCTACCAACCTAGACCTAGACACTACCAGTAGACACCCTAACACAGAACCCACGAGCCGGTGTCAGCGAGGGGGTGCTTCCACTGCCTCCCGTACCTAGTAATAGTGTACATATGCGTACGGTACCTACTAGTATGCAACTAATAATAAGGACCGTCAAGCAGTACACACTACTGTACCTCAACACACTTACACGCTACACACTCGCGTAGCGCAGGCAGAGAGAGAGAGCAAAGAGCGGTGGATCCTGTAGGTAAGACGACGGAAGAGAGACGCGCAAGCTGGGCAAATCGGAGGCCAGGAAACGATATATCCAAGGCATAACCAAGGCATAACATCCAACCTAGTGCGCTCCTAGGCGTCCGAGCTGCAGCACACCCAAGTCCGCCTACATATACCTCGAGTGAATGCAGTAGGTATGTATGCGTATGTGGTATGTATGTAGGTTAGGTAGGTAAACATGGCTGTCCTCAATCGGGATCGCGACCTATGCACCTCTTATCTGTTACCTATACACTTGCATTGAATAAAAAGAGGGGGAGCGCAACCAAACCACCACTTGGTGTTCTCTCCATAATTCATTCCTGATTCTAAGGTGTGGATAGGATCATCCGTCTCCCCTTCAACAACTTGTGTTGAGGACCAGTCCCAAGATGCACCGTCTGAGTCAACGGGTGCGAACATGATATATAATGAAGAAATAGATGAGAGCATCTCATGGCACTAGTAGAGAACGGGTACGTACAAGTATGTCGGAAGCTGGCCTACTAACGGTAATACCCTAAGCCCAAGACCTTAAGCAGCCTTTCGGGGTGAGGGACGGGACGGAGGGAGGAAGGGAGAAGGAAGGAAGGGGAGAGGAAGAGAAAGAGAGAAAAGCGACATCGGTCAGGGTGCAGCTGTGTGGCGTAATGACGACCTGAGATCTTAGGGGAATCCGCCGACTAAGAAACGAGACAACGTAAGGGAATAGTACCTAAAGTATTTCACGAATGACTGACTACCTACCTACTTTTCAGTGAGGCGAAGTAACGATCGAAGACTAAGTGGGCTATTACATGAGTTGTTCACAAGCTTGGGGCAGTACCTCAATCGCAACTAGATAATGCCATCTGGAGATGGGTTGGGGGCCAAAAAAGGGAGGAGAGTAAGAGAGAGACACACAGAGCGCGCGCGAAAGAGAGATAGCGCTTGTCTGTGAGACTGACTACCTGTAAGGCATACATTAGGTTACATGCTTTTGCACACACCGCTGGCTGTTGAGATCGTTCCTGTGGCAGATGATGCATTCGCCCTTGTCTAAGTGCTGCAGGTCGTTCGCCACCTGAATGAGGAACTCACCACGCGGGCCCGGATGAGAAGGAGGGGAGGGAACTAGGTAATCAGAAAAACTAAATCATCCTAATCATCCGCGCTACAACTCCGAGTCACCGCACCTACCTACAGTAGGTAGGAAGCTCAGCCAGGGGAAGTAACTTACATATACACACCGAGGAAGAACATATCGAACATGAATCCCCTCGACGACCTCGTTACCTCATTACCTACCTAGTCCGGTGCACCTATCTACTCCATGTTTTATTTGACGCCTGTTGAAGTACAGAATGTATGTTATACATACAAACATACATGGGTACAAGTATTCTCGGCGCCTTGCACCGGCCTTAATTGCCTGCCTCGTCATTCAAGGTTGGTCATTGGGCTCGATCTTGTGTTACTTCGCTCCAAGCACAGAAGTAATAGAGAGTCAAAATTCGTAGGGACCCAGCTCGTATTTTTTTTGGAGGGCTCGCCTTTTTCTCTGGACCGTATCCGACTTCTCTCTACTTTCTTGTCAGATGACTCAGACACAGTTCCAGTACAACGCAGGCATAAGGACATGTAGAGCCTACCATGGAAAGGATTTATCAATGCACCGCGTGCAGTGCATCGCGAATGACCGCATTGACCTCGAATGTCTGGCATAGCATCATGCGCTGCAGACGTGTGTGTGAAGATTGGGTAGTAGGTAGGGGAGAGTGAGCGAGTGGTACAGCATCTGTCGAGGCCACAGTGTCTGCCAGGTAGACAATGGGTGAATAACCAAACAATGCACTTTTTGGATGTCGGGAACCTTGCAAAAGGGACGTCACAATACTGTCTGTCAAACTAGGCGGGCTCACGGACTCGGCCGTTGTTTACTACAAATACTCTGCTGCGCCAATGTCTCCTTCACCTCGATACTTGGCCCAACTGTGGCCTGACAAGCCCGATAGCACGAATACTGTGGATGCGACAACTCATCCATGCCTCCAACCACATGACGACCATAGATGGGAACTATGTGTTCTGCTATGTGCTGCCAGCAAAGACAGGTCATTTCTTCAGTACATAGATGTTGCTCGACCGAAACGGATAGCGGCGGCTGTGGTGTTCGTCGATCCTAGTGTGGCACGTTATGATCCTGGCGAAGGGATCGGATGGGTGCAGTTCTGGCTAACGGCTAGACCCGCCCATCCTACAACAGACAGTTAATGTGGACTTCAATCTTGATTACATAGTGGACGACTAGTATCGACTGCAATGCAAAACACATAGCGCACGTTGAAGAGGCACCTCAGATCGTATAATACACCCGAACAGCGACGAGGACTGGGATTGACTGGTCGTATAGGGCGCTAGTCGGCATGATACCTTACATCAAAGTAGGGCAAATTGCGGCTACTCCTCGTTGTGTTAGGGCCCCATCGGAGAATAGGAAGAAACACCATCTACTGGAGCCACGTGCTTAGAGGAAATATAGATCGATGGGACCCGATATTGTCAGTTCCATGACTACCTTGGCAGGCGGTTTGTATCTAGAACAGTTTTTGTGCCTAACGTTCCACTGGGCTTCCTCGGATTGGTGGATGGAGCCAACAACCCAGGGTGCTCTATCTACTATAGCCTTATCTGTAGGCCCAACACGGTGGGAAAGACCAAATATGAGTCAGCGTTGGGTGCAGCAACACATAAGAGTCGCCCTACATGAAGCAAACACGACTTGTCCAGTCAGCGCTCAACCCCGTCCAACCAGTCAGCATGAAACAGGAAACCGTATCACCTGATTGTGGTTGCTGAATTCGATTCAAGAAGTTGGCGTGCTGCTGCTATCTCAGACTCATCATAGCCTTGCCAATCCTTCTCTCCAGCTGAACTGCGGCGAATAATCTCTGCGAGTTTGCCAGTAGCTAATTCATCTAGGCTTTGCAGAGTGTGAGATGTCGGGATAGGCCATTCGTCTGATTCTGCCTGTTTTGAAGCTCTCAGGGATGTCTCGCTAAGCAATTGTTGGATGGTCTGGTTTGAAGTTAATGGCTACTAATTACCACCGCTGGGACAGAGGTACCTACTAATTTAAGGCCATAATAGCCTCGTAAATAGTTGTCACATAGTTCAATGCTACGACAAAATCGTTTCAAAGCTTCCGTAAGCCGTTTTGGGGCTTCAGATGTCCTCGCCGCCATAAGGAGCATCTCGCCTAGACGGGCGTGTATCTAGAAGCACAATGTTAGTTTGATAACAACGTAGCTATTCGAGGGCAAGAAAGGACGGACATTCCAGGCGTTTGGTTGTAGGATGAGCACTTCTTCTTGGGCAAAGATAGCCTGTGAATACAAGCCCTGAGCTAGATAGAGATCGGATAGTTCAGCCCACGCTTCCGCATCGGTGGGAGACATGTCCAGCAGTGAATTCAGAGCATTTACGGCTTCCGAATTTCGGCCCATAGCTCTCAGTAACGCTGCGCGCCGTTTTGCTATGGGCTAGATTCTATGCATTAGCACCTGGTGGTTTTAGAAGCGCATTGCTGGTTCTACCTACTATGTTCGGAGGATTTTCCTGTAGAATCTGTTCATATTCCTGTAGAACGAGGTCAAGGGCGGCATTATCAGCAGCGGTAGCTTCCTTTAGCAGGCCCTTCAGGGCCATGATACGTTCATTATCATCACCAAATCTATTCACGAGTCTGCCAAGACACAAGTGTGCAGATTTGTCGTCGCCGGTTCGAAGACAACACAGCAATAGGTTTTCATAAACAGTCCATAGTTCCTGCGTTTCGGAGGCCGAGAGGGCGGACTGAAAGACAGACGTTGATATAGCGCCTGGAGAATTGGCAAGGATGCTGGGGGCTTGCTGTGAGAGACGCAAGGCTGTGGCTTGAGGAAGATGGCTAGGAGGGTGGAGGAGCGAGGAAGACATGACGAATAATGGACGTGTTATATCAGTAGTGCTAAATTCAGCATGTAGCTGCAATGGCTATAACGATGAACGCCCTGGACTGTCAAATGACGGACACCTATCTGATACCTAGACAATGTTGAGCACCATGAACTGATTTCCTGTCAGATGGACTATCTACGTAAGTGGTAGGAGATATGTAAGAGGTAGAGCTGGATGGCAGTGAAACGTTGGTGTTGGTGTTGGTGAGGTAGGTAGCCTTGCGGTATTGATCATTGGAATATAGGTAGGGAGGTAGTAGGTAGGTACCTAGACTAGACAGGTACCTACCTGGTATAAGCCCGGAGGTACACAGACCACTCCACCTACCTTAATCTAATCTCCATGGCCTATCTAACCTACATAGGCATTTGAGGGTAGCTTACTTAACGTGGGGTTAGTCTCTCTACCTACCAACGTGCCTACAACTACCTAACCAGTTGTCTATCTAGGTATTCATCTAGGTATCTTGAGAGCATTTGTAACGGCCTACCTATCCGACAAACGCACCTCTTATTTCTATATCGCCTATAGCTCTTCCGCCGACACACGATCTGTGCCGTGTGCTAAGCTGCTCACTCGATCTGTCGCGACGATGCTTTCCCCTACTACATATTTACCTAGTTCTCCGGACTTATAGATGAGCTCCCGTCCCTCCTAGACTACCTAGGCAAGCAGAAGGAGTTAGTTGGCACCGCCGATGCGCGGCCCACGCCCACCATGTGTGTCTTCTTACTTCCTCGGCTTCTTTTTAGCCACCAGAAGCGACTTGCTGATGCAGCGGCAGGTTTGAAAAGTCCCTATATGACCTCATTAGAGGCCTGAGAAGTCACAAAGGCAATGAGAAGGAGTACATACAAAACTGCCTGAAGGAATGTCGCTCCGAGATTCGCAGCCAGGACTTGGGTTAGCAGCCTCTCCTTGAACCAAGATTCCCCTTTCCGACTCATGCTGATGGAAGCCGTTCGGCTACCCTAGACCTGAAGGCTACCGCCTTACTGAAGCTGATATACCTGGAGATGTTCGGTCACGACATGTCCTGGGCATCCTTCAATGTCCTCGAGGTCATGGCCTCCCCCAAGTACCACCAGAAGCGCGTTGGGTATCTTGGCGCGATCCAAAGTTTTCGCCCTGATACTGAAGTCTTGATGCTAGCCACAAACCTCCTCAAGAAGGTAGATTTTCGCCTGCCACCCGTTCCCATGTGCTGCACCTCGGTGTCATTGACCACTGATCGCTAACCACTCGCCTCAGGATTTGACGGCGGCCTCGACGACCACCATTGCTCTTCCCATCGTAACCCTTCCTCACGTTATCACGCCGTCTCTCGCGCTCTCCGTCCTCCAGGATATACTACCTCGCCTAAGCCATACCAGTCCTGCTATTAGGAAGAAAACGATCGTTACCCTATATAGACTCGCCTTGGTATATCCGGAGACGCTTCGTGCCGCTTGGCCAAAGATCAAGGAGAGGTTAATGGACAGATCCGAGGACTCCAGTGTCACTGCTGCGATTGTGAATGTTATCTGCGAGTTAGGATGGCGCCGACCCCATGATTTTCTCGCTCTGGCTCCCCGGCTCTTCGAACTCCTTGTTGATAGCGGTAACAACTGGTTAGCAATAAAATTGATCAAGCTGGTATGGGCTGTCTCTTTGCTCTAATTCGCGTAACCTGACACCCTAACTGACACTCTAAAGTTTGCTACTCTTACACCCCTGGAACCTCGGCTAGTTCGGAAGCTTTTGCCACCATTGACCGAAATCATCCAGACCACACCTGCCATGTCGTTATTGTATGAGTGCATTAATGGGATTATACAAGGCGGCATTTTGGGGAGCGGAGACGATACTAGTGGAAAAGAAGAGATTGCCTCGCTGTGTGTAAACAAGTTGCGGAGCATGATCATGGTCGATGGTGACCCTAACTGTAAGTTACCTATCACTACGGAGATATACACGTTCGCTTATGTGAACATGTGCAGTGAAATACGTGGCACTTCTTGCTTTTAATAAGATTGTGGATACGCATCCTTGGCTGGTTGCGCAACAAGAAGATGTAATTCTGGAATGCATCGACAGTGCAGACATCTCTATTCGCATAAAAGCTCTAGACTTGGTTCAGGGCATGGTCAGCAATGATAACCTGGTTTCCATTGTCAGCCGTCTCATGAGGCAGCTCAAGCTATCATCCACCATAGACCGCAAAAACGGGGTAAATACGTCGGGTTCCAACCCCGGAGACTCGGATGATGATGATTTAGAGAGGACGATTAACCCAGCGCAAAGAACAACCGAACAGATGCCACCTCTCCCGGACGATTATAGAGTCGACGTAATTAATCGGATACTGAATATGTGTTCTCAGAATAATTACACTCATCTAAATGATTTTGAGTGGTATATAGATATACTGACTCAACTCGTCCGCATCGCTCCCACGCCAAGGAAGATGAATGATGTGGAAACTCTTCCTATCGCCGGAAGGCTCGATCCCGGCGATATATCTGAAAAGATTGGTAACGAGTTGAGAAATGTAGCTGTCAAGGTCCAGGCTGTCCGCGGCGCATGTCTGCAAGCTGCAGAAATCATTTCGACCCAGCTTAAGAACGATACGCCCATGGGCCATTCTCTCAATTCAGGGGTCCTGGGTCCAGCTGCTTGGGTTATTGGAGAATATGCCGCGGAACTAGAAGCCCCAGAAGATTCATTGGGGCTGTTGCTCCAACTGATTCCAAGAATAACCTCTCCAGAGCCGCTGGCTGCCACTCTTCAAGCTGCTATGAAGGTTTTCTCATTAACGGCTGGTAACCAACTGACACGGTGGAGTGCTGAGCACAAATCTAAGATTTTGCTTTTGATGGCTCGCATTGTTCACACTTTCGAGGTGTTGACTCTTCATCCCAACTTGGAGGTCCAAGAACGCGCAGTAGAATTCACCGAGTTGCTCAAATTAACAGCAGAAGCTGCATCTGCACAGGACGCATCGACCGAATTGGTTCATCAAGATACTCCACTCTTGCTTACACAGGCGATACCGTCTTTATTTATCGGTTGGGAACTAAAATCGGTTGCCGCCGGCGCACAGAAAAATGTGCCTCTTCCTGAGAGCTTAGACCTTGACGAACCTATCAACCCGAATCTTAATTTCTTGCTTGCATCTGCTGAATCTATGGCGATTCCAGCCGATGAAGCTGACGAGTTTGACGCTTATTATTATCAACGGCCGCCTCCCACTAGCATCACCTCCGAGCCTGCGATCGCACGCCTAGCAGATGAACGACATGATGCGGTTGGCTCTTATCAACAGCCAACTGAGGAATCCTATCTCGACGCAGATATAGTAGCCAGGCGGAAGTTAGAACGGATAGAAAAGAACCGGGATGATCCATTCTATATTCAAGAGACCGCTTCGATACATAGATCATCGACACCTATACATAGTATCCTCCAGAATTCGAATGGCCCTGACCTCGATGTTGATTCAATCCCTATCATGGAGCTTGATCTCGACAAACTTAGTGCTGGCGTGAGCCACGCTCCTACGAAGTTATCCAAGCCTTCTCGGTCGAGACCGCGCCAACAGATTGTCATTGCTGCAGATGAGAACCTTGGTAGTAGCGGTCAAAGTACACCTAAGAACGATTCTGAGAACGACTCAGGATCCCTTGCGTCAAAGGCGGCTCGCGCCAGACGACTCAAGCAATCCGTCTTAGGTGTTGACTCGACAAATATCGGAAGGCTAACCCTTGAGGGCGGCACTGACAGCGGTGCCTATGACCCCGAGGCCCAGCAGCGCGAGGAAGCGGAGATGGCACAGGCTATGAAGGAAGTTGAGCGCCTACGGCTCGAGATGCAGCGTGCCAATGAACGGATCCAGGTCGCGCAGGGGGTTGACGCCGCCGGTACTATTGTCAAGAAGAAAAAGAAGACGACTGGTAAAACGAAGAAGAAAGCTACCACACTCACCGAGGAGACTACGGGGGAAAGCATCGTAGAGGGGGCTAAGGCCACCAAGGGCAAGAAAAAGAAGGCAAAAGTCGCGGCTATCGACAATGGTACGGTGGACGCGCAAGTAGAAGGAGCAGAGCCAAGTGTCATCAAACCGAAGAAGAAAAAGGCGAAGCCGCCAGTCGAAATCGAATAGATGATGGTATACTCTGCTTGCTTGTGCTAGTTGCCGGCCTAGCTAGCCAGCCAATAGTCATCCAGAGTAGACGGACGCTAGTATAGCTAAATTCAAAAAGCATATCCGTAGAGATATAACTTATTATAGGCGATATCTTAACCCTGTGGTTGTGGTGTGCTGCTTGCTCTATATTACTATTATTCCGGCTATGCTATCCAGGCATAAGCAAGACTAGAGCTTCGTGCTGTATCTACATTCGATGATACTGGACGGTTGCTATCTTTATGTAATGTATGAACGCCTAAGGCACAAGAAGAAGACAAAAGGGAAAAAAAGAACTACCATTTCTTGTATTCGATCTAAGGTCCCCCTGATGGCTCCATCTGGCTTAATGCTATCTCTCTCGTAGGTAACTAAGTCTCTGGTCCAACGTTGTCAGAGCGCATTTACTATTACGCTTTATGGGCCGTTTCTTTGTTGGGAGAGGTCTGCTTTTGCTGTATATAAGGAAGGCGTGGTAGCGAAGAGGGGGCTCGAGGGTAGTGGCGGTAAGTAAATACTACTAGGTAGCGGACACCTTCGTGTTCGATCTTCCACGTCTGAGGCTCGTTTCGGCCACCTGAAGTGTCCGTATAGATTCCGCATAGTCACGTCGGCCGAGAAGTGCCCGTGACCATCGTGAGCCCAGTGCAAGACTATCTCGACTTCTTCGGAAGGTACACAATATGAGACAATGCCATCCCGCTCGATATATCTCATATCTCCGCCGGTACATCTATACCTCATGGCTTGTTGTTTTACTTTCTTTCGTTCGAGTATAAGCAACTTTTTTACTAACACTGGATTCAACAGGTATTTGACAATAGCTCCATACTATTACCTAGCGCTATAATGGCTTATAAGTTGTGATAGACCAGGTTTGTGCATAAAACTCCCGATTCCAATTCTCCCAGATTTGGATAAACAGGGCAGGGCAGTAACTCTGTGACTATTACAATTCTTATCCCATAGATTATTATCACTTAAGAGAAGTTACTTATGCTTATGTAGCGTTTGTCAATGGCAGGACTCACTTAGCTCTTCCGGCTGGTATTTCGCTGAGACTAATATTTAAGGTATAACGAAAGCAGGTCCCTGTTAAAAGGGAGAAAGGGAAATCAGTGTAAAAAAAAAGGAGAAAAAAAGAACATTATAAGCACCTCTTCCCCCATCCAGAAAGACACTTAAAGTAAATGGTATCAAATCAATCTGACTATAAGGGGGAACAGACAAAGTATGTAAAATGTAAAATAAAAAAAGCGTTCTTCCATTGCCTCGTAAAAACGTCCTATGCATACATACACATTGTAATCCGGACTTGGTTGGTACATAGATACATGTAAAACACGTGCTTGCTTCCCGTTCTTTCTTGTGTTGATTCCGGAGTGTTAGACCCAGCCTAGATCAATAGACCATCCGCAAAGGCACGGAGAGAGATAGGTATAGAGAGTTGTGCACTCTTGTTCCTCTTAGCCTCAGCTTTTCCTGCCCCTCTCTCACTTGCCCTTTTCGACGCCACGTGTACGACAAGAAAAAGAAAAATTGATAAAAATCTTTCATCATAGCGGTCGATTTGCCTGTCTCCTAGCTTGCATTACGAATAGTAATTAATGCGAAGAAAGATACGTGTGCCAAATTTCGAACCTCCCATCATTTCCCCGGCATACCACCACTAAGGAGATGCGCAGATAAATACTACTAGTCATTCATCGGCGCGTCTACAAGCGTCACGCCGCGATCGTTAGTTGGCGTCTCGCTTCCTGCCCTCGCGTCGGTGGCACTAGCTTTAGGCGTAGAGGGTGTGCTTCCCTGCGTGACACGCCTTCCTCCCACAAATCGCGCGCCCCGTGGTATACTATCACGTTTGGATAGAATTCCTTCGCCGTCCTGCTTCGGGGAGTCGCCATTCGCACTACCGTTAGCTTCTGATCCGTCTGGCACCTCAAGACTCTGCCTCTTAAATGTGTTCAAGCCGAGACTGCTACGATGACGTTCAGCTCCTGATGTTGGACTAGCAATGGGGAAACGGGTCTCTGGGCCACCGGTACTACGGTCGCGCCTATGACCACGGGGGCCCGGCGCCGGACTCGTAGCACGGCTCCGAGGTGCGGCCTTCTCTAGCAGTGCGCGTTGTCGTTCCTCCATGTGAGCCCTCCTATTACTCTCGTCCGTGCTTATGGCACGGGGGCGGTTGTTGCTCACGGAACTTGAGTGTGAAAGGCTGGACATGCGCTTTAACTCGCCAAAAATGGCCGTCTTGTGGGCAAACAGATCACGGATAAGTCGGGAGGCGTGCTTCTCTTCCATCGTCAATGATGTCTCTACCCGCGGCCTTAAAATACAAGGCGCAAGAGTTGTTGCTAAGTTTTGAATATAGTCCTCATCTGCTGAAGTGAGGTCTATGAGTCTCGTAAAATGGTTCATACAGGCGTCAAGCGTAGCAATATTCGTCAGTCGCAACTGTGAAAGGGTTTGCTGTAAGACAGCAACGCGTGCGTCATCTGCATTGTCTGTTGTTGGTGTGTTATAAATAGTTCTAATGATTTCGTAGACATGAGAGGACACAAGGGAATCTACAAACGTCAGTTGAAGCTTAAGTATTAGAGTTGTTAATAGACATACCGGGTAGTTCAAGTAAATAGAGTTTCAACAAGTGAGCAACGGTAGGGATATCGAATTCCGCCAAGACCTCTGAAGTGAAAGGCTTTCCGTTATTTATCTTGGCCCGTAGCTTATGGACTTGAGGTAGCTGCACATCCGCAAGCCATATTCCGCGTCTAGCTTCGTCACCTTCTAGATCAGGGTAATGGTGGTCCAGATAAGTGAGGATGGTTGTGATCATGATAGGTACACGTTTCTTGTCGGCCCTCGCTCGAGCCTCGAGGTCTACGCCAAATGTCTGTTCATCTACCTTGTTATAGTAGTTCTCGTACGTCACAACTTTAGGAGCAAATCTCCCTGTTCGGTAGTTCTCTAGTAGATAGCGCAAATCGCCCCCGGGTTGAATAGTTTCTTGATAGAGAATCATATGATCAACTGTTGATTGAAGGCTGGGGATCACATTGCCGATGGTGCCTGAGAAATCAAGAACGACAGTCTTGAGAGCTTTTAGTCTATCCAGTTCGCAGCGCTCGAGAAATCTCAGATGCATGAAGATAGCTTCCTCCAGGTCACAGCGCAATTCGTCTAGCTTCTTGACGCCAGCTTTGTACTTCTCATCGGTTTCTCTCGCTTCGCGGCGCATGCGTTCTGGTTGCGTCTCGTTCGGGTGCTGGTTGTTGAGCACGTTCCAGCCAGCAAGATATTCGCTCACTGCACCGACAACAGGAGACTCAGAGCCACTCTCGGGGGACGTAGGCATCGAGAACGTTCGTGAAACAGGGGCCTTCTTTTCCGGGAGACCAGACATCTGGAAAGCTTTAGGGCGCCACTGATAGAACAGCTTGGAGCTATTCGCAAAGTTGTTTCCAACATTGCCAACCAGGCGAAGGAAGCCACTGGCAACAAGGTCCTGGCCGATCCGCTCTGCGTAGCTGACGCTGGTTGTTCCCATGTGCCTCTGGAGATATTCAACAATGTCGGAGCCACAAGATGTGTTTGGGTAGGTTCCTAGAATTGGGACCTTAGTTTCCCCCATTTTGATCGTGTTCATCATGTGCGACAATATCTTCTTGACTTGCTCAGGCTGGTATGTCTCGTCCCCAATCTCGTAAATTTCGTCTTCTGGCTCTTCCTTTTGCGTGGAGACCTTGATCTCGGGGATATTCTTGTTGACCTTGGGACTCATCTCGGGGTCTTGAAAGGCTAGCTTGTTCTCCTCTTCAATATCCTCCGCCAAGCGGCACTTGTTGAAATAAGCGCTGCGTAATTTCTTCACGATCTCGGCCTGCCGATCGTGGGCCTTGATTCGGGCCTGAAGCTCGTCTTGCGAGTCCTGTATACGAGATTCGTGTGCGTCACACCAGCGCGCAAAGGGATTAACAACCAAGTCTCTGATGCTTTGGGCGATTTTTTTGTGATTCCGCGAGGCGTCTTCCATCTCGGTCCGCATACCTTCGTACGCCTAGGTAGAGGAGACACGGGTTAGTTATTGTCTTCATTCGGTGGACGCAAAACGGCACGGGTTCCTACTTTGCGCGTGCTTGCGCCATCATCGCGCGAAAAGCCACCAGTGATCTTGTCGGCTGCTGGGGCAATATCTCCGAGGCGTTGTCCATAAAGCTCCTCGGCCTCGGCCCTCATGCGAGCTATAGTGAGAACCTGTCTATTCTCTTGGACGCCCTGTTGGAGCTTGGTAAACAGGACACCCAGGCCTTGTTGGTGATTTTTGGGTCAGTCGAGCGATCGTGGGAAGACGAAGGGTTGAGAAGCCATATGTATCGGCTTACCTGCGGCATAGTCGGGTGTCCAGAAGGAATCTGCAAAGCCCGGCATCGCGATGGCGCAAGATAGCTGTAGACGTGGTTCTGGTCACGAGTTGTGCGTCGGCGTAGCTTGAGGTTCGCGACAAGTGTGGCTAGGGCTGTTGATCGGTCTTGAGGTCGTTTATCTAACTAAGATGGATGCCTGCAGTACGAACGATTTGGTCGCAAGAATCGTGACACCTCGGCAATTAAGCGAATGAATGGAGCGGAAGAACGGAATGAGCTTGCGACCGCACACGTATACAGTCGATCTCGTCGTTGTCGGTGTCGCCAGGGGCTGTCTCGGTGCTGTCGATCTTTCTAGTTGTGGTTGTCTGCGATCTGTCTATCTATCTAGGTAGTCAAGTAGGCAGCTGAAAAGTGATGCATACCTAACGAGCAGGGAGTAAAAAAAGAATGTTGACTTATTGCCTAACAAAGAAAGCAGAGGGCAGAGCACTGAGTTAGTGTTGTGTGTGTGTGTGTAAGTACTCAGGCAGATACCTATAGATACCCAAGAACAACAAGCTTGCTTGTTTCTAGCCGTCAGTGGACAAATGTGTTGAAGAGAAATCAACAATGCCTGGCGTGTTTCAACTTTCTCCAGGTCTCGCTGGTCCTGGCCGGCCCCAGCATCCTATCCAGGATTCCAGTCTGACAAGCCGAGAAGTGGAACGCAATTGAAGCTGAGAACTCATTGGACAAGATGACGCTATGCACGACCCTAAGGGGGGCCACGTACTGTACCTACCTTAGATGTAAGTACCTACCTACATTTAGTCTGTCTGTAGGTAAAAAACATTGCCTGCCAGGCCGGGGGTTTGTCACTTTAGCGCATACATTCTGAGGCTGAGCGACGCTATAGCACTGCGCCTAATAGGTAGGTACTGTAGGTTAGGTAGGTACCTCCTGTAGTTACCCTAAATAGGTCTGGCCCTCAGTGCAGTGCTACTCTCCTGGCCAAGGCAGGAGGCAGGAAGGGTCTGTAGGGCTGTGCTCATTTAAGTACCAGGAACCTGCATACAAATGGTCTATAGATAAACGATGAAACAATTGTATACTACCTTATAACTTCGTCTACATAGGTATGCCTTTCCGCTACCTCATTCACTTTCTATCTAGTAGATGTATCGAGTGTGCGTGCAGTATGTGTGAACATACCTATACGATACTACATACCTCCTTCTATATAAAGATACGAAAGATACGAAAATTCCGAATGAGGCCTCAGAAACGGGGACCCAATCCCACTTAGCGCCGTTTCTAGTTTATTTGCTACTGCCAACTGGTGCCAGGGAAATGACTGATGACGAAAGACTACGAAATAGGCGGAAATAGTAGCCACTGTAAGTCTTAGTACTAAGTCAACCGCATTTCTTAGGTGGTATTTATTCATGAGAACAGACTACAGAATTCATACACATCATACACACTATGGAAATACATGTCGCAGTAAGTATAGCAATACTAGGTAAGTATTTATTTATTTTTTAACTCGGTATTATCTACCTAATACTATTCGAGTCGCATGATAGAAGGTGCATAGTCAAGGGGGGTAATGGGACTTCGCCGCGTGGTTTCTCGACGCACCTGACTGTCATTCTAGCTGGGTATTCGGCCAGCAGATGATCTCTAGAAACTCACTCCCGCGAGGATACGATGCGTCTCTCCCTATCTATCTAGTAATCTAGTAAAGTGGCTGGATAGGTTGGGCGTTAGCCGCGTATGCCGGAAGTCGGTCTTCCAGGCCTTGATCGTTTTATACTCATTTTTCCCGGTTCGAACCCCGTAGGCGATACTCCCTCTATCAGATATAAGGAGGCCATACCTACGCGCCTTTTAGATGCAGTAAAGGCTTCGGCGACTTCGAAAACGTCTAGAAGGTTATTATAGACCCCTCCATATCCATAGGTATGCGGACGAGACAACCCCAGTTTAGGTCATTAATCATGCCTATTGTACCCAAGGCCCTTATAACTGAGCATTATTTTTGTCGATATTACGGGCAGAATTACGGGTTTATAAGGTGACGAAAGACTCGAGATCGGCTGCCGGAGATATTCCAGGGTCCAACCGCCGTTACATGGAAGCATGATAAGGATAGCCGCTTCGGGAGCCGGAGTGGAGCTACTTGGCTGGGGAGGTTGGATAGGTAGGTACATGTAGGTTGCTTACATATCAGAAGGCCGATGCCTTCATTCCAATTGCGCTGGTATACACATCTCTTGAGATCTGTACATTTATGAATTGTAGCTTCAATCTGTATATACCGGTTCGCTAATTACCGGAAGCTCGGGTTGGAGTAAATCACACTTTTAGCTTCCCGTGGGAGTTATACTAAAGCGTTATCACCTTACATAAGACAACAAGTACAAGAAGTATCTTCATAGAGCATAGGAGCGATTGTCTCTGATCAACATGTCGGAAAAGGGAGTTTTCGACGACGAGACTACAAGCCGGCCCCGTTCCCGAGCATCAATCGCCAAGGTATTGATATTATCAGCCGTCACTTTGACATTCCTCGGATCATTACTTCACCCTAGGTCACGATGCTCTCACGCGCTTGCTCATGGCTACTCTCGCCTCCGCCCGAAGTCCATCGAGGACAGGGTGCATAACATTCTATCAGAAACCCCATTAATAGGTTCGTGGTATATCCCTATATATAGTAAATCCATGCTCGTGAGAAGTTGCTGCTGCTGACCGTAACCATAGACGGGCACAATGATCTGGCTATTCTCATCCGGGCCTTATACAACAACCACATCTACGACGAGAAATTCACCGAGCCCTTCACCAAGGGGGGCATGCCCTTCCACGTTGACCTCCCACGACTAAAGGAGGGACAAAACGGCGGTGCCTTCTGGAGCGTCTTTACGCCTTGCCCAGCTAACGGCTCGGACTACTCGGACGAGAACTACGCCGCCAGTGAGTTCCTCCCTTCCCCTTCCCCTTCCCCTTAGTTTCCTCCTAGTGTAGTAGTAAACAAATCCGGTTCCCAGCTAACAAGTGAAACAACAAAGGCGTCCAACTCACGCTGCAGCAAATCGACCTGATGACGCGCCTGCAAGCGGCCTACCCAGACACCTTCTCGGGCCTCGTGGACAGCGCGGCGGCCAAGGCGGCCTTCAAGCAGGGCAAGCTGATCTCGCCGCTGGGCATCGAGGGCCTGCACCAGATCGGCAACTCGGTGGCCAACCTGCGGCGGTTCCACGCGCTCGGCGTCCGCTACGCGACGCTGACGCACAACTGCGGCAACGTCTTCGCCGACGCCGCGCTGTGGGAGAACCCCTTCCACAAGGCGCCCTCGTACTGGGGCGGCGTCTCCCCGAAGGGCCGCCAGCTCGTCAACGAGATGAACCGCATCGGCATGATCGTCGACTTGTCCCATGTCAGCGTCGACACCATGCTCGATGTCCTCGGCGACCGCGAGGAGAAGTGGGCTGGCAGCAAGGCGCCTGTTATGTTCAGCCATAGCTCTGCCTATGCTTTGTGTCCGCATCCGCGGAACGTCCCGGATCGTGTCCTTCAGCTTGTGAAGAAGAGTAATTCTATTGTCATGGGTGAGTTATTCCTCCACACTCTTTCCTATTCCTTCCCTCCTTCCCCTCCTTTCTTGACAATATATGTATTCTCCTACTTGTCCTACAGTCAGTCTTATATGTGCTAATCCGGACAGTCAACTTCTCGCCCGACTTCATCAGCTGCGTGGACAACAACAATCCAAACGGGGTGCCTGACCTCTACCCGGCTAACAACACCCTGTCCCACGTCGCCGACCACATCACGTACATTGGAGACCTAATCGGGTACGACCATGTGGGACTCGGTAGTGACTTTGACGGCATCCAATCGACACCCGAAGGCCTCGACGACGTCTCCAAGTATCCGGACCTCATCGCCGAGTTGCTGCGTCGCGGAGTGTCGGATGCTGACGCCGCCAAGGTCGCTGGCGCCAATATCCTGCGTGTCTGGGCTGATGTTGAAAAAGTTGCAGCCAAGTTGCAGGCCCGGGGCGAACCTGTCATGGAAGATGACCTGCCAAAACTTTTCGGCGCAGAAATAGTAGGGTTTGATATGTAAGGGGGTTGCACTCTACGACTCAAAACGCTAGTCGAGTACATACATCATAACTTAAGAAGGCAAAAGCGAGACTGTCTTGGTTGGAATTTTTATAACCCAGATAATAATTTTGCTACTATCAAGGGGATATTCGAACTAGTCCTTGCGGGTGTTGAAGTACCATATGTATCAACTTGTAGATTTTTTTTCATCTTTCAAAGCTGCAGACAAAGTACGCCGTGTTCAAGAAATCGATAGGCAACATCAAGGCCATAACCCAGATGTATAATATGCATAACCTCATTTACGTTCGGTGGCCTAAACTGCGGCAATTGATCGTGACGTGAGTCGTATTCGTATTGTACAAGGGATATATGTCTCTTATATTCGTGATAATACAATGAGAGCATGACTCTTCCGTCACGAACAGAATGGAGCGCAATGGTGGTCTATACCGCAACCCTCTAGTAACGCCAGGCCCAATGCTTTTTCATCTCCATCATCTCGGCTTCACCGTATCAGTTTTCATCGATAATACGGCATCTTCACCTCTGTCGAGGAATGCGCATGCTTCCGCATTTGTCCCGGTCAGTTCCTTGACTTTTACCCTTCTCCTCTTCCTCTCTTCTCTCTCTTCCCCTATCGAACCCTCAAACTAAAACTCATGTTCACGTTCATGTCGATGCTTATGTTCCCCCATCCCGCCCGTTTAATACCTTGACCCGCTGCCGCCGCGCTCGAGGGTATTCAGCTTCTTGGCGGTCTCGATCTGGTTGCGGGTGCGCTGGCCGCGGACGGGCAGGCCCATGGCGTGGCGGCGGCCGCGGTACGTGCCCATGTCGCGCAGGCGCTTGATGTTCTCCTGCACGATGCGCCGCGCGTCGTTCTCGATGGTCATGTTGGACAGCTCCGCCGTCAGCGACGTGATCGTCTTGGCCGGGATCGTCCCCAGCCGCGCCTGCGGGTGGATCGTGTACTTGGCCATGATGCGCGCCGACGCCTGGGGCCCGAGCCCGTAGAACGTCTCGAGGGCTTTCTGTGTGTGTAGTTAGTACCTCTTGTGCGTGCGTGGGGCTCCCAGTTTTGCTTTGATTCTCTCGGGGAAGAGGTGGCTTGTGGCATTGGCTCACATATGCCCGCAGGGAGGGAGATGTGCACGAGGGAGATTTCGGATTAAATGCGGCGGGAGTAGTATAGGCATACCTTCACCAGCTTCCTCTCATTGAAGTTCGCTCCTAATATTGTTATCTAAAAAAAAAAAACCTTTAGCATACAGGGTACGATATCACGCTCAGTTGAGGGGAGGCTTACCATTGTGAACCGGGCTGTGCAAACACCAAATCGCCTGATGGAGGCTGTTGTGTTTGAAGTCTTCAAACAAATCGACTACCTAGGAAGTCAATGCTAATCCAATCCAATTGAAGCTAATGTTGCGGTTACGGATTACCTAGAACGCTCGAGCCACTCACTCCCTTATCAGGCTGATACGGGTAGACCTAACTACCTAGGTATCTCCAGCGAGGTAAGTACTTATGTAACTGTTGGTAGCTCTGATAGTGGAGGGTCCTGTTTGCACGCACCCCGCATCATCAAAGTGTCACAGCTACTGTTAGTAAGTGGTTTTGGTGGCCTTTCAGGGGTCTGTTACAACGAGCTCGATTTAGAATAGAGCTACAGTGGGCATGGTGTCCTCTTCGTAGTCCCGGCTATTTGTACCTACCACCACTCCCTCTCTTTCTTCTTCCTCCTTTTGCATTATAAAGAGCAACGAGCAGGTGGACTTATTTGCTTCTGTTCAAACTGCAATTTATATACGATTTTTCTAAAAGTTAGGTCTTGATCAATTGATCAACAGACGCTACTAACCGACCATGTTTAACGTGCGACGGTTCTTCGTCAGCGGCCTGCTGCTGCTGGGTTTCAGCGCCCTCCTGCTCTCGCAGACCGCTGAGGCCAGCAAGGGCCCCAAGATCACCCACAAGGTCTACTTCGACATCCAGCATGGCGACGAGTCCCTAGGCCGTATTGTTATGGGTCTTTACGGCAAGACCGTTCCCAAGACCACCGAGAACTTCCGCGCCCTTGCTACTGGTGAGAAGGGCTACGGCTACAAGGACTCGACCTTCCACCGTGTCATCAAGCAGTTTATGATTCAGGGCGGTGACTTCACCAAGGGCGACGGCACCGGTGGCAAGTCCAGTAAGTTTACATGGCGAGAGATTACGCTCCCTACGTACGTTCTGCTAATGGTTTTGTGATGATTAGTCTACGGTGACCGCTTCGAGGACGAGAACTTCAAGCTAAAGCACTCCAAGCCTGGTCTATTGTCCATGGCCAACGCCGGCAAGGACACCAACGGCTCCCAGTTCTTCATCACCACCGTCGTTACCTCGTAAGAGCTCCCCTTGGCTTTGCTCTAAACATGAAACGTGAGGATCAATGTGCTAACTTGAAGCTATCACAGTTGGCTCGATGGCCGACACGTCGTGTTCGGCGAGGTGCTGGAGGGCATGGATATTGTGACCAAGATTGAGAACGCCAAGACCAAGCCCGGCGACAAGCCCGAGCTGACGGTCAAGATTGTGGACAGTGGCGAGTTGGAGGTTCCCCCTGAAGGTATTCACGTGGAGCTATAGACACACTACTACACCACAAAACATACACATTTGCCCATATGTATCTTCCTCCCATTCCTCTCGCTAGCTGGTAAAAAGAAGCAAAAAATGAGGAGAGAAGAAAAAGAAGAGAAAGAAAAAAATCGTCATTAGACTCGTCCGCTCCTTATCTTTTTTCGTCCTCGGTTATAGTACATTTCGCTGATACGTAGTCTCCTCGTTCTTACAGGACTTTCAGGAACAGCTGAATGGGCCTCAGGCGCCTCAGACGAAATAGAAGAAACCCCCTTGAAGGAGGGAGGAGCAAAGACAGACGCAGAGGCGATGGTCCCATCGTCGGAGGGCTGGTCTGTTGTGCAGAAGGCTTTCTTGTTCTTTGTCGTGATCGCCGCCGTTGCATTCTATGTTCGTTGGACACAGCGCCGAGACGAGCGTGACGAGGTGGGCTATGAGAAGACCATGGCGTAATTGAAATGAGATCTATGCAGTGACGTGGGGAAGTAGAAAGTGGACTGTGCTGTACAAAGTGTATACTATATACGTGCGTATGATAAGGTTGTGACGGCTTATGAGGATGATTGTGGTTCAAGCAGATTGCAGATTGCAGGTTGCGTGGTGGTATTATGTGTACGTTGTGCCTATGTAGGTAGCTCTGACCGGGTAACTTTGGAATTTTTTTGAAGCCATCCAAAAAGCTCCACCAAAATTTTGACATCCCACTTCAAACTACTTGCTACTTATACTTACCTCATTCACTCATCCACACTCACTTACAAACAACCAACACGCATAACTCACCTACCTACTTGATTATTATAAAGGCACAACCTAAGAGAAGAAGAAAATCATACAAGGGGTAAAAATGAAGGTCCTAAGCCTCAACTTCCTAACATGCGCCGTCAAGACGTGCAAAACCCAGTCCGACTCGTACCCGCTGCACCCCAAGGACGCCGAGCTGGTGCAGGACGACATCGAGCTCAACGAGGACTTCCTCGTCAACCTGCTACCCCGGATCGACTGGGCCGCGCTATCCACCACTGCAACCGAGGTACGTCGTACTTATCGTTCTTTAGGACATCCGTCTTTCTCTCTATTCCGGATCTCATATGCCGGGCAGTGAGCCCGCACTACGAAGTTGCGATATGGCAGCGCGTAATATATAAAATACCACATCACCTACCGTGGACTTGCTCGCTAACACGATATGCGACATTTCCAGCTCGGCTTCCCGGCGCTGCCCGCCACGCCGCCGACGCCAGAGGCCCTACGCGCCGACGCCAAGACGCTCCGCGACCTGCACGGGCTCCTGCTCGAGACGCAGATGGTCGAGGGCAAGCTCGTGTGCGCCGTCTGCGGCCACGAGTACGCCGTGCGCGAGGGCATCGCCAATTTTCTGCTCCCCAGTCATCTTGTCTAAGCGTTGCCTCTGTCTTGGAAACAGCAACGGATTAGTGTTCTCTGCTCTCTTTCCATCTCAGACCCCTTTTCTATGATAGCTTTGAACTATGGGAAGTTCGCGAGCGGATTTTATGTACGGCGTGACGTTCCCCGGCGTTGTCTATCCACTACTATTTCATGTTGTGCGCTTGGTTACCAGTGAGTCGTTAGAGGTATCGGAGGCGGGGACTAAGCGAGGGGATGGAAGGCGAGAGCCTAAAAGGAGAAGGGGAACGAAAGTGCTTGTGAGAGGCTACGCACCGTAGGGAAAGGGCGGAAATCCCGCTGCCTCCGTATGGCAGATGTTTAATCACTATGGTTACGAAGGGTATCGTACTCATGAAGGCGTCGGGCGAAAGTAACTGCAATGGAGTTTTCGTGCTTATGGCAATAACGAAATGGAATCGACGAAAAGCATGGCGTGGCTCGGAAAAAGGCAGTAGAAGGGAGGATCCAAAGGCGAAAATCATACCGGAGGACATCATGATACAATATGAAGACCCCATATAACTTCGTTAGAAGAGACCGGCAAATATGCTATGTTGATAGAGAAAAATACTATATGTCGCTAATGCAAAGCCATAAAGAATCAACTCAAATCACTTACATCCCATCTCACCACATCTAGACATACACTTGACGCAGAGGCAAAAATGGCCATTGTTGATTCCAAGCCTTTAATTAAATACCTATACACGTACAGTCTTCTTTCCCCCCAGCGAAGCGACATGACACGACGATAAGGGCAAGTGCTTTATACCCGAAGCCTACTTTCAAGCTTTCTATGCTAAACCCATGCCCCCAAACTCCCGATGACAGAATTTCGTACACTTTCTTTGCTTGATTGATATCTTGTATGGCATGTTACCCAAGCAGTCCTTCCTCCTCCCCCCTCTCAAACTTGGGCGGAGTGAGGTCGGGTATATATTAGCTTAAAATAAGTTAAATCTCTACTGCTGCTTCTTTTGAGCTGCAGGCCCCATCTCCTTGTCAAAGGCACCATACGAAACCTGGAGGCTGGCCAGGGCCGAGATGCCGCCGTATAGAATAGACATCAGGATGACGACGGCGATCAGGGCCATGAAGATGCCTATAAATAATTGGGATTAGTGCCATAGGCCATCATTGTAATTATAGGTATATATAAATATATATAGTAGGACATCAAAGAAGGGGGACATAGGCCTACCAGGGGTGAAGTATTGGTATTTCGCAAACAGGGGCAGATTCTTGGTACTCTTGTCCTGCCTCCTGACTCCATTGACATCGTGAAGCTGTCTCTTGAGTTCCCTCTGGCCCGCCCCGCTGTCGGTGAACTCGGCCGTGTAGGACTGAGGTTTCTCCGTCCGGGGCCCGCCAGCGTAGATGACGGTGTAAGAGTCGCCCGCGGCAGCCTTGTATTGCTCAAGGACCAGCCCTAATTGGTCATCTATAGAGAGCGTCTCGCCCGTTAGTAACTAAAGCATAAACCAATACGAAGCTCGTAGTCCCTATACCCGAACTTGATGCGTCTCTAGAACAGCATAAGAGACAAGGTAGAGTGTAACTAGGAGGAAAAAGAAAAGGGGAAAGACGCGATATCTCACCATTTTGCTTGAGCGTCTTCGCGCTATCTGCAGCGGAAGACGGCACGGGCGAGAGTTCGATCATGTCGACGGCTGAGCGTGGGAGCTCGCATGTCTCCCGTATATACGCGGCGATAGACTTCACGTCGAGCTCGCCTGCGACCTCGGCGATGCTGTAGCTACTGGCAGCATGGCTGAGAGAGTCACTGAGCTTTGGCACCGCGGCCTTGGAGCTAAGATGTGCCGCGTTTAGGTTGGGCTGCGAGACGAGGAGATAGTGATTCGTGGGGCACGACGAGAGAAGTTGCTTTGTCGATTCGAGAACCTTGGAGCTGGATTGTATCTGGTCTTGGCTTATCGACTTCGCAAGTCTATGGGCCACAATGTTCTGTTAGTACGCTGCTCTTGTACTGGGTAATGAATGCACTGGGTAATGGGTGTAATTAATTTCTCGCGTGCTTCCGCCACCGAGATGTTTCCCTGGCTTCGAATGACGGCCACGTACTTAGCTGTCGAGAAGAGGATGAAGGGCGAGGAATCCGAGAAGGCATGCGCTGACGCGCAGAAGCCTGCGAGGGCCGTAGTTATAGATAGACGCATTTCTGTGTATATCGTTTTGTCGTCTCGTCTGAGTGTAGGAGAGGCGTTTATTCGTTGCGATGAATCGGCCGTTGGGTCCCTTAGTTAGACTGAAGGTTTCTAACTAGAGCTCGAGCTTGCTGCGATACGATCCGTCGTAGCCTACGATCCATCAATTGATGCAGAGGCAGTCGCTGTATGCTATAAGGTACCTTACCTGGGAACCTGGGACATATGCGACAGTGCATAGGTGCGTACACACACAGTGTAACCGATTATCCTTGTATGCCCTTGCTCTGTTTGCAACTCCACACTTGCCGTAGATTTACTAAAGAGGAAGTCTTGTTCTCTGGACAAACATTTAAAGAGTAAAAGTTGTCCAGTTTATTTCCAAATTACCTATTGAGGTAATTTGAAATGGATAGGATATTGCATAATCCTGTTAACATCCCCTTATGTAGGTACACTATACGGTACGTACCTACTATCCAGAAATGACCCACTAGGTACCTGACGAGCGCCCTGTCCGTGGCGCTGCCCCCCCTAAACCTCACTGGTCTTTAGTGGGGGTATGGTACATAGAGTGATGGTGTGAACATTCGCCGAACTTTTCTTTTATCTTGCCTTATCAGCGCTGGCAGCTGCATAATACCTGCTCTACATCGTCCCAAAATTTCCCCAAATTCAGCACAGCTCAGCCCGTCTTTGTTTGAATTCGACTCGTTTTTTATGATTGCTAGCATCTTATGACATTGGAACAACATGTTCGCTCGCCCACGTCCTAAGAAGCTCCTGGCACCGCCGCCCAAGAAACGCAAGAGACAGCATACGATCGAAGAGATCAAATTCGACGACGACGCGCGCGCCGAGTACCTAACAGGTTTCCACAAGCGCAAATTACAGCGAGCCAAGCACGCCCGGGAGCAAGCTGCCGAACGGGAACGGCAGGAGAAAATTGAGGCGAGGAAACAGGTATAACGCTCCCCTATACATGTATAGTTCCTAGTTCCCGTTTCGGATGCTGATTAAACGTCGTGGAACAGCTGCGCGAGGACCGTAAACGCGAAGTCGAGGAGCATGTCAGCCAAGTCAACACGGCCCTAAAACAAGCAGCACAAGCGGGCTACATAGAAAACGATGAAGGAGAGTCATCCGAGGAGGATACGGTAGAAGAATGGGGCGGGTTCCAGGACACGCCTGTGCAACAAGACTTAATAAATCACGAAGAAGAGTACATTGACGAAGATCGGTTCACGACGGTAACGGTGGAGTCTGTCAACGTGTCCAAGGACGGCTTGACTAGCTCCCGGCCTGAGGAGGAAGAGTCAGACGATGAGCATGAAGGCGTAGAACAGAACACACAGGCGCAGCCAGAGCCGGAAAGGAGTCACAAGGATCGGGACGCGACCAAGAAGAAGAAACAAAAGTTCAGATATGAGACGAAGCTGGAGAGGCAGATTACGAATATCAAGCAGAAGGCCAGGAATAATAAAAAGAGAGCCAGGGATTGAATATTTGATCCATCTTTTTCCAGTCACTGGTCTGTAGGTGTGTGCTTTGTACATGGCAATGTTTGCGCGCGCATAGGTGAAGCTGCTTGGTGAGCAGGAGGACTCGCCTTCACATTTGTTTTGTGCGTCTGTGGAATATGTCCTTCTACAATCCTTCAGCATTACCTCCCCTAACCACACTCGACAGCGTGAGCTAGTCGATCAGATCCACAGCTATCCCTCTAAGTAGGCCGACATAACACATAATAAGTGCTAGGGAAACAAAACCTCCAAGTCGAAAACACCAAACTTCTTCCCGTGCTGCCTGCTCCTTCTACCTCGTTCTCTAGGCGCGAATGCGGTATATCGGGGTGGGCGCTTAGATATTGCCGATTTCTTGCTGGAGGTCATCCAAGTCCTTCTGGAGAGTGGCGTGCTTCTTGGCCATCTCTTCGTATTTGGTCTCCCACTGGTCTCGCTCGTTCTCGAGGGCCTGTACCTTGCGTTCAAAGTGACCGGCTTTTACGTCAGTTTGGCGTAACCTAGAGGAGGAAGGGATGGTTAGTTTAGTCTCGGGTCGTTTGGGGTGGTTTCATGTTTTTGGGCAACGTGTTACTTACTTCTCATTTGTCTCACGAAGAGTCTTGTCTGCTTGCTCGGCTTCTTCCTCGAGCAGCTGAAGTCTTCGTTGGAGGGTTTCGTTGTGCGTACCATGTTGCAAGCTCTCATCGGCCGACTTCTTCAACTCCTTGATAGAGGAATCCATCTTCTCGTTCTCAGCCTCCAGGAGACCGTTCTTGTGGGTAAGGGAGGTGATCTCCTGCTCCTTGGCGAGGTTCTCTTGCTCGAGGGCTTTGATTTTGGTCTGTAGCTCTTCGACTTTGGCGGCAGACTCGTCAGCTTCCAGACGAAGCTGGTTCATGCGCTGTAAAAAAGCGGTTCTATTAGTACGTGTCGTTGTATACAAGACAAATCATCATTTAATGTGCAGCAAGAAATGCAGAGCACGAAGCTTCAGGTCAGGGGCTGCGATGCGAATAGGCGTATCAACACGGTTGTTGAGACTATTGTTGGCAGCGATGGTGGGGTAAAAGAAAGGGGAGTGGGATGTTGGTGGCTCACCTCCTTGATGCGATCCATGGTCAAGTGAAGTAGGTGTTCAGGTTTGTGTTACTGCGGGCAGACAGACGTAGCTGGAGGAAGGTGGAAGTCTGAAGAGGACGGGCGATGGAATGACTGGAGTTTGAAAGCAAGGTTGGGTATAGAGTAGAGAGGTAAACGAAAGCAGGTCGAAGGAGGAACTAATAAAGGAAAGTACGACAAATATGAAGTTGACTGATCGACTGGATGAATGGAGTGGAATTTCATGTGGTAAAGAGGGGGGATTTCACCCGCAACTGCCCCGCCTCGACTAGCCGTCACTTTCCTAGCAGCACCCTGCTAAGTGCTATCTAAGACTGCCTAGGCGGTGCTGTGGGATGGGTGATAGGCAGTCTGGTTAGGGGTAGCTCACAGCCACTGTGATAGGTATCTGTCTTAATGCACTAATTTCGCACTGTACCCCTACGCATTACGGAGACTGTATATAAAGTTTGAATGTAAATATATGCACTGTATTTTACCCCTAATTTGAGTAGCTGCCTACATATCCTCAGGTGGGTTACGTAGTGGCAGTGACATAGGTAGGTGCAGTTGGTAGGCAGATAGGTAGCTCTGCCTGCACTATCCGACAGGGGCTAGCTGTCAGGGGGTTGCAGCCCCTGCCCGCGCGGTATGATTGGCCGCATGACAAAAGGCCATGCTTCGAGTTGCTGGGCAACTCGACAACTGGATTGGAAGTAATTAAACAATCCAGAGCTACTGCCTTCTCGCCATCCAATCCAATCCCAACGCGTTCAATTGAGCTCCATAACAACCACAAAACATTCAACATTCTGAATGATAGGTACCTACACTACTTTTCGATTATCACACTCCGAAATTGAGCAACGATTAAAAGAGCCATCTCTCCTCCACTTCCCTTGGGGTGCAGGAAAGCGACGTTGCCAAGACTGCTGGGATAGAAAAAAGGTCCAACTCAACAACACGCACACACGCACACAAGATGCTCGCAGCCCGCGATCAAGAGAACTTGGCCGCTAGCCGCCAGCATGGCGCTGCCATCAAGCAACAGCAAGGCCAGGCGAGCCGCCATTTCGGCTCTAAGACGCCCGGAGCAAAATTCTCTAAGACGCCCATGAAAGTGCCCCTCAACGACGAGAACGGTGCGACCTCCAAGGCCTTCAAGGGAGGTGACAAGTCCACCTTTGTGACTCCTATGGGTAAGACACCTCCCGAAGAGATAATAGGTGGTGATTCCCGTACTAAACATTCAATAGCACAACGTGCACGAGCCGTGCTCGGCGACAAGACGACCAACGCGAAAGCCAAGGGCCTGCAGACTGTCAACGTCAAGAGCGCTGTCAGAGAGATTGAGCAGTCACAGGGCAAGCTTCAGAAGACGGTCCGCCCCAAGCAGAGAGAGCCCCAGGCCGAGACGCACAAGTTGCAAGTCCATGCGGAGGAGGAAGATCACCCGAGCGAGGAAGATGTTGAATACTGCCCTCCAAGACCCAAGGCTCTTCCATACGAATCAGACGTCTTCCCCGATGGCGTTCTTACTTTCGACGCACTGAAGCCCGAGAACTTGATGAAGGGCTACTACCAGTACTACTTCAACCCCATTGACGAGAACGGCGTCTCCAAACGTGATAGAGAGCTGCAGGAGGACGCGAGAAAGGCTATAGAGGAAGGCGAAAGAAAGATCAAGGAAGACTTGGACAACTTCGAACGGAGCGTCAAGGCTGAGCTAGAAGCTGAAGCTAAGATGGCCAAGAAACCATCAACTGCCTCGAAATTACCGGCGCCCCGAAAGCCATTATCAACCATCCGATCCAGAAACGCAGCCAACGTTTTGTCGATGGACGACACGACCAAGTCGGTGCAGAGAAAGACAGCCAAGACGTCGGAGATTAGCAAGCCTCTGCACAAGAAGTCATCTTCATTCGCCATGCCAGCCCTCAGAACGATCAGACCAGGCAGCTCCCAGCTCCCATCGGCCCCCAAGAAGTCGGCCCTAGAACTAGACGCGACCTCGCGCACGACGATAGGGTATAACAAGGGCCGTGCTACCGCCTCACTGCTCACTAAGGCCAATAGCTCAACCCAGGCCACCAAGAACCCGCTGGCACTAGCATCCACCTCCACACGCAGAGGCGGGCTCCCTCGTTCCAACACCACCCTCTCTAATGACTCAGACAAGACCATCACCCCCGCTCGCTACGCACACAAGCAGGCATCGGCCGCTGCCATCGGCGGCGCCGCCGACGATGAAGACCAGGTGTGGAGGGAGCGCGTCCCCTTCCTCTCCATATTTAATCCCGAGGATGGCCTTGACGACGACGAGGAAGACGATGACCCTCTAGGTATCAAGAGTAGCGCACCAACATTCTTAGATGATGACGAAGAGGAAGAGGAGTTTGAGCTCAAACTCGTCGATTGAGATGGACACGTCTACAGTCCGTATTTCAACTGCATGTCTTATTACGATTATAGAGGGTTCAACGAATGAGCTGGAGTTACGGTTTGATTTCATTGGCTAAACTCGGCCTAATATCTGATTTGTTGCTCAGTAGCGACAACAATCAACATGGTATGGGGGTTCACCGGATCGGCGTTTCAAGAGCGTTTAGGTTCGAACTGGTTAGCTGGTTCTCTTGTTCAATTACAGACAGACGTGGCTGAAAGTATTACTAGAAGCTCTTTAACTGGCTCCCTCTACCTGAGTATCTCGCTATTATTCATAGTTGGATTCGAGGGGGGGGAATCTTCATTACCTACCTAAAGTTAAGGATTCAGCTCGTCACTGACCAACACCACGCATGTGCGACATTGCCTCACTCCGAAGCTTTGTTTTTCTGCTCAGGGAATTGGTGTAGAAAATAGCATTGTTAGTTTACCAATCGTGTAACGAAGCATTTATCACAAACCCGCGTTTTTTTAGCTCTAGTTTTTTCCCGTTTTCACTATTACATGTGTTTCGCTCCTTAGGTAGGTGCTTATAGTCTAGTGCACCCTGTACACTAACTATACGGTATGCTTTTAAAATCGAAAGCTATATTTCTCAAAAACCTATCGGATGAGTATTTCTTTTAGCACAAGCTCAACTTAGCAAGCTATCATAGCAACCCTTAGATGCTACCAGGCCAAGTCACAAATATACACGGCCATACTCTTATCTCTTAATCCGCTTCTCAGCTTATCTCTAGCTGCCAGATGCTCCTTGTTGAATATGGACAATTATATTAGCAATCCTGGGTCTTCGTGACCGTCTCTGAACGTCCGGGGACAATCCGAGACACCGCAGGATTACTGATAACCTTATATACACTCGTCAACCGATGTCCCCACTCTGAGGTTGAATATCTTGCCCACTATCGCCTATAGGACCATTCAATGGTCCCTATGATACCTAGAGACGACGAACATCGTCCCCTTCACTGTCTTCACGTCTAATTGACCATTGGCGTATCCCCACAAATAGCCCCTACACCAGGACCCATTTCCTTAGCGTAGTGTGCGCAAAAACCTGATGAGAAACGCCTTGTATGTGCCTTTGACCGAGCACAAATGCCGAAGTAATGTTACATATTTTCTGCCTCTTCATTAACCCATTTTTACAACCGCCTGATGAATGCATTATATATTCGGGTAAGGATCGAGATGTGTGCAAGTGAGAAACCGGAGCGTGAGGCGGAGGTGGCGCTCGTCTCGTAAATGAATAGTGAGCTGCATCTGTGATGCTGCTTTTACTCTCAGCGTTGAGGAGTGGTACCGCGCATTGCGGATTAATTGAGAAATCCTTTGCACGCCGCGGTACCGCAAAGGCAAGGTATACGGTCTAAGCTCCCGATTTCACGCTCAAACTTGTAGTCATAGGTTAATTCCTCATCTATATCTTGGGTTAGCGTTTCGACTCTAGAAGTGGAAAGAGATTAGAAATAAGAAACGTACTCTGTGCAATATCCCGGAGAGCATAGATGACGATTCGTTTGCTGCCTTCTACCTTGATGATCTTTGCCGTACAGTTAGGCATGCAACTATGATTGATAAAGCGAGCGATACCGCCTTTCTTTGTAGCATCGATTACAGTGCTATCATCGATTCGAAACAGATAGCTGCTGCCGATTCCGCTTTTCAGGTATCGATTCTCGCGGATCTCAGAAATCTGTTGCCGGACCTGTTCGCCAACGTATTCAATAATCATGTCATCTTTATTGATATTCTCCATAGCATAAAGTCCCCAGTTATGGATCGCAGAACGCGCAAATTTGACAGGCTTCTTCCGCTTCTTAAGCTGGTTGAACCGCAAAACGTCGGAGTCCTGACCCAATGTTTTTTTCTGGTCATTTAAATCAGCCACGAAGCGTCGGTTATTGGCACGATTGGCTCTCGAATTTCCTTTGGCAAGAAGTTTCTCAGCTGCCAATTTAGCGGCTTCGGCGGCTGAAGCGACAGCATCTCTAGTATCTTTCTTGGCGGCTCGCTCCTGCCGTTCCTCTCGCGCTTTCTGGACCTTGAGGTGGTGCGGAAGGTATTTAGACTTCTCGGAGTTGAGTATCTTCTTAACACCTTCAGTACGAGCCGAGCCCGTCGAGTTCGGAACATAATAGCCCTCAATAGTTAGCGGCTTGTTAGGAGGCGTCTCCTTACTAGTGTTAAGATCTCGTATCCGATTACGCTTCCACACGAATAATCGAGGATCTCCAACCTCGCTTGCAGGCGTCCTCCTTTTAAGCTTGCTAACATCCGGTTGGTCTTTAAACTGAAGCTGAAGATCTGGGATTGTCTCAAGTCCTAGCTTGAACGTTGAAGGGATAGGCATGGCACAGATCACCACGTCAGCAAAGCGGTCATCAGCAGGCGGCAATTCTTCAACTTCCTCGATAATAGATGGCTTTTGAAGCGGCTCTTCAGACCCAGAGGCCTCTGCCTTTTGTGCTTGCTTGAGCGCTTCCTCAACGTAAGCCTCCTGCTGTCTCTTCTTCATTGCCTCACGTTCTTCAAAGATCTGCTTTTTCGTTTTCTTCTTGGGTTTAGCGGCAGTGGTCTTCTTCTTGCCTTTGGTAGTTTTCTCAGTAGGCATGAGTAGTTCTACCGCCACGGGTTCTTTGGTATCTGTTAGGTTAGCATCTGGAAGGATGTCATCTTCAGTAGGACTAGGGAACTCATGTTCTAGAGTATCGATAGTGACCCCAAAGAGCTCCTCATCAGACTTCTTCTGGCGTTTGATGGCGGCCTCAACATGAAGATCTAGCTTCCGTTTCTTGGATTTGAGGGCACCCTCATTAGCCAAGAAGCTGGCCTCCGTCATAGAATCCTCATCGCCAAATCCATCTTCGAATCCGTCTTCGTCCGTGCTCATGCGGCTACGGGGGCGCGACTCAGGTTCCTCCGTATCGCGTGCAAGAGAGTCACGAACTCCAGTTCCACCTTCACCTTCAGATGCCTCATCATCACTATCCGGTGGTTGTAAACGATGATGTAAGGAGCGGAAGGCATTGCGCACTACCGACGGCCGCTTGCGGGCAAATGGGTCTGTGAAAACATTAATGCGCTGGGCAGCATTCTGGCCCTTTGCTTTCCTAATCCGAGGTAGCGATGTGACATTAAGGCGCGCAGTCCTACGTTCAATAGGATCGGCGCGAGAGTTTGGAGTGCTGGCAGGCGACATATCATGATCTTCTATGCTGATGGTGGGTTTAAGGTGTTCGGCTGGGTCTTCGATATTCAACTTGCGTCTCTTTGCCACATGGTTTGCAGGATCCAGGTAAGTCGAGAGGGCGGGTACTGCGACCTTGGTCCGTATATGCCTAATCAAATGTTCCATCATCTCACGGCGAACAACTTCGATCGCCTCAATGACGGGGTCAAAATTTTGAGCCCTTTGCTTCCTCTCTTCTTCTAGGATACTATCCTCGATCTGGCGTCGTTCCTCGCGAGGTCGGTATTGATGGTCCTCTCTGTATCGTGCATCGGCAACTGGACGTCTATCTGGGTCACTAGGTCGAGGGTTGTTAACCAAATGCGACGAGCTCGGAAGCGCCGCATTGTGCAGTCTCATCGCCATACTATAGGTGAAAAAAGCACTTCCATTTGCAGCCTGGAAACACCTGCAGGCTTCCTCGCGACCCCTAGATGTATTAGGAAAGATAATATAGTACCCCAGACGATCGGTGAGAACATCATCGATTAGGAAGGATTTGAGGCGCTTCTTCATGTGCGGGATCGTGGTAACCATTACAGGAACGCTTGAATCCGGCACAAAAATATACGGTTCACCTTTGAGAGTGCTTGTTATGGATGACGCGCTCGCTAAAAAGGGTTTCGGTTTGGCTGGAGGCCAATTCGTCGCATCGGCAAATGGTGGACGTTGTCTCTCGGCGGCGAGAGCCTTTGGGGCAGTCGGAGGCGGTCGTGAAAAGCCATCAGATTGGCGCTTGAGACCAACAGGGGACTCGCCTAGGGGCCACGGAGAGGGGGTCATGTTGTCGACATGCGATCTTGGACCTACGGGCACAGGTGGTGGAGCTATTGTCCGGGCCATCTCTTCTCGATCCTTCTTAATGATTGCCTCAAGCATTTGCCGGCTCTTTTTTCCATCCCGGTCAAATTCAACTCTGACATGATTGGCCTCGATCTTGCGCCCATTCATCGCTCTCACCGCTCTCTTCGCAGCATCGACCGCGGATATCGCTGGTCGCCGAAGTTGCTGCTTCGAGTCTCGAAAACGGAAGGTCGCGAATCCCAAGTAACTTCCAGTGTCAGGATGCATCTTATTGCTACTCTCAGCTATGTCGCCGAACGAAGCAAATATGGTTGCGACCTTCGAGAAAGTAATCAATGGGTTAAAGCCTCTAACCACGATTTGGGTCGGCGGCCCAGGCCCAATCGATGTGGCGGCATCATAAGAATAAGGCTTGAGGTTGTACGGCGTCTGACGTAGACGTGCCTTGGGAAGGTGAAAGTCGACGTTGATATAGTCCAACCAGCTCCCTTTTGAGAGGCGAGGGTCGGGAGGAGGGGCGTCATCTTCCTAAACAATGATTTTATTAGCCATATATTTCACACCACGAACAGATGACGCCCCCCCTCTGGCCACAAGTATAATATAATGTAGTGCAGTATAGTATTGGCTCACGTACCGACCCGAAAGCTTTGTATTTCGGTTTCATGGTTTTCTTTTCCGCCGATGATAAAGTCTTATCAGTTGACGGGTCGTGGGTACATCTCATACCCTGCGTGGTACGGTTGGGGTCTCGGGCCGGGAGGCGCTTAACGACACTGGGGGAAGTGGCGGAGGGCTTCATAGCGGCGGAGAGGCTCGTAGGGTTAGCCTTGCCAGAATAGGCGGAGGCGACGGCGGTATGCTCCTTTAAGGGCTGGGTAGTGTTGTTGTTATATGCCGGCGAGCCAGCGACAGTTAGCGGGGTTACAGCGTTGTTCGAGGCATGCGCAGCAGTAGCTAAAGCAGACGTATTCTGGGTGCTGAATATAGAGGAGGCAGTGCTTGCACGAGAGCTGGCGGACCCAGCAGCATTGAGCAGGTCCCCTTGCGGATACTCGGTGTAGGCATCTTGGCTTTGGGTTGGGTTTAGGGGGCGCGCAGAATCCGATGCGGATGAGTCGTGCTTAGCATCGCGGTGAGCGGGAGTAGCAGTCCTCGGATGGCTGTCGGGGGTCTCTGATGCCTTGCTGTGTCGCTCGCGTTCTCGTTCATTTGCCTTGTCTCTGGCAGCGCGAGGAGCGTTGGGGAAAAACTCCCGATAGCTAGCACTCGGAGCCATGGTTAGGAGGGAGGTTGAAAATGACTTCCTCTACCCACCGACCCTCATATCTGGCGCCGACGGAGTGTGGGCCACCATTCATATATGCAGCAATGGGTGACGGGGGTATGTTCTCTTTGTAATATGTGATTGTTGTTGTTTTAGAGTTGGTGTTGCCGGCGATTGAGCCAGTTGGGGGTAGGTGAGGTGGTGGGATGGGGAACAGATTGGACAGGAGGGCAACGCGAAACCCGTGTGTCCACGCGACAGGATTAGAGAGATCTGACGTGTGTGGATCTTGGGCGAAGGACAAAGCGCTAGATGGGCTGCTTGCCGCAGACGTCAACAAAGGCGCCAGGCGGGTTTTCGGTGGTGCTCAGTGATCGCGGATGGGTGAGGATAATGCGGTTGTGACCTGAAGGCGCAGTGAGGGCCAAGTTGAGTGAGTGCGCGGGAGGGCGTGGGACAGGCGCCGTGGAAATGGCTGAGGGAGAGGTTAAAGTGTGTCTGCCGTGTCGAAAAGTTGAATTTGGCTGGTATGGGCCAGCCGAAAAGGATGATCTCAGGCTCAGGGATGAAGCAAGGTACCTAGGTATTTGTGGGTCAGTGCACAAGCCACCTAACCTAATAAGAATAAATTGTGGCTAGCTCTCGGCCGTGAACCTATTTGGCTTGTGACCACTGACTATGTACATACTTGGCTATGTACCTGGTAGCTAACACGTATCCTAGTACTTACTTCAATAACGTACATTATCTACTATACCGACCTGTATAGACCATAATATGTACCCCTAATATAGGTCGGCTATCTTAAGTAGGTAGGTAGGTGGGCAGATTCTCTCTCCCAGTTTTATCATTTCTGTATGCTGTATGTTGCACAATATTCATGTAGTACAAATTTAGGTACTACTGGAAGTAAGTTAGGTAGGTACGCAGGGGGGGACCATTGGTTCAAATCTACCTACTGCACGACAAGTGATAAACAGTTGAAGAAAGTGACTTCTGTACAGTAGAAGCATTACACCGGTAGAAACTTGTCACAAACGCCCTGCCCTGCCGCCTGGGACATTTACAGTGACCGACTTAAATGACTAACCAATGGGATTTGCATAACTTCCCAGCCTATGGTAGCCTGGTACCTACATTAGACACGTTCATCCTTTGCCGGACAAGAAAAGATGCAACGATGACCACTTGTATTCAACTATCTATGCCGTAAGGCCGACTTACTTACCTTACCCAAGGGCTAGCCTCCTAGGTACAGTATGTAGGTAGAATCTACAAACCCTGCAATTACCCAGTTAAGTATAGATCAAGATCTCTCTACGCAGTGATATACCATTTAGGATTATCGAAGAGGTCAATACTTTGTACATAAATAGGTATAGTGAGGTAAGTACTCCCATTGTAGGTATCATATTAGCGCCCAGCTCTGTAGTCGGCCAATGAGGGCTAACTTGGGGTAGTTTTCAAGGTAGGTAGTACAGTGCTATACTCTCTTAACCCACGAGAGTTCAACAAACATCCATACCAACCAAGAGTGACCTATCTTTTTTAGCCAGTTAGTGCGACTTCACGCTTCGATGTTTAGAGAGAGGGGAAGAAACAAATAAATAAATAAAAGAATCACATATATGCAAGCCACAGGCATGGACCTTTTCTTATCACACATTATATTTATTCCCGACGGTATCCAGCTATCTCACTCATAGAAATTCGACTACTTACCTAACATGCCCATGCCAGTACACTCAGCACAACAAGAAACAGTATCCACACTTCACTCATTACCCGGCCAGCAAGCCGATCGGGGTTATATTCCTACTGAGCAGAGCAGTGTGCAGCAATGCTTACCGGCCCAAGCGGATTAGATGAGAGAGTAGAAAGGAGGTAATACCTACATACCTACCTATATATGGGGTGTATCTACCTTTTAGTTTCATTCTCTAGTTCTTTCAGATGTCTTAAAAAACTTGTGTGCTTTGTGATATATCACAGCACCTTTTATCTAGCCACGAGTTAATAAATTCTTATCTACGAAAATCTGGAGATGAAATTGCTTCGTATTGCCAGTTCGAACGGAGATTTCAATGTCGGGCTTAATAGATACCAGCGACGAGAAGCCGAGGCCTGTGGTGGCATCCGAGTCCCAAGATTCTTCCACCGAAGACGTTGATGCGTCCCCGTCCCCGTATCCGTCTCCGTCTCCGCTTCCGCTCTCCGAAGTTCGTGATGATACCGGACCACCGAACGGAGGCTTAACAGCATGGTTACAAGTCGCCGCGGCCTTCGTCCTCTATGGAAACACCCTGTAAGCCCGGCTCGGCTCTCCCGCGCCTAGACTTCTCTTGTCGTGGGGCTCCGTTGTCTTGTGACGGGCTAACAAATACACCAATGCTCTCCAGAGGTCTTATCAACACCTTCGGTGCATACCAGAGATACTACGAAACCGATCTGCTGAAGCAGTACTCGGCCTCGGACATATCGTGGATCGGCTCGATCCAATCCTGCCATAGGGGTCTTCATAGGGCCGTTATATGATGCGGGCCATTGCCGGATGCTTCTCATCGTCGGCACTATCTTCGTCGCGCTTGGGTTTATGTTAACAAGTATCAGTACCCAATACTGGTCCATATTCCTAGCACAGGGCGTTCTCACCGGGCTAGGCACGAGCTTCCTAGCGATTCCCTCCATCGCGATCGTACCACCGTACTTCAAACCAGCCCGCCGCCCCATGGTGATGGGCACGGCCACCCTGGGCAGCGGTCTCGCTGCCACCATCTACCCGATCGTGTTCCAGTCGCTACAGCCGGTCATCGGATTTCCCTGGACAGTGCGCGTGCAGGGTTTCATCTCCTTTGCGCTCTGCCTCTTCGCCGTCATCGTGGCGCGGCCGCGGTACCCCAAGCACGCCAGAAAGCGCACTTTCCGGAACCTGTTCAGCGGCGCCAAGCTTAAAGATCCCTTCTTCATCGTCTATGTGACCTCCATCTTCTTCAACAACCTGGGTTTCTTCGAGCCCTTATTCTATCTCGAGGGCTACGCGGAGCTGCACGGCGGCGCTGGACTGCCTGTGACGAGGTACCTTCTCGCTATCCTGAACGGGTCGTCAATCTTCGGACGACTTATGCCCTCGGCTCTATCCAAGCACATCGGCATCATAAATGCATTCATCGTCACTACATTCTTGTCGTCCGTCAGTATTTTCTACTGGACCAGTGTATCCAACATCGCGGGCAGTATCGCTTTCTCCGTGTTATATGGCTTTTTTTCAGGAGGTGTTGTGGCGTTTGCTCCTGTCGTACTTACGTTGCTTACCGATGACTTGTCGTATCTCGGTACCCGGCTTGGCGTGCTAAACATTTTTAAGGGCATCGGATCCGTGGTCGGGGCGCCGATTGGCGGTGCCATACTTCAGAGCAGTGGTGGTTATCTCGGCATGCAGCTTTTTAGTGCATTTTCCGTGTTGGCAACAGCGGTATTTGCCAGTGTCCTTCAATTAATGGCAGTTAGGAACACGGACCGATCCGCCAAATAAATAACGAAAGCTCCCTCATAGAATTGTGCATTTCGTCTCGAGAGAATACATACATGTGCTAGGTACCAGTCTCTTCCACCTCTAGTCTATCCTCTACAGCTACGACAGTTAGTTGCTACAAATAGTAAAAGCTAAAATAATGTATGCAGGACGCTAATTTCACCGATAACCTATGAAGTGACGCTCATAGTAATAAAGCCAAGTTAGCCCATAATAACAGCTGGGTCCACTTCAGAGTTCGAGTCTTGCCACTTTGTCATCTCTGGAACCAAGTGTAGAGGCATTTGCATCGACATCGCCATATTTATTATGCTCACGGCGCGAGTTTCTATATGACCACTAAATTGTTGTCACGGTTTCCTATCCTCGGCCTCTTCCAAGAAAGATGTAAACCTATACGTGGCCATTTTACTAGCTTTTGTGCCTAAACGCCGATAGTATGCTATGAAAGCAACATTCCCATACTCCTAAAACGCCAAACAACTTAGGGCGAATGCTGGCCTCTTTAAGGATCAGGGGCCCCGGGAAGGCGTTCAATTACATATTTCCCTCTTGCCACGTTCATAACTATAAATGCGTTAGTAACTCATAGTATTTATTGTCGAGTCGACGCTATGTCCACAACGAATACACTTCATATAGGTTTCAGACGAGACTATAGTTCACTGAAAATCACAGTGAAAGTATTCACTCACTCGGAACTCCAGGGACCTTTCTTATACGGCGGACAAGATCTTTATCGTTGGTTGCGACTAGGAAAACCGTTAATAAGGCTATTCCAAGCAGAAGGAGAGAAAATATTGGGAAGTGCACATATGGCATTACTCACCGATATATACTCGATGCTGCATGACGCGGTCTACGATACAATCACTATAAATAGTGTTAGTAAATTCCTATAATATTAATACACAGGGAGTTTTAGGTTAGGTGTATAGAAGGAAATTGCTTCCGACTTACTCTGCATATGTGCCTTTGTGGCTGCATTGAAGATAAGTTAGTGATCACGCTCCAAACCATTTCTCGACATCGGTCGGGAGCAAGGCCCTAACCCGATATTCTACTTACTCGCATTTAATACGCTCCCATCTTTCATCCCGAGCTATTCTTAAGGCCATCCTGTACCTGGGAGAATAGTTAGGACCACGCGTTTCTTGACCGTTCGCTTTCTCCTGTGACCTACTTTGGACCAAGCTTCTCTAATTCGGCCATCTTGATACGCCGTCAGCCGATGCTACTCGCGAATTGCAAAGGCATTCGCTTGCTGTTATCTAACTTACCACACAAGACGTGATGATACTGTAATTCAAGACGTTAGTGGCTGGGACAACAAATACTCGACTCCCAAAGGAAAGTGAAATAGAAGTAGCAAAACGAAAATCGGCTTGGAAATACTAACGGGATGCACTTGGCATAGAGGCAATCTGTTAAGAGTAAATAGGGTTAGTTACGATTCTTGAGTCATATATCAAAACAGTCACTATACTACTTCCCAGCTCACGGAGTGCGTGGTGCCCGGGGGGCATGGGCCTGGTAGGCCTTGTAACTCCGTGGTTAGGACGTAAGGACTTCATAATTCATGTTCGACTTACCCATCATAGATTCTAGTAGGGGCAGTTTGCGCTGAATTGTGTGACTCAGAAAATTGGTATCTACTAGAACCGAGTATGGGGGTTTCAATGCCTCACTATGGCTGGAGTTAGCGGTGAAATATTATCATGCTTCAAATATACGTAGATATTGCAGTTTCATATGACACAGATCCGAGATGCTTGTGTGTTTACGACTCGAAAAGTAGGTGCGGGAGTTGATACAGAGATGTTGCAATTTGAAATAGAGGGTAATGTGATGTTTATAGTCTTGCTTAGCCCCGGGACATAGCATGCGGTGTCCGGGACAAGCAATACCGATAATTTCGACGGCGATAGAACCTGATTACTTACTTGTGCTGGAAGAAGAGAGCGGATGGCATCTGGGGAATTTCACGGACGACCTGATCCTTCGATGGGCCACTTGGTTTGGCTTTCTGGGGATTCTGGGCATCGGCCTTGCCCGCATTCTTCTTCAAGCGCGCATCTCGCTGGCCGATGACTGTCAAATTGCCACATGTCAACCCAGCTTCTTGAACGTAATGCTTCTCAACTCACTTCGTTTGACCTGTGCCTAGTTAGTCGGGGGTTCAGAACGAGGAAGAGGGAGGCCCATACCGTAGCAAATTTACGCGTCTTCTTAGCAACACCCATATTCCTCTTATTTTACTTTTGGCAGATTGTGAGGTTGGTATCGAATGGATATGAAACAACTCTCTTAAAAGGTCAGGGCTGTTGGAAACGAGGAAAAGCTATTATAGATAGTTGATATTGGTCATGTTTTCTGCAATAGGCTGGTTGTACAGACCACTATCAAAAAAACTAGATCTTGAATGAGTGGACCCAGGATCAAAAAGTAAATTGCCTTAAATGGCTAGTCATATTTTATTTTGTGGCACAGTTTTGGTTTGAAACGATCGACAGATTTGCCAAAAGCAACCGTAGCACCTGGTCAATGCGCCTAAATGGTAAATGATCTAACACGTACTGTAGAAGTACAGTGCTGTACCCATTCGGACTTTGGGGTCCACAATGCCTCATGGTCTAAACGTACAGGTAATGCTAATTGATACATCCTTTCTCAAGAAGAGATAGGAAATGCATTTTTCAAACCTGACTTCATAACTAGGCAGTTGGGTAGGTAGTAGTAAATGATGCTACAATCCCATGTGAGAACGGATTCGTATTACCTCAGGTACACTTCAGCAAATTAATATCAAGGTAGGTATTCAATCAGATGCTGTGGTGGCGGCGCGGACGCAGAATGTTGTGTTCTGTAAGACAGCAGCATTCCTTTTCCCTATATGCTGTACATGAAGACAGACACCTGCCAAACTCCAGTCAAATCAAATAGATGGATACGATATATATCTTTACATGTGTACAGACAATAAGCTGTTAGTCTCCAATGAAATATGCTGATACCTAGGTACAGATTAACTATTTAGTGCTTCCTTACCTACCTAACTTAATATTAGGTGTATTAGGTATGTATATATATCCGGTACCTACCTACCTGTATGCGATGGCGTAGTGGGTGCGCATACCTACCAGGTACAGTGGTGTACCTACATTCACCTACCTATTTTAGCCTCTACCCGTTCTCAGAATTACTGTTTAGAGTCTAAGACCAGTGACCAAAACACGAGGCTTCCAGCGGCTGGTCAGCTTCTTTGCCACTATGTTATGTACATATGTAGGTAAGTAGGAGCCTAGTCTTATTCTGGGCATATTAGCAAATCCCAACTTGGTCTCTGTGCATCCTCCCCTTTGGCTCCTGGTTCCTGGCTCCTGGCTTTTAGGTTTGGCTTTTGTCTCTCCGTCCGTCATTCCTCACCTCTAGTCGTCGTCGCCGCCGCTTCGTCGCCCTCTCGTTCAAATAAAACACAGCGGAGAATAGCTCATTCCCGGGACTTGCCATGCAATTCTGAATCTGTCTGTCTGGGTCTAACATGCTACTCGCATTCGTTTGATTAGTTGTTGTTTCCTTCGTCAAGTCATTCGTTCTTCGGAGTACAACCACTTATTCACGCTTCCACGCAATCCTGCACAGCCGCACAAACCCGCAACGACTAGGTACTATTATTCATAGCAACAGCAGCAACATTATACATCGACACAGTCGTCCAGTCAATAGGCCTTCTCGTTGCTGCCGTTGGTTTCCGTGTTATTACATTAATTCCGGGCGAGCTTGCCTCCTCATCCTCCAGACTGACCACTCGATACATACCTCGAAGCATCTCGTCCCATTTCGACCCAGCGCGTTACCTACGCCATTATTCCAACGAATTTCTCATCGCTGCTATCTCTTTAAGCCAATTACAAACCATGCGCCCGCGTTCCATCCTGCTCGGCTTGGCTGCCGTGTTTGCGTCGCCTGCCATTGCGCAAAATGATGGGGACGATGATTCCACCACCGCCACTAATACCGATGATGCTACATCGACATCGGGAGGCTCTGCGTCGTCCACCACCGACAACGCCACCGCCGACGAGACGTCATCGTCGCTACCTGATATAAGCGATACGTCTTCGGCATCCTCGTCTACTACCACCAGCGCATCTACCGCTTCAAGCGTTCCCGCTATCTCAACCACGACAAATACTGGTTCACTACCACCGCTTCCGACCACATCGGCTTCGGGCACTTACAGTTACCCTGCACCAACTATTCCACCGACGAAAAACGCTCCATTCATGCAACACTCTAGTCTGCCCCAGGGGACCGTCTTCATCGCTGTTGGTTCTATCCTCGGCGCTTTCGCCGTCGCGATTCTAGTCTGGCGAGCCGTTGTTGCTTGTCTGCTACACCGTTCCGTGAAGCGAGCCACCCTGGCTCAGCAAGTAGCAAATGACAAGAACTCGTACCCGCCTCCTTCTGCGCCTTTCTACAAGTACAGCGACCACGCATCTTCTATCTCTCTCGGGAATACCGCGGGCGCCCGTCCTAGCCGGAAATCGCGCGGACCGATACCTTCGGCAACAAGCCAGTCAAACTTGTTCTTCTCTCCTACCGCCCCTGCAGGAGCCGGCGGCGCCGCGAATCGCGAGTCCCGGTTCTTGCCCTCGGGGTTCTACGCATCCGGTACTGCTTCTCCTCAACAACAAGGTCATGGCCACTCCATTAGCATGACAAATCTGCGACCAGATTCACGTGGTCATGGTCGAACAGTTGAGCCTAGTCCTCCAGAGTCTCCTAACTTGGCTCCTCCTGATATGGGACGAAGAAATTTCAGTTCAAGCAGCATCAATCTAAACAGGCCACCTAGTGGCCGGGCTCCTAGTGCCTTCCTCGAGGATTTACTTGGCGACCAACCTGATCAATTCCCCCCGCCAGGTCACCGCAACACATGGAACCAACCCTCCAACCGTTTCTAATTACTTCAGCTCTTTTGAATCCATTCGGAACTACGTATAGATGGGCGATTCAGAGGAGTGAAGAGCGTTGAATGAATCGAATCGAAGCTATTCCGCCATTTTGGCATTAAAAAAACCGGCTAAACTAAAGCCTTCGTTGTTTATGGAGATGCAATTACCACTGTAAGCCAGGCAGTATTCAATGAAATCTTGCCAACGGTTTCCCTCGGTACACGGCTGTTTGTAGAGTATGTAATGGTACGGGGTTAGCATGGGCGGGCGTTAGCAGGAAGCGGTCTACTTGGCATTAGTACATACTTAATAGACACCATATTACTCAAGTTTGAGGGGTTCACGATCCGAACCATCCTATAGCTTTTGTTGTTACTTACGTCTACGTGAATGCAATGTGCTATTGGCGATTTAATCGATTTTAGGGATCAAGCGTGACTCAGTAATACGGAGCGAGTTACCTATCTTTTGTCCAGTCCCGTGGTGTTGGGTAAATAAATCATAGTGGTTTATATCCGGAACAACGGGGTGTTTCATGATTAAACATCGATTATAGGAGGAGGGCGGGAGAGGCAACGGCAAGTGAGATTTGGCGTTAACATACTCTAGGCATGAAAACCTCCATAGGAAGCAGAGAACCCACGCAGAGAGCTAGAAGCCGCTTTGCCCTCTCGTTAACGTTAATACCGGGAATAACATTCCTAGATTCCTGACAAATATGAGGTCACTGATGGGGCTGAACTTTTCGGCCTGCTGTCGGATCTTGCGTGCTTTGAAAATACCTATTCCTAGCAACGCTAATGTGTGGGTTGTCCGGGAATTGTTACGAAGAGCTACCGGGTAGCTGAAGTGCTCAGCAGCAGTCTGAGTGTAAAGGGATTATTATTATTGAAAGCGTTCTTGGTAGGAAGTTGTGAATAGCATAGGAAGTTGAGGATATTTAAAGCTCAGGCCCGCGAAGTAGTACACCGGCTCCATCATAGACAGATAACTAGAAAAAGCGATTCTCCCTGATGTCTTAGCTGTACGTATATACGTAGTTTCGAGCTAATAGAGAAGCTGTGCTGTTCATCGTATACAACAGTATAGAACGTGTAGTGTAGCCGTGTGGATCTATGCACTACCTACTATAGATATGCAGACACCCGACCTTCAGGCCGGCTTCGTGCGTAGGAAGTTAGGTTTCGCAGATAAAAAGGCCCAAGCATGAATCCAAAATCCCTATTTTGGCGTTAGCAAGACCCGAGCAGTAGCAGGCCAGCATATAAATCACACACTGTCATAAAATAGTTAACCTTATTAACTTTTAAGGTTGTGTTATAAGGCGTTTAATTTAACCGTTATACAAAGTATTAGTATAGGTTTGTTTTACTGACTTTTTTTATATTGTAATATCTCGATTTCCTTTTTTTCTAATTTTAGCTGGTTGTTTTACCTATTCGTTTTCAAAGTAAGTGAGGTTGGGTGTATTATGGTGTGTGGTGTATTTGCCAACCCACTACTGCCCAAGAGCCAGGTCTCGTCTCTTCTATTTTTTACTATGCTAACTGACTACTACGTAGGTAGATCTTTTCGCGCTGTAGAACCCCAAACACTCATCCTCAATCTGCAATCCTATCCTTAGTATCAACCATGCCAGTGGCCACTGTCTAGCCCTTATCCGGAAGCGACGGGAGCATGTGATCGAGTAACCCAGACTAGCTCAGATAGATACCTAGATATTTATAGCCTACCAGTATACTCGATGGGACGAGGTCGAAAAAGCACTTCATCCCGCCACATTCTGACGTCTTGCTCCTGCCCCTGAACCCCCTCTTTTACTAGCATGATTTTGGATACAGACTTCATACTCATACGGCCCGCTTACAAATGGAGTCTGAATTGTAGTGTATATGTATATAAGTAGTTGGTAATATTAATATGGGCACATGTATTACCGAGTCTTGTAGATATTGGTGATCTATCCAATATAGATGAAGACAACACGTCGTTTTATCTCGTTTTATTATTTTCTGTATGGTATAAATCCCAACCCCCCCAATTCTATTAAAACGGAGTAAAACTAAATCAATATGCTCAGTTAGTATGCTTATGCTATGACATGACACCAAAAGCCACCAGGTGGTACGGGGGCTGTGTATACTCCAAAGATACTAGCCCACCCGAAGAATCGAGCAGTCTCCGTGCAGCTCAGCAGGGCTCGATGCGATCATGTTCCAGTTCCAATTTTTCATCCGCCACATCCCCATCCCTGAGCGCAAGCGATGCAGAGCCCGCGGTAGCGGCGGCGGCGGCGAGATCCTCTCGTCCAATCCCGCTCCTCTCACACATACCCCTAAAGATTCCATTCTTGATATCCCACAGCTGAAGCGGTGTACCAAGCTCAGCGATGCGCCCCGCGTCCATGACACAGATACGGTCATACCCGATGATAGTGCGCAGGCGGTGCGCGATACACAGCAGGGTTCTGCCTTTGAAGCCTGAGGCCATCGTCTTCTGGATCTTGTCATCTGTTTCCATGTCTACGGAGCTGGTCGCCTCGTCGCACACGATGATGCGTGAGCCACGAACCAGGGCACGGGCCAGCGCCATGAGTTGACGTTGTCCGAGGCTGAAGTTCAACCCGTCTTCTTCGACGACACTGTCTAGGTGGATACGCCCTGGGTCTTTATCATTAGGACCTGCACCCGCGGGGACGAGATCGGCTTGCCGTAACGCAGACCATAGCTCTAGATCCGAGTGTTCAGAGAATGGGTCAAGATTACTGCGCACGGTGCCATGGAATAAGGTTGGGTCTTGCGGTATGATGGCGAGGCGTGATCGTAGATCATAGAGCCCGATAGTCCCGATGTCTATACCATCAATAGTAATGTGGCCGCCAGAGATCTCGACAAGACGAAATATCGTTGACACGATAGAGCTCTTTCCGGCGCCTGTACGACCTACAATGCCAACACGCTCGCCGCCCTTGACGTGCATAGACAGACCTTTGAGCACAAGGGGTAGATTTGCTCGGTACCGCATCTCGACATTATCGAAGATGATCTCGCCCTTCTCGGGCCAGGACGGGCGGACGTCAATAGTGTGCTCGGGCGCCTCCTCCTCCAATTGCGTGCCGTAATGCAAGAGACGTTCCACGGCATTCATGCCATTCTCCACCTCGGCTAACTGCCGCACGGTGAACTGCAGCATCTGTACGATACTCAGGATGTATGACAAGACAAGGCCGCCAATCGACGGGGGCACGCTGAACCGAGATGTTACGACCAGGATACCTGTTGTGAACACCAGCAAGTTGCCGATGAGATCCAAGCGTATGGAAAGCCACCGCTGGTTCGAGAATGTGAGATAGTATGCCGAGTTCATATCGTCGATGGCATTTCTAAGATCATCGACAAATCGCTTCTGTAATCCGTATGCGCGGATAGACGCTGTGCCTAAAATCCCCTCGCTGAATTTGGCGAAGACAACGGATCGAAGAACGGACTCGAAGCGCTTCACTTCTCGCGCTGAACTGCGGTAGTACGATGCCGCCAGCACAAATATGATAGCTAGTGGGACGAGCGCAATTGCGAAATAATGAAAGAATGCGATGATGAGAGCGAATACGGAAATAATCGTCACCAAGGTCAAGAAGTACATCCTCATGGCATCCGTCAGGTTGTTGTCCATAACGTCAACATCCCTCGAAAATCGATTCGTAATGCGCCCTAAAGGTGTTGTATCAAAGAATGACATGGGAGCCCTTAGTGTCTTTCTCACGGCTTGTTGAAGTAGCGCTTTGCTTGCCCGCGTTCCAAAAATCGTCAGCATGATAGCAAATATGAATAAGAATATTGCTTGGCTGGTTCCGAGAGCAGCGTAGACACCGATATAAATCGCCTCGGAATACCCAAATTTGTCCGCAGTCCAGTACGAAAGCCATAGACTTGTCGCGATATTACCACCCTGGGCAATTATAAGAACCAGGAAAACCCATAGCGCATTGAAAATGCTGCCAGAAGCTCGCACATAATTAGCATAGACCGACCATGGAACACTAGCGACAGCACGCTCCTCGGCCTGCATCAGTCCCTGAGCCTTTTTCTTTTTCTTTTTACCTTTCTCGGAGACTTTATCTTGGCCGGCCTCTTCGTCTCCGCCCTTCTTCTCCGCCACAGCCGTTGTCTCCATTAGATGCTTAAAACCGGACTCGTTTTCCATCAGCTTGTCAAAAGTGTCGACAGCACGGATTTTACCACCATCCATCCAGACAACACGATCACAGCGGTTCAAGACCCACAACTGGTGTGTGGCGAGGATTCGGCACTTATCCTTTAACAAACCTAAAATGGCGTTGTCCATAATGTGTCGACCAACATGAGCGTCAACAGCGCTAAGAGGATCATCCATCAGTACGATATCAGCATCGAAGTAGATGGCACGAGCGATATTCTACAAATCATATGTTAGAGATTGCTGCCAGTAAACATTTGATTCCTAGAGACTCTGGAGAGCAAAAGCTTCGCTAGAAAAAGGGGAGAGGGGAGAAGAATAACGCCCAAGAATACGTACTAGTCGTTGCTTCTGCCCACCGGATACAGTTATGCCCCTTTCACCAATTTCAGTTGCATCGCCGTCTGGCAGCATATCTAAATCAGGCTGCAAGGCACAGCTAGACTAAGTATCAGTAAACTAGTTATCAACCGAAGTTGGAATAGAACATACGCTTTGATGACCTCTTTATACCACTCACGATTCATATCTTTCCCGAACAGGATATTCTTGCGAACCGAGGCATTTTGGATCCAGGCATATTGGGGGCAAAAGGCCCTTGATGCACCCAAGACAACCTCGCCTGAAGTTTTTCGCATGTCACCGGCGAGAGCCGCGAGAAGAGAAGTTTTGCCGCTACCAACGGAACCAATGACAGCAATAAGCTCTTTACGTCCGATCGCGAGATTGAGATCTTCAAGCTTGAAAGGCTCACGCTCTTCTACCAGGGTGCTAGCTGTATCAGAGTTGGATTCTGATGTCTCTGCGCCCTTCTCCGTCTTTGCGGGCTGTTTGGTGCCCTTTTTAGAGGTACTCTTCTTCCCAGTTACGGGTGCCTTGTCGTTCGCTTGTGTAGGCGTCCTCTCCCACGTGAAGCTTGCGTGACTCATCTCGACAGCGTTTTCTATTTCTGGCTCGAAAAGGGCGGCATCTTCCTGCTCTTCTGAGAGCATGAAGTCCTGGATACGTTTCATCGACGACCAAGCATCAACTATGTTACCGATAACTAGGGGCAACAAGTTGAGCGGCAATCGCAGACCGTTAAAAAGCGCAAGTGAGGAGAATACTTCGGCAGGGGAGAGGCCGTGATCAGTCAATGAATAGGTGATAAACGAAAGGAATGAGGCGTAGATGGGCAGCGATAAGCTGACGGAGTTTATGGCATTACGGATCGCCAAAAGAACTTGGATGCCATGAATCTCGCGATCCCGAACCTCCCCTAGTCGTTTTAGGAAAGCAGTCTCCCATCCGAAGTACTTGACGAAACGGACGGATTGTAAGATTTCCTGCGTGAGGGAGACTCGTTGGTCGGTCACCTTATTTATCAGTCCTCGGCGCCGGAACAGACTACGGATAGCCCGAGTAAGGGCCGGAATGCCAATCACCAGGATAGCGAAACCAGCGAGTGCACTATAGGACAAGTTGATGAGCAGAACAACGAGAGTGATGATACATTGGATCGGGGCAGTCCAGACAATATGGAACAGAGCTGAGGATTGATCAAGTCGGTATGTGTCAACGCTCATCAAATTAACGACTCGACCGTTACTCCAACCCACACCATCACCGGCGATCCCCGGCTTCCCGGCTTTGCTATCCGCCTCGGACTTCTCATCTTTCTTTCCGTCCTTTGCGTCTCCTTCTGGTTGTTCTTCGCCTGCCCCATTTGCGGCGGCCTTGCCCCCAGCCTTGGCCCGACCCGAGATCACCATGGATTTCTGGAAAATCAAGCTGATCAAAACGGCTCTCACCTGGCCGCCAATCATCATACCACGGTAGATGAAGTGATTTGTTCCCAAGCTCTGGAATATTTGCATAAATGTGACGCCTAGTACTAGGCCGATTCCTCTACCAATGGGCGGTGGAGGTAGTCCGTTTTGCTTGTTGTTCCAGGCGTCCTGGGCGAAGGCGATGAGGAAACGCAGAACAAAGGGGGACAGTACTTGAAAGATCGAGGCCACGAGTTGGCATAAGCCGCCGGCCCAAAATTCCCAGAAGAAAGTTTCATGAATGGCCCAGAGTAGCGGATACTTGTCGCCGTTTTTGACCCGCCGTTCAAACGCCTCGGAGCACTTGGTGGCCATTACATCTGCTGATCGTTTGGGGTTCACTTTCCAAAGGTCGCCTTGCTCTAGTGGCCGTTTATAACCAACCTATACTCAATCAGCGTAAGTCCTGTTTAGAATGGATATAGCATGCGTATTTAGCATGTCCTTTTGGCTCTTATTTGCCGGTGTCCCTTACATTCATTAATGGAGCCATCCATTGAAATGTTAGCTTACTGAAGAAACTAGCAGTAGCTTCTCTCGACTCCTGCTTTTCTTTGGGCACCGGGGGGATAGACCCCCATAGCAGAGGGTTTGGTGTCTTATACCATGGCTTCTTCGGCGTGACTGGCACAGAGGCGCGAGTAGTGGTACGAGTTATGGTGCTCGCATCGGTTGCATAGCTCTGGGTACGCTTTAGCTCTTCCCTATTAGCCCGCTCGTCGAGGGACTCTTCGCGACGACAAATATCCTCCTCGGGGTCATCGTGATCATCGTGATCATTGTACGCTGTAGTAGAATCCAATTTCGCGGTGGCATGGACCTCGGTTGAAGTATCTGGCGCTGCTTCCTTCTCAACGCCCTCGTTTGCCATGGTATAGTTCTTTATGAAGTGCCAACCCCTTCCTTCCAGCGCCGCCTACTGGCCGCACAGTCAACGCAATGAAGCCCTCAAGAAAGGCTTGCTGTGATGTATTTAGAGCCTGGGTGAACAATACTGGGATGCTGGTACCGACGGGATTCTGGCTCGGAGTTAACGAAAACCTATAAGAGGACCATGGTACATGAATTGATGGGTATAAGTCGAGGTGGTTAGATGGTGATTACGCCAATCGTAAAAACCATAGTATTTGAGGCTATACAGTGTTGCCAAATGATTATATCAGCGTATAAATATTCTATAGGTATATGGTAGGTAAGACAAAGACAAACGGGGCAAGCAAGCAAGAAAGAGAGAGACAGAATATGTGTGTGCCTGTGTGTGAGAGTGAGAGCGAGAGCGAAAGCGAGATGGACCGGGTATATACCTAGGTAAATAGATAGATAGATGGGTGCACAGATACCTACCTACTTATCCTAGATACTTATCCTACCTAGGATACCTAGATGAGATGAGATGGAGACGGAGAAGGAGACTGACTGGCAGGGTGCGGGTTTTGATAGGCCGCCGTTGTTATTATGATGCTTTGATTTCCTCCATCTACCTACAGTACTATAGTAAGTACCCATCCGCCCATCGGCCCCTCTCCTAGACACTCTCATCCGTCTGCCGTCTGCCTACCACTTTCCGCCTTTTGCGCTTTCCCACCTGCCCACTCCTCGGACACTTTTGCTAATTCTTTGCCCCGGCGTTAAGTCGTCCTTGCCGCCTCCGAGCAAGATTCATTAATCCATGTTCGCACATGTACCCCCCCTACGTCCTTAGCGTACATCTGGTAAGGCCGACATTAAGCATCATCGGTGGATACGTGCTACATAACCGAACCTACCTAACCTATACCTACTTCCTGTCTACATACCTATGTATGTTCCTACATCATAATGGGAATTGCCTAATGTTGCATAGTTTGTACGGCTAGCTACGTGGGTAGGCAGCCGTGCGACTTTATATGGAGGCAATCACTGAAGCCTATAGGTAAGGGATCAATGACAAAGGTCTGAATCAAGTTTTCTGGCTGCGTTTGTATTTTTGAATGCATACTTACTTTACTATCTCGAAAGAGGCAAGAGGTTGGGCTTAGTCCCAACACATTGCATCGCGTAGATATGGATGGAGTTCCTATAGGCACAATTGATACTGTCTGTACTATGTAAGTATGCATGCGTACACGTACGTAAGTAATAGACTTAACATGCTAGTTATGTGACAACTTACCGAACGAGGTAGTTTACATGCACCCCGGATGGAGTATGAAAGCTTAGGTTGCTGGGGCCTAATACGAATACCGGTAGTCTTTATTCGATTACCAAGCAACACGCGCGGAGTTCGGACATGTTTCCATTAGCGTGAACTATCTTTTTTTTTTTTTTTTTTTTTTTTTTTTTGGGACCCTTCGTTACCTACCTCGTCCAGACTATTCTATCGAATTTGTATGTGAGCTTCCAGAACTACCCAACACCAATCAGAATATAGGAAAGTAATCTACAATAGTAATGTGTTTTGTCCAAATACCGCCTTTTACTTTTGTAATTCCTAAAGCCAAGGCAAAAACCGAAAACCAACCTTGTCAACCACACCGCCAAGTCGTAGGGTATTCGTCCTCTAGCCAATGATCCTGCTTTAAATTCTACGTCCAACTCCGGCAATTAGGTACGACCTGCTTAAGGTATCAACCGCTTACGCGTACATGCATATGCGAGTATACACATACCATTGCTTGCTACTTATCTGAATTGCCGTAGATACCTATGTTCATGGACGCCACATTACGAATATGTATCTCGATCATTCTTCGTCCGGAGTCGGGCGATGTGCTCATCCATACCGTCATTACAAACTCCTATACTACTTGCTGCTTTGTAATTCCGTACTCTCCACTCTACTAACGTATGTTTCTACGGTAATAACTCATTATTCATAAATATGAATAGAGGCATACCAACCTGAATTGCAACCTTGTTTGAAGAAGTTTGCTAACTAGTAATAGTCATGTTTTGATAGGTGCCAAATAACAATAGAAATCTCCTAATTACGAGGAAATATAATATGACATGCCATGGTAAGCTGACAACATATACATATACTACTCAGGTGACAATGAAGTGCACATTCTAGGCAGAGAGAACTTTCGCCATTAACTCACCCGATCACAACATCATTCTAGAAACAAACGAAGCAGCCCGAGGGACATGGATACCTAGTCAGTAGAGAGGAGTCATACCTACTGTAGAGGAAAAGGCAACATTGCCTTGCATGGGGTGAGACACTTCAAGCCGCGTCGGCACCGAACTGGACGGTTAGCGGATTCGGGACATTTCCCGAATTCCTTACTCCGAATGTGGAAGGGCTAACCTCAACAGTGACTTGATAGTGTGTACATATGCCTACCTAGGCATCCACGGAGGCTAGACGAACAATGTAGTAATAACTTGACAATAGTATAAAAGGCTGAAGTAGTCAACCTCAACTATAAATCAAATAGTGATTGTCTCACAAACAACTATGCCTACTTGTTATTTATTACATACAAAGGACAGAAATATCTGGCATTTACTCTTCTAACAACGCCCACTTTCGTATAGCGAATATGCACTTGTCATGCTCTTTGCCAAGCAACAGGCCAAAGAATCTAGCAGAGCCTATCTCAACTATCACTTTACTTACCAAGCACGTGTTGAGAAGAGTTGAGAGATACACCCCACACCAGCCCTGGTAGAGGGCAAAGAGCTCGAGCCTGCCCCTGACTAAACAAAGAAGCGTAACGGTCTATTCACATAGGTACACACAAAGAGCGGAATACTCTTAGCTGCTTTAGAATCACTCGGTTGACCCTTAGTTAGACCCATAGTCGTATCATTAGGTATTAGGTATGATCGAGGCCTGACTAGTTATTGTTGTCTTACCACAGCACGCATTGTCGTCACCAAGTCAGAACGCAGCTGGTGGCCCGAAGAAGGAAGTATTAAAAATAAGAGAGAATTAGCTGGTCGAATCTCTGTATTTAGAACAAACTAGAATATCTAGTATATATCACTGTTTTGGCACTCCCAGAAACCTTTACCTATTGATACATGCGCTTCCCTATATATTTGTTTAATCTCTAGTTTGTAATGTTCTCTCGAAATGGTTGTACACGAAGCATTGAAGGATGTCCTAGGGTCGTGAGAACTGAGCTTGAGAAGTGAGAATATGGTGGAGGCAATGAATAACGAGCTTAAAACAACCAACCTGTCCGAGTCCTGCAGACATGTATGTAGAGAAGTAATGTAATTCCGTGTAAGCAGGCATGAATTAAGTTTCTCTATCCTAGCCCAGGTTCCCTTAAAGACTGTTGCTGTCCTTACTAACGTACTCTGCGCGGGCAGGGTTTTTCTGTGGTACTATACATCAAAAGGCAGGAACTCCATTCCATCTAAAAGACACATCGTAAGTTAGGGACCCTACCCAGACTTTTCAAACCGTAATTTGCCCATTCTCTGTAACGCCGCGCGGGAAAGAAAATAAAACAGGCAAGTCGGTCGTTCCTAGACCAGTTTTGCAATTAAGAGTTGAAGAGAGCTATGTTGGTGTATAGGGGCAACACTAATCAAGCACTCTCGGTGTCTTCATCCTCGTCGAGCCCTAGTAGGGTTTTGTCCACATCGTCTAGTTCCTCGTCTTCATCTTTGCCCTCAGCGGCAGCCTCAGGCTCTTCGGCGCCGCTGTCGATGCCGAGAAGTTCCTTATCTACGTCATCTAGATCTTCGGCATCTTCCATCGCCACATCTCCATTGGTATTGCTAACATTTCCGTTAATGTTGGCCTTCCCGTTGGCCCGAGCCTTTTTCGCTTGGGTCTTATCAGGGGTAGCTAGCCGCTCTAGTTCCATAATCGGGTCAGGGAGGGTCTCATCTGAGATTTGAACCACAACACGCCGCTTGTTCGGCGGGATAATTCCTAAATCTCGGCGGCCCTCCCACCTCTTAAGACGCCGGCTGGCTCTCCTTACTGCCGCCGCGTAGGATGCGGGCTCTTCTCCGAAGTTGTCTTCTTCTTGTGCGAGCTGACAGAGACCCCCCAGGCCACGATCTCGGAAGACGGACCTGTTACTTGCATGTGTTCTAGTCTCTTCCTCGTCACTATCAACGAACGGATCCGTCATAGCGTCTAGTCGCCGTTTCGTACGGATTATCACACCCTCCTGCCGTCGCATTTTTCGCGAAACGTGATGCTGTTTTCGAAGGCCACGGTCTAGTATATACTCAACACGCTGGCTACGGTTACGCTCCACTGCTAATTGGTGTGCAGTAGGGGGCCGCGGTTTGCGTGGCACGATGCCTTCGACAGCGTGGGAACCAGGGCCAGCAGGGGACGAGGCATCAAAGACTTGATACTTTAGAGAGGCGCCTCCACGGCGCACGGTACTGCTGATACCAAGACGAGAGAGCGTTCTCGGGGGCGGAGTAGATCGGCTACTTTCTAAGTCCGACTCATGCTTAGCAGGTCGTATGCGTGGTAGGATTGCCGCTGAGGGACTGTCCTCGACTAGGAGCTTAGTCCTTGCGCCTCTTTTAGTCTGGCTGTCGACTACATAGGCTTGATCGGCGGCGATGATCCTTGCCCTATGGCTCTGCTTATCACGCCCAAACTCGACTTCTTCTGGCGAATCGATATTCTCGCGTGCTTCTTCCTCCGAAGTCATCTCTTCCATGCGAGGAACGCCTTGGTTGGCAAGTCCCAACCCATAATCGACGCCAGCACCAAATGGGTTCTCCTCACAGCCCTCCTCGGTAAAATCGGATTCTAGATATTGCCACATCAACCATAGAAATGCTTTTGCGCGAGAGGTGCTAGTGTAATTCGTTTTCATGATCAAGTCATGAAATTCGCCGCCACTTGGGAAGTGTAGTTCCGCAACCTGAGACGCTTGTTGGCATATGAGAAAGATAAGATTAACAGGGTTTGATCGTGGTGTCTTCAGGTTCTTAAACTCGGATAGCTCGTGTGGTTCCTGTCGATCTTCGGCGGCTCCCTTCAAGATAGATTTCAATCTTGGGGCATCCTGTAATTGTTTGTATGCCGATGCATCCTGGTGTGCCTGTAATGACGGAATGGCATGGTAGGTTCTTAGTTGGGCTCGCATTTCAGGGAAGACTAGAGGGCATGGGTTAGCTAGATCTTTCCTGGCGCGGCAGTATTGGGAATAACCGTACAATTCAGTGTAGTATTCATCCGTCCGACATTGACGAGCAGGCAGACCATAGCCATGCCCTTCGCAGCCTCGCGATCACTAAGTAGCTTGTCTCGAAGAACCTTACTGGTCTTGCTGCTCCTAGCCATTGTGTCGATGTACAAATCCGCAAAGCTCTGCTTTTCCGAGTTGCCGGGCTCGTAGCTATTGGTAAAAACTTTGGTCTCATCATCGAAGACGGCACGTAGGAAGTCGTACTGAATGTCTCGTCTCCATAGGGGCTCGCCATCCTCCTTTTTGAGATGCCTGATTTTGCCAACAACTGGAAATGAACCCCCGCCAGAGGCACCAGCAGCGCCGGCGCCAGCAGTCGAGGCTCTGGACTTGCGTTTAGTTCCGTGTGCTGAGTCGGGACCGAGCATGCTGGAGTCGAGGTTGGGTTCGGGGGTACCGTCTCTGGGCGTACCCGGAGTGCTAGACGGTTGCGACCATCTACCTGGAGACCCACGGCTCGAGGCCATGGATGCCATGGATGTCATGATGTATTCGGTGATGGGAGTCGGAGATGGAAGGAGGTAGTGGTAGAGGGAGGGACGGAGGTGGAGGCTGAAGCTAGGAAGGGAATGGGGAAAGAAAGAAAGAAAGAACAGTCAGAGATGGAAAAATGGTCAGGCTGTAAGCGCAGTTTGAATAGCGTGTTGCACTAGAAGTACAACAAACGCCAGATTGTCTGAGTGCACACCGCGTAGAATGAATGAATGGAATCGATGTACGGTAGAGAGGTAGGCTAATACTGGATCTATCACGCGTCGATGTAGTGCGATGTCTGGTGTGATGCCTGCGGGATGGTGCGCCTCGAGACGTGAAGACTGATCAAAAGGAATTATAAAGGGTGGACAATGTACCAAAGATGGTACAGTAGAATAGATACCTATAGGTAGCGAACAGTGGCTACTGTTCCATTGTTGGAGAGAAAAGAAGAGAGATGAATCATCCTCCGTTTGTAGTTTGTAGGCAGGTCGAGTGAATAAAATCAAATCTACGGGTAGGTTAGGTGGCTTTAGGCGAACTTACGGGGGAAGGCATCACGTTAGGTAGCTTGTGATTGTTGGTGCTGAGGCGAGCGCGTGTTAGCTACCTGACCTGTTACTTAGGGAGTGGGTGGGTAGGTAGGTTAGTAGTAGGTATATTACCTGTAGCCTCGTCACTGAGGGTATTGGTCTACCACGCCAGGTAGGTATGCTGGAACTGGACCCTTTAAGTACTGCTGCACGGCCTTACACACTGTGCAACACCATTGTCCAAGCTACTTAGGTGGGTAGTGTGGCAAGTGAAAGTGGCTGAAGGGGAAAAAAGAGTAGGTATTCCAATAACAAGTGGAACCGCAGCGCAAGTAGCAAACAAAAGTGACTCGCAAACAAAAGGGATTCCTGCATGAATTTACCTATCAATTGCAATGTCATAATATTCCACACTAGACACTTGGTTATCAAAGTGCACACAAAAAGGAGACTTAAGTATTTATCTAGCTGAAATTTACGTATGAAGTAGGCGATGGTATTAAAACCCTCAACTTTATAAAACAAGACAATGTATTACCGCCTATTATTTCGTAGCATTGGAGATAGTAACACACAACTGTGGTGGTTGAAGATATCTAAACACAACTTCCTAATAAACCCCCCCCCTTACCAACTGTGGCTATTTTGCGCTCTGAATATTTCAGCTTGACGGAAAATTTACGAACATAACATCATCACAGTGGAATGCATTAAAAAAGCAGCGAACGTAGGAAAGTAGGTAACGTTTTTATTGTTTAGGAACACTCAACTCAGTTCGTCGCAAATGGATCCTATACTGGTCCAACACGGCGCAAAGAACCTGTAGCGAAGTTCTCAGCCGATATCTGCAAAAGGGCTATCTACCAGGCAGATGGGATATCATCTCGTCCATATGCCAGTATCTTTGGAGCAGGCCCCAGACATGCTCTGTGCATCTCAAAGAGGTCTGGAAACTGTACCTGATCACCCAGACGCCATTTTTATTTTCTCGCGAACCACCCTAGTAATTACCATTTTATGTTATGTCCATAGCCTGCCTCGCGCCCTGTAATTTCCCATCGGGGATGGGCAAGCTCTCACGCGAGAAAGCCCTACCGAGTTGAAACCCGCGAGCGTTCCGCAATTTTCTCTATGAAAGAAGATGCCGGCAACAAATCCGCAGTCATACGGAACACGTGTTCACCCCATTCTAAAAGGGTGAAAGCAGAGATATCATCTCCGTTCGGAGGGTAAAAGCAGGAACATGAATGGAGATCATTATCGTCGTGAGAAGTATCGGTCCAATGTCTTTTGGGGACCAACCGGGTTCTAATAGATGAAATGTCTCCCGAGACAAATAGATCAAGGTCTACCATTGACCTCGAGACGTCTCATGCAGCTGCTCGGATGCAACCCCCGCAGTCGTCTATGGGTATCAAGTCGTGGGGGGACACGAATGCGCAGCCGTAACAAAGACAAATGCCGTCTATCATATGCCAGAGCCTCATGCCGTAAGACTCGAACCTGCCGATCCGGATGGGTGGAAGTTGCATGTGCCGTAGAAGAAACTAGGTCGGAAACAATTGGCGACGCGCCAAAACCTTGTGTGAAAAGCACTCGAATGTACGAAACAGGAAATGTAAATGAAACATCTATGTGCTGCATTCTCAATGCACCTGCCCGCTTGGAATAGAGTTTGTGATATTCACAAAACAGCCAAGTGGGGGGTATATGTCTTGAATGGGAAAAGACCGTGGAGTTTACCACCACGAAGCCTGGCCGCCAGGGCCGCTGGGGTTACCGTAGCCGCCGCCGCCGTAGCCTGGACCACCAGAACCACCGTAGCCGCCGCCGCCACCACCACCACCACCACCACCACCACTGTTGTATCCAGAGTTTGGTGGACCGCCGTAATTACCGCCATTATAGCCGCCTGAAGCAGGGGGTGGGCCGCCAAAGCCGCCACCAAAACCAGGACCGCCACCGCCACCACCGTACTTTCGGAAGTCACGATTAGCGCCAGCACCGCGGCCGCGGCCACCAGATCGGCCACCACGACCACCGCCGCCGTATGAGCTCTCCCGAGCAATGGTTTCGAGAAATGCGGGGACCTCTTGGTTAGCCTCCTTGAGTAGCTCGAGAAGTTCACGAACAACACCACGGTTGCCACGGTTGAAGAAGGCGGTTGAATGTCCTGTGTTACCGGCACGACCGGTACGACCAATTCGGTGGACGTAGTCATCGATATCGGTAGGGAGATCGTAGTTGATGACGTGAGTAACGTTGGGAATATCAAGACCACGGGCGGCAACAGCCGTGGCAACGAGAATTGGGCAACGTCCATTGCGGAACATCTCGAGGGCACGCTCACGCTCACGCTGAGTGCGATCACCATGAATTGATGTAGCTGGGAAGTTCTGATTGATCAGGAAATCGGACAATGAATCGGCCATGCGCTTCGTTTCGACGAAGATAAGGGTTAGACCGCCGCCATGAGTGTGCAAGATATCCAAAAGGACCGAGCGTTTGTCAACGTCCTCCACATACTCAACCTTTTGAGTGATATTCTCTGACGTGGAGCCGACACGGCCAACAGAAAGGAAGACGTAGTCTTTTAAGAAATCGCGGGCCAACATCTGGATATCACGCGGGAAGGTGGCTGAAAACATCAGAGTCTGACGGTTCTGAACGGAGGGCATGTCCTCGCCCTCTACAAGTCGACGAATCTGGGGTTCGAAACCCATATCAAGCATACGATCAGCCTCATCAAGGACTAGATACTTGATGTTCTGGAAAGAGACGCGACCGCGCTCCATAAGATCCACAAGACGGCCAGGCGTGGCAACCAACAGATCGCAACCCCTTTCAATTTGGCGAAGCTGAGAGCCAATATCAGCACCACCGTAGACAACGCATGGCCGAACCCAAGAACGGTATGCGAATTTACGGGCCTCATCGTAGATTTGCGAGACAAGCTCACGCGTTGGGGCAAGAATTAGAGAAGTGGGGTAAGCCTTTCGCTGACGACCGTAACCGCCGGAAGCATTTGCAGGGATTGGAGATGGTCCAGTGAGGAAAGCTTGGGAAAGGATGGGGAATAAGAAGCCGCCCGTCTTTCCGGAACCAGTCTGAGCGCAAGCCATGAGATCTCGTCCACCCATGACAATGGGGATAGAGTACTTTTGGACGGGAGTGGGGACCTTGTAACGGGCAAGCTCAATGTTGCGGATAAGATGCTCCTCTAGAGGAGGATTGCTGAAGCTAGACACAGGCTCTGGTACATCATGGCCCGAGGCTTCAACGGGAATGTCATCATATTTCTCGAAATTGATACCGGTGTGCTGCTTGGATGGGTCGTCAGGAGTACCGAACAGTTCGCGCTCAACGCGAGGGTTCGGAGGTCCAGGAATGTGTTTGCCATCTCGCCACTGGCCATCGCCGGAGCCTCTAGCGTGACCACCGCCAGAAGCGGGATTGCCATATGCGTTGCGGTCGAAATTGCGGTTACCACCCCCCCAGCCGCCGCCGCCATGTTGGCGTTGAGGCTGAGGTGGATGTTGAGCAAACTCTGGGCCAGGTCCAGGAGCAGGTCCCCATCCCTCATTGGGACGGGCGTCGTAAGCATTATTACTGCATCACGCGGGGATGTTAGCAAAACCCGTATCTCTTTGCGGGTAGAATGGTTAGATCAACTTTGCGTTAGAGGTACCGTCACACCATCAAGTATGACGATTACTCGGAGCGTAAAGCAGACACGACGATGGAGAAATTGCTTACCCAGCCCAGGCACTGCTGTTCAATCCATTCATAGCAGCAGGAGAAGGTCCAGGGGGACCCATGGGACCAGGACCACTACCACCACCGCCCATCTTACTTCGCATATGGGGTGGGATATAGGATCGACCGCCGGCAGGTGGAGGAGGTTGCTGGTCGTTGATGCTTAGGCCGTTCATATTGAGTTGGTCCGCCATGTTGACAATGAAAGAAGAGGCTGATCTGAAGAAGGAGAAGTCTAATGTATATGCAGCTAACTGACTCTCGTTTGCTGTCAAGTGATTGTTGGGTTTCTGAGGAAAATTTTTCGCGATATGCCCAGCCGATGGTGTGTCTCGAAGACAAGAACGTGCTTGTTCTCTCTGCGAGGATGCAATGTGGCAAGGAACGAAAAAAAGAAATCACAACAGATAAAAAAAGTACGTGCTGTTGGTCCTTTAACACGCGGGACCCCGTTGCGTGATGATTGAGAGTAGGAGGATGGAAGGATGAGTGAGAACGGGAGAGGGTGTGGGAGAGGAAAGAAGGAGAGAATGAAGGCTTGCCCAAGGGCAAAAAAATTATTAGGTGTCTGTGGCCTGCAGGCTTAGGCTGTAAAGTACCGTATTGGTGGATGCAGAAAGGTATCCGTAATACCTATCCAAGGTTGCGCAGTACAGGTGCAGATTGGGGGTACCTTGTTCAAAAGGGAGCCTCAATGTTTACATGCGTATCGCCCTCCTATGTTGTCCCGCCTGGGAAAGAATTAACGAGAGATAATAGGACAAGATTGTCAGGGAAAAAGAAACCAGTAAATGAATGTGATCTGGATTGTTTCTTTTATTTAATTATTCTCCCGAAGAAAACTTTTGGATAGATGCTGGAAGGAGACGAGGGGCTGATTTCATCGGTACCTATGTCTACCTATGTCGTGTTTTAAAACTCTCCCAGGAAAAAGAATAGTAGAGGCGCGAACTCTACATGCGGCCAATCAAACGGAGGAGCAGCGTCGGGTGGATCTAAATTTTCTTAGTGGTTGCTACGCTATAACTGCACCTAGGTACTAGTAGATAAGGTCGGGCTTACAGCATTCGTAGGTACTGAAAGTACCTTTTAGCTAGGTATCTATGTAGGTACCTAAGAGAAGAGGGTGGTGGCGGCGGCGGAGAACAAACCTTTTAGTGCACTACCAGGTACCTATGTACCTAGGCAGGTAGGAGGTAGACAACTGAATACCTACTGGGTAGGTGCCTGCCTAGGGACTGTATGATGGAAGTTCCTCGCTAAGGCTAGCGCATTCCATGACTATTGACAAGGGCGGAACGACTCTGTTAGTTTAAATGGCAATCCCATTTCTGATCCTATATTTGTACACATGTTCTATGTAGCTGCAAATGCCATTGTTGAGAGTAACTGAGAGAGATAATAGACTAGGTACATATCGCCTAGTTCTTTGATTCTACTTAAGGAACATGGATGTCTATTCTATGTTTTGGAGGTAATGACTACGTATTCATTGTTTGAGCCTGCTAAACCATATGAGGTGCATGTTAGAAAATGTTGGCCCTCATCGGTGTCTTACACGGGCAGGCTAAGATGCTGATTGAAGTGAATGGCGAAAGACACCCATCTAATACATCCTAGACAGGCACCTACATCTAGTAGACATGAGATCATGCAGTCTGATATGTACCTTACCTACATATCGTCGCAAGGTTTTGGCGAGTGACAGAGAAACTTAGGATGTTTCTCTACGTTCTGCTCTACAGCAACCTATCCCCAATTCTGCCCCAAGTTTTACTTGGAAGTGAAGAATCCCGAATCGTGTTTCCGTCCTCGCTGACGTCGTGTTGCCTCTGCTAGACATTTAGTGCATACAGACCTGACAAGGAATCTAGGTACAAGTTCTGTTGTAATTACCCAAACAGGAACCCCCTTAGCAATCTCACGCTTTGCCTCCCCACGGCCAGTAAGTAGTGGGCGATTTAGCGCAAGGTGGGTACTTACCTACCTGTATGTACCTAATGTATGTATGTAGGTAAGTACCTCGTCCAGAACACTTACCTGTGTACCTACATAGAGAAAGCAGATCTGTTCCTGTTCCATGCCTAGAGTTGCTCGTTGTCCTGACTCAGTTCTCTTCTGTATTGGTGATAGTACGATTCGAGAAAAATGGAAGCTGTTGTGCATGCACTGATCACTTACTATATCGTCAAAGCTTGTGGCGAAATTCGTCCTGTCTGCGTAGGGTTCAACGGTTTGGTGGTTTGACAGTTGTCGCATCGATCCGTTTTGTTGCTGCTGGAACCGGGTTACCACTGATCCGCTAGATGCCGCCAGCTACGCTCGGGGAATAGTGCCCTTGGCATCACTGACGGAGCGATATCTACCTTAGGTACCTAGGGATTCCTCGCCACCCCATTCCCATTCTGTGGTCTGGCGTGGCTCTGACTCGGAAGTAACCCCAGAAACGCTGACCGCCCACTGATCTCATCAGAGTGCCTGATCGCTCGCCTACCTGACCTAGGTATGAGTAGGTAGATTGTGTCTTTGTGTCATAGACGATATACAGCAGCGAGGCATGTACACACAAATCTACTGACATATCCTTACCAGCTTACTTAGTATTTGCCCCCCTTTCCTCTCGTATTGGCAAGCAGGAAACAGAACAAAACCATGCCCGCATCTGTCAACTGTATCGCGAATGGGGATGATAACACCCGCTACCTATGTATCGATATCGTTTGCTTGCAGCCGAGCGACGTACAGGGTGAGGGTGAGGGTGAGGGCGAGGAGGGGAAATGTGTATTCGTATCGTAAAGTTGTAATAGGGCGGGCTTCCTAACGCTCCAATGGGAACGTTTCCTGTGACACCCAGACGTGAGGATCACGCAGCAACACCGGTCTCACCGTCCGCGTTTGGGGCCGGTCGTGCCCTGGCTTGAGGTCCTAGATGGATAACCCGCAGAAAACATACACCGCTACAACTGGGGGACTATCTATGTATGTATGTATGTAGGTAAGTACCTTGCCAGTCATGCGTCCTCATTGCGTGACTTTCTGACAGGCGATACACTTGCCGTTGGCCTTGCCCCAGTATTATTATCTTCCATTACAAACGTGGCGGCTTACATTCTGCGTGAGGCTACTGCATAAGTAACTTCACCACTGATTTCGAATAGGCGTCACTTTAGTAAGGCTAACGTCCTTATATAACCAGCGAACTACATAACTCTGATTTCATACCACTGTCAATGAATTTTCTTACCGAATAGACCACGTGCCCACGATCGTACCGATAGTGGCTTTGTTCCCCACGATCTTCTAGTTTCAGAACTCCCAATTACTGATAGCTAACAGTAACATGTAGCAGTAACATGTAGCATAACGATGGACTAGTGTTTCTCAGCTTGTCTCGTTCTGCTAGGAGAATGCCTGGGGACAGAGCATATCCCATCCATTTGTTCTATTTTGACAACTGAGGTTTGCTCTATACCTGAAGCGTTCAGATGGTTTATTTTGTGGCTCACTGGACGACCCATTTACCACGTTACCAAGCGCTTGATTCTCCATGAGCTGTGATTATGGACTGTCCCTAGCACATAATCTTACTTTACACGAGCAGTCCTAGTCCGGCAACTTCATCAGGGACACTTGACAATCTTGTCGTCATTGAATTCGATATCACGGATACCGTCTTTTGTTACTGCCTTGACCACCATACCCTTGAAGTCGATAGGCAGCCGCCTCTTTAACTCATCGGTGCACATCTCAAGAACCTTAATACCCTGTACTAAAGTCATATCTGGGTGATGGTGCTTGTCGAGAATGGAGAGGCAATAGTATTGAGCATAGCCGTGGGCGGCATAGGGAAGCGGCGCCAGCGCTGCTAGGTAATCTAGCCAAAACAAGCTGGGCTTGTGCGTGATGGGGTCGACGCCTCCAATGAGGAGGTTCACGTTATAAGGCTTCCGTGATCGTAGGCTTGTTGCAAGCTCGCCGCGTACGTAGTGTGCTAGGGCAGTAGGAGACAAGTCCGTCTCGTTTCGCATCGAGTAGAGCTGTGCATTGGCTTGAATGTATTCGGAGAATTGTACTGCACCGCACGTCAGCAAATGTCAGGGCCATTAGGGGCCCTGGATCTAACATGCCTGTATCACCAGCTTCTCCAGAAAAGGCTACCAGAGTATGCTTATTTAGCTGTCTGGTCTTGTCGTCGGACGCCTTCAGAATAGTGGCTCCTCGCATAGCAGCCTTGGAGGCCGCGATTAAGGTGAAGTCCTTGCCCGTAATTCCTAGCAGCACCTCCCTAGCAAGCTGTTAGTTCCCAGTCGGGTCCTAGCAAATGATAGGATGGATATCCTACATCTTGGCGATAAATGAGGTAGAAAGGAAAGCTTCGAGGAGTATTGGGATTGGATGGCGGGGGCTTTCGGCTTTTGTTCTTCCTTGAGATCGGAGGGAGATCGAGTGTTTTCCTAAGTGTACATGTACAGCGGAAAAGAGCGTGGGAGGAAAGATAACTAAATGAATTGTTGTCCGAATTACTTCAAACAAGAAGATGTCACCGGAGTGGGATCACGTCGACACGCAAGGAAGCTACAGCCTAGTCAGCCTCATTAGAGCTACATGTACCTAAGGTGGTTAGGTGGTTGGGTACATAAGGTAGGTAGGTGTAGGTACATCGCAGAGGACAAGCCACAGCAGTCCTGTAAGTACGGCAACTACAGGTATGTAGATAGTACCTACAGTACCGTGTAGGCTTGATGCCTAGGGAGGTACCTATACGATTTAGACCCACTAACTACTTAGGTAAGGTACATGTATAGGTATTGGCAGGCAGGGGTGGTTGATGTCTTATCGCTTATCGGCAGACCTTCCCAGAACTTTTTTTGGCGAAGAACTCTCTATCTCTTAGGTACTCTCTCGATTGGATCGAAAGTTCGAAACGCACGGCAGAGCGTCATTATCAAGAAAGGCTTCCGCATTGCCTTGGCGAAATGTCTTCGTTCTTTTCCATTCCTGGGGCACAAAAGAAGCGCAAGCGAGACAATGATGGTCCTGTGAGCAAGAGACCGGCGCGGCCACGCCCCGCCAAGCCAAAAGCTGCTCCGAAGAAGCGAGTCGAGCGAGACGAGGAAATATCGGGAAGCGACTCGGAATCTGGGCTCGCCGAAGACGAAGACGTCGAAGTCTCTGGCTCGGAATCGGATGAGGACGACCATGACGAAACAGCGGCGCAGAAACGACTGCGACTGGCCACCCAATACTTGTCTCGAGTACGGGAGGAGGTTGAAGCGACAGGTTGGGATGCCGAGCAAATTGTGAGAGAAGGGCCCTTGCCTATTGCGCCGGTGGGATGCTGGGGCTTTGTTGGGAACTGCGCTGACATGTTGCGATCAGGACAAGGACATGATAGCTGCGCGACTGGTAACTAACACCCCATTGCGAATGCGATGATATGACCGTGATCTAAAGATGCCGTTTTTAGGAGGACGATGTGGCAGAAAGCAAAGGGAAGGTATTCCGACACGTCGCATCGGAGATCGATCTCGACTCAAGACCAACAATGTTCCGAGATAATACGCATACCGTAACGTCGGTAGCGCTCTGCTCGCCCTTTATATATCTGGGTAAGTAATGCCTGACGCGTATCTCATTACAGCTATCGTCAATACTCCCATACGAGATACCCTTAGATCCTACCTCAGGGCATCGATAACTAACTCGATACGCGACAGTAACGAAAGACTCCCAGTTAATAAAATACCGTCTACAACCTCCCCCAGACGAACAATACAAACAGACTACCCGAAAGAAGCCCAAGAAACAGGCGCCGCCCCGGAAACGGCCGCAGCGTCTTGCTTCGGTGAAAGGGAAGCACAAGAGAGCTGGCGATAAGAATTTTAAGGGCCATGTTGGGCAGATATTATGCGTCGCGGTAAGCGATGACGGGAAATATGTCGTCACAGGCGGCGATGACAAAAGGATTGTGGTTTGGGATTCCACCCTCAAGCCTTTGCGGGTGTTTACGCACCACAGGGATGCTGTCACAGGATTGGTCTTCCGCAGAAATTCTCACCAGATGTATTCATGCTCAAAAGACCGCACGATTAGAGTTTGGGTGAGTCTTCGTGGACTTCGAGTTTCTCACACTTAGTGCTCCTCGAGAACAACACTAACATTATCGACCAAGAACTGTGATGCGCTCGCATTCGTCGAGAGCCTATTCGGTCATGCCGACTCGGCTCTCGATGTCGATGCCTTAGCATTAGAGCGGCTTGTTTCAGTCGGAGCAGTAAGTGATCCTCAGAGCTAATTCTAGCCCGTTTACACGACACCTTTAATCACGCCCTGCATAATCGCGGAGTCCTGAAGTGTGGATAAATGTGACTGACTTTCATGGTTGTAGAGAGATAGAACTGTGCGCCGTAAGTGATACTTCACGACCGGAGATGCTTTTGGGCCCATCTCAAGAATCATTTTTTACCGCCCATCTCTATAAAGGCAGATACTAAATGCTCTTATAGTCTGGAAAGTGGCAGACGAGACGCAACTCGTGTTTCGAGCCAGTTCTGGGACCGGCGATAGAAAGAAACAAATCGATCTTGGTGTGGTAAGCTTCCGCCCCTGTATTATTTTCGCTATCGATTTCAGCAACTTGTTTGATATGAATGAGATGGATTGGCTGATCCTCATGCTATTAGAATCCTAATTCGCTAGCCGCAACTGGAAGTCTCGATCGGGTAGCATACATCGATGAGAGCTATTTCATTACCGGCTCTGATAACGGGTGTATTTCTTTGTAAGTGTTTCTGTTTTCCCTTGGCATGAGCTATTAACGTCTTATAACTGCCAATTTTCCAAATCCGCTCCCAACATCCCAACATTCAAGCAATGCTAACTATTACAGATGGACATTGTCTAAGAAGAAACCATTAGATACTATTGTCAGAGCACATGGGTTAGAAAATCCTTTACTTCCTTCCGAAGCTAGCTCAGAAGAGCACGCTTCCGCCAAGGACGTACCTCCGCCCCAGCCTCGAGGAATTACAAGCCTTAGGGCATTACCATATTCTGATTTAATTTTGTCAGGTAGCACTGATGGCTTCATTGGTACGTAAATCATCTACGCCATCTCTTAGTCTTGATTTTGGGTACTCTATGTAAATGTTAATGCTAACTCCTTTGTAGTGAGTGTAATTACGTTCCCAGCTAGACTCGGCGATGCCAGCCTGTGACTAAGTCAAGGGTGAAGCTTTCGGGACTCAACTGACATAGTTTTTCACGCAGCGCGTCTGGAAATTCGACGAAAAGGAAAAGAAACTTCAAAGTGTCGGTATACTCGGCCAGCCCAATAAAGAAATGGCTGCCCATGGCATAATAAATGAAACCTCCCCAGATGCGATGGATCTTGGCGACGAAGACGAGACGCACGATCACGCCGGCGATACTAGCGGTGCTAAGGAGGCGGCAGTAGAGCCGTATCAGATCAAGGGCATCGTGAATGACATAGCTATCATATCAAGAGGCAAAACGGGCAGCAATGAGACTTTCACCATAGTCTGTGCCGTTGGAAAGGAACACAGGTTAGGGAGATGGGGCACCGATATCAAAGGGGCGAAGAACGGCGCAGTGGTGTTCGAACTACGGAAAAAGTCGAGGAAAGGAGCTATTAAAGGTAGCGCGAACGGTGTCGAGAAGGTGTCCGATGTGGAATGATTGCAACTCTATGGCTCCTAGTTAACTACTTCCTGCACTCCCTTCTTTAGGAAGAGGGAAACCATCCGCCGGGGGTAGAGAAAAGTTGCAACGACTTGCTGTACAAGTACATAATTATACTAAGCTTTGATATGACAAAGCTAGCATTGCCATAGAAAAAGATACCCTGCTAAATATGGTACACGGACGTCTTGATCTCAACTGACTGATATTTCCGCGCGTAGCCGTCATAGTAAGGTATTTCTCAAGAATGGGATGGAATAGGTAGCTTGTTCCGACCGCCTCGCTCCTACATATGTATAAGAGAGCAATGCAGTCATAACACATTAATAAAACCTAGCGATTTCGCAAGGTTGAAGTCTAAATAGCCCCTCCTATCCTATATTTTACATGATATCGTTCTTTTCCTTCCTAATAGTTACGAGCCCCAGCATTATAAAAGAGACGGTATATAACATCCATTTATATCTCTCATCCTTTTTTATCTTCATTTCGAGCTGTAGAATCCCGAAAAAGGCGTTAACTTTGCATGCGTTCATTAATGATTTTGTATTCTTTCCTCTTCTTATGCGTCTTCGTGAGCCAGTGCTTCGCGTTCCCGATAGCCCGGGCTAGGGGCTGAAAGATGTAGTTCTCGCCGATCCAGGCGAGCACCAAATAGGCGCCGCCGAGCACCAGGAGCGTGACCTTGAACGACGGACTTATACGCGTGAGCTGCATAAGCTTGCGGAGCCAGTGCGCGGGCGTGAAGACCATGTATAGTACAATGACGAGCGCGAGCACGATAGTCGTCATGAAAGGATCTAGAGATTGAAGAATAAGTTTATGTCTGATTGGACGATTTTCTCAAAAATTTAAAATACAGGACTTACAATTCTGTGTCATCGGCTGCCGGAATGGTTTTCCTGCGTTTAGCACGATGCCAATGAAAACATATTCAAAGCAAGACACCAAGAATAGAGCCGTGTTCTCCGAATTTTTGACATTAGGCTTCTCACGATCTACGAATGGCGGAATGAACCTTTTGGAGGTTTCTGTTAGTAAAGCTGGCTACCTTATGCCTGGGAATTACATACCATTCTTGCTCTTGTACAATGAGAAACGAAGCCGCTTGAATGAGAATACAGATAAGCATCTGGCCTAGAAGTGGTGTAAGAACTTTCCGAGACACCAGATTGGCCGTCGGCCGTTTCTTGCTCAACACCGGATAGGGGCCGGACCAGCCCACTTTTAGATAATTAGCATAATGTAAGATATCTAGGGCTACATTAGTTAGACTTACTAAAAATCGCGATAGGTAGTATAAGTAATACATCGATAAATAGGAACTAGAACAGCACTAATTAGTAGAGAATTTGGAAACGTCCACAGAGCGAGTCTTACCTGAAAATCGCCTAGATTCGAAGCCGACGCGTAGAGGAAGCTGACTGAAGTAAACTGGATGGCGGAGTAGAGACTCATATACTTAAAACAACTGAAGCTAGTAACAAGTGCAGCTCGACCCTCTCTACTAAACAGTTAGCAGTGGTTAGAGATAACTTTCTTTAGCAGTACTAGACGAACCTGATGACGTCCGGAACGCATCGAATGTCAAAAATTCTTGACGTAAATGGCGCAGCTACTGATGCCTCTGCCTCCGACAGGGAGATGCCAACATCCGCCGCTTTCAGAGCACCGCAGTCATTGGCCCCGTCGCCACAGAACCCGCAACAATATCCGATACTTTGAAGTTTCTCGACCAATTCGTGCTTCTCGTCTGGAGACATCCGCGCGAATATCTTTCCGCGGACGAGCATCTAAACCATGTCAGATGACTGCATGCATTAGACAGCATAAAACCATAGCCCACTTACCTTTTGCATAATGTCATTCGGAGCGAAGTCAATGATCCACCGGAATACATCGCCACTTATTGCCAGAGAATAGTTCTTGAGGTTCGTTATATCGTACGGCAGAGACACATCGCGTCCGGCTGGTGCGGGGAGCGGCTGTAGCGAGAGGTTCAGCATCTATCTTTCCAAGCGGTGAAATCCCAAATCTTACAAGTAAGGACCGGCTGTCTAATTGATAAGCCGCGTCATCTATGCTTTCCCATTGAAGACGGGCATTTGGGTCACGGGAATTACCCTCTGCGAAGTGTGGTACGAAGCAGTGGGCATTTCGGTCAACTAGGCCACAATTCCTTGCCACGCTGATAGCTGTGAGAATATTGTCCCCTGTGACCATGATAGATCCGATATTTGACTGGTTCAGCTCCTTCAAGACCGCAGATGTTGTCGGCTTTAGCTTGTTCTCAAATATTATGAAGCCAACAAAATCAAGGTCCGCTTCAACTTCCTCCCTTTTCATCTTTTGAGATTTGACCCACGACAGTTTCTTCATGTGCCTTGTAGCACATGCGATAACACGATATCCCTTGTGGGTATAATACGACAAAAGCTCATCGTAATCATCGGGAACTAAATATGTTAGTCCTCACTTATGCTTAGTCTCAGGAAACGGAGAGAGCATACAGCTTTCGGGCCTGCAGATATCCCGCATGCACTCTGGCGCACCCTTGACATATATATCCCCACGCTGTTGACCAAATCCTCGGACAATAACACTAGCCCTACGTAGCTGAGAGACAAATTCGAAAGACCTCAAAACTCCAAGTTCGAGGGGAGCCTAGAGCAGGATTAGACACCAAATCAAGACCCTGCCTCTATAATCGTACTTACATTTGTGCCGTTGATGTTCGCATATTCATCAGTATCATAAAGTGGTGCGGGAGGAGGCCGTACGATTGATGGAGAGAGACCGCCATGCTCATCATCTTCTTGGTCACCTCCGCCCTGTGTGCCTTCTTCAAATAGCCAGCCTGTAAACTCAAACATCTTCAGATCCAATGGGTCCCCGACGAGCTCCCCGTCAACAGAGCGAAGGGAGTGGCAGGTAGCCATTGTAAAAAGGGCCGCACGACTGACGTCATATTTGTCTCCAGGACCAGAAGTAAGGCTCGAATGAGGGACCAGCTCCGATGGTCTAGAGACAACTTCGCTGAAACGTTTTGTTGACCGAGATACCAACCTGACGCCAAGAACATCCAAACCATCTTCTGTAAGCGTGCCCGTTTTGTCAAAGCACATAACGTCGAGCTTGCCACCGACATTGACCCTTTGTGGACTGATACAAAATATTTGCTTCTTCTTAAGTCGACTCAAAGCGAAACTTGTTCCAATCGTCAAAGTAGCTGGTAGAGCTGGCGGGACGACAATAGTAATCAAATCTAGCGCTCTGATAATAATTACGTGCCAAGCCAGCCCGAGACGGACAAAGTTAATGAAGGAAACAACAAAACCTAGTAGAGCAATACAGCCCATAACGGAAATATATCGAAATGAATCCCGATAGAACTTGAATCCTGATGGCTTTGGAAATAACATAGAGCGGACTAATGAACCCTTGGTTGTATTGAACCCCGTCCGCACAACCATAGCTAGAGCTACAGCTTCATCATTTCTGTTGTCGACCGGCCGCCTCGCACGGATTATTTTCGTCCCACAAAACAAAAAATGGCGGGCTGCCTCAGGCGAGATAGTCGAGGCACCAAGGTTCATATTATGTAGCGTATCGTCGACAGCCGGAATCTTAGAGACCGGTACTGACTCACCAGTGAGCATACTCTCATTTACTATACAGTCACCGCTGAGTAGGATACTGTCACTAGGAAACTGTGTCAGACTTGGGTCGCTAATTTCGTACACGTCCCCGGGAACCAAATCACTTGAGGATACGTTTGCCCCTAGAAAGGTATTAGCAGTTTCAGAGGCCCGCATAGCAAATCACCTACAGAAACCATTGCGAAGAACTCGCACGTCGCACTCAAACCGAGAGATGTCCCGCAGACGCTTCATTGTCTGTTTCCGTTAGCAATGCCTAGATATGGGGAAACACAAAAAAGCTTACAGCACGCGTCTCAACTAGGGTCGCAATAATACTCGCTGCGGACATGATAAATATACATATAGCGTAGTAGTAATACTCATCTACCGACCATAGAATGAGACTCGCGATTTGGAAAACATAAAAAGGGTGAAAGACCTGGCCACCATCTTAGTCTCAACCATTATCCTCTGCAAAGGGTCACATACCTCGTCCACTAATAGCTGGGGAATGGATTTCTGTTCAATGTCAATGAGGTTGGCACCGAAAACACGCTCCCGTTCTACTTTTTCGTCTCCGTCAATTCCTGTTCGCAGCGTACGGACTCTCGTCCAGGCGGGGTCTTTCCACCCATTGCAGACAACAAATTTATCTTTTAGTGGGTGGAAAAAGAAGCGAACATAACGGTACTCGAAAGTTTGGAGTTCGTTCATGATCGGATCGCCGTCGTCTTCGAGTAGCTGTGCAAACATCTTTTCAGGAGCACCAAATACAGTAGAAAGTGGTCGTTCGTAAGGCTGGCGCCTAACGTTCAAGATAGCCATCTCACCCCACTGGTTCTATATAACTTCGAATTAGAATGCGGAACGGCGGCGTTATTGGAGGAGGCGATGAACGAACTTCTAGAACAACCCAATGGCACTCACGGAGCGGACAGGGCTCTCCAATCAACCTAACTTGCCACCTAGGTAGCCAGCGCAAAAGCAGATATGCGAGACCCAAGGTTGAAAAGCAAAGTAAGATGTAGGCTAGATACCCAACCCTGCCAGTCCGGAAGCCTGCTATTACGATAGTGAGGTCCTCGCTAACAATGTGTAATTTCTGGCTGACTCGGCCATGAGCACGACTACTTGCATCAGTCCTAGCGCTATCGGTTCGGAGGAGCCGGGCATGAACAGAAGACCTCGATAGGGTAGACGATCTCCTCCTATGCATGGCATAACCCTGGGCACTCGCATTATCAAGCTCACTATCTGTAGCTTGGTCTGTCTCGTGTCCTAGCTCAAAGGGGATATCGTCGATATCTAGGGAGACAGCGCCTTCGCCAGTATATTGCTGCTCGACCTCAGGTATGTTCTCCTCCTCATTATAGTATGTGAAGCTCGCGGTTGAGTCGGCGCGTTGGCGACGGTGGGAAAAGGCAGAAACACTCGTCGGCAAGCTCTCGGCCATAGGACCAGAGAACAACTACGGGCAAGGCCAGGTTAGATAGCCGTCACGCAAACAGATGGAAGCAGAGCCACATACTTCATCGTGAGCCATCTCTACATCCTCAAACACGCTTGCATTGCTGTGGTTGGCACCGAGCTGGTATAGAGGGGGGACCTCGCGGCGCGCCCGGGGCGCATCGGACTCGTTATCATCGTCCATGATGGAAACGTGGGATTGCTCGCCGGCTTCACCGCTGTGCCAACCCTCAATCAAAGGCCAGGGGGCCAGCGGTGTCTGGAAAAAACAGAACGATGTCTTTTCCACTGGCTACTGGCTGTAGAGAGCTAGCTAGCTTATGTAGTTGGTGGATTATCACGAGATCCAGGCCTGCTTTGGGGTTTCCGAGGGGTTATCGAATTGTCCAAGCTGCGACGCTAGCTAGCCGCAGATAATCCTCGATGCGCCCTACCTACCTATCCTCCACTGTATCTTTACTGGGTCTGACCTCATCGGTACCTAGGAAGGTATGTACCTACTTAAGCTGGGAAGCTTGATAATATAGTAATCACCTTTCAACTAGATATCTCATATGCAGTGAAAGCCTGCATAATAAGCTTGTTAGAGAATAATACTCTTATCCTTCCAACAATAATAATAAGTGCAACCACACTTAGATCATGCACGAGCTTAGTTACAGAATATGTTGACTTTCAATCGAGCTGCACAGTTCCTATATCGGCGTGTCATAAGTCTAACTCCGATACTACCTGAACTGACTAACCCCTGCTAAAGTTCGAAGCCCTCCTTATCGATAATACACTACGTGTGCATACCTACCTACCGCCAGAGCCCAATGGGTGAACTACTCGTATTTCCTATTCTGGTAAAACGACTACCCGGGTAGGTAACAAACTTCCGAGGTTCACATTACTGATCTTCTAGCGAAAGCCATAGCTGCCTATAAACTGTAGCAATACAGATAGATGGAGGAGGTGACTTCACGGTTTTGGCATATTGAATTTTTTTTGTTATTGAAAAAGACAGGTGGCATGCAGCATTGGGCAGAACCAGATTTGCAGGGCAGGCCTATGACGTGCAAATGTTACCATCTACTGTTGCCCAAAAGATTCAGGGAATCTTGAAACTGGGTGCATGTGTGTGCGTGTAGGTTTGTGAATGGTCGCTCTGACAATATGAAAAATTCAGTTTGATTTGTGCCTTAGGTGGTTTTCCAAGGAGGAGAGAGAGCACTTGCTATGGTCTGTTTGTGTCCCTCCGATCAAGCTGTGGCCTCATTTTCATGTTACGGGCGTTGTTGGCATTTATTCCAATCCATCCAAGCCAGCTTGTTACTGACAACTGCCCACCATTGTTCATTGTTGTACTTACATTATATAGCTGCAATAGGTATGTAACCAGTCCTAGGTACCCAAGGTGTTTTAGAGAATATTTCTCGTGCAAGTACTGCTTGACTGAAACTACCTAGTTCCCCATTTACTCGCTAGGAGAATGGATATAAGGTACTTATATAGAATAGAGGCTAAGAGAAATGCAGCAACTTTTTATTGTTGACGGATGTGCCAGGGGAGACCAGGGGAGACTAGACCATTGAAAGGCTGGCTCTTCCCCCACCAAAACAAGCCCCATAGAAGAAGTCCCATCCCCATCAAATACACAATCACATCCGCGTACTTACCACCTTGGCTTCTAGGTACATATGTGTATCTATTGTAGGAGTTTCCTTAGCTCGAGATAGTATATACCACATCATTAGCTGTGGATCAAATTGCTTTGGATAGCTTAGAGCTTTGCGAACTCGACTAGATGGTATAGGCGCCAGGTTGATATAGAAGATATAAGGTGTAGTCTTTACCTTTGTAGGTACCTTTGGGCATTCACAGAGACCGAAATCCCACCTACCTTACATTACCTACATATATATACTACCTACCTGGTACTGATCTACCTGTATGTACATACCCACTATCTATTGTAACAATGCTGTACCCCCATAAGCCCATGCGTGGTAGCGGGAAGTAGATACTTAAGGTGCCTCGATCGAACACCCACGACCAACCATCCATAGACCGTTGTCTGTCTTGCGCATCTCACTCACACTCTCATCTCAAGCCTTTTATTTCCTCCTTCTCTCCTCCTCCTCCTCCTCCCCCAGCAGATTTCTTCTCTCGTAAAATCTGATTTCCTCTGTACTACTCCAAGCTCATTCTGTTTCTAGCGGTGGCGGACTCGGTAGGCCTCTCTCAGGACCACTAACTCAACCAGTACCTACCTCCTAAGCTACCGAAGGTACCTACCAACGCTTCTAGACAACGACCCGCCCGCATTTTCGACCGTTGCCCACTATCTGAACCCACTATCCCTGCCCTTTTTCTCCGCCACTTTTTTTCTTGACCATCTCCCTCCCAACACTTTCACAACCCATTGTCTCGACAAGTCAGCGATCAAGAGCACTCACAATGGCTGAGCCCATCAAGAATCGCCGAGAGGTCACTGCACCGTATGTAGACACCCTCGTTGCCATGCGCATTACAATCTACTTGGAACGGACTGACCAAACCTTGATATCTAGTACCCCGCAGAACACACCCGCCAGCAATGCCCCCATCTCCTCCCATGCTCAACAGCCCGGCGTTGCCAGCATTAAGGAAGGTGAGTTATCTCTACAATCCCCCCATATTGCTGGTGGCATAACTAATATTTCCTCCTCTGCACAGAGGACCTGGACCGGGCCGCTGCCGCTTCCATCTTCGCCCAGAACCCCCGACTGGTGCAGATGATTCAGGGTCGCCTAGGTTCGCTTGTTGGCCGATCCTCCGGCTATATCGAGTCTCTGCCTGCCTCTGTCCGCCGACGTGTAGCTGGTCTCAAGGGCATCCAAAAGGACCACTCGAAACTTGAAGCTGAGTTTCAGGAAGAAGTTCTTCAACTAGAGAAGAAGTACTTCGCCAAATTCACTCCTCTCTACGAGAAACGCGCCCAGATTGTCAACGGCAAGGCCGAGCCTACCGACACGGAGGTTGAGGCTGGCGAAGAGGATGACGAGCAAAAGGACACTGATAGCAAGGCCGAGAAGTCAGAGCAGTCAGAGACTGCTGAGGTTTCTGGTATTCCCGAATTTTGGCTATCCGCTATGAAGAACCAGATCTCACTTGCAGAAATGATCACTGAACGTGACGAAGGCGCTCTTCGATACCTAGTTGACATCCGTATGCAATATCTCGACAAGCCCGGTTTCCGCCTCATCTTTGACTTCGCTGAGAACGACTTTTTCACCAACAAGTCCATTACAAAGACATATTATTATCAAAACGAGAGTGGATATGGTGGCGATTTTATTTACGACCATGCCGAAGGTGACAAAATCAACTGGAAGGACGGCCAAGATCTCACAGTTCGCATCGAGAGCAAAAAGCAACGGAATAAGAGTACGCAAACGGTATTGCAGACTTTACTGGAATTTCAAATTAACCTTTGAGTAGATACCAAGCAAACTCGTATCGTTAAGAAGACGGTACCCACTGAGTCATTCTTTAACTTCTTCTCCCCTCCTAAGCCCCCCAACGAAGACGAAGAAGACGATGCCGCTAGTGACATCGAAGAACGCCTAGAGCTCGATTACCAACTTGGCGAGGATATCAAGGAGAAGTTGATTCCACGGGCCATCGACTGGTTCACGGGCGAGGCATTAGCCTTTGAGGAACTTGATGATATGGAAGACGCATTCGTGGATGAGGAGGATGATGAAGACGACGACCTAAGTGAAGATCGTGATGACGATGAGGAAGAGTCGGATGACGATGTATGTCCAACTAGATCCCTTCCGCCACATTTCGCAAGCTAACCCGTTCTCTGCAGGATGATGGAGCCAAGCCAAAGCAAGAGGCTCAAGAATGTAAACAGAGCTAGAGGGCTTCATACACATAAGGCTTCTAATTTGCCACTTAGGCGAAATACACCATGCAAGGGTGGCCAAGCCATTCTACCTCTTCTTGTCCTTTCCCAGGTTTGTTGCTATCCCGCTCCTGACGATAGCGTACATGATCGATCCATTCCATGCTACAGGGCTCGCGTTAGTCTGCGGTCCCCTTTTCCGAAAATAGACTGGTATTTCCGTCAGGTTTCAAGCTGTTTTCTGAATCTCGTCCTGTATTGAAGGTGGTTTTTGTTCGAGTTTAACCCTGGCTACGGATAGCGCCAGGGTGGGTGGTTGGGCTGGCTGGCTGGCTGGGAAAAGTGGCAGCATATCGTCTGAAGGAACACATGGAATAGCCAAGCAGGCTTATGAGGCTGCGTTTACAATGTACAACTCAGGGTACCGGCTTGATTCCATATAACAGAGTGCTCTGACTAAAAACCAGGTGACTTTGCATATATGTATGTCTACACTAGTCACGAAATTCGAGGCTTCTTTACATCTATCCGTGAAATACTACCTATCATTTGCGTGTATTCTAGTCCTGTGAAGGGACGAGGGAGTTCGTACCGGGTATTTCATCCCTGTGACTGCATGAAATAGCGAGCAACTATGAAGAAAATCTAGACAACTGCCTAGGCCACCCCGGAGGCAGGGGCAGATGAAAACCACACGCACCCTATCCCACCCTCACTCTACTATTCTAATGGGATTCCATAGTATTAAGCAGCATAATAAAAGTATAACGTGTTAAATAAATTATAAATCTAAAGACGGCAAATTTAGCAATGTATTTTTTATTTAGGTGAGCTTTATAATTAATGTTTTAACTTGATGTTGAAATAATAGTATCTATGGTCTGCTTGAGTTATGTGGTTTTCATTTGCCCCTGCTTCTGGCCAACCCCAAAACTCCGGCCCGGGATCGAAGGAACGTAGCGAGCAAGCCAGCCAGTCCTCGCCGGTAGCGCTCGACCTTCTTCGGATTTGAGACGAGGACCCAAAGCGGTGTATTCACGCCGTATTTTATTATGATAAGTAATAGGTAATTTTCTCTTGTTTAGTAGAGGTAGGTACATACTCTAGCTACCCGGATATCCACAGTGGCTAACCCAGATAAAAACAGTGTCACAAGACGATGTTACACGGCTACACAATGGCGTGCAGGCGATTTTCGGCGTGTACCTAAGTATTCTGCTAAGTATGCGAGGTATGGTCTGGGAATCGGCTTGAGCTTTGTTCAGTACCCACAACTATCTCCATAAGTTACTAACAAGAAAACGAAGATCCGATGTCGACCAGTCGGGTATTACTCACCTCGCCAGTCGTTGAATAGGATGGGGCCCTTCTCAGCGAATCAGAAAGTTTTGCCGATGAAACCGTAGCTACTTTGTAAGTGCGAAAGGTGACAATAAACAACGAAAAAACTCTATTCCTGGGGACGCCCTCTGACTCAACAACGTCATCCTTTCAACTACTTACCTGCTCGGGCCATACAGCTTGGATTGGTACAAAAGCTCCCTTGCAACGTCTACATCTACCTCCACGTCTACCTCCCTTGACAGAATAGACTACTAATTGTACTACGTTGCTATTTTCTGCCTTTGTTTGATCGGCATCCCGTTCGACTAAGGCTGAACTATCCTGACAACCATGGCGCAAGCACAGGATATCTCCAATCGTGGTGATGCGCACAGGCGGATGAGCGTGTCGGCCTCGCCCACGACCACATTCCAGTCCCCGCTCTCCAGCTTTGGCGGGGCATTGGCTCGACGAGGAGGGGTACCAAAGCAGCTCAAGCCCTTTAACACCCAGGACATCAAGATCCTCCTCCTGGAGAATGTGAACCAGAGTGGGAAGGATATACTGACCGGCCAGGGCTACCAAGTTGAGGCGCTGAAGACCTCATTGCCTGAAGACCAGCTGATCGAGAAGATCCGGTAAGTTTAGAATACAAAGGGCTAACTTCACCACCCACTTTCCGCCCTTGTTTCCGAGCGCATGCGTCGTCTTCATCCCCGGCGGTAACTAACACAACACAGAGATGTCCATGTCATTGGAATTCGATCGAAAACCAAGTTGAACGAGAAGGTTCTAAAAGAGGCTAAGAACTTGCTCGTCATTGGTTGTTTCTGCATCGGAACCAATCAGGTTGATCTCGAATATGCAGCTCGTCATGGCATTGCCGTCTTCAACTCGCCGTTTGCCAATTCGCGCAGTGTAGCCGAGCTCGTCATTGCTGAAATCATCACGCTTGCGCGTCAGCTTGGCGACCGTTCTAACGAGATGCACCGAGGCACTTGGAATAAAGTCAGCAACAAGTGCTGGGAGATCCGAGGCAAAACCCTGGGTTAGTGTTTCCCTCCTCAGCCTCAATTACCCATGCTGACCTGATGAAACTTTGCTAGGAATTGTGGGTTATGGGCATATTGGATCTCAATTGTCAGTCCTGGCCGAGGCCATGGGCATGAGCGTCATCTACTACGATGTTGTGAGCTTAATGGCATTAGGTACCGCGCGGCAAGTCCCAACCCTTCAGGACCTCCTCAACCAGGCGGATTTCGTCACTTTGCATGTGCCTGAACTCCCCGAGACTAAGAACATGATTTCCGCTGCCCAGCTCGCGCAAATGAAGGACGGTTCATATCTAATCAACGCGAGCCGCGGAACCGTAGTCGACATTCCGGCTCTAATTAATGCGATGCGAAATGGGAAGATAGCTGGTGCTGCTCTTGATGTCTTCCCTACTGAACCCCGTGCCAATGGTGATTATTTCAACAATAGCTTGAACGGGTGGGACGAAGAGCTTCGTAGTGTAAACAACATCATTCTTACCCCGCACATTGGTGGTAGCACTGAAGAGGCCCAGCGAGCAATCGGTATTGAAGGTATGATGATTTACTTACATTTTATTTGATCTCGTTTTGCTAATGTCTTGTTAGTTGGTGATGCTCTTGTCCGGTATATCAACCAGGGCGTCACGATCGGTAGTGTCAATATGCCGGAAGTCAGCCTCCGCTCAATGACATCCGAAGAACCAGACTACGCTAGAGTAAGTAACTTTCTTGATTTGCTCGGGGAGCAAAAGCTAATGGGGTCCGTAGGTTATCTTTATCCATCAAAATGTCCCAGGTGTCCTTCGTAGGGGTAAGATAGAAAATCTCGGTCGATGCATTTAGGACGAATCAGCTGCTTACCGGTGTGATAGTGAATGAGATCCTCGGTGAACATAATGTTGATAAGCAGATCAGCGATAGCAGAGGCGATGTGAGTCCCCCTACTCGGATTGGTATCTGGTCACTAATGTTGTCGCAGTGCGCGTACCTTATGGCGGACGTGAGCAACGTACAAACAAGCGATCTGAGAGAAATTCTCGACAGCCTAGAGGCCCTAAGCTGTGAGCATCAGAGATACACACAAATCCATGCCGTGGCAAGTGAAAGCTAACAAGTTTTACGCAGCTCGCATCTTGACGCGCGTATTGTACTAGGAAGTACACAAATCGATTAGTAGCATTTGGCAAGCGGATTCTTTTCGGTAATTCAACTTATAGTAGCCTAAGCAACTACAACAGAGGCGTTGGGAATAGAGTCACTAAGGAGGCAAGGTTCAACATACAGGCATACTGGAACGGAAAACACCTGATAGGTAGCATGTGAAGGTAAAACAAAAAAGAGAAAGGTTCATATTGGCAGTTTCCTTATAGACAAAACAATCCCTTGGCCGCTATGGATGTACCTCGATGCAATATTAACATTAATGTCGGCTTGATACTTGATACCAGCATGAATAGCAAAGCATTACTGTAATTTCTAGGGACCAAAAACTTCGTGTGATACCTACCGTGGAGTGGACCAAATTGTTTTGCTAATGTTGCAGTGCAGGAGCATATAGAACTATCTAGGCATGTCTCCTTTTTACCTAATGTACCATCGATGACGTGGTACTCGCTTTGGTTTTTTTTTTTGGGCATTGGGTACGTGAACGAATCAAATATCCAGCAAAGAAAGTAACATGAAACTAAAACCAAAAATACCGACCACCAGGATGTAGCCCCTGGTCTGTATCTAAGTGGCAGAGAGAATTGATCTACAGCTCGAGCAAATCAATATCAACCTCAATCCGGGCTACGAGTTACTGTAACCACACACAAGGGTGCCAAGGTCTACACTGAGCGATGTTGCCGCTATCCAACCTCTTTCACTCGTTAAGTGGCTCCTGTAGGTACGGTCGCGATGTGAACCTATGGCGGGTATGTAAAGGAGGTTCCCCGACCATATATTTTAAAATATTCTATCATATCGACCGTCTAGGCACTAAGCTTATTTTTATTATATATAAAGGGATGTATGCTGTAGGAGCACGACGTATATAGCTGCGTTCTTAGTGGAACAATTGCCTTGTCTAGGTATCTACCTACCCCGTCGAGCCCGTAGCCTATATATTAATAGGAGCAACACGCATCATCCCACATGGCAAATCTCCCGTGGATTGTCTCGATTTTCGTTACCCCTTACACCCTCCTCTAGACTTGGTATTAACCTCATCCGCCTACATACATACCGAGGATAAATTTTCAGACTAGACATGCAATAAAAGTGTATAATCAGAAACAAACTCAATTAGGGAAAAACGGCTCGTCTGCCAATGAAATGAAGTGATCTCCATTCTAAGTGTGCAAGGATACCTACCTGGTATTGCATAGGTATACGCTCCGTGCTTTTGTCGGTGAGGCACGCACAAGCCCAATTGCGGACGAAAGCGTTAACAACCTCCACCGGCTACTTTTGAACATGGGAGGATGCAATAATGCCCGGATCAGAAAGATTTAATGTAAAGTACGCAAAGCAGGTAGTTGCTATGCAGTATGAGGCGGTGAGGTGCGTGGAATAGGATGTCGCGAGGGGGGGGGCATCAATTTACTGAGTCGTGGTGGACAGCCTACCCACTCCGTAGATAGTACTAACTATGTGAATAAGATACGTTTAGTCTAACCTATTTAGGTAATATCTAGGTCTGAGTAGTGGGTAATCTGCCTCTAGGTAGTTACCTATGCAGCCCCAAACAGTAGGTACTGTTTTATATAGGTAGGCCTATTGTCTATGGGCAGTACACAGCATAGGTAGGTTAGGTAGGTTAGAAGTGTTACATGAATCTGTCAGGAACGAAGCAGTCAGCAAAGTTGTCCAATGGTGGCCGTTGGATCTTGTACGTTGTACGTTGTACCTACAGCATACCTACGCATAGGCCATGATTACTTCATCGATTTTTTTTCGCTACCCCCTGTTTCCTAGAGCTCATGCTAATCTCAAACAAGCTACGCGCTCTCCCTTTATCCCCCAATTTCTACAGAAGTGCACCCCATATCATCTTTTCTAAAGGCTGGTAGTGAGCAAATGGGGTCCATCCAGCTCTAACTAATCTGTCACCACTCACTCACGACTCCTCCACCTCCTACCGCCGTATACCAGCCATCTCTCCGTCCTCCGTTGGTTGTTTTCTTGCTTTCGCGTCTCTTCTTGACGGCATCCAACTTCCATTAAGATACCCTCGGTTGTCTCGCGTCTCGCAGCTGTCCCGCGACAAACTTGTGTCACTGTGGCAGGCGTCCTCTTTCAGCAGACACCTCCTGAATCTTGACACCGTCCCCTATAACCCTCCACGGATGCCTTCAGATCTGGCTTCCCTCTAAGTTCCTTTCCGACTTTTCGGTTCCTCGCGCCGCGCCGCATCTAATTCTCAACCCTTCCTCCGTCTAATACACCACCATCAGCCTCCCATGTCGCATAGCTACGATGTCGGTACGAGAGCTTGGCAGCCCGATGCCACCGAGGGCTGGGTGGCATCCGAGGTTGTCAACAAGTCGATCGACGGCGACAAGGTCACCCTGACTTTCAAATTAGAGAACGAAGAGGTATGCAAGCTCTACCTACAAATTGGCTAACTGGGCTATGATCATAAGCTGATTACCATATTCGCCGTTAGACCAAGGCAGTTGTAGTGTCTTTAGATGCTTTACAAAATGGCAACGACCCGTCCTTGCCGCCACTTATGAACCCATCCATGCTCGAGGCTAGCGATGATCTTACAAACTTGTCCCATCTTAATGAGCCTGCCGGTATGCTCACTGTCACCGTTGCCTCCGAGCGTTCTGTATGCTGCGGTTGCTAACCCGTTTGCTTGAAGTTCTCCAAGCGATTCGCCTTCGATATGCCCAGAAAGAGATATACACATACAGTGGTATAGTGCTAATAGCTACAAATCCGTTCGCCCGTGTCGACTCGCTCTATGTTCCGGGTATGGTTCAAGTATATGCTGGTAGGCAGCGCGAAACACAAGCACCGCATCTGTTTGCTATTGCAGAGGAAGCATTCATGTAGGTCTATAACGCAAGAGGTTTGAGGTTGGATTCGACTAATACAAAATATAGAAAAATGATAAAGGATGGCCGGAATCAGACAGTTGTTGTTTCGGGAGAGTCTGGTGCTGGAAAAACGGTTAGTGCCAAATACATCATGCGGTACTTCGCAACAAGAGAATCTCCAGACAACCCGGGCGGCCGGTCGAAGAAGGGTGCAGAAGCGATGAGTGAGACGGAAGAACAGATCCTGGCGACCAATCCTATAATGGAAGCCTTCGGTAATGCTAAGACCACACGTAACGACAACTCATCGCGCTTTGGAAAGTACATCGAGATTATGTTCGACGACAAGACAAACATCATCGGTGCTCGGATTCGAACCTATCTCTTGGAACGATCGCGATTAGTATTCCAGCCCTTAAAAGAGAGGAACTACCATATCTTCTACCAGTTTCTAGCTGGCGCCACAGATAAGGAGCGACAAGAATTAGGCCTCTTACCGGCTGAGCAGTTCGACTACCTCAACCAAGGCAATGCACCTATAATCGATGGAGTAGACGATAAATCCGAGTTCCTAGCCACAAAGAGCTCCTTGAAGACAATTGGAGTAGACGAATCCCAGCAGACTGGCATCTTCAAGCTCCTTGCAGGTCTTCTACATCTCGGCAACGTTAAGATCGGTGCCTCACGAAACGACAGTGTTCTAGCTCCTTCCGAGCCGTCCCTCCAACGTGCTTGTGCCATTCTAGGCATCGATGCCACTGATTTCGCCAAGTGGATTGTAAAAAAGCAACTAGTTACCCGCGGCGAGAAGATTGTATCCAATCTCTCCCAGCAGCAAGCTCTTGTTGTGCGTGATTCCGTTGCCAAGTATATTTACTCCAGTCTTTTCGACTGGCTAGTAGAGATCATCAACAGGAGTCTTGCAGCCGATGAGGTCCTGAGCCGTGTGAATTCTTTCATTGGCGTTCTAGATATTTATGGTTTCGAGCATTTTGCCAAGAACTCGTTCGAGCAATTTTGCATCAATTATGCGAACGAAAAACTGCAACAGCAGTTCAATTCTCACGTCTTCCGACTTGAACAGGAGGAATATGTTCGAGAGGAGATTGACTGGACATTTATCGAGTTCTCTGATAACCAGCCTTGTATCGATCTTATTGAAGGCAAACTCGGAATTCTATCTCTGCTTGATGAAGAATCGAGACTCCCTATGGGTGCAGACGAGCAATTCGTAACTAAGCTACATCATAACTTTTCTGGGGACAAGAATAAGTTCTACAAGAAGCCACGATTTGGCAAGTCGTCATTTACGGTATGCCACTATGCCATCGATGTGACTTACGAATCCGAGGGTTTCATTGAGAAGAACAGAGACACGGTCCCTGATGAGCACATGGCGGTACTGCGTGCGTCGACGAATAAATTCCTCAAGCAAGTACTTACCGCCGCCTCTGCCGTGCGTGAAAAGGACGTTGCTTCGTCAAGCTCGGCTGTTGCCAAGCCCGCTGCTGGGAGGAAGATTGGAGTAGCCGTTAATCGCAAGCCAACTCTTGGTGGTATTTTCCGCTCGTCGCTTATCGAGCTTATGACCACTATTGGTAATACGAACGTCCACTATATCCGCTGCATTAAACCTAATGAAGCGAAAGAATCGTGGAAGTTCGAAGGCCCCATGGTCCTCAGCCAGCTCCGCGCTTGTGGTGTTCTTGAAACTATCCGCATTAGTTGTGCTGGGTATCCAGGTCGTTGGACATATGAGGAATTTGCTTTGAGATACTATCTGTTGATCCCATCCTCCAGATGGCAGACGGAGATTCGGCAGCTAGTGAAGGAAATTTTAGCTCAAGCTCTAGGTTCTCTCACGGGTACAGGCAGCGACAATTACCAGCTAGGTCTAACTAAAATCTTCTTCCGTGCTGGTATGTTGGCACATCTAGAGAATCTACGGCAGAGCCGCATGAGCGAGGCTGCTATTTTGATTCAAAAGAATCTCAGGGCCAAATACTATCGACGCAAGTATTTGGAAGCACGTGAATCTATCATCGCCTTCCAAACGCTGTCGCGGGCCTATGCCACGAGGGTCAAGGCACAAGAGCTTCGGACGATCAAGGCGGCTACTACTATTCAGAGAGTCTGGAGAGGCCAAAAAGAGCGAAAGGCATTCTTGCGGATACGCAACAATGTTATTCTTGCCCAGGCCACCGCAAAGGGCTACCTGCGAAGAAAACAAATTATGGAAACACGCGTGGGAAATGCTGTTATTCTTATCCAACGCGTGTGGCGGGCAAGACGGCAGCTACGTGCTTTCAGGAGCTACCGCAAGAAGGTTGTGCTGGTTCAGAGTTTATGGCGAGCGAAGCAGGCAAGGAAGGGATACAAGAAGATGCGAGAGGAAGCTCGCGATTTGAAGCAGATTTCGTACAAGCTGGAAAACAAGGTCGTCGAATTAACACAATCCCTTGGCACGATGAAAACTCAGAACAAGACTCTCGTCAGCCAAGTAGAGAACTACGAAAGCCAGATCAAATCATGGAAGAGCAGGCACAATGCTCTCGAGACTCGCACAAAAGAGTTGCAGGCGGAAGCAAATCAAGCTGGTATTGCCGTCGCCAAGTTGCAGGCAATGGAGGAGGAAATGAAGAAGTTGCAACACAACTTCGACGAGTCTACGATGAATGTGAAGAGGATGCAAGAGGAGGAGAGAGAATTGAAAGAGTCCTTGCGCACTGCGAACGACGAGCTGGAACGTATCCGACAAGAAACCACGCATCATCTGAACGAGAAGAGCACGCTCAAGGAACAACTCGCCCAAATGGCGGAAGAACTAGAGCTAGCCAGGCGCGCAGGTCCGATAAATGGCGACCTCGTGAACGGCAATGGTGCACCATCTCTTCCAAATGGACTCATCAATCTTGTATCCTCCAAGAAGCCTAAGCGTCGGAGCGCTGGTGCAGAGCCCAGCATGATGGACCGTTTCAGCGCCGCATATAATCCGCGACCCGTATCCATGGCCATAACTAATACCCACCGCCCTGGTGCTGGCTTCATTCCGGGTGTTGATACGATTGAGATGGAGCTGGAAACATTGTTGGCTGACGAGGATGGCCTTAACGAAGAGGTTACTATGGGTCTCATTAAGAATCTCAAGATTCCTTCACCCAGCACAAACCCGCCGCCATCTGACAAAGAAGTCCTCTTCCCGTCTTATCTGATCAACCTTGTAACATCCGAAATGTGGAATAACGGCTTCGTTAAGGAATCCGAGAGGTTTTTGGCCAACGTGATGCAATCCATACAACAGGAAGTTATGCAACACGAAGGCGAAGACGCCATCAACCCCGGTGCCTTCTGGTTATCCAACGTCCACGAGATGCTTTCCTTCGTCTTTCTTGCCGAGGATTGGTACGAAGCGCAGAAGACCGACAACTATGAGTACGACCGGCTGCTGGAAATTGTCAAGCACGATCTCGAAAGTCTTGAGTTCAATATCTATCACACTTGGATGAAGATACTCAAGAAGAAGCTGCACAAAATGGTTATCCCGGCCATAATCGAGTCCCAGTCACTGCCCGGCTTCGTTACGAACGAAAGTAATAGATTCCTCGGCAAGCTGCTGCAGTCTAGCTCAGCCCCTGCCTACAGCATGGACAACCTCCTCAGCCTTCTAAATAATGTCCTAAGAGCTATGAAGGCCTATTACTTAGAGGACTCAATCATTACCCAGACAGTAACAGAGCTCCTAAAGCTGGTGGGTGTGACGGCTTTCAACGATTTACTCATGCGTCGAAACTTCCTATCGTGGAAGCGTGGGCTTCAAATCAACTATAATATCACTCGTATTGAGGAGTGGTGCAAGAGCCACGATATGCCGGAGGGCACCCTGCAGCTCGAACACTTGATGGTACGTCAATTTTGCCAGGCCAAGCAACGTAATGCTATAGTTAGCTAACTTGTTCTCAGCAAGCAACGAAGCTTCTGCAGCTTAAGAAGGCAACCTTAAATGACATCGAGATCATACAAGACATCTGCTGGATGTGAGTTTGTGTATACTGAGCGACACCGTTCTAATGCTAACAAGTCCCTTAGGCTCTCCCCTAATCAAATACAGAAGCTTCTAAACCAGTATCTTGTCGCCGACTATGAGCAACCCATTAATGGTGAGATTATGAAGGCTGTAGCCTCAAGAGTAACGGAGAAGAGCGACGTCCTTCTCTTGCAGGCTGTAGATATGGACGACAGTGGTCCGTATGCGATCGCTGAGCCTCGTGCTATCACCGCACTAGAAACATATACGCCATCATGTAAGTCGATTAGCTACAGCAGAGTCAAAATAGCAACTGACGTCAATCTCTAGGGCTACAAACCCCAAGGCTAAAGCGGCTGGCGGAGATAGTGTCTGCCCAGGCCATTGCTCAGCAAGAAAAGCTGGATGCTGAGGAATATGATGATGATGATGGCGAGGGAGAGCTCGCCGACGTGGAGGAAGTCGAGGCAGATGGTGCGTAGAGCCGCACCTTGACCCCGAGACTTTCGGGCTATAACTACCAACCGATGCGAATTCCATATGCATGACTGGAAAGTAATATATGATAGATATTGCGGCTGGGGAAAATGGCAGGTACAATAATGCGCCAAGAGCGGGTGGGTTTCCCTGAAAAACTAGCTAGAAGCATCCAGGCTGGTGTAGACGGCTGTGTCGTCGGACACGAGCAAGTGGCTGCTTCCATGTACAACCGTTTAGTGGATATCGAGACATGATTGCGCCATGATTGAACTAGAGCTCTCACGCGATCCATGGGCGGGGCGTTACAATGCTGCTTTTTTTATGGTGGTCATGTTTGGAGGCTTGCTAGGCCAGAAGATGGAGATGGAGTCACAAGATGACCAGCAATACTTTGTAGTATCTATGTTGTAGCGAGGCATGTACATGCGGAGAAATGCATTGTTGAGGGCTAACGCCCCGTGTACAATTCTATCATTGCATTTGCTCATTGCATTGGCTTATTGGATGTGACTTGTTACGGGTTTCCGTTACATGCACGTGACTAGCTATACTCACTATCGAACAAGGCATAAAATTTCAAAGTACCCAAAACGACATGCATTTCACATACCTTCTTCTTAGGCGTGTTACCTCCCCGTCCTAGTTATAAATCCTATACTTCATTAACCCTTTCTTAGTTAAACTAGGACAAGGTATTTCTGTCCACAATTATTAAATTAGCTATCATCACGGTCGCTAAAAGCTTCTGTGCGTGTTTGCAACCCAAGAAAGATACTTCGTCGCCTCGCAAGATCCACCTGCCCTCTATCACCAACTATAATTTCTCGTGGGTCGACCCTACTTACTTAACCATCCATTGCACATTATTAGTCGGCCATTCGTCAGTCAACTACGGACATTCTACCCAAAAATAAAAACGACTATACAGGGCAAAAAGTACCACAAGGGCCGAAACAGACGGACAAGCTTGGTCCGTAGCCGTCTCTTTAATTGGCTTCAGTATCGGGCTAGAGAAGAGGATTACTCTGTAAAATATCCGAGGGAAATAGGCGCGTGCGGAATCATTGAATACGAAACAAAAAGAAAAAAAAGGAAGAAAGGAGAGAGGAAAATCAAGAGAGGCAAAGAAAGAAGAGATGCGCGCAAATCCCAACATCGTCGTGACGGGCACGCCTGGTGTGGGCAAAACGACACATTGCGAGACGCTGGCGGAGCGCACGGGTCTCCAACATGTGTCGGTCAACCAGATCGTCAAGGACAAGGAGTGCCACGAGGGTTGGGATGAGGAGTACCATAGCTGGATCGTGGATGAAGATAAGGTGGGTGTGTGATGTGACTCGCGTGAGAAATACAAACACGAAAGCTGACCGAGAGGATGAACTATATATAGTTACTCGATGCTCTTGAGGACGAGGTCGCGGAAGGCGGCTGCATCATCGACTGGCATGCTTGCGATCTGTTCCCGGAGCGGTGGGTTGATCTTGTGGTCGTGCTGAGGGTACAAACGAGCACGCTGTACGATCGGCTGAAGGCACGGTGAGGAGCCCCTTGTTTATTTGTTGTTGTTTTTTTGGTTTTATTTTTAGTCACTTGATATTCTCATTTGCGTTGACTTGTTCGCTGGCTTGTACTGATGTATACCGCAGGAAATACCCGGAGAAGAAACTGCAGGAGAACCTCGACTCAGAGATCATGGACGTGCTGCTACTAGAGGCGCGCGAGTCATACGATGAGAACATCGTCGTCGAGCTCACAAGCAACACGACGGATGAGATGGATAGTAACGTAGACCGCGTCGAGGCCTGGATCAAGCAGTGGAAAAAGGACAATCCGCCTGATAGCGAGGATGGTGGTGAGAAGGACTAAGATCGACGATAATTAAGTTTATCTGCTTAGTAGTCTATCTATCTAGCGAATGAATAAATCAATAATTCGTAAGACTTAGTATGTATGAGAGCCATGTGAATGTGGACTCTGGTGAGATCTTAAATCAAAAAGAAAGGGGGGGGAGAAGAAGAGAACAGAGTATGGTCATTAACAATAAATTAGGAAATCCGATATTTATCTACATATCTGCTTTATGCAAAGGTCCTTACTTGGTAGGTTACAAAATGCCACTGATTGAGAACCAAGTTGGCTCATGCGTGAGATTAGGTCTCTGCTGTAGATAGTAGTATTCTAGAGACTCAAGTCTGTTACCCACTATCCATAGCGCACGTTATGGTGACGGTGGTAGCACGAATTAATAATCATTTTACATGCCTAAGATAGGTTCTGTATGTAGCGGTGCGGGTCCGAATTCGCAGCGCATTCGATAGCGCCGGCGAGCTTTGGTGTGGACGCCGGATGTGTCATCGGATTGGACCTACGAATGCCGATGGAATGGTAACAGGTACCTCATCTGGGTGGATACCTACATATTGTATGCATACAAATTCTATACGCATAGAATCACTATTATTGAGCAGACGGAGCATATATCTATCTATAAAAGAATTGCTTCGAACCTGGACATTCTATTTTCTTGTGTTATACGAATATAGAGAAGACAGGCTTAACAATCATCGACACTACTACTACACGCACTAAAATTTTGTATTGCGTTAGTTAAACTGCACCTCATCCACCTCAAGATCTATACATACAACTTAAGCATAACTCTCACGAGGGGTCGAAAAGACTGAAAAGAATAACGGATTTTTCCCTTTTATTTATTTTTAGACAAGATACACAATGTCGACAGAAACAGCACTACACGAGCTCAACTTCATCACAGGCAATGCCAACAAGCTGTCCGAGGTGCGAGCGATCCTAGAGCCCGCGGGCGTCGTCGTGCGCAACCAGGCGCTGGATCTGCCCGAAGTCCAGGGGACCGTCGAGGACGTGACGCGCGAGAAGTGCCGCGTCGCCGCCGACCTCGTGGGCGGCCCCGTCCTAGTCGAGGACACCTGCCTCTGCTTTAATGCACTGAACGGGCTGCCGGGGCCTTATATGTATGTTTCCTTCTTTCCTTTCTTTCTTTCTGTTTCTCCTTACTCCTATACTACTGGAAAGCGAGGTGATGGGATAGGTTAGATCATGAGGACAACATGGATGTTCACTAGCTAACCACCAAAAAACTCTCTAGCAAATGGTTCATGAAGTCTATCGGTCATGAAGGCCTCAACAACTTACTCGCTGCCTACGAGGACAAATCAGCACAGGCCGTCGCGACTTTTGGCTTCTGCAAAGGTCCGGGGCACGAGGTTCTACTGTTCCAGGGACGGACGGATGTGAGTTTCACTTCCTCATCTCCTTTCCCTTTCCCATCCCTCTCCCCCCTTTTACGATAAGTAGACCGAGAGCCGACAGTGGTGACAAACACTAACTAACCAAATTTGCGCAACAGGGCAAGATTGTACCGGCGAGAGGCCCAACATATTTCGGTATGTATGGTAAACAGCCCCTTATCCCCCGCACCTTCTCCCCCATCCCACTTTCAAACTAGTCCATAACAAACATCTCAAACTAATATCTTATAAATCCAGGCTGGGACGCAGTCTTCGAATACGAAGGAGAGACGTACGTGTTCCCCCCTTTTATTCCTCTGACCTATCAAACCTTCCAGGAGCCCCTTCGAACTTTCACCTTTTACCTATACTATAAAGTAAAAAAGGGGGGGAAAGGCTAACAAGCAACAGTTACGCGGAAATGGACAAGGCCAAGAAAAACGAGATCTCGCACCGCGGCAAGGCCCTCGACAAGCTACGGGAATGGATGGAGACCGGGGGCATGAACTGATCGACCTGGGCCGTATCTAGAATGCGCGCGCCTCGATCTCTTTAACCAGTCCAGTTCGTTACTATGTTTTCAATGGCCCTGGATTGATAGCTATAGTTTAGCGTGCCGCATACGTAACGTTAGATAGGGGCGGGCGAATCATCATTAGGGGAAACTCCCTAAATAGAAGGCGGGAAGCACTGTGGAAATGATAGAAAAGGGATATGGATAGAATGGGTTGTAGAGGGCTTAATTCTGTTTGGAATCGAGTGCATAAAGGGCTAGGTGCGACGAAGGAAATATAAAATTCAGCCTACCCGTCATGATTAGAATGAAAATGAATATATCACCCAAATACGAAATAGAAGGTGGCGTAGAGTTTCCCATAGCTTTTATCATTAGCGGAACACGTACATTAAGTCTACTTCGCGTTGGGTCTTGGTTGTTCAGCTCCCCGGCACGCATAAACGTAAGTTCTATTTGTCAAGAGTAGAATAAGTATTCCTTAATAATACCTCAAGTAAGGTAGATGGACAGATGGGATATGACATCGCTAAATCTATAGCAAAAATTTCTGGGTAGATTCTGGTCGCTCTTCTTCACTTCATGGGATTTGATACTAGGCGTCCAACCTGTCGGTGGCGATTTTAACGATGATTTCTCCTCTCATGCGCCATATTTTCCCGTATCATCTAATAAGTATGCTTAGGCCATTTGGGCGGCCAGGGAATCTAGAAATCAAAAGCTTCGCCTCTGTCGCTGTCCTCTAATCTCTAGACTGATTCTTCTGTTGGTATTTCGCTAGGCAGGATTTACCTTTAATCTATCGAGGAGTACGTGTGAGTTAGCAATTCTGGGAAACTATCGTTTTGTTTCTACACATTTGTCCGCCTGCCTGCCTGTTGGCTTACTCATTGGCTTGTAGTAAATCAGCATATCTAGTCAGAAGACTAGAGAAGATCGTTGCACGTAGCAAACAGTCCTATCTGATACCTTATACTACGTAGGAACAGGAGCTGGCCGAAAGGTAGAGAAAGCATAAATGCTGGTGCGTAGGAATAAGAAACCGAGACAGAACGTACCTCAATAGTTCAAACTCGTGGTATTTTTTCAGGTAGTTGTTACCTCTGCGATATAGTCTCAATGCACTTTCTGGACTCCGATGAATCGGGATGCGGGCCTTGTGCTTATCGTGTTCAGCAATTCGAATAATCCCGGCCGGATCGTGGAACATGGGGTCGAAGACAAGAAGCTTGGGAGATCCAGAGAGACGTTGTTCTAGGCCTACGATGGTTAGGCTGTGGCCGCGGTGCTGGAAGTAGATGGGCGGTAGGCTTGTGCGGCGGACCTTGTCCCTCGGGTCGAAAGAGGCACTTTCAAAATATCGCTTCACATATGCGAAGAGCGCCGCTTCGGCTACGCCGTCTTTAGGGGACGACTTAAAGCCTTCAGCTTCGCACCTGAAACATTGGAGATCGGTTGTTAGTAGACTATGAATACAAGTAAATAGGCACCGTAGTCAGTGCTTGTGTTAGGATTCAGACGTACGGGATCTTTAGGCTGATGAACATGGCCTGTGCCTATTGACATATAGAGTAATATCAGCATAAGCGCGCGAGGTAAAATAGGGGCTATAGGTAAGTGATTGGAGGCGGTGGTGATGTATTAAATCGTACCTCAGGTGTCCCAATATATTTCCGCGTCCCCTTTATTCCCCCGGTTTCCTCCCTTCCCGAGGCATTAATGCCCATATCCCATGCGTTCTCAATGTAATCCTGTATCCGGAATATGCTTGGGATCCTGTTGTCAAGCTTTTCTGAGCCCTCAGCACGGGCGCCTACGATGTACGATGAGATCATCTGGATGTTGCGGTAGCCACAGAACCCGCCTAGCTGTCTCATTAGCATTGTGCCTAGCTTGCAAGATCTCGAGTGCTTAGTATCTACCTTCGCCACGTAACTTAGAGATATGTTGAACAGCGGGATGACATAGATAGGCATGTTCCGTCGACGGGCATTGTTCTAGTAGTCTTGCAAGGGCCGGGATAATATCTGTAGTTACCAATAAGTGAGCTGACTTGCAAGGAGGATGAGTTTATCGCATTATCTATTGAGGCTCTTTTAGCTACGAAAGGGGCTAACAGACCTTTAGCGCTCGTGTATTTTCCTCTTTTGAGCAACGTCACGAGCGAATCTGGCATTTTGTGTTCGTAAGCGTGTTTCCCTAACTCGGATTTCTGTAGCGTTACATATTAGCCAGTGCTAAACTCTGGGTTCCAGCGGATGTTGGATAGGTTGGTGTTATGCAAAAAGTGCCTTACACCGAGGCGCTTTTTATCGGCCGGTCTACTTTCAAAATCATCTATTTTCCTCACGAGCCCCCGGCCAAAGATTTTCCTCCAAGCATCTATGGCGCTGTCATAGCTTGTTGACGGATGAGGCGGCTCGCGTTTATGTCCGTGGCTTGGCCGAGCTACGTCTTCTGGGCGAGTGTAAGGGGACCGATATTCTCGCGCATGAGCAGCGCTCGGTGCAACATCCGCAGCAGGAGCAATACCATCAGGGGCTGTCTCTTCATTTTGCTCTATTGCATGGAAGTCAACGTGGTCCTCTAACTCGGCAAGGCTGATTTGCTCGAGACATCCCTCGATGGGACATTCTACGAAGAGTTCGGCTTCGTCGGCGTCGTCGCTACTGCTCATCTCCTCTTCCGCTGCCTGAGGCTCTCTACGCCTGGTTACGTCTACGTCTAAATCCGCGACGGAAGGAGAAAGGCCCTCGGCGTGTAGTTCTTCCATGTGCTAAATAGTGTAAGTGAAGTAACTCTAGAAACATGTAGCTAGATGTCCCTAGGGATAGAGCTAGAGCTAGATTGAAATAGCCCACTATACAAAAGAGGGAGAAGGGGCTCAGTAAGGGCCGTTGACCTACAAGCAGCATTGAATATTCACGGCCTGTCTTGTAGCCGCACAGTGGACAGGTCATGACATTTTCTTGCGAGGACATGTTGGTGCAGTATTAAGCAAGCAAGCAAGCAAGCAATGGTGGTGAGACGACACACTCGATGCTGCCCCAATTATCACGTTGTTTAGATATATATGCCGCCGAAAGAATCGTCTGGACGAGAACACAGCTATGTAGAAATAAATATCTTCATGCTTCCGCGGAACGAACAGCTGGGTATGTATTAGGTAGCTGGACAAGGTCTTCTAGGCTGACAACCTCAGGAGGCATGCGTTGCCGTTGTGGCTCATCGTAGCTCAGGTAATGAGCTAGCTAGGTACTTACCTGTAGGTAGTGGTGGTTCCCCGGACGGATGGGGGGCTGCCTGCTGGGGTCTACCGTCTCGGTAGTGGAAGGGGGGTGTGTTAGATAGGGTAGCTATGTATGTGGATACCGTACCCAGGTAAGATTAATTGCAAACGGGTTGACAGGGGGTGCAGTTGTAATCGATAGGTACCCGCGCACGTCAAAGAGTGGACAGGAACAAATGCTTGTGACAGTGACGTGACAGGTGTTTGCTAATGCAAATAAAAAGCTACGACTCTTGATTTTGCAATGGTGGGGAATTAAAAAAAAGAAAAAGAAACCCGGAAAACAAAGAGCAGAAACAACTTTTTCCTTCCCTACGTTCTGGTATTATCTCTTGCCAGTCAAGAAATGGGGGAAAAACAACGAAGAGATGGGTAGGCAGCAATAGGCGGCATACCACTCCAGTTGCCGGAAACATCTAAGACCTACCTAGGCCTACGACCTAGTCTGGGTTCAGTTTGTTCTATCCCCGACCACATAGATATGTAACAAGAGAAAATCAAATCTAGAATGTGTTAATGTATAAGCTAGGATTAAACGGTTTATGGAAAACACACATGGTAATCAAAAGTAGAGTGAAATCTAAGCTACCTATTATTTATACTGCTGTATGTAGTATATAGATATTGTACAGCTTTGGTCATGTCCAATTAGTTTGTTCCTATTTGCAGTGCGTATGTTATAATTGTCGGGAGCATCGTGAGCACATAACTAGGGTACAGGCAGGTAGGGTACCTATCACGCCCTGGGCATGGTACAACTTGCGTAAATATCGATAGAGTTTACATAGGTAATATACCCTTAAAGACCTTTTACACCAATAGCAATGAAGTTGATGGAGAAATCGTTAATCTATATAGGAAAATTGAACTCTTGGCTCTTGCGTACCTATGTATCACCTCTGCCTTTACTTGAGCCGCTTCCTAGGATAAGTCGTTGGCGCCCGTCCCTGGCCCTGGGCAAAGTCGATCTTTCCTAGTTGATCCATCATAAACACGTGAGATATAGATCCCTAGGCTTTATTTATCCCTACTAGTAAATTATGTAGATAAAGCCAACAACCAGCCACGTCAGACAGCGTCACATGTTCTCAGCATGCGCAAGTCAAGTCCGAAGTTGTATTGTTATTCCGTAGTATTAGTCCCTAAAGCATCGAATAGTACAGTATAAGAACATCCGTGATATGCAATGCGTGCCGCAAAACAATACCGTTCTAGAGAGGTTGTAATGGCACAAGCGCAATAAATGCTAGTTTTGTGGGTCGATCAGGTAGTCATCCATCCATCCATCCATCGACAACCAAAGAAAAGACCCAGCACATAGCATCCAACAATCAAGGCTACCAGCCTGAAAGTCAGTTATTAATAGAGATTTTGCAAAAGGCATTGCCATCATGCCATGACCCTTGACCAGTTCTAAAATCAAAGAGAAACATCAACCATCCACCTCTAGGTTCCATGAACCCATGGGCACTGTTTGTATGCCTGTAACGTATGCCTTAATCTTTTGGGGTACTCCCCTCATCGTCCCTATTTCTCTTATTGTGCATGGCCATCTTTACATGACCACGCACTTGCCGCCACTTGCTGCCTCATTGGGGTTCTGGGACTTCTCGATTTGGCCGATCAAAAGCTCGAAGGCCTTGGCGACGTTCTCGTTATAGCGAGCACTAGCCTCGGTCCAAGCGCAGTTGAACTTCTCTGCCAGCTTGCGTCCATCATCCTGGCTGACCTGGCGCTGCTCGGGGCGCAGATCACTCTTGTTACCCACAATGACGATCGGAACCCAGTCGGTACCCTGTGCAAAAGAAATGAGTGAATGTACCATTATATTAACTAGACCCCTCCTATGAAGTCATCCGATGGCTCTGGCGGGGCCAATTGGGTATTGGAATTGGCATGGGATGGAGGAGAAATAAGCGCAGCGGGGAATGAGAAGGGGATGGCATACTAGGTGGTTCAAGATCTTCTCTCGGATAACTTGCACCATCTCGAAGGATGGGAGGGACGAGACGGAGTAGACTAGCATGTAGCCATGAATGCCAATGAAGTGCTTGGAGTTGAGAATGCTGTATTCATCCTATTGTGCAGCAGCGTGGATTGGGTTAGAAGACAAGATATTGTGCACATCAAGTATTTTGGGTATGTTGGCGTCATACCTGGCCGGCAGTGTCAACAATCTCAGTGGTGAAGTCCTGTCCCTTAAAGCGGATCGTCTTGCTGAAGGTGTTCTCAATGGTTGGATAGTAGCTCTCGACAAAGTGGCCGTCAACGTATTGGACCGCGAGCGAGGATTTACCTGTGTTTCAACCAACAATGCGCACGATTAGCAGTCACATAATTGCTTTGTCGCATATATCCTACGCGCATGACTGTGGGGGGATTGCAGGATGGGATGGGAGTGGGAGTGGGAATGGAAGTCTCACCAACAGACCGGCTGCCGACAATAGCGACCTTCCGCTGTTTAGAGGGCGCCATTGCGATGGCGTGCTTGGTATCCAGCGGTGTACAGCAACTGCACAAACTATACGTGCAAACTTAGGTATAAGTGAACTGTATATACGTGGCCAGACGTGAGTAAGGTTTATGGATTAAGTGAAAGGGCTGCGGGTTTGTAGTGTAGGGATAGTAAATAAGGTTGTGTGATAAGTGATGAGGTTATCGAATGTGGGCGGGTGGGTAGGGAAGTAGGTGGGATAGAAGGTTTGGAGGGGAGGGCAGTTCAAATGAATGATGTAGGCACTGTCTAGTCTACTACCTACCTACCTAACCTACATACCTCCTAAACCTCCTACCTATCCCTCTAACTTTGAGCTAGACGCGTGGGCGATGACGTGATATTGTTACCCAAGAAGCTGCCAGTGTCCAACGCGAAGTTGATGCCTGACTGGGAGGAAGGTACGATACGTGACGACACAAAATAAACGCGTTTGGTAGAAGCCCTACAATGCTATCGAGGAAGGCATGGTCAGAGAGGTGTATGTGTGTATGTACCTGCCGTTACCAAGTACTAGGTAGGTAAAAGAAAGGCGGGGCAGAAAGTGGAAACAATCTGATTTGGTCCAGGCACAATCCAAGTTGTGAATCAAGCAAGCCTTCACCGGTATTTTTTGAGGGAATCGTTGGCTGTTAAGAGAGACAAGCTCTGGCCACCGGAATGCCGTTGACTCAAGTCTACAATTTATTACCACACGTGTACAAAAGATCCGAAGACGCAGAATCGCACGTGAAGATATGGGCACCTGAGTTATGGGTATCTATATATATGCATGGAACGACGCCAACCTAACATTTGACTTTTCTGCCGCCATCTGATTCCTCTAATTCATCTCTGCGATTTCATGTGATTGGGTATTTGATGCTTGCTTGGGTATGTATGTATATGGGATGAATAAGCCTTACGAAAGTATCCCTGCCATTAGCTCATGCGCAACCTCTACCAAATCCTTGATGTGCCTGTGCCTATGCCTGCTCCTGCTCAGAAAAGTAAAACATACATCCTAATGCTACATATCTAATGTCTCGTTATCGTAATTATGTAGAAACATCGTCTTCCCAAAACAGATGCTGTCATGATTGAATTGCAAATGCTAGGCAATATGCGTAGTAGAAGTTCGGTCTTGGCTGTTAGTATATCCACCTTTGCCAAAGACCTTAGTCATGAGCTGCCATGTCTTCGAGTTGCTGAGCCAATTCTTGTAGCCGTTCAACATAGCTGCCATGATGGCGATCGCTGTCGTCGTTCTCACTGATGGCGTTTTCAACCTGTTCGTAATGAGCGATGAACTCGCGGATTGACCCGATCAAGGGGCCTATGCTTCTCGCCGAATGACTGGATATGAGCTTTTGGCGTATGGGTTTATGCAATCCCAGGTAACCGAGTAATACCGACAAATAACCAAATGCGACGTTGAGGTGAGTCTTTTCCATTGAGTCTGCCTAATCACAACTGGTCAACTCCAACCCGAAAATCAGGGGCTGGATACAACTTACCTCACCCGTTCGACGGTGGTTGTCTATGAAGAGCCGAATCAGCTCCTTGACCGGCTCCCGGTTTTCATGCTGGCAATCGTTCACTATCTGCCTAACTAGCTCACTGTGCTCAGCAAAGTTGATAAGGATACCGAGTCGCAGGACTAGGCTGTTGAGGATCCCTTCGGCCCATGTGTCTTGAGCGATGTGCGTGAGAGCCTGATTGAAGTTGCTAGAGATGGAGATAGCTAAGGCAGGTAAAAGGCCTTTCGACGCGAAGACACTAGGAGCTTCGAGGTTATTGTTAGTCACGTTGATAGTGAGTTTCAAAACCAAATCTTCCACCATTCTGCCATCCTGTGCGGGTGTCTGAAGTGATGCATTAAAGGCACCAGCTATAGTTGGGAGATATTTCATTGCCCATTCATTATTGCCATCTTGAGTTGCTGCCACGCTTACGGCATGGGCGTCTAGCACAGAGAGGGCACCGCATAGTTCGACCGATTGCGCAGTTTTTGGATATTCCCAATACTCGGTGTTGCTACTGGCATCAGAAAGGACCCTGAAAAGTTGAGCGGTAACGGCTTCCGTGAAGATTGCCGGATCTCTCCCGATGAGAATGTCTTGGTCAATAAGCAATTGCAGACATTTGAGTGCAAGATTTCGTGGCGAGATGTAGTAGGGTCGATCGCGATCCCAAACTGGTAGTTCTCGAAGTAGCCCTTCAACGGCAACAACGGAGCTCTGACTTCGTTTTGAGAGATTGCTCTTGCGATCTTTCGCTACTTTCTTGATGTCTTCACTAATGCTAAGCAATCGAGCAAATATTGGGCCAGCTTCTTCCATACAAAGCAGCCGACCTATATGAGGCGAAGGATTCCTCGCCAAAATCATAACGACCGAAGAAAAGATAAGGTAGCAGCAAATAGTGTCAGTTTCCTTCCCGATATCTTTAAGCACAATACTTTCAACCCCATGGTCACGACACTGTCGTATGAAAGTCTTGTCTCGCATCTTTTCGGCCACTTGGAACAATGCCGCTCGACGAGTCGACGGATTAGCGCCGGGCTTGCCGATCTGGTCGACAAGATCCTGCATGGCATCTGCCACGCGTGAATTAGCACCAGCTTGCCGAAGTTCATGAATGCCTCGAAGTTTTGAGCCAGGTGAATTATTTATAGTATCCTCGTCGTCGTTGTAATCAAACGCGCTCTTTGTCGACGTAGTTTTCTTAGGGCCCCCAAGATCCAAACGTCTCCGGGAGTAAGATAATTCTCCTGGAAGGACTAGGGATTCTAATAAACTGTCCTCTTCCTCGAGCACCTTTCGCCCTTGTCCATAGGTGAACTTCAACCCGCTGTTAGACCGGGCGAACGTCCGTGCTCCCGTAGCCGGGGCTGTTCTGGCCTTAGGTTTGGGGGTTTCCGGCGGACTTTGGTTATCCAACTCGGACGTGTTGCCGGATTGACTAAGTATGGCCTGGCTTGAAGTAATTTGGGCATCGGCTTGCCCTTCGGCTGAACTTGTCGCATCACTCGGCTCTTGTTCGACCAAAACATCTATTAATCGTTTCCGCGACTTTTTCTCGATGCGAGTGATTGAGGGTTTATCAGGAGGCACAGATTGACCCTGTTTTTTTAATATTCTGGTAGGCAGCACATTCGATTGTTTTGGTTTCGAGACTGGATCTCGCGCAATATGTAGAGGAATTTCGTGCTGTTGTGGGGCGGGTTGTTTCTGTGTACTTCCCACTGAAGGTGTATTCACCGACTTCTGTCTAGGAAGGTGGGAAGATATTGTTTTGGCAGCTTTGGTGACTCTAGCTGGCGTGGGCGTTGGTGGAGGACTTGATAAGCGGGGTTTGGCAGTCTCGATATTCATTACATCAGAAGGGGCATTTTCTGTTTGGATGGTACGCGAACGACGACGGTCTGGCACAGACAGGGGCTCCTCCCCCTCCGATTCATCCGTTACTGGTCGTGACCGTTCTCTAGATTTGTGTATCTGAGAGGCCTTCCGCTTCCGATTAGAGCCTGTTATATTTTGGTAAGATCTAGGTACTGTCTGCGAAGTGCGAGTTCCTTCAATAATTTTAAAACGCGTAGATGGCGATTTGGCTTTTGGTGAAGAAATGACGGGCTGGCGATGCGTCACGGCGGTATCAGACGCGGTGATCGGATCCTCGTCAGACATGGAATCCGACGCGCTCGTGCGCGTGAAGACGGTCTTCGATTGCTTCTTTCTAGTAGTCTTGCCATATGTAGTTACCATTCGCCTCTTGCGCTGTGCGCCCATTTCGTATTCGCCCCCCATAGCTGGTTGTGATGGCGACTTTGTGATGGCGACTTTGTGATGAGATGGAGACGATGTCGCAGGATTTAAGTCTCGGAGGAAATTCGGTTAGGAGCGCTTCATTTTTCAATGGTATGAATGACCGGACACCAGTCGACCAAGGAAGGAGAGGGAAAGTCGGGTTTCTGGGTCAATCGCAATCGATGAGGTTTGATGTATGTGAATAGGTTGCTTAAGCACTATGACGGAGTAGTCTAGTTGACGCAATGCTCGTGTTGTTGACGAGGTAGCGTGCGAAGAGGTTCCTCCGGATGAAATGGAGAGGAACAAGGGTGTGGAGTATGGAAGACAGCTGTCAAAGAAAACGATGGACTTTTCATAGGCTTTTGTTCGAAGGAAGTGAGCGATATATGCAAGCAAGCTGCCTACTGCTGGAGTGTAAAGGAAGAAGCAAAACCGTCGGTGAGTATGTTCAAGTATGTTTGAATGTTGGAATAGGTTCTAGGTAATTGTAGAAGTAGGTATGCGATAGGCTTACGATTGGTAGCAATGCCGATGTTTGAATTGCTATGTACCTAGGTAGGCACCTAGGTAGCCCCTACCTTAGGTACTGCCTAAATTCAAGTAAGTACATAGTAGGTAAGTCAAGCGCCACTTAAGATTATGGCTAGGTACCTGGGTAGGTAGGTACTACCTAATCAGCACTATCCTCCTGCCTAAGGTACGTACCTACCTTAAGTTATTACATGCAGGTATTAAATAGGGAGCCTGAGGCACCTACCGTAGGTACCTACCTGCCATCCGATGCCCTCTAACCTTACGTACGTACCTACCTAACTAAGTACCTAGGTAGGTATTTACTTAGGTAAGGTAGGTATCTTGTAGTATGTAGGTAGTAGTAGTCAGTATTATGATTATATACGATTACGTATTTTAGTGCCCTACCTCTTAGTTTAATATCGGCCTATCAGCAGGTAGGTACAGGGTATACTCCGTATGTAAGTAGAAATATTGTACTTAACTGTTTCACGTGCTCGATTCTGGGGAGTTGAACAAGCGTTGCGATAAGAGGAAGCTGAGGTGGGCTGTGAGGGCGGGGTTTCAAGGTCATATCCTGATTGCTCACACCAACTCCTCAGGTTCGCGGTTATCGTTTATCTGATTTGGAAGTACATACATACTTAGCATTAATGGATTCTATACTTTTTAGTCACATGTATTGTAGTTAGGTCCCGAGCAGCTAAAATAGGCAATTTGAGTCTGCAAGACAATAAGGCGTATAATACACCGTACCCACCTTACCCATCTGCTGTCTGCTGCCAGCAAACAAACCCAAATAATCCTAAATAATCCCTGCTTCAGATATCGCTTGGGATAGATGCAGGAGAATAGATCCAAGTACCAGTTCTTACTACCCATCAGCACCAATCTATATACACTGCACTCCGTGCTCCTTGGCACGGTGCGTTCGCTAGCCCCAACGCTACCTCCACTCAGATCAGGGATTGCATTAGATACATTACAATCCACACTTTGCCAGTTGTCCCCAGGTTCGTTACTTCAGCGCTTTGAGAGTGCCTCCGCAGACATTCCCACATAGTTGGCGCCTAGGTTGTTCATAGAATAGACTAATAGGTTGGTCGGAGGTCTCCGAAGATGGCCTTGTTAAAGACTGACTACAATTAACAGCTACTGACCTCGATTTCTAGATTCGATCCCTGGTCTCTTCCCGAGTTTCAACATAGCTACGTAGAAGTTCGCATTCTTACTCGATTAACTGCCATGGCATCGGTATCGGGAGACCGTCCTCAGGTAGGGCCTACACAATGCGTAGGACCAGACTATCGATCTGAAAGCCAGAAGCCCATTGCTACTGTATCAACTGAGGTGAAATACGAGACTGTCACCACTTTGCCTCAGACACCTCAGCTCATTGCTCTGCTCACGTGAGTAACTTCCCCCTCTGGAGTCCAAGGGACACCAATCAAGACCGGCTTCCCCCGCTACTACATCGCATAGATCATACTACCAGCTGGACCCGTTAGACTACATTCACTCACGATACTGATCATCACAGGAAAATTCGGGACAAGAACACCGAACGCGCAGACTTCATCTTCTACTCAAATCGGATTATTCGTCTACTCGTCGAGGAGGGGCTTAACCATCTCCCAGTCGTCGAACAGACTATCACCACGCCCGTGGGACGGAATTATGCTGGTCTCATGTTTCAAGGAAAGATCTGTGGTGTTTCCATTATGAGGGCAGGTGAAGCCATGGAGCAGGGGCTGCGAGACTGCTGCCGATCTGTGAGGATCGGGAAGATTCTGATTCAGCGCGATGAGGAGACTTCGCAGCCAAAGCTTTTCTACGACAAGCTCCCCGAGGATATCGCTGAACGATGGGTACTCCTACTTGACCCCATGTTTGCTACAGGTTAGAATGCCAACCATTCTCCCCGATCAAACGCCGAGGGCTAACATCTGTTGTGCAATTAGGAGGTTCTGCTATTATGGCCGTTGAAGTCCTCAAGTCTCGGGGTGTACCGGAAGAGCGAATACTCTTCCTGAATTTAATCGCTAGCCCGGAAGGCATCGGTAACTTTGCAACCAAGTTCCCAAAGCTGAGAGTAGTCACCGCATTTGTTGACCAAGTACGTATTCAATCCTCAACTCGTTATACTAGGATGGGTGCTAACCATTGTTGCATAGGGCCTTGATTCTAAGAAGTAAGCAACAGTGTTCCACGATACCATGTTTTGGACTAACGGTAATCTAGTTACATTGTGCCCGGCCTGGGAGATTTTGGAGACAGGTTCTACACCATATAGACGTTTGCAAATCACACCATATACAAGTAGCCAATAGACACCGTAGCACTGGCGCTGAAACGGGTTTGTATTGGTGAGAAATACTAGAGCTACAGCCTAGGTCTAGGTCACAAAAGTGACACAGTAGCAACTACTAGGAGTCTAGTACAATACGGCTCAGGGCAGAACTCTGTGCGTCCAAAAAATACTCTGTAGATAACATATTCTAGAGCTTGAGCAACAAGAGCAGGCAGGCCGGAGGCTTAAAAGGACCGTAATCGAGATGACTCCATGTTGATCAATAGTCATCGTCATCACCTACAATACCCTCCCCTTCATATCTGTGATCGTCCTCTTCGTCATCAATTTCGCGATCGGCAATGGGAGCTCGGGCACCCGGGCGTGTAAACGAAGTCGAGCCGGCCGTCCTATCGTTTGCTGCCTCCTTAGCAACAGCATCTATCTCTCTGTTAGCAACGCATGTCCCTCCACGTCATAATGCAAAATTAAGAAATGCCTAAACATACCTGCGGCATCGACCCATTCGCTATACACATCAATAGCTTCCATGAGGGTATTGATGCCACACTGGAATTGCTGGCCGCACACGGCACAAGATAGATTACCCACGCCAGCTTTCTTATCTAGCTTGACGTGCACAGACTTCTCGTGGTTGCAGAACAGACACGTGAACTCTTTGGCCAATCCCTCGCGCTAGTTTCATCTATCATCAGCACGGGCAACTCGAGGGTGCCATCCTAGGGCTTCGCGCATCGGGGTCGCATTACCTTCTTGGGGCCCTGGGGCTTTCGCGAACTCTTCTTGCGTTTTCCCTACAAACGACCAGTTGTCAGTATACAACGCATAGACAGATAGCAAAACCATGCTTTTAGAAAGCATACCATCGTGGATTTGTTGGCCTAGTAGCTCGTTTGTTTCGGAGGCGAAGACGACGCTTGCAAGACCTGCAAAATAGGGTTGAGGCGCAAAGGCGGATTAAACAAAGACACCGGATGGGGCCCTTTTATTATCCAAGCCTCTGTGATAAATGACGTAATGCGACGCAAGGAGTACGCCCAAAAATGGTGTTCACGTTAGGTTGATTGTGAAGAGTGAGAAAGGATGGACATGGCAGCCAAACATGCTGTGTAGGTAGATGGACGCCAGGTTGAACAATGCACGTGTTGGCCGTGTCGCGTTGGCTTTCATCTCTACGACTGGCTGGTGGGCAAGGTGAATGGTAATCCATACTAGCTCTTAACGTTAAACAATGGGGATAAGCTAACGCCACACAGTTTAGCCACAATACTTGACCACAAATAAAGTATAAATAAATAAAACAAAAGTTAACTATAGGTTTTAATTTTTTACTAGTATTATTATAACTTAAATAAAAAAATTTAAAATATTAATATAATTTTTTTTTAGTTTATAGTTAACCTTTGTTTTACTCATTTCGTACCTCATTCGTTAAAAACGAAGGCATTTTAATACCAAGCTAGTTTTTCACCAAGGAGCCTTGCCTCTAGGATTGCTAAAATCTAACATACAACACTATTACCAATGCTTACCTGTCAACAACTTCAACGCGACCTAGATCCTCGGCTATTTTGCCAAACCATGGACGAAGTAAGTCATCACTTTCCCAGCTACATATCCTATTTCCACCACTCCTTCTACCTCGACTAGTTTCTTCTGATTTATGTACATTTCTCTTTTTTGTTCTCTACAACACCATGACTAGTATCTACAAGCACCTTGTCGTATGGTCCAGTTCTCACTTCTCTATCTCTTTTGTTAGGTACAACAATGTCCCATGCCGACTGTAGCGTTGCCTACGATGGCTACCTATCAACATCTTCAACGCGACCCAAATTCTCGGGTGCTTTTTGCCAACAGAATTACAACCATGGACGACTTATATAAAGTTGTTGGTGGTAACTCGGCCTTTATTGCATTAGATACCGAACATGTACCCGTTAAAAACGAAAACAATCGCATACTTCACCAAGTCGGCCTTACATATCTTCCAGCTATATCTGCAGCTATGATGCTTAACGCTGCTACTTCTAGCAGACAACGCCTTAAAGATTTCTACAATACATACCAGCTTCAAAGCTTAACTCTTAATATAGAACTAAGCAATGAATTACAAGAGGATCTGATCTGCTTTCGAGGTAATATTCCAAACCGTCGTCCAAGCCGTTTTGGCTACGAACAACAAATTCATATCGATAGCCTAGAATCTACGATCATTAAATTTATCCAATCTTGCAATAACTTAAATCTTAATACGGATTTTGTTCTTGTTGGATTTGAGATGGCAGCTGAATGGAACTACTTATTAAAGAACTTCCCAAAGGCTATGCTATACTTTTCATCGTGGATAGACCTCCGCGATATTGGCAAAGATATTGCTTCAGCTAAAGTTTTGCCTGGGCGGGTCTCTATACTCCAAACCTTTGGGTACTTCTGGAAAGATATTAAAGGCAGTAATGGGAATGGTTCGGCTGATAATGCGGGAGACGATACTGTATCGACTTTGGCTATAGCAAATGCTTTTTTTAAACCCGAAAACCAAGACAAGCTACGCAGCCGAGTCGCTCGCCAAAACAGAAAGAAAGCGGGCTCTCTTTTTCTTGACGAGAATAAAACAGCGCTTTCACAGGCTATAAGCACTTCTGAAATGAAAGAGAAGCGGCGATTAAGAGAATCCAAAAAGGCGCAAAGACCAGATAGCGACTTTGAGAGCTTAGGGGAAACTTTTATCGGGCCTTGCTAATGGTAGTGTCGGTTGTCACACGGCGTACTCCGCCAGGATCAGTTAGAGAGGGAATCAGATTGATTCCCAGCCCTCCCAAAGAGCCCTTGTCACATCGGATCGGGATACACATTGTCGTGTTGGGATATTACTGTCGGAGGATTCCGATTTAGGATGGCAAAACCTATCTCAAAGGTACCTATATATTTGCTTTATAACCACCGTCGAATATTTTAATTATGCCTATTACACCTATTTGCTTAGGTTTGGTATGATTACGCCTCAATACTGTGTTCTTCAATATCGTGATAAAAGCGTCTATAACTTTTAGCATGTAGATTAGCGATACTATCGGTGGGTCGCTAGGTACATACCTCCGAGATCTAGAAATTTCACGCCTAAATTTCCTGCGCAACAGAAATCCCTGTCTGGTAATTATCTCGTCGTTACCAACCCTCGTTCACCACACCCTACGTAGTCAAGGCCAGTGCGGCGCAACCCAATCGGCCACCAAGAATTAGTTAGGAGGAACAGAGGGAAAGAATGGTAGTAGTGGCCCGGCGCATTCTCGCGACAGGTTTGCGGCCGTCGTTGTCGCCATCGCCGTTCCCTGTGCCCCTCCTCCGATCACTACCCCGGGCGTATTCGACGGGTAGCGATAGAGTCCAGCTGGTATTCGAACACCATGAACCTCCGAAATCCGACCGGAATCGACAGGATGCGCCCATTGTATTCATGCACGGGTTGTTTGGGTCCAAGAAGAACAATCGCAGTGTGAGCAAGTGAGTACGGGAACCCCGCCGTGGCTGTAACCGTCAATCATGCGCCGAGGGAATTCGGGGAGAGGAGAGGAGCGCATAGGCAGGCAGAGCTTACCATTTGCTAACAGGCGCCTGTGCTTCCATTAGGGTCCTTGCGCGCGATTTGAAGAGACATGTATATGCTATTGTAAGCCTGCGCCTCTACCCACAGCGCCGAAGAATCTCTATCGAGTCTATCTATCATGGAGTTACCCTTCCACGGCCGCGGAAGCGATGAGAGCGAAAGAAGTAAATAAAGGGGCGAGCACACAAGGATACTCCGGTCTAACAGACCTTCTCTATGTCCAGGACTTGCGAAACCACGGCGAATCACCGCACGCGCACCGGCACGACTATACTGCCATGGCCGACGACGTGGCAGGTTTCATCCACCAGCACGGGTTAAAGGAACCAACGCTGATCGGGCACTCGATGTGAGTTGCGCGTCCTTCCATCAACCTCGGCGGTCACCCATCGATCCCCTCCCTCACCCAGCGAGACAAGCCAGACCAACCAAGAAACTAACACGGCCTTCTTCCCACTCCAGGGGCGCAAAAACAGCCATGACGCTCGCCCTCCAGCAGCCAGAGCTGATCTCCGACATCGTATCCGTCGACAACGCGCCCATAGACGCGACGCTAAGCCGGAACTTCGCAACCTACATCCGGGGGATGCGCCACATCGAGGAAGCCGGCGTGACACGGCAGAGCGAGTCGGACAAGATCCTGTCCTCGTACGAGCCCGACGTCGGCATCCGGCAGTTCCTGCTTGGGAACATGTATCGGACTACCGCCTCCGACAACGACGCACAGAAGAGCGTCATGAAGTTTAGGATCCCGCTCGACATCCTCGCCAAGGGCCTCGACAACATGGGTGACTTCCCCATCCGCAACCCCGACGAGGGCCGCTTCGAGAAGCCCGCCCTCTTCGTCCGCGGCACGCACAGCAAGTACGTCCCCGACGAGGCCATCCCGGTTATCGGACGCTTCTTCCCGCGTTTTGAGCTCGTCGATATCGAGGCCGGGCACTGGGTCATCTCAGAGAAGCCGGCCGAGTTCTTAAAAGGTGAGCTTTCTTTTCTTCGGGAACATCTTTTTGTAATGCGAGGCATATATATATATACCATACCCCTTCTTTCCTACGTGGTTGGGAAAGAGGCTGAACGCGAAACTAATTATTTCTATAGCTGTTATCGAATTTCTTACCCCAAAAGAGTGAGCGACGCGAAAGAATTTAGACGCTTTGGAAGAAAGAGATATGCGAGAAATGTAGAAGCTGTATAAATTTGTACATATATATGTTGCATTAGGGGATATCATATAGAATCTACACGTGCTGGTTTATGTACATGGCACGAAACCAGATCCGCATAAAGGGGTTCGGCGTTCTCGATGCTCAACCAGCCGATCTACCCATAGACAGACAGATACACACACGACCCAGATAGACCAGACTCCCATAGAAAAACCTATAGACCGCGAAATAGAAGGAACAAACAAAAACCGCCGCGGCCAATAACAATAACAACCAACCGACTACCTAGACCGACCAAGAATCTTCTAATTAATGAATTAATCTCTTAATTGATCAATCAACAAGAACAAGGGTTAGACGGAAACCCGCTGGTGTCGAAGTCGATGGTCTTCGAGCCGCCGCTGCCCGCGGCGCCGGCTAGTAGCTGCGGCTTCTGCACGATCTGGTCGACGACCTCGACGAAGGGCCGCTTGACGTTCTCCCGCGTCTTGGAGCTGATCTCGCAGAAGCCCGCGCCCTGCGCCTCGGCGAAGGCCCTGCCCTCCTCGAACGACACCGCGCGACCGCCTGCGGCCACTTTGTCTAGTTTGCTCCCGACCTGTACGTCATATGGCTCTAGTCAGTTATCACCGGGAGACAAAGTTAGAGAATAAAGGGATATGAAAAAGGCTTGGGTGAGTCGAGGAGTTATTATAGGTATTGAAAACGGCGGATGCGATGAGCGAATAGAGAGAGTGTGGGAGAGAAAGGGGGGAAAGGAGGAGGGGGAGGAGAGGGTGCAGTTGAAGAACCAGAGAAAAGATAGACAACATACCAAGTAAAGCACGGCCTCGGGATTCGCATTTAGTCTTGCCTCGTCAAACCACTTCTCCATGCTCGCGAAGCTCTTTTTATTAGAGATGTCGTAGACTAATATTACGCCATGGGCGCCGCGGTAGTAGCTTGTTGACAGCGTGCGGAACCGCTCCTGGCCAGCCTACCAGCAAAGCCTGGTTAGACAACAGCATACTCCAAAACATTTCCTGACTCCCACGGGATCGAGCAGCAAGTCGATAAATAGATAGATTGTAGAGGAAGAAGGAGGTAGAGGAAAGGAAACTCACAGTATCAAAAATGTTTAGTTTGTATGCCTTACCCCTGACAGCTAGCTTCTTCATCTATGTATGTAGAATAAGATTAGAAATGGCTATTCAGGCATCGATAATAACGAGTGGCGAGCCGGTTTCACTCTGTGACGTTACACACAGCCACGACCTTCAGAACGAATCGCGTGTACGTACCTTGAAATCTATCCCGATTGTTGCCGTCGTAGACTCAGGGTCGAACTGATCCTCGCAATCTACATGTCATACAACACACAGTTAGCCATCCCATCTCTCACGCTCCCAGGATCTAAGTCCGGATAACCAGGGCCACCATTAAGAGAGAGATATCCTTACACCTTAACAGAACTGTAGATCACGAAGTCAGCGAAGAGCCTAGTCATACATAAGAGGGGATTTATATGATAGAAAGGTACGCCCACCGGCATAGCCGGTATAGGGAGGTAGGCGAGGCAGGCAGTCGAAAAGGAGGAAGGAGAAGAAGCTCACATGCGGATTTCCCTGCGTTTGAAGGCCCAATAAGCAGAATTTTGAGGACCGGGAGCGAGTCCTCGGGTAAAGGCGCCATGATGCAGACCAACGATCAGGACCGCAATAACGAACGATGGCGACGGCACGTGATGTCCAGACTTTCACCAAGGCGGCGAGGCGATCGACTGATCGACCTTCCGTTGTTGAGTTTTGACTATCGTAAATGACGACAAAGCGCACCTGGAGTGTATCTAGGTAGATGGATAGACGCAAGTACTTTTAATTTTGCGACTGATATGCGCTGGCACAGCTGCGCTTTTTCGTGACGTCTAAAAAAAAAAAAGATCTCCGTCCGGACCGAAATATCTTGTCTTGCAAAATTGTCGTGAGAGAACTGACTAGCTAGTTGGCTGGTTCGTTGGCTGGCGGTATGCAACGTTGGCCGTCGGGCCGTAAAAATAGCAAACTGGTGCGGAAATGCCGGGATAGCTATGTTTAAACTGCTAGGTAGACAAGCAGATGAGACAGGGAATGAATGGCGACGCGGAAACTTGAATAGTGTACCACGTGGACGAGCAGTCTGTCGTAGATGTGTTCTTGTTTAGGTAGATCAGGTAGCTGTCACTCGATCGATCGATTTAAGTGCACCTGGAAGTACTTTGGTAGGTATTGGCGGCACGTGGACGGTATATAAACAAAAAACGTAATGTAGGAGAGATGATGTGTGGCTTATGTAGGCAATATTATACTATTTATTATTATAGCATATACAATATGACAATTAGGTATGGAAAGGACATGAAATTTTACAGTCAGTATCTAGGTTCGATCTATTCATTCATTCATGGATTATCGCCTTCCACATGCTAGATATGCTAGATCGACCTATTAAAAAAACATCGGCCCCACAAAATGTAAACCTATCGACAGCCATCCCATCTTCCAAACCGTCACGTCAACCTTCTTAGGCCATCCCATACCTTACAACTCACAATAATTACCATATAATTGTTATAGCTTCCGCTCTCATATAATTCATGTACCTAGTGGATTTATCTGTAAATGCCTATGTAGAAGACACTCATCTTATCTGAGATGCCTCACATCATCAACCCGAAAACTGTAGATCAGGTGGCAAGCTGAATAAGATACCTACTTACATACCTGCTCATACATGGCCTACATGTATGTAGCCCTGGTTCCGGCATGCAATATCCCGGACCATTCACCAACCGTTGAGGATTTGTTACGTTGTGCCACATTTAGAGTTTGTAGGGCTGTATCTCATATACCACCGTTACTCAACGAGTAAACGAGGTACAATATGGACGAGAAGAGAAAACAAAATAAAACCAATCGGCTAGTCACCTTCCTAGCCCTTTAAGCGACAGATGTACGCTCACTACCAATTAAGTTCCACACCGTGCTTCAAGAGGAACATAAGAACCCGACTGGTTTCGCTTGCTCTGGTTTACGTCTAAGAATCATCTTGACCCTGGAGAGGACGAATCATAACACATGACTAGAGGAACGTCGGAGCCTGTTCTGCGTATAGTAGTCGTTTCTAATCCATAATTTTTCATACCCTCCGAAGGAGAAAAAAAGACACGCTATCGTCACGTTCGTTATCGAACAAATAGATTCATGCGTAGTCAGCTAACTTTCTCATTCATCATTTTTGAGGGGTAGCTGTATTCGTGACTTCCTTGCCACGCCGAATGCAATCAGAAGTGAGACCTAATGCCATTGCAGAAAAACCCACGCCGTTCCATGACCAGAGCTCATTGCATAATTAGACCTCTTCGAGCACCCGCTCCTTGAACTCCCGCTCCACCTTCTGTCCGTCCTCGTTTGTCGTCGACTCGCCGTGTAGTGCCATCAGGGCACCGAGGTCGAACTTGGGCGCCTTTAGGAGCTTGACCTTACGGATGTGAACCTGTAGAGAGGGATGGTCAATATCTGGGCAATTCTCATGTAACATCATCATCATCATCTAAGATGGTGTGCTCGTGACATACGTTCTGGAGAGGGTAGATGCCCTGTGTAGACTTCTCGATCTCACGGCCGATAACCTCGGGGATCAGCTTAGAGGTGAGCTGCTGCAGAGTGCAGGTGGCAGCCTCGCGCTGGATGATCTCGACCATCTTCTTTCGGATGGCACGAATTTGGGATGAGGCGGCGTAGGTGGTCTTGCGGACCTGGTTAGGGCGGCGCTTGGTGAAAGCGATGGCGAAGAGACGGAGGAGGTAGTCATCGGTGGTCTTGACGGTGACGTTGGCCTCGATGAGAGACTGCCACTTGCGGACAAGGGACCGTAGCTTGTCGGAGGTGAAGTCCAGACCGTAGAAGTTGGTCAGGCAGTTCTTGCCCTGGATCTCGTCCACCCGTAGCTTGACCTTGCGGAAAGAGTGGTCCTCATCCTTCTGTAGATCGGCGAGCGAGACCTCGACGATTCGGCCCTTGAGAGCGTCGTTCGCGTTCTTGAGACCGCTGGTACGGTTGACTAGGGTCTTACCAACACTACAATTTCTGGTTAGATCATCGTTCTTCGTGTGTACGCGTGGACGGGAGCAATCGTTCGTACTCTCTGACGTTGAAAGGAGCGGGTGCCTATATCGAAAGAATTCATCAGCCACGTTGCATAGAGGCGCGTATCAAGCCGTGACGTTGTATGGTCCATTCGTACCTTGATTGAGTACCAGTCCTTGCGAGCGAAGGGGTCCTGGGTCTTCTTCTTGAGACCCTTCTTGCCCTTAGACAATCTCTTGTTCCTGTGCAAAATGGTCGATTAGCCCGGATCATCTTCGATGCAAGCGGCGGGGTGCGGTGGGATGGCGATGCGTTGCCAGGCGTCGCATTCGACGGGAAAATAGGGAATCGGGTGCGTCCAAGGGGATAATTCGAAAGACTCACTTTCCAACCGCCATGATTGCGAGGTGTTCTGGATGGCTCGCAAAGGCAGGACGATGTTGAAGGTGTGGAAAGGATTGCGATTACGGTTTGATGTCGGATGGAGCGTGCTGTAAATTCTAGTGCGGCCAGAATAATTTTCAGGAGCCCCAATTGTGTGGGTGGAATTTTCCCAGGTGGGCAAGCGATTGTGGCGCAGCCATACGTTTCGCCGACCCGATAAGCACCAACCACATCACCAGCCACAGCTCCAGATAACGAAACTCGGTACAGCATACGCACTCAAGATAGCGCTATATACATGTAGCTTGTAGGGGGAATACAGTGACCTAAGTAGGTACCTAACCCGCCTAAATTACCTACCTACACGCAGGTACCTCTATCTAGTCTTATTTGTCGTATGTAGATATGTACCCAACGTTAAGAGTTGAGACAAGAGTACAGCATAATACAACTGAAACGGGTCAATCATAACCCTACCAATATTTACCCCTAATATTGGCTTCTCTTGATCATCAACAGGTCGACACTCAAAAGCCTCAAAAGTTGCATCAGTAACCTGCCCTAACAAAACGTTTGATCTGTATTTATATACTAATTTATCTAGGTAGGTAGCCAGCTAATTCCATCCCTATGTTCTGTTTCAACACACCATATTATCTATCACTGTCCACATTCCTTATTCTATAAGTCAAGTGCGATTAATTGATATCTTATATATCTCTTTTTCAATTACAGTAAATAGGTAGGTAGATAGGTAGGAGAGCCATCATCGTGTATGCCTATTTAGTATCTCTCGAGATTCTTCTTCTAAGTGTATGGGTTGACCCTGCGTATGCTAACCCAAAAAGCCACACTATACACTGTATCGCTATGCCGCCTGAACGCCGTGCTATGCCATGTCCTGTCTGGCCTATTTCATTTGGGGGGTATGTCCGACAATGGTAACAAAAGGAGGAGGGAAATCCAAAAACAAGGCCCATTCGTGTTAGCGTATTTTCTTTCCCTGGACGACAATAACAAGGTAGAAGGGTATGTGTAATAAGTAAGTACTGTATGTCCCTCATACAGTAAGTGTGGCAGTAGCAGTAGTAGCAGCAGTTGTCGTTATAAGTATATGTAAGTGTAAGTGTAAGTGTAAGTGTAAGACTCCACGAACGCCCCAACGCCTAGGTAGCTAGGTAGGTAGGTAGGTAAGTACTGTATTGATTAACAAGCATCACCGCTCGTCTGCTCGTTTATGCGAAGCTGGTATGACGTCAGCGCATCGAGATGGGATGCTGGGATGCGGTCATTGATGCTGGCTCGGTACACTCGGCTCCGGTCTCACGGATAGTAAGCTACCAAGGGTGATTGGTAGCTCAGGTAAAGTAAGGTGAGGTAAGGTAAGGTCACCGTGCAGGATTCCCCGCTTCGATCTTTGGCTGCACTACTCTGCGCTGCATTTTATGTGAGGAGGTACTGTAGGTAGGATAATTCGGCGGCTCCGGTAGAAGAGGAGAGGAAGATGTAGGTAAGATAGGCGAGCAAGCAAGCCAGCCAGGAAGGTCAGGCTCGTTCAAGGTCTCGTCTCTAAAACCTTCTCTTCATCTCCTCGTCGCCGCTCCTCGTCCCAAGTGTCGAAGCTCGGAAAGCTGAAATAGCACCCCGAATCTTTTTTAAGTTCCAGGTTAGCTTCTACTTCCACGACCTGTAGAGAGAGAGGGACAGAGGGAATAGAAATACGAACAGGATTCATGACTTGTCTCGGGTAATCGTTCAGATTCCAATACTGAATTTCTAGACGATGTGCTTGTTGGTGATCCCGAGTTACTGCTGGACACAGCAACACGGTTCAGCAGTTCTGTGGCCCGCCGTGATGAGTAGGTTGGTGATGTGAGTAGGCCCTTGCACGCGTTTTCCGTCGTGATCGACGGCTCTGTGGCGTAGGAGCGTAGAAGCCGGGGTCGTCGGCCACTTAGAGACTTATTACTAGACGTGGAGTCCCGGCGATGGTGATTGTGGTGGATTAAGTCTGATGAGAACGAGGCTGTAGCCATTGCTAGTTCTAAGCCCTTGTCGGGTCGTCTAGGTATGAGCTAGAGAAGCGTATATAATATGACGTCGAGTAATAGATGTAGGATAACTGATGCAGAGCCTTGACTGAGGTGAGAGACAAGATAGGAGCAATATATGCAACTCTTGTCGGCAGGCTCAGGGCACTTATTAATCAAATAGGTATGCCAAGTAGAAGGTAGAAGAGGTTAGTCTGTGGCAATATGAATAGAAGCAGGCATAGACTAGATAGTCTTTGGCTAAGGGTAGGCTAAGGGTAGGTTGTAGTCGTACGACAGGTAGGAGGGTAGTAAGACTACTTAGGCGACAACCTAAACAAGAAGTAGACGAGCAGACGGGTAGACAGAGCAACGTTTAAAGGGTGTCTGTCGAGCAAGGACAAGGAAGAGAAGGGATGTGGCGATCGCTAGGTTTAAAGACCAGGAACAGGAAATAGATCACAGTAGGCGAATAGGAAAAACCGCGCTACTTTTTTTTCCCTTTCGACCTTTGACTAACCTTTCACTCACGGTTATGGTGCCTGTCTCTAGACTTACATGGATCCCGAACTCCCGGTAAGTAAGCTATGGGATGGAGATGTATACGCATGCTTGTGGTGCTCCTTGTAGTGCTACTTGCTACTTGTAGGCAAGACAGGCAGACAACCAGTCAGACAAGCATTCAAGCCTCTCTTACCGTCTTTTTTTCCCATCTTGTGATTTATCATGTATGTCTTGTGTCATCAGAAAGGCCCTAAGAGGAGACCAGACGGGGGGCAAAGGCGCCAGTCTACCCCAGAAACCCGCCGGTTCGTCTACGCAGAGTGAGATGCTGTCTCGATTTGTCGTCGTAGGGGACGGGCATCGTGTGTCTTTGCCCTGGTAGCTTTGCCTGCCTGCTTGCCACATGTCAAGTCTAGATGGGGTGGGTTTGATGTGTTGGCCCTGGGTGTCGCCTGGGTTGTCGCCTGGGCGTGGTTGGTTCCTGGATCCCGCTCGTCAGTCGGCACTATCCCCCGTTTTGGGCGTTCGACGCGGTAACCTGTCTCAGAAGTTCGACTTGGTTGGGCCGTCGTGCACCGCCCTAAGCAAAACCACCAAGCAACCAAGGTCTCCATCCAGCCCACACCCCCCTCGCTCCCGCTGCCAACTGGCCACGCCTATATGTAAGCCCACACACACAGACACACTTACACACTTACACTTACAAGTAACTGCGTACGTACTTGCATACTACTACTACCTACAGTACACACATACATACAGTCGACATACCATACCATACAACACAAACACAAGCACACCCAGAGCCAAAGCCCGACCAGAAAGGGTCAAAGTGTGTGAAGGTCGTGTGTGTGGTGTAGTGGATAGTGGAGTGCAGTCGTGAAAAAGTGTGTGATGCTAGATAGTACTAGGTAGGTTACGGTATGCTGTATAATGCTGGGTATTGCTGGGTTGACTCTTACAAGTCCCCGTATTGAACCCAGCATCGCCATCTCGTTCAGTCCAGGTTCCAACCGGTCTATGGCTTAGTGCTCATCTATACTCCTCTTAGTTGTATGCAAAGTACAGATGCAACCCACTATAGCTCTGGAACCAAACTTGCTGTTTCCAATTGGCCTATAATCTGCTTCGTGTCGCTCTTGTCTCGCGCATACTGGAACACCAACCTCCATCTAGATAGAGAGGAGAGGAGAGGAGGAGACACCGGGACGACCTGCGAAATGGAGAAGGAGATGCCTTTTGCTATGCCTAGATAAGTAGTCAGCTTACCTTTCTGTTACATTTACCATTTACATAGGCCATTCATTCCCTTCGTCGCGACATTATACACGCATAGGGAAATAATAATGAGCCAGACAACATGCAGCAAGACTTGGAGAAGGAAGAGCCTATAAGAGCCTATTGGCGCCAAAAAACCACTCATCGCGTGCTCAGTTCCGCACACGTAATTGGGCTTCGAATGGGCGACGAATGTGATGAATAGATGATAAGGAAAAATAGGGAAGAGTGAAAGGCGAATCGATCCGAGCGTACGTAGGCTATCTAGCGAAGACCAATCTTCCGGGTCGTTTGTGATGCTGAAGTCTGACCACCCCAACTGCTACTATCTAACGACTTTGGCGTCATTGTGTTAGGAATGGGTTCATTACGCATCCCACATCCCGCTCTCCAGAAATCGAAAATTCATTTGAGGCGAATGGGTATGCAATTGATACATACGCATAAGTTCGGATCTCCGTTTCGCCACTGGCATGAGACATTCATTTGAGCGACACAATAGTACGGTGCGGCATGAGGTATAGACTGTAGTGCTACCGACCGGTCCGCCCGGGAGACCATAGGGTCAGGGTCAACAAAGGACGACAGATGCTACTCCAGATTCCGGAAAGTCACACGGCTACCTAGGGAGCCAAACATAAGACGCGTTTCTAAGCGGCGATGTGAGCCTGCACGCGTGGATGATCCTGGGCAATGCGGGGATTCTATTTCATCCAGATGTTTCCTAGCAGTGCCCATGCATATAATCAGTTGCAATCTCAGGCTGACTACCTACATACCATACCTACATAACATACTGTACAGGCCACGGCTACAGTACCGTATGGGCTGTGCTTCAGTGCTTGCATCGGCCACCGGTCGTCGGTCGTCGGGTTGTCGGCAAAAACCAGTCAACCCAAAGGCCCATTGGTCCCCCCTCAGTGATCGATGCTAATAGTGTGGTCAATACGAAAGCTCCCTAAGCTTAGTCTATCTAGTGGAGGGTCGAGAACACTTACTCTTCCCACATCCGTCCTTTGACAGCCGTGAGCTCGTCTTCGGTCATTCTGTGGCCCGTCGTAAAGTACCCTGCAACCGGTCAACATTCTTGGTCCCTGTGGACGACGATCGGCGACATGTAGCATACCGGCAGTGATCTTCGCATCTATCTCGACGCGCGAATCAGCGGGAATCAATTCCTCGGGTAACTCCACCCGCTCGTGAATTGGGATGCTATCATTTGTTAGCGTCTTGATTTCTTGATGGTGGTGTATGCGACAGCAAGCTTCGTACCCTTGTCCCACGATAGCATCGTGCTTCATACTAGGTAGTAGCCGGTTAGTTGCACGAACAAAACCCTATAGTTTCTCCAGCATAGCAACTCACTTGCTCATGCTCAACATCCTATCAATCTTCTTGATGCCGAGCCAATGAAGGATGTCAGGCATAAGAGCTTGGAATCTCATATCTTTAACTCCGGCGATATTCTCGGTCCTCTTGAAGTAATCCGAGGCGCGATCTTCGCCACGCTTCCGTGCATTGTATACGACTTAGAAGATGTAATTAATAACCAGATCTAGAAGTCGGGCGTTGATTCGACACTTACGATACTACGTATCGTTCTGTTAGCACACAGCGGCCGAGGAGAGAGGACAAGCTTATCAGCTACCACTTACCTTGGTCACCTCACCCAGAGCTCGTCCCTCCTTTCTGAAATAGATGACAACGCCACTACCCCCATTCTGGGCTTCCTTGACGGCCTCCTCGATACCGAAAATGAGATAAGGTCTACAGGTGCAGATGTCGGACCCAAACACGTCACTGCCGTTACACTACACCACCAATTAGACAGGCCGGGATCAGGACTCATGTAGCTATGACGTAATTACCTCGTCGTGAATGCGCAGAGATAACCTCACGTTCTCGTCCGACATCTTCGCCGGATCCCCAAAGCAGTAGACCGTCAATCCGCCTAGAGGACATTAAGTACTACGTTCGCCACCATCGGAAATTGAGATGGTGACATACCAATTGGGGGCAAGAAGACTTTAATGTCCCCGCGTGTAATAAGCTACTGCTGTGAGCTACAGATACGTCTCGAGAGTCTGCAGCGTACGTACCTCCGGATAGCTGCCGCCTGTATGCTCGAAGAGAGAGCGACGCAAGACACCCTCGTCTATACCATTCGAGTCCAGTTAGAAGCACCGTCGGAAATGAATCTTCCAAGATCACAGACATACCGATACCAAAACGTTCGGCCACCCCTGGCAGATACCAGACCTAAACCGAGTAAGCGGGATGATTCCGAGAAAAACGTCATGTAAGAGACTCACAGGTTCGACAGCGAACTTCGTCACAGCCAGCTCTCCCGTCTTGTTTAGACAAACTTTTCCATCGGGCACTCTGAAGCTTGGTGAGCATATGAAGCGAAAGCATTGGATTGCGCCTTACAATCTACCACTCCGAACGCTCTCTTCGAGTTCCGGGAGCTACTAATATTAGTCATCTGTTGGGTAACGTATATTTTAGCAACTCTCCTTACCTTCATGTGCGCTTTCGTGATGGCGATGGTTGGCCGAATGTCGACTATATGCCCAACTCAATTTAGCCATGCTTTACTAACTCCAGATCATATACGGGCTATCTTTTCTCACCATTCTCTTTCTGCATGATATCCCCGTACAACCACGGAGCCAAGTGACCCCATGGGTCCATAGCCACAATTTTCTTTTTGTCGGACCATTGCGGAAATGGGCCAATGTTCGCAGCAGGTTCGGTGTTGGTGAAATCCGGCCTGCCAAGTGGTGAGGTTTAATCAACCGTTTTTCTCTACTTCGCCGTAGTGGATTAGCACTCACCTATGGTTGGCGTTGAGCTGTTTACTAGCAAGAGCGAGCGCGAAGTAGATGGAATACGAGCCGCCGTGTGCTAAAAAGTGAAATTTCCATGAGTGCTGGCTAGCTTTCTCGTTTCATAGAAGTTCTTACCTCCGATGGCTATGTACGGTGAAATCATTAGCGGCTTCTCACATAAAATACCTGGAACCAACTCACCATTGCGTTTCCGGATCGTAGATGAAGACCTGGACACAACCACCGGGCCTCTTTCAGGCCCAGATGCACCCCAGTTCAGAGGTATGGGATTTATGCCTATCTGCTTCGGATATGTTCTTAGGTGCCGTTAGCATCAATCAGCACAAAATAGACGCACCTCAATGATAACTCACGTAAGAATAATCCGGGACGTAAAACCAGCTTCCTCCGCTTGTGCACTCGCTGAAGGGCTCTCTTTCGCCGACGAGACCAAAGCTGCTTGCGGCAATGGAGACGCTGCAGGAAGAGTGCTCTCAGGCGATAGCTTTCCATTCAAGACGGGACTCTGCGTAGGTGGCGCAAGGGTATCGAGGCGATTAGAGACAGACTCAACATCGGCGGCTAGTTTTGTCTGGTTCTCCTGAATGACCTTCAGAGCTTGAAGGATATCAGCCACACCGGTCCCTACATCCCCCGTGCCGGATCCTAAGCTGGCCATGATCGAGTCTAATCGATGGGCGAATAAACAGATACAGATGACACGGTAGATACAGTCAAGTGTCTATGAGGACGGCGCAGCGGGTAACTACGTAAATATTCAAGACAACACAATCTACAACGAACACTCGGAAAGATTGATCACGAAGAAGAATTCAAGCGAGCGGTCGGGGGAAGAAAGGGATCCCGAGAGGAATAAAAGAGAGGAAAGAAGCAAGTAGGTCCTACAGGTCCGGTATATAAATAATTACTTGTTCGCCCAGGTAGTAGGCAGTAGGCAGTAAGTAGTTTGACGGAGGTTGAATCGGAGATCTATCTCGACGGGCGCATGCGGCCTGGTTCCATGTTGCTTAGTTACAGACAGTCCCTCTTACAGTATGCTGTACCTACAGTACCTACCTTAGTACTTGTCTCAGTTGCCATGAGTGTCAAAGAACCCCGCAGATCGATCTAGGTATGTATGTCTGTAGCTCCCAGGTATGTAGACAGTCGGGTAGGTAACGGACGCGTTCCTGCAGCACTTGTCCTATCTCTAGGTCTAGTCTTATTGGTCGAATTGGCTAAGGAGTTGCACTAAATTCCTAGGCTAAGGACCTCAAGTAGTGCGAGACCCTTCAAACGTTGGGTGGCATTTTGCTACCTAATTTCACTTATCACTTCAGCAAGTCAGCAGTGCTCTGTTAGTACCCGGCCAGGCGTCATATTTGAGTATTGGGTCCGAGTTGAACTAATTAACGGTCGGTACGTGGAGGGCCAGGTGAGGGGCACACACACACCGCTTATACTGTAGTAGTGGATAGAGGCATATGCCACCTATCTAAAGTCTATCTAGCCCGCGCTGCCCGTGGTTGCCGGCACCGCTAAAGACTTGTCTGTACATCGGCCGGGGAAGTCCGCGATGTGCCACACAACTAACTACTCTACCTACTTACTTAGGCTATCTCTAGAAACTAGTAGACTTAAGCTATAGATACCCCGTCTTAGACACACGAAGTTGTGATAAGACACCTCGTTCTTTGAAAACTTGAGTAAAGTCTTGAACTATAATGTCCCTCATGCCCCAAAGTTTTAGGTAATACAAACGCAGTCGATGAGTCTTTGACTCTTTTATCTTTGCGAGGCACAGCTTGAAGACAACACAGACCAGGACCAGAAACCAGACCTCGTGACGGACAGACAGCATGCATCCCATGACCATCTGCCTGCCGTCTCCACTCATTCATTCGCATTCCCATCAATTGGCAGCCTATCCTCGTCACCGCCTCAGCACGTTTACGTCCGACTACGCCTCTGAATTCTGGAATACCTTAGTAAGGTTTGTTCCCCATTTGTGCATATAAAATTCATTTACTTGGAACCCATCACTATGAAAAAGGTTGCAGGAAACGGTAACCAGTAACGCCGGTAGCGAGCCGCCGCCCACACTCCGGAACCCGAGGAGGAGAATATAGTAATACGCGGCCTAAGTCCGAGACTGGATTCAATACCAAGCCCGCGTGGAACCCGATTCAACGTTCTGTAGATCCTATTTACACAACACATCAATTTAGAATACAATTTTAAAAAAAAAATTTATCCCGTATTCATAGTTTTTAATATCTAATATTTAATTTACTAATTTTATATTATTATTTTGAAGCCTCAAAAACTGACAGTCCTAACGTTTACTTTAGGCATTGGAGACATGGATTAAATCGGAATAACTAAAGTAATCGCTGCTCAGATTCCTAAATCAACTAGGACAGCATCAACGAAACTATATGTCCTAAATATCAGGCCAGGCAACTTAAATTTTTTTTCTCGGCTAATAGCGAGCATGAATGGCTGTGGTAGCAGATAGGCTTGTCTCCTAAGGCTATAGAAAGCGATAGTTATTAATAAAGTCTATGATGAAATTTATATCATTTCCTACCACAAGGATGATCACAGCAATCAATGCAAGGTAGAAAGCGCCAGGAATACAAGTTTGTTCGCTCATAGCGTAAGAAAAGATTCGGAACAAAGAACGGGCTTTACAATTATGACAAAAACGTCCACGACCTCAAGTCAAAGCTACGCTCTCGGCCCAGTCATCCATACCCAACATTCTTTCAATATCTGCGTACGAAATCGGCGTACGAAGTGCGTATACAGATGCATGTATAGTATAGTGGTCTTAAATGCTGCCGAGCATAGTATCGTTGTATCTTGTACAAATAACTACAATCAGTTGAGATTCCCGACTTAACAACAACCTAGATACCTTTGACACTATCGTAGTATAGCGTTGTAGTTCTGTTGTCGCTAGATATTTTACTACGCCTATCGGGGCAATCGGTAGGTCTATGTTATAACACATATAAAATTCTTGGATCTTATATAAATGTGGGCTAAGTGAATGGGTGCAGCTGTCAATATAAGTTATGCTCGTTAAACAAAGTGGTAGGTTATACTCCCTGCACAATTATATATTAAATAGTCAACGGCAAAGATAATTGAAAAGCGCGCCAAATCTGTATTTTGTTGCCGAGAGTAAGTCTCGGCTACATAAGGCAAGTTAATTGCAGGTTAACCAGCCAGATAGACGATATTCAGAATACCCTGTTATAAAACGTTAAACCCAAAGCATCATTTTAGTGCGTTGGATAAGGCAACAAAGCTGCAACATTAGGTTTAGTAAATAAATTGGTCGAGGTTCCTGATGGCAGGGGGTTGGTTTGGACTCTAAAGCCACCAGTCGATGCTCTCTCATATTGAGTCTCCAATATTTCCGTAAGGAGTACAACATGTTCTAAATAACTTTAAACAACACCTACTACCATCTGCTACCTCCACTACTACCTACTTTATAAGGTCACGTAAGCTAGATATAATTCTCACGTATTTCTTGGCTTCATGTAAAGATTTTGATTTTCTGTTCTAAATGGGGTTTTTGTACTGGAGTGAATAATGGACTATCACTAATAAGAACGGCGAATATAAGTTTATAATTGGCGCCAACAACTGAAGGAGCAAACAGCCTATAAAATAGGGGCAGTAAAGCATCTACTTTCCATCTCACCACAATCAATTTCCCCTAATCCCTCACGCGGAGTAATACTAAGCTAATCGACCGAAAAGTTTATAGACCGGGGAGTTGTGGGAGCCCTATTATAAGTAGTCAGTATACATCCGTAATTGAGGATTGGAGGTTTCAAGACGTACATCCTTCGACCTGCTCTCCAACCATGTCCTTGACAGTACACTTGTTGGCGGTGGCCATGGCCTGCTTGGTCAAGGAGCCACAGCCGTCGTAGAAGCACTCGGACTTGTTCATCGCGCGCTGCAGGGCATCGCCTTTCCATCCGAACATATAATCCGCGTGGTTTCCGCGGCCAGCTCCGCCCTCGAAACTCCATACGAACGGGTTGGGTGTTCCCGAGGTCCACACTAGAAGAATCTCAGCGTCAGACATCACAATTGGTAGTACAGCGCTCGCTTTGCCCCCGGACTGGGGGTTCCGAGACCAGGCGAGGAAAGGGGTGATGAATACGTACTGCTGTTGAACTTGGAGGTGTCCCATACTGTTTCGTAGGTGACCTGGGGCATCCGGACCGGGTGCGATGCCGGGCATGCTGGGGCTGCTAGGAAGCCATCCATGGTGATGGTGTTATACATGTGCGACTGGTGGTCGGGGCTGTCGAGGTCCTTTCCGTTCCAGCATCTAGACCCAGCGAATATTAGGAGAAAGTCATATTTTGGGATGGTTGGGATGATACTAACGCAGGGAAGTGGTTGCTGACGAAGATACCGCCGGCGCACGGCGATGTAGGGAAGTCTGGCATCTCCGGGCCTCTGCCGCCACCGGCAGATAGGCACTGGTATCGGAGTCCGACGTGCGGAGCGCCAGTTGTGGTTGGGCTGCCTACGGTCATGCGGAAACCCTGCGGTTCGTCAGTTTCTGGGGCACTGTGTTACCGAGGCGGGTGGAAATCCTTACCGGTGGGAAGGTCTTCACGGGGTTCTGTGCTATCTGATCCCTGGTGAGGTCGTGTTGGGTATAGTAGACCGTCAAGCCACCCGATGTTCCAGAGTAGCCGTCGAGATTACCGGGGTTCACGGGAATGACTGGCACACGGTGGTAGGAACCGTTTGAATGCTTGAACTATAACCCTCGAGGTTAGCAATAGCCACATTTGCCGTGATATGGCAAGTTCTATGTATCTTGAGATACGTAGAAGCTCTTTAAGGTAATATCCAAGCCTAAAAAGATATCCATGCGCTCTTAAGGCTAGGGATGCGAGGGAAACTCACGTAAAGAGCTGCGGTCCAGTAGTTAGAGAAATCTTCCGACATCTCACACGTAGTACAGGTAGCCCTCGTGGCAACGTCGCCCTCCATAGAAGCGTTGAATGCATTTCCGCCAACAATGTGGTGAACATGGGCAGACGGGTTCGAGCCCGGCTGGACGACGGGGTCAAGTCTCTGGACCGTGAGGGTCGAGCATTGGAAGCGAAGACCGGCCTGAACAGGCACGACGAGCGCGAGGGCTCTGGCAGTAACCCACTTCATCTTAGCAGCAATACGCCTAGCCTCGAAATTATTAGTAGTAATAATAGGTAATAAAACAACAAGGACCGCGACTTGGAGAGACTTGCAGAAGGATACCAAGACAGGGACGAGTGTTTCTCCGGTCCCACTGGACGCCTTATATACATCAGCCCAGATCTGAGGCTATCTTTATCTCGTGGACATCTCCCTATCGCTCGATTGCCCCTGGTCGCCTTGCTGTTTATTGCAATGACGGAACCGTGCTTCCAGGACCGACTTGACGGATTAATAGAAACGGCGAGACTGGTGGTCTACGGCAAATCGTGTGCAAATCGGCTTGTCCCCTTCATTAACCGGGTTATTAACCAGTGATATGGACATTCCGTCACCTACGCAATCGACCTATTACAACTCTCGGTACATGCTCTATATAGTGGTTAGGCCTCCGGTAATTTAACTGCCCCTGTTCTAATGTGCGGACGGCCGCCGCACGACCATCACGACCGTACCTGGTGAACATCCTAGGTGTTCGTAACATGCCCTTCTAGGAGCTTCACGATGCCGATCATTGTCACGACGAGGCCAGATGAGCTGCCGAGTAGAGTCATTCGTCATCTGCAACTACTTGGAGGATCTACGACATACTTTGCTGATCGAATGCATTGCTCTGCAGCCCCGCCGGGGTTGCGAAGATAATAATAGCTTCTAAGGCAACGTTGAAGAGGCACACATACCACCCTTCCAAGTGGCAAATCTACCTATACGTGTCGATCAAGCTAATATTATAGCACATGATCATAACCATAAGTAACGTAGGTGCAGTGGTGATTCTTAACGGCCGAAGGATGGCCGAGGGATAGCAATATAGGAGAAGAGAATGGGGCAACTGAACAGATCGGGAACTGAATCAATGTCATTGCTTTTTAAGATCAAACTTTACTTGCCATCGAGAAAAGGGAAGTGATTGGGGTTTTGATGAAGCCTCATGAGGAGGGTAGCCATTTCTCACCTCTTTCAACCGAAGCTCGCACGACTCATGGTATGTTCCTTTTCCCTCGTGGGCTCAACCTCAAATATGCAGTGACGATATATTATTCTAGATGCCCTACATTTTTACTTGTACATTTCTTTATACGCTATGCAATGTAACGATAGGTCTATCATGGCCGTATTATCAAATACAGCCCAGATAGCCTACAGCAGAAAGTAAAGTAACCGACTTATAGAAGCATGATGTGTCTAATCTCTTGAATTTCTAATCTGGTGAGGACTGTGATGACAATAGTTTTATAACAGCAATCATATCTTCTTCCCCAAATCCCGCCTTAGTCGCCTCCTCATACATGGCGCGACAGGTCTGTATCAAAGGCGACCGCACCGCCGACGCCTCGGCCGCAGCACAGATCAGCTTGCCGCTATTATGGCAGTCCTTTATGGCGGCCTGCGGCGAAAAGTCCAGGGCGATGACCTTGGCCATCTTGATGCGGGTGTACGCCGAGGCCATGGGCCCTGCATTCAACACCTCCTCTAGAACAGCTAGGTCGATCCCCTGGGCCCTCGCTAAGTTCATGGACTCAGCGAGGCCGACGGTCAGCGTTATTAGGTACAGGTTCACGGCGTACTTGGTCCGGAGCCCGTAGCCGATCGGCCCGCAGTACACGGCGGCGCTGGCGATGGGCTGCACGACGGGCCGGATCCTCTCGACCACCTCGGCGTCGCCGGCTAGTAGGGCGACGAGCTGGCCTTGCTCGGCGGGCCCCTTGCTCCCGCTCACTGGCATCTCGACGAAATGCCCCCCTGCTTGGCCGACCTCCTTGGCGAGGTGGTGGCTGAATTCCTCCGGGACGGAGCTCGCGTTCACGAGCGTCTTCCCCGTAAGGGCCGGTCTTAGGTCCTCGAAAATCTCGCTGATGGCGGGCGCGTTGAACAGCATGGTGAATATCACGTCTGAGTTCCGGGCTACCTCGGATGGGGTAGTGGCGGTTTTGGCACCAGCGGCCGTGAGAGGAGGATATTTCGCCGGGCTGCGGTTCCAGACTGTGACGGGGAACTTGCGGGCTAGATTTAGGGCCATGGGCGTGCCCATTGTGCCTAAACCTATGAAACCGATACGCATCTTGGATGATAGGTGCCTAATAACTTCATATAGGTAGGTATTTTTTTTTTCGCGAGGAAGACGAGGGAGAAAGGAGAACACGGAGGCTTAGGCCTGATATATAAGAGAAATCAACTTTTTAGGTTTCGACGAAGAAATTCATCGCTACTGATTATGTCGTTTTGGCTTTGTCTAGAAATAACTCGTACAAATAGAGTTCACGATTTACTTATCATGTAGGGCTACTGTACCTGACGACGTCAAAAGTATCCCCTGAAGATCCAGCTATCGCACTAAGTATTTCGATTGTTGGGTCGACTATCTACATGTAGGGCGCAGTTGACGATTCGTATAAGCCGGTGACAACCGCACCCTACATCCGTTCTCGGCCCTATCTAGATATCTGGTGCGGCTTCGTTTTTATCTTTATTTCTTCAGCAAAATTTTTTGTTCTCTCTCTACAGCTTTTATTCTAAACTAAAGATCGTTTAGTTTCGTTTTAAAACTATAATTGCTGTATCTGGGAGCTGAGGGACGGGAGATCGTGTAACGCCCAAGGAGCTTAATTTTAAGTAATAGTGTATTCCTGTTATAAATGGCGTCTAACTTCAAAATACCAACTATCCTGTAGCGCCATACATAGCCTTTCACTTGAAGCAAAACGTACAATGAATATACGCCATTATTATTCAACTTCTCTAGCTCATTACTTCTTTATAGGTTGTATCTAGATACGTGCAGCGAAACGCCAAGTCCTAGTCAGGTATCATCGCCCACGCCGCTTAGAAGCGGGGATCCTATTTGCTCTAGTTTGATCGCCTCAATTAACAACACTGGTTATCTACTCGAACCATTGCGCATACCGCCAGGAATAACAGACAATGTAGGGTGGAGCAAGTCCGATGTCGCTCTACCACGACTATCTCCGCGATGCCTCTAATTCTAATGTCAAAGCGGACCGCCGGAAAGGCGCAATAGTCAAACCACTACCCAAGCCAGACCCGTCGGCGGTCCCAGCCACCCCGTGCTTCGAAGACATCGCCGTGCCGGCCTGGCGCAGACACATCGACGGCGACTTCGGGACCTACCTCCGCCATGCCCTGCGGCACTTGCGCGGCGAGCGCCACCCCAACGACGTCGCCAAGGTCCAGGACTGGGAGCTGCACGAGCTCGCGCTGAAGGACATCGTCGCTGCCTCCATTAAGATCTGCATGCTCGAGATCGAGGCAGATAAGCCAAAGTCAATAGCTCTTAATGTCAATTTCAACGCAGGCGTGGCGGAAAATGCGCTCATCACGCTTCTCATCGCCTGCGCGGAGAGTGGTAGTACCATGGCGACCGTGAGGGCCCTGGACAGCATCCTGGAGAGGCTAGCTGGCTTCTCGGCCCTCGCAACGCCGCTCCTGCTGCAGGTGCTCGTGGCCGTGGCCTTCAGCCACCATAACAACGCCCTCGTCCTAGAGCTCGTGGCACTCTCTCCCCCTCCACGGCGCAATCTCTTCAATCTCCAGCCACGCCGCAGCGATAGGCCCTGCGGCACGTGGCTCTGGTCTCACTGGCTGCACTCAGCGAAGCCGCTGGGCGTGTGGGCGGCGCTGCTCCGCGCGGAATGGGTCGCGCCCTGCGGCGACATGATGGAGTTCGTGTACCGCGCGCGAGACGCCCCCTCCGAAGCCGCGCACGCCATCTACATCTTCGACCGCGTGCGGACCAGCAAAGGCGGGCTGCCGATGGATGTGCTAAGCACGATCGAGCAGACGGTGAGTATGGGGCCCCCGGCTGTGGTGTCGCACATGCTTGCGACGCTGCCGCACCGCGGTATTAGGCCGCGCCCGCATTTCCTGCTCACCGATGCTGCGAGGAAGACGCGGGTGGACAGGGCTAGGGGCATGGTGCCGCTTGGGGCGGAGATGTTGGAGGTCTTGCGGCCGATGGGGCTGGATATCAATTCTATTATTGACCCTAGGGGGAAGGCGGAGGGCGTCTCGCCGCTTGAGAGGACGCCTTTGCATGCTGCTACGTCGCAGGGCAATGTGGCTACTGTGAGGTGGTGTTTGCAGAACGGAGCCAGGCCGGTCAAGGACTGGTATGGGAAGTATCAGTGGGAGAGGGTGAAGGATCAGAATAGAAAGGAGATTTTGGAGTTATATAAAGCTGAGGGTTGGGATATTGACGACAAGGCATGGCTCCTAAAGTGCGAAAGAAAAGAGGCCGACAGGAGTCTTCTAAGGCGGCTAAGGCGTATTGTTCGTACACTCTGCTAGGGACCAATTATCGGAGTATCTGATGGTTTACCACGACCTTAGTGGGATCAGGTGTATTGCTGAGCAACTTCTACTATTTGAATCAAGTGTTATATGCCTGCCTTCGTATGATACCTACCTGGTCATGTATAACAAACTGAAGCTTCGCATAGGCACTGTAGATGCAGTATAGTCCATCAATCCATGCTCCTTGGATACGTAGGCCTCATAGCCGCTAGATATGTGGCCGACCAAACCAGAAATACAAGGACGACGCTCCATAGTCGTGGCGTAGACGGGGTTCTAGACATCTTCGTGCCTCGGTGGGCTTCCTTATCTCTACTTGCGTTGCATTAGTGTCCAATCCAAGAGGCGGGGATGGGAACCATGTACGTCCTGCATTTTGCTAGATACGTGTCTGGCAGGTGAATTGATAAAGAGCCACACGGCGCGGAAGAGCATTGTTCAATATGGCCATCTACGAACCTCTAATATCCGTAAACGATATGAAGTCTTGCTTCTATAATGGTCGAATACGACTTGGTAATTACAAACGGCATCTGCGTGACAGCAGCTGATATCGCACCCCTCGACGTCGCTGTTAAAGATGATAAGATCATTCTACTTGCCCCCTCAGGGTCCCTGAGCAAGACACGCACGAAGCGGCTTATTGACGCTGAGGGTGGGTATGTCATGGTAAGAGTCTTTCTTGCCAGACAGCTATCCTACGAAGACTGAGAGCTAATTCAGAGATAGCCCGGCGGAGTTGATTGCCAGTACGTTGCCCATAATAGAGTATATCGATCAAGTTAAAATCAACATCACGGGCACTGACTACTGGTGCTATGTAGCGTACACCTGCAAGAGCCTAGCATGTTTGGCAAGGGAACATCAGCCGACACATACGAAACAGGAACACGGTCTGCGATCGCAGGCGGCACAACGACCATCGTAGCCTTTGCACCGCAGCAGAAAGGCCTAGACTCGGTGCTGGCAGCATTAGCAAACACACAAGCGCTAGCCCAGAACAACAGCTACTGCGACTACGGATTCCACGTGCTGGTAGCTAACCCGTGCTCAAAGGCCCTATCGGAGTTCGAGCACCTGGCGACCGTCGAGGGCGTCACATCCCTCAAGATCTACATGACCTACGAGGCGCTGCAGCTGCGCGACAACGAGATCCTCTCCGTGCTCCTGGCCGCGCGGCACAACCACATCCTGACCATGATCCACGCCGAGAACGGCGACGTCCTCGCGTGGCTGACGGCGCAGCTCGAGGCCGCGCAGCTCTTCGCGCCGAAATACCATGGACACTCGCACGCGCCGCTTCTCGAGGCCGAGGCGACGAACCGCGCGATAGCGCTCAGCGCGCTCGTGGCCGACACCCCGATCCTGCTGGTGCACGTCAGCGAGCCCGGGGCGGCGCTGCGGATCCGCGCCGCGCAGACGGCGGGGCAGCCCGTCTTCGCCGAGACGTGTCCGCAGTACCTCTTCCTGACGCGCGAGGACCTCGCCTTGCCGGGCTTCGAGGGCGCAAAATGCGTGTGCGCGCCGCCGCCGCGGGATGCCGAGGGGCAGAGGGCCATCTGGCGGGGGCTGCGCAACGGGACGTTCGCCGTGCTGAGCTCGGACCACTGTCCCTTCCGCTTCGACGACGCGGTCACGGGGAAGAAGACGTGTTTGTCTGACGAGTTCCCCGTTGGTAGGTTTAGACATATACCCAATGGTCTCCCTGGGGTCGAGACTCGTCTGCCCCTGACTTTGTCCGCGCATGCCATGGAGATGACGAGATTCGTCGAGGTCACGGCGACCAATGCGGCCAAGCTGTACGGCCTATACCCGCGTAAAGGAGCCATGATACCGGGAGTATCGGATGCGGACCTGGTGGTGTGGTATCCGGAGGGTAGGCTGGGGAGGTTCCCCCTGACGAACGAGCTCCTGCATCACAACGTGGACTACACGCCCTACGAGGGCCGCATGTTGGACAATTGGCCGCGGTACACGATTCTAAGAGGGAAGGTTGTGTGGGATCGGGACGGGGGAGGCATTGTGGGTGAGAAGGGCTATGGGCAATTCTTGAAACGGCAGAAGAGCTCACTTAATGGCATCTGGAAGACTGTTGAGGAGGAGGGCCCGTTTGACCTCGAGAAGCTGTAGATTTACCTTATTTATCTTTGATATCTTTCACGAAGCTTCTCGGTAAGTGATAAAGTATTTATAGCTAGCTGTCTTAGCTCCATGTACCTACTCCCCGCTGACCCACGCACTAGACGGTGGGAATTGTACCTATTAATTAGGGTAGTAGGTATTTGTAGCTTGTAGGGCTTAGAAAAGAAACCCCTCTACCTAATGAAGCTAGTTATCATTTCATTATGTTTCATTTGGTGATACCTTGTACGATGTTATGATCTTGCCGTGTCTAGGTTAAATATTAATTTGCTTACACAGTCTCAAGTTCTAGATAGATACCTAGGTGCCTTAATGAGTAATAAGTGCTCCGAGACACGGCGAGGAGAGCTGGTTTGCTCACTTAAAATCTCTAAGTATTTATCTAGATAATCAATTTACCCCGCCCCCTCACTAAAAAAAAGGTTCAAAGGGGACAGCTTCATAAGTTATGTTGTCCAAGCTTGGTCAATTGCCTGGATAGAAGAGAAGCTATACGCGATAAAACTATTATAGAGAATCATATTAAATCCCAATTTATATGAGACTTGTTTAGATTGATACAAGTATGTATCTATGGGAATCTTGGAGGAGTCACAGGCAAGTTATAAAATGTGGTCAATGCGGCGAAGTGGGGTCGGGAGGACAGGATAGGGCGTTGGCTCTGGGCGCTGGCGAGCTGGATAGGTGCAGAATGGGATACAGATGGCTCTGCTTGGGCAGTTTCAGTGATTGATACCCCACTGTCACGCGTTGGTTGGAGGGGTTTTAGGTTAATCGGCTGCTGTGACTCATGTGTCGTTCTTTTTTGATAGCAGGACTTTTCCTGCCACATCCCAGTTTGATGTTTGCCCTCCGTCGTTGCTCTCGACCGACTCCATTTGTGAAAGCATCGCGCCTAACCAATTTTCTAAAGATGGCGTCGGCACCGGCATCGACATCGGCACCGGCCTCTGGAAAGACAGACAAGGCAGATAAGGCGAACAAGAAGAGTGCGCCGCCATCCAAGGCTGCGTCCAAGGGCGCCCCCAAGACGCCCGCACCCGCTGTCGCGCCCTTTACCGACCCGACAACCCCCGGCGACAAGAAGGTGCTCCAGTCCTTCGAACACGCCCACTTCAGTGCCTACAACCCCAGCGCCGTCGAGTCGTCCTGGTACCAGTGGTGGGAGAAGTCGGGCTTCTTCCAACCCCAGTCTGGAGCGTCCGAGCAGACTTTCGTGATCCCCCTCCCTCCGCCCAACGTCACCGGCGCCCTCCACTGCGGCCATGCCCTCGCCAACACCATACAGGACACCCTGATCCGGTGGAATCGCATGCGCGGTCTCACCACCCTATGGGTTCCCGGCTGTGACCATGCTGGCATCAGCACACAGTCCGTTGTCGAGAAGATGCTCTGGAGGAAGGAGTCCAAGACCAGAATCGAGCTAGGTCGTGAGGCATTCACCAAGCTGGTCTGGGACTGGAAGGACGAATACCACCAGCGCATCAACAATGCACAGCGGCTCATGGGTGGTTCTATGGACTGGTCACGCGAGGCTTTTACCATGGACGAAAACTGCACCCGTGCTACCATGGAGTCCTTTTGCCGCCTACACGACGAGGGCCTTATATATCGATCAGACCGCCTGGTTAACTGGTGCACAAACCTACAGACAGCCCTGAGCTCTCTCGAGGTTGAGAATAAAGACATTCCCGGCCGCACCTTGCTCGACGTCCCCGGCTACGAGAGAAAGGTTGCCTTCGGTGAGATGACATATTTCAAATACCCCGTCGAAGGCACCGACTTGTTCGTTGAGGTTGCCACGACTAGACCCGAAACCATGCTCGGTGATACCGGTATCGCCGTTCATCCAGACGATAAGCGCCATGCCCACCTCGTCGGCAAATATGCCCGCCACCCCTTCACGGACCGTCTCCTCAAGATCGTGGCAGACAGCTACGTCGACCCAGAACTCGGAACCGGTGCCGTTAAACTTACACCCGCCCATGATTACAACGATTACCAGCTTGGAAAACGCCATGGGTTAGATTTTATCAACATCTTAAACGGGGACGGAACAATGAACGAAAACGCCGGTCCCTCTTTCCAGGGCCAGAAGAGATTCGACTGTCGGTATCAAGTCGTCGAAGAGTTAACAAAACTAGGTCTTTTCGTCAAGAAGGAATCCCACGCGATGACTATACCGCTGTGTGAGAAAACTCGCGATGTTATAGAACCATTGATGAAGAAACAATGGTGGGTCAAAATGAAGGATATGGCGGATGAAGCCCTCAAAGTCGTTGAAGAGGGCAAGATAAAGATATCACCTGAGAGTGCTGAGAAGTCATACCAGCGCTGGCTTTCTGGTATCAATGACTGGTGTATCTCTCGCCAGCTTTGGTGGGGTCATCGCATACCTGCGTATCGTGTGGTTCTCGAGGGTGAAGAAGCGTCGGACGAGGATGACAAATCTCACTGGATTGTCGGCCGAACGCCAGACGAAGCCCAGGAAAAAGCGGCATCTGCATACCCCGGAAAGAAATTCCATCTAGAGCAAGATCCTGATTGTCTAGACACCTGGTTCAGTTCAGGCCTATGGCCTATGGCGACCCTTGGATGGCCTAACAAGACTGCCGACTTCGAAAAATTCTTCCCCACTAGCTTGCTTGAGACCGGCTGGGATATTAGTAAGTTTTTCTCTCTCTTTGGAATCAAGATGCCTGTTAAGGCTACAAATGAATAAGCTACTATAAGCTGTAAATCCTTATACGAGGTAGTAGAGCTAACCTGAGCTCTAGTGTTCTTTTGGGTCGCCCGTATGATCATGCTTAGTCTAAAGCTCACGGGTTCGGTGCCTTTCCGTGAGGTCTACTGCCATAGTTTGATTCGAGATTCCGAGGGTAGAAAGATGAGTAAGTCGTTGGGTAACGTCATCGACCCTCTAGATATCATTAACGGTATCGACCTCGAATCGCTCCATGCAAAGCTCCGCACGGGCAATCTAAAGGAGACCGAGGTTACTCGAGCAGCTAAGTATCAAAAAACCGCCTTTCCTCAGGGAATTCCGGAGTGCGGTGCCGACGCTTTGAGGTTCACCCTTCTTTCATATACTACGGGCGGCGGTGATATCAGTTTCGACATCAAGGTGATGGCAGCTTATCGACGGTTTTGTAACAAGATCTGGCAGGCGAGCAAGTATGTAATGGGTCGCCTACCGGAGGACTTCAAACCTGTCGCTCATCTCGACATTGCCAACCTTTCGACGCCTGAAAAGTGGATCTTGCATCGTATGAATTGCGCCGTTAAGGAGCTTAACGAGGCTTTGGCAGCTAGAGAATTCTCAAAATCAACTCAGATTGCTCACAGATTCTTCTACGATGAACTGTGCGATGTATTCATCGAGCATAGCAAGAGTCTGCTAACTGAGGGAACGGCAACTGAGCAGGCAAGCGCACAGCAGACTCTATACAAAGCTCTAGACGTCGCGCTCAGACTCCTTCATCCGTTCATGCCCTTCGTTACGGAAGAATTATGGCAGCGTCTCCCACGGGCGCCGTATGAGGGCGTAACCTCAACCCCGGCATCGATTATGCTTGCACCCTACCCAACTCCTGATAACAGCCTGAACTTTCCTACAGAAGCCGACTCGTATGAACTCAGCCTCCAATGCACCCGAGCAATCCGCTCGCTAGCCGCCGAGTATAATATTAAAACAGGCGCGGTTGCATTTGTTAAGGCTACTGATGAAGCTGCCAATGCAAGCATTTCACCACAAATGCCCTCCATCAAGACGCTTTGTGGTAAGGTTCTTGCGGACCTATCACTCCTCGGCCCTACGGATGCCGTACCAACCGGGTGTGCCGTCTTCGTCTTGACGAACAGTATTATCGTTCTTCTCAATGTCGCCGACGTGATATCCGACGTAGACGCTGCGATTAAGAAACTGCAGGTAAAACTCCAGAAGAAGCAGGTGGTTGTTACGAAACAGCAGGAGTTGATCAAGCGCGACGGGTTTGAGAAGAGTAGTGAGGTCGTCCAGGCCGCCGAGAAGGCCAAGTTAGATGAGGCAAATACTGCTGTAAACAACTACGAGAGAACAATCGAGGAGTTCGAGAAGTTGAAGATAAAGGCATGATATAGATAGATGGCGAGTCCTTCCCTTTCTGTACGCCGAAGGAGGATTAGACTATGCTGAAGATAAAGATTAAAATAAAAAAGGGTTATCTAATTCTCAGGTTCCAGACAAGTAGGGTTTACTTAGATAATGAAATAATTCCGCTTATCTTCCATGATCAAGACGACTGAGAATGCAGGTTAGGATCCTCTCGGCTGATGTATGAACCAAGGCTGCGACTGCTGCACATAGTATGATCAAATATTTAACAATATGGCCGGTAGTGTTTAGACTTAGAGAATGTATTAGGATGAGCCGTAGGGAGACGTGACGGATAATATGGAGCTAGCGAAAATAGCTCTTTACATTAGATATAAATGGTCTCTGGTTATTTCACTTAACAAACATTCGCGTATTCATGATTCTGTAAACATATATATAATAGAAGCCTGAGGTTGGTATTATTACGAGATTAACAAGCAGAGGTGACATCACGGTAAATTACTTGTAGTCGGTAATATGAGCGAAGCCGGAATTTTGCCTAAGCTAACTAGAAGGTATCTCGGAAGCGCAAAAGACCGATACGCACCGCACCTAAGCCATTATCGGCTGTGTATAATACATGAGCTCTAGCTACCGAGCTCTTTGTAAAGAGCTGTTTTTGTTCTGAAGTATTTCCTACAACTCCTGTTTCCTTCCAAGTTTTCCTTAACCACCTTGAGTTATGAGTCCTTATCTAAACGCCATGCCTAACACACCTGAGAACGCCATCACACCCACGCTTAACGGCCGTAACTGGAATTGGGAAGGAACAGGAACTATCGAAAGAATGAATCGCCAACTATAAGTAGGGCATCCAGAGCGCATCGCACTGGGCTAGGTTCATCGGGTTCACGGCTCGAGCGATGAGATCGATGACGGTTTGGTTTGCTGGGAGGCTCCCTACGGGCGGCTGCGCTAAGCTAAGCGCACGCTTGACTACCATGTCACAATTTGTCTGAACAGTCTCGCGCAGCTGGGTCTCGTTGAGATGGATGGCCCGATGACTGCTGGTGAACCAGAATATCACCTCATCCCGCACAAGCAGTGTCAAAGCATGCTCAAGCTCAAACTCTGGCTCCGTGAGGCAGCGAGCGATGGCCATGATTGAGCAGCTGAAAATACCTTCAGTAGCTAGAGGGCCCATTAGGGTTTGTAGGTTGGGGGATAGACGGAAAGGTACCGGCTCTGGGTTGTGGAAAAACGGCTTACCGGGGGCCATGAGCGACATCAGCTCAGACCCCCAAATCTTGCCGGACCCTCGTGCAATATTCATTTTGTGAGGATACCGTCCCGTCATGTATAAGATGTATGTCATGAAAGTGAGGGCAGATAACTGGTATGAAAACCGTCGACGGAACAGCCAGAAGTCTGAAAACTCTGGGAAGATGGACTGGAAATACTCTAGCGCGACGGTGTGAGGTACCCATTTCTCCTGGATCGCGGAGAAGACTTCGAGGCGGGCCGTTGTCGTTTGCTCTGGTGGCTTCTGCATAGAATAGTTAGCAAGTGAGTCGGGGATTTGCTTGTGAAAACTTACGGTTCCCTTAGGTTCAATGAGTCCCCTTAATTTATCCATTGTGAACATCACGGGCTCATCTTTCAGCATACCGTTGCGCCGGCAATGATCCTCGTAGACCCCCTGGAGAGTAATGTATGAAGTATCCTCTTGCACAATCCTAATATGAGGCGCTAGAGGAATCATTAGAGGGACTGTGAATTGCAAATCACGCCGACGGCTCTCCTTCTTCTTGGCCAGAGTCTGATTTAGATGTCGGAAGAGCTGGAGGATTCTTTCTTCTCGGCGGCAATGCCGAGCAGCGGGATGCTGTATAGCAAACGGGTGTATACTTCCATCATGACCGCGTATTTTTAGTCGACGATGAGACACGCCAATGGCTCTCACAAGATCCACATTAGGGAGAAACCGGTCGATACGGATGAAGTCTTGATTTTTGTCCTTATGCTGTAGGTACTGCCCTGGGACTTCGACGTCGTCAAATTTGAGATAACGGAATTCGCTAAGATGTCGAGAGTATGATTCGAGGTGAGCAACCGGATCTCTAAGGTCGAGTTTTTCTTCAAATTTATCACGCCATTTTCGTAGCTTGTGGATGTATTCGTACATCGTGGGCTTGACCGTCACGAAATCTGCTTCAAATGATTTCTTGATGTGGGCTGGGAGAATTGTCTCTGCAAATCGCGTGATATTGGTTTCCGTTGCATTTGGTAACTTGACGTCCTTCGCGTAAGAAGCTGGCATGCGACTAACGTAAGCTAGACCATCGTTGAGAAGTGCGACGATAAGTCGATATGCATCCTCGTCAGGGGGGCATTTGAAGAACTTCTGGATCTGATCGACCATAGTTTCCATGGATAGAGCAAGGAGAGGGAACGCCGTTTTGAGGACAGACATGATTTCCTCGGTGAGCTCCCAAGGTGGCTTCTTTTGGCCGATTGCCGAGGCAGCACCATCCTTGGTGGATTGTTGCTCGCCATTGGGTGCGGGCGCTGTGCCGGCTCCGTTGACTTCGGGTTGCTCCGTTTTGTGCTGCACGGCGTTACTACCGTTTGAAGTCTGTGGTCGGGATGATGCCTCCGCTTTGGTTTGAGGATTTTCCTGCTTAGTCTGAGACGGCGAGCTGGTAGCCTTCTTGTTCGCCGCAGCGCGCTGGCGAGCCTTCTCTTTAGCCTCCTGGTTTTTCTTGATCATCAGCATGTCTTCCCGGTTCGTCCTTAGCTGGAAGTAAAGAGACTGCGGATAAGCTTTGGCAATCTTAAGCAGTATCCCATGGACCTTAGGTGCTTCCTTGTGACCAAGACCAGTCAAAAGTTGCGGAATGAACGTGATCCAGTACCAAACTGGAGTGTCTCCTTTGTGATCATCAAACCCTGCCGCTATCGTCCCATTGGAATCATCCAGACTCAACAGCCAGAGTATGCGCGCAATTAGCTTCCGGGCTTTGCTACTCTTGTAACTACCAATTGCCTGAAGATATGAGCACACAGCCTGGCGTGCAGAATTAGTATCCGATGGGTCTGCCTTGAATTTTCGGTCGTTAAAGTAACCCCATTCAGCCCAAGCCTTGGCTTTGCTGATGTCGTAGTACAATGCTGTCCCGTAGGCTGCGTCGGCATCGCTATGCTGTCCTAGCTTTTCGAGAAACATGCCCTTAAGGGTATAAAATTCGGCTTTTTGTTGATTGTTGAAGTAATTCAGGTTAGTGTTGTTGATCACATCTAAACCACTCGAGAGCTCATCTGAATTTTCATAATGACATTTGGCCTGCTCCCGCAACTTGAGAAAAGCCTCCTGAATCTCAATATTTGGAAGGGTGTATATACGACTAAGGTGATTGATGCATACTTCAGCAAGATTGTGTTTTCGGGCAACATGCGCAAATCGATTGATGATCCATGCAGTTTCATGGTAGCCACGATATGCGAATGATGCCCCATTCGCGTTCTGATTTTGTGGTGGTAGTAAGTTCAAGTAAACACTATTGATCAGACCGAAAATGTGCTGTCGCCAAGTGACTAGATCTTGCCAGTCAGTGATGTCATCCCAGGTGTTGGGTAGACGGTCTCTCCAGGCTCCAAGGAGAAGTTTCAACTCGCCAGATTTAACATCTAGATTGCTTTGATTGGTATTTGCCAGGCTTTGGCAGATAACACTTGCATCATGAAGCTCTACGAGCTGTTGGAAGTTATGTAGCATGGGAATGTGTGCGGCAGTAAGACGTTTGGGGAGTTGGTGCCACTTCCGGATGGCGAGCTGGATAGCTTCGTCGCAGACGCGTGAAAAGTCTTGGCCTGATTCTTGCTTGTTGTGGAATTTGAGTAGGGACATGAAGCCTTGGAAGAACGTCCGTCGAGAGGTAGGAGCGTCCATTACGCCCTTGATGAGCATATCCAGGCTATCACGGTGTTCCTGTGTTGTCCACATCTCAATATTTCTCCAAGCGCATTCGAGAAGAAGATCTTGTAGATTTTCGTGTTTAGCAAAGTCTTGCAGTATCTCCCATTGTTGAAGTTTTTGCGCACAAAGAACCCAATGATCCTCCCACAGCATGTATTCGCCCTGGGAGAAAGGGATAACACCTGTACGAGCCTTGATTTGGGCAGCCTCATACATTTTCTGAGCCTTGTCCCACATTCCATTCTGTTCATATGACAACGCAGCATTAGTTTCGACGAATTGACATCGCCGACGCCATGTTCCATAGAATAGGTCGTCTTCCTTGAGGTTCGAGTATAGTTCAACAAGCGCATCAAGAGTGCTTTCCCTGACAGTTATAGAGTCGATCTCTGGTTTGATAGCAGATTTTTCCAGCTGAACCATGGCCGTGTACCACGCATCATAGGTCTTGGCCCCAAATTTGAGAATATGTGGAGGAATTTTACATTCTGGCCACGATTTGGCCGCGCCTGCTAAGAGAGTTTGCACAACGTTTGGCCGTCTATCCATTTGGCGAGAATGGTAGTCCTTGGAGAGCAAGACAACCAGGCCTTTCTCGATCTCGGTTTTCTCCTCTCGTACGGTAGCGGCCCAAAACATTGGGAACAGACCAACCCAAAGGTCATGAGCTAAGTTACTATCAACGTGCTGGAGCTGAGCGATTGGCTCTATCACATCTCGTAGCTTGATTTCGCTCAGTTCGGAAACGAATCTTCTATGATTCGCCATGAACGTGTCATACTTATCATCTGCCATTGCATCGGGTTCCCGAGGATCTTTGGCATACGCATTAACAACGAGTGAGGCGGGAAGTGTTCGGAAATCCTCATGATGAAGTTGAATATTAGCGTTCATTTCGACGGCCCCGATGAGAAGCTGATTAGCTTGAGCTAGCCAGAAAGAATCCGCAAGCGTGTCCCAATTTTGCGCTGTGATTACGTATGACAGGCGAGCAGTTGCAGTTTTTGAAAGACTCTTGTCGAAGATGGACATAAATCGATTGCGCATCTCGACGTCTTGCGCACGTGTACCGATCAAAAAAGCATGCTCCATACGCACTGTAAGTTCTGTGCGAGTAATCTTAGGGTCTTCGTAAATCCGAATTACCAGGTCGAGGAACTTTGCCAACATTGTTGGATCGCTGCGGTGTTCAAACGAGAGCATCTTGTGCAGCACGGCTGTTTTCTCCTTCAAAGTAGGCCAGGTGCCCTCAGCTCGGAATACCCAGCCCTCGACCATCTCCAAGATTTTCTCGCATAGTGCGTTGTCTTGTGATTTCTCAACAAGGGTTGCAAGAACACTGAGGAATGGCCTCCGGTTATCAGCTAGACTTTCCATGCGCATGGCCGTTACTTCGATAGCTTTGATCATGAGGTCAGTCTGAACCTTAAGATCATAAGGTGTCATTTCTCCATTCTGTGCGTTCGGCTCTTGTGGACGCATTGAATTTGCTGTCAACTGATGTGAAGTTATGTTGGACCAATGCTGGACGTGGTCTCTCGCAAGTTTCGTCTGCAAAGCTTTCATCAAGGCTGGAATGTGTTGATCAATAATTGCAGGTCTGCGACGCCCCAGTGACCATAAAATATTGACACCAGCACCATATTGAGAGTTGGCCATAGTCTCTGTAGCAATAGTAGACAAGAAGGTGATAATCTCAGAGGTGGGTGCTTCTGGTTCGCCTTCTGCATCCGCATCTTCCATTGGAACGTCTTCTGGTACAGCATCTAGTACCCGCTGTACCGTAGACTTGATATCACGACCAGCATCGAATTCCCTGCCAGCAAAGTGCAGACAGTCTTGGATTTCCGGGTTTTCCGTCTTGAGGCATTTTTCGAGAACCTTCTGCACGGACTGCATACTTCTCAGAATCCACTCGTCAGATTTGGAATTGAGAATAATTCGAACTACTTGCAGCGTGTTGATGATATTTGTGATAAATTTCTCATCAAGAGCCTCTTTATCGGCAGGATCAGCGTTCAAAATTTTCGCTGTTCTCTCACTAGCTAAAATCACATCGGTTATAGCAGGGAATAGGTCTACGTCCAGATCGCCCCAGCAGTTCGGTTGTAGAAGATTGTAGAGAAGCGACATTGCTTTCATACATAGTTCTGTGGACTGGGAAGGTAGGACGTGACCTTGGACCGTGAGGTCTTTTGGCTTTGCGAAAGGAAGTTTATACCTCTCGTTTAGTTGGGCAATAAATTCAATGAGGTACTTGATCATCTTGACTCGATATTGCTGCGGGATTTGAAACTCAGCTCTCTCAACTGGGGCAGTTTGCCGGACGGTTGGAGGTGATGATGTGGATAGGTCACTCTCCAGCTTCCGGTTCCTCGAGTTTGGAGATTCCGAGAAAGCCCTCAAAGGTGCACTGGGCTTCCCTCCAATCCGCCTTTGTTCCCACTCCCAGATTAGCCACATCATATTAAGCGCTAGCTTCTTGCTCTCGTTGGAAGAAGTCTGTGGCGAAGACACTTTTCGAAGTGAGGTAATTATCAAGAGAGCGAACTTATCTCTAGATTCGTAGAATAGGTCAGGGTGCCTAACAAGGAAATGGAAAATATTTGTCATTTGCTGAGCGTTCTGGGCCTCTTCCGCTAGGATACGCCGCGGCGCCATGGCCCATACAGCGTTGCGATCCCCAGGAACGGTATTACACCGCTTGGGGAGCACTGGAGCCATGAGCTCCAAAGCTTGAGTGACGAGTGCACGGCCTTCGTTTTGGTTTGTCTTCAACAGAGAATAGTACACTTGGGTTACTATTTTGACGGGCGTTTCATAGTGTGCGATGAAGTACCCTACAACAACATAGGCAGCATGCTTGTTGATAACGTCGTCCACTCGAATATAGGTCCAACCAAATTTGATGATATCCTTCCTTGCGTCTTGGAGGATGGCGTGGTGATACTTGACAAGCATAGCAGTCAATTGTAGGACTTCCATTCGTGTATGATCAATCCCCGGTAGGCCTAGATCCTCTTGGGGGTCTCCGAGACCTACTTTCCATACCTTTAAATTGATGGCATCAATCAACGACCTATCCATCAGCCTTTGAGGACGCGACGGATTTGAAGGACCCCAGTGCCGCATGACATCCATAGCAACGATAGGGTTCACGATGTTCCGAAGGATAAAGCACTTCGTCTTCTGACTGACATTCCTTCCTGCATATATGTCAAGACAGCGCATAATGATGGACTTCCAGAATTCAATTGAATCACTGCAAATCACATGACTGTAAAGGTATCCATGAACTGATGGCGTTGCACGTAGTTCGTCCGCAGTAATAGAGTCAATCAAACTAAACAGAGGATCAAGATCTCTAGGCTTTAGTGATAATGACTTCGTAAAAATGCCCATCAACTGCTCCACGGCTTGGTCAGCGGGCAAGCGGAGGTGTGGAGGAAGATCATTGGAGCGAAGATGGCGCTCGAGGTCTTTCCCAATCTGCTTCAATGCATTAATCGTCTCTTTCCGCTCCATCCAGCCTCGTGTGTCTTCGAATTGAGCTAGTGAATTAAGGATATTGATTGTGTTGATAGCTGCCACATATCTGGTGTCCCTAGGACTATTCCAGATTTGAGTGCAGAACAATATCAGGGGTTCGAGACTGGCAGTAGCATGATCACGGAGCGGTTTGCTGTCGGGATGTAGGAGCACCTGAGCAAGGAATCGGCCATATTTCATATCCTCTAACTTTCCCTTGAGAAACTCCCAGACCTCGGCGGGATAACGGTTGAGAAATTTATAAAGAGGGGGACGGAAAGGACTATGATGAGTGCGTCGCAACTTGTCTTCAAGTTCGAGGCAAGTGTCGATTAGTCGTTCCTTAAATTGCTCAGCTGCCGGCGGTAACAAATGGAAGATGTGGAAGACGGCTGCGATGACCTTCATCTGATTATTCTGTTCGAAAAAGGTGAACGAGATTTGCTGCAAGAAATTCGGGTCTGCTAGTACTTTGATATGATCAAGCAGCCTGGCCCCAATTTCTACCTTGAAATACGTTGTCAATAGACGTAAGAGTCTTGCCAGGTTGTCTAGCCCATGGGTGCTCAGCCTCTTCGCATCTTGTAGATTGGCTAGTACAGGACGGAGTCCTTGTTGCAGTAAATCTTTGGGCAGTTTATTGGTTTGTTGCAGAACAGCCTTGATAGCATCATTAGCAGCTTCGATTGTAGGTTTCGACTCTGAGTACAAGCATTTGAAGAAGACAGACACGACTCTAGTCCGCGTGGGGTTGTTCTGGCCTTTTTGGAAGTCTTCAAAGCCCATGGCCTTGCTTAGAATCTTAATGCAAGCTACACGAAGATTGACAATAGATTCATGTGTCCGAAACTCGGCGGGTTTACCAGCCAAAGACTCGTCAGTAGCATCCGCAAGGGCGAGGGACTCCATTAATAAGCGGTTGAGATGATCGTCAAACGAGACAAAGCTAGGCTTTAGGCTCATGTAATAAGCGATTGCGTCAATGTATCCGATTTGGGTTGCGAAGGGTAAGGCCCGTAATGGCTTGGCGTAGATGGGTGACAAAAGACGATCCTTGTGAGGTTCAACCAATTCCCATATTTCTTTTTTGGTCGCGGAGGCAATAATCTCAAGAGACCTCCGGGCGGTAACTCGGACATGCTTGTTCATATGTGAAAGTTCATCGTTGAATAGCATGCAAATTTGCGGTAGTCTTATCTCCTTAGGTTGAGACTGCCCCTGTTGCAGTGGCTGTTGCACTGGGGCGGGAAGGGATTCTGCCTTTTTCACGCTCTTCGTAATCCGATGCAAAAGGACTTCAAGCGTTATCTGGGCGGAGCTACGAGTTTTCTCCGGGAGGTCCTGTGGCATATCCTTGATAACATACATAAGAGCCCTAATGAGCTCCAAATGCTTACCTGTGAGCCACTCCTCCCCAAGCTCGACCTGGTCAAGAAGGTATTTGATACCAAGAGTACCACCAGCTTTAGTGTACCATTCTTCCTCGAAACACGCGTGGCAAAAGGTTTTGGTTAGGTGTTGAAAGAAGGTTAAGTGGCCAATCTCCGCAGGACTACCAGATATTGTGATCGCAGAGTCGTAGACCGCTCGTATAGCTCGGAAAGCGGCGTCTCGCACCTCGGGAAATTCCGACGCCAGCGATTCCACGATGGCATCCGCAAGAACACGAGCATCGATGACCAGAGGTCCTTCGCCAGCTTTGGGGTCAAATGGACTGTTTGACTTCTTAATTTCCACTAGCGCACGCCCAATCTCAAGAATCGTAAAATGCCGGCAGATGTTCATTAAGAACACGTCAGCTTCCTCACGGAATTCAGGGAGCGATTCAGCGAACATAATCGCCTTGATGAGCCGTTTCATGATAATGTCTTCCTCATACTTCTTGGCAACAGAGCGCTCCTTGTTTGATACATCAAAGGCACTAAACTCGGCTACTGTCGTCTTCATAGTTACATCCTGCATTTGAAGACGGACGAGGCGAGGAAGATCTTCAGGTAAGTGATCAACACCAACACGCAACTTGATCTGAGCTTTAATGAGCTGTAGTGCTTGTTTCTTGTAAAATCCATCCTGTTGCTTCACAGTGTTGAGCTTCGACGGTTTTGGTGCTTCCATAAGTTTACGAATCGCGAAATCGATTCCAAGCCCCGCTGGGAAAGCTCGGTCTCTCTTGGACCCAATGAGCCGCATGTCAAAGCTTGATGGATCATCAGCATAACGCTGATAATTCACCGGGAGGGTCTCAGTCATGAATTTTCTATTCCTACCTCCCAGTTTACCAAGGATTCGCATTGTTGTATGGGCATGGAAATGGCTGTATGGGTGTGGTTTCAAGTGCTCGAATAGTGCATTCATTAGCTCTTCAATGACCGGGGCCATGATAGGATCCAAATAGTCGGCCGTGAGATTATCAACACATAATTCAAGTGTTCGAAGTCCTTGGCCCACCAGTTCCGTCCCGGCCCTAAGAGCAACAACAAGGGGTCGCATCAAAAAGCTCAAATGCGGTAACAAATTGCTCAGACGGGCGGGAACCGTAAGACAGAGCTCAACGTAGAGATCTCGTTCGGCCGGCTTTCGAGCAGCCATCAGCAGATTGTTAAGGACGTCAAGCAGCATCTCAAGCAACGGTAGAATCTGCTTATAGAGATGTTCAAATTTTCCACCGCCAATACTTCTAAATAGGGAGCGGAGAAGCAGGAAGTAATTCATAGGCTCCTCCGCCTTTGTCGAGAGGTCGATTGACTTCGTGACGATGTCAACGACGTGAGGAAGAAGCACTTGCTCATTCTGGGTCGCGAAGAGAGTGACAGCCATAAATGCCAGCTTAAAGAGGCGAAGCAGAATGGAAGATTTTTTTACGTCTGCAGATCCAACATCATCAATTCTTCCCATGAGAAATTTTAATAGCATTCCGCAGAAGCTTGGGGATGTTGCCTCGCTGGCAAGGAAGAATTGGGGAATGTGCAGGAGAGCCGTATGCTCAAAGATCATGTCGTAGAGATGAGGGATTTCCTGTTGGAACACCTCGTGAAAAGTCGCAGGGTCGATACAATGGAAGACCGTAGCGAAATTTTCCAGAAGATCCTTTTCTTCCTTACTAGAGGACACCATGTAGAAATTAGCCATATACTCGACTGTAGAGGCGTAATTGGCTTCACTGGTCGGCTTCTCAATTTCATAATACCGGAAAACATAGGCTCCCTCGCGAAGGAGCTTGACAATAACCTTCACCTCCTCAGCTGTGAAGCCATACGAGACATCTTGCCAATGCGTAGGGGCGTTATGTGAATCAACAGCTATAGACGTATTGCATGCTTTGAGCTGGTAGAATGTATTCTTAAGGCCATTCATCAGGTTTTTAAATAAAAACTTGTTGTCCGCCACTGGGTCTGCATTCCTCTCACGAGGATTCGAGGTCTTTATTGGCATCGCAGTGAAAATATCGATCTCATCCCATTCAGGACGTTCACTGTCTGCTAAATACGTCTCAGGTGTTGCATCGGCGGCTAGTGAGCCATAGTGCTTAGAAAGCTTAACAGCATTGGGGTACTGTTTGTTCATCGCAGCGAACTTATCTCCGATCGCGTTGAGTATCATCAGGAGATAATGCCGAGCGTCGACTTTATTTGGCAGCTTAGAAATACACTCAGCCATATTCAGCAACAACTTAGCGCTCATTGTCTGAAAGCTAGTGCCGGGGAAATTGTCTTGCAGATTTTTGGTGTAGACTTCGACGGTCTTTCGAATCTGTTCTGGCGAGAGAGAGTCGCGGACATGGTGTATGAGATCAGCCAGCATACTATATGCTAACGGCCTCATAGTATCATATACCGTCAATCCATCGCCGATTAGAGTCTTCTCTTCGAGTAACTCATCGATCTTAGGCAGGAATATCTTCCGGAAATTAAAGTTAATAATGTGACGGATTGCAACAAGCAATTCCTTGCGCGCGGCAGACTTCTCTCTGGGGCAGTCCTTCAGTAACCGAACAACTATGTCTGGCAAAGTCGGTAAAAAATCCGCTAACTGGCTAGAGTATTGACGAAGTAGATATGCGAGAAAACTCATCGTCTTTACTTGGGCCGTTATGAATTCTCCAAAAGCTGCGCGATTCCTGATGCTCGGACTGACTCCAGTGAATATCGTTCCTTTCATCTTAGCTTCGCTATGGGCTAGTTCTTGTGCTCTTGCTTGAAGACATAGTACCGACTTGATCAAGGGAACAAACAACTTGACATTTTGTTGGATGATATTACGGTACGTCTGGAATACCGACACAACAATAATGGGACACTCGGACAGGACCTTGAAGGACTGCATTCCTTTTAATAGAGGACGGCTCTGTTGCTGTAGGTCTTGGCCAAGGTCTGTCATGGGGGCAACGGGCGATCCGGGTCGAGGTGATTGGAAATTTGTCTGCGTGCTCCCCGGCGTCGAAGGCGGTCCCGTCGCATTAATTGGGAGAGCGGTGCTGTCTAGCTGTTCCTTGACCACCTTCTCCATCTGCTCAAAGAGCTCTTGGATCAGGTTCAGGAATGCCTGGACCTTGTCCTGCAGCACCTTGGGCTGGTGGCGCATGATGTCGGAGATGATCTTGACACATAGTGTAGCATTTTCCTCATTATCGTTCCGCACCAGTGTCATGAGAAGATCAACGACTTCTTTGGCATATTGCTCAAAGGGTTCGGTGGGGGCTTGGTGAGTGGGCAAGCGATGGAGGATTTCGAGGATACAATGTCGAAGTTTCTGAATCTAAAGTCAGCTCGAGATGCGCCGACGGTAGCGCCGACAGCGACGACGGCCACGATCGCTTACCTGTTCCACGGATGTATTCTGGAATATGCACGGGCCGCGCAAAATATTAATTATCAAGGGCATTACCCGGGAAAGAAAAAGAGAGTAGACGGGTCCATTGCTGTAATGGTCGAGGGTATCACGCAGTAAACAGGCAGCTTCATATTTGGACTTGGGTTCTGCAGGGTACAGACAGTCAGCGGGAGAGATCGCGCGGCTGCACACATGCGCAACGAACGGGGATAGATGTCAAGCAATATTGATCGCTCGATTAAAAGTGCGCGAGGCGGCGGACTCACCAGTTTCCTGAACAGTCAATCTCTTGACAATGTCCTCAAGCTGCGCGGCCGACATGACGGCGGCTCCTGCATGTGTGCAGCACGTTTCCAATAAATGTGCATGCCAATTCCAAGAGCGCCTAGATCATAGTTACGCGCGATGCGTGTGGCCGACAGTGAGGGTCGTGGGGAAGAAGAAGTCGAGTGTTGGTGATGGAGTGAGACTGGTGAGGCACGGCTGCGATCTAGGTACTTGGTATGAAATGCACGGGTTCGGTGACTTGGGAACGGAATAAGCGGTTGGGGTCGTTGGTCAAGTCCCCAGTAGATCGCTGAGACTTGTATCGGGGGTAAGGTCGCAGCAGAATTAAATCAAGAATTACAATCCGAGTGGATTAAGGAACATGGCGAAGAGAATGAGAAAGCTGCGACCCGGATGTTTGTTGGAAGAGGCAAGCATTCAACAGGTGGAGGGAGCTTCACCACTGCAGGTCATTAACTATCTAAACCTTCAGAGACACTGACATAGGTAGAACTCCAATCTATTGCTAGGCTTGGGGGCATACGGCTGCCAATATGTACATATACAACGCTAGGCAACATGTTTTACCGGCCGAACTCGAATGCTGATTGGCTTGAGCTCTCTAGCGCAGGTAATGAATGTACTGAAGCTAGTAGCTCCACACGTGAAGGGAACGCGTTGATAAGATAAGATAATAATTTATTCTTATCAACCCAAGGTTCTATCTAAGGTGGGGGACGTGCCGGGGAATACCTAAGACATCATGTACATACCCTACTAGGCAGGCATACATACTGCGGGAGTCACCCCGAAGGTACTACCAAGCTGACCTTTGATCAGTCCAACTTCTTGCTAGCGAGTAACAATATTCAACTTCTTATAACAAATATAAAATAGGAGCTGCCGTTCCTTTCTTCCCTTGTTATTATTTTTTTTTTCTTTCTCTATTCTAAGAACAGGTATCTGCCTATGTAGTTATCTTATTAGACTACGTACCTACCTACTTAGACTCTTGTCTCCGCATAGGTATCTAAGTGCCCCGTGATAGTATCTTCCGTGCTCGGACCCGAATACGGTCATATAGGTATCAACATTCACGCCCGCATTCCAAGCGTCAGGAAAACCCCGCCATCTAATCACCGTATACGCGAAATAAGCCTATGCATGTCATAACTTGAATGGGCCGTCATAGAAAGAGGGAAGAGCCGAAGAAAACGAGAAAGAAAGACACTTGCAAAGACATATCTTCCTCCCTAATCATGGCCACCCCACAGGACGGCACACACACTGCCTTCTTTTATGGTGAGTCTAAGACGCCATATCTTTACGATGGAATCACGGGCTGACCCTTGTAGGCACACTCGTAAGACGAATCCACGCGCGTTATATGTATCTCTATAATTTTACTGATGTGATCTCAGATGGCCGCCGAGGTCTTCTTTATGGTCTGCTATAGATCCTCTACCATCGACGTTGCCGTCTTGAAAAAGATGCATGAGTTTAAGCCAGCCATGCTTCACGGATACTGCCGTCGGTGCGTCTTCCCCATGCCACACAGAAAGCCCCTAAACCCACGGTTCAGCTGCTCTACCGCATTTTTCGCAGCGTAATACCTAGCAAATGATACTGATTAGTACGGAGTTTTGTAGTCGGGTGAAATATGCAGATTATCCAGGTATCACGCCAGACCCCGACCACGAAGTGAGGGGTGTGTATGTGACAGGTCTGACAAGCGCCAACATGTACCATCTGGATCAATTTGAGGGCTCCGAGTACGAGCGAAAGACCGTCAAGGTACGCCTGCTGTCCAAGACGGGAGACGACAAAGGGAAAGGCAACGTAGAGGGCGCAGAAGTCGAATGCGAGGTCTACGTGTACAAGAACCCTGTTGAGCTAGAAAACCGCGAGTGGGATTTTGAAGAATTCCGCACTCAGAAAATGAAAAAATGGACAAGAGAGGATTATGGTTTCGACAGCGATCTTTTCTCGTAGCGCGTCCAGAATGACGAGAAGCCGGCCACTATCCGTAAGTTTCCTGCTCGTGAAGAACCCTTATGCCTCTTAGTCTATCTGCATGACTAACACAGCTCATTAGAAAGGGGTTCGATGAGTTCATAATCAAGGGCAGCGCCGAGCCCAGGTATCAAGTGCGCTTATTTTCACGTTTGAGACTTGATTGTTTTAGAAAGAGCGCTGAAAGGGGATACCTATGGGATGTAAAGCGAATATTAGACTAAGAAGAGATCGGGAGCACCGTCTTGGTAGAAACGCCCTTATGATTCATCAAATCAAACTCGCTTGTTCAGCGAAGACACATTGGGATGCGAGTGGACTTAGGCGTCGTGGTGTGGCTAGAGAATCTCCGGTGTCAAGAAGTGTAGGTATACGCCTCGTCCGTAATAGACACAAACTAGGTTGTGACCCATGAGGGCGGCAAATTAAGAATTCATGCGAAACATCAGACATATCGGACGAAATATCTGGGCAGGATCTGGGGGCATGTCGTCGATCATAGGCTTGGCGAGATACCAAGTCTTGCATCACCCACGACCCAAGCATGCTCTTTTCATCTGGGTACATCATTATCCCACTGCCAACGTATTCACAATCCGACCAGGCCCGTGGATACGCAGGCGTACGTAGAGAGCACCCAACCGACTTCGTCATGTTCGGAGAGTTGCCCAGGAGGGAGGTAGTAGCCCACTGCAATACTTGAGGCTACCGCCAATTATAGCATCAATGATAGTTCCTAACAGCACGTGAAACATTGGCTAGGTTCGCGTCACCGATTTACGTACGCGTACGTGATGGACATGATAAGTGCGTATTCTCCTATCGATAATGTTTGTGGCCTACCCAGATAAACGTCAAACGCTTGTCAACCTAACTCCACAAATTAGATAGAAGTTGATTGTTTGTAGGAGTATGGGACCCTCTCTCTGGTAGGTAGGAATAGAGGTAATAAGACGTCTATACGGAATATCATAGCCAGTAGCATAAGGCTACAAGCAGAACTGTTTACCAATCCTATGCCTAATGAGCTGATGAGTGGATGATATTGTATGCATACTGTCGCAAATGAACGATATCTACATAGATGATCGCTACGGATTAAAGCCGTAGTCTATGTACGTAAGTACGTAAGAGCGAGACGGCAGCCAAGACCTCCCTCAACTTCGGCTTTACCCAATTTTGATGTGTTTCCTCATCCCACACACAATAACTTCTATTTTAAGGGAAATTAAGGCCCTCAGTTTAATGTGTTCTTTTCTCTTCAAGCTGTAGGTAGACCAGAGCAGGGATATTTCGGCCTAGAGTATCTCACCTTGCCTTCCCGTTCTATGTGTATGAGGCCGTGACCCCTTCATAGTGTAATTTATCACGATGCCCGATTTATAGCAAATTCGCCGAAGTTGGAGGATCCAGCCCCCAGAATCCCGCCCAATACAACATTTGTCTCTCCTCCTGTCTGAATTAGACTACGACTTACGTACATCATGAATAAATTTATTTCCAGGTCACCGCCACCTAAACGAAGTTGATACGTAGTCAACATGTTATCATTAGCAGTGAGGTGGCTCGGTCTAGCCTAGGTCTCGCCGGCAAGTGTAACATACATCACCAGCCATGTGTGCCAGCCACGAGTCAAGGGCCCGTGGAGGCGGACCGCGGGTCTGCAGCTATCCAGATCCGTTCGTCTGAATGACTCGTAGCCAACCCCATGGGCAAACCCGTTAGGCAGAGATTCCATATGATCAGGTTGGCCATCATGAGCTTTTCAATCGTACACAAGTCGGGAACACGTCACCGCCACTGACTGATATGTGCTGTGCGGTCGGCTACCCTCCATCACGACTCGGAAGTGGCAGACTTGACGGATAGTTGTGTGAAACGGAGTCATGGCACTGGGGGAATGTCAAAGTCTAAAAGATGGAGTTCAACCCCGCGGTCTAGGACAACCTACATACCTACCTAACTAACTACCTACCTGGGTAGTCTAGCCGAGTACGAAAAGAGGCGAACCAAAAGACGAAAAAACGAAGAGCTGTGGCCAAGTCCGCGGTTGCGGGTTTAAACAGGGGAAGAAAACTTGTCAAAAGCTTAGCTTCATCTGAAAGGTTGATTGACTGCATGCTCGCATGCTTCGTTGGTTGTGCACACTATAATACAACAAGAAGTCTTTAACTTAAGCCTCTTGATATTGCTCTTTTTGTCCCCCTCCTTACTAAATTAGTTAAGCAGTTGCTGGTCTGAAACTAAGACTGTTTCACAATTAGCGGGGATGACAGGTGCTTAGGCAGTTAGGCAGAGCGTTTGTGGTTTCTAGTATGCCCATGCGGAACCCAGACATTGCATTAGGTAAAGCCATAGGTAATCCCGCCTGTGTGGGACATGGGGCTGACCCGCCGTTGACTCTTCCCTACCCAGTGCAGTATAGCGTTTTGCAGAAGCATCCACAATTCCGGGCCAAAGACCCCTGATGTCAGCCACGCAGGGGTCCTGTACGTACTAATCGCTAGGTGCAAATTCAGCCTGCGCAGTTGTAGGCAGTCGTCAATTATGCGATTTTACAGGTCAGCGATCGTCAACGCGGACTGCAGGGGCGTTGGGGACGATCCCGGTCTACGTGCCGTGAGTGGCTGGAGTTGATCGCATTCGCGCAACGTCACGGACCACTAGAACGCTGGCGATCCGCTGTAACATCGGACGCTTACCACGTACATTTTTTGTTTGTAGCCAAGAGATCGTATCGTTTTCTTCAACTGCGAAGCTCGACAGCCCCTATTTCGTCTGACGATCCAGCGATCTGGCCCATGTGACAGAGGATTATATCTCAGGGATTATCATAGTGTTGAGCTGGCAGAAGAAAAAAAACAGAAGAAAAAAACTAAACGAACAGGTACGCGCGATGATCTGTCATACCTACCGAAATGCTTTTTCCTCTAACCGCCCAATTCCCCGATTGGCTTGCATTGCTACGTACATGTTTGAATGGGGGTAGAAAGTCTCCATGTTGAAGCTTGTTATTGCATACTTACCTACCTAACATATCTCTCGTTCCAGTATGTAGGTAATTACCCATGCGAATTTACTTCAACTCACTTAACTTAGGTACGTATGATAGGTAGGTAGCAATTGGTAGGTATTACATACGATGTCCCTGGTTCTCGGAGCCGCCTAGTCGGAGGCCACCCTGATTTCCTATTCGGGCAATTGCTTTACTCGTCTGCGCTTAAGCAACCAGGTACGCCACAACAGAACCATAGCTCATAGGCTAGCGCTACGGAACACATACTAGGCGGGCAAGTAACCTGTCAATAACCATGTAACCGACCTCGTAAAGCGCTAAATGCTAATGCTGATGCGAGAACCAGATTTTCAGCTTCTCTGTTTTTTTTTCGTTTATTTTTTTTTACCTGGTTTTTCTTGAGATCTGCATAACGTACCGACCTCCTAACCCCGCGACCTTGCGACCTTACAGCCTCTACCTACATACATACCTAGATTATGTAGTATCATAATTTGAGTAAGATGCGGAGTCTTACATGTAGGTAGTTACGCTAGGCGACTTCTAAGAACTCTGGTATGGTGACATGTATATGGGGTTCTGTATGGGGTCTGCATCTGAGTCGCTGTCAACCTATGAAGTCAGACTTTACTCGGAACTGCTACCTAGTATATCCGGCAGTATGCGTAGAGTCAGGGAACATCCCTCCCTCTCCCCTCCCACCCGTTTGCCGTTTGCCTCTATGTTTTTTTTTAATTCGTATCCCATTATTCACAGCATAGTCTATAACTTGCCACACCTGAGGTGTCAAAGAAACAAACCAAACACGCAAGAGAGTCTCCAGTTAGCGTTTTCCCGGATCTGGCGGCCTCTGCGTTACCCGTGGCGCCGTCCACGCTCCGGTCATGAAACTGATTGCACCATGATGACCCAGACCCAAACCAACGACCCAGATAGATTCAAATCGAATTGTGCACATGTTTCTTCGTCTCCCCGCTGAGAGGCTTTGTTTTGCATTGGCGCTGCACTGGCTACCGCCTAACCATGCTCCCCTCCCCTATGATCTGCATCCGACCGCCAGGTCCCAGTGGATCCCGCCGTGGCCGCTTGGCTTTCTCGGTGGCGCCCCGGTGGGCAGGGCTCTTTTGGGCAGGGGTAGATAGGGCGAGGTAGGGTGAGCGTAGGGGGGCCATGTCCCGACCGTATTCTCCCAGCATCCAATCATCCGTGATAGGAGCTCTGTTCCTGCAGCACAGCTACCGGCTTGCACTCGACTTACACTAGTCGTGTGTGCTCCGCTGCCAGACTGCATGACTAGCTTTGGGGCTGGCCAGGCTTCTCGTTCCTGCCCGTCCTCCATCTCGTTCTTGGATATATAAGTCCCTTTCGTCGTCCTCGTCGTTTCGTTTCTTTCCTGCTCATACAGTAGTCTCAACGACACAAGTCTTTACACAACCAGATACAGTCTGTCCTTCATTCCTTTAGAGGCTAGACCTTGTTTTTTCTTTCATCCAACTCGCCTGGAGCAACTTTCATTAACTCGAACTCGAGTAACCCCATCGGATATCTTCTGTCTTTGCTCTTTACGCTTTGCTTCCTTAAAACGACAAAGCCGTCGATAGGTTAGTAGTTTCTCGTGTTTTCTCCCTTGGTTCATTGTCCTTTGCCTTGTCTACTATGGCATTGTTCGAGCGGCTACTGGGACCACATGGGCTTCGACTATAAGCCCTTGTTTCTTCGAGACCAATCGCCTTGCTCACAGCCTTTGTTCGATGAAGGCAACAGAAACTTTGGTCTCGGAACATATAAGCGTAGGAAATTGAGCTGACTAGTTTTCACAGTAAATCAGGAATCTTATCTGATTTAGCAGCCTGCACGCCAATTAACTGCTTTATTTTTTGGCAACTCGAGATTCAAATCGTCTGGAACGAGGTCTCTCAGCTCTATCTTTAAAAATGTTCTTCACAAAAGCTACCGTTTCCTCCGCGTTCGTGGCCGCGGTCAACGCCCACATGATTATGAAGACTCCTTCACCATTTGACCCCGCCCAGCTCAACAACAGTCCCCTTGATGCTAGCGGGTCCGATTTCCCGTGCAAGTTCAGTGGCGCCTACACTGCTACTGGTGGTACTACCAACACCTTTGCGTTGGGTTCCGACCAGGAGCTCTCCTTCATCGGTTCCGCCGTCCACGGTGGAGGCTCTTGCCAGGTCGTCTTGACTTACGACAACCCTCCCACCAAGGACTCGAAGTGGAAGGTCATTCACTCGATCGAAGGTGGATGCCCGGCCAAGGGCCAGGCAGGAAACCTTCCCGAGGACCCCAACGGTACCGGCGCGGGAACCTACAAGTACACGATCCCATCCGACATCCCTGCCGGGAAGGGTGTGATCGGCTGGACTTGGTTCAACAGAATCGGAAACCGGGAGATGTACATGAACTGCGGTCCCCTCGAGCTCACGGGCACGGGCGGCGACCAGGCAAACTTCGACAAGCTACCCGACATGGTGGTTCTCAACATCGGAAGCCACCCGCAGACCCCCGAGGGCGTCGACTACGCCTTCGCGGACCCCGGTTCATCCGTCGAGAACAACATCGGCCAGTTTGGTTCTGCCACTTGCGGTAACGACGGATGCAAGTCTGGCGGTGCCGCGGCTGGCGGTAGCTCCGGCGGTGGTAGCTCTTCTGCCGCTGCCACACCGACCAAGAGCTCTTCCGCCGCCGCTTCGTCTACAGCCGCAGCTGGCGGTGGCGGTGGTGTCTTCCTGACCACCGGTGGCTCTGGCGGTTCCGTCCCCACGCCCACTAGCGCCCCTGCTGCCTCCTCCACTGCCGCCGTCTCCTCCTCCGCCGCTCCCGCTGCCACTCCCGCCCCTAGCTCTGGTGCAGGCGGTTCTCCCAGCACCGGCTCTGGCTCGGCTCTCTCCGGCGCTTGCTCCAGCGAGGGTATGTGGAACTGCGTCAGCGGAAGCTCCTACCAGCAGTGCGCCTCCGGCCTGTGGTCTGTCGTCCAGCCATTGGCCGCCGGCACCAAGTGCACACCCGGCCAGAGCGCTAACCTGGAGATGCTCGCTGCCGGCCGAAAGGTTCGCGCCTTCCGTTCTTAAGCGCATTGCATCATCATTATAGCGCGCACATAGACACGACATTTCCTGCAGGCAAGGAAACTCATTAGCATTTTTTTGGATTCATGGATTACGGGGGGAAAGGGCAATCATACCATGCATTATTCGGCGTTCCTTTAGTGACTCGGGGTCATGAGTTACGTTTTGGGGAGGGAGTCGGTTAGTCCTTTCGTGTACATTTTTTCTCTCACTCTTTAGACTGTATTGTAAAGACAGCCCAGCAGCGTCCCATAGACACTGAAGACACATTCGTTGCACGTTTTACAGCACAAACTTGATCTATCTCCATTGCTCAACTCATGTGATTGGTTGATTATTAAAAGCTATATGTAAGTCCTAGTAACACATTAAACAGTGATAGCAATATGCTGCTGACGATAGATAACCACCATAGTTGCTTGTTTCTTCTCATAAGCTCCATACTCTATCTACTAAAACAAGCCACCGTCCGTGTATTTACGGCCTCCTTCACAAGGGATTCTGAATTCGTCCTCCCTTACTACATACAGTCCATATTAATCGATAGTTGGCTATATTCTTAAAGTTCTATTTTTAATACTTTGCTGCTGTACCATACGTTAGAGTCGGTGATAAGAGTGATTGAGTTTACAAGCTCCACAGTGCACACCCAAGTCTCGTTGTAATACTAGCCGCCAAGGGTAAACTAGACTTTCAAGTCCGTTATAGCTTAGGTAGTCGAAACTATATATTCAATGTCTAAGCATGTAGTAAAGAGTGGGCGCCGATGGGTGGATATCCTGTTGTAGGTGATATTGTTGTCAATGTTATTGATGGGATGGCGTAAGGGATATACTACGTATGCATGCCGTGGCTGTCATACACAACCTTGCCTGGACTCCCAGCCCTAAAAAGGGCACGAAACAAAGACGGAACTTAGCAGGGAATGGAGAAGCTAGTTGCAGAGAACATATGGCCTTCGAATTAATGAAGCTTAGGCATCAGTTTGACGATTCCTAGCTAATCTCTCCTCATGACCAGCGAGAATCAGATAGTCAGCGCGTCAAAGGAATCTTTCCAGTTTTCTGAGAGTTAATCATGTTTGTAGCTGGTTGGTAATAATATACACAGATAGATAATTCGTCCTCAACAGAAGTTGAGTCGTACTAGTAATAGTCTAACTAAGATTCAACCTTCCTCATAACCTGTATGCTGTGTGCTGTATTCTATCGTTTCCAAAAATCTATAGCCGCCAACAAGTGGGTATAAAGTACATCTACCGACTAGCAAAATCTCTAGCATTATGTTTCGATATCTCCTACCTCCCTTGCCTGCCCAAGGGCCAGCTGACCCTTCTAGTCCCTAACGTGCAACTCGTGCCCATGCATTCATTCATATGCCCATTAGCATAACACATTAATATTACCCATTGAGTCGATGCTGTTGCTTAATCCGCTTCAAGGGAGTTCCGAAATTCCGGGAAACCAGGGGCCCTTCGCCTCCGTAGCGGCCAATTCGGAGAAACCCCCGTGCCATGGATCAGTCACCGTAGTTCCAGGTAGCTCGGCGACATTTGCAGATTGTTGATGCGTCTTCGGTGGTTCGGTGTTATACATAGTCTGCTCCATTGACTTCATGCCGTGCAGGCTCGGCGGCGAGATAGATGAGTTCGTATTCGTTGGCTCAGACCACGTGAGGTCCGGGCTTTGACTCGAGCTTCCGCGTTCCGAAAGGAAAGTGTTGGTTGAGGGCGTGTTTTCCCTCTGGTCTACCCACATATTTAAGCCGTGCACGTCCTCTGCTGCTACATCGGCGTCCTCTTCTTCATAAGTTGGTGTGAATTCTTCGTCTAGCGTAAAGCGGTGTCGCGAGATGATTCGCTGGAACTCGGTCCTCATTTTCGTGATGCTCAGAGGCTCGTATACTTTGACCGAGTGGATCGGGATGAGGCGATCGATTTCATTATGGACGAGTTGCCTGACCGACGATGCGCCGCTAGCTGCTAGTTCCGCACGTTTGGCACGATACTGCCCTAGCGACTCTTCGAAATCCTGCTTTGTGACAAATTTACCCTTCCTAGTGAAGGCCGCCGAAAGGGTGAGGATCAGATCGCATGTGCACTTGGCGATTAGCCTAGACGCTGGTGGGATGAAAGCAAAAGGCAGCGATGCTAGCGCAGGGATACCGCCGATGATGGTACCAACGGTAAGGCCAATACCGAGGCCAAGAAGCACAGCAAGTTGGGTAACTATAATATAAAGGTTAGTAACCTCCCGAAATGGATTTCATAGGAATTCTCTGAGCATATATCGTAGTATCACTCACAGCTTTGTGTCACGAAAGTGCCCATGTTCTTCCATAAAAGGTTCCTGGCGATGCGTTCGATTTCGCTCACTTTCGCTGATCCCGAAAGGCCAAAGCTTTTGATGATTCTTGAGCAAAGGAAGTGTGAGATAGTAGGCGTAGTAAGAACGCTAGTAAACATCATTGAGCCCATGACTGAAGACCAGTTGGAAAAATTTAAAAGTCGTAGACTTTCTTCGATAGATGCCGAAATTTTTACATCAATATCTGCTATTTGCGCGCTCACGAAATTCGCCCGAGCAGAGTCGTCCGGGACCAGCATGATGGTTTGTTTGACGAGCTCCGTAATCGAGTCCTTGTCCCCTAACGAGATCATGTTAGTCAAGCACACATTTACGAGAATCGATCCTTCATTAAAAAGGTTGACTAGTGAGGATCGCCACTTACTCTTTGACGTATACACAAACGGAGCAAAATCCTTCTCTAAACCAAGCTTTTGTTCGAGTTGACGAATGTCTTCTTCTTTTACCCGGGAAAACTTCTCTTCGGCCTGTGCACGGGCGCGGCGGTCAAGTTCTTCACCCGTATAACCTGCATCTTCAAGTTGTTCGCGAGCCGCTCCATAATTCTCATTGATGAATCGATCTTTCATAGTCCGGACGAGGATGACTGGGACTGCCCTAGCATACTTATCGAGAACCTCGAATATCTTTCTATCCGCCTCATGTACAACTCGAGTTGAAGGTACATCAATACAAAACCTAAAGACACCGTCAGCGGCTACTATTGAAGTGGAATTTTAAGAGAAATATGACAACTTGATTTGATCGTCAAAATGCCGACCGTATACTCTACGTACCATATAGCGTCTAGCCTATCCTCAGGCTTTCCCGCTGACGCTCTCTTTTTCACGAATCTTTCTAGAAGTTCAATCTCTTCCGTTGCACCACTCTGGAAACCTCTTGAATCATGAACTATGAGTCCGGGTAACGTATCCATCTCAAAACCTTCATCAACATCATGGACGCCATGATCATTCGAGGACTCTTGTGTCTATCACCCGTGGGATTAGCTCCGAAAAAACGTTTAACATGTTTGCAGAATTATACTCACCACGATAGAGCCAAACACCTTGTTAATTAATGTAGATTTGCCGACACCCGCCCTACCACACACGAGGACGCGACAGTTTTTCAGCTCTGGACCCCCTAGATCAGCGAGGGTCGCTCGCCAAGGGTCCATATAAGCATTTCCTTCAACTTCATGTTTAACAAAGCCAGACAGTCGGAAGTTATTTAACCCATCGATATAGGGATTAAGCTCGCCTGTAAAGCCTAACCGGTCGTACACGTCGCTCACGAAATATACCGACGGGTGGATAATAGTACCACATGGAGCTTTAGAATAAGGCAGTACAGTTAGCATTGATCTATAAGATTCGTCCAAAACATCGTGGGATGCGGAGCTTACTATTATCTAAGTAGCCTATAAGTCCACGAGAGTCGAACACTTCGCGGGAGGCAGAGAACAGTGAAAGCAAGGCTGGCCCAGAGTTGATCTTGATGACGTGCGGACGAGGCCCAATTTCAACAACTTCATCTTTCATAGAAGGTGCCCAGAGAGAGTCAATATCAGTGTCCCTTCTTGATTGCGTAGAAGTCACAGAGGCTAGTGTTGCCTTGCTTGATTTCCTACTAAGTCGGAAACGATCTCTCCACGATGGCTTGCGCAATTGCTCGGATAACGTAGGGGAAGAAATTGGAGAGATAGGACCGTCTTCACTCTGAGTCTTTTTCCGTGTATATCTCTTTTGTAGGACTTTCTTCTTCCCAGCCTGTAAATTGCCTTGGCGATGGGTCGATCGTATGTCTACCATTTCTATTTGGATACCGTTATTATACTGAAAGGTCCATGGGGTTAAAGGTTGGTGTGGTTTAGACGGGTCCTGGTCTGGAACTAATGGAAATACAAGTCCTAAGGGCTCCTCTGTAATGCTTTGGTTGTCCCACGAAGGTTCGAAGATAAGGCCATGTGCTCGGCTCTCTAGGAGCATCCATTGTAAGGGGTAAAGAGATAGTCCATCCTCTTGCGAGCCACCGCCAATGTCGGCATGTGAGCCAATAAACCAAGCTTCGATAATTGAGCGCTGTGCTAGGTCCGGAGATAACGCTGGTAGAGGTCCAAAGAGGCAGGGTTGGAACGAATTTCGTGTCTCATTTAGAGCTAAAGCATGACGAAGTGTCTGTGTCGACTTCAATAGGGCGGGCTGCGGTCTTGATGGCTCTCGTCCGATCTTGATGCTGTCCAATAGACCAAGGAAATGAATAACAGGTTCATTAGCCCATCGTTTAGAAGTTCTAATGATTATGTGAGCACGTGCAGGGGTAAGTATCACTTTGTAAAATAGATCGAACCCACATATACCGAAAAGCCTAGCAAGTGATTAGGATCATTATCGCAGATAGTAATAATAATTTGTGCGGAATTCAAACCTTTTGAGCGCTCTGTGCTTTATGTTGAGAATCCCGAAAAGGGGGTAGTAAGTTGACTTGGTGCTGATACTCGCGCTCATCCCAAGTCTGGATGGTGGTGAGCTGATGAAAAAGGTCTGCGATGACCCGTAATACATCTGAAAAAGATTAGCTTACGTTCCTCGTGCCCAATACTTGATTAGCAACATCGGCGATAAGCCAACTGCAAGGTCCTTTGGATTGATGACATACAGGCGCCACGACTAAATCCGTATAACCATAGCTCGTCGGTAGATTCGCTGAGTTGTTGGCAACAGAACTAGTTCTCTTGTGTTAGCAGAACCAGGCCCGAACAAGACCTTGCCATCATTCAAGGCCGAGTGTGGGCTCCTACAGCAAAGATTCTGTTCACTTGGTTATCGTAGGCCTCCTGGCTCGTAGTTATGGAATCGTTGAAGCTATCAAGAGGCTGTTTATCGAGTCCGACGCCTGATTCGTAATATGCCACTTGTTTCACTGCCCGGTTGTCCTGAACAAATGTACCTTCTTTGACGGACGAATAGATGCGATATATGTTGCTGTTATTGCCCTCACGTCGAACAACGAGTCCATTCGGGTCGTACCAAGTGCCATCGACGCATACGACTACACGCTTCACGGGATTATAGGCCATGGTGATTTGATGCTCACGGCGAGCTGTGCGCTGGTTGCACAAGGTGAAAGCCGGCTGGTTGCTGTTTTGAACAAGAGTTGCTTGCTCATCCGCGCCCAGCGACGCAGAGAAGAAAAGCTCCTTATCAAGAAGATGACAAGATCCAGGGCCAGGATATGGTGATCACGTCTAAAGAAGGCACAAATTGCAGATCTCGAGTCTGACGTGGGACACTGGTCCAGTTCGTCTCCAGCAGTCTCCCATCAGATGGGCGACAGGGGTTACACCGTACCGTACTTGGCGGCTGGAGGTAGCGTACCACTAGGCATGTAAGTATGTAAATAAGTAAGGTAGGTAGGCATGTAGGTACGCATATGGCCATGTGTGAACATGGCCTTGCTACATCAACAGCTGGTAATAGGTAATACTACGAGCGTAGTGTACACTAAAGTCGTAGGTAAGCACACGTAGGAGCTTATTGTGTCAAATCCACCTATGTACATAATCTAGGTAGACTAGAGCTCCATCATCTACAATACTAAAGAGCCTTGGTCTCGCATTCTCGCATGCTTACCTAGCCTAGCTAAAGATTAGTCGTTGTTGCGGCGATGCAGGTTCAGATTAGGTGGGAAAGATGTGGTGCATAGCGTACATCTCCCTCCCTCCCTCTCAACCTACCTACCTACCTACCTACTTACCTACTTGCCTACTTGCCTACTTTTGGGCAGTTCATACTAGGGTTAGGCGGGCAAGTAGGTAGGCAGATAGGTAGTAGAATAGGTATGCGTAGGGCAGAGTGCCGCAACAAGGTAGTATTGCGGAACTGGGTCTATTCCATTTTCATCATCGTTCGTTCTCAAAAAAGACAGTGCGTCCAGGAGATCGGCTTCTTCTAATTGGCCTATGTTTCAGGGCTGAGGATCGAGGGTGTGGTTGATTTGGAATGCTGACTTCATCCCGACAATTTCTTAATGTTGTGAGATGGAATCACACGTACCCATCGTATAAGTTTGAAGTAGGTATGGATTGGGGGGCACGGTACTGTATGAGGTCTGAGATATGAGGCATCGTATGGACCTTACTACTTTAACAGCTGGCATTAAATCATACTCCAGCTGTCAAACCCAGTCAGCAGCCCGCCAGAGGTCTTAGCGACTCTCGGCAACCCCGCTAGTAAGTCCCCATCACCAGGTAGACACTCGCTACTACCTACATACAGCATACTTGGGACTAAAATCTTCGCCCAGACTACGGCTAGATATCCTAGCCTTGAGACGCTATTTCTCTGGGCGAGTACAAACCTAGGATCAATTGGGTCCGTTTACGCAGGCGATTGGGTTCCGTTGTGGAGGTCGCCCTCTCTCATATGTCCATATGTCCATATGTCTGCAGACAAGTATAGTCCTATAGGTTCGGGCAGAAGAGACCTGCATTTACGTATATGCGCATAGTACTACAGTAAATACGCGTGCCTATTGTCTTCTCGACTCTTCAATTCGGTCCAAAGCGGCATTACTTGGATTGGTCAGATACTCCTTCTCATTGCATCATAGCCGAAGTTTATTGCAGACATTATGTCCAATTAAACTACTTTCTCCACGTGTAACCTAGTTGGAATCCTTTCAGATGCAAGTCAGCAGTTTGCTACCGTAACATAAGCGCCCTCTCCGATTTTTATCTGACCTATGATAGGCCTCTAGTGTCTATAGATCAGCATCCTTCTACAAAGTTAAGCATAATTTAGGTAAACTGTCCTATAGTTTACCAAATATCGCATGGAACCATTCTACAATGACGCTAATTCCTATCTAATTAGCCTACTTTCTTTTCTCGCTTTTTATAACCATTCCTTCCGTCCTTTCATTCAGGAAAAAATGGAGCATCGGAAACAGAGATGCGATCTAGAATTTTGTCCGCCCCAGAGAATCCTTGGTGAAGAAAAGGGGGCCAGGTGATGATTAATCATATGCGTAGGAGGAAAGTTGCATACGCATAAACACGTATTGTAGATCCTCATGTCTATACCTAGATTCTATCTAACCTAAACGAAGATGTCAAAGCGAATACCTACCTAAAATATCTAAGATGCCTAGACTTCTATAGGCTATCTAGCCCTACGCATATTTTGTTCAAGTCTTATTCCCGGCAATTATTCCCGAATACATCCACTACCTACCTACGCTATTCTTCCTACCTAGATAAGCTGTTACTTAGAATTTCTATCAGGCATTTTACTTCAGTTGCGATATGCGTGCAATACTAGCCCGTTAATGACTTCAACGAACGAGGCGATCTTTCAACATACATTAGGTAACTGGATGCAATTTCAAATCTACCACTTTAAATTTAAACATTCCGGTAGCAAAAGGCCAAGAAACTAGATAGATGCAAGCGTTACTGTACACTCCACATGACGCAAAGCCACACCTGCCACACTTACCTAGGTATTCCGCACAAGTGTATACTATAAAAAGATTCAGTTGAATAAAAAGCACACTAGCTTCATATCTGATTTTTAATAGTTAAGACCTGTTTACTCATATATACATATGAGTGGGGGAAGAGGAGGTAAGAAGAAGATTTAAAAATATTAAGGTTGAAAAGCTAAGTGGTCCCTAGTCATCTGAGTATAGCCGCGTATGAGAAACTAGTATGTCTAAGCAATAGCCCTGCCTAAGGTATAATACACGTTTCAAGAGAACCACTATCACATTGAAACTTTTCTATTTGGGGGTTTAGCTCTCTGCAATTGCTCCCCTAGGAAGTCAAGTCAGGGCTGTCTTAGTTGTATTTTTTGTTCGTACTTGCTAAAGAATTTCACATGGTCACACAACTCTACCAAAGCCAGGCGTGCGAACGTATAAGAGGCGGTCAGAATAAAAGCTTCTTATGTTACAACCCAAAGTAAAATGCTACTTTTCATCATTTACGTTTACGCCCAGGCTTCCCCATCAATCTGCCCAATGTTTGAACAGTTGCGCATTACTACAGGTTCTAAGGTTTATAGTCATTATCTTCGACTAGCACATGAGAAGCGCGGAAACTGTTATGCATGGATGGCATCTATTCTCAAGTAGATGCCCCTTGCCTCGGTCATATACCTCGATAACTTGGGTTAAAATCTAGGCACTCGTGACTGCTAGAGTAATCAGCTACTTTTTGGTCAACAAGGCAAAGTGAAATACTTCAAGTCCCATAGAGGTAGCTCATCTAGCTCTTTTATGTTATTTTATCGAGTAATTATTATTGTACGATCCCTAGTATTATTTGCAGCCAGTCCGGAAAAACTCAAATCCAACAATATTGAACCACGACCTTTGTATCACCACGTACTAGCGACTAATGCATAGCATTTTATAGACTTATCCCGTCTCTAGCACCGGATTATCCAGCCATATACTAAGTGACAGATCATACGCAGCATCTTTACACATTCGTGTTACGCGCCAAATGCAGCTATAGTATAGCCAAGGCGATTCCTCGATACAGAGACCTCAAATAGAATAATATGCATACATTTTAAGAGCCAGTCATTACACACGATGTATACAATCTACATGACATACAGACTCGCCTATGCTCTAGCATTTGAAGATAATGAAACAATAAGTCTAATCACAGCCATCCAAGCATTGGCGTATCTGGATTCAAAATCTTTAAGTTCTTGAGGCAGCTGCTTGAACCTTTCAGATATTATGTACCAAACCCATTGCTTCTGTGCTGTCTCTCTATCACGGGCCTTTGGGTACAAGTAGTGGTGTATAGGTAGGTCCTAAATACTTGTTGACGCACGAAGAATCCTAACTGCTACCTCAAAACAGGAGGTTATATATACATACAAAGTCCTCTTTGTCTTGTATCTTCAGGGGCGGAGATATGCGGTCACAGGTAGCCCAGGCCTAGTCAAGATCGTGACACTCTCCATTATTGTGATTTTGTGTAGTTTTAAGACACTCATATTCCCGACTCATTACATGCCACGTTTCAATAGATACAACACTACCTACCTAGGTAGGTAGGTTTTCATAGGTACCTCTACTCAAGACTCATATAGTGAAATGGATACAATGCAGTTACTACATCCAAGACACCCAACTTGTGAATTACCTTGTGAAATATTTTACTTTGTTCTATGACAATGTCATAGTCCTAGTTCTAGGTCATATATAAGCAACTATGGATGGTTAAGGCCCTAGCCTCACAAAAATTTACCCTTGCAGGAGATTTAGTCTTATATTTATACGCTATAATTGATAAGATACTATATGCTCTCTTAGAGTATACACCGTAGCACCTTGGCCTCAACCCCCCCTAGTAATTAGCTTATAACTCACCGAGAGCAGATACCTGAAGTTATTGGTTAGCGAGACGCTCTGGGATTAATACTAGAAGGACGAAGTAATTACTACATTGAACTATAGCAAGCCGGTGTGGGTGTCTTGTACAGACAGCAACTATGTTGCCAATTTTAGTTTCACTATCCAACAATGTTCTCATATCCATCACTGAATTTACAGCAAGATATTCACGGAAAAGCTATCATATAACCACCGATATTTAACACTTACGACTTAACTATGCGTGCTGGTAATTGCTAAATTCAGTATGGAAGATATTTAATCACTAATGCCGTAAGGTACACGCCCAGTTTTTAAAGAAACGTCTACGAATGTAGTCGGTTGTTGAATGTACTACTAAGATAGTAGATTATAAAATACTCCTACAAGTACACTGAGGCTACAACATGTAATACAGAACGGGCCAGTCAGAAGTAACTAAACAAATGGAAGCTCCGGTGTATAAAAGGATCATATGAATGCTAGATGCGGATAAAGAACATAACAGAGGTAAGGCAGGAATAGCCACCCAACCGGACTCACGACACATCAATCACTTGCATTTAATGACTCGCCCCAAATGGAAATAAAATCGCCCAAAGTCTGTAGATACCTTACTAGAAGAATTATATACTAACTTATTCGGTTTCACTACGACCAGCTTGTCCATTCGCGCCATGAGACACTTGTGGTAAGGAATGTAAACCACATCTCTCTCTTTCTGTATATCTATACCTACGACTCAAATACAGATAACTAGTTAGTGGAAGCAGTTCAGAAGTCGCTACAGCACCAGTATCTTTCAATAGCTGTACCACTAGCACACAGTCTGGTTTCGACGAGACGTAAGCTGGTTATTTATAATTCACGTATCTTATCGCCATCTTCAAGTAGTTCAACCTTAAACTTTGGTTTAAAGTCAGTGAGATGTTTTAGTTGAGGGCCCTAGTTAATAACTCCTTGGGTATTTCAATATATCGGTGCACTAACAAGCATAAATGGTGGTCCATAAGAGTAAAGTGTGGGAGGCACGTATTGGTCTTTCAACTTCTGAAGACACGCACTCTAGGTTCCCTCGTGGCCGTAGATCGAAGCGGTAATTCCACGCAGTGTATATATGTCTCACGAAAGATGATAGTATTAGAAGATGGGTAGATGCAACTATAAGGGGACTACGGAGTTCAATGCATGCTAATGGCTTGCTATACATTGATGGCATCGCAAGCCGAACTCGTGGCTCACTTTTCCACGATTAAACGCTACGTTATTGAGTGCCACCGGTGCATAGAAAGTTTGGGACTGCGAGAACGAGAGAGAGTATGCAATATAGAAGTCTCAGCATGAAGTTATAGGTTGTGTCATAGACTGCCAACCGCTCATACAGGCCATCAGGAGACTGTATAGACTCGTATAAACGCCCTCATAGAAACCCGTATAGACAAAGAAGCTATTCCCGTATATAGGTAGTAGTAGGTATCTATGATAGTTAGGAAGGCTTTGCGCAACAACAAAAGTCTTTCACACACCTCAAGTACAGGGTCCCTGGCAGGTTGGTCTATTAACCCGCGCCTAGACGCACAAACACGAAGTTATACATTGTATAACTCCCCTGAAATTAGATTCGTGACTACTTGTCTCTATGCTCTTACGTCGGCCTAAGCATAAATGCAACCGCATAATTAAGTGAAGCTGCGTCCTCACTTCGGCAACGTATTTCTCGGTAGTTCACGGGGTTTAATGTACCAGTCCTAGATTGAATCCCTATCATTCCTCTCAGTGCTATGATCATCTCTAACTACGTACGTTGATGCTCACCGCCAGTCTCTGCACACACACACACGTCCTCACCCCCACGGCCACCCGCGAAACATTCTCATCCGTATAGGGGCATCGAAATATCGCTCGTCCCATTACTCCTGACCGACCCAAGTTTCTGCCCAAGAGAATCGGCTACGTAACAGGACCCGGTCAAGGGAGTCATTTGACCACATCACCTGAACCTCTCTTCACCATCCCGCGTTGGCGTGATCTTCACAACCCGACTGTAACATCACCGCCTCGTCAGGCTCACATGCCTCCCACGCTCTCCCTATTTTTTTATTGATTTTTCTTTCTCCGTCAAATACCTCATAAACACCTCATACATACTTGGATACGATCCCCGGTATGCTTACTTACTCTCCGGCTGCCCAGCTTCATCCACGTAGTCAAAGCGTCATCTCATACGATGCCACAGTGCACGCAGCCCGCGGCCGGGAGGCTTGAGGCGGAGGGACCCAATAAAAGCGCCGCAAACCCCTGGGCGGTGACAGCTATCTAATCTAGATTGGGGGATCTGGCCGCATTTTGGAGGCCGACAACGCGCCACTGTGGAATCATGCCCACCACGCAAACGAGCGACGTTATTTCCTTGCATCTCCACGCCAAAAAAAAAATCGAAAACCGAATTTGAAGTGATTAGATAGGTGTGGGAGGAAGAGCTTCGGCACATCTAGGTAGGCATCATGAGCCACAGACAGCCTCGCGCGAAACGACTGGACGGCATCGCCCGCCTGATCAACCAGCTGCCGGGGGGGTTTCTGATTACTGATTACGATCGCGTTGATCTATCTTACCTATATATAACACCCTGACACAGAAAAGAAAAAGAAAGAATAAAGAACAAAGAAGGGGATCGGCATTGACAGCCTTATGCGCATGATCCCAGGCAGGACCTAGGACAGGGCTTGCTTTCGCAGGCGCCGATATGACGAGTCGTTCTGATCATTCCACGATGCGCCTAGATGGGTAGTGTATGTATTTGATGCAGCGCCGATCGCCACCCGTATACCAGGAAATAGGGTACGGTGCAGCAGGTAGGGTAGCCCCCGAACTGGCATGGGCCGGGGAGCGATCCGGCAGACCTGTCATAGTACAGGGAGACCGGGTATTGGGGCGCGGATTGCAAGTGATATCCGCCTACTAGTAGATAGTGCACGGGGCTCTGTGTAGGGTTAAACAAACTATTGTTACGGAACTAGGTCGAAGCCATCCTTAACGTACCATACCTAACATGCTGATGCAAAATGGTAAGCAACTCGTACATGTAGTACACATTACTTACCTGCTACTGGATAATAGAGAGCTGCCATGTAGCCCCGTGAGAACCCAAGTTCCCCGACTTCTTTTTTCTTTTCCCTTTTTTTTTTTTTTTTTTTTTTTTTTTCATCTCCTCCCCTACCTACCAGATACTACATATACCATGCACTGAGGTAGGTAGCTTGTTACGTGGAAGTATCCTTTGGGAGTGGATAGAGTCACACCCGGGGCGTGATATTATAACGGGGGTGTTCCAGTTCCTCGTCTTGGGCGGCACTGCAACGCAACACAACGCGACACCAGCACAACAAGGCAGGTAAGTAATGAAAAATAAAGACGAGTCAGGTCATACGAGGCGAGATGTCGCTCAGCCGCGGTTCTTTTGGGCGTCCTGTGCTGTAACTGCACCTCATGTTCATGTGTCATGTTCATGTGTACACAGAGGGACCACCCCGCCCCTCTCCCCCGTTCCCCCATGTCGTCGTCGTACATAGATCGGGATGTACGAGTAGCTAGGAAGGTCCCTGCGTACGGGAAGGGGGGGGAAGAGTACACTACATGAACGAGTAGCCTCTATACCCAGACATGGTGCTAGGATGGGTGTTGGTACACGCAATAGATGGCATGGTGGCATGGCATTGTGACCATCTGTCCCAGCAGCGCGGACAAACTCGAGATAGATAGAGATGAGGGTGGGTAGGTGGCTGCAGCCAGCTATGCAGTATTACTGAATGGCTGATGGATACAGAGTACGCATTTGGGTATCTAGTGCCTAACTATACCGGGGGTATTAGGAGGTATTGGAAGTACCTACCTAATGTATGGCTAACAGGAAGCTCTACATACCTAGGTATGTAGGTAGGTATAGCATACCTATGTAGGTGTAGGTTGTAGGTACTCGCTGCATTGCTGCAATGTTGGTAGGTAGCAGTATACCGTACCTTGGTAACTCGTCAATCTTGCGCCGGTCGCGCTCGGGTGCGATCACCCGCCGTGGCGTCTTGCTGGGATAAGCAGTGCGGCTACCTGCATTGGTGTAAAAGCATCCAATATACCATGCAGCAGCATGCAGTAGCAAGGCCCGGGGGAAAGGAAAGTGGAAGGAGAGGGGCGGAGGGGACGAACATGAGATTGCCAAAAGTTCACGGCAGGAAGGTCTGGGACATCTGGGACATAATTGCGTGGTTGTATGTATGTAGGTAGTGTAGCATGGCCCGGCACTGTCGTGGGACATTCGGCCCGTGATGGGCAGAACTCCCCAGTCCAGTCAGTCATACCTACCGCATACCGTACCGTACCGTACCGCACCGTAGGACGGCACCGACTGGCTGGCTGGCTGGCTTGGCCAGGTGGGTGGGCGTACATACGCCGAGACTAGTTGAAGCCCCTCTTTAGGTCAGGTTCAGGTTTCTTACCCTACCCTTCCTTTATCGCTGACATCTATAGATTATAATTGGCAGTATTATTATAATAAGAAAAAAAAGGATTGGCGAAATTAGTCATGTGCTCTTTTTTTTTTTTTTTTTGTTCGTTTTATTTCTGACGTCGTCTTGATTAAGCCTCCCCCTTCCAATAGTCTGGGTCTGTGGGTCACAATTGGCTTCCGCGTGGTCGCTCGCCTCGGATATCAACTAGGTTGGTAACACAGAATTTCCTCGGCGCTGTCGTACATATTGGTATTTGGATCTCGGTGTATCTAGGTAAAGCAAGACTCCTCGTAATGTACGATGACGTTGGGTTGTCGGCCTGAGACATCAAGGTTTACGCATATGCCTCTATCAAGATTTTAGATAGGTAGAGAATGCGTACGCATCGCAGATACGAAAGCTAGAAATGAGTGTTTAGAATATAGACACGCTCGTTTGAGTGTACCGAGTATAAAGGATTCGGCAACCTGTATCGCGCAGTAGTATGTGTTCGTTGCCAGGATTGGGTTTGTTTGTCTCTAGATGCTAGATAGGAATGGTGCTAGGTAATCTTGACATTCGCCCGCTGCTATCATAGTAGACCTAGGTAGGTACCTAAGGTACGTATGCTGTATGTAGGTATGTGTAGCCAAGGGTACAGAAACACTACTTACTCACTCCCATGTTCTATAGCTGGCGATCCTGTCTGCCTAGCTTTGATTGAGGCTGTTGGCTCACTGGGATCGCCGTCCGACCCTTGTCCTTATCTGTTCGCTTAAGCTGGCTGGGGAGGGACCGGGGACCTGGCCTTCGTTTGACGTCTGGGCTAGGTATTTAGGTCGGGGGTCGGGGCAATACTGTACGGTGCTGTAATGCTCGCATAGAGTGAGAAAGAGGAGGAAAACTGAGATGTATAGCACTTGGATGGTGTGTAGTGGTGTGTAGTGTGTAGGCGTAGTAGTATAGGTGCTGTACATCCATCCATCCACTATACCGGCCACTTTAGCCGCAACGATCTGACCAGGTCCGGCCTCAGAACATAACTTGCTTAGCACATGCGCATACCTAGGTATCCATGGACCATGACGAGATATGCCTTATCATCTCCCCCCTGTTTCTGTCCTAGTCGTCTGAGCATCAGCCGTCCCATCAGCTCTTCCTAGCTTGAGCGCCATTCCCGCTGGAGTGGGAAAGCAAAACGGCTGCATGGGCATGGGTAGTGTGTGTGCTGTGCCCAGTATGTAGTCTGGTGCAGGTACCGGTACCGTAGTGTAGGCGTGTTGGAGCTGGTTGGCGGTGGTGGCTTGTACGTTAGGTAAATTGATATAGTACGGTATGTATGTATGTAGGCAGTTAGGTAGTGTAGTGATGTACATTATCTACACGCTGTGTAATGTATGTATATATGTATGTATGTATGTGTGTAGGTATGTAAAGTATGTAAGTACGCGATAGAATTATCCAACGACCGGCGTCCGTGATTACGGTAGAAGATTTAGCTTACCCATGGTGTCGGGACGCGATCGTGGGTATTCATGTGCGTCATTCGAACCCGAGCCGGGCGATCAACGTGGTTAGCCCATCCCCATTTCGGTTGCGCTGACTGGTCCCAGGCTAATCTGCATCTCAGACCTGGCTTGCATCCATGCTTGTCTGTGACTGAGCCAATCAATGCTGGCTTCTCGCCTGAAATTGGCAATTGCTACAGTGCTTGTCCCATGTTGGCTGTCAGGGGACCAATCGATTAGCAGACCGGCCATCGCCTCATTCACTGCGTCTAATACCTAGGTAGGTACTGATGGTTAGTGGCACCGCACGGTAGTTAGGTATTTAGGTAGGTAGTTTACTGCGTACCTTATGTTTGAATGGGTGAGGCGAGCAAGCCGAGTCGTCACGGTACCAGCGGCCAAGCCCGGCTCGGACGGTGATACCTACTCGCCTATAACGTATGAGAACGTATCATCCCTTGCATCTGCCTACATACCGATAAGTTTTGTATTTATTTAACATCCTTCCTCCGAGTGGGCCGTTGGCGCTGCCCAGCTGCTGTCCCCCTGAGGCGACGCGTCTTCTTGCTCCATACTATTATTATATAGACATGTAAGTAGACAGTGCGGGTGACCTGGCCAACTCATAATACCCATAATAGAAATCATACGAATTGCCTGGGCATACATACATACACACATACACACATACGGTAAGTAGGCAGGTATTTATTGTTCCAGCCTACAAAATCAGGAAAATGTACCTAGATTAGCTAAGTATAGCGACCGGCATCGGGGAGCCGGAACAATTCCTTCTTTCCTTCTTGGAAAATGGTGTGTAAGAGTAGGTAGCATTCAGTATTGAGTATGTATGCGTACGAGGTAGGCAGTGTAGGTACACTGCTGTGCTCTGGGTATGTAGGTATGTAATGCACTTTGCCCTGTCTGCTTACACACAGTCTATCACTTACTTACAGTACATACCTTCCAAGATTCTTCTTAACAGATTCTTAAGTACGTACCTATAATACAGGTGGGTATCATTTTGTGCGCGTGAGAGATCCTTGTATTTGTGTAAGCGCGTTTACATTCGAGGGGATCGACCGCGACTATACGCATGCCTAGCTTGCCTCAACGCAGTCAGAAGAACCAGCAAGAAGAAATATGACCATGACATGATCCTTCAATGTCCTCACGCTTTTTCTTTTCTTTTCTTTTTATTTTTTTCTCTGTCTGATTCGTGATGCACACTACGTAAACTCCGCGTGAGAGCTCCATTAATCTTATCACGGAGTAAGCGAAGGTAAGGCGAACGGGGTCCATTGCATAATTAGAAACGGACGGCCGGCATGAAAGATGACTGCCTGCCCACGCATACATTACACCATACCCTACGCATAGTTACCTATGTACCGACTTCCTGGGCTAGGTGACTGAGACTGGTGTGGTGTGTGGTGTGGGTACACTGGCCATCCTCGCAAAGTGCCCCAGATATAGGGATAACGCGGAGCGAAGAGGGAAGGTCGTGTAAGGTACGAAGCGGATCGGACGGGCGCTATGCAAGATGAGCCTTGCTCTACCAAGATGCTGGGAAGGTAGCAATAATTGCAATTTTAAATTTTTTTTTTCTTGAGGTCTCTGTCACTTTAATTTTATCCTTGTTATGGGTACATATAGTTGAACACGGGTAAGCTGAAAAGACGTATGACACCCTTGGCGACGAGGTAATAATAGATTGCTTTTTTCTCCCATTGGGCAGCAACATGATTGGCGCAGACCCATTAGGTAACCCCTCCCCCTTCAAAACATACCTAGTAGGTAGTACCGGGAGTATTATCAAGATGTGTTAAATATGACATATATCTTCTTACGCATACATCTACTCTACCCATCTCGCTCTTATGCAGTTTGACATCTCGCATTAAGAGCGGGAACCAGGTACCTGGGTTGATCGCCTGGACTCTACTCCCTAGTCAGGACCCCTTTTTTGTTATTAATTATTATTGAGGACCCCCAAGGTGTATAGCACCCACGGTAATCCCGGTTGATGCCCAACTGCATAGCTATGGATAGAAACGGCAGAAGCCGGCATATGGGAAAGAATCCGCGTGGGATATACTACCCAGGTACATATAAGCCTTTTGGGCCCTGATCTCGACTCCCCCCGATGGCGACCCAGACGCGTGGGAGAAGGCTGAGAGACCCCGGCTTACTTGGAGACATCTGACAAGCCGTCGAAGCAGGGGTATTGGTTGGGCACGGTATTGAAAGTAAACCACCTACCTACCTAACTAGTCATGTGTAGACAATATGCTGGTAATCCATCTAGTTAATAAGAGGCGCTGATCATAGGCTAGCAATTGCAAGCATCTTCTGCCCATTGGTCATATATTCCCTTCCGTAGACTCCACGCTTGGCGGAATTCGATGTAGTTTCAGGCCCTGAGCCATGGGTCACGAGTAGTCGACTATGGAACAATCAATTAACATCGATCCAACTTGATCAGGTAGTAAGAGTCGAGCACGGGAAAGCTTGTTCTCGTCGTCCTCATTACTATTGCTATTACTAGCGCTGTAACCCAACGGTCGCAAGCAACTGACAGGTACATGTAGGTAACAGTATTCTGTGCAGTAGAATGTTGACTTGCCAAGGCATCTTCTCAGCCATCTTCGAATAAAGCCCTGCTAAACCAGTCTTTACCCCTGTCTGTTACGACAGCCTTGAAGGAACATCCAAAAAAATCAAAACAATTTCAAAAAACAAAAATCGAGCCCGTGAGAGCGTAGACACTTGCCCCGTCTATTCCATCTTTCTATGATCCCTTTTTTTTCCTTTTTCCCCAATGCCTTTTGAAGCCAAGTTCAGGGGTATCCTTAAACTCCATTCGTACAGCCGTACGTACGCCTCCACTTCTATGATTTCAACCCATGTTCCTTGCTCAGTGCCTGCCTCTTGCAGTTTGCTAGGTCTATCATTCGCCAGAAATTTTTGTCTGACATGTCCCCCAGCATCCCCAGTTGAGTCCCAATGCCCCCAAAACTTGGTATGATGATACATGGTCCAAAAAAAATTCAAAATTCATAAAAAAAAAAGTACAGACCGGGACGAGGGGTGGTCGACCGCCACCTCAACGCGCATGCCACGCCGGCACCCACAACTTCCTGATGCCCGATAGGAAAATTGCGTAGCGGTGTAGTGATAGTATCCCGAGAAAAAAAATTCCACCTGCCCGATGAGTGGCGGTCCAGCCAACTCAAAGTAGAGAATAATTACACACGGCGGCTTCTTAAGACTCGCGGTGAGAAGACCGACGGCTGGTCTCGCCGCTGCGGTTGCTCTCGTACACGTCGAGGCAGCTGTGGAGAACTATCGTAACTAATGAATATACGAGACTCAGGTTGGAGGCAAAGGCTGGTTTTGAGAGACCTACTATCGATAATACGTTCTTCCCACACACCGTATTCGTAGTCAACGAGACCGTGCCGCTCTATACCGTTACATAGTCGCACAATCGCCTCGCCCATATTCGTCAACTGATCTTTGGCCATATTATTCTGGCCACGTCGCAGCGGGATGCCGGATTCGAACATATCTTTTTGTTTCTGGAATAGAGCGAGCCATGCATGGTTAAAGTCGCGCCAGAGCATGAGACGACCCTCGTGAAGGCCTTCATCGTCTACAGTAAGGCCTAGAGTTGACGATTAATCATGGGACAAGCATAGGTAAAGGGGTGCCAACACTAACCTAATTCTACTACATGGCTTAGGAGCCACTCAGATATTCTCAAGAGAGACTGGCCGGCCTCCTGTAGCGCACAATTTTGAATATTCGTGAATATATCCCACAGCGCCTCCTGGTATCGTGCATAGGCCTCGCCGAACTGAGAATTTGGCCCAGATGCGGGCGCAAGTGCGGCCTGCACGGTGTATTCCTGTCCCTCGATCACTTGCTCAGGACCGCCTGTTTGTGCCATGTCACTTATCGGCGCCATGGCGCTTGGATAATTCTGTTGAAGGACCCGTTGATCGCTGGTGTTTTGTTGATATACGGCGGCTGCCGTGCTCGAGGACGCCGTCGGTGGCTGCATGCTAGCTGCCGCCGCCGCTCCGTTCGTTGGCTCGTTCGGGAAATAAGTGGTGGCCACTTCTGCCGGCATCATCTGCAGACCTGCAGCCTGCCGTGATGGAAATTGTTGACTCGCATCGTAAACGGCGCCCTGGGCACTAGCTTGCGGTACATTATATATCATGGAAGGGGTATAAGTGCCATAACCCTGCGTTTGTCTACCCTCTTGCCCGTAATCAGAGGGGTAGCCCATCGTAGCATGAGGTATTGCCTGTGAAAAAGACGTCGTGGGCTCTTGGTAATAGCCGCTGTACGACGCCGCTGGCCCAAGGCTTCTAGGACTGGGCGAAGTGGCGCTGAGAGACGAGTGTCTGTACCTACTAACCGCTGCTCCTGAGCCATAAGATCTTGCCGGGTTATTAGGATCGTTAATCGAATATCTTGGGTCGGAAGAACCGCCAGGCTGTTCCCGCCCCCGCCGCCGTGTGTTGTCCTCCATGCCCTGGAGAGTTGTGTCGCTAATGGGCTCGAGTTTTGAACCCAGCCGATGCGTCCCCGGCGACGGAGCTGGCTGGGTGTAGAGCACAGCCAATTTGTCTTGTGCCGGCCGCTTCGAGGGCCGACCGGGCAGCAATCTTTTCCAGCAGGTCTGATGGAAGAATCAGTGGCGGCTTGGGATGATTCGAGACGGGACTCGCACAGAAGCGGAGTTGACTAGCTGATTACACGAAGGTAGATAACCTGTAACGTGGGGTTCCTGGGGCTGCGGGGAGAAGTCTCTTCTAATATACACGATAATAAGAGTGATTACGACCGACCGAGTTCTTGTGTGCCCACGGAGAGCTACGCCCGGGTTTTTAAAGTTGATATGAATCAGGAAAGGGTGAAACTGCTGAGAGGGGTTGCGAGGACAGAAGCACGCGAGTTTGTTGTAGGGTGAACCTAAAGTCGTAAAAATAACCAACGAATCTGTGTCCAAGGTTTATGCAAACAACCACCCAATTATATATGTAGGTTGTATGTAGGGCGCAAGTGCCATGGCCTGGCCGCCCTCCGCTGCAAGGTATGACGACGATACAACAAATAACGGCAGCAAGAGTAGTAGTAGCAACAGCAGAGTCTTCAAGTTCTAGTCGCGTACGAGACCACACACGCGCTAGCTTGGTCTCGAAAGGGCTGATCTACGACGGGGCCAGGTAGTTGTAGCTTGTTCAACGGTTGTCACTAGAGCTACTGGGAAGATCCTAGCAGCGGTGCAGCGAATGGTTAGCCCAACCACGATCACCCTGCTCTGTGTGAATGGAGTGGTAAGCCGCACTACCTATTATGGGTCGAAGGATAGAGGTTTGTTCGACATATGTAGTACGAACCTAATTGTTCCGATCTGTGCTTAGAGAGCGTGGCGGCGATCTCGAATCATTCTAATTTGAACCTTCGTAGACCAACGGGCGTTATGTCTAACGAGTTGCTGAAGGGTGGGTTGGTAGATCGTTCCTATGCAGACAGACTGAAGGCAGGGGGTGTGAGTGAAAACGAAGACTTGCATAGGCTCGAACACGCATTCCAAAATGCCAGCTATGGAGAGAGTAATAATAATAATAAGGGTAATAATATAATCACGATAGAAAATTTTCGAGAAAAACGGCTAGACACTTGCTGCTGTTGTTATTGGTAAGATAGATAGATAGATATAAAATATCGTGAGGAGCGGCAGCAAACATCAACAGCACCTAGTCTCGGTCAGTAGGTAGGGAACCCATAGAGATAGATATAATAGGAAACGAAGCGAGTGACATATGTCTCGACGTCGGAAGATTTTCACGATCCCGGTGGATATTTATTAGCAGGTAGGTAGGTACATAAGGTATCTCTCTTAGCACAGAATACTTAATACTTCCCAGGCGTCCCAGGCCAGGTACCTGTTACCTGGCGTGGTCCTGCTCATCTGTATTATTAGGTACTGTACGTTACGTTCTATGAGGTAGGGTACGAGGAACCGTAGGCTAGTCTCAGTTGTGGAGAAGACGACAAAGCCTTGAAGAATACTGTCTAACGCCTCGCTCGAATCTCTTCTCAGACTAGGTAGGAGCAGCTTAGACCGAGTGGGCGACGTGGAGCTGGCACAGCACCGGCAAGTGGAGGGCGACTCGGGTTCTGGTTACGTAGTACCAGCTCTCCCAGCCAGGCACTTAGGTAGGCCTAGGCACTGAGCACAGGACAGGACAGGAGGCCGGGGTGCTCCCGAGGGAGGATGGGAAATTATGGAAGGGTGGACCGAACGTATGAGCATTGGACAGCAAGCAGCACGGCCTCGACGATGGACAGAGAAATCGTATCAAGGCAAGTGAATTCGGCATCAATGCCCTGCCCTGGCTGAGCAGCATACATAGTGGCCAGGACCCAAAATGGGGCTTGCTACTAATGAGCTTGCTAACTATGTTGGGTGGGACATTGTTGCAGGCTAGGTATTTAGAGGAGATCTGCGTGCGCGTGTGTGCCCCATCAGCCCTAGGGGGGCGTGCGCGTAGTGTCGACAGAGGACCCCGGGCACCCATATGTCATGATACATACCTACATACATAGGTATCCGTACATATATATAGGTATACTTACACACATACATACATACATACATACATACCTGGTATTCCGTGCCATTACTTGGATAGGTATTATTTGGGAAAGGGCCGGCATGAATTTGGTAAAGGTGTGTATAAAGGTATGCTAGGTATGCGTACTGAGCCAGGGGTGGTGGCAGGCAAAAGCTATAATACAAGTGACCGCAGCAGCTAATAACATCACGATAGTGACGATAACGACGAAAATAACCACGATGATCAAATAAGAACACCACTGGCGGTGGCGTCAGCAGCAGAAGCGGCAACAACAACAACAATGACAGACGATGGCGATGGCGACGACGATAACAAAGATGATGCTGGTAACGATAATGGTCGGTAGCCAACCAGATTGATCGATTTTGTAGCAGTCAGGCGAAACAAGAAGAGGCTCGCAGGATGCAAATGCAAAATGCACACGGGATGCAAGATGCAGGTGCAGCTACACACACTAGTGAGTGAGCTGCCGTACAATGGATGGATCGATGAACGAGTCCTGGTGCAGATCTGGTGTACCGGTAGTTCCTTGGGCGAGGCAAGGAGGCTTAGGGCGGTGGGTTCCCGTGAAACAGAGCAGTGAAGAAACGCCAAAGCTCGGAGAAGGAGAGACCTCTCAGCCCCATTCCAGAACCCCGGGAGGGAAGGGAGGTAGCTGCTGTACGATGCTGGTTTAAGCAGGTAAGTAGGCAGGCACCTGGGCAGCCCGCCTACCTACCACATGTTGTATGTAAGAGAGGTATGTGTGTGACCTTAACAGGTGTCAAACGCATGGAAGTGTATGAAACTCTCACTTTCGCTCTCTTTTCTCTCTCGGCAGGCTAATAGACGTCGGAGGTCCGGATCTATACAGTCTACTACCTACCTACCTAAGGTATACAGTCCATGCCGTCCATACAGTATATACAAGGCATACAACTAGTCTTCTACTGTGTAGGCACTACGGTATTATACCAACCCCCAGTGACACAAGACCAATATCCCTTTTTTCTTCTGTGCGCGGCACCATGTCTCGTGTGGCTGATATATTGCCATTAATGCGCAAACAGAACATACATACCATACATACCTGCCTGCCCGCCTAGTAGGCATTGTACCAGCTGGACTGAGCATGAGCATTAATTGTTTGGTTACGTTGCGTTGCGGTTTGTTTGAATCTGTTTTAGGTTACTTATTTTGATTTCCTTTTATCTATCTAGGCCAAACTGAGACGGCTTTGGTTTGTCTCGTTGAGGTGAATTGGCCGATAGATTGGCCAATGGTTTCGAATGGCGAAGTGTAGCTGTGTTTGAAGATCCGTGGATACGGTCCTTCATCTGGCAGAAGCATGATGGAGTACTCCACGTGAATACCGTACGTGCGTAACATCAAGGTGTGGGAGGCATGTACGTACATACCTATACCTACCTGGTAGCCATGTAGGAAGGTAGGAATAAGCAAGGTGGCGTTCGTCTGTTGCCAGCGATGATGGTGGTGGTGTGCATCTCAAGGTTTGTCATTCATCTACATAAACGCACACTTCAAGGCGAGAGAGAACATGTAACATAGAGCGCCTGACGTTACATATCTCGTGTGGTGAGGGAGCATTGAGTACCTACTAATTAGGTACTTAAAGGTACCCTTCAAGTATTGGTTCCTTAGCTCACATTTTTAGAGGCAGGTATATTATATACCTTGGGTACCCAAGATAGCCGTACCACATGCAAGCACCGGCAGTCTTTAAATCAGCTTAATGTAAGAGTCACTACCTACACCGGGCTACCAGGTAGGTATATAATGCTAGCTTTGGAGTGCGTGTTGCAATATCGGGCATCATTGCGATCAAATGATGACCAATACTTCGAGTACATGGCAACTAAGGTAATCCTTGGGATCTGTCAAGTGACAGAACTACCTACCTAGGTAGGTATACAATTATATCCAGGCCGTTGGGCTTCGGTTTGCTAGGTGATAATCAATCGGAATCAGCCAGGATTACAGCGGGCATCGGTGGGTCGCCAATCCTAGTACGGTTGTACCTTAAGTACGTAAGGTAAGCATATGATAAAAGTATGCGCAGGTAGACAGACATATATGTAGATTAGATATGTATGTACCTAGGTACTTTGTGTATTATCGGCAGTACCTTAATTGCTTAAGTAGTAGATTCCTCGATTCTTCATCGCACGTAGAGATTAGAGATTGGCTCTGGGACAAACTTGCCGTCTCCTTGTATCACCAAAGAGACAAAAGTTCCGGGGAACGCCTTGGCTGGAATCGTTTGCCTCACCGTTCTGTTCGATGCGATTGTTTAGATCTTCATTATCTGCCCATCTGTCTCCATCCACATGACCGACCACCGATCTTCAATCTCACCAGGCGTAGCCAACATTTATTTACCCGGGCCATCCTGCTGTATGACTGAGTATGACTGAGGGCATATCATGCTATGCTAGAACTGACAGGAGTTCGAGACCAGCTAGCGAGCCGGCACCGACCCCGAAAGCCGACTGGATTCAACTAGGCTGCTCTCGGCTGACGATCTGTGACGTTTATGTCTAGAACCTTGAAGTTTCCTTGCCAGGGACGTCTTCCAGAACGGTGCCCGATTAATACCCAATGAGCCAGGTTGCTTCATTCCCATGAGACGAAACCCTATATCTGGAAGCGTTTGGGAAAACCCTTGCACCGGTGAGGATAGGAAAACCAGTTCAAGCTTTCCGGAGCTTGTTAGTGGTGGGAGAGCCTACATTCCTGAAAACGAGAACGCGTCGCTATCCAGGTCGTGGAAGAAGCGCTTTGGCACTAGATAGGTATTATTCCTTATCCGCTTGTTCTTCTGATGGAATCCCATGACTCGATGTAGCATCTATTGTTGGAGTTCGAGATCCTGCCTATATAAGAATGACAGCCACTGGCTCTAACTCTTAAGTATGTCAAGGCTACTAAAGGGGCTTTAGCCTTTCCGGATTAGCTATAGATACTTGGGAGTGGGAACTGGTGATCAGAGCGGCGGGCGCTTTTTGTTTCAAGAATCATGTTAGCTTCTAGAAGTCGCACGATGGGCAATAGGAGCGCGATTCTTATTGGGTCGTCGCAGTAGTCCGTGTACTGTTAGTAGATATCTGGAGTAGATACCCGATGGGCGTGCAGGGATGCTAACAAAGTCGTCCTAGATCACAAGCTGGTGTTTTGCCGGGGCCGGGAAATCAGGTGATTTCCACGGCCGTTCAGCTTGAATGAAATGATCCTAATACCTAGCCTGGTTGGCTAGTCGAGGGGCGGCCTACTCCTCTACGGCAATTTACCGACGTCGGGCTATTCGCGTTGTTAACTCCTTGTCATTGGACTCGGCAGATTGGAACCAAAAATACTACCTCTACACTGCCTACACTGCCTACTCCGAACCTACCGGTATCTAGCCTATCTGCCGGGTCCCAACGCTGTCGTCATGGATGTAACGTTGAGGAACAACGGGATGGTTGAGCGCTCGCTAGGTAGGCATTCCGTCTTCTCTCTACAAAACAACTAACTAGTACTGATAAGTAGCGCACTTGGTGGAAGCTATCTACCTAGGTGTCTGTTTCCCTATCTCTTGGCTCGTGGCCTAAGCTCGAGACTAGCTCGTAGTCTCGTGTGGTTTACTCTGCTGAAATGATCAATATCAGGTCCCGGTATGAGCGGCGAATATGTGTACTTGACAAGAACTACAATACACTAACCTGCGCCTATTCTTATGCCGTACTCTCCCTCCTGCTTGTCCCTGCGTCGGTAATAACCTGTCGGTCTTGCATCCGTACCCGGTGCTCGGATGCAATGCAACCCCCTAGGGTAACAGACGCGCATCAATGTAAAACGGGAATGACCACCGGGATGCATCGATTGGTGCCTGATGTTTCGATCTCTTTTCAGCCTTGTTCAGAGAGGGATACCTATCTAGGCAAGCAGGTGGCAAGCAGGTCATGCCTAAGCATCTACCGAGGTAAAAACAACCAAAAAAAGATGGGTAGCAGATCCTAGAAATGAGGCTGCATGACTTACTCCTTTCCTCGTGGCAATGGCGCATAAGCGGCGGCTACACTACCGCACACACCACTATTTCGCCTTGCTAGTCTAGCATTAGCCTACCTAAGCGGTATTGTCCATACACACAAGCAGTGCCTATGTTTATAGCTTCAGGGATGGCACTGCTAATTCTTATCACGCCACTTCCGCGGTGGCGACTTCGCCGTTGTCATCTATATACATAGTAGGTACTACACATACGCCATCATATGAGGCTTGCGTTGATTGAGAGTCGCCATCATTGCTGAGTCCATGTATGTGTACGCAAAACATGCAATCGGCAAGGCAGGTCGGCCGTTGGCCCGTGGGGCTTAAATTAGTTAGAGATGAGGGAATTCACTAGACAATCCTACCGCAGCAATCCAAGAATATCGTCAACCAGAACCAGATTGGCCGGCGGAACAAGCATGCTTATGCGCGTGTTGGCCCAAAGCGGAAATATTCGAGAATATTTCCCAGGCACGCTGCATGAGAACCTCCACGTGGGGGGCTCTTGAAAGGAAGAGACGTTTCCATGGCGCCGAGATGTCAGCTGTCAGACGACATGTACGCAGCATGTTTTGAGGCACGAACGCCCAAGAAGCCACACCATAGACTACCTACATAGTTGAGCTTAAAAAAGATCTGTTGCTGTCTCATGTTCTGCCACTACACTAAAGGCGGGTGGGTGGCTTGCGTGCGCATTACCTACCTACTCAGTCCGGCAAGAGGGCATACGTTTCAGCGTAGCGAAATGAAACGTCTGAGCTCTCTTCCCATTTTCATCACGGTAAGCAGTTCCTAGATGCATCATCCCCTATCTATCTAAGCGTTCTCGGGCAAAAGGCCGCGATGCTACTGCACATTACCAAGCGATTACTCGGCAGATGAAGCATACGTATTCTACCCGTATACGATCCTTATACGGGCATTTAATACCTATCCAGAGGTCCGAGCGACCTGGGCTAGAGAATGGGCTCACTTGAAGCTGTTGGCACACTGACTTGAATAGGTGGACCTGGCATCGTCGTGAAAACGTCATAGATGTCCAAACTAATAGCTCGCTTGGGTGTAGCTATAGCATACAACCATATGGTTTACATACATACAGACATGCAGAATCTTTCCTATGGCTCAACGCGCCTGGAATACAGGGCACGGCGAATCTAGGAAGCCCCCAGTCACCGCGGCAAGCCAATCTTGGAATGATGCTGCACCACGGGCCGCTTGTCAGATGTTTTAGCATGACCAAATGCATAGTAATGCCCTTGCAACCCAATCCCGATCCTCGAAAGGTTGAACTACTCAGGCATTCTGATTGGAATCGCGTCATAACCCACAAAACCCACATAGCCCACATGTGGTAAGGCTGGGGAAAGACGAGGCCCCTTCCTAGCTGTCTTTGTAAGGTGCCAGGAGGTCTAGGTACGTTGTATGTATGAAACACGAAGGCGGCCCCAGATTACTTTCTAAATAGTTACTGACTAGTGGTCCAATGAGGTCGCCGTCTTTAACTGCCACGGCTAGGAATCATCTACTACCTTGACTTATAGATCATTAGTTCATTCTTACTCGGCCTTTAAGAACGAACCGATGATATGTAGCCCCAAATCGTGCTTAAAATGCAGACCGATAATTCCTAGGTGTATGATGTTTGCCCTACTTAGTGCAAATCACAATCACGCAGTCCGGGGACGCCGATAGACCTGGCAAAGCTGAGAAGCGCGGCAAATTCCCTCATGATTACAACCGGCACGGACCAGTGGTGGCAGCAGGATCCCCAAGTCGGTCCTTTTAGCTTTGAGGATTTCTCTATGCCCTGGCCGTCTGCTGCACGGCTTTGACGCTCTTCTATCTCGCTCGGTCACGAAATAGTTACATATTTATACATCCTTTGTACATCTACTCCATCTCATAGAACGCGATTTGGGGAGGTTCTGGAAATGACCCGTACGCGCATCCTTCCGCGCTGACAACGACGAAAATAATTTCCGTCGCAAACATGGGGCTTGGTTCCTCGGTTAAGCCGTCTTTCGAATAGAAAATACGGATAGGATTTCTATCTCTTGACCCATGCGGGACTCTTTCTTGCTTTAAGGTGGCCCGCCTTCTTCCTTTCCACTGCTCTCGGATCTCGGGTAATACAGCCGGCTATAAGCGAAAATTAGACTCTGATTCCGCGGATAAATATCGTTGTTCACTCTTGCAAACTTACCTCGTCTTAATGGCGTCTTCAAAGGCGGTTCGTGAACAACAAGCGCTTTAGCAATGGCCATGGCCAATGCCTCTGCCTGCCCGGTGGAACCGCCACCAGCTACCAAGGCCCAAACGTTGTATTTATCTAGTCTGTCTGTAGACTTGAGTCCCCAGAGAGCACTCTCACGATCATGAATTCGGCCAAATGCTTCATTCATAGGCTTGCCATTGATCAGGACTTCACCAGTACCTTCAACAAGCCAGGCTCGCGCGACGGATGACTTCCGCTTGCCAACACCATGTGATCTGCCGAACTTGTCGATAGGAATCGGTTTTGGGCGATTTAGAAATATGCTGACGTCTCGCTGGAAGGGCCGGAGACCAGCCTTGACCTCTTCAGGCATCAGGTCTGGGTGTATCTGGCTCAATCGCTTCGCCAATGCCATGCAGGCCGCGTAATCCCTCGCCTTGACATGTTCGCCAATTGTCAACCGATAGTATTCCTTTGTTTTCCAAGCGACTCTTTCGACTTGGCTGGGGTGCAGCGTCGGCAGCCGTGCGTATTTCCGAGAGAGCTCTTGTATCTGGACGAAGCTATCGTTGAATTGAGGAAGCCGTGTGAAGTACGAAGGCGAAACGGGCATGGGACGCGCATATGTAGTTATGACCTCTTCGCCTCCCGATTCTATTGAACTGAGTGCATCCATGAATGCATTGTCATCTTGTCGCTGGGGAGCTGTTGTCGCGAAAGCTCGCTTTGGGGAGGGCCGGTTCGATTGTGCGGAGCTGGCAATCGATGGCCATTGTTTCGTTGTGGAAGAGGGAAATGCCCTTAAGCAGCGTATGGGGTAGCGTAGGGAAGACATAATCGCTATCGTGGAATCGGCATGACCAGCGTAGCGCCTGTGGTGGTGAACCGAAGCTGCAGCCCCCGATGTGCGATGTGTTCGTGAGACGTTTCGAACTTTTTCGTGATAACTAACGTGCGCAGCATCTCGATTTCAATCCGGTCGGAGCCCCAGCAATTGATTGGGTAGGATTGGTTGGACCAAGCTCCATTTGCATCGCAATTAAGATGCTCCGGAATCCCGATACAGGACAGTCAGTGCAGCGGGTACCTAAGGTAGGTACTTACTACCTAATGTACATGCAGGCTTAATACAATCAGAGCAGGGCAGGTACGTAGGTACATACCTCCCTGTTGCCCCGCCTTCGCGTTGCAAAGAATTTATTGAGAGCAAAAATCCGAGTCTAAACTTCTCCCTCCCAACCTTCCTCCACTCGCAACTTTTTTCCCTTTTCTTTTCCAGCTCCAGGCTTCTCAGCAAGCAACCATGGCGCCGTTCGGAAAGATCTTCACCAGGGAGGTAAGCAGCAAGGTCTTCTCTTCGCGTATTGCTCCTCGATTCTTCTTCCATTGTCGATGTGCCATGCGCCATGTGAGATGTGAGTGAGAGGTGGGCTGACAGCAAGCTTGTCACACAGCTCAACCCCCGCACCACCGCCATCCTCGCGGTTGCGAAGGCCAATGGCGTCGAGCTCGAGACTGTCGAAGTCGATGCTGCGAACCCTCCCGCGGAGCTGCTGAAGCTCAACAAGCTCGGCAAGGTCCCTACCTTCGTCGGCAGCGATGGCTACGTCCTCACCGAGACGATGGCCATCTCCATCTACAGTATGTAGCTCCCCTCCTCTTGTGCATCTCTACTCCACCGATGCGTCACACCCAATCTTGTCCGCCCTCGGCACTTGACATGATGACCTAGACCTTTATTCTAACAGTTATCCCTGACTGAATCACCTTTGTTGATATCGTTCTACTTTCTGATCTTATGTGCTTTCTATTTTAATTGCAACAAGCCCCAAAAAACAAATTGTGGGGGTTGAGGTTACTAACCTGTCCTCCAGTCACATCCCAAAATGAGAAGACTACTCTTCTCGGCAAGACTAAGCAAGAGTAAGCTTTCCCTTGCCATATTATATTTCGACTCGACAAGGTTTGCTAACTGTTTCCCTAAGCTATGCTTCCATCTTGAAATGGATGTCTTTCTTCAACACCGAGGTTCTTCCACATCTAGGTGCTTGGTACCGCCCTCTTCTGGGTATGGACCCTTATAACAAGAAGAACATTGATGAAGCTATCAAGGCCTCGCAGAAGGCTGTCGCCATCGTCGAAGAGCACCTTCTCCACAACACTTACCTGGTTGGCGAGCGCATCACACTAGCCGATCTCTTCGCTACTGGCATCATCGCGCGTGGTTTCCAGTTCTTCTATGACGCGGAGTGGCGCTCTGAGAACCCTAACGTTACTCGATGGTTTAAAACCATCTATAACCAGCCCATCTACCTCGCAGTTTCCAAGCCTCTTGAATTCCTTGACAAGCCCAAGCTAGTCAACATCCCCCCCAAGAAGGCTGAGCCCAAGGCTAAGAAGGAGAAGGCTGAGAAACCCAAGGCCGAGAAGCCCAAAGCTGCTCCCAAGCCTGCTCCAGCTGCAGAGGAGGAAGAGCCTGCTCCTGCTCCCAAGCCCAAACATCCGATCGAACTTCTCCCCAGATCAGATTACCCCTTGGATGAATGGAAGCGGTTCTACTCAAACAACCCTCCTGACCAGGCCATGGAGTATTTCTGGAAGACGGTTCCTTTCAAGGATTACTCTATCTGGCAGGTTGATTACTTGTACAATGACGAGTTAAGATTGGTCTTCATGTCTAACAACCTCATCGGCGGGTTTAACAACCGTCTCGAGGGCTCTCGCAAGTATCTTTTCGGTGCCGCCGGCGTATACGGCGAGAACAACAACTCAGTCATTTCGGGTGCGTTCGTTATCCGTGGCGATGAGTATATGCCCGTATTCGATGTTGCTCCCGATCATGATAGTTTCAGCTTCAAGAAGCTAGACCCTAACAACCCTGAGGACCGGGAAATTGTTGAGTCAAGGTGGAAGTTTGATAAGCCTGTTGTCGTCGACGGCAAGGAGTACAAGTATGCCGATGGCAAGGTATTCAAATAAACAGTGAGTTTTATTAGATTACGGTGGGATGATTACGTGTTGACGAGGTTACGCCCAATGGAAATGGCATGGGAATGGAAACGGAAGGGAATGACGGATGGATGGATGACCAATCAACGTCTAGTTGACTCCTACGCTCAATGTTGAGCCTTGGGGGTAAAAAAAATAGTAAACTCTTGATACCAGCCAACTGAGATTCCTATATGCTTTCCGCTGTGAATATGCGATCGGAGTTATGATTCCCAAAGTCTCTCAAAGGAAAGTTTTAACAATTAAGGCCTCTGTTATATCAATGTACGCACCCAGGATACTACTTTGAGCGTATGAATGCTATGGGAGAATTAACGGAGTTGGAGGTAATGAGAAGGTTGGCGGGTAAAAGTACACTCGAGACCAACCAAGTTGAGAAAAAGCCATCACGCGTGTTTAGTGGGACATCAATCATCACAGCCTTAGGGTCTCTAGGCAAATAAGGCTTAGGTGCTTAGCTAGAAGAGATAAACTTCGAGACGGCGGCTAGTATCATGAACCCTAGCAGACATAAAATTAGCTACACGATGTTAGGCTAGGTGTATTATACACACTATAGATAAGGCACTTGATATCTTCGCTCTTGGGTTGATTGCATAGGTAGGGTGTAATTGTACGTAGTTACAAAGGCGTGTTCCCCCTTTATATCGTAATCATTGTTCTTTAAATATGTACAGATGAAGAACAAGAGGGATTCTTCATAGAGCTAGATAACGAACATAGTGAAGTTATTGTTAGCTATGGTTGTTGACTACCCTCCAAAGAGCCGGCCCCTTTCTTCTTCGGCAGTCCTCGCCGGATCTTTGTTGACATACATGAAAGGGAGAAGCGCCTCATATAGCTACGCCAAACCATCTCTTTCCCTATTTCATTTATCTGCTATATTCACAGTGTTGAACACCAAGTTTTCTATTCCTAAGACATCTATCATTTCCGCGTACTAGAGAGTACAACTTTACCATCTCCAATCAACTCCTCCTCTACATTGAAGCAATGTCTACCATTCGCAACTACAACCACAAAACGACGAAGCCACGTCCTGGATTCAATAAGGGCAAAGACGATCATGTCGGCCTCACGTTTGGAGATTCGAAAGGCGACGTGTGTGTTATTTTGTGAAGCGGGCGAGAGCCGTGGGATATCTATCCCGTCGCCGGGTTGCGCATTTTCTTCTTGTTTTCGTTCCTAGAACTTATGACGACTTTGGTACAATGGTATAATATGGGTGCAGGGATATAACGACACGGAGTGTTGGTTCGAGGCGAGTGTAATCGCATGAGACGTGGGAAATATTACGATGGCGAGATTACGGATTTATTCAAGGGATATCGAAGTTATCATAGAGATTGCTTTTCTATCTCGAACGAATACTATATCTAAATTGTAAATAACTATCCTCTATCCGCTAAGTGACTACAGCCATTTCGTGGTGTATAGGGAAATGCTGCCTGCCTACCATGACGTCGAGATAAGCGCTACTATTATAGTAAATCGTAGTGTTCTTCTAAGCCATTCCAGCACCTCGGTTGTCAAAACTTCACTTACTAGTTCTATGTGGAAGACATGCTCATGCGTCTTGCTCCCTCGTAGGCGGGTAGTGACACATGTCACTCGAGGCAGTTTTATATTATACAAGTGGTATCATATTAAAGAATCTGTTTCAACTCGATCCTAAGCTAGTTCATCTAGATCTTTGGCTATTCCCGCCTCCGTACGAAGCCCTACCGCTTCTGCTTTCCTTTAGGATCTCGACGCCTCTCCCATACCTGCAGATATGACTCGCCGAGGTATAGCAGTTCCTTTTGGATCCCCTCCACAAACAGATCTTGACAGACAACCCACTCGTCCCTACCTTTGTCCTTGAGCTGAACCTTCCACGTCTTGCGTTCTTCTCCCGTGTCGGCGACGTCCTCTTTCGCCCGCACAGCCTCGTGGGTGACGTTGGCAACGAGGTCATACCAGATCGGCTCACCAGGAGGGTGGTCTGCAGGGCTTGGCTCCACGTATGGTGAGGCGTCTAGGCCGACGCGGGCGTCGAACGTGACGATTGTTGGGTTGCGCTCCGAGACAAACTTGTTCTTGGAGAAGCGTTTGATGTGGAATATGAGGAATGGGGGTAAGGGGTGCATTAGCCGATACCGTTTTCTCTGTGCTAGATGCTCCTGGGCTTTTACGCCGTCGTATTTTGCTAATATGGTCGTCAGGGCCACTTGGGGGATAATGTTTCCCTCTAGTTCATCCTGGAATAAAGGCGCTGGAGGAAGGTCGAGAGTGAGTAGTAAGAAACGTGTGATGTCCGTCTTCACCTCAGCTGCCTCCTCGAAGCGTAACCGATCACCGACGTCGGCCTTTGCTGTGATGGCTTGCGACTCGACTTTGAGCTTGCCCTGGAAAATGCGCTGTATGATGCTGCTACCTGGTTTTGTCTTGCTTCCGCCTAGGCCCAGATGTAGATTGTTTAAGAACCAAGACAAGAAATCGACGGGGTCGGACTGCTCGGTCAAAGTGAACTTCTTGTTCGACCTCAGTGAGATCTCCTGAAGGAGTTCGTGCGGTGATACGTGATTTTTGAATGCGCGCGCATTCCAAATCTTGCGAAAAAGAATGGCGCATCGTTTGACGAGTTCTGGGCGTGACGAGAAATCCTCGAGCAGCAGGAAATTCCGCAGCGGCCCAACGTGGGAGAGCGCCTGCACCACTACGTTGAGATAGTCGTTCTCTTTGATATTGTTCATGCCGACGTAGCCCGGCGTGTACTGCTTCCCACCAAGTGTCCACGCCGCCCGAGGCTTGCGATCCAGCTCCATAACCTCCTCTCTGGAGTATCTGGGATCGGAAACGTATTTGATATCATCGAGTGACTTGCTCCTGACTTCGTAGCCCTCGGGTAGGACGTAGACCTTCTGCGTCTCCATGTTGATGAAGACATGATGGCCGTCCTCGAGCGCGTGGAAGTACGCGTGTGACTTGGGCCCCCTTCCCTGAAAATACTTGCCGCAGACTAGGCACGCGTAGACGTTGATGTTGGATAGACTGATGGAGCACAGCTTCTCGAAGTCGAAGTCGAGGACGTTGCGGTCTATTGTGTCGAGGTACAAGTCACCGTACCCTTCCGTCGGCGCGGATTGCCGTATGGGCGCCTTTGCGGGCTGGTCGTCTTCGAAATCATCGCCTTCGCTCTCGATGTCTGCGATGCTGTCGTCCTGTTTCTCTGACGGCGTTGCGGTGGCGGTTCCGTTTAATTCGGGGCCCTCGTCGAATCGTGACTTTTTGGATGCGGGCGAGTCGACCCCGTACAATTCGTCGAGCGCCTCGGAGGCGTGTCTTTTGGACATTTTAGTCTGTAATGCTGTAATAATTCAATCGAGGGAGCGCTTGCGCTTGTATGTATCACCAGGCTTAAAGTAAGTTGTATGAGAAAGTGAAGTGGAGGAGCATTTGTCTAGCCTTAGGTAGATCAGTATTTACTATTTGCGTTGTATGTACTTGGGTATTTACGTTGAATAAGGCTGAGAGCTCTGATGTTAGATGTTGGCGGCACCTGGAGAATTTATTATCTTAGCAGACACCCCCTCCACTAATACTGCCACCACCCTAGCTATACCTTAGACTGCCCAGTAGATTAGGTACATTAGTTACCCAAATAGCTATCTTAACAAAGTCATTCTTATTTATTGTCACTGCATGCAATTCTTAAACTTTATCTAGCTTTTTAATCTCAAGTTTTTCCCCCGCTTTATAAAGAAATTTGTATTTATCTATATAGGTGGGTAGGGGGAATCATTTAGGTACCTACTCAAGTACCTAGATAGAACATAAAAGGTATAAACACTGAAGGGATATGTTGCGCAAGAGGTAATGTGTGCATAAATGACCCAACACAGCTTACTTGTCTATGTTGGTGAAAAGTAGAGCAGCATAGAAGCACCAAGTCAAGATTATCATTGTACTCATTAGACCTAATCATGCTCCGAAACTATAATAATTATTACTGGCAATATATGGGCTGTATATATATGCGCATACTTATTGTAGATAAAGCGATACTATTAACGGATTTAATAGCCAATTTGCAATTTTATGGAGAGCTAGCAGTGATTTGATGACGGCTATATTTGTGAGACTGTTGACTGACTTGATGTTTGTAACTTCATTTCATGGCATGAGCTTGGGAACTGGATGCAGAATATGACGACAAGGAAACATCTAAATACGTGTTGCCTATACATACAAGGATGGTGGTTTCGATCGTAGCGCAGAATATGGGACATATTCTAATGGCTTTCTCGGAGTTATTCGGCCTCTTGGGGAGAGATGAACTTTGTTTAGTGCTCGAAGAGCCAAAGCCAGTGTGATATCAACATCATCTATTACAGCCCTAGAGATAAGCCCGGGACCCATGTTGCATCCATTGAGTCTAGTTGTTGGTATTTCTCCAACCTAAGGGAAACCATGGTTGTTATCCATGCCGGGTTCCAACAACACCACCAGTTGTCTATTGTCGACCAACGGAATTGTATAGTCGTCTCTGAAGAGTCAAGTATGAGAGTCTAGTGGTCCCAAGGGTGCTTCCAGCCCATAAGAACGGGCCCTGATTGACGTGTTAATATATCTCTCGTTCGATCACGTTGGGGGTTAGGTCTGGAATACCGTCTTTCCTCGCTCGGTACATCAACTGTGGCAGAGAATTAGCGTCTGTGGCTATAAATTTCAATTAATCAATACCTACGAAGAACCACATGCTTGCGCCTAGAGCGGTGGCGGTGAATCTATAGATTCCAGGCACATGAGCCTTGATAGGACCGGGGCCGCCAGCCATTGCGTGGAGCTGGCGCGCAGTACGTCAGTCACTAACCGATTGTCGAAATTTCCTGGGGAAGGACTGCACGAACAAGTCGGCTGGTGTTCGAGGGAATAGGCGTTGATGGGCAATCACAGTATCTGGAGCGCGATGGTTGTTGTCGTCAAGTCCAGATTAGCGGAGCTCGGAATGAGGCGGTACCTACGCAAGGTAGGTATTAGCTAGAAAGGGCCGAGGTTTTACCGGGCAATTCCTGTACAGCACAGTAGAGGTGCTGTCTCAGCCGTCTCAGTGCTTTCGGTGGTGCCCCGTCCCCAGACTAACAAACCGTAGCACTGCAGTAGCTCCATGCGTCGACTTACCTAAAGCCAGCGACGAGATCCACCCCTCAAAGTTTCTTTGTCCCCACAGCGCACTACAACCCTCAGTACGTACCCTGAAGCCGCCCTGAAGCTACCTAGACTCAGCACTAGACGCCACCCTACCAACTTACCTACCTAAGGTAGTATGTATTGGAGCACCTACTTACCCAGGTACGTAACTCCAGCAACTATTATTTCATACTAGCCCATTGTCAACTGGGAACTCCAACATCCAACTTCACTCATTTTTTTTTTTGCTCCCTGGTTGCACCCTCTGACAGCCTGACTCGACCATATCCCTTCCGCGCTAGGGATATTCTTCTCAAGGAACCATTAGTCGGTCTATCACCTATCACGCGCAATCTCGCTTTGCATCCGCTCCTCTTGCAATGCGCACTCCTCCTGGGTCCTTGAAGTCAGTGACATAGTTGCTCGGGTCTCGTTGGTGGTGGTATAGAGATCGGACTACTCTAGACACCTCTACGGTTTGTACAAGTTACTGCAACTCGTGGGTTTCTCGTGATTTGGGTCGTTCACAGCCATGGCGGCCATAACAAACCCCGGCGATGAGAACAGAGCGCTTTCGCCTCGATCGTTCGCCTTGCAACACCAACGGCCTCGAGAAAGTTTCAAAGGATGCTCGCGCATCACCGACTACGAACTGCTAGGCAAGCTGGGTGAAGGCACTTTTGGGTGAGACACGCGCGAGCTCTCTCTTTGGACCTAGTTACTGACTTCGGTATCCAGCGAGGTTCATAAAGCAAGATCGCGCCGGACGGGAGCCTTAGTTGCGCTCAAGAAAATTATTATGCATAACGAAAAAGACGGAGTGTGTAACTATTTGCTACCTCGAAACTTCCGCAGTCGCTAACCAGATTCCCAGTTCCCCATCACCGCTCTCCGAGAAATCAAGCTTCTGAAGCTCCTATCGCATAAGAACGTGTTGCGCTTGGAAGACATGGCCGTCGAGCATCATTCCAAGATCAGTAAGTTCGATATTTGTGGCTGATCTTCTTTCGATGTTTCTGATGCCCTCGAAGTCGATAAAAGAAAACGACCGATTATTTATATGGCAACGCCTTACATGGACCACGATCTATCCGGCCTACTCGATAACCCTTCCGTGACATTTACCGTACCGCAAATTAAATGCTATCTGCTGCAACTTCTCCAGGGACTCCGCTACCTCCACGAAAACAAGATCCTTCATCGCGATATGAAGGCAGCTAATTTGCTAATTAGCAACAAAGGCATACTTCAAATTGCCGATTTCGGTCTTGCAAGGCACTACGATGGAAGCGTGCCGCAGGCTGGTCAAGGAGGTGGCGAAGGAAAGAGAGAATACACAAGTCTCGTGGTCACTAGATGGTACCGCCCCCCTGAGCTGCTGCTGCATCTCAAAAGATACACTACTGCTATTGATATGTGGGGTGTAGGGTAAGTTTTAGGCTCTATAGCCAAGTCGACACCAAGCTTACGTAGAATATAGGTGTGTTTTTGGTGAGATGTTAGTCGGCAAGCCGATCCTTGCTGGCGAGAGCGACGGGCATCAACTCGACATCATCTTTGATTTAGTTGGTTCCCCTACTGAAGAGAATATGCCCGGGTGGAAGCAGTTGCCCGGCGCCGAATCATTAAATCCACGACCAAGACCAGAATCGCTATCAACCCGATTTCAAAAGCACGGAGGTGCCGCCGTATCTCTGTTAAAGGCACTCCTGCAACTTAATTGGAAAGCTCGTATCAATGCGATCGATGCCTTAGAACATCCTTATTTCAAGGCCACCCCCTACCCAGCAAGGCCGGAGGATATCCCAACTTTTGAGGACAGCCATGAATTGGATCGTAGAAAGTTCCATGATCGGAAAGCTGCTCTTCCTCCAGCTCCAAAGGGAGGCACTGTTGGGGGTGCCTTTGATGGACCTAATGTTGGTTTTGGTAGCGGGGATGGGTACGGCAATAGGGCTAATGGTAGACATCATGGCCGGAATGGCGATGATGGTGGCCGCCGGCCAGCTTGGGCAAGAGAGCAGGCCCGTCATGAACATCGATTACCACCTCGGCCCCCGCCGCCAGAAAACCCCCCTAGTGGTTGGGACGGGACTAAGGATCAGCATAACTCTTATAACAATAGAGATCGAGACCGGGCGCCGAGGAACCGTGGCGGCGCTAATCGCCCAGATATTGATACTTATATCCCTAGCTATCGTGGGCGAGATGAACTACCACCAAGAGAAGATCGCCCTCGTGATGACCGCCGAAGGAGGGATGACCGAGACGATAGAAGACACGAATGGGATCGCAATAGAGCTAGCATGACCCGGAGCCGTAGCCGATCTCCGGTAAGGGACCGCGATAGGGATCGCGACCGAGATGTGTATCGGCGATAGTATCGCACACAATCTCGACTAAGTGCTTTGATTCCGCCTTATCCCCCTCCTCCCCCTCCTCTCTACTATGATGGCATGATGCCACCACCACCACCACCGCCCCCTCCATTCGATGACAGGATGGGAGACTTTTGATCTAGGTATATGGTGATATTTCAGACGGACTGGGAGGTCATGATACGGATACAAGGGGCGTACGACGGTGGATCTGGAACTGGCGTTTGGAGTTAGCAAATCAGTCCCATTTGGGTCCGGCGGCTAGCGGTTTTATCCCGCGCTCTCACGAAAGAGGGAAAACTGAAAATTTTAGGCCAGTATTCTCTTCTTGCAGCCCCCACGGATAAAGCATAGCATCTAGCTGTTAATTACATGAAGCCCACAAGAGAATCACTTTCACTGCTCTCCTCGTGAATTGTCTGTCCTATCAAACCCCTACGTCGTCTCCTAGGTTGGTCGGGGGTCCGTATCAATTTCCACCGCTGCTCGAATAGGTCATTCGGGTCTATTTTAGGGATAGGCTGTCTCTTTTCAGAGCGACGCCAACTCCCGCTTAGGCTCGACTCTCCGTCATATTCCTTCTCCTCATCGTCGCGCGAGAATTGGGGCGCATGCTGTAGTCTCGAGTATTGCTGATCCTTCAGCTTCTTCCGTCGCTCGGACGCAGAGTCTAGGCCTAGTAAGACGAAGATGAAGCTCGATGTGCCATGAAGCATGAAGCCGGCACATATACCTATAATCGCCGCGCAAGCGAGCTTTTAGTTGGAACACATGTTAGTAATGTGTACTCTTATTAAAACTAAACAAGTTATTTAATTCAATCCCCCTGTCTCGCAAAATTTGCATCCTAAAGAAACCTTGACAAGCGAGTCCCGAGTGTATTGGCCTCTGAGGAATAGCTTACGTAGATATAGAGGTACTGCAATGTATGTGAGTTAGCCTTGCGGATCACTAGAGTATTTAGACTACAAAGTTAAAAACACACCTTAAGTCTTGCTACCAAGTTTATGGAAAAGGATATGGTGCCCATTCCTAGGTTTAGCATAACCCATACCGGCGACAGCAGGAAGAGGATTGCTGCGTAGATCTGGTACAGGAGCCAGCGCAGCGGCGTCGAGAGCACGTATATCAGACGCGCGAAGAACTGCGTCGTCGACAAGGCCAGCACGCCGGCGGTTTTCAGGGACGCGAGCCAGTTCATTGCATCTGGCGTGCTATGTTTTCCGGTGTTTTTACATAATCATTGATTCTATTATGCCAGTGTTTTTGTTGACTTTGTTCTCCCGAATGATCGAACAAGCTTTAAAAATTTAAGGTTATGGGTTTTTAGTAGGGCTAGCTTCCTCATTGACAGTATTTGGCTGCTGCCAATGCCAGGAATGCAGAGTGACTGACTACCTGAGCTGGTGTGAGTGAGTCCACGACTGCCAGCCACATTCCATTTGTCCATTCCATGATGCCTGCCAGCTAGGACTTAATTACGTAAGTGGGTGCGCGACGGAGACAGATTCGACGTGAAACCGCCCCGCCGAATTTGGGACGGGTATTAATCCGTTCCGGCGGGGTAGAATCTTGGAGAGCCCCATTTGTGGCGGATCTGATCTGGACCTAGCTACCTGGTAACTAGGTATATGTATAATGCTAGAATTATTCTTACAGACTCACTACTTATGAGGTACATAACCTAGCTTCTTTTTTTCCTCGGTAGTACAAAATAACTGTTCATATTTATTTTATTATTTTTGCAACCCGGTTGGGATATTATGTGCTGTAAGAGTTGTCGGTTTTACTCACTTTGGCTTTGTTGAATACAGTACCTATATAGCAACTACCTTCTAGGTACATGAGTACATGTGTGACATGTATATATACATATGCGTGCCTATGACAGCTATCTGCAAGCCGGGCTCCCTGGTATTGCCCTGGTACTGTATAAAAGTCTCATGACCTTGACCTCATGCGATGATGATCCCGTCCTCCACGTTTGCACATCTGCCACCCAGTACCAGCCCAACATTCGCCCCAGCATGTATCTTAATTCACTTACGCAATGTACTCGGACAGTACTCAGACCAGAACTCAGACTACCTAGCCATATAACCAACCCACGCTCGATATTATCTCTACATATCAACATATCTATTACGTGGTTTACAGCTAGTCCGGGATTGGACCCAGGTTCGTACAAGGATCGGAAACAGTAATACCATTGTACGATGCGTTCCGGATAGCATATCAGATTGTTGACATGATAGCTAGAAACTTAAAATGCTTGCGCCAAACAACCATCAAGAAAATCTAGGAAACTGTTGATCTTATAGATTCGAGTATCTCATGTAATTTTTGCACAAGGGAGTCAATCATACTTCCCGTGAAGTCTCTTGCAGGTACTACGCATAATACCGTCTCTCTCAACAGCTTATTCTCGGACTGGGGCTCGCGAGGCTGGTCTAGGCGTTTGTCTGCCGTGTTCTCAATATGTTCCGAACAAGGACACTCTTCCGACCTACTGCTCCCTTCAGTGTCGGGAAGATCGGCAATTTATTTCCCGAAAATATCCTGCAGCGGAAAATGCAAATGCCCAAGGAATTCGAGCATCGTTACGTACCATATCAACGTGGTCGCAGATGAGGCAGGACTAGATCGTTGTTACACGGTCCAATCTGCCAAGGACTGCTGGGAGCCTGTCAGCAGTAGGAAAGTGAATTGTAGCCTCGGCGGGACGAGTACATACCGCCTTAGTAGTCGTTATCTGGTCTCCTCACCGCTGCCCACGCCCACGCTCACGCCCACGCTCTCACCCACGTTGTGCCTGTCCACGGGACCAATGTATAATCTATAGCGCTGTATCCATTACCAAAGACCTTGACTTGATCCCACTTCCACATAACGCTAATAACTGCACCCCCAACGTCCATCCCAACCAGATTGGCTTAGGTACCCGCGGAAGCAGGGAGTGGAGCCGCAGATACCGATTTTTACTAGAAATGTCGAATTTATCTCAAACTCCGGGAAGCAAGTGTATGTCAGATGTTGGTCCACATGGAAGGCTACTACTGCAGGCAAGTGTATAATCTATACGGGAGTAGTCAGGGAGTATCCTTCTGCCTAGTACCTACGCTGTAGTTTATACAATGTTATAAGTGTTATTGAATAGGAATATTTACTAGTATTACTCAAGTACAACCTTTTTTTAAGTAGATGGCAAATTCTCTTGTCAACCAGAAGAGATTTATGTACAGAAAACCAAAGGTGTAATGATTGTTATGCCTATTGGGGATAGAGGCCGAAGACCCGTGATGCCCAAAACCTAAACTAAACACTTGTACCTACGTAGTCTCACGGCTTTCTCACGAGACCCTACCTACGTATCATAGCTGGATTAAGTAGATCCCAGGTAGGTATCTAGTTGGCTAAGAATACAGGCGTAAGAAATGCTTGTAGGTACTGGATACGTATGCGTATGCGTATCTAGATGTAGGTAGTAATTGAGTAGAGGGGTGAATGCCGATTGGTGGCGCTGACTTCATAGGTTACTTTCAGGCTGGGTCTAGCACGCAGCAGCCACGTGACGAATTATAGTACGTGCACAGACCATCTACCTAAGCTTCAAGCGGGCTACGACATGTACCTACCTACAGCATACATTCTACACGGAGTTAGGTACTTTGTAGGTAGTACAGACACTCTCCGTTATTAGGCCGGGGTACCTAGAAGATGGGCAACTAACATGTACACTAGCTAAGATTAGGTAGGGACTTTCCCCCACTACCCACGACCTCTCGTACCTAACTTACAACCCCACTCCTACTAGGTACCTAGCCTAACAGGTAACGATGCAGAGAACCTCCGGCTACCTCGTAGGTACCTACCCACCTCCCCGGCGTTCGTTATGCATTACAAGATACGACCTACTGAGTCGCTCCCTAAACACACTCTTGAAACTTGATTGTAGAGGGTCAGATCCTGCCAAAAATAGCAAGTCAGGTCTCCAGCAGAGAAAAGCAGAGCAGAGCCGAAGATGGGAAACACCCCATCGTCCGCGGCCAAGTCAGCTACCCCAACGCCCCCGGCGTCGTCCAGTGCCAGCACCAGCGCCAGCGCCAGTGCGAGTGCGAGTGCGGGTGCCGACTCTCCACGTGCCTCCAAGAAGGAACACAAGAACCTCGTCTCGATACACCACCACCCGCACCACATCCGGTCGCCAGCCTCCCTCGAGGCCTCTGTGGTCCAGGCCCAGGGGTCCACCATTTCCAACCGGTCCTCGCAGTCGAAGCCCCTATCCATCCTCAACCAGGCCTCACCTGCCACCGCAACGGCACAGTCCGAGAAGTCAGCCGCTTACCCGCGGACCCTTGAACAAAAGCCGAGATATGCCGGCGACATCAAGCATGACGAGCCGTCCAAGCCTGTAGCCGTTCCTCACTTCCACCCCGAAACCAGTCCCTTCTCTCCAGACCTGCAGCTAGAGGACGGCCTCCCTACCGGTACGACGTCCAGCAGTGTACAGGACATGGCTTACCCTATGCCCCGCCCGCCTCGTCTCCCCCTCCCCATTGAGGAGGAGATTCATACGCCTGGCTCGCCCATAGCTTCCCACGATGACGCCAATGGCCAGGACGTTGATGATGTTCCTCCCCTAGATGAGCAGACGGATATACCACGCCGTACCTCTGAGCTCAGTAATGTGACAAACGAGGACGATACCGAGGAATTGCGTGTTGATAAGTCTCGCCCAACACTACCCACGCGAATCACATGGCTACGGGGCGGTCAGAAGGTCTACGTTACTGGAACGCCTTTCCAATGGGGCCGAAAACAGCGGCTGCTTCCAGGGTGAGTAATCCCCCTAATGCCGGTAGATTACCGGCCTCAGAAGTCTGAAGATCATTAACTATCGAAATAACCAAATCGAAGCTACGGTGTCTTTGTTCAGAAAGATTAGCTAATATTTGATCCATTAATCTATGACAGGGGAGAAGAGGGTGTCCTTGAAACTACGATTCGGGTATTCCCAGGCACGCATCATATCAAGTTCCTTGTTGATGGAACAATGCAAACATCACCGGACTTACCTACCACAGTAGACTTTGGTAATAACTTGGTTAATTACATCGAAGTCAGCGGAGACGCTTCCACCATTAGAGAAATCAATGTCGAAGACGGTACCTTAAAGGCTGAACTTGATGTCCAGAATCTGCCATCTAGACCGGCTTCTACGTCCAATATTAAAGGAACACAGACGGCTAAAAAACGAGATATCGTTCCAGCTCGCGAATTTTCCGGCAAGCTTCCAAGCTATTTGGAGGACTTTGATCAACCTGAAGAATCCAGAGCGTATAGGGCATCTGCGGCCGCTCTGGAGAAGCTACCCGCACCACCATCATTACCTGGTTTCCTCAGCAAGCCAATCATGAACGGCACCACCTTGATCAAAGACGACAATAGTGTTCTAAATATGCCTAATCATACCGTGCTCAATCACTTAGCTACATGCAGCATTAGGAATAATGTCCTGGCCTTATCTGCTACTACTAGATACAAAGACAAGGTAAGTTTCGTTTTCCGCCATATTTTGTTCGTTTGACTCTAGACGCTAAAAGTTGAGTAGTACGTGACAACTGTTATCTACAAACCATCCAAAAACTAGGCGTCTCCCAATACTACGATTTAACCCATCAAAATCACCTGGGTGCCTTGGGTGCAATAACAGGCCAATCACAGCAGATCGAATCCTACATAAAATGAACAATCTTAATAGCAGCATATATCAGAACGCGTGCAGATATTCTCTGGCATTCCCTCGAAATTGATTGGCAACGAAAAGTCTTGTTCCTGATGTAGAATAAGGTAGCGTATCAGTGTCGCACGTTTACGAAGTTGAGGATGAAGTTCGGTGGTTTTGGGAAAATCCGGGGTTTAATGTGAACGATATATGGGTCCCAATGGGAGAAAGGCAGGTAATGAGGCCATGAACACCATGAGAGATCTCGGCACGGGGTACATGGATTGGGATGTGAGATAACGTAAATGGGGACAAATACTTTGTTTCTTGGGTTCGTTGAGTTCAGTCGGTATAGGTTTAATTGAACACTGGACATTCGGAGAATTAAAAACGTCAAGCCAAACTGAAGTTCACGCTGTTGCTTTTCTGTCCTACCTAATTGTTTTGCTTTTGTGCCCTCCTCGTAGTTTCATTTTATACTTCTTCAACTTCAATTTTTATTATTACTTTATTCACGTATCCTAATTATAAAGCTCTAGCTGGTCGAGCAATATATTCATTTATTCCTCCGCCTTGGTTGCCACTCACAGCCTATGTTATAATCGGTTTCTTATGTATACAAGGTAGGTTTCGTACGAGGATTACTTCCTCCAACAGTATCCTATAATGTGTAGCTTTAGCCTATGAATTCTCTCTATGCGCTTCTGCAACTCGCGGATATGAGAATAATTAGCTCCCTGTTAGCTACAGTGTCTTAGCTAGGGAGTAGGCTGTAAACTTAGATATCATAAGTGTATTCTAACAGCACAAGCGTAGAGTCGTTAATTTCGATCATCCCCTTTGGCGCGACCTGTTCAGGGGGTGATGCACCTTCAACTCTACATAGCGCTTCGTCTCGAAGCACGGAGCTGATAGCATTCTTTATACTTCCCGAGATCGGCCATCTAGCTGTATCGGCTTATAGGGAGATAAAATAGTTAAACCTCCGGGGGTGGCCGGCCTTTTTTTTTTTTTGGCCCACCTATGAACTAAACTCCTAGGTTCTTCGACGCTGTCTTAATCACGCCACTGCACATGGACTTCATCAGTGCGGAAACGCTGCGTACATGTGCTCTCGGCAAGCGGGGTCCGGAAACCAGTCTCAAAGGCGAGAAGCCCGGCATGCGCAATCATGATACCGTTATCGATACAAAACCGCTCGTCGGTCGCGTAGACGGACCCGCCGCGCTCGGCGGCCATGTAGCCCATCATGGCCTGCAGCCGCTCATTGCAGCCGACGCCGCCGACGACGAGCACCTGCGCGCTGCCCACGTGGGCCATGGCGCGCTCCGTGATCTCGACGAGCATGGCAAACACGGTCTCCTGGAGGCTATAGCAGAGCTCCGCGGGGGTGATCCTGACCTCACCAGCCGCCTCATCTATAGCGGGCTCGCCCCGCGCCTCCCGCGCGTCCTGCTCGCGCATCTGGGCCGCAAGCAGGTCGGCGGCGGCGAGGATCCCGCTGAAGCTGCAGTCCATGCCCTTGACGGCGTAGGGCAGGTCGAGCAGGATCTTGCCCGAGGCCAGCTTGGCCAGCTGCTCGATGTTGTGGCCCGGGGCCGGGTCGTTGCTGATGGCTAGGGTGCGCGCGAAGCGGTCGAGGCAGTTGCCGACAGCGATGTCGAGCGTCTCCCCGAAGATGCGGTAGCGCCGCTCCGCGTAGGCGATGACCTGCGTGTTGCCGCCCGACACGTATAGTACTACGGGGTTGGTGGCGCCCGTGATCTCGCGGCCCATCTCGATGTGGCCGACGCAGTGGTTCACGCCGACGAGGGGCTTATCCCATAGCAGCGCGAGCGTGCGCGCCGCGACGGCCACGCTCTGCAGCGGCGCACCCATCCCGGGACCCTTGGTGTAGCAGATGCAGGACAGCTGGCGCGGCGTGATGCCTGACGCTTTCAGGGCCGAGCGCGCGACGCGCACGAAGAACGAGCGGTGGTGCTTGGCTGTGTCCTTGGGCAGGAACCCCTCCCCCGGCGGCGAGACGAAGGTGTGCCGGATGTTGGCGAGGATGGTGGATTTGCCGGTGGTCGGGTCGTGCGCGATTATGCCGATGCCGAGTTTGTTCGCGCTGCCTTCGCAGCCGAGGGCTATGAGCGGCCCGCTAGGGGTACTGTCGACTAGGGCTGTCATTGCGGCTGGTCGTGGGCGTTTCTGAGGTAGGCGACGAGAGGGGAGATGACGGCGAGGGGGGGTGCTCTAGGTCGAGATTTCGAGCCGAGGATTGGGCGCTAACCGAAGTGGTAAGACTGAAGAAACCTTTAGAGCCCTCCCTCCTTGGCCCCTTGTTTTCACAGTTTAAGTATATAAAATTCTAGATATTTGCGCTGAGCATATGAAGCTCGCGAAGTTGGCTGGATGGAGGGGCAGTTAGATAGTGGTATGTATTGAGAGTTGAAGTCCATAGTGGGGGTGGGGCAGGTGTCCGACCCGCCAAATGGAATTGCGACAAAGTATCATATGCACTAATAGAGGCCATTAATTCTTAACATAGGTTAGCTGGAGGTACCTACGTACTGCTCCCTCAGTACCGAGGAATCTACTTATTGCCCTACCATTCTTTTCCATTTTTCACAAACTGGAAAATAGTGAAACTACATAGGTAAGTATCCGAAGCAAGACCTATCATACTACCTGGGTAGTCTCTTTATTTGGGTATCTAAATCAAAATTACACAGCATCGGGGCATGCTAACAATCTAATGAGGTCAGTTGAATCCTGTGTGATATTATTGGTTGCTCATCCTTAAAGGTGAGGCTGAATAGGGAACCTACAATCTATCTAGGGATAATAAGCACAACCAAAGAGACGTCGAGGTTAAGAGCCTACGTTTTATTGCTCTTACTATCAACTGGAAAGGTTACCTATTATGTGCTCGTTTATTCTGTCACCCCCGCACCTGAATTATTTTCCTCTTCTAACTAGCAGCTCAAGTCGAGAAAATGCTTTACTGTAGTAGACGACCCTTACCTACTAAGCTTGTTCCGGTATTGGAACGGTAAGTTAAGGTTACCTACCTATTATATAAGTGCGAAGAAGTGGGGATCCTGCGGGGCTAGTCAAGTCCAAGGGTCAAGTGAACCAGAACAGACAGAACAGGCGGCGGCCTTCCTAGTCCGGGAGTCCCACAACTTGGCCGACGGCTATTATTCCATCGACCTAGGGCGCCTTACTACTCACCCGCCCATCTGTTAGCAAGAAAACCGAAAACCACTTTGGCCCCGTTCACCTCTTCTTTTTTTTTACCTTCTATTTTTCCCCCTCTCTCCTCTCTCGTCATATTGTCTCGTTTCGTCTTTGCGCCGTGGTGGGATTGTTTCAAAATACCGGGTTCCATTCCTCCTAGATCTGCGGCTTCGGAAGCTCTGGTCTCATCATGATGGGTGGTGGTGCATGTTTCGCACCTGACACCTTGTCTGACTTGAACGTGGTGAGCTAGTAGCACCAAACTCGCTTGCTTTTACATCGGCTGACCCTTTGCCTAGTTATAACCAGATTCTCTTTCCTCTCCTCTTTTCTCTCGCCGTCTCCATCTTTCCCGAACATCCTAATTTTCACCTGTCGTTTTCCCCCAAGAAAATGAGCAAGCCCCCCGCCACCAGGCGCATCCCTGTGCCACTCCCACCAAGCGCCGGCACGGGACTCGCGGATAGCAACTCTGCCGCTGGGAAATAAATACCGATCTTTCTACGAGCTCAAGCAAGCGAAGGGCTTTATCCTGGAGAAACTCCCTCCGGGCGCAGTCGTACCAGCCGCACAGTCAGCTTTCAGCTCCACAAGCCGTTCTTCTAGTCGGCTAGAGCCTCGTCTGGAGGACTTAGGCGAGCGCCCTACGGATTACAACGATCGTTCAGTGAGAGAGTACGCAGTTATTGATCGACTATTGGAACTTTTGTTTCGATTAATCGGGCTCTTTTTAGAGCTCGCCCACCATAGAGCTCATTTCACACGAAGCAACCTGGTCGGGCGCAATTATTGTGGCAGGGCTGTAATCTTGCGCCTCTTCTCCTATCTCGATGAAGAGCTAAGGATTTTAAGGCGACAACACTGCGACCGTGCAATTTTCGTCAAAGCACAATACAACCAATCCTGTTCGAAGCTTGATCAGAATACACCACAATCCAAAACAGAACCAGATTATCTGATATGACTAAGCTCATAAATAAGGACAACATCGACATCTGAGTTATTACTTTTTTATTTTTACATGCTCAGAGGCATCTGGCGGCTCTCCTCGTTCGGCTCCCGCATACTAATTTATGCAGCTTCGAGGCTATATATATTTACAAAGGATATGCGGCAACCAACGCCTCTACCGTCGATTTACTCCTCGCAGACTCATTATCGAAGCATATATACAATCGTTGCTCCTCTCGCTGTCCACCTCTCTCGACCGACAAAATTTGGGTATCAAACAGGAAATCGATCCGACAGGAATCAGGCTGTAAGTCCATGATCACCGATATCGACATTTCAAGACAAACATTACCTCACACTAAACTGCTATCCAGATGCCCGTGGGGTTTGGGCTCCTGGTTGAATAGCCGATGCAGTCTATGGAGGTTGCACGGGAGAGGGCTGTTGAGCCATTGCCGCTTGAGCTGGCGGCGCTTGTGTGCTTGGACCTTGAGTCTGAGCTGCGAGCGCCTGGGCCTGCGCTTTAGCCTGAGCAGCTTGCATGAGTGCTTGTGCTTGTGCCTGTGGTATCACTGGTCGATTTCCAGCCTGGAATTGCGCTATGTCTAACCCCGGGCGCCGAAGAAGGCTGGCTGGGGGAGGAATAGTTGAACGAAACTTCATCTGTCGCAAACTGTTGGTGTCGATCCTATATACGGGCGGTTCATCGTCGTCATCATCATCATCATACTTCCAACGGTCGCTCTGGAATGAAGGCTCCCGAGTAGGGCTCCTCAACCCAGTAGACGATTTTCCAGGACGACGGTCAATGAATAACCGACCTAACCGACCGACACGACGACGAAACGAGGGCATCTCTTCCTGGTCTGAGTCGTCTAATGAGGCAGCCTTGAAAATGAATGGCGCAACGGATTTCTCCGGAGCTGCAGGCGATTCATCAACCTCCATCAAGTCTGATGCGGAGGCAGGAGGTGTCATTAAATATGTTGTTTTGGCAGGCCTGAAATTCTGCTCTTGCTCCTCTTTGACAGGAGGCAGAGGATCAGCTGTCAGGTCAATATAATTAAAGTTCCACCGGCGATGCTCCTGAACCTTGTGTTCAATATTATTGAGAAGCTCTTGTTGCCTCTCGGCCTGTTTATCACGCAAAAGTGTGAGTTCCACAGGTTCCATAGATCGGCCACCATCTGGACGAACGGCGAGGCGAAGCTGATTATGAGAAGCAGCACGAGGTGGTTGTTGAGGTTCTGGTTTGGCGCGTTTTTGTGGCTTGGTATTGACCAAGTCATCATCATCTGTCTTAATATTAAGTCTGATTTTGGCTTCCTTGAGTTTAGCGCGTTGCTCGAAAACTAATTTGTCTGTTTTAAGCAACTCTCGCTTGAGGACCTCTCGCCGGTGAGCGAAGACTACGAGCTGACGACCGTCTTCTAGTTCTCTACGGAGCTTCTTAAGCTTGTCAGCAACCTGCACATCCCGTGCCCTCGTCTTTCGGGTCTGTCGAACTTCACGTCTCCGGAAGCAGACATATGGATCCATGTCATCATGTTCTTGATGCGTCTCGAATTTGAGCGAAGGATGAAGGGATTTATTGCCCGTGGTTTGCCGACGATTCCTCCAGTATTCGTATATGGCTTTGGCATGACCCTGAACGGGTTTCTCACGAATATGATGATTTATTGCCGGAGACATTAGCTCGTACGGGACAAAAGTATTGTCAACTTCTGCATACGGCGCACTCTCAGCGGCGGTATCCTCAAATACCTCCATAATACGCTCGAAATTATCTTCAGATAGGTGAGCATTAGCTGGTCTCTTTGAGTTATAACTCTTTAAAAATTCATCATCTTCAGTTGTCATATCGTAGAGGCTCCCTTTCAGTGTCTCTTCGACTGTGTCTGAAGATTTGATATAATTGCGAGGCTCTACGTATGGGGTGGGATATAATTCGTCATAATCGGCCTCAACACTCTTCTGCGGCGGCGGGACGGGGATTTCATTGTCCACACTGGCGCCGGCGCCCTTGAGGGCGGCCTGGAGATGATATTCCTATTTGTCGCAGGCGGGTGTTAGCAGAAATTGGTAAGTCTTGATATCAAGGGTATATAAAAAACAGAACAAGTGGATATCACGTGATATTGCACGTGACTTTGATCAAAATAGCAGAGCAAATGAATAAACATACATTTTCTTCGGCTTGTTCAACGCCAGTAACTATTTGTGATTCGGTTGTGAGGGACTCGTATTCGTTGGCGTCGATCTGGTGCTCTCGGAGGACGGGGAGGGGTGTTTTGATGTTGAGTTTCTTGTATCGCACTTTCCTGGTGGTCATGGTGGGCGGAAGGGCGAGAGGGGCGGAGGCGGAAAAGATGCGGACTGAGAGGGAAAAACCCCGAAAAAAATCGGGAAATGGATAATTCAAGTCATGCGACAATGAAATATGTGGTTTTCTGATTGATAAACCGGTGTTGAGGTGGTTTTTTTGATGGTCAAAGTCTTGATAGCTGACGACGTGACGTTGGATTTGGTTTGGGGCGCAAATTTTCGCTGGCTTTTGCTTGGGGGACTCCTCTGTTGTTGGGTGGTGCGGGCGTCCTTGAGTGTGCGGTTGTAGTGGTTGTAGTGGGCGAGTGGGCAATAGAGCAGCGGACCCCAGGCAAAAAGGCAAACCAGAAACGGGGAGGGGGGGTGTTCGAGCCAAACCTTCCCCAGCTAAGAGGCAGCCAGGCTAGACCGGTCCAGCAAAGGAATGAATGATGACTGCCTAAGAGCAGGTAAACATTGCAATACACTGTGCACCTTTACTGTGCAGACTATACAAACAAGAGAAGTGCAAGAGAAAGGGGGCAGCCACGTGATTTGGCTCTAGCCATGGGGTCGGAAGGAGCCAATCAAACATCAATCTTCCAAGACGATGACACCTTTACTCCCTTTCTTGCCATGCGTTATCGGCTAGCTGGCTAGATAAGGGAACGGATGCACCTGATAAGGAGCTCCCATTGGTCGATACGCCTTACCTTGTAGTTTCCGGTTTACTCGCAATCTCCCCTCTAATTATCAACGCTGCTAGCCCGGTCTCTGCCGGGCAAAGACTTACAACCTTGGAAGCGTTTAGTACATCGATAACATCTTAGCCAGTACGGAGTATTTCGCGAAGCCTAGAAGCCTCTGGTCCCCTCTTGATACACGTTGTTACGATTTATCATCCTATTGAATACCGTATTCACAGATAAATTCTATTCATATACCATTTTCGCAGCGGCACAACGGCAGGTATTATGTAGCACATATATACATTGCATTAAGAGAGATACCGGAGTACCTATTTCGGCCTACGATAGGTACTCTTTCTCGTCCCGCTCTCTTATTTATCCTTGCCTATCATTGTTTACATAGGTTATTCCCTTTCCTACGATAGAGCGATAAACAGGCAGAATAGCTCGTATAGCTGTTACTGTGACTCCATTCACCGCGCCATTCACCGTGCTCATATCCCAACTATACACGGATCATCAGACGAGCTTGCCGGGCCGGGAGCCTGCATTAGTTAAACCCGAGACGCCGCTAGCAAGCTTGAATTTGGAGCTTGACGTTATAGCAAAGATACCTAGGTGTGAGCAATTTAGAGCTGTCCTTGTTATTTATTGCTGCCAAAGGTTAAGGCGAAATCGGAGTTACAACTGGGTATAACCATTTAGCAGTACAAACTATCTTTTTGAAGCAAGCTTCATCTACGAGATTTGTCTTTTGCTATGAACTACATGTGACCTAATTTCTACAACCAAGACGATACTCTTTAGATTTCTCGATAAAGATTTGTTACTATGCCTCCATCAATATTACCGTCTTCGCCTATGCAACATCTTTAGTGACTTGGAATTATAGGTTGGGAAATCTATAGTAAATACCCATTGAACAACTAAGCCGAGCAATAAAATGTACGATGATTTATGGGAGTGCCTTAGTCTTATCAAGGCGTCGAATATGCCTAGTACTCAAGAATAAAACCTCCTTGAGTATTGAGGGACTATAATGCTATATGGGGGACTACTATTGAATAAAGTTTTCTCTGGAAACAGATACGAATATCAAACCCTAGAAAGCATGTATTTACATTCACCCGTCTTGACTATCGAACAAACTCTTCCCTGGAATAATACTCATAATAGATAGCCATCCTTATTACTTCACGGTTTTATTCGGTCCACTGTTCCTTCAACCCGACATAGAAATTCTCCGACCCGACAGGGCGGTTCAAAGTGGAGTGGGAGACTGTAATGGGATAGTGGGGTGACAGGGTTTAGTTATTTGGCAGACTACTAGGCAGATAGGCTACAGAGCTTTTGCTAGCAAAGAATGCCTACTTGTTACGTAGTATGCATACAATGTAGAGATGCAAGAAGAAACTCCTTAAGCTTTAGTACACAGTGTGACATACTTGAGCAGCCCCAAAGGATACAATCATAACTAAGAGAGAAGTTGAATCTTTATTAATAGCAGAGTAATCTGGAATTACAGTTCATATAGAGTACCTACCTATGATATTACCGTAGACGAAGTCTCTCGGCATGATAAACTTGAAATCTTCAACTTGAGGTACCCCGTAGGATACTCGGGCAAGCACATCGGCACCGGGGCACCAATATAGGAAAAGTCATAAGACCGCCCCTAACAGCGAACCTACGTGTTGATGTAAGCTTTACGGAGCTTGGCAAAGGTTCCGAAACACAATCATCAATCAAGCAGTTTTTATTTATAGTATATGAAGACAACCTAACCATTTAACTTTATTTTCTCATCCTTGCCCTTGAAGGCCAGTAGTTCAGGGTCCTAAAGATAAGACAGCACTTTCCACTACCGTGTATTGACATCGTGCCTCGTAAGTCATCTTAGGGTACTACACTTATACAGATCAGATTTTCTAGGCCCAGATACTTAGCTAGGTAGATTAATCTCAATAATTGCATACCTCTCAGTCTATCCAGAGGAGGTACCTCCTATCCGCCACCAACTAGGATTTAGGTACCTACCTAGGTACCTATGGATGTAGGTAGATAGGTAGGTATTCAAAAGACAAGATCTGTGGCTTAGGCAACCATCTACAGCATGCCTACAGTAAGGTAGGTGGCGTTGTGGCGCCACAGTGTCATGTATTACGCGAAAAGAAAAATGAGTGGGGGCCTCCTGTCCCTCTACTTAGGCAGACCTACCTAGGGAACCTCTGTCGACCCCACGATCCCCAAGACAGACCCTCCAGCCCACTCAGCCTTATCATCCAACAACACCAGCATTACCTAAACCCAACCTCAAACTTGATCCCGAACACCTACAACAAGCCTTTACACACCAGCGATCCCCCTACCGGTACTCGCATTTGCCAGGCTAATCAACCCTTAACTCTAATATAAATAGCCGGCTTGCTTGATCGTGTGACCTCCTAGGGGTGTTTAAACACAAAATGGGCAACAGCACCAGCATGATCCTGGACAACATTGTCCAAGGAAGCAATTGTAAGTATCAACCCTGCAGTGCTCACACTTAGGCCGTGCTGACAGGAATTTCAATAGTTGATCGCGAGGAAGTAGAACGGCTAAGGAAGAGGTTTATGAAACTTGACAAAGTACTATATGAATCCTGCTATGATCATTGCAATAGAATGATATTTATGCTAACGACACCTACTTCTCTCTGTCCAGGACCAAAACGGAACGATTGAACGCGACGAATTCCTTAGCCTACCACAAATATCGTCAAATCCGCTTGCGACAAGGTACAATTCCTTTGATTACCTCACCTACCAGGCAGCCAAGACGTTCACAAGAGACATATCAGCTAATGACCTATTATTTTATCAGGCTAATAGCGATCTTTGACGAGGACGGTGGCGGCGATGTGGACTTCCAAGAATTCGTGTCAGGCCTCAGCGCTTTCAGTAGCAAGGGTAACAAGGAACAGAAGCTACAGTTCGCCTTCAAAGTCTACGATATCGATCGAGATGGTTACATTAGCAATGGAGAGTTGTTTATTGTCCTAAAGATGATGGTTGGTAGCAATTTGAAGGACCAACAACTGCAGCAAATTGTTGATAAGACCATCATGGAAGCCGATCTTGACAAGGACGGCAGGATCAGCTTTGAGGAGTTCACAAAGATGGTCGAGAACACGGATGTGAGCATGAGCATGACTCTGGGTGAGTTCTCACTCTAATTTCCCCACGTTGACCTTTCGCTTTATATTATCCATCCAGTCAAGTAAAGCGAAAAAAGCAGATACTTCTGTACTAGATACTAACATTTTATACCCCAGACCAATTTTAGGAGATGAGTGATGGAAATTCACATCAAGAAGAAGACGGAGCACCAGACCCAGGGTTTTCATTCGTCTGCATGGCATGCCCACCCAGAAATAGAACTCGACGATGAGAGGTGCATTGACTCTCTGAAGGAGATTCATACACTTGGTCACCACAGCCAGGGATGCAAGACATCACCAAGTTGAATATCACGTCTTCATAGCAAGAGAGGGGATCGCATTAAGGTTTATCATCGCACAATCGGCCTTCAAAGCCAGCATCACTTACAAACCCAAGCACGGATTCATACGTAGCGCTATACCCACCTGCTGCCCTTCTTCAATTTTACTTGTCTGCAACCCACATACATCCGACCCAAATGCGAATACTAGTTATTCAAGTTCCGTTGCTCTTCTTCAGGCGATTACGCACCATGTTTCTTCAATAGACAAGTGAGGTGTGTTAAGTTGTACATAGTAGCGCAGGCTAAGCGCAAAGGACATCATATTATATATATTCTGCCCACTCAATAAGTACCTAAGGTACAGCAATCAATGGCTATAAACATCAGGTACATACATATAGGAAGGTACCTTCTGTTGGTTCACATAAAACCAACTTTAGAAGACTAACGGCGGTACGTATCTACTATGACTACCGCTCGATACGGTATGCCTTTTTGGTAGTCCGTTCCCTTAACAACAACACTAGCAACACCTAACTGATACTAGTATGCCAACCACTCATGATGGTTACTTCGTGCTGCTGGAATACCTTCTTTCTCACAGTTGCTCTGTACATTGCAACACACATTTCTCTACAATTCCTCACTTGTGAGCCTAGATACTTCAGTCTATCTCACTCATCAAGTAGTCTAGTCGAGGCAGGTCGAGACACCTTCAACGCACCATCACGATGTTAGCAAAGCAAGACCACAACCACACCAGCAGCATACTCATGCTGACAACCAGGACTAACTCAAAGGACAAAGGGAGAATTACAACCGCGCTTAACAACCGAGTTAGTATCCCCAGCTTCCCTTTAGCTCATAAGAGCAGTATAGCTGGTGTTACCGCGCCCCCGCAGCTTCTCACATCTTCAGCTCTTTCCCCGGCCCCGATTTTCGAGTATATATATATAAGTCTCTCGACGAGATCGTTGACACTGCCTTCTTTGTTCTTGTTATAAACACGGCCATTACGCGAAGCCATGACTTCAGCGTTCCGTTTAGAAGCCAGAAGCAAACTGTTATCTACAAGCCGGGCCTGCAGCTTCCTCGCCGAACAGAAGTATCCTGTACTTCCCATCGTATGCCTTTTACTGTAGGCGACAGAAAGCCTGTTTATATCGCTATAGTCGACGGTCATACACGCCTGCCGGGAGCATTTCCCAACACGAACACTGCAACAGCGTCAGCCAAGCCATCGACCATCAACCCGGACTATATTAGCTTCCCTTTCGAAGTTAAACACAAAAGTGATAACTCGCGCGTACTATACCAAAGCGCTGCCGAACTAGCCGGCTTTATCTACGCTTGCCACAAGCTGATAAACAAAGCGTGGCGCTTCTCACTGCAGCACACAAGGACGCCCAACTCAAGGGATATCTCAAGAAAGATCCCAAGGAAGATCCAAAATCAGAATCCCTAGGCACTGCAGCAACTAATGGTAGAAGCATGATTTTATAGGCAACGCATGCGCTAAGCTACCTTTAGAGGCAGACTCGGGCTATGAGGGAGACGTCGCCGCACTCCAGGACATAGCTTTCAAGCTAAAGGCGAATATTCTCAAGATGCAGGAGGGGGCCTTGGAGCTCAAGCAGGACGCCATCGCAGTCCAAGTAGAAGCCCTTGAGATGAAGCGCGAGTGCCTCAGACAGTGGAAGGGCTCGCTCTGCCGCGGTCATGTGTTCCATGCGAACATTGCACTGCTGACCTCGATAGGACATGTCATAGACTGCCATAGACTGCCAGTCGTTCATACAGGCGTTCATACAGATCATCAGAAGACTGTATAGACTTGTATAGACACCTATGTAGGCAAAGAAGCCATTCCTGCATATGGGCAGTGATTGGCACCTAGGGTAGTTAGGAGGGCTTCGCGCAACAAGAGTCTTTCACCCACCTCAAGTACAGGGCTCCTGACAGGACAGGAGGCACTGAACGCCCGTGAGCGGGCTATTGCGGCGTAAGAGAGAGCTCTAGAAATTATGCCTCGAGCCATCTAGTGTTCAGCAGTGCAGCGCATAGCACTGTTCCTTAAAGTTCATACAACACTACTTCTGAACTGTTAGCATTGCGTACCTTGTTCTTGATGATCTCAGTTCACCAAGGTGCTCACTGTCTCTACCGCCACTGTTCTGCTCCTACTCTAGCACCTGAGCGAACTAACGGCCTTGGGCACGAAGTCAGTGGTAGCTTAAGAGTATAGTGATCTTTGGCTGATGATCATGCTAACATATAAAAAGAATCGAAGATCCGTATCTAAGAAATCTTGCGCATCGGGGAGGGTGACCAACTGTGAAATCCTTCGATAGCTAAAGTCACAACACCACAACTCGTCGATATTTCTCCTGCCCTCACATTTCGTGCCCCGTCTGTTGATGTCATTAAATACTAGGTGTTGCATCTTGCACTTGGAGATGCGCCCTTTGCAATAATTCTACAGAGACAAATATAATAGCTAGTGCCAACTTTTGTAGTTTGAGATATCCTTAAATGATGAATGATGTGATTGATAAAAGTGAAACACAATGTGCAATTAATATTGTTTCTACACTGAAGTTGAAAGCTTCTTAGCCTAGGGACCGTAAGTAAATAGAAGCTGCACTTCACCAACCCACCAACCAATTATAATCCTTCCCGCCGCCAAGCTTCCCGTCTCGACTTTCCTTCCCCTCGGCTCGCCCTTCCCATTTCTTGACTCTATCCCAATATGGTATTATATGGACGCCATGAACCAATCAGCAGCGTTAACGCGCACTCTCCACAATTAAATATCTCTAGAGGCACTTCGTTTGCACCCAGAGAGTCGGTCATCAAGCAAAAAGTGAGTATTTTACATGCAAAATCCACTTGATATGCCATTTAAGGCCTCCACGTGCAGTTTCGGTGACTTTTTTTTTCTTACCAATCCGGCCGACGAGGAATGAAGCGTTACAAATCAGCAGCGACTGCGGCGTCTTATCGTATGCGCAAGTAAGGGGACAATGTTGTAGTGTCCTAGATAGTAAAGGAGTATACGACTAGATGGCCTAGGATAACGGTATAAACAGTTTATATAAGGCGGGCGATGGTTTCTGAAATGAAGCGAAAAAGATGTTGATAACCATCTCTGCCTTTATATTCACAGCAAGACTTACGCAGCTTGGAGTTCTTAGAGGATTGACTTACCTGATTTGAAATCGCCCTCGACTTCTCTTCCACCGAGACAATACGACCCCTTATTCACTATATCGTAATTTAGAGCCGCAGCCGCCAAAATGCCTTCTAAATCTGTAGCCCTCATCACAATGAGCTTGCGTCCGGCACGCATAGGAGCCAACGTCGCGGCTTTCGTGCGCCCTATTCTAGAGAAAGCGCTGGAAGGATCCGACATTTCCCTAGTACCAGTCGATGTGAGAGACTTCAATCTACCTGTATACAACGAGAACGTTGTGCCCGCAAGTGAGTTTCCCATCCCGTGTTTCTGGTTTGGACTTATACTCGCTCAACTACGTCCGCTGCGGGTACCGCTTTGGTTGAGCGGCTGTGTACTGTTTGACGCTAGCATACCTTTTCGTGGGCCTAGGAATAGAATAGAATAAAATGAAACTAAATGGAACAAACCCGTGTTAACTAGGATCATAGTGGTCCCGGCCTACGCACAATTCGAGCACGAGCACTCTCGCGCTTGGAGCGCCGAGATATCAAAGCACGACGGCTACGTGCTCGTGATCCCGGAGTACAACTACGGCGGTAAGTAGCATACCATACACTACTTCAACACCAATCCACGAATCCATCCATCTAATCCACCCACCTCCGCGCATTCCACCAATCAGTACCACTAACAAAAGGGAACCCCGTCAGTCGCCGGCGGCACCAAGAACGCAATCGACTACCTCCTGAACGAGTGGAAGGGCAAGCCCCTCTCCATCGTGAGCTACGGGTCGCAGGGCGGCTCCAAGGCGAGCCAGCAGGCCAAGGAGATTCTCACCGGCATGGGGCTGCGCGTGGCCGAGACGCGGCCCCAGCTCGCGTTCGCCGACGCCCAGGCCGAGATTGCCGGCATCCTATCCGAGGGCAAGATCGCGCCGGCGTCGAGGACCAAGTGGGAGGCACAGACGGAGGAGATCGCCAAGGTCGCTGAGGAGTTGAAGGCCATGTTGCTATAGCCGGGCGAGGAGGCGACGGTGTAGACGGGATTTAGATAGGAGGGAATTAGATTTGTTGTAGGCTTGGGTTGTTAGGAATCAAATTCATCTGTAGGCTGCTATAGGGGTCAATGAAGATTCCCAGGGGTCTGCTGCATTTGAATAGATGGGCCCTCTAGAACAGCAAGTTGGGAAGGAAGTGAATCAACATAATGCATATTATTCATATATGATTGCGCCGATATCTGGCCATAACATTTATCTGGGTAGCAGCTTAAAACTCTCTATACCTAGGTATATTGACATATGTTATTCGATAGTCTTAAACACTTCTAGTCGTATTTCAATACTATGTAATGATTGTCTTTTTGCCTCATGAGTAAAACATGAGGAGTAATCCCGCCACACATCCTCTCTTCACTATTTGATAACCCTATTCACGTCGCTGAGGATGAAGTTCTAATTGCTAAACTTTCGCTAAGTGAAGTCTCGGCGGGTGAAGCCACGCTATATAAACGTCTCCTTATTGAACCTGATCGGGAGACTCTGCGCGAGAAGAACTTAAATCTTCCCGCGAAGGTTTCGGGGGCCAGGGGAGAGTCTGTGACATGCTTGCTGACTTCTCTTTCATCGCGTAGACATCCGTGTACAGACATACGTACTAAGAATCCTCTATGTCCCCCCACTTCATCAACTTCTCTATAATCAAGTCAATTTTGGCCTCAGAGACACCAGCCTTTATCCATATCGCTCGGGCTTTGGTTCCTTCCACGAGACGCTGCGCATAGGCTTGAGCCCACTATCGCTGGCCGACTAAAATATATAAGATCAGCGAGTGGCATCTAAGAAATGCTTATAAACTTCTTGAGTGTCTAACCAAAGATATTTTTATTTTAGAGAGAAAAAAAAAAGAAGAAGAAGAAAGCTTGGCGGGGAGGGGGGCAATAGTAGCGATCGCTTACCGACATGTCCGCGGGTAGAAGTGGCTGAATTGACGCGAATGCCCTTGGGACTGAACCCGATAAGTTTATAAAACGATGGAACTGTGATACCGAGGGTTAGTCAGTACTCTGTTTAATGCCACCGATAAATAATGGTAAAACGGAGAGGGTTTTATAGGCCATAATTCAATATGGGGAGTCTTTTCTACTTTGAACAGCGATAGAATGGGGGAAAAAAGGAATATAAATGTCTTACTGTCAGACCCGCACCACTGTTTGAGACCCGTGGCTTTGAGTAAGGATGTTGTGATTAGGTTATCGAGATCGTATGTCGGAAAGAAGTGATGTGCGGTAGTATCACGAGATGCCATAAAACCACTAGGTTTTGTTACTCGTCTCATCTCCGAGAGCACCTCAATAATATACTTGCTATAAGGATTTGGATGTTACGAATTAGCGCCTATACTAAATGAAGATTGAAATAATTACTCGTAGTTTTGCGAGCACACAAGAACAACACAGTAACTTGGGAATGCATACTGGTCATTCCTGGCTGGCAGATGAGCCATCTGTCAAGAGAGGGTTAGCTCTGGTGTCTGCTCTAGTCTTTGATGAGTTTAACTAATATTTACAATGTCGCAAGCAAAGACGACGTCGAAACTGTCCCTGCCGAAAGGGAGGTGCGTCAAGTCCGGGACATGGATGAACGTAAATTTCGATTCTTTCGAATCAGCCGAATCAGACGCATCAGACGCATCAGACGAATCGTAAAGCAGGCTGGCATTCCCTTCAGCTTGGGTAATGCCTTGGCCAGGGACGTTGACCGCAACGATGTGTCCGGGGGGTTCTAGATAAGCGGCAATGTCGAAAGTTATCTTCCCGTCTCGACAGCCTAACTGCAAGACAAACGATTTAGGCCGCAAATATGGCTCGATGAATCTCACGAAGGCCTCGGACGGGAATGGCACGACGCTGGCGGGGTTAACAAGGCAGGGGGAACCATCAGCGGCAGACACAACGTGCTGTCGCTTGGGTAATAGAGTTGGCCGGTCGGGAAGCTCGCTATTTCTTCTTTTTCTGGTGAAAGGGGTGATCTCGGGCGCAGGCTCGCTGTCCACCTCGGGATCTACGAGCATGGAATCGAGGTCCTCCTCAGGCTCCGGTTTGATTTCTGGGTAGGGATCCGGGAGGTTGGAATCGAGGTCCATCTCAGGTCCCGATTTGATGTCCGGGTCAGGATCCAGGTTGGGATCCGGGTTGGGATCCGGGCTGGGATCCGGGCTGGGGAGGGACATCGAGTCTAATTCTTCTGCGAGATGCCACAGATGGAAAGCTACTAGATCGAGGAAATACCCAATTATATATTACTTCTGTTCTGAAGTGGATATGATGAGGGTACGGTGATGGTGATGTTGACGGCAATAACACATGGCGATGGTAATGGTGATAGTGAGTCTGTATTTACTAGACAGAACCCTCAGATACTACTAGTTGGAGGACACGACCGACACTTCCTTCCTAGCTAAAGTCTCCTTGACGCTGACTTGACAATCTAACAGCATCCTCGACATGAAGAGCAGGAACACCCGAGGCACACAGAGTGCTTGAGTTAAGCACATTAAACATACACCTTCCTTATGTACTCGGTCTCTACCCACCTTAGATACATGTATCTTAGTAGATAGGTTGGAGAATAGTAATTGAATATACCTATTAAAGCAGAAAGGAAAAAATAAAAATAAAAGCAGTGATTATTCTTGTTACAGATAGTAGCAAGAGAAATGAACATCTTATCTAGGGAGGTATCAGACAACTTGAGCTCCTACATACACATACCAAAGTACATAGTACGCCTTTTTGGGTGGGTGGGTGAGGTCAAGATAAGCTTGAGACAGAAAACAGACGCTAAGATGTACCTCCATAGGGTACCTTTTTATGCTGTAGACTAGGTACCTAATCGATAAGACATGCGTGTGTTGGAGCCGTCGTCATTGTTCATTGTTGGCCTTCTTTTGGAAGATTGCCACGAGTAAACCACCAACAAAACACCTTATTCTGATTACTCTTCCTAATCGCCATGGCAGCATCCGATACAAATGCCTCTACGGCACTTGTCCGTAAGAGAGACGACCTCGAGCTAATGCCGCCACCACCACCCCCGAAGCGAATCAAGCGACCCAAGAGAGTCATTAGCGAGGATAGCTACACAGACGCCCTCTCCCAGATCATAGCGCGGGACTTCTTCCCCGGCCTCCTCGAGAGCGAGACGCAGCAAGAGTATCTGGACGCGCTCGACTCGAAAGACCCGGAATGGATATCGAGCGCCAGCCGCCGTCTGCAACACGTCATGACGCCCGGCCGGAAGAGGGCGAGGCGAGGAACGTCGCTCGCCACACCCGCGCCCGGGAGGTCCTCCCAAGCACAGACGCCCCGCAGCTTCGTGGGCGACACGCCCGTTTCCGGATCCGCCGCGTCGACTAGCGGCGCGGCGCCCAACGACGACAACGACCCCGAGATCGACACGAACATGAGCCTCAGCGCCTTCCAGTCCAAGTACACGAGCGAGGACAACGAGAGCTTCTACAAGCTGCTGGACAAGCAGAACTCGAAGCGCGCCGAGAAGTACGCCTGGCTGTGGGCCGGCAACAAGCTGCCCTCCAAGATGCAGCTGGCGCAGCGCAAGGTCGAGGGCAGGCTGCTGGAGGCCGGCAAGAGTCTGGAGGACGACGGCTTCCGGAAGAAAGACCGGCTCGCCATTAGAGACAGAGATGACCATGACCGGCCCGCGCAACCCGACACCTGGAGATCGCTCCCCAACAACGCCCTCATGTTCGCGCCCGACGGCGTTGAAGACGGTGTGGAGACGCAGATCCAAGCCGCCGAGGCTGCCTCGCGCGCCCCGCCCAAGGCAGTCAACTACCACAATACCCGCCTCCCCGTCCCCCAGAATATCAGCGAGGAGGCCTCCTCCGTCCCGCCCTCGCCCTCTCTCTCCGCCATCCGGGACGCCATCGCCGGCCGGCGACACCCCGACAGCGAGGCCACCTCCACAGTAGCAGGCGCAGGCAGCGAGACGCCGCGGGTAAACGGATACGCCTTCGTAGATGACGAAGAGCCGGAGCCAGAGCCTGACTACGCCCCTCCGCCGAGGATCGACCTGGGCCCGGGCGACGCGACGCCGAACCCGTTCGTGATCAAAGAGCAGAGCCGCCGCGAGGCCCTGCACCACTCCATGGTCGACCGCATCTCGCAGGCGAAGCGCGCCTCCTCCAAGCTCGGCGCCACCGGCAGGGTCGACCGGACCCCCGTGGTGCCCAGGTTCCCGAGCAGCCCGCGGGTCACGGCGGCGGCCGGGGGCCTGACGCCCGCTGCGCAGCGCCTGTGGAGCAAGATCGGGAGCTCCGCGAGCGTCACGCCGAGGACGCCCTTTGGGCAGACCACGCCCATGCGGACGGGGAAAGGGTCCAAGTTAAAACCCATGTCGAAGTAGATAGATGTCAAGTTGGTGTATTGCATGATGAATATATGTGACGAGCGAGAGCACGCGGCATGTCTAGACGCGTACGATCGCCGATGACTACGGACGAGGAGCGAGATTGATATTGTTATTATTATATGATACCCCAAGAGAGATCGAATCCAGCAATTGGATTTCTATATTGAATTAAATTTATAGATATTAGTAGCTACCTGATATGTGAAGAACTGACATGGCCATTCCCTTCAATATTGGTAGATAGTATAATGACCATAGTTTTCTCTGTACGCGCTACGTGTTATGAGGAGCAAGTAAATATCTTCCATTCGTGGAGATCACTAATAGGCGATCGCATGTTTTCTACATCTCCATATAGCTCGATGCAAGTCGTAGCGATGTTGTAGGAAACTTTTGAGAACCAGTGGCCCTGCTTGGCCGGCTAATTTCCCCGGACCCATTCTAATAATTCCATCGACACTGCCTTAACATTTTATCTCCAGAAGCTCCGGGGCGTGCTTGTCTAAGACACATACACGGCCAAAGCCTGCTTGCTATTATCTGTCAAGCGATCCATGTATCCGGCAATGGCACCATTATGCCGAGTATTAGCATCCATGAGGTACTGGCGCACCCATGGTTGTATGTCTTGGACCTCGGGGAAATCGTCACGTGCTGCCTTTTTGCACGTGTTGAGCGGCGTGAAGCCTAGGCCGAACCCGATATCATCGACATCGGCCTCGTTGACAGCCTCGTCGCCAGCGCCTAGCGTCACTTTAGGCGGATTAATAAGTAGGTCGAGCATAGCGTCGCAAGTGAATCCCCAGCCCTTGATGTATCGCTGTGCGAAGGCATTGCTGTCTCCCATAGATTTCGCGAAGGAGATAACCGCCGCTTTTCGGTCTACCGGGCGGACTAGTTGCCGCGACGTGGGCAAGATAATGTTCAAATAGATTTGCGTAAAGAGAGTACCACGTTGCACAAGATCGACTTGGCTAATGAAGAAATCTGTTCCGAGGCCGGCTTCTGGTTTGGCTGATATGAGGTGATAGAAACGTACAAACCGTAGTTTGAACGAATCCGACGGGCTGGATTGTAGCTTGGTGAAGAGGAGTTCCAAGATGTTCTTGAAATACTGCTCAAGTGAAGCTCTGTAATAGATCAGTCACTAGTATATGTAATGAGATTGCTAGGACATGACATACCGGGGTATTGATAAGGCTACCGACTCTAAGAGATCGAACGCATTCTGCTCGGTTTTCTTGCCTCTCAAGAGGCCTTGGAATATTCCCAGAATCGGTTGAACTTGGTTCTCTGCTACAATGTACTGTGCAGCTCTGGGTATTATAGCTATTAATAATCTAGTGAGCGCGGGAACATTGCCCCTAGTTTCCCAAGTAGTAGGTAGCATCAACGGGGGAACGAGAGCCTGGTAGTGATTAGGCAGCGCTCCTGATGGATTGCGTTCTAGCAACTTGGCGAAAAGCTGGAATACGTAGGGCATGAACTCTAGCAAACTATTGATTAGTGCTATGCCGAATGAAAGGGTTGTCTTGCTTCTCACCATTCACTTCCTCCGTAATGATCAGATTCAAAGGCTCCCAGAGGCGATCCTCCAATTTTGAGGTGCCGTTGGGTGAGCCGCAACTACTTCTAGTTAGCCGAATCTCTATTTGAGATAGAATTTGTCGGAACGCTACCTGACAACGGCGCCCAACGCCTCAAAATGGTAGTAGTAGAATCGTGGGTTGCTCGGATTTGCCTTGATAACATTGGTGATTGATACTAGGTGATCAAGGACCATATCATCAAAGCCAAGGATGCCTGTGTTCATGACGATGAGGACACGCATAATACAACGCATAAGAAATTCGTTTTCTTGCATTTTGGCGGGCGAGCTTTCTTTTTCGACGAGCTTGAAAAGATGATCTAGCAGATCTTTTGCAAATGGCTCAATGTCGGCTCTGCCGAAGATGCGAGCGCCAGAGTCGTCTGTGAGATACAACAGCCTCTCAACGGCGATAGCCGCATACGTATATACCACGTAGTTTGAGGAGCCTAGATTTTGGATGAGGGGTTGAAAAGCAGCTTGCCATTGCTCCTTGGTTAATTGGCTTCGGAACATGTATAGATATTTGATAGCATCCACTTTTGCGATAGGCTCGACGCCGGCATCACCAACTAAATCGTTTGCGACGTGCTGCTGGAAGAAATCGACAACATTGAGTAGCTCACTGACCGTCTTGACACCATGTGATGCTGTAACTGCACCCTTGGCTGCGATAGATAGGAAGAGTGAGATCGCAGTGTCCTTGTCCTTCCAGTTAGACTTGCCTTGCTCGAGATAGTGGTTAATATATCTACCAGTCACAGAGGTGACCAGTTGCTCGAATTTCCCCTGAAGCTGACGTAGGAAGTCTGTTGCGGCTCGCCTTCGGGAGTCCGTGTCTGAGCCCTCAAGGTCACGGCGGATGAACTCAATGGGTTCGTCTTCAAACAGTTCAATATCTGATTCTCGAAGCGCGACATTGGGAAGAACTACTTTTTCCACGACCTGGCCGAGCACGTTCTCGTCATTGAAAGCTGCCGAATGTTGTGTAGTTCCGGCAATAGCCTTTAGGAAGTGGAGGGCCTTGCTAACTAGATTATCGTACTTGGTCTCAGGCCCGGTACTAGAAAGTAAATTCCAGGCCGTGGAGATGAAAACTTGGGTATACCGGCCAAAATCATCGTCGTATTTGTTCACGTAGAGCTCCAAGGCTTCGCAAATATCAGCCTTCACATTTTCAATAATACCCGCTTCCGAGTCGTCATCAGTTGCTAGTATTGGATTTTCGTAGACAAGGTACTTGTGGAGGAGTGTTGAGATATGCTCTAGGTTGGATTCAAACTGAGGGGGCATATCCTGGCAAGATAAATCGTAGAAAACCTTGATCAAAAGGCTCATGGTATCGAAATAGCCCTTGAGAGCGTCCTTGTTATTTTGGTTGGCATCGATCTGTTGGTCGGTTGCCTACGCCATGTTAGATGCAAACGGCCGCCTACTTGTAGTTAAGGAGCTGGCATGTACTTACATTGAGCAGACCGATGAACGGGAGAGCAAAAGTGCCCAGCACATGGTTGATCTCAGCATATAGGGCATCTGACCTGTATAGCGGCCGCCATCTCACGAATATGGAGTGCGCGACCTCTAGCACTCCGTTGTTGACCTTGTAGTTATCAGGCGTAAAACGGGAGACGAGATCCTGTGAAGGCACTTGTGTTAGAAGGAAAGACAAATGTAGGTGGGGGATAACAAAAGCACCTGGACTAGGGTGTCCCATCGGTCCCAGAAATCTGAGTCGGCGATTATGCTGATAGCCTCTCCCAGTTGTGTCTGAATAGTCGACGGGCATGCGATCATGAGCCCAATAAGCTCCTGTTTTATCGTGTTGACCTCGTTAATGGGCAACTTGTAATTGCGGTCCTCGTCCTATGCAACGCTGTCATTAGCGGATGTATAAGGCAAGACCAGCCGTAGCCGACATACTACATAGTTGTGTCGGATGAAGTTCTTGAAGCATAGGGCGCCGGCGAGACGAATCTTTGGTTCGAATGATTCGGTAGCGACAATTTTGAGAAGCTGCAGGGAAAATTGAGGCTTCTTCTCCTCTAACTTAAGGAGGTTTTCGGCTGCAAGTCAACCATACATATTAGCCCCGACCAGAGTCGTCAGAGTCCCGGGTGGGAGGATGGTAGATGGTAGATGGTGGGGTAAAATGACTGTATGTTGTGTTGGCTAGGACATACCTTTCTTGTGCTTCGTAGGGTCCAATGTCGCATCCAGCAACTGGGCAATCTGGCCCATGTCGGAAGCCATTCTGACTAGGTACCTCGTGCTCAGGCAGTGGGAGTAGCAGCAGGTCGGAGGGGGGAGGTTAGGGGAGTTGGGTCGGTTTATTTCGCAAGCTGGGGCAGCGTGGGAGGAGGATGTTTTGTTTGGAGGATGATATTGAATCAACTTTTTATTGACATATCAGAAGGCTCCCAGCAACGCCAGCTAGCTCTTTAGGACGTCGGTAGGTGCTGCACCCAATTACGTTGTGTATAGAGGTAGGTTAGTGGGCGCTGTAGGTACGTATTTATAGTACAAAACGGTACCTAACCCCGCTGTTATACCTAGTAGACGCCGAGGGGCATGAGCTACAGGGAGTAGGTACGGAGTACAGAGTGCAGTATTCGAGATTCAACTCCATGGCCTCTTTCTTACTACCTAAGGTAGCTAAACGTGGAATGACAGAGGGATAGAATTTCCCGATTTCTTATGGCTATTCTCAGTATTAAACTGATGAGGTTAGTATATAGGACCTAGTGAAGTAGCCATTATACAGCATACACATGTATCTATCTGTTAAAGTACCCACCGTTATCCAGTGCCCTGGGTACACAGAATGGATAAGCTCTAACCTGTACCTGGTACCTAAGGTAGGTAACCCCTACTTGGCACTACCAATTGTACCTAGGTACCTATACCTGTGGGACCGGCTAAGGTCGGCTCTCACCACCTTACACAATCCCGAATCGGAAGTGGAATCTAACCTGAGCACTGACTGCTGCTTTTAGCTTGAGCCTGAGACGGACTCCCTTTTTTATAATGCGATATAAACCAAAAACTTGCATCCGTTTATTATAAAGCCGTTTGAGCGACTTCCCAGGAAGTTGCTCAAGAGTCGCTCTAAAAAGAAAACAAATGAGGTAAAGTTGAACGTAAGCACAAGGAAATAGAACATGACAGCGAAGATAGCGATAGGTTATCCAGCCCTCACCCTCGAAAGCTAAGCTACACTTAGCGACACTGGCGACGCTGTATCTCAGTGGTGCTGCAAGGGCTGTTGCTTATACGCATTCTAGCTAGCATAGCTATTAACCAGTCTAACTACTTATTTCTTTTTTTTTTTTTGCATATATATAAGCCGCGGTTTTTAATCACTGTAATTTATAGCATACATGCAATATAAATAATATTATAAAAATAGTCGCTAAGCAATACTAGCGGGCTATGTAGTAGTTAAAAAATTCCCAAAGTCGGGATTCGAACCCGAGAACCTCCCGCCCCTGAAGGGGTTAAGCTCGTTGCAAGTAGCTTAACTGTCACCTGAAGGCATGTTACCACTACACCACTTTGGGCTTTTTACTTGCTCCTTACTCCACCATACCGATCTTAACTCCGAACAGCAAAAGCGGCAAGCCAGCTAAGCCTAATTTAGTAAGCGCCACAGAAGCTTAAGACAATCTAAGTACTACCTACCTATTTTTTTTTCTATATACTGCTAACCTACATACCTTAGGTAAGTAAATAGCCTTAGGTAGATATACTACTTAACCAGACTAGCCTAGATCAAGTAGTGCAGATATGAGTCCGGACCTGACTTCTCGGGGTCATTGGTTGCTGCAGAGCATAAAACTAAACCTTGATAAAGCTTAGATTACCTAAGTACGGAGTTGGAATTTTAGTTGAGGCACTACCTAATCCACTTTGCGCTATCTACTATAGACTTTTTACATGGCGGTGCTGCATGGTCACTAAAAGGGCAGCTGATAGTGGAGATGCGGGCTCGTCTGGTAGGTTATTTAGTCCCAACCTCAAATCGATCCTGTCCTGACGTCGTTCCTGTACGTATCGTCGTCTTCCACCCTCTGCTTCATTCAACATCCAACATCCGTCCGTCTGACTCACTATAGCGAGTTCCAGCACAACCAAAACTCAACCCCCCATCCATCACAACTTCACTCGCTGACCAACGTCCTACCTATCTCCCATCCCCCAATCCCCCCCCCTCTCACCTCCCCTCTTCCGATGTGCGCCTCTGATGCTTGTCCGTCTCTCTCGAAGCGGCCCTCGCGATATCCGACTATATACTACTACTACTACTCCTGCCTTGGGGACGTCGAATCTAAAGAGATAGATAAGAGTGGGAGGGTAGAATAAGAGAGACGGCCCACTAGAGGTCGTGGCGTGAAGAACGAGGTCCCCGGATACCCCCAGCTTCAGCTTCAGATATCCGGATCGTCAAGAGAGCTCAGCTACAGCGCGCAGCATCTTACTGTTCTCGATAAAAGTCACAAATGCTTGTTTAGTATGCCTAAGCTGTTGTCTTGAATTGTCCATATTCGCATGCGATTTCTGCTTTGCTTGTAGGTTAGTGAGTCCTGAGTCCTGAGTACTTCTGCTCTGCCTTTGACTCTGTTTCTGCTTCTGCCTCTCATTACGCTGCTACTTGCGCTGGGGGTTCTTGATTCGCGATACTTGGTAATGGGAAGTGGGTGTCCGGCGCTATTCTGAAATCACTCTGCCGTACGGTTGCCTTGGTTACTTGCTCGATCCTCACCAACAAGTATCCGTTCATAAGGAGTAAGAGATATGTCGCCTGGCGCATCTGTGAACTGCTTGCTCCTGTCCCGTGTGATCCAATACATATCACTCCTCTGCCCGCCCTGGGGCCCTTGTTCACCCGACTACGCTACGTGGACAGTTCCATGGCTGACATGTCGCGTCAAACAGCATCTCCTGGCTCTAAGCAGGCCTCGATCCAAGAACGAGAGATGTCCCCGTCTCCTGGGGATGGGGCGCCACCGTCACAAGATTCGAAGACGGTAGGAGGTCTTGCCAGCGTCTTCAAGGGCTTGGCTGGTGCTGCTAAGCTGACCAAGTCCTCTCCCACCGTTGCTCAGTCATCCACACCCCCAACAATTCATGCCGAGATAGCGGAAGAACTGAGCTCAATGCCCACCCCCCACGCCTACACGCTACCGCCCCAGTATATCACCCTTTTTGAACAACTGAAAGATGGGACAATCAACGAGCGGGCGGCTGCGGCCAACTCTCTACGTACGGTAGTTGCCAACTATCCTCACAACCCAGTGCTGGGTATTTGGCATGCTGCAAAAGATCTTATAGAGCCTACGAATCCGAAGGCTACTCGTATTGCCGGATGGGAACTTCTCGCCGAGTGCGTTAAGCATCCGTCTTCGTCTGACCTGGAGCGAAAAGAGTATTTCCAGACGATATCTACTATTGCAAACCCGGATGATTTCCACTTGCAGCTTATGGCGCTCGTCAACCTGTCTGACCATGGTCGGAATATGTCCGGCTTTGATTATGATCTATTTCCGCTTCTGTCAACTTGGCTGCGTTCGAGTTTTGACATGGTACGTAACGCTAGGGCCATGACTAGGAGGCAAGGCCCACGTTCAAAGGGGAAATCCATCATGACCAAGGAGGGCAAAGATTTCGCAGACCTTTTCAAGTTTCTAGCGGATGCTATCAAGTTCAATTCCGTTCTTGCTGATGATGCTGCGGCAGAGGCCTTGGTGGGCACACTGTTGGATATATGCATGTTAACTAGTGTTTCTGACGATATGCGAGCGTGTAGTGGCATTTTAGATGCTATTATCACTTTTGGAGTGCTCCCTGGAAACAAGCTCAAGCAGTGTGTTGAGATTCTTTCTTCTATACACTGTTTAGTGCCAGATGCTCAGAAGCAGGCTTGGACTACTATTCGTATTCTATGCCAGTCGCACAACGGCCAAGCAACCGTAAGACTACTTCTAGAGACTCTAAGTAGTGCCGGAGCGGATGAAAACAAGAAGCAAGATTTACGACACATACGAGGAGCACTTTCGATCCTTAACAAACTCATCCCGAAGAGCTCCGAAAAGCGTTACCCGCCTATTCCCTATTCTGTCCTGGTTAACAGCTTGTCTAAGGTTGTCGAGGCCACAACGTCTTGGAAGGTCTACCAAGACATCCTCAAACTAGCAAATGCGCTCTTCTACGATAGTCGAGGCAGTGTCAATACTATGCTTGCGGAGGAAGATTGGACGCCGATTTTTGATATCGCTGGAGCTTGCTCCGCCGGGGCCATCACCCTTCTGGCCAAATCCAGCCAGGTCCTCGCTTCGCCATTATCACAGGAAGATAGTGATCACCCCGAGGCAGTGATAATTAAGGAGTTATTAGAACTCGTGTCTCGAGTCGAAAATATTGTCAATAACCAGCGCGATCCTTTCGTTCAGAGACAAGATTGTATCTTGTTCTTTACCAAGATTCATCCAGCAATCCCCGACTCGGCCGCTACTCTAGTTTTGGACTACTACAAGGAGTTCCGTTGTTGTTTCCCCTCGGATGCTCGGTGGAAATCGAACCTAGATATGGTCCTCAGCGCCTTCTTCAAGGACAGGAAGCGTTCTACAGATGTGAGGCTGCAGGCTTTGCATGTAATCACAGAGGTTTATGACATGCTGGAGCTCATCAATGACGAGGCAGAACCTGACTTTGTTCTCAACCTTGTGAAGCGCTTGCTTGTAGGCGTTACCGAGGAGACCGATATTGTGGTCTTGCAAGAGATTGTGTCGTTCGCTGCCTCTGTCGCAACCACAATAAGTCTACCCATGTTCTATCATATTACAGACACATTGACCGGAATCGTGGGTACCAACCGATCGCGCACAGCTATTCCTCCGTCCTCTCCAAACTCCGGCGTGTCGTCTTCAATATTGAAATTACCGCCCCACCAGACACCAGCGAATGTTGTTACTAAAGGTTTCGTCCAAATTTTTCTTCGTGTTATGAATGTGGATGTGGCCAAAGCAATCCGTCTCTTCGAGACTCTCGTTTCAATAGCGAAGCTAAGCAATGCGACTGACGCTCGCCTGACTGCAATGAAGCTTCTGTTTCGTGTGAGAGCTGATTGGGCTAATCGAATATTCATCACTATGCACACAGAAACTGGTAGTCTAGCTGCAACACTGGGTCGCACTGAAGCAGCAATGGCACGCAAATTAAGCGAAGAGGTATCTCCGCAAACTAGACTATCAAGAAGCGAGGCTAGCGGTTCGTCCCGGTCTACCCGAGGCGTATCGTTTTCTACTCAATTGCCAGAACGGACTCCTTCACACCGAGCGGCCACTGCAACAAAGACGGGGAGTAGTACATATCAATTCCTGTGGGTCGCATCAGATCTAGACGCGCTACCAGAAGCTCCGTCTGCGACTGCTAGCCCCGTCCTTTATTCAAGTGTTCCCGACGCTTCGCTTGAGAGCGCCTCAGAAGGGGATGAGACACTTCTACCTATAAGTTTATGGCTCGGGGCAATCTTGCATCTAATACAAACCGGCTGCGACTGGGAAGTCTATAGCTTTATACTTGTACATCTCCCTTCGCAATTAAGTAACCACGCCGTTTTCAACAAGGCCGTGCCTCAGTTACAAGAATTACGGAGGACGGTGTGTGAGCAGATCAGACAGCGCGTCTTGCAAGAACCCCCGGGTACTTCTGGACTGCGTAAAGCGGACATTGCAATATGCCTCCTTCATAACCTTACAATGATACTGAGCTATCATCGACACTTTCCAAAGCCTGATGAAGACGAAATCGTCTCGACTTTCGTTGACGCCATTACAACAGAGCGTAGTGCCAAGTGCTGCATACATGCACTCACAATCTGCTGCCATGAACTTCCTTCCTCCATAAGTAAAGTCCTGATCCCCATATTGCAACGCATGGCTCAAATCATCACGCAGCCATATGTCGCAATGCATATTCTCGAGTTCTTAGCCTGCCTCAGTAGGCTACCATCTCTATACGTCAACTTTCGTAAAGAGGAATATCAAATCGTCTTCGGCATTTGCGTCCGTTATCTCCAATTTGTTAGGGGTAAGAAACAAAGTCATCGACCGAGTTCCATTGGTGATATTGCCAACCCTAGAAAACCATCGATTCCAGTCGACAATCCCTCGCACCCAAATGCATCTGATGACCTCCCTCAGTATGTCTATTCTTTAGCGTACCATGTCATCATCTTTTGGTTTTTGGCACTGAAACTTGGAGACCGCGCGAGTCACGTTTCGTGGATCGCCAAGAATCTCTTTACAGATGTTGATGGCTCCCAAGTTCTGGATGAACAAGCCCAGACGTCGATCGATTTCATGCAGCGAGTAGCATATGCTGACGTTGATGAGTCTGCTGAGGACCCGTTGTTTACAGCTAGTCGGTTTGGCAAGATTCAGCTAAAGAGGTGGTTGATCGGTAATAGCATTGTTACTATCGAACAAGCCGAGGCTTCAGGTTGGGCTCGGATCACGAAACGACAACCCTCCGGAACTTCATCATTCACAATATGCGAATCATTTCGTCCGCCCCCTGCACATCAGCAACCCATAGGCGATAGCACTAGGGATAACACCGCCACGGGCTCTACAAATTCCGTGCTACCAAATCACCTACTCGTACAGCTCTTAGCCTCCATGCCTCAGTACAATGACACTAGCAGGCCGGTCCCACTCCCTAGCAACGACGCTGTCGATATGGCCATCAGGGTCTTTGACCGTAATTCTACGCTAGATGGCCACAAAGTCGGTGTCGTCTACATTGGAGAAAACCAAGTTGACGAGGTTGAAATTCTAGCCAACGTTTCCGGTAGTAGTGACTATGTAGAGTTCCTCAATGGCCTTGGCACACTGACCAAATTAAAAGGGGCAACTTTCAATCTACAGGGTCTCGACAGACAGTATGATACAGATGGCGAGTATACGTTCTGTTGGAGAGACCGCGTTACGGAACTTGTATTTCATGTAACAACCCAAATGCCTACTAATTTAGAGACTGATCCACGCTGCAATCAGAAGAAGCGACATATCGGTAACGACTTCGTCAATATCATATTTAATGACTCTGGTTTTCCGTTCAAATTCGATACCTTCCCGTCGGAATTTAACTACGTCTATATCGTTATCACTCCCGAATCCCGTGCGTCATTCGTTGCTACTAGGCAGAGAACCCCGAAGGACGTCGAGGATTCCTTCTATAAGGTTCAGGTCATGAGTAAACCCGGGTTTCCCGAGATATCTCCAGCTGCAGAAACCAAAATTGTTAGTCTAAAGGCATTGCCGGTCTTCATAAGGCTCCTCGCGCTTAATGCATCCTTTTTCTCTCATGTTTGGGCCAACCGCGAAGGCGGGGAGCATATTTCCTCGTGGGGCAATCGACTAAGAGATATCAACCGGCTGCGCGAGAAGTATGGACCGAAAACTATTCCCCAAGGACCACCGACGCCCTCACCTCCCGGCACTGCTCATAATTATAGCAACACGGGAATCGGGCCCCAGCTAGACGTCTCTAGAGCAGGAAGCACTGTCCGTGACAGCCTGGGCAGTTTAAGTATCAGAAGGTCCTCCGTGGCCACATTTTTCACTACTTCGAGCGAGCAGAATTCACATCGCTCGTCAATACTTTCAACAGCAACTACCGACAACACGGAAGTCTTGCCGCCCACGGCCGCAGACTTGTTAGTTGAGAGCCTCGACTTTTCCAGGTGGGGATGAGCTAACCCCGCCTGTGACACAATATCAATCTGGCTCGAAAACTTGCTATGCTTGGCACGGCGGGGATTCACGCGGCGAGCGTATGTATGGAACATTTAGGTTTGATGAAAGAAAAATAGGAGCTGGCGGGCGGGTTACGTTATGGCGTTCGGAGAGGGTGGATACCACTAGAGTTTGTGATTTTCCCTTTGCCTTTGTCACTGGTTGCGGGTGGTCACTTTGTCATTCTCCTCTCCTTCCTGGCCGTCTAAAAAAACTGGAGTGGTTGACTTGAGGACTTGAAATTGTAGATATAATTCTGCTTGTCTATATTCTGTGGATGCCATAATATCATGTGGATTGTGAACATAAGTCAGGGCTAGGGATCAAAAAAATGAAGCGGACGAGTTAGAGCAAGCGAAGATCAACAATAAGACAGATGCGTGTTTGTTTCCCCTCTAGCAGTCATAACCGCACATATCTCTCCTCCCTAGACGTTGTAACGTGTTATATATCACGACCAGGCTCAGGCTACATGGTGCGCCCTCTGGACAGATGAATGTCTGAGACGTTACACTTGCCACTCAAGACACAACAGCAGAATCTCATTGTAAACACAGGACAAGGCAAAATCACATCGAGGCGCCTATGCAGTTGCATGTCCTTCATACTTCCCGCTGACTTGGTATAATGTCATGTCACGCTGTAGTGTTACGTTGAAGGCGAATCGCCTTGATTTGTGACTTGAAGGAGATAGGGAGCGCTTCTACATGTCCATTTCCCACGTCGGCGACGCCAAGGTTTGCACGGTAGCACAGAAGACGGATAGACCCGCCAGAGTGTTCATAGTCACACATGAGAGATTAAGTAGAACGTCGAAAGGGGGTTGTTGTTGGGGTTGGTTAGGGGGTGTCATGACTTGTCCGCTACGCATGCTCGGACAACTACCTCATTGGGCTCTTAGGCCCCCATGTGAACTCCCTGCCGTACTGTGGAAGACTTGCTCCATCCGAGCGAGTACGGACGTGTCTATCTCTCCTGTATGTCGTTGTCGGCTATGTCGGTATTCAGAAACGCTCGTGATGATGTAGGTATGTATGTAGTGCAGATGCGGCGTCAGCCGCGGAGGTAACGGACGGGAGAGAGGGAGGCTTATGGCAAGGCGGAATGCGAGGCAGACTAGACCACTTATCTACATCTACCATATATATATTTAGGTACTGTGCGCATGTACTACGCAGCCGAGGATAAATTAGGATGAGAGATGCCGAGGTCGATTTCCATGAGATCTGGCTTTTCTGGTTTGTCCACATGCCTAGATACCTTGCAAGGACTATCTACGGTATCTACTAAATGTAACAAGAGAAAGCGGCGTGAGATTGAAGGTGGAGGGAAGGGGGGGCTGGTGGGAGGAGCCGTTCGGCTTCGGCGTGAGATGGGATCAACCAAGAAGAAAAACGAATACGTGCGTGCCGAACGGGGTATAGCGACATGCCGTAGGTCAAAGTTATTTTTCTTCATGCAAGTGCAGTTGGGTCTGCTCCTGTCTGCCCCATGTATGTCAGCACAACGGCGCCGAATCAGGACATTGATTTTCTGGTCGATCTGCGGGAATGCGGCAGGGGAGAAAACGAAAGGGCGCAAAAGTATGTACGTGCGTGGAGCGGAATTCCGCAAACAGATGGTCTTTGGACGCATCGTTAGACTAGTCGTTACATTTGCCTCATCTTTTTGCTGTTACTAAGGGGCACGTAGGTCAGGGGCGGAAATTATAAGAGAGGAAAAGCGGCCGCAGCAGTAGTAGTGCAAATACAGGTATCCATTCCTCGGTGATCACGCTCCGGCGCTGTGCCTCTATCGGCCATGTTCGTGTAGTGCAAGTATTATGTATTATGTATGTATGTGTGTGCGCGTGTGTGTATATGCGTGTGTATATGCGTGTGTGTATGCGTGTATGTGTGCGTGTGTAAGTGTTAGTCTGTAAGTCGGTAGCGAGAGAAGTGGGTGTGTCTCAGCGTCCCACGAGAATGGGTGCTGTGTCATGAACCGAAGGGCGCGCTTATGCAAGGCATCGGCCTGGATAGGTCGACAAGTTCGGTTACCTTAGCTAGGCACTTTCTTTCAGGGCGCATGCGAGGGAAAAAAATAATCAAAAAAATAATAATAAGAGAGAGGGGTGGGAGCAGGAGGAGACAGAACCGAAGTAGCGGTATGGCCTCTTGTCATACGGCGATCTCCCGATCATATCGGCAACCCCATGTTTACGGAGTCGCGGAGCCGACAGATCTGTAGCATCGTGCTTATGGCCGATAGATTGTAGTCGACCGGGTCTGTCGCCGAGCAAAAGGGCAACCTTTAATGCGACTTATGTCAGGTTTCAAGCATTATTTCTAAGCACGGAGATGAACATGACTGAGTAGGAAGTGAAGATCAACCAGAATCTACGTAGAGGCAAGATGATGGTGATGATGATGAGGCAAGTAAATGCGCATATAGCGGCCTAGACATACCATGAGCTTAGATAGATAGGTACGGAGTCAACGCGGGCCTACCTACGAAGCATGTAATGATCCCCATTGCCATCAATGTTACTGCTTATCGTCACAAAACACACTCGGTACCATTGCCACCACTCATAGTCCCATTCGGGTCCTCGCTCTGGCGTGTTCTCCCTTACGGTAATGACACGACCAAGAGTCATGGGGTGGGACAAGAGCCGACGAGTTCGAGCCGACCCCAGTAGCGGAGGGTTATGGTGGTAACACAGCAGCCACTCGGAATATTGGTGTAATGTATATCCTAATGGATGGACTTACGAGTACCTTGTGACTATTTATGAATAGACAACTGGACAGCAAGAGCCTAGACGGTTGGTACAAGACAGCCGCATCGTTGGCGTACATGGCTGTTCAACCCTGATCGCCTGACCTTGACGACGTAAGATGGATGCCCAATATTTTCGGACAGGTCATTAAAGAGCTTTGTTCCACTCAGTATCGTGATCGTTGTAGTAAGCCTTCTTTACCCGGGATAGTTCGAGATCTATATGCTCATGTTTAATGGGCTTTATATGTACGGCAGTTGCGCAAACTGAACATGGTATTTCGAATGCCATAGTGAATGTGACCGATTTAAGCGCCAGTCAATGCAAGCATCCAATCAATGGAATTACATGAGAGGTCGAAGAGGGCTATATCAAGTAGTCTAGGAGACTTGGTCAACACCTAATAGCATAAATGCTCGAGGCGTGTTAAAATTATCCTTTACAGTTCCAGCGTAGTTGATTCAGATGCCTTATGTCCAGTAGCTCATGTTACGATCAGCCTTTAGCCAAAATAGCAGCAGGCCTGACTTCACGTCCACAAACACCACAGTAATGTTTACAATAGTCATCTGGAGGACTAGTATCACAGCATGGACTTAAAATAGAGTGAAAACAGTGTTAGGGGAATGAGTTGTGTTCCAAGGCTGCGTCTTATGAGTTGGATTAATCGATAAAATTGACCTCGGATATGAGGGCGAACGTTTCAATATAGGAAAAATAAAGCTATGTGTGTCGTACTAATAAAGGGCATTCATTCTACTATATTCTAGACCGTGGTTACATCTCCAAGTTTGGGGGACTTTGGACTAGAGTACCTAGGTAGAGCGAGTGCGCATTTGAACTCCAGCGCTAGGTAGCAGCAGGCTGCCTTCATGCATGCAACACGGTTGTGCCACATTGACTATTCAAACATTGGCGCGTGACGTATTTTCGTAGCCGTGCCAGACCTCTCCAGCCTCCGGGGGTGCCAACTCAACATTGACGCTACGGAATCGGATCCTGTAAATAGACATCTCGTTGCAGCAGGTTTATGCAAGCTAGACTGGCCGATTCATGCTCGTCGTATGGGCTGTCTTCACTAGGGTAAGACAAAAAAAGGATAGAGGCTGCCGTAACTGCGGACGTCAAAGCCGATTCGCTTCAATGCTGACATGCAGCCTGCGCCTGCTGAAAACAGTCGGAATACAAGGGTTCGTGCAAAGCCCCATGTAATAGATTATAGAGGACACTAACGGGTTTCCTTTGATGACGAAAACAACTCTCAGGTCGCAGAGTTATTCCAGAAGCCACTAGGCATATCATCAACTTGATAATTCCCGATTGCTTCCCTCAGATATTGACTTCACTGTTCCATTTTGAGGCTTCCGATCCTAACGGAGATCTCCCGTCAAATACCCGTCGGCAGCAAGTAAGACTAGAGTCGGTGAAGCGGTTACAATTTCATTGGCCTCGACGAACGGAAAGTCCTCTGGATATTCTCGTAGGATTTCGCCCCCACGAAACCCCCGCTCAAGCCCGAGACTTAACAGTGCCAACAAATTGCCAAGATATGGAGTGACATGAGAGTATAGACCGGCAGACTCGGTGGTAATATGTAATGGCGATAGTACTTTATGGGTCGATGCCGTCACATTCCAGCGAAGCTGAGTTATGTACAATAAACTGTGCCCATGGTCTATTAGCCCCCTTTCCTCCTTCCAAAGGAAGCATCTGCCTCAAGTCCAAGCTATACAAGGCAGTCTCTCGCCCTGGGTTGAAGAATGGTCGAAATGCAATATATGTGGAGAATTTGGAGCAGCTATGTGTCGCATTTGTAGTGCCCGTGTCCGAAACTCTTAAGTTTAACCTAGTTTCGGACAGTGGCTTTCGTATGACATCAGCCACCTGTCCTAGCACTGAATTCGTCTCGTAACCGCGCCATCGATTGAAGGCTCCTGATCGGAACGCCAATTGAAAGCCACACTGTTGATATGTAGTCGACAGGAAAGAAGTTGCTCCAAGTTTCTTGCAGAGACTGATTTGGTGTAAACTCAACTAGTCATCCCTGTGATCCGTGGTTGGCTATCCACAATAGCGGGTTTTGCTGCTCAGTTAGTTCACGGACTTCAAGCTGAACGAGTCATCTTTCCGATGAAGCATGATATTGTATATATATCATATCGGCTTCCAGATTTCACTATACATGGCCCATTTTTGGAAACCTTATCCGTTAGTAATGAATACGTATATGTGCACACAAGATAACTCACCCATTGATTGAAATCCTTCATCGCCACCCTTAATGGCATCAAGATATATGCGCTGCATCCCCTGGTCCCGTAGCACAGTGATACAAGCATCAAGAAGCCTGATCATAACAGTATCTTTGCTACTTGTCATCGCGCCATTGTCATCTACCCTTTGAGTCAGCCCTCTTGTTTCAACTATTCGGTGTGCATACAACCAACCTGCAATACAAATACATGTTACGCCTCCTACATCAATACCAATCGTCCGTGCCCAAGGAAGATCCAATGCTAGTGGGCTGCCATCATGAGGCGTATAAACTAATGCAGCGGCAACAATCTGTGATCGGTCTAATCCTAAAATGATGTCGCCCAATCGCCCATCATGAGCGACGTTCATATACTGATCGTACCAGCCCGTATAATCTTTGCGGGTCGTCTCCCTCTCAATAAAGTCGGATACGGTTTCAAAATCATCGAAAGTAGCTTGGCGGAAAACCAAACCGGGAGTGACAGTTGAAAACCCTCCATTTGGCCAATCGTCAATTTTGAGCAACCAATCGCAAATGTTTTGCCCTCGTCCAGGGCCAAGTTTATCCATAGCCCAGCCGCGCCTCTGAAACCACTCTTGCGAAGAGAAGTCCGTCGGTATGCCGCTTAGCAAACGTGGGTATGTCGAGCCCAGCCTAAGCCGATCTACACCCCGAATCCTCTTCAATTGCCTCACCGCATGATCGTAGAGACTTTTCCCAACACCTCGCCTCCTATATGGAGACTTCACTATGATCATAGCAAGTGACCCGATTAGCCGCTCCCCAGCTTTGTCAACAAATGTAGTATAAGTTGCACAAAACCCTATTATCTCACGGGTTTCCGGGAGCCTAACTATAAAATGCATGGCGTATCCATCCCGCTGGAGTAAGTTCTGTAAGGGGAACCTGTCAAGGTGAAATTTGTCAGGTAAGCAGTGATTCCAGAGTTCAAGCACCGGCGTAACGTCGCGCGCATCCCATTCTTCTGGTGGCCAGTGCTCCGGTGGCATAATCAATTCCTGAACTTTTACACCACCTGTACTAGCCCCCGCAGATTCACCAAAGAGAACCGCCGCTGCTGTACGTAAATCCGACGCAGAGTATCCAGACAATTGTACGACCGTCGGAAAGCTAGCTTCCATGGGACCTAAATCCTGAATGTTTCCACAAGCAACAATAATGTGAGGTTTTTCGACTCCAACACTCCGAGATATCTCGGCAATCTCGACCTGCGATGACTGCCCAGCGCTTGGCGGACCTGAAATAACAAAGATGACCGCTTTCGCCCGCCTTATGAAGCCAACATGCGTATCCGTAATCCCGTTCCGTGCAGTGTACGGGACGTGCCGAATCCACGGGTGCCTAGCAGCCAGCGCCCGACCAAATGGCTCGAAAGGATCGCTGCCATTCTGTTCATGAGGTGTGACGACTGGTGTCAAAAGTAGTACAATGTCACCTTCCCCGAGGATTCTGGTGAGGGGAATACAGGCCTGGTAATTTCGAACTACTGTCACCTGGGTTTGACGAGGACCTCCGCGATTTCCGGGCGTCAAGGCGGATTGACCTGAAATCATTTCCGGGGGGTGAGAATTGTTTCAAGAGTCCCCCTACCTCCATGAAACAAGCCTTCTGTCAAGACAGGTCAGCTCAAGGCAAGTGAAGTTAAGTAAATTAGTCCAAAGCAGCTCAAAGTTCGTAACTCACAAAAGACACCGTTAGTGAAGAAGCTACGATGTAAGCATCGTCAAATTAACTTCTTCGTTACATAGGCTTGGAGGGGCGGCGCTCAGGTAGTAGGCGGTTAGATACACGCAGTTGGGACTCAGTACGAGAGAAACGCACTACTAAGTCTCAAAACCAGGACCACGCCTGTCTGAGGACTTGTGGAGTGATTTGGAGAAGGCGGGTGGGTGAATAAATGGGTGGCGGTGTATACAATATGATTGACAGCAAGATCCAGTGTTATAGGGTTGGGCGCGCTTAGTGGGCGAAACTCTATCCTAATTTAGAGAGTTGGCTTTGCACAAGGGAGCGGCCGACGCGGGAGGGAAGCGCTACGTTGCGGCAACTCTTAACGACTTGAAAGACCAATTAACACGATGGCGTCCGAAGAACCCCGGTCTCGAGTCTCGGGAGTAGAGCTGTTTCTGATGAATTTAGCAAGCAACAAAAGGGGCCCAGTCATTGGTAAATGGAAGGTTGTGAGTGTAAAATGGTTTAGAAATTGACCGCGGCCCTATTTGGCCATTTTCATCATCAGTGAAATCATGCCAACACTTTCCCAACACAATAAGACGGCCAGGCAGGGTAGCTAAAATAGAGGTGCTTACTCCCAGGGAGTGGAGTCCGGAAAGAGTAGACCACTGGGCGCGCGGGCACAATTATGATCTTAGGTACCACAGTTCAATTTCGCCGCACGTATGGTTACGCAGGAACTCTAGGGCAGCCCGACGAGGGTAGAAGGTGTGATGATAATACAGTCTAGGTTGCACACGCCTTGCATGGTTGGCTAATGAAACAAGGGACCCTCTGTCAGAGCTGTAAGAGTCTGTCCCCAGTCAGCTATGCAGCCCCAACACATGCGGCGAGCTTCTGTGTACGGTTGCAGGGCTCTCGGCGAATTTCCATAAATTCTCGATATCTCTGTGTAGCCTGCACAGATCCAGCAAGTCAAAGTCAAGTCGGGTTAGGCCAGGGCGGCGGGGTAGCGCAAGGCAGGACATGACAGGGCAGGCCAGGGCAGAACGGGGCAGGGAAAACAGGATACGGGGAACGGCCATCTCGCCCGTTTCAATACCTACATGCCATCAGCATGTCGGTTGGTCAACCAGTATATTACCGGAGCGCATAGGTCCTTGGGCCATAGGTAAGTCCATAGGGTCGCGTAGGTACCGTAGGTGGTGGCATGGGTCGCATGCTCGATGGGACCTTGAAGACAACCGTCGAGTGCGAGGACCACTTGAGGTCGAGTTGTACAACAACTCACGGACTTAGGTAGGGGGGGAACGCGCACTGATTTGTCGACAAACAGCACCCATGCATAGATTTTTCTCACGAGAGAGCGCGCTCTACCGTGGTGTGGTATATGTAGGCTGACAACCTCGCGCATTCTCATAGGTCGTGGGCAGATAGAGCGCGGAGGCGCGAAAGGGCAAGAGGAGAAGGGAGGAGTGTAACACAGGACCCTCAATTATTATCCTGATACCCGTCAGGGTATTATTACCGGTCAGGTTTAGATCGGTCGAGCGCCCGGAACATCCCTTTGCACCCATGGATGGAGGTTGGAGGACGGGGAATAGGGACTGGGGATGGAGATGACGTGCGTTGGAGTGGTATTCGGAGGTAGGTAGATTCCTACCTAGGTAGTCTAAGTACCTAATCCATATATCTACAAGTAGTACTGTAGATAGAGCCGGGAATTTCCACTTCCCGCTTTCTGCCTCCTACCTTCTGCTTTCTACTTTTTAGGGGCCTCTTTCTCATTTCTCTACCTAACGTTTGGTGAAAACACCACTATTTGTGATACTGCTTGTGGGATGGTGTGACGCACACCGAGATGGGCAGCAACTGCCGGAAAGACCGTTAAGTTTGGGTATGAAACACTTGAGCTGCATGAAAAGGGCTGATGTTGTACCTAGCCAAGGGAGAGGTGGTAAGAGGTAGGTACCTTCTCGTATGTATGTAGGTTGATAGGTAGGTAGGTATGTAGGCAGGTAGGTACTGTGATAGGTACTTCAACTCTGCTTGTACCCCAGCGAGATCTGCACTTTCTTCATGCGGTAAATGTTCCTCCCTGGGGCAAGCACCTATCTATCTGAAGAAGTAAATACCTACCCAGGCGGGTAGGAGGTAGGGAGGTACCTAACATAGACTTCCAAGGTTATTACATAAGATCAGAAATAAGATCAAGATTTCCCGCAACGCGCATAGGCATTCTGGATGACTGTTCATAGACATGACGTATCTAGGAGATATAGACATTTGACATATTTTCATTATTCTCGTTTGATATCCAAAGGTCTACATCTGTAGGTACCTAGGTAGTTGGGAGTATTCTAACAGTTGAATATGACCTCACATATGTAGGTACTTATAAATATTGGATCTTCCGTCGTACCCTAGCCGAGGGGTGAATGCTAGAGAAAACCTTGCATATCTATACTACCTTTTACAGGTATTGCAGCAGCTTGTCCAGCTACCTTCCTAAGTAACTAGGCCGATAAAAACCATACAATCGAAAGCTCGAGGAAGCGGTAAGAGAAAGGACTAAAGGTGAAGATGAATTTCCCAGTATATCGACGCGACTCCGGCGAGAATAAGAATATATGTTTCAATATCTACCTACCTAGTTAGTTTGGAATATAATACGCACAGAGCAGTATAGTGGCGCTAAGCACTCACTTTTAGAGAGACCACTCTCTATTCGTGTACATGCAAAAGTTTAATATGCGATCATACGGGGCGCATGTGTATATCGAGTTCAATTTACCGCCTAAACGCGCTCGATACAAGGACGGTAAAGCGCGTCGAATCAACAATCTTGTTGTCGGCTAAGTACAAGGATGTGTGTACCTTGGTAACAAATTATGAAGGGTACCTATGTAAACTCAAGAACTATCAATCTATTGATCTTCTCAGTCGGGTACGCATATGCCTAATTCTGTGCGCATAGACCCCCCTCTTTGATCATTTGCGGCCACCATGTCGGCGTTTCTAGATCCAAACGACGTGGGACTAAGAGAGGCGCGAGGCCAGGCCTCAAGCAGGGACCAAACTGTCCCGGGTTCTCTCGATGCGTCGCCAGAAATGCAGGAATCACTGTCGGGTGTGCTTCGAGGTATGCTCTGCCGTCTCACAATTCCTCAATTCCTCAATTATCACTAAACTAGAAAGCATCGAAACTACCGGCAAAGCAGCGGGGGACAAACATCAAACCAATAGTCGACCAGCTGGGGTCATTGGCCTATGATCAAGGCCTCTTACCGGCGGACTTGAGCGAGTTAATCGACCTAGTTACTGCGCCGAGTTTTCTAGATCAAGCTAGTATTGCCGCCGTTGTCAGGAACCTGTACCCTGCAACCTCTGTAAGCGGTGATCTCATCATCAGGGTTATAGGATGTCTCGGTCACGGCAAACTGAAGCCATCTCTCGCCATCCAAGCTGCCTTGTTGAAGTGGCTTATTATGATCCAACACGTTGTTGAGGGCCAGAATCACTTCATACGAACGTACCCGGTCTTGTTCAATCTTCTCGACACTGCCGCGCTCCGGTACGTCTTTCATAATGAGATTCGACCTTTCGTAGCTTATATCGCTAGGACTTACGCATGTCACCTACTGGCGCTCATCACGCGTCGCCGCCATGTTCGCCCTCATAGAATCCAAGCGCTGTGAGTATCAATAGCCCCACGTTTTCTTATTGTTTTTTTTTTTAAAAGCTAACCGCCTCATAGTCTATCGTTATCTAGACAAACTGGTAACGACCCGGCGCTCATAGGTCTGCTAAGAGTTTACAAAGACTATTATCCTGAGATTATCGTCGGAGATGCAACACGAGGCAAAGCATCGGCTTTCAATGTCTGTGTGCGGAAACTCCCTAGCATTACGTACGATCGCTAACTAGAATTAGCATCCAGATACACAATGGCGCGAAAGAGTAGATGAGATTCAACGGGCCCATGCTCAACGGCGCGCCCTTCGATCAGAAATACCCCTAGATTCGTTTAGGGTTGCCCGTCATAGGCTAAAGGGACCGAGGGACCTCACAATTCCTCAAGTTCATACATCCCACGCCACGGAGGTTAGTCGGTCTTTTATCAAGTATGACTGGTTATTCCCACTGACTAACCTACTCAGAACTCCATTACACTGGAGGAGATTGAGAGCGTCGATGGATTCGTTAAGAATATAGAGAAAATTGAGCTACCGAACCAGTTGATTGCAATTCTTCATGATCCCTTGTTACAAAAGCTCCTATTTTTACGGCCACAGGCCCAAGCACACCTACGTGCATGTCATTGGCTTAGCTCGTACGCACAGGATATGATGGCAGCGGATTCTGAAGTTCACCTAGCAGATATTCTAAATATTCTTAAGAGCTATGTCACGGCCACTAAAGTATGGCGCACCGAATTCTTTCTGGAATGCGACTAACATCTTCTAGGGCCTTCCCCCTATCCTCCTTGCTTTTCTCAGGGAACTTATAAATACATGGGATGGTATTGAGGGGAGAGAGCTGATCCTTGATATACTAACTTACACGCCGCTAGCAGACTTCAGAGGTATGGGAGATGACGATAAAGCCCTAACACACAGACTAACCAGAGATAGAGCTCCTTACCGATATTTTTCAACTTTTCGAACAAAGAATATTAAATGGAACACCACATTCTCAGCTTCAAATCTTAGAATTTTATACATCCCTTTTACGACGATGGATGGTGCATTGGGTGTCGTCGGATAAGAAGCTCACTGAAGCATCTGAAACCGCCGCTCACCTCGTCACGCACGTCAATAGCCTCTGCTTAACCCTCATGCAGACGTCACCTAGCATGTCGACGTATGGAAAGATTTTAGATTTCTACTACCAGACGTCTTCTCTGGCCTCTGATATCCACCTTCTTACACATACACAGGCCGCTGCCGTGCCACCAGCGACACTAATCTACAATCTGTTTTTCAGCCCTTCCCCATTAACCGCGTCTCGCGTGTGTTCCGTCGTCGCTAAATACAAAGAGGGCTTTCAAACTGCGATGGCTATAGCGAACATCAACCACACACCTAGGCATATCCCTGAATTCAACGGTTTTCTAATGGACATCTGCAACTGCTTATGGAGGCAACGCGCACTGAGTGACGAAGACGCTAACGCGAAAGGGTGTATCATTCCTCGGCCCTTGGTCGAGGATCTATCATCTTATATTACTAGCCTATCGATGGGCGGGTCTCTTGCAAGCCTCTTCTCCCTTTCCTACTCGCCCATTTTCAGTCTATTCGCCATTTCATTTCTACGACAGGTAGAAGATCAAGTAGAAGAACAAGAAGGACTCGATATTAAGCATGCTGGCCCTGTTACAAAGGCTACATTGAAGACACTCGCTGATCGAGGTGGTCTAAATCTGTCCTGGGATGACTATCGTCGTGGGGTCTTAAGTTATCTAGAGAATCACGGCATGGATGGGGTTGAACATCTGTTGTCTATTACGATAGTAACTCTGCGACGGAAGTAGCCGTCTCATTAGATGTTTCAGCCGCACCGCATCCATCTATAGTCATGAATAACAATGGCGAGCTCACAAACGAATCTACGGCCATTATGAAGAAAAAGGTGTCTATATCCCATCTACAGAGTCACCGGCACAGCGCCTTCTTATCCACCATCGGAGCAAGTGCCGGGGTTAAAGCTCGGTTAGTGCGGCCTAAACAGTAACCATAGAATTAGTTATAGACAAGCTGCTTGGTTTTGACGTCTTACAGCTTGTTGAGGTGCGGGTTGTCTAGCTGAGACAGTAGTGGCTTGAGCTTTTAGTATTGCGACTCACCTCACAGAGACATCTATCCAATAATTATTTGGATTCAGTTTGACTCCCAGAAGGAATATTTTCTCATAAGCCAATTAGCCGTTGTTGAAATGGTATCTTGAGATCCTCTACAAACTCCAGATACAGCCCAAGACGGCTGATGAAAGCCGCCCCAACCCCCGGCCCCTTTAGAAACACCACTTACGACCGTGTTGAAGCACCCTACGCCCGCAAATGCAAGTTAAGTGCAATCGCCTAACGCCGTGTTATGCCATCCATGCGAAACCAAATGCATTTCCTTCCCCAGCCACAATTCCCTTCCCATAGTCCTTGACCAAACTGGAAGTCCACGGAGTTAAGTCTAGACAATAAGCTCAGTCCTTGTGCTCAAGACCATAGCCCCCGATACCACCGGTTGAGTAGGCCATGCCTTCGGTCCCCATCGTCTTGACATTTCGTGGGCCGCGAGCCTTCAGATCGTCCCGCAGCCAGCCGAGCACAAGTTCGCCCAAACGACTATTACCCGTGCTGCGGAGATTCGCGCTCTCGCCGAGGAATTTGTCCGCGGGGCCCCATTCGCGGATGGTGCCCAAGTGCACTGCAACATTTGGAGTCAGCTACCGCCATTCTAAGCATGATACGCCGGTGCTTTTGGAAACGCGTGGAGCTTCTAGGATATGATATGGGCCGGGAAAGGAGTCTTGGGTCCTTGGAAAGCGCCAAAACGAAGAAGAAGAAGGATGGCACGAGTCACTCACTGTGGACAAGGTGGGTGGGCCAGCCGGCGAGATTATCGAGGATGTGCGTCGCGTAGACAATGGTGCAGTCGCGCGCCTCGGTCTCCTGCTTCAGCCAGCCGAGGAACTCGGCGCGGCTGAGCACGTCGAGGTCGACGGTGATCTCGTCGAGCAGCAGGACGGTCCAGGGCCGGACAAGGCCCATGGCCAACTGAACACGCCGCCTCTCGCCGTCGCTGACGGCGCTCATGCGCCACTTGACGTCGATGTCGAGGACGGCGATCAGCTCGTCCCGCCGCGCCGGGTACGCGTCGCCGCCCACGGAGCGCAGGAGCTCGTCCACGCCAATGTCGGTCCGCACGATGGGGTTGAGGACCCATTCTAGGCCGAGGTATGTCACGCCCTCCAGCCCCTCCTTGAAGGGGTCAACGCCGGAGACGCTGATGCTCCCGCTCGGCGCTAGACGCTTGCCGGCTAGGAGGCGGAGGAGGGTTGTCTTGCCTGCGCCGTTGGCGCCGATGAGAAGCGTGCGGCTGCGGGCTGGCACGTTTAAGGAGACATTAGTTAGGCCTGTGTCGTATTGGGGAAATGTGTACGTCAGGTTGTTGACGCTGATTTCTGGTGGGGCCATGATGCGAAACTTGGGTTTCTTCACTTCACAACACACAACTGAGGAAATAGGAGGTTAGAAATTATGTACTTTAACAGCTGCCCAAGAAACACCAACGAGACCAAAACTAAAGCGTATTACAGCGTATCGATATTGAAATGGGCTATTTGACGTTCATGCCAACGGCGTATTTATGAAGGTTCTGATCACGTCAAGTGGAGCGGGTTGTTGGTAGCGTTTGAGCAATTGTCAGAGACAGTGTACTCACAGCTCTCGTACGGTATAACCGTCGGAGAACGTAGGAGATGGGTAATTTCATCCCCGATTCTTTATCCGCTGCTGCCACGATGTCTTCCACGTCTATGCTTCACTAAGTTGAATCAAGCCACGCGACTGTGTGTCACAGGTAGAGTCTTGAATGAATATCACGCCTATTTGTTCAACTTTTACTGATTTTGGCTTGTTAAGTGGTATATGATACTTGCTTGTTTCACTATTGTAGATAATTACTTATCTACAAGGTGCTAAGAACTATTGCCGTGTATAGACATATTCAGTACATCTTAAGTTAGTCTTCTTGCCCATTAATTCAGTGTTCGATAATGATTTTCGTATTGACGGGTGTCTGCTAGCAATTAGGCTTATTTCCAGTAAGGAGTTAATTGAGACTGGGACTAGAAACATCAACTAGGTGTGAGCCTGATTGCTAAGACTTATACAAGTTCACGTATTATTTTCCGAGTCATTCACTAATAGGGTATTATACTATATTTACATCGGGCCTTCGGCAATGTTACATTTTGATCAGCTTTGTGGACGATAATAGATAGAAGGTAAACTTGTCGACAGACTCGCAGCTAATGAGTAGAAATGCAAGCTAGACTTGGTTGATGCCTTCCCACCATTACGCAGATATCTCATCGCAGCTTATAGTTACTTAAAACTGATGAATACAGAACGAATCTACGAAGTGCCTACAATATGTCACCTAAAAGTTGATACTCTTTCTCTTATCACCTTCGCTTGGCATCGCTCCTCTACAGTTATGGGAGGAGGTACGCCCGCGCACACTACTCGGCACTTCACGTAAGTGAAGACATCATTTCATAGTGAATAGTCAAGCCTAGAGTGAAGGTCGCTCTACCAAAGGTAACGAATGCGCTGCCTGAGCCAACAGTCCCCTCTTTAGCTACATCACAAGTACTACGCCTGCCTACCTTGAAAAGAACGTTCCAGAAAGCTCCCTTAGCAACCTCAAGTCGCATGTCTATTAGCTTGTGTAGGTAACTAGGTAACGCAAGCATTCATTATCAGGAGGGGAAACTATGGTTGTGGGTGTACACTATTTAGTCGTGTCACCTAGGCGACGCAAGCAGGGCTCCCTTCGACGAAAACTCAGCCGACTACATCGGCCCTTACCACTAACCCACATATCAATCCAAAAAGCTATCACCATCTTTTCATCCATTTGGCGTTGATACATTGATACACCCCGAGGAAATGGATCGTGAGCGCTACGTAGACCGCTCCTCAGTGACGGGTTGGTTGGAGGCCATCAATAGTCAGGTACTGATCGAACACCCCCCTGACATAGGTCATGTACTTATACTTTTGTCTAACTTAGATGGACTCTCATAACCTTCAAGAATCAGCCCCTGGGCATCATCATAACCATGGCGCTGGCTCTGGAGCTGCAGGCTCCAGGCACGTACACTGGTCTACGCCTCTTGAGAGCGTGTCACAAATCCAGGAAGACATCCCTCCACGCTACAAATACGGGACGCGCCTTGGACGAAAAGACCGAGACGGTGACGTGAAAATGGAAGATGCCAAAGCCGCCAAGCAGAGTGATGATCGCCGTACGGCTCTCGGCCAAAATAGAGACCCTGGTAAGGATAGCCTCCTTGGGTATCGCGAACTCTCTCCTACTCAGCGACCCAATCGGCGGTACTATTGCTCTTGTCGACAGAATGAGTACGATACGGAGTCATACAGCGACGAAAGCGAAGAGGGGGAAGAGTACGACAGCTCTGAAACGGACTCGGACACGGACATGGATTCAGGATATGAGAGCTCTGATCAAGGCTCGTGGTCATCCGATGATGATAGTGATGGTAGCAGTTCTGACGAAAGTTCCGACGAAAGTTCTGACGATAGTTCTGACGATAGTTTTGACGATAGTTCTGATGATAGTTCTGATGACGACGAGGATGACGATGATGATGATTATTACTGAAGCGGCGGGGTACGACCCGGCCGTAAGGGATGGACTTGTGATACGAGGATGTAGGATGTTTACGGCTGTAGCCGCTCTATCATCTCAAACCTAGGCAACTCTCTTGCCTGATGCTGATTGGGGAACTAGGTAGATAGGAATATACTATGCACTGCTCTCTTCTTTCATACAGATATCTCGTTCTGACCACGGTGCCCGAATCACTTAAAAGCAAGCCCTAATATAATTATCAGTTATCAAACAACGATGAAGTAGCTCTGGTTGCCTCCATCCCACGCCGCCTATTCATCTATAATCTTTTATGGTGCCCAGGAGAGGTGTGACTTGGGTCGTATCGGCATATATCAGTTGCCCAACGCTGATATGCCTAGAATACTCTCGAGTCATCTATGGCTCTTCGACGCGACGTAGCAATCGCTTGGAACCTAGAAAATGAGATTGAGGATGGCGCCTAACATCTCATTAGGTTGAGAATGCTACACTGCGACTAAACGCACCGTCATGACTGGTAGTTATCTTTATCTCCAATCATATATCTTGTGTCCCCCTTTAACGAGTTGGATCGAAGGTCTGTGACCTAACTTGGTGCAAGTTTTTTTTAATATCACGATCGACCTGTATTCTGCACATGTTAATTGGACTCCAACTCATCATAATATGAAAAACAGAGACGGGCGAATAACCTAATAGAATATTGTCTGAGAATTTTCCGTTTTCCAATCAATAATGATGTCTTAAAAAGCCGTCAATCTCAACGTGGAATTCATGAGACATCATTCGGTCGCTTGATAGAGTATGAATTGTGATTCAAGTAGTGAAACCCAGGAGATGCTACCTACTGAGACTGAGACCCTGTGCTTACCGGCTACGTACCCCTAGCTCCGGGTACCTGGCAAAGCTGAAACGCTGATGCTTCCATTTGCAGAAAGGAGTAGCCTCCTTTGATGGCTGCAGTGGCTTGATTGGCCAATTCCACGTATCTAGCACTGCCAGCTACCCACCCTTATTAAATACTATACCTATACTATCGAGACTACTAGCATACACCCACTAGTTCGAGGCTATCTACAGGCAATGAGCAAGGTACCTCCTAACCCTGTTATTTACTGTAGGTAGGTATCCTCGGATGAGCTCTTAACTCGATGCTCACCCAATGCCCTATACAACTTCTTCTCTAGTTAGCGTTGACGTCGTCCTTCATTGAACCAGCACTCTACAATTTCGTCAACCCAGTGGATAGAGAAGACAACCCGAGGAAGCCGGCCATGTTCCGTAAATCCCACCACCGGTCGCGGTCCTCGATCGACCGCGTCCTAGACCTCCTCGCCGAACTAGATGAAGGCCAGATGGAATTGCTGCTTCGCGAAGCCGAGTCCACCGTATCAGGCAACATCCCAGTATCCAAAGGCATCGATTTTTTCGGACGCCCCGGCCCAATTCCCACACCGACACAACCGCCGCCGCCGCCACCGCGACGCAAGTTCCTAACATCGCTCTCACCACGGAAGCAGACGGAGCTGAGGAGGCGGCAGAGCAAACGAGCCTCCACACATCAAGACGCCTCAGCAGGCAACGCGGGGAATCTGGTTTCTCTTCAGGGCTCCAAGAAAACACCGCGTTCGTACAAACGGATCAGTCGTCCCGTATTCTCGCTTCCCGCTCCCGCGGCCACCGCAGATCTCACGGAGCTTCTGGCTGCATATTTGCTAGACGCATCCGCCGCACTTCCCTCTTCACCAAGCTCCGCGTCTACGTTATCGTCGCCGACCGCGCCACCCTCACCACCCTCGCCATTCCCTCCACCTAGACAATCTATGAGTGAAGGACCGGGACTCGATCTGCTAGAGCCCTCGCCCTCGAGGACACCGAGAACACTCGACATCTTCGGCAGCCCGATAAAGACGTGCACACGCAAGATTAGCGGAATATTTGAGGTTCTAGACGATGCGGGATCTCTAGGCATGCGCCGCTAAAACACCCACAAGATGTCCAGGGTGGAATACATTAATTACGCTTCCTCAAGCATGGTTTCTTACACATCCCTAATTTTGGTTGCGAGGCTCTAGCTAGAGCCGGTAATACCCCTCATAAGTCGCATTTTAGTAAGATATTTGGAAGTGGCTGCAATTTTGCTGTCAACTCGCATTTGGCGAGGTCCTTGATGTAGCCATACACGCGAACGCGAACCTGCGAAGCATGGGGAATCTGATATAACAGGGACTCTATGCTTGTATAATTCATGTACCATTGAACAGATGGAAAAAATTGATACCCGGTTTTGAGAATTCTAGGGCGTTGGAAGTCTAGGCGGGAAGGATATATGTATAATGGCACTATATACAGTCAGTACCTAATACCCATCCAAATTCAAAGATGAACAGTTTTCAGTTGAAGAAACCCCCTCCTGCTCTTCGCCATGTCGTCCAGTCCATCTTATCTACACCTCTCATTCTTTTTCACTTATTTGCTCTCAGCAAATAATATCAAAAGTGAGAAGTTATTATGCGTAAACAACATGCTCAGTTACATTCGATGCGTGGCTCTACAGATAAAACAGGATACACTGCATCCAAATTTCCCTCAAACTCAAGGATTCTCCTCGTAACCTCCCTCTTATTATGCCTAGGGTTGCCTCGCGGGGAGTTCATCAAGTTACCTTCTCTGACAGCTAGCTACCATCTCGCTCCGCCTCCTAGGACCCAGGCGGAACCCCGGAATATCGTCACGACAACCCGGGCCGGGTTTAAAGCAGTATCTATTCCTCCTAGTCAAAAAAAAAAAAAAAAAAAGGATTGAGTATCTCATGCAGCTACGGGTCCATTGACGCTCGAATTTTGTTCCATAAATACCTTCCTCGTTCTAAGGGGGTCTGCTTGGCTATTAATTTGCGTGGTGCCTGCTTCTATCATTCTACGCCTTCTAGCTTGATTTAAACTACGCCAGACGACATGATAGCTAATTTTCACCCCATCTACTCGTCATATATATATATTGTTCTACGAGGGGGCTCGAAGCTCACCTATCATTTTTATGCCGAGATTCATCCCCAGCTCACACCCAGAACGAGGACTAAGAGCCAAGGTTCATAACACAGTCTAGGGTTACTAAAAGTGTATATACAAAAGCTAAGTGCGGAGTTCTTACGTTGTCTAGGAGTTCATTCAATCAATCTTGCAGTACTATCAAGACTGATACGTATTCAGCAGGTTTATGTTAAGTATAAGCAATGATTAATATATCACCTCGAAAATAATCCGGCCGCGTAGAAGCACATATCAATATCAGGGTCCAAATGCAGGTGTTCAACCCCTGGTCTCAACCCCATAACTTCAAGAGCAAATTTCCCTCATAGATCAGATTCTGAAATCCGATATCTGGGAAAGCGGATGCCCCCGGCACCTTACTATGCCTCCAAGCCTGTCTGATAGAGAATGTTTCAGAGCGGTGTATAGATAAAGGCATGTCAGCTGACACACACTAATGCCCCCAAGACGGTAGGAGAAAGAATCCGATCCTATCTTCCGTATGCCATCTAGGAAAGAGAGAACGCCACCGTGGAGACCGAGTGATGCCCCCGCGTCGATTACGAAAACCCCGCTCCGGTAGACGGTAGATGGTCGAGGAACGGGCTAGGAACTTGGGTTAGTCTCGGTACCCCTTTACCGCGAAAACGTATCAAGAGAGAGATCAGGGAACAACCCCACGCGGCTATATGAATCGGGAATGGGCTACATAGAGACTCACCCCAATTGTTGAATCTGTAGCCGTTAGTGTTTACTACGACCTTCTCGGCAGTGTTATTGTCCCGTAGCGGTAACGACCCTTGTTCAAGTTAGCAGGCGGGGCGGGTATATAGGTGTTCTTTTATTTCTAGTTCGGACGAACGAGTCTATCTTCAGGTACAACGCCGCTCCGAGGGTCATTATCCAAATCAAGAACTTGTTGGTGAGGAGACAACAATGCCATGAACTATCTACCGTCCCCGCTTAAGGGGCCCGTGTGAGGGTATCGTCGGATTTCTCAAGCGGCCTTACATCATGTCCTCGATAGGCACGGCTGACGAATGAGACTGTGATGCATTCGGGGGGGCTTCGTAGGTATTACGCAACCGCGCAGCAATAATAGTAGATTGAGTGATTGCTAGGGTACCATTCCTTTGATTATTTTCTTCCCTTTCCCCATGGGAGCTTGATAAACACGTGGGATCTAGTGGCGTACCCTAGACATATTGTCAAATATACATATGCATGGAGGCTTACGGTGGGCATCAATTCCAAGTAACTAATGCCCAACCTGACCGACGGCTGGTAGCTAGAATAGAGTCTCATTGGGCATTGGGATTGCATACATCCAGTTATCCATACCTTAGGTAGAATCTGCAAAATCTTCAACTGTGACGTATTTAGTATCAAAATATGAGACCAGCCAACGTGCCTGTGTGTCGGGATCCAGGTTTGTGCGTGTGTGTGTATATTTTACATATGGAGATGAGGAGGGTAGAAAGGAGGGTCTGAAGAGGGCTATATGCCCCAGGTCACATTATTACCCATCCCACCTCACTAGATCTCGGTTCAGCTAGTTTTGTTTGTTATTCCTTGTCAGCACCATGCCGGCTGTTGCATTGTAGATCTTTTCGGTGCGCATGGTTACGTAGTGTGCATTTGTGTGGCGGGTCGCTATATGCCGCAGGGTATACACCCAAGCCGAGCTTGTCTCGACTGGGTAAGGATATCCGAAATCAGGAATGGGAGGAAATCGGCTGCATGGCGGTTATTAGCAATATCTAATACTACAAACTAGAGAAGTTCACAACAAAAAGACAGGTATTCAAGGCTGCAGAAGCGTACACAGATAGACATCCCTTGGTGTGGTATCATTCTTCTTTCTCGTCTAGATATATATGATGCTCCTGATTTAGCAACCACTTAAAAACTCAATTAAATTTACCCATGCCTCCAATTATCCGAATAGCACTACCATCTAGCTGAAATTCGTGGATGATGGTGGCCACCCTTTGATACGTCATCTCACTGCATCCGTTGGTATGGGGCGGCGATGGAGGCCGTGACGCAGCGAATTTGTGACTATGGTAAAGGACATGCCACGAGAAAATCTTTCGATTTGGGTGGTAGTTTAATTTCTAATGTAAACACCTTATATGAGTGATCCAACAAAGCGTACCACGAGACAAGATCCCGCCATGAACCTCTGCAATGAGGTTTAGCGTATCAGAAGCGGGATGTGGCCGTGGGTCGACAACGACAAGCGCCAACGCCCTGCCAATCTTTTCAATCCTAAAGCAGTAGCCGGTAGATCAAGGAGGAGGTGACTAATACAAACAAGGCAATGACTGCCTGTGAGTCCGATCTGGGTTCTACAAAAAGGCACGAAAAGGGAAAACAATACTTACCTAGAAGAGAATACGTAGTATGGATCTAACAGCTCGAGGCTGACAAGGCTACCTATCCAAGGTATGAAAACGGTAGATACCTAGCCCTGCCTACGTAGCTTGGTGCAAAGGCAGAAGTGGCACCAGTCATGAAAGCAGTGCATAGACAGAACATGGACTGGCCTGTGAGCTCATGTGGGCATCCTGGAACTTTATCTGTATGACATTCCCTTTCGTCATCACATGGCATTTCCATGACTACAATTTCAGGAATACAAGCTCTTTGTAAACACGAGAATTAGCAACAAGTAATGACAGACCTAAAAGAGCCGTCTCGAAAAAATCGGCTTTCAGTCTTTTCTATGGCTAGAAGCTAACGCTTTTGATATTATGATATCACATTCCCGACTATTACTCTCTCTTGTTTGGACCGATGCGAATACTTCAGCTCTGACGACGTCCGGTGGCAGTTTATGAAAAGCTGTGGGTGTGAATATCAAATTGATGAGCTCAGCTAGAATTCTGTGGGCAATGATAGAAAGTTGGTTTGGGTGGATGATGAATGTTGTAGACTTGTTAATGGAGACTGACGTCATTCTGGGCGTGAGCCACTTTTAGGTGTATTTATACATTGATTGATTGCTGTAAGTTAGAGCCAGGGGGCGTGGGTGTGGAACCACTTTTCCTAGGATACTACCTTGGGAGGTAGTACAGTCGCCTATAATTATGTACCTGCGTAGATATTCAACATACTTACATAAACATCTTAATTGATTTCATCTAGATGCACCCTGGAACTATTGCATCAGATTGACGCTCCAAGTAAAGCCCCTGCCGTTCTGGAATCTGATTTCTTTCGCCGTCTCATCGCTAAGCCCGAGTTGTCATACGGTATGGCGATCCGAACAGTTGGAAACCCGGAAGATTGACGTCGGGTCCTGTCCGGGAATCATACAGTTTCCAAGTCTCTACTATGCGTATCCTTGTCTGTGTGATTCTCGGGAGTCGATACTTACTTTCCGAGGCCACGATCGGAGGGGTGCCATCCATAAAACGTGAAATTTGATAGAAACATCATGGAATATGTGACATCTGAGGCTAATTCACCAGATATCCTAGAATGAGTAAATTGAACCACATGGATGAGAATTGCAAACAACAACCACCACACGACTCTTTCGCCTTTCAGACATGTGGCAAATCTTTGCATGGATAATAATCAATATGTTATCTCACGCGAGAAAAATACAGCGTAGCTGAGATTCACTATGATGTCATTTAGAAGGCGAGGTTACAAACAGTTTTTTTGAGGCGGGTGCCTGTGTGATTCGATTGAGTCACCCAGGCGCCGGCTACGGAAACATACGGGCAAACCATCGAAGACATTTTCTTAAAAAACGAGGCATTATACTGAAACAAAATATATCCATCGAGTCTTGAAGGTAAGTAAAAATACTAGATAGTAGGAGCCGCAATGAGGCCGACCCGAAGTTAGTCACGAGATACCAATCTAAGCATTCGATTAGGCACTCTTGTCACCCCGAGGCTGACACATGTCAAGAGATGGCCAATAGAATGACATAATACGATGACTTCAGGCGCCCCAAGAGCGCCCCCAGCGATCTGCAGGGTCCTACCGAATTGGGTCTAGACCACTACCCTGAATCGGTGGACCTACCGAATGCACTTCCGTCGTCATCGTGAGATTGTTATTGGCGATGGGGCATAGAGTGGGTCACACAGGAGGGTGCGGTCTGGCCAGACTAGCCCCAACCAGGACTCAGGTATGCGCGGTCGTGCGGGTCAGGCCTGCACGGTTCTGCAGGAGGGAGTGCATCATCAACTTTCCTGGTGGCGAAGATCGGAAGTCCCCTACTCGTCTGGGGGCGGGTGATTGGCTCGGGTATCCACTGCCCTACACCATTACTGACCATTACTTTCCCGTCCATGATCTGGAAACAGCTGTGCTCACTGTCGATCTACGCCAGAGCATCCTGGCGACTTGGAGCACCGCTAATGCAGGCAGGCAAAACGGTGGGTGTTGAGGTATTACAGTAGGTACTCTCGGTACTGTATCTATTTACCAGGAAGGTAAAACTAGCGTTGGTTGCGAGATCCCGTTACGGCCACCTCTGAAGTCAGAGTGTCCACCGTTGTGTTCCCGAGACCCCTAACCTATCACCTGCACTAGGCAGGCAGTCTTCCTGTCCTTCTCTTGTTCCTCAGCATATAAACAGGACCGGAGCCCTTAAGCTGCCCCCTTTTTGAGTTTTGATCCTCATGACAGTCTATCTCATCTCACCAAATCCTACATTCAAATACTAGCAATCCCCGACCCATCTGCATTGCTACCTATATCACACACTATATACCTATTAATCATCTGGTACTACCGTCTCGACGCACAACATACCTCTCCCTACCCTATCAACAAAACGTCACATCATATCGTGAAAATGTCGAGTCGAGGCGCATTCACTATCTCCGTACCCACGAACATGTCACCGCCACATGATCTGGCCAGCTACTCCCGGTCCATGCACTCTCACACCAAGAGACAAATGGAGGCTGCCAACATGTCCTCAGCCCGTCGGACCGGGCCCTCACAGAACACGCCCATACCATCCATGCCGAACGGTACATCGACAAGTTCATCTACCTCGTCACGGGCTATAAATGGTTCTCACGGCTATAACACATAAGAGCCATCATATCATCCAAGAACCCTTATACACACAACAAAAATCACAAATGAACATCAGCATGTCGCCAACATTTGGCGGCTCCAAGGAAACGATTTACGTACACGAATGACTCAGCCTAAGGCGAGGGTTAGGGGTTTTGATTTGACTGTTGGGTTTTTCCAGCGAGGCGCTCAGGATTAGGATACACGATGATTGGTACGGCGTACAGGGTATTTGGCATATTCGGAATCATGGAGGCACACGAACACATGGCATTTGGGACGCACGTACTAGCGAGCGTAAGAGACACACATAAGGCATGATAACAATACGTTAGCTATGCGAGACTATGAAACAAGCGTCCGACGAGCATACTTCCAACACTCGTATTTGCCATTTCATTGTAGTGATATTGACCCTTTCGCTGTCTTGCCGTGATAGTAAAATATATTGTCGTCCTGTCAGTTGGGCATTGCTATAAGGCTGAATAGACTATATTAGTAATTTTTAGCTGATTTATTATTGATACAATAATTATAGGGGAGGGAGGAAGCAAGTGTTCTTGAAAGTAATAGTCATAGCCCTCCCCCCGAGGTTAGTTAGCGTCAGTACGCTTTGAACCTGCCACCTAAAGAAGAGTTATTAAAAAAAAGACAAAAAAGAATCGAGGGCTTGATCAGGACTCTCGACCGGAAAACCCTTGTCGCCAAGGTCCTGCCTTTGACGCTGGAATTTTTCCTGTCGCCTCTTTACCGCTAGACCATCGGGCTCGAAAGCTCGTGTGGGGTAGGTACAAGGGGAACGGCTGTTGAAAGGCTGCCTCGTTCTGGGAGCTTATATGTTTTGTAATGGTACTTTGGTACCTACTTCTACCTTTTGGAGGTATAGGCAGGCACATGCGCGCACCGTCACTCGTACCTTGCCTATAGAAGCGCCAAGATAATTATTTCCGATGGGTGATAATCGTGTCTTGGGGCGCCTGTGGCATAATGCAGTTGAAGAGATTTTGTCTGATCACATAGTAACAAGTAGTAACCACAAGTGCTTGATAAAATAGTTGCTTATTCCCGAAGTCTCCTAAATAATCAACGGACTGAATACACCTGATTAACCCGCCCGCTATGCTAAAGAAACTAATCGACTTCCCGTGAAAACATGCCGTTCCATAACCATCTATTAGACGAGCGATGGCTTCTTCTTAATTCCCAGAAGCGCCGCGCGATCTTTCTTTTTCTTCACTACACGCTTGAAAGAAGGCGGAGGCATATCGGCGGATATACCGTTATTCAATGCTGAACTGGTCGTTTCAGACTTTGGCGCATCTCCATTCGTCGCCGATGATGGTGTTGATGGCACCGTGTTCATGGTCTCATCATCTTCTATGATCTCCTCCTCGATTATGTCGTTTAAATGCTTTGCAGATTCAAATGCACGCCTCGCTGCTTCTGCATCTTCTTTCTCCTGGAGTTCGGCCTCTTCATCAATGACGGAAGTAACGCCGACCTCGAGACCATCTCGGTCCGCACGTTCGAAACGCGCATTGCGAGTTCGGATCTCATCTAAAGCATCCGCGACGGCCATCTCACGCTTTGCGTCGACTGTCTTAGCCTCGAGTTCCACCATAGCGTCGCGTTCCTCTTCTTCTTTCTCCAGTCGGTCGAGTCGTTCCTCATCCGTCTCCTCTCGCCCTACTCGCCATGGCTCAGTATTGCGTTTGGCGCCTCGTTCACATGCATAATCATTATGCTTGGGATCTGTTCTAAAGCAGATTCTAAAAGATAGAAGTCAGTTGCTGTTGAGTGTAGTATGCGAGATTATTTCTAAATCGTGTAGGCTACTACAATATGATTGGCTAGAAAAGGAGTTAAGTAGGGAAGGGAATAGGAAATTACTCACTCTGCCGAGCACCGTGTACACTTTGATATGTTAGTAAACAGTATAAATATTTATATATACCTTAATCCAACATTGGATAAGGTGGTTGGGTATGGCTAGAGGACAACTCACCTTGATGTAGAAGCGAAAGATTTGAATGGTGCCCAGATATTTCTCATCAAGCGGGGTCTCTTTTCGAGCACTTCACAGGTAATTAGTAAATCTTCCAATAAACTCCTAGCACCTCCAAAGGGGAAACGTTAGACAGAACTCACTTAAATTTGCGCCCTCGGTAAATGTACTGATGATACAAGTTAGATAGATATGTTGCAGATGCACACTAACACAAGCTTACTTCACCACACTGTAGACATTTCATAGAACTATGCCATAGTTAGTAATGTATGCAATGAAGATGATTAATATATCAGGACTTACAATGGTGCCATCAATCTGACAGTCTGAACCTTGGGGCCCGTTGCCTTCGGCTGTCGAACACTTCAATTCAGCATTTAGTTAGCATATTGCCTCGGGGTTAGAATAATACGAACAGGACGTAGAAATGCTTACCGTTGAATCGAACTAGGGTCGACTTTAATAAGAGAGTTAGTGCTCGTCTATTTCGTGGTAATTAAAGAGACTTAGGCTCATCGGGTATTCTTAAGGTATGCCCCCGGCCTGAACCCGGGGTCTCGGCTTCTGAGATGACCAGAGCGCCAAGTTAGGGACTACCAGTAATAACTCACAATCAGGAGGGTAGTATTTGGTCCTATGATAATGTTAGTATGAAGAAAACGGGGGGGTAAGGGACGTGACGGACAATACTTTGCGTTCAGACATGGTGGCTCAGTCGAGATTCTGGCACTGAACAATTTGAGTAATCAGGAACGGGTGGTATTGCGACCGCGGCGGGGTGTTACGATGGCTCCTAGGTGTGTTTGCGGCGATGTAAAATAAGCGGATCCCGGATGCGTTGATGAAAGCGACAACGGTGTTGTTGAACCGATCGTGAGATTCTTGCTATTGTCTACGTACCTAGTAAGTAGTAGACTATGCTCAGTGTTGATGACTGTAGAAGACATGTGGCGCAAAGTGTCACGTGCACTCCCATCAGCCTCATTTCGGGTACCTATGTCCTGCTTATGAAAGCCCCACTGCGGCTCATTGGGCTGAATGGTACCTAGTTCTAGGTACCTATCTCAACGCCACCAATGATGCACGCCAAGGACGGAACCCAGGAGAGGTACGAAGGTACTTTGACTCCTTGTTAAGTTGATGGTAGCAGCCTACCTACGTCAACGTGAGCTACGAAGATGACAACACAGGAGGATTCATATGGCCGTGGACCTGTGCCATCATAGTTTGAGATTTACATGGTCACCCCCGATGGCTGATGGGAGCTTCCGGAAAACACAGATCTGTGGAAATCCGACTGTATGAGCGTCATGGATTTGTGAAGCACGAGAATATGGGCGCCGTATCTGAATTCCACCACATAGCAAAATATAGAGGAATGACATAATCCCGTATTCTCTGACCTATTGTAACCAACTATTGCCACATTACTTCACATTCGTACCGTATTAGGCGTGAATCTCGATGATATCGAATCGCATGAATCGACTGTGCACCCTCGCCCGACATTACATTGTCATTCGTAAGCGCCATTTATCATTGAGGACTCATGTCATTGAAGTCCCTAGGATACCTACTTCTACCATCTCTGCAAGTATATCCCATTTGCTCGCAGCTCTGCTACCACTAGCCCTCGCAACACCTCTCAAGCCGCCAGCAATGAATTTCAAGTGTCGATCAAGATCGGCCCGGATTTCGCGTAGTTCTTGACCATAGGGTATCTCTGCATCCTGCGTCATTGTGCCCTTTCCTTGCTCGTCAGGGGAAATATCTCCATCTCCTTCCCCTTCTAATTCCTCGTCATCGCTCTTGGCGTATCCATTGAAACTATTTTCTCCCGGCGGGGACATAACCGACAGTTGGGTTTCCCCCACCGTTCTCTGTAATTGGAGTTGACAAGCGTCGTATAGCCTGATTGCTAGATCGAAAATATCTAAGATGGCTTGGCGAATAGGGTCGAGCTTACCACCAAGACAGGCCTCATCTACCATTTGCTTAGTAAAGAGAGAATGTGACACAAGCATCTTATCTATGTCTTCTGCTTGTCTCATCTCTTCTTGAAGATTGCCAACCAAAGGGCCAAGTACTAAAGCGCTAAGATAAGACTGAAGGGTATTGCAAAACCAGAGAAGCTTTGAACGAAGACCGTAGAATATTTCCTGTTCTGCTGACTTACGGACCGAGCCACCTGAGACGATGCGGTATCTAGTTAGTATATAGCTAGCCCTTCGTAGCTGAAGGAGAAACGTAAAGACTGATTGATAGTGATCTAGGCTCTCGTCTGTCAATACAATACGGGATAACCAAGGTAGTCTATATACCACACGAATCAATGGCAGCCCGTCTCGGACACTTCGCCGAACGTTGTTAACATTGGGGACTGCGGTATTGCATGATGAGTTGACATTAAGGCGATATGGGTCGATGAGACCGTCGAAAGCTTCGCGAGCAATCTCGGTAAGATTAAACCGGTCGTGCCAGTACACATTGAGAGAGTCGATGTTTTTAAAAATGGCGTAAGCGAATTGATCAGAGCGTGACCCGTCAGACATAAGGTAGATGTGTTGGAGCATATCTAGCTCTGACCATAGACTGTAAGTCTGAAACAGCGTCTGGCGGAGGGTCGCGGAAGCTGCATGATGTTTGCTTCGCATCCACCGATTAAACATGCTTTGGAATACTTCTGAGAAAGGTATGAGGCTAGATATTGTACCCATATCTACTTGAGTGGCTGGTTCTGCTACTTCCTTTTCTACCGGCCAGTGCTTTCCTAGTAGCTTGAGGATAACGATGCTTTTACCAGTTGCGAAAATCTTGGAAGCTGCCGGTTGTAAAAATCGTGGCGCGAACAATGAACCTTCCGTTGTTCTTTTGAGTTTAAACTGATCGGCCCAAACTCGAGACCGTGGTACGTCGACCGGTGACCGTGATATAAAGAAAGTTTCATCGTCCTCGATCAGCTCGCCGCTTTGCATCCAGAGACGAATTGGACGCAGATATACCGCAAAACACTCGAAGAAAAGTTGACTAATGAAATGGTAGACACTCTCATCGCCTTCTAGCTGTAGCTCTTGGGCAGAGTCAAATAGCAATTCTAGACAGTGAAATGGTTGGATGATTTTTGGCTGTTCTAGTTTGTTTATGATCTCGGCAAGGAACCTTAAAGGACGAAGATGGCAATCAAGGTCATTCGAAAGCGTTATGATGCTAGCAACAAAATCCTGGCTGATACTAGCATAGTGTGTCTGCATAGTAGCTATAGTATTGTCGAAGGATCTCAGGCGGTCCTCTATAGCCGCTTGAAAGAATTGAAGAAGTGGGATCGCCTGTCGTTGCTTGGCATACTCACGTAAAATAGACAATTCCCTCCTGGCGTCATTGGCGGACGTGAGAACTGATTGGAAGATCTGAGGTGAGGCGTGTGAGAGTTGAATGTCGAACAATGGCGTCCCTCCACTATCAAACAAGCCGTTCTCTAAACTACGTAGCATGAAGAGAATCTCTCGGATTGCTTGGATTTCTGTGATGACAATCTTTTGAGATTCGTTAACGGGGTTTTTGGCTGGTTTTCTATGTCTCCAAGCTTGACTCATTCGGATTTCGTCGAGGCCCGACTGGGTCTGTACTCTCTCTAGGTAGTCAGTAGGCTGTTTGCGAAACCGGGCTTCAACGCTGGATGGCGATGTGTCTTCTGACTGTGCCGATGCATCAGACTGGTCATCGTAGTAGCCATCATCAGAGCTATATCCAGCAAAGTCAACATTCCGCCAAAGTTCGCCGTCTCCGTCCCATCCGTCTTCCTTGGCAATGTCACTCCATTTCAACGTTGGCACGGGAGTCACTTGTGGCCTTTTCAGCGCCTCAAGGTCATCGAGGCTCGATTTTTGGACCGGCTTATCCGCTAGTTTGAGTAGGAAATGAAGTACGTCAGGCGTCCATTTGTTCGAGCATTGTGCAAGGGCATCTAGACGATCTCCCAAGGCATCAGCCAGACCATCGCGATTAAGGACACGGAATCTTTCTTCATAGCCTTCGAGGGCAGAATACACCTCAAACTGATTAGTCCTCAGAAAGCTGTGTTGGCGAAGCCTCCGTAGACTCGATTCTTTCCATGCATCATAGCGCGTAGGATCAGCCTGGGAAGAAGCAGCTGTCTTTAGTTAGACATCTCTCCTAGATAACAATTCGACTCACTTGGGAAGTCGTACAAGTGATAACTTCGATCAATTCATCCGTAAGGCTACCCAGATGAGCAGAAAAGGCCATGATCCTTCTGTTCCTACTTGCCCATTCTAGGATGGCATAGGACTGGTGAGGATTCAAGCCTGTCTTTGCGGGGTCTTGTCGAATGTAGTGAAACACTATACCGCTGGATGGCCTTGCGACAGCTCCCCCTCATCGACTGGGTAGATACTATACAGTACTGCTGTATGCATGAGCGCCGTGATGCTTCATTGATGGTGGAACACGCGTCGAGGTGGCGCGTCCTACCCATAAATGAATTGGAGTTGTAATAATTACAGTATACGGTGTATATATTGCTACGGAACTGTGTATACCGTGTCGATGGCACTGTAAAATCCCGACTGTGGATAAGAGACAGCACAGTGCATATACACATAAAACACTGCCCATTATACTTATTCTTTTGTACTAACTACACCCCCACACCCCTATTCGGTGCTTAATGAGACATCCCTGAAGGTAGCCCTAGCTCGAGGTCGGTCCTAAGCGTCTTATCTCTCCTCTTGGGGGGTTTTAGATCGCAAAGTGAAGTTGAAACGACTGTCTAAACTTTCACTCCGTTCAACTGTACAAATTTAACTTCCAAGGTTCCGTAACCTTTCCTATCGCATTCCAGGCCACGCGACACATCCGGGGCCGCCTTGCATCTGTCTATCACTGTTGGCTCTAATTACCATAATTATAGAGTTTGGCTTCTACCGTACATACAGTTGCAAATCCACCGCCCTACTTTTCTTTTTTTATTTTATTACTATCGTGGCGCTCGTCTTCCTGCTCCCAACCACACATAACCTTGTTCTGATTTCATGCGTATCAAAACATAGCACATCACAATGGCTATAGCGAGGCCAGTACGCGCCTTAGCGCTTGCCGTCCTATTCATTCTCATATTCTGCTTCTACAACATATTTCAGCCCAGTGATGGTGCTCACGACGCCTCCAGTCTTAAGACAAAAGCCGATTTCCACGGCACGTTTGAGAGGGATCCTAATTTAGATCGTAGGTTGTCCCTGTTTGTTTGTGCTTTTTTTTTTTTTCACTTGCGCATAGACTAACAAATGGAAAAGCTACGGGAGAGCCCCCAGGAAAACTAGTACGAACCTCGGACGACTACGCACCAGGCAAAGCCGGCACCGCCCGAATTCCTGCGACCCTCCTAGCCCTAGTCCGCAATGAAGAGCTCGCGGGGATGCTTCAGTCGATGGAAGATTTGGAGCGAACATGGAACCACAAGTTCAACTATCCTTGGACCTTCTTCAACGACGTCCCCTTCACCGCAGAATTCAAACGCAAGACAAGCGCTGCGACAAAGGCGGAGTGCAGATATGGTACGCCTATACCTTCACTATACGATAACTGAATACTAACGCAATTTGACAGAGGTGATCCCTAAAGAACATTGGGAGAAGCCGTCGTGGATTAACGACGATCTCTTTGCCGAATCCGTCAAAATCCTCGAAGAGAACGACATCCAATACGCGGGCATGATGTCGTACCATCAGATGTGTCGGTGGAACAGCGGTCTCTTCTACAAACACCCTGCTCTCGCCGATATACAGTACTACTGGCGAGTCGAGCCTAAAGTGCACTTCTTCTGCGACGTCGACTACGATGTTTTCCGCTACATGCAGGACCATAACAAAACCTATGGCTTCACCATCTCTCTATACGACGCGCCTCAATCGATCCCAACCCTCTGGCCCGAAACAACCAAATTCTTAGCCGAACACCCCGAGTATCTTCACGAGAACCGTGCCGAGGGTTGGTTGACAGACAGGGTACGTAGACCCGTTCATAACGAGATGGCCAATGGCTACTCGACCTGCCATTTCTGGACAAATTTCGAAATCGCAGATATGAATTTCTGGAGAAGCCCAGTCTACGAAGAGTATTTCAATCATCTAGACCGGGCGGGTGGTTTCTTCTACGAACGGTGGGGTGATGCGCCGGTACACAGTATTGCTCTAGGTCTCTTTGAAGACAAAAATAAGATCCATTGGTGAGTCGAGATACCCTGTTTTCCTCGAGATAGACAATGCTAATCATCAACTGGATCAGGTTCCGAGACATTGGATATCAGCACATTCCATTCTTCAACTGCCCCAACTCACCGAAGTGCAGAGGTTGTGAGGCTGGGCGTTTAACCGACGGCGAGCAGTGGCTGAGGAAGGAAGACTGCCGGCCGAACTGGTTCAAATATGCGCATATGGATTAATATTTGATGTTTTGGGATACTCCCCAACTTGTTCGGTAGTGCACCAAGAGCTGGGTAGTTGTGTGTAACCGGAGATATATGTAGGCTTGGCATCGGGATGTTTTTGGCGCATAGAAAGGGGCGTTCAGGTGAAAAACCAAGGCATGGGATTAAGTTAATTCCCTGTATAAATCCGCCTTGTGAACGAATTACGCTATGTCAAAGTAGAACATTTCGAGTAACTCAGCGAGGCGTTCAAGTCATGCTCTTAAGTCAGTGCTACGAGTTTCAAATATCTACATCGATATGTTGCATAGGCGAGTGATGTGTCATATGAGTTAGATGTTATTAAATCAATTGTAGCCATATACGGTTACAACACCCGATGTCCCACTGACGCAGAACTGGTCTCCAAACCCGCCCTCTCTCCAGGCTAGGCAGCTAATGACATTCGTACGCTCTTTCTCCTTGCCGTCCTTCCCAACAACCTTCTTAGGTTCTAACCCAGCCGGACCCCAGGGAACGCGTACCGTAGCCTTGAGCTCGCCCGTGACCACATCCCAAGCCCAGATCCTGCCCTCAGCGGCCTGGCCCGGCATCCCCGTCATCTCGTCCCCAGCAAGAGCATATTGCTCCTTGCCACCTAAAATAGACTGGACGCGGAGATTCTCGTTCTTCCACCCCGGATTCGCGTACGTCTTCAGACAGCCGCCCGTCTCGCGGTCCATAAGCCGCAGCTTGCTATCCAGCCCACTTACTAAAACCGCCTTCCCGTCCCTAGTCAGAGACAGGCTCGTGACGCTGGGGCCTACGACGTCGGTCACGCAGCGGCCGGCGCGGACGTCGTAGGTGCGGACGCGCCCGTCGACGCTGCCGGCCACGATCTCGGAGCCATGAGTAGCGAGAGAAGAGACGGCGTCCTTGGCCTCGGAGAGGACCTGCACGGGTTTCGGGGCGCCGCTGCGGACGTCCCAGACGCGCACGGTGGTGTCGAGACCCCCGCTGATTAGTAGGGTGTCGCCGTCGCCGGCGAAGACGACGCTGTTGACGCGCGCTGTGTGCCCGTGGCTCGAGGCGCCGCCGAAGCGCCGCAGCGTCTGCGCGCTCGCGACGTCCCAGAGGAAGACGGCGCGGTCGCCGCCGGCCGAGGCGAAGCGCGCGTTGTCCGAGGACACGGTTAGAGAGAGAACCTCGTAGCCGTGCGCTGAGTAGGTCTGGATCAGACGGCCCTCGGGCACTACTGGTTGGCTTGCTACATGCTTTTTAGAGAGGTGGGAAGACGGCAGCGAGTGATGGTTGGTGGTGTTGGTGGTAGTGGTAGTGGTACCGCTGCTGCTGCCAGGCTGGGGGTTGTACAGCCGGATAGAGCGGTCGGATGACCCCGCTAGCACGTATGTGCCCGGCGATGCAGAATACGCAAGGGCATGGACGGGGCCTGGGAATTGCCGTCAGTCAGTCAGTGTTGTGGTTCCTTAAGTAGATAGCCCCTTGTGTGCAGTAGTACTCTTTATGGATGTGGTATCTACGTAGGTAGTCTGTGCCGCACATGCACCCCCCCTCTCTCCCCTCTGCCCCCCCTGAGAGCCAAGTTAACACGAAAATGGTTCACACTCACCGCTTGAGCCCAGTAGGTGTGCTATGGGCTTGTCAGGAAAAGCCATCTTCTAGGCGCGTCACTGGTCCCCCACGACATGCTATGCTATCCAAGATGGCTGAACTTGGAATCGGACCGTGGTGGTGGTATTGTTGAATTCACGGCATACGCTAGACCGATAAGTACAGGTACCTAGGTAATTCAACTCATGGTATTTTGTGAGATTTCGAGATCGGGAATACCTAAGTATGTAAGTCGTAATGCACTGTTATGTGCAATTATAGGTTAGGTTGCCCACTTCTCGAGACTAGGAGGTATGCTAGGTAGGTCGTCTACGTGTAAGTAGTTAGGCAGGTCGGTTTGCTGCTAAGTTAGGAGGCTGGGGCTAAAATAGCGTACGAATCCGTATCGATCTCATACCAACCTTACCTCAAGCTACAAAGCTTGGCACTAACGTATGGCCCGGCGGTACGGTACTTTATGGGGCAAGCCACAAATAAAATAAGCGCTACGAACGAGAGCGTGAGGACCAATCTCTTTAGCCATTGTACTTTTGTCCAACCAGGAAACTCCAAGTTTAGCTATTACCTAGATAGTTATCTACATAAGTGTTAACCATGACGATATTGCAGGGGCATCGAGCATTTATGCGTGGGCTAAGTTGTACACGTACTGTACCATGTTTATGATGAGGCGGGTGGGCGGACAAGCAGAAGTCGGCGGGTTGTTCGCTGTCGCCGTGGGTGGGACATTCTCCATACAACTCTCCATAAGCTCTCCATACGCTCTCCATAAAGCTTCGTGTTAGTTCACAACAAAGGCACGATGGGTGTGGGTGCGAGGATGAGGATGCCATGGGTTTTAGCTGCACCCATGCCTGCAGTGCCAGTGTGTTTTTCCGCGGTCGAATGAATGTATGGATGTATGTACCTATGCATGTAGGTAGCCTCCAGTGCCGACTGGACTGGACTGTAAATTTCGTGTAGTCAATGCACGGTATGCCCAGGTGGTAGGTATTCTCCTCCATCATGCGCCTTTTCAGCTGATAATGACCCGCAACGGGACTGCAGTGGATCCCCCAGTCACGATGTTAACATGTTAGCTGCAGGTCCATGATCGGTTCAGCTGGGAGCCAAGTGTGTAGGTGCAGCCTGGGTGCAGCAGTACCTACTGTAATCAGATCAGGCTACGGTCCTGCAGGTGAAGAGAGATGCTGCTTTTAACTCGTGGCTGCCCCCTCTCTCCCGCGTCTCGAGCCTTCTGTCTCGAGCTTCGATTTTGATTCTACCTACCTAAACTTACCACTTATAACCCGACATTACATACATACTTACATATAATCCGGCGTCACTTCTTCTTAGAGAACTCCCCATACCTATGTTCCGGCCTTCCTTCGATCACAGCTATGGACTACATATGTTGCTGTTTCGCTAAACGCAAACGTTCAGCCCACTCAACTAAGAGCATCAATAAGGGTCATGCCAGCCTATTATCGAACACGCCAGATCTCTCCCAACAAGCCCTAGGTGGCGACTTTAAGACACTCACAGATTTACGCCAAAAATGTGAAGAGAATACCTTGTCTACGGCAGAAGCCCGGGCTCTCCTCGATGCATCCGGGAAGATCAATGCGCCTCTAACACCCCGGGAGATAGAGGAGCTGCACCGGATTCTGTCACCGCCGCCTCAAACTACCAAACCAGGAACACCTTCGTCAATATCCGCGACAGAGAGGGCACCGCGCACGCCAACAAACCACATGCTGCCGGAGATGCAAGCCCAGAGCGACCTATTCTGCCTACCCGCGGAAGTCAGGGCGCAGATTTGGCGATATGCCATTGGTGGTCGGAAAATATACCTCGCGGTGAAGGGGGGCAAGCTAGTGCAGCAGGGGAATATGCAGCGGCCATATTGGCGACACGTTCGGGGGCTCTTGAGCGTACCACTCATATGTCGAAAATCGTAAGTCGGGACTGCCGGCCCTGTGTCCTATGTGACATCGCGAGAGGGTCATAGCTGCTAATCATCACATGCGTTTCCTTGGTGGGCAGGTATCTGGAGTCCATTAATCTCCTGTATTCCGATAATACGTTTGGGTTCGGGTTCGGATCCGTCGGGAGTAGCAAGGACTTCTTCACGCAGGCCGACACGCTGCTGCTACCCCAATGCGTCGCCGCTATGACCAGCCTCGAAGTCGGGTTCCACCTCAGCGGCGGCTACTCGCAATACTACGACAGCCACCCGCAGGCGTGGGACATCTCACTCGAGATCACGGCCCCCGAGCCCCTGGGCAATTGGAACTCCGTGTTCAAGGCCCTCGCGCAGATGAAGCAGCTCAGAAGTCTCGTCGTTGTTGTGTGGGCGTCAGGCGACAGACGGCACGAGTTCAGGGCGCGGGAACCCGAACTCATGGATATCCCCAGCGGCATGGCCGGGCTCAGGAAGTTCGACGTCTGGCTGCCGTGGGACGAGGATGACGACGATGAGGGTGTGCTTCCACAGCACGTCACCAGAAAATCAAGATCGTATGTTGTGAGGAGGAATTTCGAGGACAGGGAAAGGTTTGGGGTAAGTGTGCCCAATTGGAGAGGCTAAGTAAAAAAAACCACTCGTCGCATTCATCGTATATACCCGTGTTTCTCTATCGTATTGCTTGCCCTGCATACCGATGCAGGCCCCCAGACTTTCGCGTATAAGGCGATCGTGCAATTGGAAGCTTCTTAGCGCATCCGTGATATCTTTTCTGAGTGAAGCTTAGCCTGCAAACAAGCCTAGTTAGAGGTGTCCAGAACAACTCAAAATGCTGTTCTACCTACCAATGACGCAGAAAGGTACTTTCCATCTCACGCTAGGTTAGTACCTTGGCAGATAGGTAAGATCTTTGCTTTGATATATCGGCGCCTAGATAAATCGTGTGAGCCTCACCCGAGCCATCCCACCATAAGTCACAGCCCAATCTAAGTTTTACTATCCTATTCATTTACCACAGAGCCTAACCCCACACCATATATATGTATAGTAGCTTAATAATGCTATATTATTTATACCTATACCTACACTAAAACAAGAGCTGAAAACCTTTGTAGATCCGTCGAACAGGGATAGTAAGCGGTAGCACTCATAAACTGTGAGGTAAATAGTTGTCTTGGCGCGTAGCTCTCCGCATACCTACTATAAATCGATGTAGCCAGGAATCGATATTTTCTCTATCCGGACGAGCTGTAGGGAGCTACAAAGTATGTTGACGTTCTAGCCCGCGCAGTATTGTACTCTCGCTATTCACTTGTAAACTGATGATGAAACTATGCGCATGTATTATGCAACTACAGTACTTCCTCGCTCTCAAGGTTTAGGAGTTCTGCGTCTCTTAGACCCCTCTCCAGTAGCCTCGTGGCAATCTCGTTTCCGTCTCCTAGACAAAGTTACCTGGTGGGTGTTGCTAACATTGGCGTCCCTGCGTTGTAGTGCTGAAAGAATATTTTCTCCGTTCTCCACGAGCGGAATGAGCTTCCTGATGTTCTCGCGGTCTTCATCGATTACGTCGGCATTCCAGTCTAGCAATATTTCAACGAGCTTTCCAAGCTGTTGTATAAGATCAGGCTCAACGGACACCCGGGACAAAGCGACTTTAAGAGGAGTCATGCAGCCTCCACTCCCATCGTTTACGTCAGCCCCGTTATTGAGCAGTACTTTAACCACCTTTTCATTCCCAAAAGATGATGCTGCATAGAGGACATTGCCGTAGGGTCCGGCTTGGATGGTCATGTCGGCGCCATTGTTTATCAGTACTTCAACAACTTTTTCATGTCCTTCCAGTGAAGCTTTCTCGAGAGCGCTGCCGTACATGTCGCATGTGGCGTTTATGTCAGCGTTGCTATCTATCAATAATTGAACCACTGTTTCATGCCCATAGGTCGAAGCGGCATGGAGGGCAGTACTGAAGTACTCGTCTCTGGCGTTTACCTCAGCGCCCTTGTCAAGTAACATCTTAACGACCGTTTCATGCCCTGAAGACGAAGCAGCATGGAGAGCAGTACCAAAATATCCGCCTCTGGCATTTACCTCAGCGCCCCCGCTAAGTAGGATTTTAACAACCGTCTCGTGCCCTTTAAAGGCGGCGGCTTGTAAAGCGTTGTAGTAACGTCCACCTATAGCGTCAACGTTAGCCTTTTCGTCGTCTAGTAGTGATTGTACAACGCGACCGAGCCCAACAAATGCCGCAACATATATAGACGGTGGTGTTTCTGCGTCATCAGCAGACTTGCCCCCTAGGGGATGGAGCCGATACCAAGTCTTAAAGGCTGTCGAGTCGGCGAAGAGTTTTACCATTAAGTCTTGTAGTGGAGGCTTAATACTGCTTTCCGCTGCAATAGCATGGCTTGTCCAATATTTCGCAGCCTTCGATGCGAACGGGTAGCGTCGACACGTCTCTTCGTTTGAATGGCTGTATTCTAGTGCCAATAGGTATCTAAGGCAGACTTCGGCGACTGATGCCCTAGCAAACGCTGCCTCGAAAATACTGGCGATATTGGGTTTTAAACGAGTTGAAACCAGATACTCCTTGACTGAAAGGTGAGATAGCTGGATGTATTTTTTCGTTGTTCTATCGCTTTCCCCCTCTATCTTTATATTGTTAACGAGCGATGTCTCGGCGATAACAACAAAGCTGGAGTAATAGTCTAAGACGTATTCTGGGATAAAAGACCTGTCTTGTGGATCGAATCCTCGCTCATCCATCGTTACTGCCATGATATCGACGGCTTCTTCCAACTCCAGAGGGCACTCGGAAAAAACTAAGAACTGTAAAAGTCTCATGGCCAAGGCCCTGTCGCTTTCTTCAATTTTTTCTATCATACGACCATATGTTTCATCTAACGTCATTGGCAGGTTCGTGAGAGCTTCCTGAACCGCTCTATTATCGCGACATTTCGCTAGCTGATTGAGCTGACATGAGACCCATTGAAACCTAATTTTATGTCAGGCAAATTAACATTAGAGGCCGGTATAACTTACATGCCGTTTGCTTTTTTGATCAAAGTATTTTCAATTTGGTCTTGAATGCCTGGTCGTTTACAAAACATTTTCGTAAATCTGGGGTGGTCTCGAACGTATGCACGAATGTAAGCGTTTATGTCCTCCTCTACTAGAATACTTTGGATATGAAGCATATCCTGATCGCGAGCCCAACTTCTAATAGAATCATCAATATCGGTTTCGGGCCTGCTTGTCATAAGGAGGTGGGCGTTGATTCCAGAATTACGGAGACTCTGAATCCATGGTAGTAATCCGCAAACCGGATCTTCTCTTTGCAATGCGCACTCGTCGACCGCATCGAGAACTATCCAAACTTCGCCGCCTGCTTGCCGAACCATATCCAGAAGGACTGTGCGAAGCAATATCAGGCTTGGTCTCTGCTCTTCAGTTGAAGGAACGGACGAATCGAAAGGGCCCCGAGCATCCCTCCTTTTCTTGTACAGTTGGCTAACCAGCGATAGAAGCATCATGTAGAGGCTTTGCTTTTCAGTGTCGTTAAAGTCGAAGTAAAAATAGAGAAGGCGATCACAGGAGGTCTCATTCCTTTGTAGGTCCTCGATGATAGTAGAAGTAAGAACTGTTTTACCGCATCCAGGAACTCCATAGAGCCACAAAAAAGAGTTGTTCTCCATTTTCCACGACGCATACGAGAGATGGTTAAGAAGCCATTTCCCCGAACCTGGGTGACGGGTATTTAATGCATTGATGTAATTGGTTGACGGATTAGGAGGCGAGAGGCATTCGGAAACATTTCTCAATTGATCGTTCGACTCGAGAGTTTCTATTCCCGTTCTAACTTGCTTTATATCTTCTTGGACTATTATGCCATTACTTAATAAACCCCCGATGATAATATTTTTGCACCGGACAAAGGACTAACCGTCTTCCAAAAACCTGTCCAACCTTTCCGCATAGTCAACTTCCGTCGGCGTAATTTTGTAAAGGAGTGCTCTTGCGTATGCAGCCGCAGTCATTGCTGCATAGCCTTGCCATTTTGAATTCTTATGACTATCAGAATAGTCGGATATGCCACGAATAACGAGGAAAGGAAATTGATCCATCAATCCAGCGGCCTCCATTTCAAAGCACAGAACATCTTTTTCTTCCGAAAGCTTATCGCGAACCAGTGCATCTTTCATTACTTGGCTAGAGGACGCGATGAGGCCATAGTGGATTTCAGGATTGTTTTGGTTCGCCGATCGTGCATCCCGGGCGACGAGTTTCGATTCATCATCCCCACAAGAGAGCACGCAGCCCCCGGCTCCGGCTATGTGAACAACGTCGGGTTTATAAAGTCGGTCCGTGCTAGCATCTGGTCGTTGATAGTCATCTCGGAGCCTTGGATTTCTATCAATGACGCTTGTAATAGCTTCATCGAGATGATGACCCTTTCTTTTAATGGTAGTTCTGAGCGCACCTACTGCCGTCATCACATATTCCGGTGGTTTGTTCAGAACCCCCGTGTAGACAAAGGGTTTATCCTGGATGGTCTTCCCAAGATCGAACTGGAACACCCCCGGGTACCCGTCGCCAGGACGACTCACTACGACATCGCCTAAGCGGATGTCGTGCTTCGCTGGGGCACCGCCACCAATACCAACCATCAGTCCAAGTCTGATGTTTGTAAAGGTGCGAATCATGTTACGAGCAGCGTTCGCTGCAGTAATGTTCCCATAGGTACCATCGGGAAGCGAAGCAATAACAACGTTATGTTGTCCTATCCGACCTAAGGTATAGCTGTTGCTGTCATTCTGGGGTTGAGAGTCTGGCGCTCCATATTCCTCGTCAAGGAATTCCTCAGCGGCAACCCTTTCGTCGCCGACAGCGCAGATCCAGCCGATCGTGTAGACGTTACTGTCTAGCATCATGTAAACGCTTGTCTAGCTGATTTGGAACGACTTGTTAGACTTCATACCGAGATGTGTAATAAGAACAATCTATGAGCAATAAACTTACTCGGAAATTTATACGCAACTTGATAGGTTCAAGGGCTCAGAATCTAGTTCTTGAATGGTATTGTTTGAAAACTGTGTGCCTGAAGTCTTTGGTCCACTTAGCAGCTTGTGTTGATTAATCTGAAGGGGGAATAAGAGATATACAAGATCGTCGAGATGTACGCCGGATAGCTCGCTCGATCAAAGGGATAATGCGGGCCTTATATATAACAGTTTGACAGGACTGAAATCACAAGCCGAAAGGGTTTCCCGCGCTGCCTAATGGATAGTATTGCCACTACCATCTAGATGCCCAACCCGATGAAGACAGCTACCGCGCAACGACTGTGTACCCTTGCTTGTGCGTTATTGCTAGCTCCTCTTGGCCATCAATGCTGCTCGTCTCCCTGTGGTACGATAATTTAAGTGCGGGCGTCAACTCGGTGAATGAAAATGCAACTTAATGCAGGCTGCGAGGGCTGTACGGTGGATGGCCGCTTTGGAAAGAGGCCAAGAGCCCGGGATAGCATATCAGCTTCAGTCACCCCTGACCCTTAACGGGAACTCCGCGTGAAGGCTAAAATGCTAATGGCCAGACAACATTCGCAAGAAACTACCTAACATTTATGATCAGGCAGCAGTTGATGCCCTCGAAACATCACATGTGAAAGAGGGTTTGGCCGCACGACGGGGCCGGGGGTGGCAAACTACTACCCTAACTCGTAGACACGCTCCATACAAGACGGCAGCCCTATCTAAAGGTGTGTATGGGTGATTTTCGACTATTCTAACTGACCGTTCGTTCTGCGGGCCAAATATCTAGCTGCATTATCATAATTCCTAGTAATACAGAGCAGGATCGCGAAAGGGTTAACTTGCCAGATTTCAACGGAAGAGCTCTCAAAAGGGAATTCGGTGGGGTAGAGAAACTGACTCGGCCGCTTCACGACGCTGTATAGGATAGAACACTGCCTCTGAAGGTGCTTGGTTGATGCTACATCTGATGCAGATACAACCCTGTTGACGAAAACCTGCATTTGTGGTCATCATGCCCGGCCCATGACTAGTGCTGAGAATTTGGAAACACATGCAATAGCTAGTCAAGAAGAAATAATTGGATAGACCGGCGACGAAGTGAGGCTACGAGGCATTTTCACCGTCCTCATCTCTCGGCATATGCATGTTGGTGCAGGGTTGGATTCTACCTTCCGTCTAACATGGGGCGAAAGTCTGCAAAGCCTATCATTTACAACTCGCCGCGGCGCCGTATTACGCCGTGTTTATTTTTTTGGCCACACCAAGTTAGATTCGTTACTGACTTAGGGAATAGCGCCGAACCATAACCTCAAGGTTGTATTACGGCTGTAGTCCTAGTTAAACATCATGGCAGCTATTACGTATTAACGTAGTGCTCTCGAGAAAAGCTCAACAACTCTTTTGGGGGTGAGGGTAGGGAGAGGGGGAAAGAGGGGATGCTAGTGAAAGCAACAACCTCACCCTTCACTAGTTTTGCAGGTTCAAAATTGCCTGCCTACTTAATTTTAGTTTCGTTCAAGGCAAGATCGCTAAGTTATTTGTGTTGCTTATAAAGCTGTGCTTACTTTTAGTGTTACCTTGTTATTTTCAGCTCGATTTAACTTAAATAATAAAATAAAAAATAAAATAAAGTTTTATTTAAAAATTATATATAATATTTAAAAAAAGGTTTTAATTTTAAACTATATAAAAAGGTTTTAAATATTTTATTAGTTATAATAATTATATTAAGTTTTTTTTAAAAAAAAATTTTTTTGTTAGTTTATATACCTTTACATTATATTATATTTCGTTTTAGATTTGCTTTTAGAAACCATGGAAATCATAAGCATTGGTTGCACCTATGCGCCTATGATATAACCTATTTCTTCACGAGGTGGTGGGAGAATCTCCTTTCCCTCAAGCTTTCGTTTGTATCAATCATTACACCTTCTATCGTAATAATCACCTACCAAAATCGTTTGTATTCTAGCTAACCTTGAGACCCCCCCCGTGATAATCATACTTATGTTCGCTTTTTTTGTGGTGGTTGTGGTAACGGTACCTGTCCTGTAGATATGGTAATGACTGCCGATTATACGGCTGTTTGTTTCACATTATGCCGCGAGGTATTCCTCATAGGCAGCTAACGGAACAGACTTTTGGTTATCCCCAACGTAGAGACTATTGTCTGTCTTACGCAGATCATCGACCGTTGGGACGGATACGAGGGGGGTCCGAAGGTCAATCATTAGGCGAAATTAGACCCCGAGCTAAGTCCTCGCATGTTATGACGTGGCGTAGCCTTTCTAGGGTTTCTATACAAGTATTTTACAGCTATTAGCTGGTGTATAGATACTTCATGCCGAGGAAGAGGCATCCCGCTTTGAGACGTACTATGAATCCTGTTGTGATGGAGCCTCGGATGTATGCATTCCGATGCAGTGTACCGAAGAGATACTCGGGTCTAATTTCAAATAAGAGAACAAAAGGCCATATGTTGGATGGACCCCAAGGCAAGGCTACACAACATATTCAGCTTCAATGCAAGAATCCGGTTTTCCCGTCAAAGGACAAGATATCTACACAAGTTTTTTTTGAGGGTCGGGGGAAAGAGGAAAGGGGGTAAATATGAAGGCAATTAAATGCGAGTGACAACAAGACGACGAAAGAACTAGTGTTGGCAAAAGACTGAGTCAAAAGGGGTCAGGTCTTAGTGGTTCGCTGTACCAGGGATTCCATCCAGGTCATAGCCATAAGAAGTTAATATATCCTTTGAATGACTACATTGTATTGAACATTATTGTGAATGTAAATAGATTCCTTAGTCCATTCTATACTATTATCAAAACGTCTAAGCCGTGGCATAGCTGGTTGTCCTAGGCCGCTCATTACATCGAGATGCTCCTAGTGCCACCAACCATTATGAACTCAGGTGGTCTCAAGCGTTGTTCTAGACTAGATATTCAAACGACTCACGTAGCTACCGCCGCCTAGGAAAAGAAAATGGAGTGTAGAGGAACAGCTTTGACTAAAAAATGTATGTAATTTCTATAGGGAGGAAGTAAGAAAAGCTTCATTAGGTTGTGCGCGCGCTTTCGTTGGGGGGTCGCAAGCCACACAAAGCGTGGCGTATGTGGCTGATCACTCGCGCTGTATCAATATCATAAAACATGAGAATATCAGGGCTGCCAAAGAATAAGCCGTAGGAGGGATTTATTGCCATATTCTAGGTGTGCGATAGAATCTCCGACGTTGGCGATGACTATGAACTGTAGGGTCAGGTATTAGTGCCTCCAAAGAAAGTTTAGTGGCCCCATACCTAAGCGATGTATATGAATATTATTATTATACAAGAAGAATTCCTTAGGCTAATACCTAGTTGAGACGCCAAATTCTCTAGAGAGTAAATAAATCGGTAGAGAACGCAGCCGCCAGGAGCGCTGCCACAGGGCATACTAACAAATGAGGCTACTCCTGTATACATGTAGTTAGATAGCACCTGGGTAGGCAGTTTAGAAGGCCTCGTGCAACAACAAGAGTCATTACCTACCCCAAGCATACCGTCCCTGACAGAAATCTAGGAGTTTTCCATTAGTCTTTTCTTTATACTACGTTGGGCAATGCGGCTATGCTCTGCTCAGTGATCTGTGGGTAGCGATTGCCTTTGAGCAGCTTTGAGCGTTCGTTGACGGCGCAAATGGAGCCCACCTCTCCTATATGCCCCACCTTTCATTATATATTCATTCATTATCTAGCAGGCTGCCTCTTCGTTGCTAGTTGTTGTGCTCAACAATGTGATAGTATGCGCGTTCGAATTTGTAACAAGTAAGCCGCGCTGACTACCTAGGTAGGTAGGTATTCGAGACTACAGATCAACTGACCATCCGTGGTCTTGGCCACTGGGTACGTACCGATCAAGTTGGTAAATTGTGGGGTCGAGGTCGAAGTACTATTTAAGTGAGTACTTATCGACATTTAGCTAACAAACCAAAAAACTATAATAAGTACTTATAACGAATTACCGAGAAGTACTTACTGAGTATTCAGTTGTACTACGTGCGACTATAAAGCACCTAACTACTACTGTAAAGTACTTAACTGCAACCGTAGGATATTTAACTGCAACTGTAGAGCCCTACCTAGTGCTTAAGCTATAAACTAAACAATTAGCTACCTAGGTAGGCAAGTTACTGTAATTATACTGTAGTTAACGTTATTTTTTTTATATTGAAAGTTGTTAAGGCTGCGACAACTATGCGACCGATGTATTGAAATATAGGTGGTTGCCCTATAACTTTCCGACTTAGGTATGGTAGCCAAGCCTACGGATGGTCAGTTGATCTGTAGTCTCTAATATAATAGATTTAGAGTAATTAGGTACTTAAGTGGAGATGATGGAGACACGAGCTACAAAAGATGGTGGGTCGTTCACTCATTGTACTACAATGTAGTTACCCATTATTTCTAGCGGTCATGATACCTGCCTGTACCTGTAGATAGGTATGTGTGTTAGCCCGCACTTCTTCATCTTGATAGTCATATCGATAATATTTTTTTTAGACCTCCAAGTCCGAGTCCCTCATGCGCTTATGTGCACGCATCTCTCCAACATCGACCTCACCCTTCTGTACAAGTAACTCAGCTAACTCAGCAGTCTTGTCTGCTTTGAAGCGTTATTGTGTTTGCCATGCTTCAATTGGGCCGCCATGGACTTTGCCGTCTCACCAATCCTTATGTCTGCGCTTCATGTTTAGCGACGCCTTATTCGGCTTCCATCGTAGCTCGCAGACGTGCTGTTGCCCCCCATTATGGCCGTCCTTTTAGCACCACCATCGCATGGCGCGAGGCTGCCACGCCCGCCGCTCCAACTGAAACTGCTAATGCTCCTGCTTCGGCCGATGTAGTGTCAGACACAGCTGAGCCTCCTCCAGCCAAAAAGAACAAGAAGAAGAAGAAGCCCAGCCAAGCGAGCTCGACGGCATCCCCCTCGTCCTCCAAAACGCAACCGGAAACCGATGCTCAGCGCCAATTGAAAGTCCTTCAGGGCGCGCTCTCGGCATTGCAAAATGTTCTCACTACGCAAGGCGTCGATGTTAGCCAGATACCGACTACGAAAGCCAGCACCACCCCGCCTACAGAGCCCACGACTAAAGCGAAAGCAAAGACCAAGGCAAAGACCAAGGCAAAGCCAAAGCCAAAGGCAAAGGCGGCGAAGAAGGGAGACAAGAGCCTCAAGGCAGCTACTGCACGGGATGCTACTGCACAGGATGCTATTATACAGGATACTCCGAGTAAGGAGGTCGACTCGGAGTCGACAGCACCAGACACAGAAGCTGCGGGTCCGGAAACACGCCCTAAGAAAGATGGTGCTTCTACGAAGACGGAGCAGCGATCCAAACCGAAACCTCGGAAAAGCCGGGTTCAGCCAGCAAAAGCCCGGCGTGCCGCGGAGCGGGGGAATAAATTAGAAAATAAACCCAAGACAGCAAAGCCTGCGAATTTAGGTGTGCCATTCTCGGGTGAGAATTTTTCGTCGGCTAAGTCAGCATCAAAGGCTGGTAAACTGCCTGATAAAGTCCATCCCGGCGAGCTGTCATTGAATCCTATCGACACCGTCCGGCCGGCGGTTCCATCGCTTTCATATGGCTTGGAAAGAGTTCTTTTTAATCCCGGTGTTTATCAACTCCAAGACCCGAGATCGAGGGTCTACAACTTCGATCCCTATCTTTCGGAAATCATGCCTGTCAACGAATTCGACTTCAATGCTCTGAAAGAGTATGTAACATCATCCAAGGATAGCACGCTTATTTCAATTGCAAAAGAGCACGGGAAGAAATATACAGGATCAACGTCTAGTATGACCTCGATGCTTGCCCACTTTCATTTTCTTCTCTCTGCATGGCGTGATATAAACGCCTCGATGTTATCAAGGAGCTTTGTACCCGATTCAATGCGGTTCACCAGAATCATGAGAGCACCCGCAGCCATCTTTCTGCACTGGAAAGATGGTACCTACGCCATCGATGCCGACAAAGAGTTCGACACTGCAAACATCCTTAGCATGCTGGGCAAGTCTATGGAGAAGCTCCTGACGCTTTCTAAGGACGAGTATGAGAGGTACCGACATGGGAACTCGGATCAGATTACAGAAGAAGAAAGAAATGCCGAGGAAGCCTTTCACTATACAGGGTTTCAAGACTTTATGATGCGATCGCAGCTTGATGCCTACGACCAAAGAATGCCAGGAACAGGCATGTTTGACCTCAAGACACGTGCTGTCATCTCTATTCGCATGGATGCCAAGGGCTATCATAAAGGCCTTGGCTATGAGATCCGAAACCGGTTTGGTCAGTGGGAGTCCTTCGAGCGAGAGTACTATGACATGATCCGATCCGCGTTTTTAAAATATTCGCTTCAGGTCCGCATGGGCCGCATGGACGGCATATTCGTCGCATTCCACAACACCCAGCGTATATTTGGGTTTCAATACATCCCTCTCACGGAGATGGATCTATCTCTACACGGATCCGATAATCGATTAATAGGTGATCAGGAGTTCAAGGTTAGCCTGAAGCTATTGAATGAGCTCCTCAACCGTGCTACTGAGAAATGGCCCGAGCAATCCTTGCGCCTACACGTTGAGACAAGGACATCCGAAGCAGCGCCATTTATGTATTTCTTTGCTGAACCTACCACGCCCGAAGAAATAGCAGCAGTCCAGAATGCGGGGAAAGCTTCCATAGAGGCTTTTGAGAGGGACATTCTTGGCCTTGTTAGAAATACTGCTGAGGGCGGCGTGGACCAGCCAGATACTGACGTGGAAGACGTAGATGGCCAGAGCTCTGATCGGGTCGTGCCCTTGTCTACGCCTGCTCAAGAAATAGACAGTTTTGCCGCCTGGCAGGAAGCTCGTCAGATGGTTGAAGAAGCAATGGGTGACGATGAAGGGGGCGTCGGGCTGGTAAGAGAGGCCATTGCAGATGCCCTAGAGCAAAGCGGCATCATCCACGTTAGATCACAAGCAGAGTCAAGCGAATACGTCAATGCCCTCCTCGGAGCTCTAATAGGTCGCACGCAGTCTGCTCAAGCAGGCGAAGCCACGATTCATCCAAGCGAGGAAACGACTATTGGCGAAGATGAGCTTGAAGAACAAGCTACCGATCGAACTCAAGAAGAGCTAGATCAAAGTATTCGATCTGAGACACTGCACTCGGAGAGTGATGCGGCAACTCTGCACTCTGATGTAAATCAAGGGACGGAGACAAAGGACACTGAGGGTGTACGTTCTGATATCCCTACCTCCTCTCTTGAGCCGGCAGTCACATCTACACCTCCATTAGATAACCCCCATTCGGAACAGTCTGTGATCGATACTCGTTTGCAATCGCCTAGCACCCAGACAACGCCCTCGGATATGGAATACGGATCTATAACTACAGCTGAAGGAGATATTGACGAAACAGCAACGGCAACTGAATCGCATGCTGGTGAACGGAAGGATCTAGAGGAAAGTTTTGAAGAGGAGGAGGAGGAGGATGATTACGAGGAAGCAGGCGAAGTTGAAGTTGAAGCAAAGGAATCTAACGAAGACGGCGCTTCTACAAACTTGGAGCCACTGAAGAGTCTCATTATGCGCATGGCCCGAAGGGTTGATGAGGGGCCCGTTTCAGCTACGGATATCGACACTCCTCGGGATGATGCATCTAAACTCCGAGAATTCGAACGTATTCTTGGGCGTCTCATCTCCCAATCGAAGATGGAGCAACCGGAGGAAGCAAGCGGCGACGACACACAAGATCGAGATTTGTCTTTGGAATCTACCCATCCTAGTGGAAGCTCGATCGTTGATTCTCAGTCGGAGGTGGCCTCCACTCCCGACGCTCAAGGAGAAGAAGCACCGCAACCAGCTGCCGCTGAGGAGCCCCAACCCGATCCGGAGGCCAAGGAGCCCGAGCTGCTTGCTTTCACCTTAACCATCAAGAATAGAGTGAATGGCGCCTATGTGCATCGGCCCAACAACCTTCAGAAAGACGATGACTGGACAGTCGAATACGAAATTCAAGAAGTTAAGCAGCCACGTGCGCAGAGAATATATGCGCAGCTCAAGGAAAGACGCCGCAAAATTTTCGAGGATACTGGTGATAAAGAGGCTGAGTGGTATAAAATGTTCCAGGGCAACCTACATGAATTCACCCAAAAAGGCCGAGCATTTAGGGAGCAGGAAAAACGGAGAGTAGAGGGACAGCCTGTGTATATGGTTGGCACTGATGGCCCACTTGAGTGGAGAGATGTCTTCCGTAGGCAGCCGAAGGATCTACAGACGCCGGACGAAGAATCTAGTGACTCCCAGACATGAGACTAAACGACTGGAATGAAGGGGACTCTCAACCTTTCGACTAGGGCTAGGAACGGGAAAGAGGGCAGCCTTGAGCAAAATGTTGATGCGCTTTCCTCCTAGCGTAGGGCTCGCAAGGATGCTAATGTGTACGAATAACGGATTGAAGCCATATAGATCCGCTTGAGGCGAGTCTGCCTCGATCAATTATGATAGGATGGACGAGGATCTGGGTATCTAGGGACTGGGTTGTACGGTATACATAAAAGGGTGCGCCATGCCTCAGCTCTTGTAATCATATATGTATTATAGAATTATGATACCACTTATCACAGACGTCCATCTATTCCTCGAGGCTCGGCGAGCCTAGCACAATTAGTCTATGGTGCCTCGAGATACTAATCCCTTCAACGCAGAGCCGAGACGTAGCTTGACTCAAGCTCGTTCTCCCCATCGCGACATAGGGGCCTATGAGCCTCGAGGCGAGTCAATATGTGTATAGTGATAGGAGGGCCTCGTTGACTACCCTTCCACAAGTTCTTTCGATATCCAAGCACTTAGTGCGTTGTGACGGGACGGATAGCTATTTACTGTAGGATAAGTACCTAGTACTTTAATCTTATAGAAAAAGAGACATCGCTCATCGCTTATGATGGATGAAAGATCGCTATAAGAGCGCCCGAACGGATACCTGTACATGAAGTTATTAGTGATGAAGAATTAAGTAACTGAAGGATTAGTTACTATGTGCGTTAGTTGAAGGTTTTAGAATGTTATTCCATATATTGAAATATATTTGAGTTAATATGGTGCAGCACGTCAAGAACTTTTAAAGGGGAAATTCATTGAAATGTCAGCAATCAATGCATTAAACTAGATATTTGCAGTAATAGCCATCTCGTCATCTCCCCCCCGCGCAAGCTCAACAACAAGATCCAATCTCAGCTCCAGCGGCGACGGCTCCCCCGAGTGTTCGCGGCCCTCATAACCATGGCTGATGAAAATTATGCGCTTCACGAACGCGTACCCTACGTCTCGCGCGCGGTGGTGCAGCAGTGCGAGCACCCCGCGCGTGAACGGGTCGTGCAGGAGTAAGTCCCAGAGATACGCCGCGCTGGGATTGGCGTCGTTTAGATCGGTGGCCGGACGGATCTCGACACTACCTCTATTGAGAATGTCGTGGCCTCTGAGACGAAAGATCTGCGCGAACGTTGATCGCGAGGACTCGTTCAGGATGTTGGCTACGCCTAGCCAGCGAAGTTTCGACAACGGCGCAGAGGGGTTTGATTTGGGGTCCAAAGCAGAAGCGCAGGCTGAGACGTAGTTATCTGCTATCATATCTCTATATCGCATGTCTGTAAGGCGCGCGCCGTCTGGGGTCGTTAGCTGTACGCAGAAAGTCACGTAAGCGTTGTGTTCAGGGGAGACTGCGTACCCGTTTAGAAGCTTGGGACTTTTCGGGCCACGGGATGATGCCGTAGGAAACCGTGGCAGTGTAATCTTGAAGCTCCTCCACCCCGGGGATGAAGTAGGGTGAGAGCCTAGAGATCTGTCGAGACCCGCAAGCGCGATGTATGAATCTATGAAAGCCGTGTCCCTTGGCTCGCAGACCGTAGCAGTACGCATAAGACCAAAGTCTTGAATTGTGGCACTTGGCGCACTGGAGACTGCCATCTTGCTGAATGTGAACAATTTCTAGATAAATTGTCTACGAGTCGGGGATATACAGCCTACAGTTATATTAGTATTGAACAAAAGTAGGGGTTTGGGCCTAGCTATAGATATAGTATAAATGCGATCGAAAAGTATTGAGTATCACTAATTAAGAGGCGGATGAGATGTGCTAAACAATTCCATCTACTTAAAATGTGAATTTTTAGCAGGATATGAAATTAGAATTAGAAAGAATTGTTTTTCATAAACAAAGAGGTCTTGTATTATCTGAGACGACTAGCCTCAAAGAACAAGTCAGAAGCTTCATTTCCCCCTGGTGTGTGTAACGCTTAGGCTAGTTACCTTATCAACAACCGAAAGAGGTAGATTCCGGTACTAATATTTGTAATTTTTGGTAGCATTGGGCGGGCACCTATACTGAATCGTAGACTGGTTTGGAATAACACGAACTCGGGGTCTATGTGCTATGAAGGATTTGGTTTAATTGCAACGCGATTCGTCTCTCGTAATACATAAATCATGCTGTCTACTCAACTCGAAACGGAGCTATCAGCTCAAGCTATCCTAGCTGGTAAAGGAGGTTTCCTCTCTGTAGCCTGGCTGCTCATGCACAAAGATCGTAGTAAATACACTTCGTTGTCCTAAAATTATAGACAAAGGCGTGGCGACTTCCGCCTTTCTCTTCCCACATTGACCGCCAGTCAGCTAACATGTCATGGACATTTCGTATATACTTTCTCTCATTCTTATCTACCGCCTGCTCTGCTTTGCGCCAGCTCTCGGCATCTGACAAGGCGGTATCTTGGATAAGATTGAGCACATGGTCCGACGTTTCCACAGCTGCGATTGGGCCGTCCAGGAAATTTTGAACTAAACCTGCAGCGTTACCCTGAGCTTGCTCGATAACGGCCTGGCGGTTAAACTTCTTGGACCTGGTGCCAGCCACAAGGACGCGCACTTCTTGCCCGGGATTTGGTGTAACGCTAGCTCCCTGAGAAGGCGATGTTGCGCTTGCAGCTCCTTCAGACTGCTTATGTAATACTTGGAGGCGGGAGCCGCGCTCGCGAAGCGCAGCTCTAAGCCATGGTAGAAGGTCATTTAATGCGATTTCTGCGTCTGGGACGTCTTTACGATCCATGGTTCTAATTTTGAGCGTGTCATGCTTGATTATAATGATCCAAGAATATGACTCGTCTCGATTTCTAGAAATGAGTTCTTCTGGTGAACGAGAATCGCGAGCGAGTTCGGCGCTAATTTCGTGGCCCCAGAGAGCGGACACGATCTCAATGCCAGTAGTTCGTAACGTGTGTGCATCGAAACTTGCAACAAGCACGTCGCACTACATGGTGTAAGTGATAGGCATTACTCTAGTGTAGGAACAAGACTTACCCGTTTAGTACTGAAAACTCCATGATGTTCTTCTTCGGGCTTCTTTAGGAAAGCTTTACCGGACGATCTTGGTAATCTTGCTAGTTTTTCCCAGGCCAAGCTGAAGCCGACTGCGTGAGGCCCTTCACCTTGACTGCCAATCCTAGGGCGATGTGCCCGTATTAGACTATCATATCGGCCGCCAGCCGCAAAAACGTCTTTGAATTTCTTGTCATAGACGCACTGGAACAAGATACCACCAGCAAAGAAATTAGCCTTGATGCAGCTCAGAGGGTTAATGTAGATTTTAGCATGGACGCCTAAACGTTTTGTGTATTCAATTACGCCCTTCAAATGGGCAATAGTCGAATGCAGCTGTTGGTAGAAAGGGCTACCCTCGAAAAGCGACTTTAATTTAGCAAAGGCTTTGGTTGGCGTGTCTGGTATAATATTAGCGGATAGAATATACTATACCAAACTCATTGACCAAATGCTCACCTCGAAAGTCAAACCGGCGTAAATCTTCAATGCTTGTTGCCGATATCCCTATTAAAGGTGATCGTAGCTCGGCCCGAATCTTTTGAAATGTAATTGAATGGATATTTAGCTTGGTCAAGGATTCTGCTGTCGACTGCCTCGCGCTCAAGTCGATATTGCAATAATCGAAAATTAGCTGTAGGAGATCTGAGTGGCCTAGATGGAAGCACATAGATGATGTGCTTGGAAAGGTTTCGATGATCTCGTCTAAAACCTTAATAACTTCAGCTTCTTTCAAAGCTAAGTCTAGAGTATCTGCCGAAGTGATATCGAAATCAACCTCCCCAATCATTTGTGGCTGCCCTCCACTCTGCCTGTCACGATAAACGTGTCCAAATGCAAAAGACCGGCGAACCTCTGGAGGGTGAAGCTGTTTGGCTAGCAGTCGAGCATTTCCTAGCATCAGATCAAAAGGAAGTTGAACTACCATTCCGTTTTGATCCAGGAGCTGTACGAGATTCTGGGTAGCAAAGTAATGCGATGAGCGTGGATAGAGAGAGCTTCTAGGAGCCTCAACTGCTCCGTGTCGGCGAAATATTGACGTCAGCTCATCTTTCACTATGCCACGGTGCAATAATTCAGCAGTTGTGGGACATGGCACGGACATGTCCCACGCGAAGTCCTTCGTTGGCTCCAAAGGCGCAGCGAACAACGTTGAAACCACCTTTGGGTAGTACGGGGAGCTGCTATTCGTAAGGCTTGCAAGAGCTCGTCGCGTTGTCTCATTCTCCATTTGAATAGGTAGCTTGCCACTCCGCAGGACCTCCATACTGGACGGACGTGCTTTGACATCGTGTGTCACAAGAGACCGCACGATGTCAGCCGAGATCGCATTGCCAGGCTGGAAATCGTCAGGTAACTGACCATCTTGGCCTAATTTGCCAAGTTTATCCGCCCTCTCCATGCCGATAATAGAATAATAGCACATCTCGAAAAAGATTATGCCGAGGGAGTACATCTATTCAAATTTAGTATCCTGGTTGGTAGTAGATTGAGATAGAGACACTCACGTCGACTTTATATGTGTATGACCCGCCGCCCTGTCGGCGGACTTCAGGTGCGACGTAGTAAGATGTTCCAACACTTCGAGTCAATTCGCTTGATTCTACGTTGGTCGGATTAGCCTTCTCTGCCGCAAACTGGCCGGTAGTCGCCAAGCCGAAATCGCCGATTTTCACATTATTGACCCCATCAGGTCCTAGCCCGATGAATATATTTTCTGGCTTAAGATCTCGATGGACGATGTTTAGGCCGTGAATATGAACTAAGCCTTCTAATATCTGTCGAAACAAACGCCAAATCTCTTCGGTTTCCTTCCAAAGATTGCGCTGTATTAGGTCTCGTAATGTCTGAGGCGAGAGCGAGTTAGCTAAAAGCAGGTAATATAATCCAACCTTGTCCATCAGCACCCTGTCACTTACCCTTTTATCACAGTACTCCATGGAGATATACATAACAGTCCTGAACCCTCTTTGTTCGCTGCGGACCCTGACAGGAGATGGCAAACTCGCCAACGGATCGCTAGTAGAGTCATCACTATCAGAGTCGTCTTCGGAATCATCTCCGTCTAGTCCATTCCTGTCTAGATCGTCATCCTCTTCACTTCCTGAATCGTCGTAGCCGAATTCGATATTGGGGTGGCTCGAAGAAATGAAATCCAATCCACCAGCACTAGTGGCAAATTGGCTATCTAAATCTTGCGTTGCCGTATCTTTAGACCTATCGGTATTGTGATAGTCGGTGGATGTTTCATCGTCGGTGTCTGTAAAATCGGGTATTTCCTCCAGCCACGTATTGTAGTATCTCACGACAGCAGGGTGACTAAGCTGAGATAGCAACCGGACTTCTTTTAGAATTTCGGTGAGACTAGCTTGCGAGCGCTGTGTAATCTTTTTGATAGCATATATCTGACCGTCGAGCTTTTTCCTGGCTTTCACAACTTCTCCAAAACCACCCTTGCCCAGTCGGCCCTCCTCCACAAAGTCTTCACGATAGCGCGAGGAAGCGCCATGCTGAGTAGTGGAGTCGCGTCTTAGTCTCAGGGGTAGGGATGGCGGTATAGAGTTTATTGACTGCGAACGAGGTAGTATATGAGGAGACTCCTCGATCACGACCGGAGCATCAGTTGCAAGGAATTCACTCGAACTCAACTCGAATGCGCGTGGTCGCTTCTTTGGATCTAATTTGAAGAACCTTGCCACCAATTCGTGACAAGAACTAGATAGATAGAGAGACTCGATAAGAGCAGTCGGAGACTTGTACCTTTGAAATACGTCTAAACCGAAGATCATCTGTAAAAACACGACACCGAAATCCCACACATCTGACTTTGCAGTAAAGTGTGGTTTTGAGTTACCGGCAACTTCGGGAGGTAACCAGTACGATGACCTTGCCGAGTTCACAGAAGAGACAGAGGTTGACTTGCGGCATATTGCATGCATTTCCCTCTGATATGAGATATCAGAGAGCTTAGGCACGATATCACCCGCAGCCTCTCGGAAGAGAAGAATATTGCCAGGGTGTATATCCTGGTGGATAATACCATGGCTATGCAGAAATCCCAACGCATTGAGGAGATCGGCAGTCCATGACCGAACTTTGCCAATGTCAAGATGACCAGCTAATTCGATTAATTCTCCAAGCGGGCCCTTGTCAGCCAGCGGCATTAGAATGCGAGCGACCCAACCTGTGGAGCTGGAGTCATCATCAATTTGCATAGGATCAACGCGATAGTTTAGCAGGCTTATGACGTTGCGGTGCGTTATCTTTTTGACAGACTCTAACATATTTTCCAATGCCTGCAGTTGTTTCTTGAACTGGGCCGAGTCCTTCGATGAGGACCGTAACTCAAACTCTTTCAGAGCGAGACCACGACAGTCTTGAGCACCAACTATGCCAGGCCAAACGCGATATGTAGTTGATATTGAGCCCTCCTGTAGCATAGTCTTGCCAACAACAGTATTAAAGCGAAAGACATTGCCGGTTAGGTCAGTAATCTCACTGGGGTGGTCAAACTCTACTCTGCTATCTCCATAGTCAGCGGCGCTTTCTGGATAGCTGCTAGACATAGTTAGCGGCTTTTGACGCCTCTTGGATTCCTTGACCTTGAGCCGTTGCAACTCAACCTCTCGATGCAACAGATCTTGCATCATCCGTTCTTCTTCCTTGATGGCGTCGTGTTTTCTGCGCTCTTCTTCTTGCTTCTGTTCTAAGGCTTGCCTAGCAAGTTCATTCTCATGAGCCGCCCGCTCTTCTTCCAGAGATGGTAACTCGAGCCCCTGAGCCTTAGTTTGAGCAGCATCTTCTAGTATATCCTGCAAACCCTCTGCTAATTCATGGATCATGGGCTCAGCTTGCTGCGAAGCGGCTAAAGCTTTCGGTTTTGTCTCGATAAATTTCTGTAGCTTGAACAGGGTTGACTCATTCAGTGACCCATCGTCTTTGAGGCTTAGGAGGGGTACGGATTTAGGGTAAGTAGCTGTGAGAACAACGCTTAAAGTAACAGCCATGTCCTCGTCTGAGAGGGCCTTGACACGGATATCAAATGAAGGTTCCGATTTTTTCCAGGCTGTGTTGGCAGCTTTATGTTCAACATAGTCGTCCCCGTAGATGGCCTTTAGCACCATGATCTCTTCGTTCTGGGTGTCAACATAGTGTGTCTTGGGTCCTGTGTCCGGGCTGACGGGTGGCAGCCCGGGGCGGGTTGAGTCATCGTGTCTCTTGTTGTTAGGCTGCTGAGGCGCTTTCCACGGTCCAGGTATCTTCCCCATGTTGACTTAACATTCAGAGTGAGCAGTACAAGTGTTCGGTCCAAGAAGAAGTGGGCGAACAGAGCAGACAATCACAGCCGAAGCTGTGCGTCTTTACTGACCTGAGGCCATCTTGCAGCAGCGAAAATGGGTATGTAATGTTCAGGGGTATATATGAGTTATCTAGGTAGGTAGTAGTGGTTGGTTTGACTCAACGGATCTTTAAGTATACTTGGGTGGAGGCAAACCGGACTTGTGATTTGTGCCTGATGACGATGAGTGTTTTCAACTGTGGCGCTCTACCCATGCGGGTGATGTCCCAGCCACAGCACACTAACCTTAAGCGTGCTGACTACTCCCTATGTAGACTAGACTATAGAGTACGTGCATACATTAAGTAGAGACCCACAAAGGTCCTCGGGCGCTATGGCGGCGTGTGCTAGCGATGACGGACCCCTCTAAAAAGTAAACAGAGCTTGTGCTTTGTTGCTGGGCAGCTGAATTTACATAGATACATACGTATTTACCTTTACCTACGGTTCCTCAATTATTTCTACCAAATCAATCAATCAATCTCCCTTCTTCAACCCAACGCACAATAAGAATCTCCAATTCCCACTACACAATTCAACTTTTCTGATCCCGGAAACAATCCTAAGAAACACGATGCTTGGCTGGGCCCTCAAAAAGGGCTTTCAAGGAGCTACTGGGCTCCACGACGCGCCTCAAGGCGGAGGTATGTTAATCACTTCACAATAATCAGCTCTTTCACTTTCTAATGATATATAGGCGACACTACTCAATTGGATGCACCAGACACACCCGCACCCGTATTTGCAGCACGCGCCATCAAGAATGCCATCTGGGGCCAATCCGCCACGGCGGAAGCTCCTCCCAAGCCAAACGACAACGAACGCGTCGCGAAACCCGCACCCGACGCGGCCACCACCTCACAGACAAATCTCCCGGACATCAGATCGCCGACCAAACTTAATAGCATACTCTTGACGCCTGGTACCGGAACATCTCGTCGGAAACGCGTCTCTTTTGGCCGCGATGTCAAGACTGCCAACGCCCTCGGCTCAAGTTCTAATGAAAATGGCGGATTGCGAAAGAAAACAACCATACAACAAGCACTAGAGGACTCGCGTCCAGCCAAACCAAGAGCGCCGGAGCGACAAGTAGAACAGCCAGAGGAGGATGACACTGACGAAGATTGGGAATGGGAGGATGAAGGTGTCTGTTGCCAGCACGATGTGACCGTGGATCTTAATGAGCCCCACTCAGAGTCGGGAAAGTACTGGAAAGCCGAATGGACTCGATATCGCGAAGAAGCCAAGTCCGACATCGAACAGCTAGTCAAGTACAAGGCAAATGCAAAATCCTTCGCCGCCAAGAAGGATATGGAAGCGAGTCGACTGAGCCAGCAATTAAAAGAGGAACAGGCTAGAGTTGCCGAGATGGAAAAGAAGGTTGCGGATATGACCATCAGGCTTGCAGTTATAAGAAAACATGGAACCGACAAGGACAATGCCTCAATGACGAAGGACCTGTCAACACAGACTGCCCTAGTTGCCGAGTATCGCGAGCAGATCAAAGACTTAGAGGATCGTCTAAAGGAAGCCAATCGTCAGGCTGTTGACACGCCACCCCAAGCAGAGCAGAGCGTGTATGAGATCAGTCGGGAGCTTAGAAAGGCCCGATCTGAGCTGAGACAACTTGATCGACTTCGTGATGAAGTCAAACGGTTAAAGTCCGCCTTGGCGACCTCCCGAGAGCGGGTGGCGGAGCTCGAGGCTCAGACATCCATAGGACAAACCGTTGAATCATCACGAGTGGGAAAATTAGAGAAGCAGCTGCGCGAAGTCAAGGAAGAGTCACGACAGAAAGACATGGAAATCAGAAAACTCAAAAGGGACTACGAGTCCCTAAAGCGAGACGCCAAGTCTAGAACCACGGAAGCCATGCAGGTGTTGCAAGACAAGAATATGAAGATCGATGGCTTGGAGAAGAAACTTAAAGAGATGGAAGCTACGAATTCTTTCAACCAGCCGAAAGACTTGGACGCTGCGATTGCCACGCACAATAAGACGACCCGAGATTTAAGATCAGGTATCGAGTCACTCGGAAAGCCTTCGCGGTATGAGAAAGCTCGACATAAGCGAGCAGCATCTGTTGAGGATATCAGTCTCGATATGACACAACGATCTCTACTTAGGGACAGAGACACGGCTGGCCATGGCTTAGATGATATTCGACAGGAAAAGGCGTATGGAGGTGATCTTCTAACTGACTGGACAGCCGACATTCCAACGTTTGAGCTTCAAGTCAAAGACACAGGAAAGGGGCAAGCAGAAACTAAGAAGCCTATCATAGAGGCTACGGATACCTTATCATCTCGGCGAGCAGCCAGACGCGCAGAACAGCAATCACTCCACAATAACCAAGGAGTCACCTCGGACGTACTCTCCGACCGAGTTAATGAGTCATCACGAAGACAAGCGCGCAGGCAGAGACGAGCAGAAGCAAACGACCCCGTTTCAATAAACCGCACAGAAAACATCAGTCAAAGGACAACTAGCACACGAACTACATCCCTTACCGAGGACAGAGCTGCTACGCGTGATGCTCTGGACCGGCCAACTCGTCGATCAAGAGCCTTGTCGAGAATCGCTCGTGCTACATCACCAGACAATGAGGCACCGGCCATTGACCTTCTACAAGACCGGTTCTCACGACTTGGGGGTCCATCAGCGGATCTCAGTGCCATAGGAAATGCATCACGTTGTACTTTGCCTGCCGAGCGTCAGGCTCGAGCTCGAGCTCGTCTCGAGCAGAAGAGAATGGAGAGACAGCAGACGAGCAGACTGCTTCTCGACAAGGAAAATGTTAGGCCATGAATTTGGGCGGCTATGGAGTTGTTTTAAATTTGGGCGAAATTGCACAGGCGTTCGGATTGGACATGATAAATGTCAGGACTGTTTGTTTATTATATGGCGGAATGCATCATTCTATGGTTAGGGTCCAATTGTTGTTATAAAGCAACCAAGATCTGTCGGGGCATTGGGTTGGCGGTGTTTGTGGGGAACAGCGGGCGGTCTTATTGAATTGAGATACAAAGACAGACTATCACGAGCTAGCTTATACATCTTAATCCTAGCTCCTTCAAACATAACTATGACTACGATCATCGTGACCTCCTGGTGATGACCTATATATGCAACGATGAGTGGGGATATTGGAGAATTCGATGAATCCAAGCTTGAAAATGAAATCGCAGAGCTAGAATCGCGGCTTGCGTCAGCGAGGCAAAAGTTGACAACCAAGAGACAACCACCAGCAGAAATCACGTCTCCATCCTCAGCCTCAGCGCCGCTCCCACCCACAGACAATCCAGCACCATCAATCCCAGACTCACCACACCACTACCTCCTCCTACTCTCCGACTCCGCGCTCCCTCTAGGTTCCTTCGCCTTCAGCTCCGGGCTCGAGTCGTATCTTGCACACGCGCGGGGCCCCTCCCCCTCCTACTCATCATCCTCATCCTCATCTACTACAGCACCACCCCGGCACACATACACCCCCTCCTTCACCTCCTTCCTCCCGCTCTCCCTCTCCTCCTACGCAAGCACCACCCTCCCCTTCGTCCTCGCAGCGCACCGCGCGCCGGACGACATCCCCTCCCTCGACGACGCCCTCGACGCCTCCATCATCTGCGCCGTGGGCCGCCGCGCCTCCGTCGCGCAGGGGCGCGCCCTGCTCTCCATCTGGGAGAAGAGTCTCGCGCCGTCCTCCGCCGTCTCGGCCTCTGCGCGGCGGGCCCTCGAGACGTTTTCCGCGTCGCTGCGGTATGCCTCCTCCGCTTCAGCACGTGGTGGTGGGGCCAAGAAACCAGGGGATAGTGTCGACGACGCAGCCTCCCTCCCGCCGCCTGTCTCGGCGCACCTGGCCCCTCTGTTCGGCGCCGTGGCCCGGCTCCTAGGCTTGACGCTGCGCCAGACGGCCTATGTCTTCTTGTTCAGCCATGCCAAGGCGCTCGTCTCGGCCGCTGTACGCGCCAGCATGTTCGGGCCCTACCAGGCGCAGAAGGTCCTGGCGGGCGGCGAGCTGCAGGTCTTGATTGCTGATATGGTCCAGCGTGAGTGGGACGTCCCCGTGGAAGAAGCTGGGCAGAGCGTCCCTGTTATGGACCTTTGGATCGGGAGACATGAGATGCTATACTCGAGGATTTTCAATAGTTAATGCGGGAAGAAGATGCATGCTGGTGCATGGAGAATAGGTAGTTGGTTCGACGAGTCTCATCATATGCGAATGCGCCGTTCATTAATTGTACATATAATGCCTGAACTATAGTTCATCCTGCAATTTTGAATATTAAGATCAACCCAAAGAAGATAACGTATATGATGTTGCCGTGTGGCATGCGATTGGGGTATATATGCTTGTCAAAATAAAGCAGACTCGACTATTCGTCATCGTCACTATCGCTACCGTAATCCACCAATGGCCCCGAAGACACCGTCTTTTCTTTCGGTGCCGCTGTAACCTTAGCTGTCTTCAGGGCTGCTAATGTGCTGCTTGATAATATCCCACTTGTCTGCATTTCCTCCTGCTGTCCATATGCCTCTCCCACCACAGCACCAATACCAGCATTAGCTTCGCCACTCTCAATCATTAGCCGCTGCTCGTGCTCCAGTTCGTAGCCTTGTCTTCCAATAGGATTTACGGCCTGCGTACCCCGTGCAAAGTAGACATCGTCTGGGGCTTCATATCCTTCAAGGCCAAATCCACTCTCAATCTTCCTCCGTTTCCTAGCTTCAGGATCACGACCCTCGATCTCGGCTACAAATTCTGCTGGTAGAGCCCGTCGGATCGCCTCTGCAGCTTGCTCCTCAATCCGCCTCGCTTCTCTCGCTTGCGCCATCGGGTTTGGATCGGCCGTCGCCCATCGCACGTTGAGGATCTCGTTGTGGTCGAGCGATTGGTGGGCCATAGCCTCTTTAGCCTTGATTTTACCATTAGTGACCTTCACTTTTATACTGGCCTTCTAGGGTTTTCTTACAAACTGCGCGTTGGCCTCATTTGTATATGTGATAAACGCAACGCCGCGGGTGTTCAGTACGCGAATGCGTTCCACCTGGCCCCATTCTGCGAAATGACGGCTTACAATCTCCTCTAAAAAAAAAGAAATGCGTTAGCATCGGCGTCTATCGTAGTATGAACTAGGACCACGTACCTATATCATCTGTAACGTGAATGCGTCCCACGTATATCGTGCGATTGGTCCGCATGAAAGAGCCCACACCACCCACTAGAACACACAGAGTCAGTTTTCGCCATCTTAGATATCATGCATGAGAACTTTGGGAACTTCTAGCTAGGAGTTAAAGGCAACCCTGGGGTACTCACTATCGTCTCTGTAATCCGAGTGTTTGTCTCGGCCAAAGCAATCGACATTTGGGCTATTAAACATATCTTGCACACCGGGTAATCGATGGAGGTATTCGCAGTCCTGTCCTTTGGGGCATATGCCTCTCTGTTTGAACGTCACGTTAGTAATTGCTATTGTGTATGGTAGTGGCACTCAGCCGCGAAACTTGCGGAGGGTTGGATGAAAAGATTTTGGAGCGCATACCGCAAAGAAAAGACAGAAATATGATCCAGTAACTTTGTCGGCCCTGGTGTAGCCGCTGTCTTTCTGGACGTTACAACGTCCTTTTGCCGCGGTTTTGGCAAGATACTCTCGATCGCCGCCCGACCATTTGTTATACCAGATATTGAAGGTATTTCCCGTTTGTGGTTCCTCTGATTTTATGAAGTCGGGGACCTGCGGTCGAGCTGGCCTTTTTTTCCGTATGATCTTCTTAACTTTCTTAGGCGCTGGTGCGGCCACTTCACCAGCTTGCGCCGGCACAAGCGCTGTTTCTTCGGACATGGTGGGGCGGAGAACTGGTTAAAGAAATATTCTATCGATCGGATCGTAAAAGTAGGCGAGGCGTTTCGCGTGCGGGTGGAAGGAAGAGAATTATTTGGCGTATGTTTGATGGTGACGTGAGTATTTGTTTTCGAGATTTCCTCAGACTGGCGCAGGAGGAAAGCAGTACGTAGCGTAAACCTATTAGATACATATTTCTCAAGGATATTGTGTCAGTCGAGCGGGTATTTGCAACTACCTAGGCTCATAGGTAGTTTCCGGGGTACAGTCCGCTTTTAAAAGTGGCCCACGTAACCTTTCTACGTGAGAAGCCAACTCCAGCTCTACGATATCACTCACTACCTGCAAATTACTTAACAGTTGTTGGTTTTATGTTAATTTATTTATATATACACATAGCTACACTCTAGATTTTATCTCGTAGCTAGTTGGAGAAGTAGGTAGTTACGTTAATGTAATTCTTTGAGATGTTATTCAGACGTGGTAGAGGTAGGAGGTATCAAGAGTTTCAGCCCTTCAACTTCAAGGCTCCTCGACAATACAGGAACACACCCTCGCTAATCAGATCAGAAGACTGCCTATCTCGAATCGCTATTACATCACATTACTTCTAGCGACTCATACTGGGGTTTTCCTACGTAGATAACCTCGTACTCAGCTCCATCGACGGCGCAATAGGTATCGGAGTCTCAGAGCTGGTGGTGTGGCTTCTAGCTATGCACTGATACACCTAGCAGTCAGTACCTGTCAGATAAAAGCTACCCTAAGAAAATCCGCAATAATTGAACGTTCACGCCAAATCTTTTGGCGCAGTGGTATATCTGACAGTACCTACCTACCTAGGTAGTTATATAGTCTCCGCATTTTAGAGCTTCCCCAATCCACCCAGGCGTGGACAACCTTATCCCCAGATCGTATGATGGTTATTGCAGTCTAGTGCTATTCCATATTCCAATTACCTTCTAGTACAAGTATTCGTAGGTACCTAGTAACCCCAATAAGGAATAAGGTGCAGCATTGCTAAGGCTCTCGCTCCCTTCAGTACATAGAGCTACCCCGCCATGGCCCCTGTAAGACGCTACCTCGGTCATTAACCCCAGCCATACCGATTACACCTTGGCCTCGGCTGTGTCTGTTTCTGGAACTAAGGTCCTTTCGTTCTTATACATACCTATGTCAAGGGCGCTGACATTCTTGTCTGGAACCATTTTTATCCATTAGAACCAGCCTCTTCTCTAAAACCGATTCTATACCGGAATAATCTGGATACTTCAATACAATGTCCGCTAAGATACCTGATCTTGTATATGCCACCTTCCTGTCGTGACTATGTGAAGATGGAGCTGACTGGTTGAGATAGGTCGCCAGTCGCGTCAGCGACAAAGCAAAGAGGCAATTAGATATTGTCGCTAAGTTCGTAGAGGAGGAATGTATCCCGTAAGCCTTCCATTGCGCCAATCAGACAGCCCAATCCGCTCTCTCTCTCTAACACTTACACTGGTAAATAGGGCAGATCCAATCTTCGAAGCCCAGATCGGCGAGGGCGCATCGCGATGGGAACACCACCCGCCTATTATCGAGGAACTGAAGGCAAAAGCAAGGGCCCTTGGTCTGTGGAATATGTTCTTGCCGAAGGGTCACTATAAGGAGTCGCCAGGATATACAAACCTAGAATATGGATTGATGGCTGAATGGTTGGGCAAATCAAGGACAGCATCGGAGGCTACAAACTGTGCCGCTCCCGATACTGGCAACATGGAGGTTTTAGCCAAGTACGGCAACGATGCCCAGAAGGAGAAGTGGCTCAAGCCTTTAATGGATGGGGTAATCAGGTCCGCCTTCCTCATGACAGAACCAGATATTGCCTCCTCTGATGCTAGGAATATCCAATTGAGTATGAGGAAGGAGGGCGATGAATATGTCTTGAACGGCTCAGTTAGTCTTCTCCTCAGCTGCTACAAGAGCACTACTAATCAAGTCATAGAAATGGTGGTCTAGTGGTGCAGGCGACCCACGATGCAAGGTTTACATCGTTATGGGTAAATCAGACCCAAGCAACCAAGACGCATACAAACAACAATCCGTCATTATTGTCCCTGCTGGCACCAAGGGTATCACAATCCAACGAATGCTAAATGTTTACGGTTATGATGATGCACCTCACGGACACGGGCACATTGTGTTTGACAACGTTCGAGTTCCCGCCAGTAATCTTGTACTCGGTGAGGGTCGCGGTTTCGAGATCATCCAAGGCCGCCTTGGTCCCGGCCGAATCCACCACGCCATGCGAAGTATTGGTGCTGCTGAGAGAGCACTAGAGTGGATGCTGATGCGAATCAATGACCCAAAGAAGACTCCATTTGGCAAGCAGCTAAAGGAACACGGTGTTATCCTAGAATGGGTTGCTAAGTCACGTATTGAGATCGATGCCGCTCGCTTGATTGTGTTAAATGCAGCAGTACGAATGGACGACCTCGGTCCAAAGGCCAGCCTCAAGGAGATTGCCGAGGCAAAGGTCCTCATTCCCCAGATGGCCTTGACAGTCATTGACCGGGCTGTGCAGGCCTTTGGCGGTGCTGGTGTGAGCCAGGACACGCCTCTTGCCAACATGTGGGCGCAAATCCGAACTCTAAGGTTAGCAGACGGTCCAGATGAGGTCCACCTCCAGCAAATGGGCCGGAATGAGAACAGGAGAGGAGCTGAGGTTGCAAAGAAGATTCAGTCGCAAAAGGAGAAGACGCAAGCGTTGTTGAAACAACACGGACTCCAGCTTTTCCAGCCTGGCGCAAATATCCAACACAAGTTGTAAACATAGTTTAGCATATATCCCACTTGGATGTAAATTATTGGCATTACGAATATAGCGGAGCAAACTGGAGCACAACATCTTAGATGACTATATCCACCAATGACTTCACTGTTTAACCCGAGTGATTGTGTAGTTCCCGTTGTCATGGGATTATCTTCATAGAACGCAAAGACCATGTGCAGATGTTGTTTATCCTAGGTGGGTATCCCTGTCCTAAGAAGCCATTCACCAGGTAGCTAACTCATATAAGCAAGGGATATGGGCAGGCTTGTGAAGCTGTGTGAGTCACCATATGCTAGTCGCATGAAGTGTACTGTCAAGAATGCTTCATGGTTGCGAGGGCGACCAGATATGATTTGGCAGGAGGGAGTGAATGCGCGAATCCATTATTGCAGGAATGCAGGTAAATGTGGGGTGCGTTGGGGGCGTTCGGCGCGGGAAGGCCGTTGCATTGTTCTAGCGCGTCGCAGGCTAGACCCTGCTAGCTGTGAGCCCTATCAAACATCCTACGCGTTGCCCCGTAGCAACCGGCATTGTTGACTTTGGGCAGGCCTAGCCTAAGATTTTTGTTCTGCAAGAAACTGCGTCAGAAGTGGATCTAATCTTCATTCACTTCACTTTGTGTATGTGGCTACGTCTTATTGATAAAGAGAACGTCCCTCGACTTGCACAACTTTGTTCGTAAGTAGAATCTATCTTCCATTTCCTCACACACCATCAACATCTACCACTACTCCCATCACTACCAAAAGCTCTCGCACAACCATTCCCAGCCAGATTCATCCTAGCAAAGAACGTCAATACTCACCAGCTTGCTTGTCGCAGTGATCGAGTACCTAGAACTGCAACTGATCTCTAACCTCATCAACAACAACAATACTCAATCTTACCAGCGCAATGGGTTCCCCCAACGTTCTGTCCGAGAAGGATGCCAACAACAGCCTGAAGAACCCAGCAGGATCCGGAGCCAACAAGGCCGATATTAAGAGTATGGAGTACCACCGCCAGGTGTTGAAGTCCAAGATGGAGGAAGAGAAGTACGGCCATTCCACCACTGCCATTTCCACATGCACCATGACTACCGCCGCTGGTGCGCCCTCTGGCCTTGGTACCAGGACCGTCCTCGCCGTCACCGCAAAGCCTTCGCTGGGCTCCTCCTCCTCCTCCACCCAGATGATTATCCATAGGGCATGTGCCGGACTTCCTGCTGACCCCAATGCCTCTGGCGCCTGTAGTTCTAAGCATCAGTACATTTCTCCTTCGGATAACATCATGAGCCCTTGTACCGCCAAGCTCAACGCCCTTAAGGGCCGACAGGCCGGAAAGTAAGTTTTGACATTTTCTGTTTTATTTCACTTTAATGCTCTTCCCTGTCACCCGAAAACCATCTCCTCAATTATGCACCACCACACTCAAAATGTTTATATTATGTCATGTCGCATCCTCCATCTCGAAAATTAAGTTGTGCAGATTGATTACAGCTAGCTAACAACTTTCTCCACCAACAGGGCAAAGCCGAAGTCACTCTTCGCCCAGGCGTCCGCTAAGAAGTTCGTCGGCGAGAATGTCTTTGGTGCCAGAAACGCCGAACAGGCCTCATCGACCCAGCCCGGCGCCAGCGCCACCTCCGGTACCGGCAACCAGCAGGGCAACTAGGCAGCAGACCATCCGGCATGCTGTCACCAAGCAGGCTTCGATGGGCTTATCAAATCCAGGCCTAGATTTTGATTCTACCCCCCTGTACCAATCACTTTGTTTCTTCTGTCATTTCAGCAACCCTTCGGTCCAGACTTCCCTTCCCCCCAAGCAGATGATACTGTTCTATGATGGCAAATACTTGATGTAGAAATATCGTTTTTCTAATTTGAGGGGGTTGATGGCAAAGGTCTTGATGTACATGCGTATGGACGGGTAGAGAAGGGGATGCTCACGGTCAAACGGCGTTTTTGCGGGTTATGGAAAGGAGTCAAGGGATGGTGGATAATCAGGAACCTTAAAAGCTCACGCTGCAGAATTTGCCTTGTCTCTCCCTCTCGGGAGAGACGTTTGACGACTTGATATGACGAATACACACTCATGACTCACGAGAAACAAACCGATGCCGTGCTCTCTATTGCCATTGCTACTCATCCTACAAGGGGACTACACTCAACTAAATTTCGGTCAGGTAGAATACCCAGTGCATTGATCTATTAAGAAATAGTGCCTCTAGGCTAAGCCTTGAAAGCACTCACTATGTAGACTACATCTTCATCCGCTACCAGATGCCCCAATCCAACACGCTGAGGAACGTGACGTGCGCTCGCACCCCATACAAGGGCATACTTGTATGTCTCTTTTAATGTGCGATGGATACGATCGCAAACATCTTCAATAGTGCTGCCGCTACGGACGATTAGGGCCTCGCTAAAGTCGGGTTCAACGCCCTTTCGTTTGGTGTAGATGCGAATGAGGCGTAGTTCCTGCCAACACCGTTCAACGACGTCCTGAACGCCGAGATCGAGCTCGCAGCTCATGACGGCCGTCTGAGGCTCGCGTGCCAAGCGGTCTAGGAAGTCAAGCGACACGCTATCGATCTTGTTGTACACGTATAGACACTTTATGTACTTGCGGTGGTCCTTCATGATTACGTCAATCAGGTCGTCGACTGTCGCCTCTTCGTCACGTATCAGCACCTCGCAATTTAGTATCTTGTAATCCCGCAAGATATTAAACACCATCTTTTCGTCGAGTCTCTTTGGCGGATTCTGAAAGGTGATCTTCATGCCGCCTGCTTTTTTGGCTTTCAAGTAGATATTCCTATGTTGGTCAGCATTGGTTTGATCTAAAACAATCTTCTGGGGGGAATATCCATACGGCGGTTCTCTATTTAGCCGAATTCCCACTGCTTCTAATTCGGCCTCTAACAGGGCGCGCTGTTCTGCCTTTTTCGTCGCGTCGAGGACCATAAGAATAAGGTCACTCGTCTTAGCGGCCGAAATCACTTGTCGCCCTCGTCCCTTGCCCTCTGCAGCACCCTCGATAATCCCCGGTAGATCAAGCAACTGAATTTCGGCGCCGCCATACTCGAGTACACCAGGAATGGCTGTTAATGTTGTGAAGGCATAGGAGGCTACTTCGGACCTTGTCTTGGTGACCTTCGATAAGAACGTAGATTTTCCCACGGATGGAAATCCGACGAGTGCTATTCTCGCGTCACCGCTTTTGCTAACGTCAAACCCGGAACCACCTCCGCCACCGGCGCCCGGGCCGGGCTCGAGGAGCTGTGCTCGCAGTCGAGCGAGCTTTCTGTTTAACAAGCTTAGTCACGGGTTTGCACGACACAACCCCCCTTTTCGAGGTCTTACCCTTTCAGAAGACCAAGATGATACTCTGGAGCGATGTTAATATGATGCTTTAAGTAATCTCCCCCACATCATCCAGTAATGATTAGACTTACCTGTCGCCTTGTTCTCTATAATGCAACCACTATGTCAGAAATTGGCATCAGTTCATCATCCGTCGCCTAGAGGTTAGTCTGCTAGTCCTTCGAGGACGAACCTTGTGGCACTCGGTATGCCGTTCGCCTACGTCATTCCTCGCTATACCACGAGATCTACCGTAGAAGAACTGGCAGATCACCCCCAAGCGATGGATTTCGGATGCTTACTCTGGGTCCTCCTCATCTCATCCTCGATTCTGAAATGATCAGTCTTGTTATCAAAACTTATAATAATAATTCCGCCACTTACTCCTTGATCTTCTCTGTGATATTCACCATCTTGTCGGTCTAGGCGTATCTTTCGCAACCAGATGGAATAATTATTGTAATCGAACCTAACAAGCCGACTGGCTAGGTAGTTTGGGGGTGGGGGGTATGAAAACTGCGCAGTCAGGGAGAAAAGAAGAGACAATACAGAGGTCTTCTACCTAACGAGAGTTTTAAGGGGTATAGACAAGAAAGATGGTATAAAATGCTTGATAGTGTAAGAAGAATGCTCTGCTCTTCAGTTCATGCCCCACCAAGCTTTATGCTGTAGATACTTTGCGATCGCTAAGAGGGACACAGCGGCAGAAATCGAACGTGGGGTTGGTGCACGGACCATTCATGATTTCACCGCCTTCCTTTCTCATCCTTGTTCTAGTCTATTATATGTCGATGGCAATCAAGAACAAGCAGACAAACATGTTTATTAAAAAGCCCCATGAATACCTGGAGAGCCCAGTCGACACTATGTGTATTTATAAGAGAAAAACTATGCGCACCGCCGCTAAGAATTCGTCCCGGTTCATAGAGGAAGAGTAATTAGAGTGAATCGGACCATGGTTGATTTGCTTCATAACTTGCCCTTCTCGTTGCTTCATCTCTGGCCAGATTTCATTGTTAAACCTCGCTTGTTTAGGATGAAACTTGGTGGAGGAGGAACAAACTAGCCCTTGCTCTCCAAATGTTTGAATGCTGGCTAAATAAAAGCATATCCCGAAATTCATGAAGATTCCACCAAGCTTGCCCCTTCCTAGTTCTTATTGTACAAAATTTCGATTTTCATGTTTTACCTAGATCAGCTTCCAGACCCCGTCAGTTACCTCAATCTTGATTTCTCTATCTTCATCTATGCTCCTCCTTCCGGCCTCGAGGATCGCGGTTGTAGCGATTGTGTTGCTCAGAGTTGGTAGGCCCCGTGCGTCTAGATCCTCAGGCTTGAGAGATCCACTGTTGACGGCTCGGCACCCGTCCACGAATTTCTCGAACGATACATATCCGTATCCGCTTTGCCCGTTAAAGTTCCCCTCCTCGTCCGGAGCACTGAGGGGGGAAATATCAGCAAACGCCGCCATGAACAAAAGGTAGAAGAGGATGTGTAAAGCTAAGGGGATACGGTTATGGCTTTAAATTAAGTCTCGAACCTTAATAGGTAGTAGAATTAGGGGTAAATAGCACCAGGGGTCGCTTACTATTTCATATAGAATGGATTATACCACATAAGCTGCCCTGCTGTGTCGTCTGCGACGTCGTATCCTCGCTTTGCCTGGTTGATCCGGACCTCGCCGCCGGAAGCCATGTAGTGGAAGTACTGGTTGGAGTGCACGCCAGCTTTCTGTGGCGCCGTCCAAGACGCGGTATAGACGCCCGTCGCGATCTTGCTAGGGTCTCCTTTCTTCTGCCAGGTAACTAGTACTGTGATGGTGTCCTCAGTCGCATCGACACAGCCCAGACCTGTCGCGATGCCCTTAGCAGCCGACGCAGATACCTTCACGGGGACAAACCCCTGCGGTGAGGCCATCGAGTCGCAAATATCAATGTGGTGGCTGTTTAGATAGTAGGAAATATCCGAGTCGATTCCGGCCCACGCCTTGAATGTCTCGAGCTGTGACTTAGGTTGCGACATGTAGCTGTAGAAGTAGTTGAAGTCACCAAGCTTCTGGGACTTGTATTTTGCATCGGCGTACGCTGGATCGTATCGCTTGTGGTGCTCGATGTAGACGTAGACGCCGTTTTTCTTGGCTGCTGTTATGAGTGACTGGTGATGTTCGAGAGTCTTGACGGCCGGCTTCGTAATCATGACGTGGATCTTGCGCTCAATAGCGTATAAGGCGATTGGGTAATGAGTTGTATCTGGGGTGAAAATGGTGATGGCATCGCCCGGCTTCAAAGCGTCTATGGCGGCCTTATAGGCATCTGGGTCCTTCGCGTCGTTTGCCGGATAGGACTCAAAGGACGTATCGAGGCCATTGTATACCTGAGTGATGTTTGTATCCAGATGTTGTCCTTTAGGTAATAAAATGTTAGCCGCACTCGGGATACGAGGAGATCGCACCGACTCCTGATATATACTAACTAATAGCCGGGAATTTGGTTCCATTGGTACCAGCCATGCTCAGTCGGCCGACTTTTCCCCTCCGTCGGAGGTCGAAGAGAGTCAAACCTACAACTCCGACCTTTTTGTCAGAGCCTGAGGCTCCGCCGCCCACGAAACCCGTGGTATACTCGCCGGTACCGACCTAATGATCGTATCAGTTCTTGAGCAGATGTTTTAGGTACGGTTAACAATACCATCAACACATTAAGAGGTTCGGCGGCCATCTTCGTAAACCTTACGCAAGTTGCTACGTCTCAATTTCGGGGTTATAATTCAATGATGTGTGATCCCGATGTCAATGGTTCCTTTTGATGTATATGTTGAACAAACGACAACCCCCGAGGACTTACTACTAGATAAACTCACAATTTCTAGTCTTAGCAGACAGCTTTCTTAGAACTAATAGTGAGAGCTACCCTGCTGCCCCTCACTAGTCGACGGAAGAATTGAGGGGCAATTGGGGACAGATCCTAGAACAAGCTGAAGCGTCGAACTAGTAGTTCCCAGTAGCACGGTGACAAACAAGGTAACCGGGTAAAAGGGGAGACTCTGTTGCACACAAAAGGCTAACAGACTAGAGTCAACATTGTACTATAATACGGAGAATCATGTGTCCATGAATCAAATTTCCATAACGAGAGTCTTCGGGCAGTACAGGGTCAGTGAAACAGCTTGCATGTAGCTGCACGCCCAGATCCTCGATCTACATCAGACCCTAGGAGCCCCGTCTACCATGGAGGTGATATGACTAGCATAGCCGCCGCATATTAGACTAGAAACGGGAGAACAGATCCAATCCCCAAGTTTGGGGGTGCATTCGCTCTGAAAATGTTATTTGAAAGATTCGCATGTTACTCGGTAACAACTACTAAGTTCCCCTTTTGACTACCTAACCTAGGAAATAAAAGAGGTACTCGTCTGGACTAGTGGCGTCACAGACCAAAGCAGTAGCAGGGCTGACCCTTTAGTCTGGGTCTTTAATACGATAAATGGACCAGCAATCCGATAAATTTTGGAGTACTTGTAAATAGGTAAGAATTCTACCAAAATAAAAGTACCTCGCATAAATACAATTTGTTTCATAAAGCGATAAATTTAATGCGTACACACTAATGTTAGGCACTACAAGCGCTATAATTATAGCGCTATTAAACGTTACAAGCGCTATAATTATAGCGCTTGTAGCTCTATAAAAAGTTAGCGCTATCGGTATAGCCCATATATTAAAAAAAATATATATACAAATATTTTAGTGTAAATTATATAGTCAATTAAGTACCGAAATTTTATCGGATTGCTGGTCCATTTATCGTATTAAAGACCCAGACTAAAGGGTCAGCCCTGCTACTGCTTTGGTCTGTGACGCCACTAGTCCAGACGAGTAAAAGCCGCCGCTTAGGCCTCTTTTTAAAGCGACCAGGCAATGTGGGGTTTCCTCCCCCACCTTGTGATAGATACTGTACCTCTTACTCCAATTCGCCTACCCCGCCATCTTACCCGTTGCTCCATCTTTTTTTTGGTCCCGTAACATTGAATGTTACCCAAATCACTTCAATGTCGTCGTTCGCAAAAAAACAGGCGTTGGCAATAGTTTGAATAATGAATACATAAAAAAAATAAGACACGCAAACACCATGGTAGGCATCGTCAGCTCTCTACGGGAAACTATCGGCAGCCCGAGACGAGACCATTCATACCGTACCTATTAGAACATGCGTGTTCTCCAACCCCGTCCATCTACTCTATTCACGATATAAGCTAAGGAGTCTCATACCTACACTTATAGTATTTTAGATTGCACGAACCGCACTAAAACCAGCTTAGGCTACTGGCGACTAGCTTTCTACATTATAAGTGGTGGAAAAATATTTCCGAATAAAGACGTCTCAATATTGTATCACACCAGCCTGCAATATCTACTTCCTACGCTACCTGGCTGGAATTCTGTTCTATATGCAACTGGAAACGATATCCTATTCCGTCACCAGTATCTTCATCTATTTATCTATTATTGTATGAGTTTAGTCGGAACGGACACACATACGTCCCTCCCGAAGTCGTTGAGTTTTTAGTGTATACCCCTGGGTGAGCCTGAGAGTAGGGTAAGCGGAGCGATATCCATCCACTCCACATAGCCAATGTCATTCTATGAAACCTATAGGTGACTATGTCCTAGATGCATAGAAAAAGATTCTCTATATCTTACTAAGAGCCGAGTAATGGTTATAAACCGTTGCTTCCACGGCGATCGTTCACGTACGTCCATATTAAGCAAGTACTAGCGCACCGTTAAGGATTGTGGGAATTACTTTATATCCCCTTATAGCCTTACTATATCAACCGCTCAACCGGTCAGGAGAGGACTACGTCACGCGGGGACACCTAAATAAGCAATCTCCATGATGAGATGCGGCCAATGTTGTATGCGGGTCAATAGTGGTGTTGGACGTGTAGGAGTTGCAGACGGTTCGTGGGGTGTACGTTAAGATATAGCGGCTGGTCGCTATTAGATATCCGTCTTGCGTACATTTCCTCCAAGTTGCTATTTCAGGCAGCGAAGGTCGATGCCCAGTGAGTAAACTCTAGCTGCCTCTTTCGGGCCAATGTCATCACGAGCAAGCTGCTAGAACCAGTAGGTAAAATGGCGTCTCCGCATAATTCACGACCCACTAACAACACTTTTGTGTGGGTTGAGGAGAGTCCAGAATCTATTAGCTGATGGGAAACCGGTTCGTCGATTTATCATTGGAGGCTCTTTGTCTACTGCTACTTTATAAGACGGCACTGAGCTGCCTTTCTCCTTTGTCACGTCCACTTGATACCCCGTCCAACCTGGCTTTTCTTGGCAGATTCCATTTTAAACTACTACAAGCTCAGTTCGAATCGCCTTCTACTAGTCGTCGATCTCTCTATATACATATTTATACCATATCCACCTCAGACGACCATGGCTGCCACGAACGGCACAACCACAGGCGCAAGACGGCCCTTGCCCTGTGGTATCTATGCCCCGACGATGACTTTTTTCGATCCGGAGACTGAAGAGCTCGACATTCCGACGATCAAGAAGCATGCGGAACGTCTCGCACGAGACGGTCTAGCTGGCTTGGTAACTCTCGGCTCTAATGGAGAAGCAGTTCACTGTACGCGTGAGGAAAAGCTGGCGATAACCCGTGCTACAAGAGAGGCCCTAGATGCCGCAGGTTTCACAAACATGCCCATCATAGTGGGAGCAACCGAGAGCAGCGTGAAGGGAACAGTCGAGTTGTGTAAGCTAGCTCAAGGGGCTGGCGGCGACTACGTGCTACTTCTTCCGCCTAGTTACTACAAGGCACAGGTTGACGAGGAGATGATCGAAGGCTACTTCACGGCCGTAGCAGACGCGAGCCCCCTACCTATCGTCATATACAACTACCCCGGCGCCGTGGCGGGCGTCGACCTAGACTCAGATCTACTCATCAAGCTCGGCCAGCACCCGAACATCATCGGCACCAAGTTCACATGCGGCAGCACGGGGAAGCTCACCCGCGTCGCCCTCGCCCTCGACGCGAAGACGCCGTCCTCGGAGGGCAGCGGCTACATGGCCTTCGGCGGCATCTGCGACTTCACCGTGCAGACCCTGGCCTCGGGCGGCAGCGGCATCATCGCCGGCGGCGCCAACGTCATGCCCAAGGTGTGCGTCAGGGTCTGGAACCTGTACGCCGAGGGCAAGGTCGACGAGGCCATCAAGCTGCAGAAGGTCCTCTCGCGCGGCGACTGGTTCCTCACCAAGCCCGCCATCGCGGGCACCAAGCAGGCCATCCAGAGCTACTTCGGCTACGGCGGGTACCCGCGTCGCCCGCTCAAGCGCCTGGACGAGGCCAAGGTGGCGGCCGTCGCCGAGGGCATCCGCGAGGTCATGGAGATCGAGAAGTCTCTGTGAGCACGGGACACACAACTAAACTCACAGCACACAACAACCCACTTACTTACTTACTTACTCGCGTCCCCCCTTTTTCTCGTCTGTAACCCAACACCTTCCTCCTTCCCCCCCAATCGAACCCGGTTATATGCGCGTCGCAAACAACCGCGGGGCCCGGATTCGCTCGGCTCGGGGGAAATGCGGGGTGAGGATGGGAATCTGGGGTCGAAGGGTTGCGGCTCTTCTTACCTGTCGCTCGGCACTGTCGATTCTGGAAAGCCGACGCGAGCGGGTATTCCGGCCCTCGCTGTTACTCGCTGGCTTTCTCGTGGTCCCCTTACCTACTACCTCCTGTCGGCTCTGCATGCTCGGTGCATTTGTCACCGAATTCGTGTACCATAATATGATAGGACGAAAATGATATGACGAACTCCTTTCCTGCATATAGGACGTCACATAATCCTTATCTAGGCGTATTTTGGTCGAGATGGAGAAGGGAACATCGTTCCAGAATATTCCCTCGTCTTTCGTCCTCGCCGGCAGATCTGATAAACCGGGAAAGGAGAGGGGTGGTGGGGATTTATGAGGGTTCCCTTCTCATGTCTATATTGCTACATGCTCCGATATATTTCACCCGCTTCATAGTAATACAAAAACGTAATCCTGTTGCCAAATTTGATCACAAGAGCGGGTGCTGTATTGAGATCTTACAGTATGTGGCAACTAGAACTGCCCGTATCTTACCTAGACCAAGGGGTATATCGGGGGATTACAATCGCCTTCTCGGAATTTAGACCACCTAGGCTTGTTTAATAGCTGTAGGTGAATTGTGTATTCACATGCTGATACCTGAATATATCAGCAACCTTTAGAGAGGGTCAATATAGTGCAATACTCAAGCTATGGTAAGACAAGAAATAATAGCTCATTATTATTCATCATAGTATTGATTAGGTGAGTTAATATTTCAGCTTCAAGGCCTGATCCACACGAAGCGAACTCGAGGAAGAGAGCCTAAACTGGAAAAATGTTTCTTATGGTTAGCATGTGGTGAATGTATAGTTTGATTTAAGAAATGGTAAGATAGAAGTATGCCAAATAGAGCAGGCCTTACATTTCTATTTAATTATACTATAATACCTAGGTAGGTAGTGATGCCGAAGTTGTTGGATAGGGCGGGGGCTAACTCCTACGGTGCTCATCTATAGTCTCACAGCGATTAGGATGAAGAAGGATGGTCGTACTAAGCATTAGACTAGCTATTAAGTGGTAGCTTCATGGTTATCAATGCTCCCCGGTGTTAAGTTTATATCCCGAACTGTCTGGGGTCTAGCTCGGCGACGTCTGCACTCCTTGCAGCGCCCTCAAAAATGAACTCGCTCATCAGTTTTCCCGTCGCCGGTCCATTTTGTATACCCCAGCATGTGTGACCTGCCGCAACCCAGAGCCCCTCGACGGCCGTCCCGCCTACAATAGGGGTACTCTCCTGCCCAGGACGCATGTGCCGCGGCATATAGCAAGCTTGTTTAGCTGTGACAGGCGCCGCCTTGAGGATTGTGCTCACAGTGCCAATGTAGGCAACCATGTCATCGCACTGTGCCTCGTCGACTTCAACCAAGTCCGCTGTCTCGGGAAGCGGGACGCTAGGGTCACATTCACCGCAAGCATACACCTCTCGTCCCGGCCGCGCATAGATCTCTGGGTCTACCTGGCCGTTGTGTACTCGGCGCCGTCGATGCGGCGGCATCCAATTCGCCGGTAGCGATATGTTGGTGAACACGGCATACGGCGTCACGTCCGCTTCAAAGATGACGCTGTGGGCACGCAGGCCCTCTACTTTCGTCTGTGGGAGCAAACTACTCGTCCACGGGCCAGCCGCAACCACGACGTCTGTGACGCCGAGCATCGTGCGTGGCGACTCTGTTACTCGGTCGATATACTCGACGGTTTTGACGCTACCGCGACTCAGGCCTATTTTAGTCACCTTCGCATTAAGCCTGATCTCTACGCCGGCTGAGTTTGCTAAATTTGCCATAGATGTCGTGAACTGGTAGGGATGTACCTGTGCCGTCCCGGTATACCCAGCTAACCCCATCTCGGCGTACTCCTCTACGAGCTCGCTATCAATCCAATTCAAGTCTGCAGGCAATATCGATTGGCGCATTAACGTTGTTGCAGCGTCATCTTGCTTTGGCAGCTTCTGCCAGTCCTTGCCCTCGGATTGCAAGCGCTCTTGGTCTGGAAGGGTTTCAGACGTCAAAGCCGCAGGATCGTTGCATAGCTTCGGAGGGATATTTTCTTGTTGCTCCTGTCGAGATACTAACACGCGCTCCTGGTGGCTCACCTGCTTTGTTTTGCTGGACGTAGATCTCCTCGCCTTAGATTTGGCCTTGGACCTCGAGTCTCTCCCCTTGCCCTTCACCGTAGCGGCGATCTGGCCGCATTCCAACAGTCGGTAACCCCATCTGGTGGCGCCATCGTGCTCAGCGGCCAGCTCGGCATGTAGACGATATGACAAAGGCACCAGGCACATAGGATAGGCCCAAAGCCCGAGTAGTCCGCCAGCCTTTCCCGAGGCGCCAGCAGCGATGGCAGTGGCCTCGACGATGGTAATATGATGGATCAGAGGGTTGAAGGACGGGTGACGGGTGAGGTAGTAAGCTGTGGTCGTACCAATGATACCGCCCCCTGCGTCAATGGGTCAGCTCGAGTCGAAAGGAAGGCAGGCAGTTGGCAGTTGGGCGTCGCGAGCAAGCCGGGCAGGCGGTGTAGAGTGATAGTGGTAGTGGTAATAGTGGTAGTAATGGTGGTGGTAATAGTGGTGGTAATAGTGGTGGTAATGGCGGCTGGAGCGTCGATTGGGGGCGGGCGGGCGTACCTATGATCACGATATGTCGCGGTCGGGGCATACGGCTGTCCATCGCCTCCTCGTTGACATGGCCGATCGGTCGAGGATTGTGAAAAACGACTCCGCGTCTAGACGGCGAATGCAAGGCGTGATATGATGTATGATGTGGGTGGTAGTGTCTAGGTAGGTATCTAGGCGGTGCCGGTTATACGGGGTACTGTGTTGTACTTTAGACGTACCTCCCCTGTAGTCTGGAGCTGGAGTCAATTGGTTGTGGCTGAAGAAAGCCAATCGATGAAGGTCGCCAAGGACAGCAACAGAAATCGACTTAAGCACTAATAATACGCAGTTTGTATGCATGTAAGTACAGAATGTCTGGTATTATGCCGATGTCTCGAGAAAAGCAAAATACAGCATACATGTATGTACGCCGGCTTCTGGGGGGTAGAGAGATACCTACTAACGTTTCGAGGCGGTGATGAAGAGCTCTAGGGAGGTTGTTGACCGTTCGAGCTTACCTAAGATGCACTAACTTGGCTTCCTACCCCTAGTAGGTACTTACACTTACCTCTTCATGTTCCTACACAGATACCAAGATATCTGCTGTAGACATAAGGTCCGTGCAGGGAGGGGCTCGTTTTCGTTATTTGGTTACTATGCGAGGGGGTGGGGCTATACGCGCCAATACGAGATAGGCGGGAGACCCATCACTGTGATCATTGCCCGACGGACAGAACCTTGGAGCCATTTTTTCCTATTGTGTATAATCTTGTTAAGCAGATTTCTACTTATTTGACTAGTACTTGGTGTTTACTTGATTTAACGCGGAGCTTAGGTTTACTGGTATGTAAAGGAATTTCTAGAAAGTTTACTTATCCTTAAGACTATTGAGCTAGGCGGTTATAGCTACATGAAGGTACCTCGGCATCTTCTTGTTTCCCGGTATAATCGCCATCCACAATGACTCTCTTTTAGGTAGTAGAGCTCTTATACTCCGTAGTGTATATGCATATACCGGCAACAGTACTTGTTTGTTTCATGGCATAGTTCGTAATTATAGACCGCATACGAATGAATAAAAAGCTAAAATTTAAAGCTAATCGTAACTACCACCAGAATTAAAAAACGGGCTAGTTAAACAATATTTATTTTAGTCTTTAACACTCCTCATTAGTGCTTTCCAGTCAAAGATCACCTAGATTTGTTTATAGACCATAGTAGAGGTATAATATTTATGTAAGACTTGTATTCGGCAACAATCTTTGTGATCGTCGCTAATAACTTACTAGTTTGTGCTAGTGGAGGCATTAGTTCTGAGGGGCAGAGGGTATTGCTTATGCAGGAACATAACTTTGAAGAACTAATAGAAATGGATAGTAACAAGAACCACTTATTATCGGCTGACTAACGTGCTACCGCCTTTTTCTTTTATGGTCCCAAATCACCGACAATGCTGCACCCTTTTCCCGCCTGGTATGTACTACTGTGGACTGTAATGCTCTAGATAGGTGTGGTAACGCGCCAGCCAAGCCAATCAAGCAATTAATGCTTGTTTCTATGTATAGATATCCCGACAACTGTACGTACGCATACACTACCGATCCATAGCATACCTACCTAGGTATCGATCTACTTACGTCATGTCCCGCTTACTAACCCGTCCTACCTACATGTATCCAGCACGCACATACATATGCAAAGGCAATTAATTACCTAAGGTATACTTAGTGCCTATCTACCTAACTAGAGTCAATATACTTAATATGTAACAGCGCGTACTAATCTGACGCCTTGGATGTATAAATGTCATCATTTATGTCTTGGTAGCTGTGTTAAGGTTCTACCTACCTTATCTCCGAGAGCCCTGCTTCAAAACATAAAGAAGAACATCATAGGTATGTATTTCACAAAATCCCGATATATCTGCTTCGGAATAGAAAACTGCCGTGGCGCTCTTGGCGACAGACCATCAGAGTTGCAGCCAGCCAGATGGATGGAACTGACTCACTACAGTAACGAAGCGCCTTTTAAACAAAGGTCCATCTTGAAGGTGATTGATTTGTCAAAGGGTGCAGCTTACCCAGGTAGCTTCAAACAATTCTTGGCTGCTAGGTGGGTTCCTAACAGGCTATCAGACCCCCTACAGTATTGTTCTAGCACAACCTAGCCATCCGTTATCGTTCCTTTTTACTGTTTCCGCGCATCCATCCCACCATGATCTTGAGCTGTGTTCCGAGTCGGATCAGAGGCCTACTATGTACACACGCACAGCCTCCATCCTCTATCAGCGGTACGCCTACCCCCTTTTTTTTTCTCTCTCGCTTCAATGGGTATAGGTAGTTATACGTTATACTACCTAACCATCAATGTATCTATGCATACTTACCTACCTGCATGCTCCCTAACCCACCTCTATTAAGTAGGTAAGTACCTACCTAGGAGGTAGTGGGGGAGGGGGGTTATGTTGATGGATGCTATTGGTACCTATCAACTACTACCTGCGTAGGAGGTACTGTTATGTACTTAGCTCCAAATACCTACTTATCTATCTACATTACTATGTAGACTTATGTAGGTACCTTGTTGCCGCTATCATATGTATGTACCTTGGCAAGTCCGACGACCCCTGCTGACTATTTTTGTCATCGAGGAAAAAGATCACCTTTTGTTCAACAAAGTCATAGCTCCCACCCTCCGTCGCCATCGTCCACCGCTCATCACAAACCCCACCTATAATAAGAAACAACCCTCGACATTCGCATCCTTGACGACCTCCTCCTCCTCCTCTTCTTTCACTCTTCCCACTCCTTTCATCACAACATTCAGATCCATAGTCACAATGGCTGCCGCTACCACTTTCTGGGACTTCACCCCCAAGGACAGTAAGTAGGGAGCTCTAAAACCCCCCGGTTCACCCCATCCGGGAAGTGCTAGGTAGCTTAGGTAGCTTAGGTAGCTAACCAATTTCCTTCTGCGAAACAGAGAAGGGCGCTGACAAGCCTCTGTCCGAATACAAGGGCAAGGTCGTCCTTGTCGTCAACACTGCCTCCAAGTGCGGCTTCACACCCCAATTCGCTGGCCTCGAGAAGCTGTAAGTTGCGCCCATTCATCTCATGCTTTGTCTGGTGTGCCAATTGCTCTGCGCCCGTAGCATGGGAGAGTTCTCATGACCGGCAACTGCTCAGAATAGCATAAACATACATGACTACGCATGCCATACACCTTCTCTCAATCTTGCTCTCTAACACGGACCAATAGCTACAAGGACATCACTGCCTCTAACCCCGACGATTTCGTCATCCTCGGCTTCCCCTGCAACCAGTTTGCCAGCCAGGACCCTGGTAGCAACGATGAGATCCAGGAGTTCTGCCAGGTCAACTACGGTGTCACTTTCCCCATCTTTGGCAAGGTCGATGTCAATGGTGACAAGCCCGAGCCTGTTTACGAGTGGTTGAAGAACGAGCAGGCTGGTGTCTTGGGCATCAAGCGTGTCAAGTGGAACTTCGAGAAGTTCCTTATTGGCCGTGACGGCAAGGTCAAGGGTCGTTGGGCTTCCACTACCAAGCCTGAGGCTCTTGAGAAGTTCATCAAGGAGCAGAGTTAGTAGCCCCCGACTCCTTATTTTTCATGATTTTTACTAGGTCATGGTCGGACTATCCACTAGTCCGGGGTGCTCTGTCTGATCTCATACACATGAAGAATTGTCTTATAGAGCAATCGCTAATTCTATATCATAGTCGCTGTTCCCAAGAAGGAGTAAGTCCTTCGTAATGCTGAACCGCGCGTTATGGACGAAGATATGGTGGACGAAGTTTGGAGTTTATGAGCAAAATTCTATAATGTGTGCATTGACGATACCCCTAGGGTGGCCAAGATGTAATCGCCCCAGGATTGAATGACCTTTCGTCATTCAACAAGGGCTGTATGAGGCCATACGGACCACTTGTTTAGATCAATACCATTGTTTCGATTCTCGCAACCTCTCTTATCCGCAAATGACAACATGAGATGCCATTGTGTCTTACATCGTAGGGCCTCATCGGTTTCTACCCCTTGAATCACTAGCCAAACAACTATTCCCTCATCTCATCTTTATTTGGTGTTGACGTAATCTCCAAGGTCTGATCACCGTAGCCCGGGCTACGTAAGCCAATCGCGATAAGAGTTACCTCCGGCGGCTAAAGAGGGCTATTATATCATGAAGCAGTGACTTCAAAGGCTCCAGGTATTCATATGCATACAAGATGCGTCATTATAATGTACTAGTTACAGAGCAACCTCGAGTATAATGATTTTAACGCTGTGTCTTGCCTCGTCTATCTAGTAACAGCGCATCACTACGCCGTATCACGGCTTCATCGGCTTCAAGATTGCGGCTGACGTTGTTTTCGGGGCCCGGCTGAGCTGACGACTACCCTCCGTGAACGGTACCCGGTAGTCTCTGCCGCGGACGTTGCATCCCCTCCCTCGCCGATTGTCTCTCACTCGCTCATTGCGCGGGGCGAAGAGGGGTAGTGGGGTGAGGTAGATATGTGCTCATGTACGTAATTCTCACTCTGGTCTAAGCTACCTTCTAGCCGGCGGTTATATATGTAAAGGACACTAGGAAGCAAGTATATTTGAACTCCAGGTCTTCGACCTCTCAGGCAGCTGTGTCATATTGCGCTGTGGCCAAGAGATATATTTGCTTTGTGAGGGGATTTCGCCCTTAGCATATTCTCAGATACTTTTGCTATCATTCACCCGATGGTATCTTACCTTCACCGAATAGGAAACAGCCGTGATGTGATACTCAAGTCCCTATACTTCATCACCCTTGGATGTTATGGTAAGTCGACAACCTTTCATGAGATCCGAGCGCCCGTACACTCTTTAGTATCAAATAGTCAGATATACAGTTGTATGCATGCAAAGTCTATTGTAAGCTTCATATTCTGTAGTGGTACAGGGCGTTCACCTCACTCTTAGCTCTCGTAGCCATGGCTATATTGTCTCATCTAGTCAGTTGACTCGTGTGTTCTGCTCACTAATCTACATTCGAAGAACTAGGCTATCGAGAGTTGCGCCTAAAGCTATCGTTTGATGTTCTTGAAGCTAGTCTTGTTCTATTCCCTATTAATACCGGTGAGCTAGCGAAAATGATTAATGCTTGCGAACCACGGCTCTAGTTTTCCCTTACCCTCTCGCAAACCACGGGCTATGTATTAGATAATCTAACATAAAAGAGAAAGCTATCGTGAGATAGCTCACGCAGCGAGGAGTGACAGTTCTGAGAACTATTCATAGGAAAGGGACAAAAGCCTATCTATGGCAATGTGGCTACATTGTTGTTGCCGCCGTTATCTTAGATTAGTGTATGCTTGATTTGTCTCTGAACTTCTTAGCAATCAGGAGGTAGACACTTATTAGCACGGGCGAATCTGGACCAATTTACCAGTAGACTTCTTAATATATGAGAGCCATAGCTTCCCTCGAAGCGTCACCTCGAGGCATAGTGGACAGATTCCGCAAAGCCTAACATCGAGTGCGATTTCCCATAGTTTACTTATGCGTGCTAGTGAAGAAGGACTTATGGCTACTCGAGAGTGATCACTCACTGTGACATTAAAATCTTCTAGGTCAACTTGAATGGTTCGATAACCCTGTGGATGGGGAATAAAGCTGTTGGCAGCGCGTGCGCCTATCGTATCTCGAGAAATACTTTTGTATAAGACTACGTCGTATGAAGCTATCCATGCTGACGATCAAGCTAGCTCCTTCTGTCGCTTCGAGACACACGTCCCGAATATAGGTGGGTATAATATACATGATAATTATGATGTGCGTGCGAATGAAAAATACACTCTCTAGGTCTTTATATGAAAATGAAAAGTCATCTCTATATCATTCCTCTTCAGCAAATGCTTATACGTGACGTTCAGCTCCGATTCACATCATTTATGAGCGAATATAAGCATGATTTAGAGATTATATCACTGTAAAGGCTGAATTAATTGAGAATATTGGAATATTAGCATGCTTTTCTTGTCTAAAGTATAGTTTCTTAATAACTACCAGTACATGGCAAAATATGACCGCCCTTACTCAACGCCACGTAGTTGCAATATCACTTCTTTAGTCCCTCGTCTGCCCTAGTAGTAATAAATGCTCTACTAGTTAAAGCACACGCAATAAGGCATGTCCCAGGGTAAGATATAAATAGTTAATCTTAGACTATGAACCATTAGCTCCATATCATCTACTCCTTCTATGCTCTCTTTAGCTATTACTGAAAGTTCTGTTGCTATGATGAAAATATCTAACCTAAAGTATAAGGCGCCTGGGGCTATTAGAGGAACTTTACGCGACTTTGAGACTTGGTAACCTGTAAATATTCGGCAGGTTGAGTCTGTTGATATCAGCGTTCCGGTTGGGAATAAGTCGGCGATATCTACCTCACATCTTTAATAATCGCATTAGAAGCAGCTAGATAGTATACATCCCGATCAACGTATAATACATGATGTGCAATATAAATGACATACAAATTACTCTATAGTCCATCTACGCATAGTCTTGGTGTCAAAGCCGTGATACGATCTTATCATATCGAAAGGGTGTAAGAGAATTACCGAATGATATCATAAAGACTGTAAAGAAGTAAGAATACTTAGGTTGAATTCTATGGTACAAATGTCGTAGGGCTATTCTTTAAAGTTGTGTTAGACTATCGAATGAAAACTTACGTAGATAATGTTACCACCTTCAAAGTATCATATAAAGTAATCTAAAGGGCGGTTATCCCGGGCTGAAAGACGAAGACTGCTATGAAGGTATAAAGGCTACTAGATGTTTTTTGGATAGCCATGCGTAGTGACATTGAACTTTCACCATAAAACTATCGCCGTAGACCGCTACATGACGTTAAGGGGCTGGCTTTATTCATCGCCTCATCGACTCTATAGTCTGAGGAGGAGGAGGTAAAAACATGAAGGCGTTTATTGATCCATCCCTTTCCCCGTACGACTATTCTGATTTTACATGTCATGGCCTTATAGCATGCATCTCACTATGCCTTAGAGCATATGAATTATTTCTTGTGTTACGCAAGTAAATTTTATAGGGAGGATAACTACTTCTCAGGTACTAAGATGGTAGATCTTGCGAGTGAGGTAAAAGAGGATCTACTCTCGTACACTTAGATACAATCGCGTTCACACAATCCTTCTTCGAGTGCTTGATGGCATGCTCAATTCGATTGTTCTGAAGATAGCACGTTATTCGCTAGCATAGTCTGCGAGAGGGGCCATGACGAAGATTGTCTCCCAACGCCACAAAGCAAGACATCGGATTCTTTTCTCATCGCCATCGCAATTTCTTACCTATCTTCTCGGTCGAGACCGAGATTGACCTGTTTCAGCATCCCAAGCCCTACTTCGAATAGCTGAGTGGCTCTACATAGTAGAACACGCCTATTTCTTCCGTGTTGTCTAACCGTCATACGATCGTGGCGTGTCCGAATAATGACAGGCATCGGGACAGGCGTATGCCCGCAAGCAGGTACCCATGCGCGTGCCGGCCGGGATGGCCCTCCGGAGAGTTTTCATCTTGTCTTACTCACACAGGATACCCATCCCGGCGAGATAGCTTACCTAGTTTACCAGGCCACAGGATCCCGGTTGATAAAACGCCATCAATTGTTTGTGTCGGCAATGCGCGAGAATCACGGCGCGCTCGGACAATTTATGAGTTAGCACGGCCCTTTTTTTCTCGATTCTGTTTCGCTGTCTCCCGTTTCCTCTCGGCGGATAGAACCAGGCCACCGATCAAGCGAGATTGTCCGTTTCGACTTGTTTCTCTTCGGCACGTTTCATACCTAGCCCTTGCTGGTGATCATCTACCCCGACAATTAATCAGCATCTCGTGCCTTTTGCCCGAAGAATATCACTCACATACTGTAGAGTGCGTGCTGTGTGGTGCCGGGGACTCACCGCTATACGCATACACATGACGCTTCACGGACAGCGCAACAAAGCCCTTTTCCTGCTGCCACCGGATTGCCCTCCGGCACCCCGCCCATTGCGAGTGTGGGACGGCGAGCTTGGGTCATCTCGGCGGAAGATTCGACCGACGAAATCTCGGGGAATGCGGCAACCGGCCGCGCAGTATGTCAGTCATAGCAAGGTCCTTGTTCCTACAGAATAATAATAACAATCGAGTCCCAGAGTGAAGCCACTTCCGGTTTGACGGGAAACCAACCCTTCGCTTAGGTATTCCCTGCATACTGTACATCGTACCCAAGATACCTACCCTGCCCTACCTCTCTCTGCCTCCCTACCTTGCCCGTCTCCGCCTACGTAATTAGCAACATACCTACTTACCTACCTACAGACATACATTACATCCGTGTGCACATACATACGCACTATCGCACATACATGCACATGCAGACTTGGGATGAAAAAGCAAGGTAGCGAGCCGCTTGTCCACCTATACAGTAAGTACCAGACAGAATGCCCACTTGTTAGGAACAGACCCTCATGGGCTCATCCATCTGTCTGCTGTAAGTACTTAGCTACTAAGTAGGTAAGTATGTAACGAGTTTCCATGATCCGGCATTTCGAAGTGGGGACTCAAACGGTTCCGCTTCTTCTTCTTTTAACTTCTGTCTTTGCTTCTGGCGTCTGGCGCCGTCGTCTGAACCGGCTGGAAACCCACTTCGTTAGTCGATGGCGTCAAAGGCGGAATACCCTTCTCGGATCTTGCGACAGCGAGATACTCAGTCTACCGCAGTGTTCGCTAATTTCAGGGACATACCTCCTCCTCTTCCTCCGTTTCCTCTATCCTGCTATGTTAAGTAGTGTAGGTAGTTCGGTTTCGCTAGGTTTTTTCGTTAGCATTCTCTTACCGCAAGTTAGAACGCCGGCGCCTCCGAGTATTAATCTGAGGCCAAACAAGCGCCTCCTTGGCCTCTATCGCCTTCGAAAAAGGCGCTTGGCGTGTTCGGAGATTTGCTTGTTGTTTTGTTTTATCTTTTCCCCTCTTCTCGCCCGCCCCGGTCACCTAAGTTTAGGTATCTAGTTCCAGTTGTTTTCGTTCTGGCGCTGGCAGGTTCTTTTTTTGTATTTTACCTACTTTCTTGGTTCTCGAAGACTCCACAAGATCGCATGAGGTTGCGGAAGAGGAGTGCACTTACTGTACTGCTAGGGCGAAAAGGTAACTCGGAGCATACACTAAGGCATGATCGCCAATGCTCCTCGGTCTAGCGCTAGTTACACGCGCGAAATAGAACGAAAACAGCAAAAACCGCGAAAGTGGGCAGCACGGGAAAAAGTAGGTATAGGATGTAGGTAGTAGATAGATATCGTTACCTACCTAACCCACGGAGTATAGTATGTATTGTAAAGGACAACACCATACCTGCTTGTCAATATCTGTACGTAACATCAACATATAGCTCGACTACCACCTAGACCGCCATGACCTTTGACAGAACCTGGAGTACAGTAGTCTCTGTGGAGTGCATAATGTAGTACCTACGGTACTGTATGTGGTCGTCACCTGCGAGTCCAGTCGGTTGCGTGCCTGCATTGTCACAGTTGCCGAGAGCGCCTGACAGTGGATTTGGATACCTACCTCCAAGACAGCCCCTCTATTCAAGCATCGATGAACGCTTTAACTTGGGTATCGAGGCTATATCTAGATATGTATGTAGGTAGATGTCTATCTTCTGAGGGATTCGAATGGACCCTTCTGTCGATCATTCTTGTTAACTGTAAGCGGTAAAAGAGCGATAGCCCTGTCTGGTGGAGATCACAGAAAACAGTTAGACACAGCAGGGGCCTATCCCATAGTAGAGCCATGGAATCAACAATACTGGATAGACCAGACGAACCCCTATCTAGCTAGATACTACTAGATAAACTACTTACCACGGCATCATTGGTACCTGGGCATGTGACGTTGATACATAAGAGCAGTCTGCCTATTTTAAGTCACAGGACCTGAGCCCGACACCCCCTAGTCATCATCAGGCTGGCTAGCCTTGAGGGTGCGGAGGCGGTAGGCGAGCGAGAGGACGGTTTTACAGCATATACGCGCATCGTCTCATCTGCCATGACGATGGCATTGAGACAGCCTGCATCGATCCTCATCCATCCCTGGTAGCGGTTCTTGAAACAGCCATACCCTGCCATTGATCCGCCTGCGCTTGTGCTTTCTCGACACGGTACTTTTACATTACCTAACCCCCTAAAATAAGCACCTCCATGCTGGGACATAACCCCTAATTGAGCTTACCATATTAGATAAACTGCTACCATAGATGTGCGATATCCGCTGCTGGATTTGCCCATGGCCCTTGTCCTACCCCGGGTTTTTCATGGACGGGCCGAAAGGGATGAGGCTAGCGGCACAGCATAAACCAGGAGGATCTCGACTTGGGGGCGGGCGTTGGGCGGAGGCGGCCGGTTTCGGCAATGCAGAGGATTTAACAAGCAGGCAGGCAGGCAGGCAGGCAAGATGTAACGAACCTTTTGCTGGCGACGATGGCTTGACCGTACCCTGGCCTGCGAGGCTACGTGAGAGATGGGACGAACGAGAATAGATCGGACACCTGGATCTCTGCCTCACGACACGACGTGACACTAGGTACGTGACACGAGGTGACATGATGGCGCTTGAGGTGCCTTCGGTTTGGCCTGTTTTGTCTAAGCCATGGGATGCAATCTGTTGTGGCCTACTGGGTAGATATTCACTTGTGTCCATTCATACTATCTCTACGCTAGAATGACCATTTTGAAAATATTTAATTATGTTTCTCGGCATCCGAGCATGGGTTTGGACGGTGACTAGCCGTAGTTAAGGTTAGACCGGTCTATTTCCCCAGATTTTACTAATTAGTAATGGACGATATGATAGGTACGTCCTGATAGGTCTCTCAGCGAGACAAGGGCGAGAGCGCGCCCTGGCAGTAAGTGACCCACGAAACTAGTAAATTTGGGCAAATTTTGGAGGGGGGCGTGAAGGGTCCTACGCCGGCTCGGAGATAATCACCTACTCTGTCGTTCGGGATCTTACATTGGGCGCGGGAAGGCAGCAATATGCCGCAAGGAATGTGGTGAGTTTGTTGGAACCCTGTGGCTGACACGACCCTCGCTCGGGGCAAACTCAGGAGAGAGAACGGAAAGATTATGTAGCGTACATACCTATGTAACGACGATCGATGTGGGGGGATCTTGGGCTCCTTTGAGAGCGCCCCCCCGCTCGATCTGCCCCTGGATGAGGCTGAGGTTCTGAAATTGCGTGCATGGATGTTCCTTTGTGCCTCGGTACTCCCGAGGCTAGTTAGATCCTTTTCCTCCATTTTCGTTGGTGGGCGATGGTAAGCTTCTTGTTTAGCATGGTAGATCGACCAACCTATCATCTATCAAGAGACGACTACATCACACATAGATGCGAAACAGAAGAGAAATAAGAGGCAAGAAAAAAGGAGAGAGATTTAAAGGGGTAATGTCAAGACTCTTCGGACATGAGATGCTTGAGGATGAAGATGACTGCTTGAGAGTATTCTAGCCACTAAGAACTCAATGACGCCCCCAGCATCACCCGATTTACATGTGAATGGGTGTAGGGATTTGCGCCAAGGGTGATCACTACACGCGCCTTGCTTTGCAAGCATACCCCCCGCGTCCTTATTTGCGCGCGTTTGACACGGCTGACCAATGTTGGTTTTCAGTTTGCAACTCATGCCAGAACTCAGACGAGTTTATCCCGAATTCTTCGGCTTAATATCGGGCACTGATTGGACCGAGTGAGAAATGAAGTTTGGGAGTCTAAAATATGTTCATGACGAGTTATTGTCATGTACAGTGTATGTATGGTTAGGCAGTTAAGATGCCTTTGCATCTCCTTGGCGGTTGCACTAGACTAACGTGCTGATGAACACTGCATCCTACGGCATGGCTAGTCACCACTAGCCACAGAGGCGCTGCCTTGTTCCGGATGGAACAGTTAATGGTCCACGAACTGCAGAGGGAATGCTGTACGCTACGAAACTACACGTATACCTTGGCATCATATCAACTCTATGCTGCAAATCATTGAGGAGACGGACTGAAATCCTAAGCTAAAAGAGTTGCTGGTTTATGGGCCTATGGGGTGGGCCATTGATCACAAATCCATCGAGCGGTCTTCCCGGTGGAATGATAGAGTGAGCTCCGCCAATATCTCAGTCCAATGCTCAAGCTGGCGAAAGGAATCGAGAGCGGAAATAAGGCTGGCGTACATGTTACGACATACAAATTGCCACTTATCGCACGATCGCATGCTAAAGGAGCATCCTACAATATTAGTCATATTGAATCCCACCGCTCGATCCGAAACGTAGTAGAGAGCCCGGATGACGGAGCTGCCGAGGCTGTTGTGGCGTTCACGATGATTTCACTTGGGAGAGAGGGGCAAATAGAAGGAGACGCTCTATTAACTATGTGGAACACGATGAACATTAAGATTTATTTGATACGTTACAATGAGAGGCTAGTATACCTAAAAGTATTGTAAAATATAGAATTGAATTTTATAGGAGGCGTTAAGAGAACATCTGAAGGGAGACGAGCTGATGGTGTATGGATTCACCTTAGGGATTCATCTTACGCATAGACCCGTATACTTTTGTTGTAGCTCTCTATCTTACAATACTGACAACATCGCATTTGTATACTCCATAACAACAATACAAGGCGCTTAAAAAACCTGCTGCTATCTAGGAAATCATGAATATCATGATATTGCATTAAGTTGACGTTGAGCCGCATCAGTCATACAGTATTTCTGCCGCCTCGTTCAACTTGGCACCGCCATGTATGAGTACAACCTACTGTCCTGGACGCTGCGAGGTCCCACGCTCATAGGTGGACAACCTACGCACTAGTTGGCGTGTAGTTGTTGAATGATCTGCATTACTGCAAGTTACTGCAAGTAGGTTTCGTGAGCCGGAAAGCAGCTGATCCTGTGCACGCCTCTGCAATGTACATACTCGTCTGGACTAGTGGCGTCTCAAACTAAAGCTGTACCAAGGGTGACCCTTTAGTCTGGGTCTTTAATTAGCGAATCGGCGGGCAAATCACTTCTCAAAAAGTACAAAGGATCTTATATAATTTACACTAAAGTCTTTGTACTTCCTGAGAATAGATTATAGCCTTTATTTTCATGCCAAGTAATCGATTATTTAATATAACCTATTATATCTAGGGACTGAAATAACCCCCCCCCCCCCAGTATTTTTATAGCACCTATCTACCCCTATAACACCTACCTACCTATTTCTACAGCACCTACCTACCTATTTGCCCATACTGCCAGATTACACCGCCTACCTATTTAGGTAGTTGTCGCCCACCACGCTAGTGTTTTAAGTAGAAATTGCAGTTATGCAAAGCTACTTAGAATTTGGTAGCAACCCTACCTATTTGTAAGTAGCAGATCACAGAAGTGATTTGCCCGCCGATTCGCTAATTAAAGACCCAGACTAAAGGGTCACCCTTGGTACAGCTTTAGTTTGAGACGCCACTAGTCCAGACGAGTACATAGTACAGTGTTATAAATGTGGTTGGTGTGCTGTGATGTGCACAACAGTCTGGACGGTTTGCCCCCATCAGCGGCTCAGACCGCTCGGTGTGTCTACTAGTAGCAGGGATCGCCCATCACCCGGCGCATTCACCTGAGGCCGGCTCTTCACTCTGATTGAATAGCGCGCTCTGGTGCGTCTAAACACCGCTCTGTGACCGCTCGCATTGCGACAACAGCTGATTGGTCCGTGGAGGGGGCGCCAAGGCTTCTGGAATGTAACGTCACGTCGAGATGGCCTTCGGTGTAATGGGGCTAAGCCAATCAAGGGGCATTTTCAACATGTAATGATTCACCAACAACTTGTAAATGAAGTCAGGGTGTTTTATTCACTTGGTGCTGGGGGCTTGTTGTCTCTCCCTCGCATGGCTGTGATTGCTGCCGTTGCCTACTGGGCGGTACTACGGTGATTCTCTCCTCGCTCTGACCCTGTCTTGTACTTGGACGAGGAGGTTACGTAGGATATATGGTAGTGCAGGAGAATGACCAGCTACTGCTCGTAGTTGTAGGCATAAGTAAAGAGACAAAAAGTAGTTTATGAACAACAGGAGCATTTAACGGTAAACAGGCAACGGCTGGGAACCTGTACTGACAACAGAATTGCCAAAATTACTAAAACAGGAAAATGTGCCTTGGCGCTTAGAATGCTGGTACCTTGATTCTGGTTGGACCAAGGGAATAAACAAGTTCGCTGAATGGGTACTTTCGTAGAAACAAAGCGCGACAGGCAACGGGCCTCGGGCAATATTCTCCTCATGATGTGAGCAGAGGATAGAAGAGAGGGGAGAGAAGACATGTTAATCCTAGGATGGAATCCCTACTAGTAGAGATATAGTGTGCAAGCGTGTTTCTGGTGTTATCGTATGTACAGCGTAGTACGGGCAGAAATACGGGTAGGTATATACTGTAGGCTGGTACCTAGTATACTGTACAGCATAAGTAGTAAGGCTCGTAACATACCTACCTACATACACAGTAGCTAGGAGGTATGTACTGCTGTAGGTAGTCTGCTCGAAAGTCGCCGCGAGCAACGGGCAACATCTGGAGCATTATGTGGACCCCCGTATAATCTTGGTTATCAGGGCCTTACTATGTAGTGTGACAAAGTAATGAGGTAAAAGTTGGTGTCCTTTATCAGACCCGCGACCGTGTTTCGGTGACCACCGCAAGCGATCTGTGCGTGATTGCTTCTAGCGGATAGGTAGGCATTGAGGAATATATGTACGTAGGTATGGGTGTATAGATATAAGTGTGTATATATGTGAGTATGTTAAGCTGGGACACTGCTGTAGAACAGTCGTGAACCAGTCCCTTGGAAAAATACATACATATATACATAATGTAGAGATGGGATAATATATCTACGCACATGTATGTACCTATGTATAGGCATGTATGTATGATGTTACCTATGTCTGGTAGGCAAATACAACTGTGACTTGTCCAAGAGGAGGGTGATGGTCTTTGAGTTGCAAGCTTCGACTTAGGAAAGACATACCGGTATGATAGTCCTTGATTCGTTGCGCATAGGCTCGCGCAAATACTCACGTATGTAGAAGTTATTCATACCGGCGGGCGCACACACTATGGAAAGGCGGGTTGCACATAAAGAAACCGAGCCATTGCGCTGGATAGTACCACCAAGAGAATGGCAGATAATACTGTAATGACTTGATTTGCACGAGTTCGAGTCTCGAGTTTCGGTGGTTGGATCGAGCCGAGGGTGGTGCCTGAGAAACACGATGCTTACAGATTAGACCCGCAAAGCGCTAGACCCTGTACGGCTAGTCTGCCCAGGTAGTCTACCGTAGTCTACCGACCTTATCAGCTTAGCTCGGTCATGGCCCCAAAGTGACCAAGCACCGGCTACAGAAGATTCCCGCGAATAAGATTGGTCCACTAAGGTAGGCAGGGCGGGAGAGGCGGTTGCCCAGCAGAGCTTGTTAGCGGGTGCTGACATGCCGGGCATAACGCCCTGAACGCTGCTGTAGCCGCACAGCATCTGCGCTAGGTGCGAGGTACACCACCACCAACAGTAGCTCGTTTCTGTGCAGGCTTCTTCAGTCCTTCTAGCGTCAAGCGCCGAGCGCCAAGAGACTGCGGTACTTTGCACAAAGTACTCCAAAGTACCCCTCACCCAATACCCACCCAATACACATACCTACCTACAGCATAGATCAAGCCACTCGATGTCATCGTGGCTTCGGGCTCGCTCCCCAGTTTCCATGCGGGGGTCAGGAGTCAGGCGTTCCGCACTTGGTCCTGCTGCTCGCTCATGTCTACCTTCGGTATTGTGAATTTCATAACTTCATCCTTCATCCTAGTACCTACCTACGGCCGTAGCTGCAGGTGCAAGTAAAGGATGGGGGCGGCTCAGTTCCCTCGCTGAGGTTGTTTGTCATTTTTACGAGAGATCAATGCATGTCATTACTATTCCTTATGTACGTCGCTTGGTATTGCAACTCGAAGTACCGTGGGAGACCACCAAGGGATCCGATAATGCTAATAATTAAGCTCTTCTATCGTCGGCTCAACTCCTATTCCCTTGCGTCAGTACGCTAGCGGCCTATGTTTTATGGCCCGAGAATCAAGTCCTACATGCGCCGCGCTTGCATGTGCGTGTGTGTCTTGTGTGTCTGTGGGTGCATGCAGACATAGCAAAGTAAACGCCATTGGCGACATGCAATGTGGAAAGTTGCTGGAAAGCATCAACGATACAATAAATTGTTGGCGATGGCAGGAGATGGTCTTCCGGGCTTCCACTTACCTACACAGACCTCTCTGCCATCTTCAGTATTAGCATGCTCTCTCTCTCTCTCTTTCAGTAGCTTAGCTGGTTGGTTAGCTGGGTAAGAACCTACACTAGCTTCACTCTAGGAATCAGATAGGCTAGAGTTGACACTCGGCAGTGACCGATCTAACAGGGATCTGGAATTCAAAAGATACCCTGACCTGGCGCGCTACACTAGCGTAGGGTCGCCGACCTATAGTATGGGGGCGGAATGAAGTCGCAAAGAGAGATGGTCATATGCACGGCCAGGTGACCAGATGTGGAAGGCTTCGAGAAGGTTGAGAAGAAAACATGCCGTGGGAAAGCGGTGTCACACTGCCTTGCAGCGCACTACGCGCAATGCAGTGTATGTAGGTTATGTATTTATGTACGCATGTACGTTTAGGTATGCGCTAGGTAGTGTAGCTATGGCAGGTCGGGTAGGTAGGTTAGGTAGGTTAGGTAGGTAGGTAGATGGTCGATTGTTGGTTCCCGCTTCGAAACTTGGGAGTGCTGATTGATTTGCATGATAAAGCCTGCTCATCACCGCGCAGAATGCAAGCCAAGAACGTGTTGACTTTCACCTCGTTTGCACCTCGTCTGGCACCTAACGTGCTAACGTGGGAGACGACGTGGGGCGTGGTGCTGGCGTGATCGATGCCATTGGAGCTACCAGGCGAGCCAGGTAGGTATGGTAGGGACTGTGCTAGGCTATGTAGGTACTTACTTAGTGGGCAGTGTAGATTCCAAGCGCTAAACTCCCCACTGTTGCATCACAACCATAGCGAGGTAGTATTGGATCGGGTATTACTAAGTATAGATATTATAAACAGGGCTGTTAAGAGGAAGGTTGGCATTTCGAACCACTCTAACTTATTCGCCCGACGGGATCTATGCGCTCGTCTCTGTAGTGTATTCATGCTATGAACTTAGGGCCACTTATCTATCTAGCTAGGCGGTAACCTAAGCTCGTTTATCTCCTCCCACATACCTGCACCACCCTAGTTGTCGGTACGAGGAGGTAAGGTACAGGAAGCTAGTGCCGTGACTAGCGAGTCTGTAATGACCGTTATGTGTTATAACTCGAGGTCCTACTTATAACACATCGGCCGCTGCCGAAGCCAGCAAACTTCCAATCTGGCTATGAATGATGCTAGCTAGGTATGTAGACCAGGCATTTTATCCGGTGTGGGCAGTACGAGAAATGTGATGGTTTAGCTCAATAATGCAGACCCGAGTTTCTCTATCCAGGTAGTGCAAAATAACAATCATCATAGGGATGAATGAATGCTACTACCTAGGTATGTAGTTAGATAGCTACTATGAGACGCAGAAGCCGTCCCGCACGCCTACAGCTTGCCATCAGGCCTGCATTTCGTATCCGTATCAACTTCTATCTATGTGATGGCGGTTCGGGTTGTGTAGGAAACACCTGCATTGTTGGGTGATCGGTGGGCGCCGCCAGTTTCATTTCTGTGTGCTTCCAGACGCCAGACATGCCCTTCGCAAACTACCGTCGACTTGAGGTTGGATTGGAAGACTTCGAGAAGGTCTTGTCGTCCACGAACTTGGGCTACTTGCCTAGCTGCAGGACGCAGAAGACTGGGATGGGATCTACTTTGCCTTTCATGGCTAAACGCCCGAAAACCTCATCGAAGCTACATGAATCGTGCCATCCGCGCATTGCTGTTCGAGGGGGAAAAGATTGATGTAGGTGGCTTGCTCCTTGGCTCTCTAACAGACGGTGTTGTCCAGATGCGGGAGCTGCATGGAACACGACGATGGGGGTCCAAGATAACGATGGAAGCTCGATGGAAGCCCAAGGAGCAGGTCGCAATTAAAGGCCAACCTAGCGCTAAGTCGCCCACTTATTATTTATCATACTAAGTCGAAAATGAGACGAGACGGGAACCATTACTACATCCCATACCTTCCTCAGCCCACATCGTCAACACCACGACTCGACCTCCCTAGTGTCTGTAAGTATGTATGTAGGTAGTCCAAGGAAGTATTTGATGGCAATGTGCAATTGGATGAGAGCGGAGCCAGACGGAGCATACCTACTGCAAGTACATACATACCTACCATACATACATACATTAACATACATTAGTACGTAGGTAGGGAGTTTCGTTAGGGCCAGGCCAACAGGAGAATCTGCCGAGGCTGTCAGGTCAGGGGTTATAGCCCATCATTGCCGATTCAGTTTCTATGCTTTCCTGTGTGACCAACGTCTTGTCGAGCTTGGCACTGCTGACTGACACTGACGAGACTGACTGACTGACCTTAATCTGATGGTGGCAGACCATGGCGGGAACTTTGCGACATTGTCTATGACAGCTACACTGACTTGACTACCTACCTACTTGTCTCTCTCGTGATGATGGCCACCCACTAACAGACACATTCCGGTGCGTATAACGCGCCCACCACCCCGGGAGCCGTACACAGGCACTGCGTGATTATTATTATAGATTAAAACCTCACGTCAATATCTCGTCAGCTTGCGGAAGCCGGGCGATTGGGTACACCGGCACCTGTCATCAAATACCGCCATACGGAGCTGGGTAAGTAATGCACTACTAAACCTAGGCCATCCACTTCTTTCTCGAGGTGGAGAGTCTATATTAATTGCACACCTCCCAGTGGCGGGCCTTCTGATAGCAAAGAGCGCACACACGCTGCTCGTGCTTACAGATGATGATAACCCGCGTGCGCTCGAGGCGGTCTGCTCGGATGAAGTGAGTAGTGAGTTGAGTTATATGCCGGCGTCTAGACTCGTTGGTTCGAGATTGTAATGAAGTTCCCACAAGTCTGCTGGACTTGAGACTTGGCAGACCGGCGAGAATGGTAGTCCGTTGCACAGGTTGCTAACGTCAGAAGCTCGAGATTGCCAGCCGGCCCATCTACCAACGCCTTATCGCCCTAGATGGTTCCCGCTAACTGGGGATCCCAAGCAATAAGAATGCAGCATTATATGCCTAGGTAGGTGATCGAGTCGGTCCTGTTGTTACCGCAACTCGATGGAGGAGCACATTTTTAATATACAGAACCCATGGAAAACAGGCTTTCACTTCCATGTGAAGGCGTCAAATGACCATATTCGAGTTCAGGTCGCAGCTTGGAACCAGACACATGTCTATAAACTACACAACATGACATGGCACATGGCGGCAGTTATCCAGGCCTCCGGGATAGCTGCATATCGGTGTCGTCGCGGGGTAAGGTAGGTAAGACATAACTAGTCGACACCCAGGTATGGTATGGTATGTAGGTAACAGGCTGCACGTACATAAGTAGTGCTGAATTACAGTGTAACCCACACACATCAACAACCTTACACACACACTTGCCCTCACTACCAGCCCCAGCTGCTCGGTTGTCTGGTGCTACCCAGTCAGTGTGCACTATAACCATCGATTTAATTCATTCTATACCCAAGTTACGGCGGTTGCAAACAGTAAGCATTAACAAACATTCAACCGGTCTCGAAGCTAGCCAGCAAGTTATATATCTTAAGTGGATGTGCCAAGGTCATCGAAGCTCATCAACACTAAAAGTCGCTGCTAGAACTGCTAAACTGATTCGGTGTAGCGTACCTAGGTAGATACTTACCTTAGGTAGGTAAGTAGGTGGCTGGTTCAGATAGTTGAGCAGCACAAGATGCATCTATACAAGTAGGTAAGCCACACTAGACAATTTCAGTGGGGGTTAGGTACGGAGTATACAAGACGGATGTTAGATAGTTGCTAATTAGTTGTCAATCAGGTGAGCTAAATGGACTTTCTACCTAGGGTTCTGCCTAGGGAAGTAAGTAGTGTAGTAGGTAGAGGGTTGAGGGGAGGGGGGGACCCCGACGATCACTAACAGCTCAACATCGCAGACGTACATACATGCATGCCATATCTACATGCATTCTACGTCCAGAGGTAGGTAGAGAGATTCTACGCTGAAAATGCTGTGCCGCTTAACCGATGAGGCTTTGGGATCTTCGCTGCAAGTCAATAGTTGTGACAGCTCGGAATCAAACGTTGCAAGAGAAGCTAATCGCCCCCCGGTATATCTAGCTTATCATGCCTACCCGGTACCTACTTAAGATACGATACCTACTGGGCCAGGCTGTGGGAGCGCTTGCTAGGCGCCATAGCATGTTCGTAGTATCGAACGGTTGTCTGGCGTGGTGGTAGTGAGTGGTAGGTAGACATGGTATGTCTGTCTGTTGGATGGACACCTATTCTTGTCCCTGTCCCTTTTCATATCACCATGTTCCGTCAACTCCCGGTCAGTGTACCGGTCAACACATGTTCAAACAATTGTCATGCGAATACCTAATGATGGTGTTCAGGGGCGAGGGGATGTTTCCCTTTCTACAGTTCCCACTCTCTGTCTGTCTAGAGTCTAGAGTGTGACGATCTCGGATCTTAATTGAGACTGTCAGGGGTCTGGTCTCTCGAGGTGGTCGCTGCACACTGCTTCTGAATCCTCTCGCGCAAAGCCGGTTCTAATGTTAGCTCAGTAGGTAACGGGGACGGCAACACCGCCACGATTGTCCCTCTTCCTGATGTGTGTATGTATGTATGTGTGTGTAATTCCTCCATGACAGCAGTGAAATATAACGTCGGTAATCCAAACGGCGGCCCCGCTCTCTGGACTGTAGAGGAGGAGGGTCCAAGGCAAAAGAAACGCTGGCGAAGTTTCACTTGTCGTACGAACGGTGCAACGCGGAAATCCTTAGAGAAGGCGATTGATGGCTTCGTGAGGCTATGCGGCGTGGTCTGAGAAGCAGAAGCAACCGAGGCATTGAGCAACGCATTGAGGAATCTCCGGGATGGGACCGAATCGAGTTGGACAAAAAAAGAATTAGGTATTTGCAAGCACCATGGAAGTTCGAAAAATCGTAGGTATTTCCATATCGTCCCATCAGTTTTCCCGTCTTTAGCACAAGCATACCCTGCCTACCTAGCGGGCTGCTTGGTAACCAGCCAGGGGCAACACGGGCCACTGCGCAGAAGATGTAGTTTAGTAGCAGCATGGGCATTGGTTTTGCCTACCTCATCACTAAAATAAAGACAGTAAAAAAAGGCCTAAACAAAAGATTCCAAATATGCCGAGCAATCATGATTTCACAATTGGCATTGTATGTAAGCTACCTAGTACTCCGAGGTATCTATTCTCTCTCTGTCTCTCTCTCTCGCTCACGACCTAAGTAGGTACTTCTTGTCTTTTGCTGAAGCGAGGTTTAGTATTAAGAATTAATAGCCTGAAACTTGAAATACAGAGGAAACTGCGGAATGCTAATGTGAAAAGAGCACATATCTAAAGAGAGAGGCACAGCAGACTCTGGGTGATACACTGACAGACCTTGGAGTACTGGTAGGTGTTTAGGTTATTTTAATACGTGCTTGTACATCATACATACTTACAGATATGTACCTCCGGCCTACCTATCTAAAGTACTACCTGTAGGTAAGTAGTTAGCGTGATACCTAGCACTGATGGGTACTTAACTTTGCGTACCCACTGTACCTTTAGTACCGCTACCAGGTAGCAGATAGCTTCATCAGCCATCAGCCACACATGCCGTGCTCCTCCCGAGGTCTTCCCATACCCCAGCACACCTGGGCAGGGAGGTAAGTTGGTAGCTACAGCAGATACCTCCTGTCACCACTATTATTCCACCACCACCATCATCAAACACCACCCATTCATTGCCAAAAGACCAAAGGCGCTTCTCCGGTTTATCTCCCAGGTTCAACGATAACATTGGGTAGACATCAGGCGCCAAGCGCCAGTAATAAATTAGCCACTAGCAAATCATTTATCAGCCAGCAGCATTCTTCAGTCACGTTTTATTTGTCTACGTGGTGGGGTTGGCCATCCGATGTATCACGTCGAGCAGCCTCCGCCGTTTCTACCTGGACCAGGTAGTTGTCAAATCTGAGCTACCGACCTAGGCTAGGCACGTACTAAGTATGGAAGTAGGTAAGTGGTTATGTTTAAAGTAAGTACCTACCTAGGTAAGTATATGGGGCAACTGAGTGGTATGCACATAAGTTGCTAGGTAAGTAAGTTGTTGTTGTTGTTCTCCTACCTAGGGCGGAGAGAGAGGGGGGTTTTCTGAAGGAGGAGTAGGAAGAGGAGAAGAGGAGGAGGAGAAAATGGAGAATGGAATACCTACGAGGCCTGTCAGTACGAAGTACCTACCGTACCTACTGTCGAGAGATCATGTAGGTACACTCGATGAAGTCTCTTCTCTGCAGTAAAACCCCCCGTCTCTGCATCGCAGTAGTCCTGCAGGGCACCCCAGTCGCCGTTCAGTTCAACAAGCCAAGTACTGCTGTACTGCTGTACATTCCCGCTGATCGCAGAGAGGTGGGTTATCCACTTGGCTTCCGACTCGCCCATCGCACCCATCGCACCCATCGTTGCCCTCCCTTTCATTAGTGATCCGCCCCCCGAACGACCCCCCTTCCCCCCCCAATCTTGATCGCGCCGCGAGCCTAGAGCACGACCAGCCAAAGGCCTGCCAGCGTTCACCATTTCACTGACCATCTCGCCTGTTTCCGTGAGCCACTGGACGGACTGTGGAAACACAGGGACCGGGCATCCTTGCCCATGGTCTCCTGCACTAGCGGGGCACCCTTGCTCGTCCTAGGAACCCTGCTCTTCTGGAGTCGAGTCGACACTCTTGTTGTCTACCTGCTACTTGCCTTTGGAGTCTTGCGCCAGGCAAGAGCGTGAGAGGGTCTTGCATGTGTACCTCGCTCGACTCCTTTGTCCTCTCTGCCTCTGCCGTTACCTGCGCGCGCTAGACACGGTGGGGCGTGCAGTGTCGGCGGAGGCGTTGCTTGTTCCCTAACCTAGTGCCTACTAGGTAGTGGTGTCGTGAGAGAAAGACAGGTACCGTTGGACATGGATATGGCCTGGTCCCATTCATGTTCATGGGGCCTGGGGCATATGGAGCATGGGGGGGTGTGGTTGAAGCGAACAAGAGCGAGAAGAGAGCACACATCTCGACTTATATCTGAAGCCCGCCTCTGAGCTCCCCTTCTCATATGCAGTCTATATCCCCTCTCCCTCTCGAGTCTCGTCATCCAACTTTTTCCATATTAATGCCATTTACCCACACCAGTCAACTTGCTTGTTGTTGATGGCCCAGACTCCTTAGTCCTTGCTCGAGCCTACAGACAGCACCACATCTCATCTCCCTCCCGGTTCTCGAATTTATCCATATGCGTGCTTGATCCAAGGCACGTTACATCACCTCGAGTATATCATCATACTGTTTTACATTAAGTAGACATGACTGTCTCCGGCCCTCCACAGTCGAACGCGGCCAAGGACGCACAGGCGGCCCGCAAGCGCAGGAGACGGGCTCCCGCCGGAGGAGCTGCAGATGACTGCTTCACATGCATCAAGAGGAACACAAAATGCGATCGCCGGAGGCCATATTGCTCGCAGTGTCTGGAAATAGGAAACGAATGCTCCGGCTACAAGACGCAGTTAACTTGGGGAGTCGGAGTGGCGAGCCGGGGCAAGCTTCGAGGTCTCTCTCTGCCTATTGCTAAAGCACCCCCCGTTGCGCCTGTGACAAAGAAGTCGGCAACACGGGCGAGAGCAAGCTCTGCTGTGACCCCAAGCCAGTGGAGCGATGCGGAGGAGGTGACACGGAGGGACCACCAGCGAGATGGCGTCGACATCAGCGTACATCACGGCGCCTCCGTCCCTACTACCCCCTACGGAACATATCCAGACTACCCAAGATTTTCGCAGGCCGAGCCGCCTGTGACCGTGTCCCATACGGCATGGGGCAGTCTTCCCGCATACGCTGGGCATATGGGTGCCCATGAGCATTCGAGATTTCACAAGCTCAACACTTCACTAGGTCATTATCCCATTATGAGTGAGCCGCTGTCCTCATCAGTCGACTCTCTCAGTGATGTGGACTATACCTTGTCACCCATGGCACACTCGTTCCCACGGGAAGAGATGCCCTTTATGCACAGCCCAACGCTTATCTACGAGAACTATACGAGCCAGAGCTCCCCCGTACCACAAAGCCCTGCCTCTGCCATCATCATCGACCATAGGGCGCCAACGTCCTGTCCCAGCCTCGTTTACGCGCCGTCCGAGCACAGCTCCAGCCTAGGCTCACATCACGATTCTTTCGAGCCTCACCTGGGCCCAAGGCTGATCCCGGACAGCGACGCGTTGAGTAAGAGCTACTTTTAAACCCCGTGATACCCGAGCCGCGGTGACTGACGGTTGCTTAGGCGTTCCGGAGATGGACTCGTACAGCACCAGCCCGCACTCGACAGGAGGTCATTTCTGGGCCCCTTCGAATTCTCGGGACGACGATGTGAATTCTCATCACGGATTGGAACCCACCTCGGGTCTTCCCCCTTCCTACGAGAGCCACCCGCTACAGGTTAGCCCTGATCTCATTAATAAGCTGCCTTTTTTCATGGACTACTACGAAAACATCATGTGTCCGTCTCTAGTACTCATTGATGGACCCAATAACCCCTATCGAGAACACATTCTGCGGCTAGCGTCGAGCAGTCGAAGCCTCCAGCATGCCATCTGTGCCCTGTCCGCCTGTAATCTGAGGATGAAGAGAAGGCTAAGTCTTGGTCAACACACCAGGAACTCCGCGTTGGCAGCAACAGAAAATGGTGGCACTGAGCACCTCTCCGATGTGCACCCGGACGACCGTTCCTTATCAGAAGAACACGACCACCGCAACCTCGCTGTCCATCTATTGAATTTACAGCTCAATGACCCGTCAAAAGCATGCCACGATTCGGTCTTGGCCACTATTCTACTACTATGCCACTACCGAATGGTTGAATCCGGGGTGGCCAAATTCCACACCCAATTTGCAGGAGTCAAGAAAATTCTCAGCATGCGACATTCAGTCCACCTACAGGGCTCCCGCCAGTCTGCATGGATGGAAGCCATCTTTACCTACTTTGACTCTATATCCGCGAGTATTAACGACCGGGAAGCTCAACTGACCAACTCATTTCTTGGAATGTCTGCGGAAACTACCCTCTTACCACCTGGTGCCGAGAACCTAGTTGGCTGCGATCGTGAGCTTTTCCAGACCATTCACAAACTAGGACGTCTCAATTTACTCTCTCAAAACCGGCCTGTTCAGAGTTTAGTAGCAACACCTAATGACCGGGGTGAAACCCCAACCGCCTTTTCTCCACTGGGTTCACCACAAGCACGCAGCCTCAAGCAGGAGCCTGGGAGTCTCTTTGGTACAACACACCGCTACGACGGCAACGGATTCGCGACGAAATTCGATGACGAGGAGATTCTTTCCTCCGGCCTTGGCTCACCACCCTTTGAGGATCATCGTTCTACTTTCTGGCGAGAATGGAAGGAAGCTCATACGGCCCTTCAGACTTGGGAATTCGACCCACAGCGCTTAGTCGCTTCTCTTCCCAACTCAACATCGCAAGAGCAGATCCGTGGCCTCCACAACCTGTCGGAGGCCTTCCGCTATGCCGCTCTGCTCTACATTGAGCGTCTGGCGTCGCCAAGTATTCCCTCTAATCACAACAACTTCCGCAACCTGGTCAGCCAGGTCATCTATTATGCTACCTCGCTTGACGCTGGCAGCAGTGCCGAGAAGTTCCTACTGTGGCCTCTTTTTGTTGCAGGCAGTGAGTGTGTCAATGAGCTACAGCAAAATATTGTTCGCAACAAATGCCGCGATATCATGTCCCGCAGTGGTTACATGAATAACATGGCAGCTATGGATGTATTGGAGCGGCTTTGGCGCACTAACGATGCCGCGACGCCCGGCAGCAAGCTAGGCATCAAGACGGGTCCTTTCAACTGGACCAAGTGTATCGGCGGCCCTGGTGTCGAGGTTGAATGGATCATGTTTTAGTATATTTGCCGTCTTTCTCGTCTTTTCTGCCGCACATGTACCTGAAAGCGCCGTCGAGCTAAATTTGGCCAACCGGCGATCATGAATATGGAGTTTATTTCATTGGCGGTCTTTTCTACATCATATTCCCCCCCTTTCCTCGTATTTCTTATATTTCAATTTGGCGCTCTTGCAGGTATCAACGGCTTCTGTTACGACTTTGTATAATAACACCTTCGCATGGATCATACGGATGAGGGCTCTTCAGATGGGTGGGCCTAATAAGGCGCTGGAAAACGGATCACAAGATACGGATTTTGTATGTGTGTATGTATGTAGGTATGTATGTATGTATGCTAGTTGGGGTGGTGTAGGCGGTGGTTTCCGGGATGGCAACGAAACTTGGAGCATATAAAATTTTGCATACCTATGTACATGAAGCGGACATATGAAGATATCATTATGATTTTACTCATACAACATACGTTTACCATTGTAACACCTATACGATTTTACTTGTTGAAAATGAATTTTTTGTGATTTGAGCTTCTACCCTTAATTTTGCCTGGCCTAGATAATGTCGTTTTGAGTTAGGTATCGACGATGATTGAGGCACACCCCTCTCTCCAAGATCTGCGATCCTTTTAACCAAAGGCGTCATGCCACCAAGCCATCTGGCATAAGCGAGCCACTGGACTTCTGAGTTCCTATCTGAGTACTACTTATCTGGTATCTATCCCGCAACAATAACCCTCCTTGTACTTAAAGATTTTACGCAATTGTATAACCCAACTCAAGTTGTAATCGTCATGATTTTGAGATCAGTAGTTATATGTACTTAAATAGAGAATGAAGTAGCTTGAAGGCTCATCTTATAAACAACTTGACGCCCTTGGTACGCCGTACGTTTAAGAAGATGTTGCTAGTTTTTCTCAAGTTGAGACCTGACAAAGCAAAGCGCCTACCCCTCCAAAGCTACGTAATAAGCTAGCTACCTTTAATTTGAAGTAGAGAATAAAATAAGTATGATAATAAGAATAAAGTCCTGGCCTAGGCTCGTTGAATACTAGGCAGCCTTTCCCCTCCATGCAGTCGTAGAGGATTCCCGTGCCACACCTGTTTATTATTGCCCTATTGCCTCCCCTGTTAGGCGGCCAACCCTGCGGCTTTACTCAAGCCACAAAGCACTCTATCCGAGCTTCACTACGTATGATGCTCAAGGTTGCCATCGTTGCGCTCACACATCGTTACATCCAACTTGGTTTCGTGTACTGTCCTTTTGTTACGTCTCTGTGTTTCTCATGTGACAATAGAGGTACGTACTACTACGTCGCTCATAAATACTTAGTAGTTAGGAGGAGGACGCTGTGGTTACGCCTTGCCATTTAAGTTTGAGACACATATACTTACCTGCTGACCAGCGGTAGGTAGGTAGATCTACATGGCGTCTAAGATCTCGCCTCGCCTAGCGGTACGGTACTTCAGTCAGCGGGCCAGCCCTTACTCACAAAAGCCGCGGAACAGCCCACCGGGGAGAGCGGAAGTAGGTTTCATACATTGCTCACTAAGTAACTGATATGGCGGTAGGACAGCGCTCAGGCGAATACCAACAACATCAACAACAACAGCAACAACAAAACAACACACCCTCTCCAGGACTGGCTGACCGACGCGACCCCATCACATCACTGCGGCACGGGTCGGCTCGGCACGGTATGGTACCTTGACGTGATGTGATGTGAATGTAGTGTAGGCAGGCTACCTGGTTTCTGAGGAGGATACAGCGCAGCAGATCTGTACGGGGGCAACGTAGGACTGTGGAGGAGGACATGTATGCCGTAAGTCCTGTAGTCTATCTATAAGGCAGAAAACAACGCCCCTCTCATGATCCCAACCCCATCACATCCTTCGCATGTACACACACACCACACCACACAACACGCATAACATTCACATTTACATTCACACTCACACACAACCCCCCCAAATTTCACACGTATGATTTCTACAGATACGAATGGAATTATGTTTCCCCTGAAGCCCGGTCTTAGTATGCTAGGTAATAACTAGCTACGCCAGCTAGCTAGTTAGGTAGCTATCTTGCGAATGAGTGGGACGAGTATGTACAGACTTAGTAGAAAAGTGTCCGGCTCACCTCGGAAACCCTCGCTTGCTCACGCGCGCAATTAGCCCAGGTATTCCCCTTGTCGGCGCGCTATCAAGCGCATTTAGCGCCCCCCATCTTCACCCCCCGAAATCCCGATAGGCAGCCCGCTGTGGCCCGGGGAGTGGCTCGATGTGAATGATCAGTTGCTTGCTCACCTTGGTACGATACCGTTCACCGTATGTTCAAAATGGGCATGCATGCGATTCGAGATGGTTTGACTATGAGATTAGACCGGAGAGATAGGACTATTGAGTTCAACTAGGACGACAATGCCGTAGATGCAGTGTACTTTTCTCTGTATCTAAGATGCTACTAGGTAATTTACCTGACAATCATCAGTAAGCGCTGGCGCCAGCATAACATCTGGCATTGCAGCTACATCCGCCGTTTCTTCGTACGCAGCGCATGTTGTTGACTCATACACCTTGCTTGGCCCATTCACAGACTCACCCTCTCACCTTGGCTTGACACTCGCTACAGATTTTCGAAGCACATATCTGAAGGCGAGTGAGTAAGTACCTAATCCTAGCCGTACGAGCTTGGAAATGTGACGAATCTCCCGTACCGACGCCAAGCTAACTAGAACCGCTCTTATGAGTTATTTGTGCCAAAAAAGCGAAGCAGATCCTTTAAGATCCGACTCGCGAGAGCGTTCGGGTGCTTAAAATTGTGAGGCAGGCTAAAATATTTCGGTGAGCTGAGTAGAGAGGAGAGCGATGATTGGAGGCGGGGCTTGAGGGTAATGAGACTACCTGGCTGAGCCGCGAAGCTCACAAGCGGTCGCAGAACAACACAGGAAGACCAGTGGCGAGGCAGCCTGCTGCGTTGGATGTGAGCTGTGACAACTCCATCAACCCCATACAACATTCATGTGAAGCGAGTGGTATTGTGTCTCAACAAAATATCATATCCGCGATCTACCCCGGGCGCAAAAACATAAAAGCATAAATATAAAAATATACACAGATAAACCCGCATGTTCCATCAAAGGGGTGTTGTATTTTTAATACACGCCCGTTGGACGAAGACGCTTGCTTGTCGTTATACGACAAGTAAACTGGGTATCTAAGGGGTCCGGAAATGGAATATTCTCGCTTTGTCGGAACCTATTATTGGTGGGAGTTTGTTTCTCGGGGATTCCAACTACGGTAGGATCTGAATTCTCCGACCAGGTTAATGCGAGGATCAAAGACATGCTCAACGCTGCAGAACGTTGTGGGTGACAAGCGGAATTCGCCAGTAGGGGTAGGGTAGATGATTAAAAAAGAGGCGCGAAATGATATGATGGCGAGTGCCAGTCGCTACGACAGACGACGTCGTGAGAGCATGCAACGGAATCGAAAGGAATGGGTTAGTGCCAACTGGTATTATTGAGCAGGCATATGAGATTCGGCAGCGACCTTCAGCAAGTTGGCTCGTGACGGGATTGTTTATCTCTCCGATTTGGCTGCGGGGAGGACCCTAGTCACCCATCTGCTCCAGGGTCGCTTATTCCACTGGCTTATCAGATCAACAGCCCCTCCGGCTACAGTAAGGCATGACTCTTTCTCCCAATCTCCGATGCATGCATTCCCTCCTTGACGATTGACACTGAAAGTAGTCGCATTGGGTGGTTGTGGCCGTGAGCTGGTCGGCCTGCAAGCAGGCAGGTCGGAGGAGTTGGGTGAATCGGGATCTCGCCCACACTCCACACCAATCTTCGGCAACTGTTACATGGCTCAGCTCCATACCCTTGCAATACTGCATGACATATTCTGCGGTAGTGCGGATACAGCACTGTCAAAAGCGACCTAATGCAGGTCTTAGTGCATGTCTTTTTCTCTCCTCCCACGGTGTAACGCCGTGGTGTTGCGGTGCCGATTGGACTATTGGACCCCTCTCTCGATGGAGGCCTGTACGACCTGCTACGCTACCCTGATTCACCTCGGATTAAGCAACGCCACGCCTGGGGACTGTTCACGAAGGCTGCACGACTGAACATGGGGTAGAATGGGGGTCAAACAGCATGACAGATGCTCGCTTGCCCACGCCCAACCATTGAGAGGGTATTTGAAGCGAGGGCGACATTTTATTGGCCGGCCATATTTGATGACTTCAGCAGGGCGGCATGCAGAGGTCCCCATCATTCTGAAATCATTCAAGAAGGATTATACATGTAGGTTTATACATGTAGGTATGCGTAGGTAGGGGGCTTGGCTGGAGAGGCAAGATTTACCGCGGCGGAACTGCGATTTCGTTAAGTCTGGCACTGCCACTTCAATTCCGGAGATGGTCAGTCTTGACTGAGTCTCAACAGCCTGGATCAGGTAAAACTCCCGGGTGGGCTAGCTTGATGAAAATCCTGGGCTGGCGAACGACCATTATTGACGGGCCTGTTCCATATATCCCGTAGATACTTGTGGGAAACCTTAGCTTAAGTCACCGTGATTGTATCCGTAGTTTACCTTTCTGTTAAGCGCCCTAGAGTTGTCTAGAACCTAGCTGGATAGAACTAAGCTTGATATGTCGAGACACATCGGCACTGGAACCGACAGACCGGACAAGGTAATATCTCTCGATACTCATCGGTACTCTCTCAGCTGTCTCCGCTAGCTTTGGAGATTCGCTTATAATAGTGGCAATAATCGGCATCGGCAAGCAATACATCTTGTCTTCTCGTCACCTGCTCGGAGCGCAACGGACTACTATCTAAGTACCATTTCTGATATACTATGCCGAGAGAGTGGCATTAGCAAATCTACAAAGTCATATAGATGTGTAGGTACTATCCGTTGCACGGCTACGGATTGATATTTAGATATACTCACAATGAAGCTTGTATATGGGTACTTTGTTGTTGGATGTTCATATCTCGGTGGCGAATAAGTCATGTTGCGTCTGATTGGCAAGCGTTGATAACAGACCGGTCGATCTTCGAAGCCTAGACTGCCAAAGCCCAACTTCAGCTAGGTTACCCTCAATTTCCTATCTCCAGCGCCGCATCTGCTCGGCGTCGATTAAGGGCTCCGGATGATGCTCGTCAGTCGTAGCATCCGCCACCACACGACTTCAAGTGACGCGTTAGACCCTATAGTGGGATGTTGCCTCGACGGTAGAATCGTCGATGGACGTGGCATTGGGAGCCAACGGGGAAAGGGGGAGCCGTTAGGTCATGGGAAGGTAGACTTGGCGCCAAGGTTACCTGTGCTGAATGCTAACTTGTGAGGATGGTGGCGTCTTAGCAACGTTGATGAATCTCAACACTTAGCGTAGGTACTTATGGTTACTTAGATGAACTACAAGAGAAGTAACGTAGTGAAGATTCCGATTGCGCATTACCGGAGACAACTTGTCAACTGAATACTCGCGATCATGAAAGTCGGCCGGCGCCGTCTCGGTGAGATGATACACCAAAAGTTCGGGTCGAAAGGGGTATAGGCAGGTATTCGGCAGGTATTCATGAGGATACCCTCACCAACCGACTTATCAATTACTGTATAGTTTTGGATTCGAAGCACATCCGCAAGCATGAGCGGACAGAGTGCTTAGTGACCCGTTCTAAAAAATACGTGAGCATATTTTATTGAGTTTCATCCACTCGAGGACTGGGAACAAGACGTATCGAGTGAAACGACATACTCAATATTGTTACTGTCTCATGCAAAGTGATAGGCACCCCCAAGGTTTCTAGAATGAACGGTCTTCTGTGCATAAGTTCAAAATAGTCTGGACCCGTTCGGGTGAGAACGGCTGCGTTGATCGATATGGGGAACACTTGGAACTATCCGCCCGAAGGCAGAGGGAAGTGAGGATCTCCCGCGGTTACATTGCAGTACGATACGAATACTCCGACTATTTCCCTAGGAGGGCAGAAGAGGGGGGCGGTTCGGTAGTCGTTATAATGAGACAATGAATGCCCGGGGGGTGTCAATGTTGATACGCTGCGCGGCAACTCAATTCGACTCGGCTCGAGTTTGGCGAGGGAGATTGTTTAAGCTTCTTCACAGTAGGTATGTATCTGCTTAGCTTCCGCAGATATGCTTGTCACATGACTGCTAGTAATTGTAGCACGTCTAGTCATCTAGAGCACAATAAGGCCCCCGACACCATTCGAGGTGATGACTCTCGTGAGTAGGAATGTTGAGCTCATCTGGCCTGCAGCACTTCTATTGGCTGAGATTCTGCCAGGCTAACAATCTCATATGGAAATATGTGGGATTCACTGAGAAGAGGTTCACTGTTCAAACGTCGATGGTTGAAAACCAAGGCTACCTTCTCGTCGTGGTAATTTGTAAGATTGAAGCAGAGTTTGGTTACTTGAGATGTATACTGCTGTATCCTTGTGCTGTACTCTGTAGTGCAGCTATCGAGATAGAACGAGGATATTGATAAGATAACAATCTTATCTTATCTCTCGGTATCGACCAAAAATTTGGCCTGCGTAGTTACCAAGGTACAGGTAACCTAGTAAGATGGCATCGCAACAAAAGTAATAGCAAAGAGTCAACGACCGAGTCAACACTGAAGATACCTGGATAAATTGGACTAATCTTTACATCTTGAGTCCAAATAAATAATCATCGCCTATTCCATAATTGCCAAAACCCCTCCCTTCCACAATGGGCCGCGAACTCCAAAAGCGCAAACGGCACTCCTCCCGCCCGGCCACCCGACAACCCTCGTCCAACAGGTCCAAGTTGACGAATCCGTTAGGAAACAGCATCATAGCCCGAAACTGGTACATCACATCCATTTCACACATAGCCTATCTCAATTTCCACACATATATATCCCACCAGCGAACCGACCCCAGCATTCAGACCAGGTCTAGACATGAAAACAAGAGCCCCCTAGCTAACATCCCATCCTCCACACCTTAGGAACAAAAAAGAGACGACAACACAGAATTACCGCCGGCTAGGCCTCGTCTCCCGGCTCCGCGCGCCCACCGGCGGCGTCGAGCCAAAGCTGCGCGCCGGCGCCGCCTCCTCCTCCTCAAAGTCCACAACCACACCATCCGCCGCAGGGAGCAAGAACCCGTTCGCGATCCACGGCGTGCAAGGAACAGTAGCAGCAGAGGTCCAGGTAGAGCGCGACGCCAACGGCAAGATCACACGCGTGATCAGCGCCGAAAAGCGCAAGCGGCCGAATCCACTAAACGACGCCCTGGCGGAGCTAGACACGGATTCGGAGCTCGAGTCTAACGGGGATGAGGACGCGGAGGAATGGGGCGGGTTCGAGGGGGAGCAGAACGAGATCGTCAGGCAGCTCGAGGGCGAGGCGAACCGCCCCGTGGAGAAGAAGCCGCGGGCCGCGAGTACCCGCGAGGTCGAGTGGCTAGAGATACTCGTGGAGCGGCACGGTGATGACTTTAAGGCGATGGCGCGAGACGGGAAGCTGAACCCTAGACAGCAGACCGCCGCAGACATTGCGAAGAGAATCAGGAAATGGAAGGGTGATTCTAAATAAACCAAGCAAAAAGGGGTTACGTTACTACAAAATTGCATTGGGCGGCGTTAAGGGCGTTCAGCGGGCTTTTGAAGCAAAATTCAACTTGAGGTAGAACGAGTCTCACTCGCTCATCTGTGTTTCATGCACAGCTTAGCTTGCTCATAATCTGTATATCTGCATGCAGTCACACAACAATATCCAACAAATCGTGATTCGTAATGGTTTCAGCCGAAAACAAGTCCATAGAGTGCAAATGCCGATATTCGCGTATAAACGACACTATACTCTGGTATCTCCCGAGTCATAAGGAGGAACAACCGGAACACCACCCATACCTATAATAACCGACACAAAAAGCAGGCAGCCAACAACCAGCCTCGCCATCTTTACCCATGAATAGTCCACCATGTACATATGCATACAACTGGCTAGCCGCCCGTGCTTGAGCCAGAATTGCTCGCTATATTTTTAGGAGAGGTTTGACGAGCTCAATGCAAGGTTCTGTCGTAATTCGCGGTAGGGAACTGAACTGGTCGCCCATCGTCATAATCATCAGCGGCCGGCGGGGCGTAGATCTGTGGTCCACTTGAAGGCGCCGCATATGGGTCAGCAAAAGGGCTGGGGTGTGGTGATGTTGAGCCGTGAGTTCGGTAGCTGTTATCAAAGGGGTTCTCGTGGGGTGCTGGGGAAGAGGTGTGATGCGGCTGATAAGACGTCTCAGCCTCGTAGATGGGCTGTGATCCGTACGAATCAGGGTCGTACGGGCGGTTGTGGAGCTCGTGACCATCATCGTGGCCATCGTCGTGGTGCTCATCCATATTAATGGGGGCGTAGGCCTCTTCATCGTGGGGCGCCATCGAGAATGCAGCTTTGTCCGGATCAATATTCTGGCTGCTACCCATGTTTTCGTAGCCAGGTAAATCGCCGTTTTGTTGGTAATAACGTAATGTGTATGCACTAATTAGGGTAGAGAACACCCAAGCCAGACTGTGTCAATTGTTAGCTCAAGATGAACCGTGGAGCTCTCGACAAAGAGGATGTTCTTACGTCTCGAAAAATGCGATGCCAACGATAGCCTTGCTTACGGCGCAGGCTTTACCGCACGAGTTCGCAGTGTTGTATGCGGCTTGACTAGCAAACGCAGACAGCCAGAAAATAGCGAAAATCGAGTCTACCACAAGCATGACATTTGGGTTGGCGGCTCTACGTGTCCGTTCGTACCTAGGTGCTAAGGCTAGATAAACCCATGCAGGGATAGATAAGAAGCACTGTTGAGGGTAAGATGCCCAGTTAGCAACAGCTTCAGGAAGCGAGCGCATCATCAACGAGGTTCCTACTCACCAGACCAAAAGGCCATCCATTGTTTCCATTAATTTTGGAGTCTTCAGCCCTGAATACGATAATCTCGAGAATGAATATTGTCAACGCTAGGACGACCTGAGCGATGTGAAGGCCCAATTTGATGTTGGGGACCTTGTTAGGGTTGAGATTCAGCTTTTCGGATAATGCCATGGTACTAAGTAGTCGAAAAAGCTAGTCCGATGTGTAGAGCGGGAGGGAATAACAATATGAGGGCGTCGTATTCGGCGGTGCGCCTCAGTAGTTAACAGAGATATATGTATGCTAGAGATGGCTAGATGGATTCGGTCGCTGAGGGCGCGGCTGACGTCTGCGACAGACGAATTTACTTGGAGCCTTGCGAGCTGCGCCTCGAATTATGAATCGTCGTCCGTCGTCGTTGGAAAGAACGTAGGAAAAAGCGAGAGAAACCGCCGGTCGAAATGGTCTCGAATTGCGATGCTGTATAATTCCAAGTATATGAAAGTGGAAAGCTGAAGGAGACTGCAAGGAGACTCGTCAAATGTGTTGCAGCTTTATTATTGTTTGATACCTGGCCCGAAAATAGCACTAATGATGGATAGCGGTTGGCTGAGTAGTTGGGCTGACGGATGGGAACACGCGTAATGGCGACTGGGTCCAACACTGTCATTTTTGTTAATTAGACCACTTTGCAAAGCAGATTTTGCAACAGATCTTGCTAGTTTAACGGTCGGTCGACCAATGAAATTAGTCCAATGCACAGCCATTCGAACATTAACTAGGTAAGTACCTAAGTCATCAGCGCTAAGCCACGACCAATACCTTAGGTACAGCATGCAGCAAACATAACTGGAGCTGAACCACCCAGCAAGAAGGAATCGATTTCCCTCGAAGTAACTGGGCTTACCCGTTGTCATTACATATTGGTGCTACATACAGCTAGTATTTTACAGTGAGTTCGTCTTATGCAGATATTTTTAATGCATTGGGGAACAGGGGAGAAAAAAAAGAAAAAGAAATAGCAAGGAAAGGTTAAAGAACGGACTACATAGGTACCTATCTAATTCCTACATAAAACGGCTACGCAATGACGCAAGGCAGTGCCTACATAATTTCGTAGGCGTTTTCGATAGGTAAGTACATATGTACCTTTGCATTACTTAAGCATGTACGTACATAGTGTACTCCGTACAGCATATATCATCTGTCAATATCAGGACATATGTAGATACAACCACGGATTTGAATCTCCAGTGTATATGTAGAGGAACTCCGATGGCTTGAGACGCCTTTAATTAATTAACAACAACAGTTGCTTTTTCCATGCATTCCGGACGAACTATCAGGCAACCCCGATCATCGGCGGCCTGTAACCGGGTCAACAATGCCCTCAACCGCTGCATGGCAGGGCGCGTGTTTGAATCACGGCATCCGGCGCCATTCCTTATTCTCTACTTCTACCGATGATCTGCCGATCAGCAAAGAAACTCTGGTTCTATGTAGATAACTCAGCTACCAATATATAATACTATTGCATGCTACTGTTATCTGCAGTACAGGTTGACAGTCCGACGCCGGCAATTACCGACCGGCTGACTCATTTTTTCTGCCGGTCGTTGCGAGGATACGTAGAAACTATTTAAGGTCATCCTACGCTAGCTATTGCGCGGGGTCTTTACATACAAGGGCGTCATATCTCAAGAGGCTTGTTTCATAGCTCACTCTAGACGACTCGGCAACATGGCTCTGCACGGGCATCTCTCTTCGGAGCCCAACGAAGATCCCCAGAATGGGCCTACGAACGAGCAGACCCCTTTGTTGCGTGGTAGCTCAAGTAATGGTAGTCCTTTGGTCGACAGTGAAGGCCAGAGCGATGGCACTGATGAGCGGGCTGTCATCGTCAAGGAGGTCAAGGGCGTTAAGCTCTGGACCATCATGGGCGCTTGTTGGATCGGGGTATTCCTCGGTGCCATTGACGCAAGCATTATCGCCACACTCTCTGCCCCCATCTCTAGCGAGTTCAACTCCTTGAGTCTTCTACCGTGGCTAGCCACTGCCTATCTCATCTCGAACGCTGCATGCCAGCCTATCTCCGGCAGGCTAACCGACATTTTCGGTCGAGGGCCGGGCCTGGTATTCAGCAACATATTCTTCGCGGCGGGAAATCTTATATGTGGCCTCGCACAGAGCGCGGAAGTCAGTGAGTATTTCTCGAGCCTATCTCCCTCATGGTTGATTATCTTTAGAGTCTATTAAATTATCTGACTCATCCACTCGAAATGGCAATAACTAACTCCATGCGTTCTAGTGATATTTGGTCGAGTAATCGCCGGGATGTAAGTGATTATCAGTATTATTATCTATTTCGATGCTACTTCTCGAATAAAATAACGGTCAAAGCTATGCTCGAGAACGTTCATATGCATTTTAAAATACCTATAAATTAGGCTCAAAAATGGTGTGGCTGACTATAAATATTGTAGCGGTGGAGGTGGCCTGATGACTATTAGTACTTTTCTCGGCACGGATCTCGTACCCCTGAGGAACCGTGGGGTCGTTCAGGGGATTGGAAATATCTGCTATGGCGCTGGTGCAATGCTAGGAGGCGTGTTTGGCGGCCTCGTCAACGATAACTCGAGCTGGGGCTGGCGACTCGCTTTTCTCATTCAGGTCCCTCCAGTCCTCGTTTCCGCCGTCGTCGTGGCTTACCTCGTTCGCATCCCCCCAAAAACTTCAGGCCGGTCGTACCTTGCCCGCATCGATTTCACAGGCGTCTTCTCGCTCGTGTCGTTTTTGGTCCTTCTCTTATTAGGACTCAATACGGGCGGCAACGTTGTCCCCTGGACGCATCCATTACCTCTTGCCTCCCTACCCTTATCCCTAGTGGCGTTGATATTTTTCATCATATGGGAATCCCGTGCCGCACAGCCGATCATCCCCGTTCGCCTACTATTTAATAGAACTGTGCTCGCAGCCTGTATGACAAACATGCTATGCTGCATGATTCAATTCCAGGCCCTATTCTATATCCCTCTCTACCTGCAAACACATGGGATTAGTGCAGCCGGTGCCGGGCTGGTTCTATTATATTCGCCCTTGGGTATTTGCATCTGTTCAGTTGGTGCTGGATATATCATGAAGAAGACCGGGCGTTACCTCGGGTTAGGAATTCTATCAGTTTCGCTCCAAGTTATTGCTTCAATCATTTTGGTTACCCTTCCACAAGATTCTCCGATCTGGCCTTTAAGGATCGTCTTCTTTCTGCTTGGTTCCGGGCAAGGGGCCCATTTAACTGTAACTCTTCTCGCATGTATAGCAGCGATCGACCATTCCCACCAAGCGACCATCACGTCGGCGACCTACGCTTTCCGTTCCGTCGGTAGTACCGTCGGGATCACAGTCGGGTCAGCCATATACCAGAATGTACTCAAGAACCAACTGTGGGAGCACTTCGGCGACCTACCGGGTGCAGCGGAGGAGATCAAGCGGATCAGGGACGACATAGAGGAGCTAAATCGCCTCCCAGACGGTTGGTCGCATGGCGTGGCAGCTTCATTCCACGAGGCTTTCCGGAGCGTCTGGTTTACGCTGCTAGGACTATCCGTATTAGCCCTTATTACTGTGTCGCTTATGAAGCAGCATAAGCTACATTCCACTCTAGCACGCGGCGAGGGAGAGTGAGGTTGATCCACTCAAATTAGATATCAAGTATCATTTTTAAAATCGTCCTGATTTCATCACGACTCTGGTCTGTGTTTTGTCTGATTGCCCGTCACACGAATAACTATGACCAAATCCGTAATAAAGTATGTTAGGTGCGTTCGATTGCTCCCCTATTTATTATATTAGCGCCTTCACATTGCTTTATTGGAATCAATTGCCATTAGAGTGACGAAGTTATCTATATCGAATGGCTCGCCAACTATGACCCCCCTGTAATTCCTTGGGATGTCTAGCTTGGTCCTGTCTGACCTGTCAAAGACACGGCGCTAATCTGATTTACAGCGATATTCATCGTTTAAAAAATTACAGACCTCGCTTTTCCCTGCTCTGTAACGCCTCGCAGAAACGTTGTCGTCATGTGGTTTGATAGATATTGTGTTGTACACATAACATCGTGGTATAGAATAGGAATGCCATAACATAGACTCTTTGCTATAATATTGATCCATTTACCTGCGGGGTTAATGCTTCCTAGAGTCTGAATTAGGAACGCATTAAGTTCTACTCCCTAACCTGTAGCGCTGCTCGTAGTGGAGACATAGATATGTTCAAGCCCGCCGTTGCGTTCCGCTTTCTTTTGGATACGCCAATGCGGTATCCATCTTGAACTATTCATCTGAGGCGTGTGTCCGTTCTATCGGCGGAGCTTAAGGTAGACGGCCGCCTTGTCCCATGCGCTCTTGTCCCCAGCGGGTATTTCCTTATTAGTCAGGGTCTTAATCCCTGCATGGAGTGCGCCGAAGAAGTCACAGGCGATATCTAAATCTTCAAAGAAATTGGTCGCATACGGCACAAATTTCCCCGGAAAATCCGCCTTCTTAGCGTTTTTCTGTTCCACGGATTCAGATGGATGGATATCGTCTAGAAATGTCTTGACAGCGATTCCAAGGGCCACATCGGTATCAGTTAAAAATGGCAAGCTGTAAATAGTTAGATCAGCTTGACCGGCCGTAAGACAGAAGATCACTGAGGTATAGACTTACCTTTGGCCAATATGAAGATAGTCATCTCGATCACGGTCTGCTTGTGCACATAGAAACAATGATGCTACGATGGCTTCGAACAGATCTCGGCATGACTCACGCACAGACGAGCTCAGGGAACGGAAGCAAAGGAAGTTCTTGCTTAGCGGGCCGGTGTAGCCATTAGCCTGATGGCGCAGCTTCAACAAGATGGCGCAGCGGCTGATGAGGAGCAGACTCGCTTTATCATCATCGCTACCATTCATTGGTAGACCGTTTAACTCCGCATGTTGGTTTCGAGTGTTCAGAAGCCCAAACCGAAGCAGCTCATAGGCGAGAAGAACCGCTTCAAACAGGCCAGGAACAGTCGAATGCTTCATTACAGTTGGTTCCAACGCTTCGAGTGATTTGGCCAGTGCCTCACCCCATGAAGTAAGCTGGTGATTGTCACCAACATAATCCCGCAGATGTAGGTACCGCCAGAGAGTGACGGACAACACCAAGTTACTAGAAGCGATGTTTCGGATCTTTGCTTTCGCGATTGTAGACTTAGCGAATTCAGAATTTCTTAGCGCTGTGACTTCAAAGAGAAGGCTCCCATGTTTGGCATTAGAGAAATACTGTTTCACGGTATCCTTTTTGATATCCCAAGTTTGTACCTTCTCGATGGCTCTAACAGCTTGAGGATCTTGTTGGCGGTATTCAATTTTATGCGAGTACTTATCATCATACCAAACCCTGACGTTGATGGGCTTGAACCATAGTCCTCTGTTTAGCCTTGGCAGCACAAGGAATATGGCAAGCTGTCTTATGACCATTAGCTGGTCAGTGACAAGATGCCGATACTCCGACGGACTAACTCCGTCGAGAGTTGGGAAAACAACTACTTGGCCGTTCGAGATCCAACTTGGGAGACGAGCGCTAATGAGACCCTTGTCGAGATAATGATAGAGCTCTTCGGGTAGCCGGTACCCAAGGTATTCCCAATTGTCGTGAGTCAGAGTCTCATGGTTCTTTACTTTGATCTCGCCAGTCTCGTCGATATAGATGAAGTGATCGACGCTCATCCTCGCTCTTCGGTACTTCTGCAGCCAATTCGGGTCTCGTTTGCTGAGAATATCATTGAAAGAATTACAAGCGTTTGTGACGGATTTCTCAGAGGTCCTCAGAAGATTGACAGCATCTTGTACAGATGATGGTTGGCGGGGAGTGATATTGGGTTCTTTTAACGGAGGGAAACCGGGTAAGAAAGACGTTCCCGTCATAAGCAACGCATCCACGAACATCGATTCCGTTACAGCTAAATTTTTAATTATGCTTTTCTTCTGGATGGCCGTAAAAGTCCCGTTTTCCCAGTCAATGTACCGGATCACGAGGTCCTGAATTGGATATAGTAGAAGCTCTTGGGGCCCCATGATGGCATCGGATTGAGTACCTTCTGAATCGAGGTAGGCAAGCTTTATATGGTTAGTAGAGGCACTATGGACCAAGATTGCACACTTACCTGTGCGGCTGCGTTGACAGGTGCAACCTTGAAATATAGCCCACGGCGATTTAGGATGCTCTGAAGAAGTGGGTACAAGTTCTGAACAAGGTATGCTCCTAGTATAGATCAGCTCCGTTTTCCTGTGATTAAAGCGTATCTAACAGGCGCCTACCCTTATGGGAGCCGAAGGCTGATACCGCTTCATTGGCCTGGCTTTGAAAGTACAAGTTCCAGGCTTCGTCCGTCCCCGTGATAGCTCTCACGCCTCGCTGAATCGCAATCTCATCAGATCCTACTACGGACTGGCCATTGAAGATGAAGAAAGGCGTGCAATTGTGCGCCTTCCAGCTATCCAAGTCACTCTCGATATGAGACTGGATACCAGTCAGGCCGCCTAGCGCAGGCAGCAGAGGTTCCTGGTAAGGGGCATTGGCGAGGAAGAGCTGCAGGTAGTAAGATGCATCAACGACGATGGTGACATCGTCTAGTTCGGAAACGGGGGTGGTTCTAGCATAATTAGCATTAGTACTTGAGAAGTAATCTAGGCGGTACACTCACGCTATTTGCTCATTGATCCAATGGTCTTCGAAGGAACCTAAAAGGCTAGGTTAGTAAAAGCACTTTCACCGTATGGTACCAAGCTCTATTCAAAGTGCAAGCTGCGTGGGTAGATTTCGGGGAATGAAAAGACACCCCTAAATAACCAGAAAGCTGGAATAGGCGTCGCTGATGTGCAAGGTGGCTAACTTGTTGTCTCGATTCGAACTTTAGAAGATACGCAGAGGATGTTCGACCACCGGAGTTTCATCGCTATATTACGGGGCTGCTCATTTGCATAGCGCATCTTCCGCCCCTCACGCAATTCCGTGTAGACTTCATTCGTCAGATCGGCTAGAAAACTGCCTAGGGAAGACACCCTATCCTAAGGGGAGTCCCGAGGGGAAGACAGCCTGCTAGCTGGCGAAGGCGTCATGCTAGCCATTGTATTAGGGGTGTAGGACGGGTAATCGGTGTGACTCGGTTTCTGGCTTGGAGTTCGGACTAGGTTACGATCTAGCGAATGGCTCGTTGTTGAGGTCGTCGTCATGGGCGCGTAGATGGCGGGGGGCCGAGAATTGACGAATGTGGTCGACAGATCAAGTGGTTGGGCGTAACAAGGGGGAAACACGCAGGGACGAGAGCATCGTGAGACTTACTAGGCATCGTATCTAGTTCGTAAGGTCGACCGAAGCTGCAGAAGCTTCAGCCGGCTTAGGATAAAAAAGAAGGAGTCGGGTATCGTAGGAAGGTGGACAGAATCACAGCACCGCAGCCTCGTCAACGACTACCCATGCGACGAAAAATAAGGGTACGAGCTGCTGCTGTCGAAAGATAGTGGGGGCGTTTCTAGGACAAGAGACGTTGGTAGAGAAAGAATGACGAGAAACGGAGGGCGACGTGGAAATAAATAGAAAAGAACACCTTGGGTTTCCGGTTAACAGGGCAGACCAGATTGGGGAAGTGCTGTCACGCCGGCAGGGCAGATTGAAAAGAATTTGGGGGGAAGGGTAGAGCCTCACTCATCTGGATCGCGACCTTGTAGATATGTAGCTGGGAATCCGTTTGTGTGACGATGAACAAACAGAGGTAGGTAGGTACAGCTGTATTGGAAGTGCTATAGGTTCCATAGGTAGGTATTTTGTACCTGTGCTGCCCTCCCTAAGTACATGTACGTCCTATCCTAACTTTAACCTACCATGTGTATGCGGGGATGTACCTGGATAGTCTGTATAGGTACCTATTTAGGTATAGGGTGTACTGCAAATAAATCCTTAGGTAGTACTAGGTAAGCAGGCGCAGCGACATTGGGTAGACCCTTACTTGCCTGGGTACTAGCAGAACAACACCTTACGTAGGCTATAAACCTAGCGGATATTGTTGCCGACCTCAAGGTTGATTACCAGTGCGTAAGTATTTCCTTAATACTAAACAATTCGTGCCTAAGTAAGTAGCAAGTATTAGGTTTTATAGGTATATTCATATTAATCAATATTAAGTGTAAGGAGCTTGGTTCTTACGCACTTAGAAGAATATCTTTTTTTTTAACTAGATCGGGGCAAATGTGAAGCAATCAGCCCCCAAAAAATCGCATTCTTGACTGCGTAACCTTATGTAGGTAAGTCGTATTTTTATCTCTCCTCCGCCACATTTTAGATAGGTCCTGTTATCTGGCCATATTTAGAGTGCCATCATTGTCCCGTCGGCCAACTTCTATCCGTTTTTTTTCTTACCTCCTCTGACTTATAATCAGCCTGTTGTAACCTAAAGAAACCGTCATGGCGAATACAACTTCTATCCCTATCATTGACATATCTGATAGCCAGGGCGATCAAGCCCGCATAGCCGAAGAGCTTGTTGATGCAGCAGCCAAGCATGGTTTCGTTTATATCAGAAACACTGGCCGAGACATCTCTGTTAGCCAGGTTGGGCAAGCATTTAGCATCGTATGTGCTGATGGCCATGGTGGTTCTTAAAAGGGGTTATCCCACCTCAGATATTGTCAAGCACACTGCCCTCCTGCTGTGGCTGTTCTCGTTCCATTGCTGATTCCGTTATTGAATGGCCTGTTTAGTCGAGGACCCTCTTCCAATCACCGCTGGAAGATAAGCAACGATGTAAGATCGAGAAAAACAATCAGGGTTGGTCCGGAATGCACTCGGAAACTCTAGACCCAAAAACACAACGAGTATGTCCCTCAAAAATACAGTTACCTCAGCATCGTGCCTCTTGGTGTCTACTAGTTTCCTAACATAGAATAGGTAGGAGACTTCAAAGAGTGACTCTACCCCAGAACTACCAACATAGGTCGTTCAGTACAAGGGATACTAACATTGTGCAAAAGGGGTTTCAACTTCGGAGCCTTTTCTAATAACCGGGCAACCCAGCCAGTACCCAAAAGCATTGAACCATATGAGGCTGATCTTGCGACCTTTCGTGAATCATGCCACGCGCTGTGCTGCAAACTACTGCTCCTATTCGGCATTGGACTCGGAGTCAATCCCTCAGACTTCTTCACCAGAGCACACTCTCCTGACAAGGCATCGGGGTCCATCCTGCGATTCCTCTACTATCCTCCACCCAGTGCAGTATCCTCAGCACAAGAAGCCGACGTGAGAGCAGGCGCACATTCCGATTATGGCTCGGTGACACTCTTATTCCGTCTTAAGGGCCAAGCCGGGTTAGAAATTCTCACGCCCGCAAACAGCTGGGTTCCAGTTCCTGTGTGTCCACCAGGAACAGAAAATGACCCCACTCCCCCTATACTAGTCAACATCGGGGATCTCCTGTCGTACTGGACCAACGGACTGCTACGAAGCACCGTGCATCGGGTGACCTTCGCAAGTTCCGAGAGAAAAAACGACCATGGTGCTGGATTAGTAGACGGCGAATCGGCGACAGACCCGCGCTACTCCATTGTCTATTTCTGCCATCCTACAAACGACACACCACTCACAGCCGTACCGAGCGAGCGTGTCCGCAGCTTCCAGGGCGAGCTCGCCACTACGAACGCCGGAAATCCTTATGCCGAGCGTAAAGTGCTAACCGCGGAGGAGCACCTCAAGATGCGACTCCAAGCGACGTATCTACAAATGTACAGTGATGAAGGATCCGGACAGAAAGAATGAATCCAAGGTCAACTGGTTTCTATTCAAGCAGCCTTTACTTTGCAAGTTAACCCTTATGCCTTCTTTATATCTATTTCTTGGCAAACAACCATTCGAGGACTGCTCAGTAGTCATAATTACGTATTCCACTACTAGGCCTATACCATCGTCATTATAGAAAGTAAAGCATTATTGAGTCTTCGATTGTAACGAAAACTTTACACTCAACAAAGCGAGCTCCCACCCTTAGCATACACTTTAGAATTCTATTCATGGCCTTAGCCGCCTTATCAGCAAGCATGGATCTAGCTTTTTCCACTCTCCTATTTAACGCGTAGATGAAACTACACGACGAGGGAGGTTCTGCTAGCCATTTTTCTAAACCACAAGACCTACCTAGCTAGCTATATCATCCTCATACAATCAAGCTAATATACCTACACGGCCGATGCCAAGGATACTCTTCTCTTATATCGTCATCTTACATCGTCAGTGTTAGCAGCAGTAGCGTAAAGGCCACGAAACCTGACAATACGAAAGATATAATGAAAGTGATAAACATCTCCTTCAAACTAAAGGATTCTTCTAAGTTTCTAATGCGATATAACGTAAACAAAAATAAGGCTGTCACAACTATTGTAGAGATATTGATATAAGTGGCAAGGGAACGAGCTAGTAATATTTCATAGTTAACATAGGAAGCATGACGAGAAGAGTTTGAGTTGAAATAAATATATAAACCGACTCCTTTTCGAAACTCCTGCGCACTTAAAAGTACGTGAACAAAGACCCTCGCCTTACATCCAATATGAACTTCAATGTGCCAGCAAGGTTCCGAGCGGTGGGAGAGACTAAACCTAGGAACAGCACGAAGCTATAGTTAAAGCTGAGAATGGCGCCCAGAAGACGCTTTATGCCCTCTCCTATTAGTAAAACCTGAAAGCCAGTAGATCCTGCGGTCGGGAAGATAATAATGGTGAAGGGGGGGCCGGATAAGGGAAGTATGAGAGAAATATTCCGAGTGAACCCAACCAAGCGGTACGAGGCAGGGTCAAGATCGAGGAGTAGAGAAAAGCTAGCAGGAAATTGGACATTTCGGAGGGCTCCCGAGGTACCAAGTGCAGAAAGTGTATGGTGCATATAGATAATCCGGTGAGATAATTTGGGGATTATGCGGCGGTTGATAGAAGATGCGAGTTTCATTAATAACGTAGAAAACCCGAAACACTATGTGACCTCAACTCCAGACCCTTATATGCTCCGTCTGATGCAGTTCACACATATCATACACGATCTATGTACAATCCGACGTGACCAGCCGCCGTATCCACGAAGGCCTCACTCCCCCCATCACCGCTCCTTCGTCTCACCACTCGTCTTCTCCTTCGGATCATCCCCCTCACTCTTCCTCCCACCCTTCCAAACCTCCGCAATCTGCTCCGTAATCAAGCCCCAATACCCCCCACCACCCTCCTGCAACGCCTCCCTCTCCCTCTGCTCCCTCTTCTCCTTCCAATCCGGCGCGGCATCCCCCATCCATATCCTCTCAAGAACCCCCTTCTCCTTGCTCCCGTCCTTTCCTCTCACCGGGGCGCCCTCCCTCTGCTCCCTCACATACGCCTCAAACAGCGCCCTCTTCTGCTCCTCGCTCCATCCCTCCAATCCCTCCCCCTTCGCCGTGACAGCGCCAGACCTCGTCATCTCCTCGCGCAGCGCCCTTAGCCTCTCCCTCCGCTCCTTCTCCTCGCGCAGCCGCGCCTGCGTCGCCTTGGCCTTCTCGGGCAGCTCCACCCCGGTCATGCTGGCCATGCGCGAGGAGAAGCGCTGCGCGAAGGACTTCCCGCTGTAGTCGTGCGTCAGCTGGTTCGTGCCCCAGATGGCGACGCCGCCGAGGGTCACGGCGCGCAGGTCGAGGCGGCGCGGCGGCAGGGCGAGGGCGAGGAGCGCGAGGGGCGTCACGCCGAGGGCGATGGTGTGGATTAGGGGGTTCGTGTTGTTGTATTGGTCTGTGGCTAGCGTGGCGGTTTGTGGTTGGGGTTGAGGCTCTGAGGAGGACGAGGGAGGTGGTTTTGCTGGTGAGGATGCCATTGTCGCTTTTCGGCTTGTAGGCGGGATTAAAGGTTAGGATAGGATAAAACTTGTTCTTATCAATGTTCTTGGCCCGGTTTGCGTGCCGTTATAGAATTAGTGAAGGATTAACAGTCGCTTTCTTGTCTCTTTTGTGATGCTACACATGTGCTAAGTCTAGCCATACATGTATCTATAGAGCTGTTGCGGTACCTACGTAGGTGGGCGTTGAGCTTTAACTTTTTTTACAGGGGAGTGCGGATAGTGCTCGATAAGAGATACATTGTGACCATCTTGGTGGGCTATAGCCTCGACTATGCAATAAAGTTATTACGTATAGTAGACTAATCATTGGCATCAACAACCTCACGACTTTTGAGACCTTGACATTTCAATAAGCCCTTTAATTGAAGTCTATAGCAATCCTCGATATCGTGTAATATTCCTCTCACTCTTAGCGACGTAAACAGATAATTCCTTCAAAGGATGCCGAATACATGCGCCCTTTGAGTGCTGACCCCTCATTCACCTCCCATTTCGTAATCCTACCTCCCACTATACTACTTCACCTATCACTCCTTGTATCCTATCTTAATGCATGCAGCATCACCGATACTACGCGGTTCCAACAACAAATATTTTAGCATTAACAAGGGGCTCTATATCACCCACGCCTATGTATCACACCGAGGTTCGCAAGCAGACTTGAGCTCGTGGTTATGGGTACCTATGGCAACCTCTTTCTATCAACATCCTTTACTAGAAGCCTCGGCATGATAGTGACGCAAGCAAAAGCAAAACAAAAGCACCGACACCCCCCGCCATATCCCGGGCAGGCCGGCGACCCTTGCCTCGGTCTAGCTGCGCCTCCGAAATGACCGGCCGCATCCGGTGACCGGGACGCAGGTTTGCGCTATTCCCCGCCATTTTGGACCCCAGGTAGGCTGTGCAATACAAACTGATTAATGATCAATCCTCCTGCTACTGCCTCCCGTGACAAACGATGAACTTCTGGCACGGGACCGAGAGCCTAACCGTTCTAGTCACTCATACGCAATAAGGCATTTACTTGTTCGTATGATTTTTCGTGTGATCGGTATAGCCCAACAGTGTAACCCTCCAAGTTGCCCGATGGCAACTATCACCCGCTTCGGCCCCCAAGCTCGGGATATTGGATCGCGTATGGCCCGTGTTCTTGTTATCCCCGGACTTGCAGATAACCCGGGACTGGCTGACTGTTCCGTTGGTCCAATAGGATGCAACAGATATTGGAGGGGGGTTGCATACCTGGGGCTGGTGGTTTATATTACCTAGCCTTTCGTTGTATATTTCTAAGCATTCGAAAACGACACATGATGTAGGTAGGCGAGGCTGCATAAACGGCAAGCTACTGCACATGTTGGCGCAAGAAACGCTTCAACCCTCGACCAAGTGTTGTATCTAGTCATTGCCCATGCATTGCAACACCGGGGACTCACAAACATGCTACAGCCGGTCAAGTATTGAGAAAAGGGTATAACTTGCGAGATTACAAGTAATTCGATTGCCCCAGTGCTAGCCCGCCGTCCTCGGTGAGCTTGTTCCTGGCTAGCTATCTTACTCATTGTTGGCTATAATGACACAGTCTTTCCGTCAGGCAGACTTCCTAGGCTGCATACGAAACTCGATACTCGCTCACTTAACATTTGCGCTGGTTACGAGAGTATCGTACACATAAGCCAAGACAGTAGTCGTAAGGTTAGTACGAAAATGCGCCTAGAGTGAGTACGAAGAGGCGGTGGTATTTAGCAGGTAGACAATTAAGAATGTCTGGGCACTCTACGGCATTCCATAAGTGATATGTATGCTGCGAACTGAACTGGCCATGTTTCATCTGATGTCGTTGCCTAACGCCGCTTGTCCATGTTGTGATAGGTTATATGTATGTTATGCGCCAACTGGGCGACTAATTGTGCGACCATCAACCAAGCACTAAAGTGCATTTGGCCCGATTGGACACCGAATACGCGCGATCTCATGGCTGCTAAGTTGGAAAGCTCGTCGCGATCAGCACTGAACCATACAGTTTAAGTCGTAAGGGGGCCTGTTAGATATCTAGGCAGGGAAGACGTGAAGGATCCGCACTCAAATGCAGCCCTAAGTGTGGGTAGGAGTTCAAATACCAAGCCGAATCCCTATTGGGTTTATCTTGCCCGCACCACCCAAGTAGCTTCAAGGGAGAGCGTAGATTGCGCGTCCAGCAAAAAGGGTACTCGTTTGTATGTTAGTGGGCGGGACTCGCCTCGCAATTCCACTGGCATCGGGATGTAACCGAATAATCAGCCGTACACCGATTCATGATACCAAGCGCCTCCAAGCTCATCCAAGGCGCTAATCGCGGCATAAGGGATGCCGATAGGACCCGGGCGTTTAGCAGGGTAGGTACCTATGTCATTCTTCAAGAAACGTATAGTAGTGTAGGTTTCTGTGGCAGAATCTACCGAGGCGGTATAAAATTCCGGGGAAGCCCAGATTCTGCCCAGATAGAAGCAATTTGGGGTATCGATTTGCAATAAGTCACGTCGATATAGGGCCGGTGACTCCGACCAGGTAGAGGACCACCCTGGGGAGATGGAGAAGATGAGGGTTCAAGTCGCACCAATTTTGGGGGCAAGGTCGGGGTGCCCACAGTGGTAACACAATACCATATAGGCTATCTGAGTCAGATTTAAGAGTCTCTGATACCGCATCGTGAGCCCACCCTGGTGATTGGCGAGATGACTACAAAGTGCGGTGTGCCGAGACGTGACGGACGGGATGGTGTTGAGCAGGTAACGTTCAGTTCTGGTATAGGTACGCAGGAGATTAATGCAAAGCAAAGCAACGCAAAGCAAAGCCTCTAGCCACGTAAGAGTCGTTCCTGGGCCTGCCGTTGTGTGTTTGTGGAGCAAGAAGACGATCGCGCATACATACCTACCTACTTGGAGGGTACAGTTTGTGAGGTTACATTAGATAGGCGATGATTTCAATTGGGAAGCCCAGATGAGTTCTGTTTACCAACGCACTAGCAACTGTTGGCTTGTTATTTGCTGATTGTGCAAATTTACCAATATTAAGCGAGGCTGTATGCCTATCTAGACCGCGTGTACCACCTATACCTACCTACTGTACTACCACCACCGCCCTGCTATTTGCTACCAGGTGTGCAGAGTAATTTAATGGGTTTTAATGGATACATGAACCCCTAAAGGTGACGTAAATTTGCCGAAATAACTAACCCCGCTATCGTCGTTTGAATGCCAAATCTAACCAGAGCCATAACGAGACTTGAATGTATGGATATAGATACCTACCTACATACTTAAATCTATGAATTCCTACTTGGATAGAGGTGGTCTCCGAATACCTAGCAAGGCAAAAAGGGTGGTCGCCAAGGATGAGTGAATTGAATGACAAGGGTTCCTCGGCGCAAATAACGCAACATATCTACTTAGTAAGTACATAAGGAGTAGCTAGGTTTGACTACCTACCTATATTCGCCGGCTCCATGTATCAAGTTGATTATTGGTTGTACAGCGAGCAATTAATACGTCGGGGGGGAACCAACGTTGCTACCGGGCAGTGTTGTATAGGTATGACGGTATATAGTCGGCGCCGTTGTCAGTAGCGCTATATGTTTCTTTTGGTATTATAGAGCGCCGGCAATTCTAAGCTATGCCGGTGGTAATGAGGCCGCCAAATGAACGAATGCGAACCAACCACCGAAAGTCCATGCCGTTCTAGCGCCCGGTGTTGTACTCGACCCCCCAGTGCCTACGCTACGACTTACTTACTACTTGTGGGTCCTAGTGCCGATAAAGGTTGTGAGGGATCCGTAGGGCTGACCTCTAGGCGACTTTCCTGGCTTGTGTGGTGTGTTAGGATTGGTCGAGGACCATACCTTGGTACTGTATTAGCAGCAACACAACGGCGCAGTTTCTTCTTGCGCGCCTCGTTTTTTGGGAGAGCAGAAAATCTTATTCGGAGATCACGCTAGACCTATTCTGGATAACTCCCCTACTGGCATTTCAGATGCTCTGATCATAGCTAAATTTGTAAGAAAAGTGGAACGCAGCTTATGTAATCATCGGGAACCCAAAAAACAACAGTCACGTACCTAAACCAACGCTATAAACCAATTCAGTACTATAAACCAGCGTAATAAATCAACGCTATAAACTTACGCAATAAACCTACGTAAAAGTTGAATTAACCTGCTAGTTTAGGTACCTCCAGGTACAAAATTTTAGTTAGAATTTCTACTAAAATAGACGTACTTATAAGTTATACTAACACGTTCGAGAACTTTAAATAGTACGCGTGTTGTAGCGGTAGTAGCAGTAGTAGCTTACGCAGATCGAGCGCTGATCTTTTAGCCTAAGTCTCGCTTTGCTACACTTTGCGACCGTATTATTTAAGTCGATTTCTAGCGATAACATGGGTGCTGCCCTTTGGAGTTCCACTTCACATACAAATTTGGCTTAGCTTGGAGCAGGGGCCGGGTGTGGAGATATTGTGGAGAGTATATGTCTATAATAGGTCTAGCGTGCTCTCCGAATAAGATTTCCTGCTCTCCCAAAAAACGAGGCGCTTCTTGCGTGCATGTGAGGTACGAGATGCATAGGATTCGGCGGAGAAGGATGGTTAGGAATCCCTATCCGCTCCCGCACGCGAACAACGCTGCATGTCTTTAGCACCGGCCTTCCTATTAACCCGAAGGATTGTTAGGGTTTAGGAGGTCACCAATCTAGGCTGGTGGGTAGTTTTGTGTAGGGCTGAGATGGTGGGTATCATCTCCTTCACCTAGGCGGGCCGAATCCGCGCGAGACATCATTTGGTTCACGTAGAAATATCACCACACATATCTGCCGGGAAAATGAGGAAGAAAAAAAAAGGTATTCAGGTAGTATGGTTTAGGATATAATGGAGAGAGGCACGGTGTTTGAGTTAGTACCGTAAACGGGTAGAATTTGTCACTGTCGATCAGATTAAAAAAATGCCTACCGTCATCATTTAGCGGATCGCAAGTTTCTAGAAGGGCGATGTACACAATTGAATATGATATCATAATTACTACGTATGACACCTAAAATAAAAAAAATCAACGTAAGAACCTCAAAGACAACAAACAAAATACAGGGACAAGTAGGGTAGGTAATAGCATTAAACAATTGAGGAATAACAGGATGTTCAGCCACGCCTATACGACCTGTTTTTAGTAAACCTGCCGCCGCCACCCTCGGCACAACACGTCCTGGGAATTGTTTGAAAGTATTATGCACCTTCATCTTCTCAGCTGTTTCAAATACCTCACCACTCAGAGGTGATAATCTCATAAGCCGTATGGGATAGATATTCTGTCGATTGATTAGCAGTAGGTAATTTAAATTTCTTAATAGGTGGGTTCAAAGACTTCTCATGACTTTCCCAAGAAGGACAGATAACACGTAGCGTGAAGACATTCTCTGCAATAAACATACCTGTTTGACCTACCTACTAAGTATACATCTACTAGGGCGTTCTGCAGGTGTTCCGCGCTAGTCAGATCACGCATACACGTAGGTACTTCAGCAAGCCGCGGCTAGAGCTAACGCATCGCGCGTGCAGGAGGGTGCAGCGTTCCATTGGGAGAAAAGCAGAAGAGAAAAAAGGCTGCAATTTTAAAATGAGGGCGTTGAGCAGATCGATCAATGGCTGGAATCTGGTCTGGTATCATATGTCATATGCTCATCCGGTCGCCTTCTCGAATACTGACCCTACCACCGGCTTCCGGTAGGTAAATGACGGAGCAAGGGATCAGCCGATTGCGTTGTGCCCCCAGATGCCGTCCGGAGTGGATACATCGCAGGCTGCAGTGGACGGACCATGGCTATGCTAGGTACCACTATTCACCATTAGGTCTTCTAGAGCCTAGCAGCCCGCCAAGCAAGCAGACCGGAGATGATAGGTAAGTTAGTACAGCATATTAGTATACATAACATAGTAGTATGTAGGCAGGTGAGGACAGAGACGGGAAGCCAGGGGCCGCCGCAGCATACATACTACTACTCTAGTGGACGGCCTCCTTTTCAATCCCGTTTGCGCTAGGTGGGTGGTACCACAGGCAAATTACTCATAGGTGAGTAGATATATCTCCTTACCGGACAGGTAGTATGTGTGCTGTCATCCGTTCTGTAGTGTAAGTGTAAGTATATATATATATGATAGAGGGATGGCCCTTGCAGGAAACCTGTCGACTACCTATTTCTGTACACACTATCTATCCTATGTGGCTATCTCAACTACTGTGCCGTAGATCTACTAATAGACACCTACATGCCTACCTACCTACCTACCTACCTCATCGTCCTTTGTCTCTTACCACCCATGTTAACCTAACCTACCTACTTACATACATACATTCGATCTAAGCTAGACTACCAGCCGAGGGTTATCCAGATTATTCAACCTTTCTCTTTGCTTAGGATAGCGGATACGCCGGGCTCCACCCTCACTGTACCACTACATACCTCCTTCTATACTTCTAGGGTATCCCCCTACCTACCTACCTACATACGTACACGTACATACCTACTGTATGTGGGTAGCGTAGATACACTAGGTACATCCAACACGACCCAGATCAACGGATCCCCTCATCTCCCTCCTCACGTCAACTGCAGGTCAAGCCTCACTAGCTACCTGCCTACATATACATACCTACCTACCTACCTTACGGCAAGGCGAATCTGGCTATCCTAGCAGGGCCTACAGCTCCCCATACATACCCCTACTACTACTGCTACGCTACTACTTAATCCCTACCTACACTACATAATACCTATTTACCCTACAGCTTACCCATCATAGCAGAAAAAATATCTCCTTTCCCATCTTATCGCCGCGAGGACACTCTCTACATACAAAGAGATAACTAGCCTCTCTATATTTTGCTTTGCACCTGACAAGACCCTGGTGGAGAAAAATTAATTGTCATCCGCGCGCCTACATAGTTTTACCCACCATTGCCCCCCTTCGCCCGGCTACCGTACAGTACTTACGGTAAAGCCTTATATGCAGTCCGGAACGCGAAAATACAGGTGTACTCTATCACGTCCACCCTCACCGATGAGCACGATCCGCCTTCCTCTCCCCAAGGTAGAGAGACTGTGATAGTTGCGAGTACGAAAGGCGCGCGCTACGTCGCCACCTGCGAAATACATAATTGGTGCGCGGTGTTGGTCGCATTACGGAGTCCGGCATAGTAAAGCACGGCAGCATCGAATTGAGTGGCGACTGGAACGCTCCACGTCGTCACATTGACATGAGCACGTGTGCGAACCACTTCTGATACGACACATCCGATTTGGCGATTCGGTGATTTAGCGTGGCATTGTAAACATGCCCGCGGTAAATATGTTAAGTGCGTCGCCCGTAGACAACGGATCGGCTGGGGCGGGTGGTTATGGCGACGCCGGGCGGCCAAGGAGAGTTCGGACCAGCAAACCTAAAGTCAAGACCGGCTGTAACAACTGCAAGTACGTGTCATTCCCGCAGCCCCTCCCACGTTCACCCCTGAAGTATCGCGGGGAGATCTGATCTCACAGATTTGGCTTCGCTCGCTACATGAGAATCGTCGATCGACTAACCATCACTCCAGACAGCGACGCATCAAGTGCGATGAAAAGCGGCCGGCGTGCACTCAATGTGTGCGCTCAAGGAAACAATGCACCGGCTACCCTCCGCCGCCTCGAGCTAGGATTTACGAAGAACAGCCGATTGCGCCCAAGCCCCCAAAACCTATCATTGCTGCAGCACCCCCACCTCGAAGAGACCTTACGCCCCCGGAAAGCCCAAAGGACAATGTATTGGTGCTTCGCCAGCCGTCAAGCATCCCCTTCACCTCCCGTGAGGGCCAGTATTTCCAATTGTTCAGAGACTACACAGCCAGTGAGCTGTCCGGGTTCTTTGATTCTTCGTTTTGGACTAGGCGAGTGTTACAAGAATGTCACTCTGAAGACGCGATTAGACATGCTGTCGTGGCCCTTGGTGCTCTCTACAGAACGCTCGAGAAGATGTCGGAATCGCCACCAGGTTCACCTTCTGAGGCCGATCACTCTGACAATGCTAATCGACACTGGGAGGTCGCCTACCAACATTATTCCTTGGCCATCAAAGCCGTGCTCAGCTCGGGCTCGCATGATCAGGCTAAGAAAAGAATGAGTTTAATGGCATCCGTCTTACTAGCGTGTTTCGATTCCTTTATTGGAGACCATAGGAATGCTATTGTGCAGATACAAACCGGGCTTGCCCTGCTGGAGAGCCTTCGTGACGAGCGCCGCCAAGCCAGTCTTCCACAACCTGAAGAGCCAGTCGAGCAAGATCTCATCCAGATGTTTACTCGACTAGCTATCCAGGCGAAATCATACGACATGGCTTTTCATTTCCCTCAGCCCTACGTCATTCGCCTTACCCCTCAGATTGGAGTGACTGCACCATCACCGTCTTCTCCGGATGGAGGTTCACCTGTGTCAACGAGCCAAGCTCAGATACCAGAAACATTCGCCTCCTTGCACGACGGAAGGCTAGCCTGGGATACACTTTGCGAGAAGATTATGAGGTTTACTGAGCAGATGGGGACACTTGTAAAAATGGCTCCCATGAACATCCTCCCGTCAGGTTTCAAGCAGTATGGGATTGACTTTGAACAACAAATGCAGGCGTGGTCGAGAGCCTTCGACCCCATTCTCGCCTCTCGCATGTCCCCGGCGAAGAGTACCCAAGAGAAAACCGCAATCGCCGTTTTGAAGATGAACCAGATTATGGGTCGCATTCTCTTCAGCATGACATTCAGTGAAACCGAGTCCGATTTTGACAAGTTTCTCCCCTCTTTCCGGCAAATTGTCAACTTGGCTATGGAGGTAATTGGAGACGAAGAGCGCCGGGCAGCCGCAAAAAGATGCCCCAATCCAGAATTTTGCCAACATCAACCCGCCCATATCGATAACTTCGGTGGCGAATATACGGCTCGGCACATCAAGCCAAGTTTCAGTGCCGACCTCGGTATTGTGCCACCACTCTTCGTTGTCGCCACGAAATGCCGTGATTCTCTCACTCGTCAACAGGCTATTCAATTGTTACGAACGAGCTCACGGAGAGAGGGCATGTGGGACAGCGAGCTTTGTGCTAGGATAGGCAACTGGATAGCAAAGATTGAAGAAGAGGAAGATGATGCAACCTTCGACTTTCAACGACCAGTCTCAAGCTCTACTGAAGCCAGTAGATTATCTATGGGGAGTCCAGGTTCAATGTCCAATGGTTCGCCCGTTTTTGCGGAGGCCACTCCTCTTGGCCCTGGTGGCAATGCACGTTGGGGTAGTCGAAGGGAAAGTTCGCCATTGTCACCGCACATGGGAACTGAGACGACAATGGTTCCAGAAAGAAAACGTGTTATGGTACGAGCTGTTGAATTCGATCTTCAGAAACGGACCGCCCTCCTCCAATGCGGGACTAGAGGATTAATCCCTGGCACGCCCGATTTACGGACGCGTGCTACTCAGATTATGTGGTGATTTACCACCAATACGCCGCTTGGCACCGGATATCGTTGAGTTGTTTGGTCTGAACTTAGCAGGACTTCGCAGGCGTGTAACATCCGTACATCCTAATGCAGTGTTGGGCTTTTGTTTATCCTACACATTATTACACAACTGGCCGGTCCAGTTTTCTACTAATATCATAAGCTACAGCTAGGGAGGAAATTTTCCGGAGATGGGATGCATAGCGCGGAAACGAGGGCGATGACGACAATGATGGATACATGCCATGTACACCTAAAGGTTTATCAATGTTAAATGCCGGCAGTACGATCAGCCCCAAGGCACTATATAGAGTCTAACTTATAGCCCATACCGGCGCTTTTGGTTTGAGCTTGGAAGTAGGAGGGTCGTTGTTGATTAATGACTATCGAGCATTTACAGTGTTGAGAATAAATCAAAATGATCACTCAAGCCGTCCGTCTTCAGACCCCTTTAAAGTCAGTTAAGCTTGTTAGCTCTAGGTGCATGTACTCTTGGCTTGACACCGCACTCACAATTGTTATGCTTCATTACTTACATACATAGCGGTCCACCAAGAACATAGAACGGGAAGAAAACCACATAGGTAGCAGCTTTAATATTAAAGCTGTTTAACACTTTTAGCTGTCAGTGATTGTCAAACTAAGCTTATTTATGTGTTAATGCAAGGAACTGATTGAGGTTAGTTATCGCACGGACAATACTATACAAAGTAAGTAATAACACCCTATATAGACGTCAGGCACCCCGCATTACCTATTCCTAGGTAGGCAGAATGCTTACGCGAGCATAGTAAAAACTACAAGTCAGAACCGTAATCAGCAAATGCTGTTAAACTTCAAGTAGCAAGATTATTTTTCTCCTCAACCTCATATATGCAACTTAAAACATTCCAACAGTTTTTTCTTCAGTAGCAGCCCTCTAAAAAATGTAAGGGGATTACACCTTAAGTAGATACGATTGTTATTGTGGGAACAGAAGTTAGTTGATAGAGTATAGTCATACCTATTTTTATACTTCGTAGGTAGCTATCTGACGTACTTGGCATGATGCTAGTGGGTCGTGTGCCTTTTTAAGTCTATCTTCTGAAGCAGCAATTAATTCCACGACTCGTAATCCTAACCCCAACAACGTCAGCACATACTATTAGTTTAACCCAGGTGAATGAAAGGGCATCCGATCTTCTATTACAGTCTTAAGTAATCCGATTATCTATTAAGTAAGGTGTATCACTCCCCTATTATCAGCAAGTATCAGGGCTAAAGCGACACATTCGACATAGATTATCATTCCGAGTTTTAGCAGGCGATATTATGTCTCCTGAGGGAAGTATCAGCCCTCAGGGAGCTGGTAGTAATAATGATCAACCGCCTCATGGCACCACGTCAACATCATCCGCACCAACGAAACGCACACGCGTTTTACTATCATGTCATCCATGCCGCTCCTCAAAGCTCAAGTGTGATCGAGCTACTCCCTGCGGTCAGTGTCTCAAGCGGGGGAGGCCAGATACATGCGCCTATGCCCCTCGGATTGAAAAGTCTAAACCAGCAAAGACCATGGCGGCTCGACTTAAACGACTCGAAGGTATGGTGCGTGGAATGGTCGAGTTGGAGCCGGGTGGCAAGGGTCATGGTCTTGGTGATTCAGCACAAGGACGTAATCCGAGCGGTTCTGTCGTCCACAGCGAACAAACAACAAACTATGTAGGCGGTACTCACTTTATGGCTATCTTAGAAGACGTGAGTAATTTGCGCGCTCTGTTAAACTGCTCTGTGGACAGGAAAAGACCAAGCTAAAAGAACCCAACCCCAGCTCGAAGATCTCAAAACGTACTTTGAAGATCCCGAAGTCCGCGAGCTTGATAGTAAGTGATTGTTGAGATTGCTCCTGTTGACCACAACGGCTACTTCTCGAGATATACAACTTCTGTCGCTTCTCCACGTTCCCAAAACACTTTTAGATCATGTTTATAACGATACTAACCAACGTCGACTGTTATAGTGGATGACCCTTATGAGAGCATGGGGCCGAGCGAACTACTCATCCTTTCGAGGGGTGCGCCGCGAAACAAGGAAGAGTTGCTCACCATGTTACCTGATAAGAGCGTTATGGACAGGTTAATGAACCGCTATTTCAATTCAAATAGTCCATCTCAACGTACGCCAAAATTATCTGACCTCAATCTCATCTTATTGAGATAGAGCATACTAATAAGGGGCTAGACATTATCCATATCCCTACTTTCACAAGACAGTATAACGAATTTCTCAAAAATAGAAGCGAAGCAGATATCCATTGGATAGCTACGCTGTTCATGATCCTAGCTCTAGGGATATTTTTTTCTTCCTTCCAAGCGCCCCATGAGCTAGAGGTTGATTCATCTATGCCAGCCAGTATGCATTACGGAGTCTTTTTTTTTCCGTCCTGGCAAAGCTTTTCTTTTTTCTCGTGCACCATGCGCTCCTATATATCCCGGGGTCTCTCAAGAGAGAGTTGACTTCTATATAAGCCGTATTTTCTAACTCATGATTTATTATAGTGGACAGGTTCCGGTACTATCGAGGCGCGTGTGGCTGGGCACTGATTTGGGGGAAATACTCACAGCCCGGCCCTTACACACTCCAGGCGATGGTTCTGTATACGGAGGCCGACTTTCTCGTTAATCGTGTTTCGCAAATGAACTGTTATCTTCTTTGCGCAACACTTATTCGACTGAGTTAGTTTCCTAGAGTCTCCTATCCCCCCCTCTCATGTCTAGGAGCCCTAAACTCCTGAATGGGCATTTTCTGCTCTTGGTAACCCTTATTATAGGAGGCAATTACTAACTCCAGCTATAACAGTGTTGAAAATGGGTCTGCATAGAGATCCCAGTAACCTGCCCCGTATCACACCATACCAAGGGGAGATGCGTCGACGCATGTGGAATCTTGCGGTCCAAATCGACCTCCTTGTCGCTTTTCACCTTGGCCTGCCTTGTAGTGAGTATTTCTCGGAACTGTCTTTCTCATGTTTTGGTGGTTTCTAGAGTGTGGGCTTTCTCTTTTGACAAAGGTTGTGCCTATAAACTCCTAAGGTTCTCGTAAATGATGCTCACGATAGCGATAATTGACTCCGAGTGTTTTAGTGATACATGGAATCGAGAGTGATACGGCGCTGCCACGTAACCTACTTGACTCGGATTTTAGTGAAGATAGCACGGAACTGCCTCCATCCCGGCCCATGACTGACTATACACCCGTCACATACCCAATCAATAAGGCAAGAATAGCGCGTGGTTTTGGTCTCGTCGCCCGGCTATCCCACTCCCTGACCTTACCTAGTTACACGGAGGTCATGCGCGTTGATGCGCGCATTCAGGATGTATGGTCATGCGTGCCGTTATTCATGAAGGTCAAGCCTCTCTCCGAGTGCGTCACAGACGCACCCATGTTGGTAATTCAGCGCTTTGGCCTCGCAGCCTTGTACCAGAAGAGCAGATGCGTATTGCACCGCAGGTACCTCGTCGATCCACGACCACTCAAAGAACACGACTACTCCCGCCGTACTTGTCTCGAGGCCGCAATAGCCCTTCTAGACTACCAGAGTACCATGTTTGAAGCGACCAAGCCGGGAGCGATCCTTGCACAAAATGGATGGTTTAGTGCCTCCTTGGCGATCAACGACTTCTTGCTAGCCGATATGATAGTCGCCCTCGCAGTGCAGCGACAAAACGAGAGTGAGGATGGTATTGACTGGATGGCAACTTGCACACCACCCGTAACTAAGGAATCCTTAATCGAAATGCTCAAACATTCATGGGATATCTGGACGGACAGTTAGTTATCCACACTTGATACCTGCTCCTCATTTTTCTTACCGATGAGCCTAACTAACCCGGACTTTACCAGTGTCCGCTACGGTGAAAGACTGTCTTAAGGCGGCAAACGTCGTACGAACGATGCTCCGAAGGATCCAAACACAACTAGGCATCAACATTGAAGGATTTGATTCGCCAGATGATAGCACTCAGACAGGGTCAGTAGGCAGCTCTAGCCAGCAGACATCGTCAATGAGCGATACAACAATGGGGAGCGTTTACACTAGCTCTCCCCCAGATGGGTACCGTGGCTACAATGATGCGGAGCCCCTGGTGCCGACTCTCGCGAACTTGGGGATGACAGACCCCAATATCGCTTCGATAGAGGGCCAGAATGATGCCAGCAACCAGCAGCATATGAACGTGGCAGACCCATGGGGTATGTCACAGACGCAAAGCGGGTATGACTGGGTAAGTCCCCCCCTTTCTGTCTAGCTCGTTTAAATCATTGTGAATATCTGAATCTCTCTATTCGATCTCCTGTCAAGCTGTTGCTGCCTCGCATTCCGTATTCGCTAACTAATTTCCCCAGAATCAATTCGACGCCTTGACCCGGGGCCCCACAGACATGATACCAGATATAATACCACAATTCCCACCGATGCCGCCGTTGGCACAACAGAATGTAAGTGTGCCGTTTCTCCGCGCCCGTGTCCATATCTGCATCTGCATCTGCATCTATATCTAAACCGAGAGACTAACACGAATGCTATAGTGGATTGATCAGAATAATTACAATGATTTTGGGGACTTCCTAGCCACCAACGCGTGGAATTCGTTCCCCGGCATGTAAGGATTAGTAGTTAGCTCTCGGCTCCAGCTGGCTGAGACGCAATAACCGTAAATTCTCGCGTTATTATGCCTCTAAATAGTCAATACATAGCTGCAAGAGAGTTCTCAGCGTGCTTACGGGGGACGCCAGGTGAAGAACCTAAAATACAATCGGCGAATACGCTTCCTAGCTACATGTATCCTTATCTCTCGGCTATGATGGTACAGAATAGACCTCCCTAGAACGCGGGGAAAGATGATTGTGGGGATACACTACCTCATTCAAACCTAACTAACGTACCGTAATATCAGCAGCCTGCGATTCTAGTACATAGTACACCTACATCCTTGCTTGGGTTGAAGCTGGGGAGAGGGGTATGCGTCAATTGTCAAAACCAAATTCAAAAAAAAGAAACAAAAAAAAGAGAGAGAAGCGATAAGCGCGGATAGATGTTCACCGATGTGCCCAGACCCTATTTCTGCATGAGACTTTTAGCTCTTATCTGTACCCCTTTGTGATCAGCGAGGCTGAAAAGGGCATGGATGGAAAGCTGGAGGATTGGATTGGTGCGGAGAGCCGCGGGGTACAGATTCTACTGCTCATAACAAGCATAGAAACCCCGCACTAGACCTCCGGTTTCGTTCATCTCGGGAGGTAAATTTTTTTTTTTTCTTTTTATTTCCTTGTTAGAATCCGGGGCCGTAATGCTGCGTATTCTGGATACGTACAGCAACAAGGGTTCAGGATTTAGGGAAGAGAGAAAGGAGGTTGGCAAGGGGAGGAAAAGCGCAAGAAAGGAAAGCTATTATTCATTCCCCTCCCGACCAAATAGAAAAAAAGGAGTCCGCGGAGTTGTTCATAGATGCCAAGCATCAGCTCTTACAGCCCTTATTGCTGGTTTTCGACCGAGTGTCTATTTCGATTAGGGAATTTATACGTAATAGTGAACCGGATTGGCTTAAAACTCGGGAGCAAGTATCGAAGTGCTTTTACCCAAACTCCTCTGTTTACAGTATTTCACCGAGCATCGCGCTGCTAATAGAAATGATGTGGTAAAGCTTTCTTCGTCTAGTGTGGAATTGGAGAATCGATCCATAACGCATAGTTTCGGTTCAGGTACCTACACCAACAACCAACAGGATCAAGATAATTGCTTGTCATTCTTGTAGGTAGGGGATTTCCCCCTCATAACTCCCTATAGCCACTGCGCATTCGGCGCCGGCTGGTTTTCTTTCTGCTAGGTACATTAACCGCAATTGATAATTTCTTCGTGTCTCGTAGGCCAAAACTATTAGATATGTATGTCTAATTTAGGGTAATATCATTATTTCGGCCACAATTTCTTTATTCCTATAGTGAAACAAACAGCAAGCAAGCAAAATAATATACCAACACCCAAGCCCTTGTATACTAACCCACCCAGTGTGGCTACCAGCCCATATATTTATATCCATATTCATCACATACACAGTAGGTACTCGGAACGTGTGCATAAGGCCGTTTTCATATAATAGTGAGCGCCTAACACGCTCGTTCTCCGCGTTTCAATCGCTTTGCTTCTAGGGCATTCGCAAACATAAGTTATTAGCTAATAATAGCCTAAGTCTTTGAAAAGTCTTCGCAAGAGAAGGACGGGAAAACGGGGCGCTATTCTGTTAGTAAGTAGGTAGGTAGACAAATACGCCGCCATTCACCTATCCGATATACGCTAAAATTAGCAAATATAGATATATATGGCGTGTAGCCAGATACCTACATAGCGCCATCCAAGGAGGATTAATTACCTAACCTTGGGTAAGGAGAAGATCGGCCGGCATTTCACAGTCATGCAAAACAGCCTGCAGGCTACCTAGAGGCAGAAAACCGGGTACGTACCAACAAAACGCATCTGATAACGAGATGGCTGAAAACGTCGTCTCTATTGGTCTATGAAAATTCCCCAGCCGAGCCAACCGCAGCTGTTCATTTTACCTAATCCAATTTGAGACCGGGACACCAGTAAGAAATAAGAAACCGCAACAACGCGACATGACTTACGAGATAATAGATTATAGACCGCAACAACCACCTAACCACGTGCTTGATCTATGCAGAGAATTTTCTTCTCTACCCTCCGATATCCAGCCGGTCAGTCAGTCGATCTCTAACGGTCCCTTCCTATCTCCTATCTGGGTAATATAGTAATATAGTAATAGATCTCCCCAGTAAGTTTCAAACACTGTGACTTGAGACCGAAGAATGAATACCTTACCTACTTGTCTACCTCTAACTATCGTCGGGTGAGGACAACAGCTCAATTCGAAGCAATCAATCCCTAGGTAGCGCCTATGTTACATACGGTACGTAGCATTAAAATATCAAATTGTTGATTGCATGTAGAGTAGGGTAGAGCAGGGCAGGGCGCGCGCACAGTACGGAGCGGACGTCAAGTTCCTCGGACCGTCAAAGTTAAAATCGGCCGCGTCGGTCCAGAAGCCACTCACAGCAGTTTCCATTACACCTCCAATCAATCTCTGATGGCATTAGCGCGAACGTGACTACAACCTTGGAAACCTGCCTGCCTTGAGTTTTTTAACCACTCAAACCTCGTGCTCTCTCTCTCTCTGTCTCTTTATCTTATCTTGCAACACCTAGACCTGTTCAGGCCGTCCCCGTCATACCAGCGCAAAACCACGGTCACAATTAGGTAACAGTCGTGCGAACATTGCTAGACCTACATATTACCTTAGGTAGTATGTGGGAAGTTAAACTTACATGTACGTATATCATAAGTAAGAACATCAATTTGAATAAGCATCCCTAAGTACCTAACCTACATAACTTACTTACACAACCCACTTACCATGTACCTACTGCACAATGTAGGCTGCGCTGCGTATGCGTTAGGTTAGGTACATACTAACGTACATATACGTACGTTTTTAGTTATGCACGTTCTGCACCTACGGGTAGGTACTCAGTGTACATCCGTAGACAGGTTTTAGGCTTGGGAACACCCGGCGTCAAAAATGACCCGGTCCTCCATTACGGTTACATGTGTATGTAGTGCCTACTCTCTCCGCATAAACGACATCGGAGTCTCTTGTCCCATCCGGGTCCCCAGTTGACGTCGCACACTAATCAATTGATCGATAGTGTAGGCTAAGAGCTTAGGTAGGTCAGATAGTGAGCATCTATCTGCTCCCGTATTTCTTAGGTTAGGTAGGTACCTAACCTACCATTGATAGCAAACAACAATTCCCCCGACCACTACGCCTAAGTACATATGTAATAAAGACTTGGGTCAGCTTTAGACGGATCTGGGTTGATCTGGGTTGATTTGTCTTGTTTCTGGTGGAAACACACCGACGTCCCGTTATCAAACATGCCGTTGCTCACTGCTCACTTATCAGACCATCAAATCAGATAGCGTTTCTGACGAGGCAGGCTTCCGTGCTTAGTCCAGATGTCCCAATGATCAACCTCCGATAAGACAATAATAGGTAGACAAACGCATAGGAGAGACTAGACGAATTTAGGACCCGAAAGAAGACTACCTACAGCATTCAAACCCTAGCGACACGCACTTACACACCTACCTACCTACCTCTTATACATACAGTATACTACACACCCCTTTGGCTACTACAACTACGACTAAGACTAACTATGCCGCTATACGTATGAGGGTCTCGCTAGTCTAGAGGCTTCTTGTCTCCATACTATCGTCACTTGATCTTGATCAATTTGATTCCCAACATCTTAGCTCAACGGCATAGCCCGTACTTCCAGGCCCTATCATCCCTGGGAACCCAGCTAGACTACACGACCTGTCATTTTGCGTTTTATAATAACAATATACCATATTGACGGGGCCTATCAACATATCTCTAGACCCTGCGGTCGACCTATCTCGACCTCGATATCTATCTCTATCTCTATACTCCTCGCCACTTACCGACGCCCCTTGCTTCGCCCTATCGGATCACCACGAAGCAAACCTTACCCCGGACGTGGAAACCTACCTCCCGGCCTCATCTCAGCCTCTTGTACTACTTACTACCTCTCTCCTCCTATCTATATCTCTACTTCGGCTAGCGATAGGGAACCAAGCGGAACTAGTCCGAGGGGCTCGGCTCTCCGCATCCACATCTACTACTGCTGCTACTACTATTAGAGTGGCGACTCTAGTCACCGACCTGTGTAGTACTATATTGAAGCAAGACCAACCTCTATATCATATTTCCTGCTGGTCTATCGTCTCACCTACAAGTCTTGCCGGCGTCGCTCTTATTACCTTACCCACCTATTCCTATACTCGGCCCACTAACAACTAAATCTCTACTATCACATGCCCATTTTAGAGCAACCCATCGTCCCCTCTCCTACCGATTGAGACGGGTTCTGGTCCAGATAAAGCAGAACCCTATTTCCCCAGACAACTAAGCTAGCCGCTCCACGGCTTCACCTTAGTGTTGGCTTTAGGAGAATAATTCACCGTAGTTTTCTCAACATCAGGGTGCCCCAGCCCACAACAAGCCGCAGAATACCGAGTGTCCATGCTGGAACATATTGCATTTTGGATATCGGAAAACCAGCCTCCTTAGCCACTTGTTTCGTCGCCACGTGCTTCCGTCCCTGAGACAGCGCAGTGTAATCCTCACCAGCCCATAGCCGTTCGTTAGTAGGCTCACGTGTTTACTACTAGCCCTCGTTATTGGAACCAAGAGCGTCCTTTTGGCCCTAATCTGGCTAGTCGCGGGCTTGATGTGTGTTTTATCGTATTTTTTTTTACATAGCTCTGTTTTGATGAGCTCTCGGATAGTTCATTTTTGCTGCTTCTAAATCAAACCGATAGCCTGCTGTTTTGCACATTGCTTTTACTAGCACGCTAGCAACTCGCAGAAGTCCTAAACACTAGATCGGACGGTTGGCTCGGTCACTACCTATCGTTGGAAATTTCGACGCTCTTGTCTAGTACTCCAGCATATCATGTCATCATCCACTCCCATCCCCATCCAGACCAATCTGGTCTTCCGGCCAGCACCAAGTGACCAGCAAAACGGATCACCGAAAACAGTTCAGTATTCAAAGCATAAGCATTCGCGGTCTTCGTACTCGGAAGGCTCGCCTCTTACTGCTGTGTCGAGGAACAACTCATTGAGCTTTCGTCCCTTGAAGCGCTCAACACCATCCCCCAACAAGACGATTGCCGTCATCAACGCAAGCGGCCGCCAGGCTGCCTCATTAATCCGAATAGCCACAGCTGTTGGTTATAAAGTACGAGCTCAGCTACGGAACCTCGAAGGCGTCATAGCCACAGAGGTGGCCACTAATCCCAATGTGACCGTCTTCGTTGGGGAATTATACATCCGCAATAAGCCGGACGACAAACAGGATGTCACAGCCCACGGGGACCTTCCGGGGATTCTTGTTAATCACAGCTTAATCAATGAGCTATTTCGCGGCGCCCAATTGGCCTTTATCAACACTACCTTCTACGGGAATGAACTTCACATAGGACAGGCCCTCGCTGACGCAGCAAAGAAAGTTGGAGTCCAGCATTACGTTTATTCGTCGATGCCAGATCACGCCAAATACGACGCTACATGGCCATCTCTTCCCCTTTGGGCTGCTAAACACGAAGTGGAAGAGTACGTTCGGGAGATTGGGCTTCCCGCCACATTCGTCTATACGGGCATTTATAACAACAACTTCACATCGCTACTGTATCCGTTATTTTGTATGGAGCTGAAGCCAGATGGGTCTTTCGAATGGCAGGCCCCTTTCCACCCAGACGCCAAGCTTCCCTGGCTAGACGCGGAGCACGATGTCGGACCAGCGGTTATCCAGTTATTCAAGGATGGGCCTCCAAAGTGGAATGGGAAACGCATCGCATTAGCTTACGAGTTTTTAACCCCGCTTGAGGCTTGCAAAGCCTTTGAAAGGGGGGTCGGAAGGACGGTGCGCTACAAAAGAGGGCCTATCGAGGTGAAAGTGAAGATACCTGAGGGGTATCGGGAGCAGCTTGAGGCCTTAGAGAAGCTTTTCTGCTTATCTAATAATGATCCCAAGAAACAGCCACCTTATTTCGGCGACCGGAAACTCGACAGCAGGTGTCCTGACGACGCATTAGCATTGTGGGAAGGACCGCGGGGGCTTGAAGAATACGCCCGCGAGATATTCCCCATGGAAGAAGAAGCCAACGGTATGACGTGGATGTTCGACGACGAAGTGGGCTATACATGCGAACCCGTTAGCTCGCCGCTTACGATGCATGAAGGGAACGGAGACGGGGCGGCCGATAATGAAGGAGATCGAGACGAAGAGTCTTTCGACGAGGGGCTCGTTATGAGGGGTTTGAAGAGAGATGAAGAAGACTGGCTAGCATAATCATCCTGCCAGCTTTGAATCTTCCACGAGCCTCTCAGCTCAGCCTATCCTCCACCACCGACTCAATAAACGCAGGCAACGAGGCCACACCGACCAACAGGTTCACTACTACTAATCACAGCATAAGTGTCGGTGCATATTATTATCATATAACAACTCGAATATGGGAAAATGGCAAGGCGACGCGAGCATTGGTCCCCTATCTACGCAACATCAACTCTACTAGACGCCACTCCATTTAATCACCCGATGAGCTTCGGGTCGTGCAACACATTATAACACATTGCTAGTGGAGTTGCCGGAGTTTTCGACAATTCTTCCCATCGCAGGTCTCATCGCAGGCGGCCATGGTATGTCATTTGCAGGATACAGAGAATTTCACATGCTAAGCACAGCACATCAGCTTGGCGTTTTCGGCTCTTAAAAGTTGTTGATTCCCGATCATAGGGGCGTCGTGATGGGAATGGGAGGCGGGTTTATGTTTTTACAAATAGGAATGGCATGGTTTGACGGCGTAATGGTATGAGATGAAGTTAAAAAGGTGTAACAGAAATCTCCACGTAGAAAAAGGAAAGGAAAAACTCTCAAACATGACAGTCCAACTTAGCTTTTATGGGCTTGTTAAAACTATGATCATATGGTATCTAGTCTAGGATCATGCTTTGAGGGGCGTTTGGATTTGCAAAATGAATTTCACACGCATCATTTGATTATCCTAAGGTAGTGACGGACTTATCTTTTGCTAATAGCACACACCCAGCGCGTTTCTACGGCTTGCTTCGTAACACACGCCTACTCGCTAGCATGTTTTCTAGGCCTAGTCAAAGGAGTATATATAATTTGTCTACGGGCGGCCAGGTGCGAACTTGCCTAAGGCTACCAATGACGATACCCCCGCGCACAACATCCGTATTCATCATCCTTCTCGATTTCATCAAACCGTCGAGATCCCCTCCCAGTGTGCACCCCACCAGTACACTCGCACCAACCAGTTTCCCAGCACGGCTCGTGCTTCGTCTTCGCCCTCTCCGCGATCTCACACCGCGCCATTATAGACGACCTGCAAATCACGTAGGCCTGTCGCCACAGATACCCGTCATCTGTAATCTGCAGCGAGCTTAATGAGGTGTAGCGCCTCCGTGCTGTGTCTGGTCGTTAGTTTAGCTTGCTCGTTCGACAACAACATGCCTCGGCTTCTCATGATCATGAGATGAGTGCTCTCGATGCTACGCACGTTTGTTCTTCTTCACGAAGGCAATGACGGGGTCCGGCACGCGATAGTACATTTTCAGGTGGTCGCGCGATGGCGCGCGTTCAATGCCTAGTCTTGCGTGATCGCCGCGGACGGAGAGGCTCGTGGCCCAGAACTTGGGGTCGTAGAGAAACCGCCATGCAACACCCGCCAGCTTCGCGGACACCTTCGTCCAGTGTACTAGCGTTTCTAAGGTGAGGTGGTTCTCGGCTATTTCGAGGAGGATCTCTACTGGTAATGTTTCTATAGATGGTGTGTTCTCCCGGGGCTTCGCTATTTCTTGCTCTATCACTGTGGGCGGGTGGACGGCCATTTTCGACTCGAGTACTTGGTGGAAGGTTGAGGAATGATGAAAAATGATATTTTTACGAGTTTGCTGATTTATACAGCTTGATGGCAAAACTAGAATGGGATCAAGGTTTTTTTGCCCCCTTTTTATCTTACTCCTTGGAATCCATCCCTTTTTCGCCTTCTCGTCTCCCTAACTCAATAAGTCAACCTTCGCACCAGCCTTCCCCTACGCCTTCAGGCAGAGATATTACACATGTTCGCCAATTATCATAACCTGTGTAATGATACGAGAATTTGGTGAGTTTTATTGGGGTCTCTTATCCCTTGGTGTAGCTATACAATTGAAAGCCGCCTACAAGGCATTCTCCGCACAGCGTATGCGGTATCTAAGCCACGTCTAAGGTGTGTCGGAGTAAGATTGCACAGGTAGCCACCACTAACTAAATAGACACAGCCACTACGCCGTATTGTCTAGCGATTACATAGGTACTGAGGCAACTCATTGAATGTAGGTAGTATTGATTGACCACTGAGAGCCTTCTAGCCAGCTAGATTGGGGGTATGCTATGCTACACCAGCAGGTAATATTACCTTACCCATTTACCTAGGTACTTATGTATGCCTAGGTAGGTATGGTACTGGCTGCAGTGGGCGACCGAACATGTTTTCCCCGCCCCTACACAGCCGGAGAGAGTTCATTGGCTATGAAGCGGAGGAGATACAGTCTGCCAAGACTCTAACGTGTGCATAGAGACGAAAATACAACCACCTCTTACTGAGTTTGCTTTGACAGGGAATTGTAATAACTGAGCTTCGACAACGGTCATGGGACAAGAAGGATGAATACTTATTCCGGGGATTGAGATCATACAAATGGCATTAATTATTTAAGTAGCTATTGAAGAAATCCGCTCAGGGATTTCTTTTTTCGTTGGTGGTTGGGGTGGATGGGTATGACGTGGCTTAGCCAGCCTGTGGCTGGTGTGGCTCAGCTACACCAGTCAGGTATGAAACTGGCTGGTCCGTAGTAGTGAACTTAGATTTCGTAGACTTAAGAACAACAATAACTTTCCTTCACTTGGGACCTTTTTGGTGACGACCTATTCTATCTGATTCAGTACCTACCTACGGGCAGCTACGGGTTATGCCCTCTCGGATGGCGTGTGGTACGCGGGGGAAAAGGATATTCGTCCGAGTCGTCCGAGTTGTTTCGCTGTCTGGTGTGAACAGGCGCTGGCTGCACACCTGTACTTGTCGCGCATAGTGATAGAAGCAGCGATAACAACGGGTTTTATGCCACGAAATAAACAAACTATTGAGCCTGACAAGGTTAAACTTGCTACTGCTCGAGGGGAGTCGGCAGATACCAAGCTATATCTTAGCTATATCTTGAATAAATATGTAAATATCAACATGAGTACGTACTCTAACAGCTCCAAGGGTATCCCGAATGATGCGTTAAATACCCTTTAAACAGGGGTATAAGATTGCCAAGGGGTAAAGATAACTGAACTGAATAACCACATCCAAAACTACATGAAAATGACATCGTTGAGACAGGAGGCGAGTAACAGGCAAAGTCGGTTTAATTGTCGGGGGGAGTTGGCAGTGGATGAAGGCGCAGTTTGTGGTGGTGATTGTCTAGGTGATTGGGCTTGGCTATTTTTTGCCATCCACTCACTTTGGCTATCTAAACTTGGCTGTGATTTTTGCCGTCTGACGTATTCGCCTTGATTTTCGTTGCTGTATAGGCAGTAAAGTGTTCAAATTTCTTTATTCCTAACATTTTCATCTAGTTTCGGATGTGGTTATTCAGTTTAGTTATCTTTACCCCTTGGCAATCTTATACCCCTGTTTAAAGGGGTATTTAACGCATCATTCGGGATACCACACACCATATATAAGTCTAAGACATAGCCACAACCCCAATATGCGGCTACAATATCAACTGGAGCTTATATGTACTAGGAACTTCGACTACACACTTTCCGATAGAGGGCGCTTATGGCTGCGCCTATGAGGGCATCATGCAGGGGGTAGGACAATATATTCTTTCAGCTATGTTCATTGCCTTTGTTGACCACTAGGCCTTGTGAGTTAGAAATCCTTTAGTGATGCACCTTCGCTGCTGTGTGGTTGGTGTAACTTTTAGTAATAGATTAGGACTCGTATGTCAAGGCATGGAAGAAAGAACATACAACTCAAGAGTCATCACGACCCATTACTAATGGAAAGGGCCTAGGTACATTTATAATAAAATATTGTGCTCGTGTTTTGCTATGCCAAATGTGAGGATGAAGAATCATCTCGCCTTAGATTCACGTGTCCGTCACTCATCCCGCACGATGGGGTTTGACTGCCTAGGCCTCCTAGTGTTCATAGTAAAGGTTTCGGTTAAGAGTAAAATCTATCTACGTGATTTCTAGATTTGGAGGTAGGTAATTAATTAAGTGGTCGGAGAGGGAAGGAGCTGGGTGTGGTAGTTTGTTCGCCTGCACCTCAGGATATAGCTCCAGTCTAAGGTCTCGCAAGGAATGGTAACTCCTTCTTACGACTACAACTCCCTACTTACATCATACTTAGGTAGGTATGTACCTACTTACATATCTCTCTTCCCTTCCTACCCTAGGTTATCGTTGCAAGTACCTATGGCTGGGCCCGTCCTCTCTCTCATACCTAGTACCCTATAAACGCACTGCATAACCCCAATCGCCTCTTGGGGTTACATGAGTTACGAGAGTAAGAAGCTTCTTTCTCGAGCCTCTATGGCCGCCTGAGACACCTCAACTAACGCCAACGCACTCCCAATATCTGACGCTTCAGGCATCCTCTACTCCTAACACTCTGCACGCTTCTGGGTTAATGACCAGAGGTGTCCGCTTTCTGATAGTATGACCACGCCCTTGTTTCTTATTCCACACAATCTCACTCTATCACACATATTATCCTCGATCCCACCATCATATCTTTACGGTTTGGTTCGAATTTAAGTCTGCTCGTCGTGAACCGCATCGCATCGCACGTGCAAGTTGAGCGTTGTCAACTTCTCGGCCTTGACATAGCACCCATATCACTACCTCTCTAAGAGAAAGCAAATCGCCAATTTAAGAACGAGCACAACGGAGGTATATTTCAGATATATATTACAAGTCTATGCAACATGCCACCACATAAATCTAGTAGTGAGGTGCCCCCGCGTGCTGCAGCAAAGCCGCGGGCAAGAAAGTCTGCTAGGCCCGAGGAGGCAGAACCTACACCAGCTCAGAAGCTAAGAGAGGAAAGAAAAGAGAAACTCCGCATAGCAAAATTCCGTCAGGACCTATACCGCGAGAGACCTTCCCAACTTGAAGACGATGGATTCATTGTTGAGACGACGTTGTTTCCCAAAAAACGACCAGCATACCCATCTTACGACGAGAGTCCCAAGAAGCGAAGAAAGGGAAAAGCAGGAAAAGCCGGTAAAGAGCTCCAAGCCGAGAAACGGGCTCGCCGTGCTCCTTGGGAGAAAGATGCGAGGCTTAAGAAGCCACCCCCGCCCCCGGACTCGCCTGTTGGTACTTTCCCTCGAGACCAAGACCCCATCGATGCCTTGGGCCGGTTTTCTCAGCTACCGACTGAGATTCGGGATGAGATTTTGCGCTATATACTGCTATGGCCACACGAAATCGCCGTCTTCAGTGGTTGGGGCCGCGTGTTCCCACGCTCCCGTCCTCGGCTAGACCTGGCGGTCATGTACACGTGCCGAGTATTAAGAGATCAAGGTCTGAGCATTTTATTCGGCGAAAATACGTTCACATATGACTCGCGGGACCCAGTGGCATCACACGGCCATACCAATCCAGTAATGGAAAAGGTGTTTGGCAATAGCGTGGTGCCGATAAACGAGCATGGCCACTTAATTCGGTATATCAAGATCAAAGTGCACCGCAGCCGAGTCCACTTTAGCGAGCATCGCCAGACGTTTGAGAGCGCCATTCTCAAGTTCCTCCCAGGCGGCGGCCTCACTCAGGCCGCTAACCTGCACACGCTTACGCTGGAGGTCCCTGCCGAGTGCAATCGCGACCTGCAATCGACCTCCAAGACGAGGCGAGCTGACGAGGTTCCCATTTGCCAGTATTTGCGCAACGGCTCACGGATCAGCGACGCACTATTCAAGCTCCGGGTTCAATGGGTACGAGTTCTGGCATGGGATAAATTTGGGGAGTGCTGGGAGACTAAGGTCGACATGCGTAACTTTGTCAAAGACGAGCAGATGAGACTTGAGTATATGACTCTCAACGGTGAGAAACACAGTTCAGCTGACGGCGACAATGATCTAAACATTCCAAGAGACCCAATCGCTGCTGATCGTTATAGAACCAAGGATGTCGAGGCCATGCAGAAACGCTGGGATGATCGAGTAAAGAACGCCGTGGGCAAGTTACGTAGCTTGGCTTGGCGTATTGAAGGCCTTGCGCTTGATCCGGACCGAGCTATCTACGAACTTGGACTGTGGAAACATGTAACTCCGCCCAAAGGCGGTGGCCCTGGAAGTGATGACAGACGTGAATTAGCGTCACTGCCCTCGGATTATCATGAACACTCATATTCAACAAGATCTAGCTCAGGTCGAAGTCGAAAGACCGCCGCACGTTCTAGTGCAAATATCAAGTCAACCCCCAAAGCTCCGACTGGCTCCCATATTAAAGCTGGCGTCAGAGCTAAAGCCAGCCCTGGTCAGCTAACTATCTTTCAGGGGAAAGATACGGCAGCGGAGGCGAGGCTTTTACAGGCTCAACAAAGCACACGAGAGAATGGAATGGGCTCCAGCGATAAGGGCATGCTAACAGCGGAATGGCTTGAAAATCTGGAGGAACCTGATGACGAAGACACCGGAGAGCCCGTGATCAATTATGAGGCGGAGGCGAACACGGTAGAAGTTGAACTCCACGAGAATAGCAAGTAGCCCTGCATGGCGAGAGCTGATGAGAGATGCAAGTTAGAAAGATTCCTCGCTTGCCGCCAAGAACATAAGCTTATTAATGGGTATAAAGATGGATTAGTGGGAATTAAGGGATTGGAATTTAGCGATAACAGAGAGTTATCGGATGACTTTGATGGGAGGTGAGCAACCTCGTGATCTAGCACTCGCCTAGAAACCAGAGGCGAGGGAATGAGGTTCGATTATGGTAACCGAATATAAGGAAAGCCATGTTTCTAGGGAGAGTGAATCTGATGCTTATGAGATTCGACCTAGGCGATGCGTTTATAATCTTTCGATTCTTCCCTTTCTACGAGGGCTATATTCTATCCTGCGCGAGTTTACGTTAGTTTATCTTAGCCCATTTCATCTGGGATTTAGCTTTAATAATTACTGCGATGCATTATTCTCAGACGTTGTTGTCCTGCTATAAGTGAGATTCTTGCGGACGTGGGTGCGAGAGATATCGCCCTGTACGTTCCTCTCTCACCTACAGGGGGCTCATATTCACGAGAAGAATCAGATTTCTAAAGCTATTGGTTGATTTTCATTTAATTATTATCATTATTTTACGATTTTCCTTTCGGGTTAGATGGCTAGCTTGCGGTGATTTTGATCTTCGATACATCCAGCGTCTCAGAGTCTACCAACACGATCTCCCTCGTGGCGGAAAACGACGGGACCGCAATCAACCGCACCGCTTGTCCGTCTTCCCCTTGGATTACCTTAGTGCCGAACTCAGGCTGGCAGCCGACAAAGTATAAGTGCGGACACGTGTGCATGACGAACGGGTCGTCGTCTTGGAAGGGATAGCTCCCTAAAACCAGTGAGGATTAGCATGCTGGTTTGCATTCATGCTTGTAAGGATAGGCGAAGGGATAAGGTACTGTGGCAAGTAACAGCGTACAGTATTTAAGGTTTGGGAAATCACTCACATAGCGTGTCGGGTGCTGTCGGCGCACAGCACCGCCACCGGCACATAGCCTCCATCATGCCCAGACGGTCGTTGCTCCCGACGTATTTGAAGATGTCGTCGACGTTCTGGCCGCCCGTGCCGAGCACCCTCCACCCATCAACCTCGCCCTCCCACGGATTTGTCACTGTGTCGAACCAGCCGCTCTCCGCTGCGCCCGGCACCGCCGTGTAGGCGCGCGACTGCGGGAACATGGCCGGGTGGATCGGCTGCTGCGGATAGCTCGCGTTCGCGGGGTCCTGAGCCCCAGGGAGCAATGTGACGGGGATGGTGGGTAGTAGGGTGGCGAGGAACTCGTCGAGCAGCTGTGAGGGGAGGGCGTTGTATGAGCTGCTATCGTAGCCGTATTTCTTCTGGCCTGTACTTTTCTCTTTCTCGGCCGGGTCCCCATCCCCCTCCGCTGGCCGTTGCTCTTCGAGGGAGATCGAATTCCCCGCTATGATGAGACGGCTTATTTGGGATAGTTCGCGCTGCGCTGTTGGGTCTAATGCTTCGCCTAGGAGGTACTCGAGTAGTAGGTTGATCTCCATGGCATAGCTTGCGTCTTGGCCCGAAAATCCGAGGCCGGAGACGATGGCGATCTTCCCGCTTTTTCCCCGTGGCTGGGCGTCTGCCATTTCCTCGTCCTCGTCCTCTTTCTTCACTTTCGCAGGATGGTTTTTCCCATTTGTGGTAGGCGGCTTCGACACGGCCCACCGTTCTGGCTGCGGAGGTAGATCGGGGAATTTGAGATCAATTACTTCCAGCTCACCATTGGCATTCTCAGTGCCCATAACGGCGACGATGCATCCCGTGACTAGAATTGCATGCTTGAGAAAATCGCCTACCAAGCGTATGCGACCGGACTCGTCCTCTAGATTCACGGCGTCCGATCCATCTTCGGAGAAGTACTTGTTATTCGATATGGGCGCAGAAATCCATCTCTATATACAATCAGTGCTGGTCATGCTGCTAGTAGTCGGGGAGCTCTTGTTAACATTGCTCATCACATACGTCCTTGGAGACATCGTCGAGGATATTGGGCTTCAGCGCCATATCCACGTAGACGGTGCCGGAGACCCAACACAGCTCGCCTTGTCGGATATCCAGGACTCGCTCGGCTTTCTTGGCGGGCTCACCGCCGATGACTGTCTGGCTCCAGGCTTCTGATGCTCGCTGCTCGACGGTGGGCTTAATCTTAGTTAGCCGCAGGAAGTACATATCGGCGAACTGTTGCTGGTATGATTTCTCCTTGTCTAGCTTAAAGGAGTGCAGTGGCTTGTATCCCGACGCAGCCCGCTCAAGCTCATCCTCTGCTTTGCCCCTGATCATGAGAGTTAGTGACCTTTCATCCCTTTCATCAAGCGGAAAGAATTTAGCTAGGTTGAACTCACGTGGGCTTGCGGAGTAAACTGCCTTGTATTTCATCGAGCTGAGGCATAATGACGGTGAGTTAGGTCCAACAACCCGTTTCTGCAGTCGTCAATGCCTTAGTGTCTGGCAGGGGCCCATTTAGAGATCAAGTTGGGTGAGACGCGTCGACGATGGCTGAGACGCGTTTTTGGCGTAAATTGAAAACGTGGCGCTAGCTTGATTGTGGCTGGGATGTGCTGCATTTCCTCTTTCCGCCTGAGTTTCCTGATTGGACACAACCCTGGTCATCGCGGGGTAAGGCTGAGCGAGGCTGTAGAAATTTTCCGAGACCCCTGCTATCTATCTCGAAAAAGTTCCTGGGTCTGCATCTATCGATAACGTCAACTTTAAGAACTTACATAGAATCTTCTTATTCATGGTCGATGACACCTTCATTGGACCAGAACAGCTCAATCCGGGTAGAATTTCCTCAATTTTTTTCCTCAACTCATTTATTCCTCTCGATTGGGATATTTTTATATGCAACAAAGACGACTCTTGAATTCGCCCAAATAAAAAAAAAACCTAGGTAGTCTATTGAACGGCCTAAAAAGTTGACTCCAATTGTCACTCGGCGACCCAACTGCCTAGTTTCCCATATCGGTATTCCCAACAGCCGTTGCTACACAGAGAGACAGACAGACTTGTGCCGGCCGATTAGTTAAAAAGGATATTTGAGATGGATACTCCCATGGGACAGCCAGCAATGGCTGCACCCCAGGAAGTGCGCGTGAACTTCACCACCACTTCGCCCGACCTTCAACTACCAGAAGACAGAAGCAGTTTATTGGTTGTTCCCACAGGCAAGCCTACTCCTCCTCCTCTCCCCTTCCCGCTGCGACCAACACTCCTCCCCCGCTAACGAAACCATAGACTTAAAACGCTATGGCCTTTCGCGAATTCTAAACTCGTCGTCCATGCTCGACACCCCCTCGCCCATCCCCCTCGACTTCCTCATAAACGGCGAATTCCTCCGCACCTCGCTGCAGGAGTACCTAGAAGCAAACGGCCTGAACGCCGAAGAGACCCTCACCATCCAGTATGTGCGCAGCCTGATCCCCCCGACCTACCAGGCCAGCTTCGAGCACAACGACTGGATCAGCGCCGTCGACGTGCTCTCGGCCACCTCGCGCGCGGGCCTCTGGTCGGGCGACAAGCTGGCCCTGGGCCAGGACCGCATCGTCTCCTCCTCGTTCGACGGGCTGCTGCAGATCTGGGACCCCTCGGGACGGTGCATAGCCAGGTCCTCGGCGGGCGGCCACACCGCGAGCGCGAAGGCCGCCAAGTTCCTCTCGTCGACGCAGGTCGCGTCCGCGGGCCTCGACCGCACGGTGCGCATATGGAAGTACGCCGAGGCGGACGGCGGGCTGCAGGGCACGCTGAAGCCTAGCCTAGAACTGTACGGGCACAAGGCCAGCGTGGACGCGCTCGACGTCCACGGGCCCACGGGCCGCGTGCTCAGCGCCTCGGCCGACGGCGCCATCGGTCTCTGGACGACCTCTAAGTCCTCCGCGCCCGCGGCACCTGCGAACCTCCTCCCCGGCGCCGGCGCCTCCGAGTCCAAGAAGCGGAAGCTGTCGGGCGCCTCCGCGGCGCCGCAGCGCGGGCCCCTGAGCATGATCTCCGCGCACCACTCGCCCGCGACGGGGGCGGTCTTCGACCCCACGGACGCCAGCGTGGCGTACTCTGCCTCGCAGGACCACACGATCCGCACCATCGACCTGACCACCTCCAAGATCGAGAACACCATCACGACCGCGCACCCGCTCCTCGCGCTGGCCGCACTCAATCGCAGCTCCTCCTCCTCGGTACTGCTCGCCGCCGCAACAGCCGCGCGCCACATCACCCTCGTCGACCCGCGCGTGTCGGCGAGCACCACCTCCGTGCTCACGCTGCGCGGGCACAAGAACATGGTATCAAGCCTCGCGGCAGGCCCCGAGAACGACTACAGCCTCGTCTCGGGTTCGTTCGACGGCACCTGCCGGATCTGGGACCTGCGCAGCGCGCGCGCGGGGACGAAGGCTGAGGGCGGCGGCAGCGTCTCCGAGTCCGTGTACGTCATCGAGCGCGAGAGCCCCAAAGGCGCCGCCCGGCAGCGGAGGACCGCGGGCGACGTGCCCGGACGCGGCGCCAAGGTCTTCGGCGTCGCGTGGGATAAGACGTTTGGCATCGTCAGCGCTGGCGAGGATAAGATGGTGCAGATCAACCGGGGACAGGATATATTGGCTTCTAGCTAGGCTAATTGTCATGTGATTATTTGCTTAACTGGGAGACGAATGTGTAGATACGTTACTGGATGTTATATAGAATGTCATGTTGATGAACCGAGTAACATGGCCGGTCACGCTCGATCCACCGTTTTGGGTGAGGATAATTGCCTTAATACAGCATCTTCATATACAGCATCTCCATTAAGAGCGATTTCCGATAACGACGGGGGGTATTGATGGCCTAATACTTGAGTGCATTGTGAAATGGATAGTAAAACAATGCAGAGCGGACAGTAGGGGTAGTATATCTATCTTATAATGCTACTTCTTGTATATAGGGGTATCCATCCATCGTCGTGTGTCGTTATCGAACCCGAACTATTAAACAGCCCACAGCGCCATGAAGGGAAAAACAGTGCCTTATGTCTTAAAGGCGCTATCCAATCCCTGACGCTTTACCGCATCTATAATAGACAGCTCTCTTTTCTATGCCCGCAAAAGGTTCTATGCGAATTTCTAATGCCCTAGTCTAGTCGCCCAGATTCCAATATAGTTCGCCTTAGCGAAATAGAATAGTAGGTTAATCATTGGGAATACCAACCATACTAGCAACCACAGGCCACCTTTTCCAGAGGGTATCCTGGGGAATATGATCCGCAACCTCGCGCAAACGATCGCGATCTACGGGTAGCTTCTCGAATTGTATGACGGAGAGGATATATCCAACTACAGTTATTGTCTTTAAAGGAGGGTCGCGGAGTAATTGTGCGACCGTAGCGGGCGACAGATCATAGCAGTGCCACAGGAAATACGATCGGAGTTGCGCAGGTGTTGAACGTGACTGTGGATGTGATTTACGATAGGAAGCCACTCGGTCTTCGGCGACTTCGGCGCGGGAGTCCTTAGGGCGCCCAAGAGATTTAGGTGTTAGTGCTCTTGGCGCGGGCTTCTTTTTTTGGACGAGGCTTGTTTTAACCTCCTGGTCCTCGACACTGACCAGCTTCATAGCCTCGGCTAGGTCCTCTGTTGACGATATAGGGGTAGACTTATTGGTGGGTACAACATCGCCGCCCCCTGGGGTAGCTTTAGGATCGGCTACCTTTACTCCGTCCGCAAGCCGAATAGCAATATTCAGCTCCGCATGGTGAGGACGGGGCGGGCAAGGATCTAGCTGTTTCCTGTAGTGTTCCAAGGTTGCATAGAGATGCACTCCGGCGTATGCGTCAGAAGCCGAGTCTAACATGCCATGAGCGCTTTGATACCGATCATATGGTTTGAAGAAACTTACATTGTACTTGGTCCCAGGTCAATATCTTCGACCAATTGCTTGACCTAACGTCTTGGCCTTTATATAGCGGAAGATGAAGGTACTCCTCGACCTGCTTTGCTAATGGCACAAGCTTTTTGTTGATCATGTGATATTGGCCGAGTTTAGAATACTTCACGAGCTTATATAAATGACTTAGCTCCATCAAGCCTTGGGACTCGATATTTAGCCAATTCCGTAGTCTCGTAGTGTCACCTTTTATAGAAACACCTAATTTGGTGATACTTGGATCTTCCATGAGAGTCTTGAAAGACGGGGCAATCATCTCTTTGCCATTAACAAATTGGGCGATGTGGAACAATCCAATTCGGCTTGGGCTCGCTAGCTGAATCAACGAAACATTTTGCTTCAGGGTGTGTCGTTTCGACGCCTCCGGCATCCACTCCAAGTCAAAACCAAGGACCTTCTCGTGCATGAAAAACTCCTTGCAGACACGCTCCATCGTTTGTTTACTACGGCAATAGTGCACTTTTACTGTTTTTGGCGATCCGTCCTCTGCCGTACCCCTGTATAGTTTATAAGACCAGAACGACTCCGGGGAACCGGCGGGCGATTTTTTGGCGGCGTGGAACAGATCATTTACCATCTTATATTCGGAAGAATGGGGCGGAGGGCCATCATTAGTCTTCGTTTCCGCCTCCTCAACCGTTGCCACTACCTCACTCTCTGTTTCCGCCGTAGGCTGTACTGACAAACATTCATCTGCATCTGCATGTTCTACTGGCTTTTGTGAGCTGAGACTCGGGGGTGTCGTTTGTTGTGTCACAACTGCACTCCAGGCCTCGTCTTGTACTTGAACACCAATTGACTGTGCTGTAGTCATATTACGATATTGATGACAGACCCCAGCAGAAACCTCGGCCAAGGTGCGTGAGCTCTGACTGGCACCCTGAGTGGCAGAGGCGAGTGGTGCGGGACTCGGAGAGAACAAGACGCCTCGAGAGGGATGCCATAATCGGTCGTTTCGAGGCGGCGTCGCCGTCATTGTAGGAGCACAGTGTACTATATAACGGCTATAGTAACATTAGGGTCAGTACGAATCCAGCCGTCTTGAACATACACAAAGACAATAGATGTGGGCTGTTTTGTCTTGCAAGAGAAGGGGGAAAGCTGCTGGTATGGAGGGAGCGAATGAACCGTCGCATGGACTAATACGAACCGCAAAGCAGGAGAGGAGGTGCGCATAATGCTAGACGAACATCTCACAGCATTTCCCACCGACTCTGGGCTACTGACCAAAGTCATTTGTGAAAAGTAGTTGCGAGCCCGCAACTCAGCGCCATGGTTGAAGTCCCACGGGATTGTACTGCTGCCTATTTGTGTACCACTTTCTGATGACAGTGGTAGTTTAACCGTAGGGGACTAATAATAATCAATATCTAAGTAATATAGGGAGAATGGGTTGTTGTTGTTTGCTGTAAGTGTGAGTGGAAGTCTACATACAAGGCAGACGCGCTGTGGGTTTCGAGCAAGGCGCATGCATGACCGGGGCTTGCGTCCCACTAGTGACTACATGTATGTAAGTAAGGCACCTCTTTCACATGTCACCATAGTAAAGGTAAGTACCTAAGTACTTAACCTGAAATCTTGTCACCTGCTGACAGGTGATCATAGGCGACCAACTACTCATCAACTACTGTAACCAACCATACTTCCAGTCACTATCAAAGCCAACCCGACCGAATGTGACCAATGCTAAGAAGATCACGAATTGAGCAACATAAATCAACGATCGATACATCTGTGTAGGGCAGCCGAATTTCTCATCCCATCTCTCATCCGGCACGCCAAGCCCCAAGTTTCCATCACCAACGCCGCCCGGAGAAGTACTCTCTCACGATGGCATCCCAACTACTTCCCCTTGGTACGTACCCTCAACGGCCCTCAATATACCGTCCCAAGAAAGGTAACTGACAGCCGCGTTAGAACTAATCGACAAATGTGTCGGCTCACGGATATGGGTCGTCATGAAGGGAGACAAGGGTACGAGATGTTCACGATCCCATGCTCCCTCATCGAGCACTAGCTGATAGATATTCTCAATGGCAGAGTTCAGTGGCACTCTCATGGGCTTCGATGACTACGTTAGTGAGTCATCTCCACAATCTAACGGTCTAGATATTGTGGCTCCCAATGCTAATTAGATACATTATAGACATGGTCCTTGAGGATGTGACAGAATTGTAAAACGTCCTATCCCCCTATTGGCAACGAGTGAGAGGTTAACAAGAACTAGCGACTACTCAGGTAACCACACAAAGCTCTCTAAGATACTCTTAAACGGTAACAATATCTGCATGGTATGTGCCTAGTTGCCCCGTCCCCCGGCGGAATGAGACTCTCTAATTTGAACGCGCTCTAGTTGATACCAGGTGGTGAAGGCCCCGTGGCAACATGATATTCCCATACGTGTGAGATGGATGGACGTATGTAATGCTGCGGAAGTGGATGAAAGTGTATGGCATACGTAGCGAGAAAAGGCATACTAAATTACGAATATCACGATACGGAGAGATGTATACGACCATTGCAGTCGATTATCCCTTTAGCGGATAACTATATGCTCTATAAGCAGTGCCGAGATCGAGGTCCACAATCAACTCTGAAATATCACCGCATACCAACAACGCCATTCCTTAACCCTGCCTGACCTTGCCATTCCGTAGACCGTAAAGTTGTAGAAAGTGAATAGAAACAGACGGCTTGAGCTTAGGGCTTGCCGCCATTCTCCTGCTCTCCAGCAGCCACCATGCGACGAAGCTCATACTCACGTGTGAATTCGCGACCGAGCTGACCGTACGCGGCGATAAGTTGCTTGCAAGTATCGATTAGGACCTCGCGGGGGGTGACAGTTCCATCTGTCTGTAAGCGAATCATAACCTCAGGCACATTAGGGTGGCCAACTGTTCCATGTCAATTATACATTCTAGGGAGAGATAACAGAGTATAGGCGTAAGTGGGAAAATACCTTTGTAGCCAGCCATCAAGACATGGGGAGCTTGCTTGAGGTGCTCACTAAGGAGGTTTCCGAGGGTGTGGTCTTCCTTCAACAAGATGAAATCCGACGTGTTAGAAGTACCTAGAGATTATCAGCAACTATGACGCAACACACAGCAGCTAGCCGGGCAAGAGAAGGAGACTTACCGGCGAAGGGCTTCTCGGTGATCTTCTTCTCACCCTCGGCCTCGTTGACGAGGAAGAGTTCGAATCTAAGAACGATGATTAGCTAGGCGCCTGCTAGCGCACGGAAATGTAGTGAAGTTCGAACGGGTTATCATTCTCGTTGTAATGTCGCTGGTTGGACATGTTGAACAGGTTGGCAAGTGGGTTGTTGTACTGTCAATACGGGATGCCGTAAAAGAAGGAAGTGGCAAACACTGGAGTGTAGAGTGTAGCTTGCCGAGGGCTTGGGGCTCTGGAAAGTGGTAGGGAGTAGAGAGAGAGACTCTACGGTTGAGAAGTTGAGGGTATGGGAAGCTGCTGATTGGGAGTTTTGCTAGATGTAGACTCGTAAGGTGCCAAGAGTGAAGAGGGAAGAGTCGGGAAGGCCCAAGTCTCCTAGGCACTTGCCAGTAGGATACGCCAATATGCTGTTTAAGTTGATAGCCGTGGCACCTTCCGTGCCTCTCATCGAGACGTTTGTGTGTACCCCGAAGAGGACCATATGAGAGTATTGAGCCGAGCGTACACCAGGTCCCAGCCTTGGGGGACAAGCCACAGAAACAACATTTCGGCGTAGTGTATCATCTATGGCTCACTGCTGCAAGAACACATCTCCAGATAGAGATCCCCTTCCAAGTCCGTGTCATTTTTATGCTTTTGTTGCTTATGTGTACAAAGACAAATGGGGTTTGAAGATTATTCCAGAGAAATAACCAACCTGTCTGGTGCGTTCATGTTGGTGCAATGTGTCGCTTTAGCCAAGAAATACCTATGCAAACTATAGCTGCTTGCACCAAAAAGAGCAAGGGTAAGCTGATAAAATAAGGCCTTGGTTGGTTCCGAGCACTGCTGTAAGGTGGTGGGGGAAGAGAATCGACAAAGAGAAGATATGGTGTTGTGAAAGAGAAGCTCAATCGTAGCTAAACAACAGGATGAGTCTAATCTAACCTTAGGTAGTACCTCTGTATAGGTTAGGTACCTTGACCAATCGGCAGAACTCTGGGTGACAGTGCATTCTCCACAGTGCATTCTTTACTAGACACTAACAGTTTCTAGCTACCAAGGTAACTACACCTACCTACCTACTCTGTACTGTAGTATACAATGTATACAATTCATCACAGGTACATCCAACTTATACACGATGTAAGAATAAGGTATCGTTATTAAGATGCTGTATGAGAGCCTCACTATGCGTATTCATTCTAATTACTACTCATCTCCGGCTCAAATTCTCTGTACTCTACACTTTACTTCTTCAATGTTGATGAAGTCAGTTCCTCCTTATGCCAATGCTACAAAGTTATCTAGTTAGGAAGCAAATCCAAACCGCTATGCAATTAGTATACAGCGTGGGAAGACAGGCTTTAATCACCTGTCAAATAGCTTAAAGGTGCAGGGTATCGCAGTATCCCGGGGCCGTCTTGGATGGGCCGCTGACCCACGAGATAACTGTTAGACTGGTTGCATAACCCATGGCAATAAAGCCAAAGATGCAAAGGAAGATGTCAGAAACCTTGCGGAATCGTGTGGTGGCTACTGCTCTGTAGTGAAGGAGCGGCTATTCATGAGGTTAGCTTTATCTTCTTATTCCAGTTTCATAGGGTAACTAAGTCGGGAACAAGCAGTGCTTACCGGGTAGATAAAAGTGAGAGGAATGCAGGCGAAATTTCCCACCAGCGCCACGAATTTGTCCAGATTGTCCGAGCCTCCCCAGGCAATGAGCGCACACAGCATCACCATAAAAAACCGAAACATATTCTTCTGCCATTTGATGTAGGGGTTGTACTTCCCACTTTTGGTAAAGAGCGCATTTTCAGTGATCTTAATGGCCGGGAAGATTTGCAATGGAGTCGAAAGCAGGATAGCCAGGGAATAAAGGAGTTGGACTCCGTTGACGAATTTATTGTCCTGTGGTAGATTGAGAAGGACAACCGTCTCCGTCTTGGAACCGTAGGCTGCATACGACACTGCGCCCATCGTGATGAAGATGACTGACATAATAATCATAGTGCTGAACATGACCTTGGGGAACTTGGTCGGGTTCCTCATCGACTCTTGGATAGGGATAATGAGGCCAATGCCTTCAAAGGTGAAAATAGCAGTACCAATAAAAAGTGTCCAGTCCTTTTTATTGAACAAGATGATATCCGCCAGACCCTGAGTACTAAGTGTAAGTACATCGTAGTAGAATAGGTAGGCAAGTCCAATGATGATGAAGGCGTCAGCGATCAATGCGGTAAACCCAAGCTTGCCTATGTCGCGGAATAGGGAGAACGGTAAGAAGATGATCATTTGCATCAAAATAAACCAGGTGAGCTTTATGTGTGTGCCGCATTTAGTCACCGCAAGGACGAAGGCCTGCAAGTTCTCTGCCGTAAAGACTGTGTATGCGGCAACGAATCCAATCTGGCTGAGCACGATGGAGGCCAAGATCAGCTTCCTCATCCATTCGCCGTAGATAATGCCTCCAATGTCACCAAAGGAGCCCTCAACCTTGAGGCGTGTGGTTATAAGTAAAATGAAGCAATAGTAGCTGAGCGCGGCAAGGGCGACAAGGACCACATTACTAAACACCATGCCACCATTCAAGTAGGCTCGCGGTAGAAATAGTACTCCTGTACCAACAAACGATTTCAAAAGTAGTAGCGCCGCGCTGAAAGGACTATTGGTGCCGCTACCACCCCGAGCCTTTCGTCTCCGTCTGCGTTTCGAGGGGGTGAGTAACGTGCTGTCTTCCATAGGTTCCCTCTCATCTTCGCTATCGTAAAAGTCAGAGTCCTCTCCCGATGAGAAGTACTCGCCGGGCCGCAGTACTTCATCATCCTCTTCAAGTTGCTCTCCAGCGAAATGGCCGTAGATGGTTAAAAACTCAAGGAAGCTACTAGTAAATAACTGCGGTTCATTCCCCTTTATAGGAGATGTATGACCAGCCTCAAGCCCACGAGAAGTAGCTGCGGGACTTTGTGCCGCTCGCCGAAGGTAGTTCCTCCTAAAGCCGCCAGGAACGTTGATAGTATTGATGTCCAGAACCTCGTTCTCAGGTTCTTCCCGCGTATGACTAAAGCTCTTGCTCCGTTGCGTGCGACGCCGGCCGTCTGCTTCTTCCGACCACCTGTAAATCTGTCGCGTAATGTCACCGCCCTGCAACCTAAGACTATAGAATTCGTCCTCCTCTTGAGCGGGCTCTGGAAGATCGCTAGCTTGCTTCCCCTTCACTTTATCGCCGCTGTTCGAATCGGATCCAGGATCGGGCGCGTCGGACGGCCGTACGAGATGGCGTTTTACGATCTCAACGTCTTCATAAGCTCCAGTGCCACTCCCTTGTAAGAACCTTGACTTTCCGTCAAATGATCCGACATTCGGAGGAGTCTGGAACGAGCCTGCTGCTAAGGGCGATAAGGGCCGTGCTGGCGGCGTGCCAAACCGCGGTGGAGATTGTCCCGCGGAATTCGACAAGGCTGCAGCAAGAGCGGAAATTCCTGGGCCTGTAGCCCCAGTACTAGAACCTCCAGCAAGAGGAGCGGCGCCTCCGGAAGCGGCTGTGGCCGGGTCGCCCCGACTCGGCGACGATGATCGATGCGAGGGTGAGGTGCCAAAAGCTTGAGATGGTATGGGCGTAGCTAACCTAGCTGTTGCGTCGGCTCGAGGCACCGAGGTACCATAATTCCGGCTTTGATAGGACCTGGGAGAGGATGAGAGTAGCGGCCGTTGGGCACCACCTCCCGACTGGGGCGTTCGGCTGCCGTCGCGTGTCGGAGTAGTCATAGTTTCGCATCCACAAATGTCAACTAGTGTTGCTTTTCGGACCGTTCAATGGAGTAGATGAGTTGTGAGGAAGTAGGTGAGACGTGATAGCAACGGGCAGTATCATGAGGATACTACTCGGCTTAATACCTATAAGCTAGATCGCACGGGACAGTTAGTCATGGTGTCACACTGCGATCCAAGGAACAATGGGATTGCCTAATGAGATCACAATACCGACCTACCAAATACAATCTCAGCTCAGCAACGAGAGAGACAAGCAGCGAGACTAAGCGACTTGTGTGTCTGCGTATGTGCGAGGACCGAGGCAGGCAATTAGCTAAGGGCCTGTGATGTTGTGATGTAGATATGTAGGTAGGTATGTGGGAGGGTCGTGTGGTTTAAACTGACAAGTCAGGACCCAGGTCAGACGGCAGACCCGAAACGATCTTCCCAGTCGTATGGGTAGGAAGGCATGTACTGTAGGTACTTACGCAGCTCCAATTATCTCGGGACCTGTCCGGAGCAGATTTGTGCACGTGGCTTACCTACTTCACTGAAGTTGGTAAGAGGCTAGGTAGTATTTAGTCTAGTATTCAATTCTATAGCCACAAACTGAGTACCTACAGCATACTATGCGTAGGTAGGCCTAGGTACCTAGGTAGCTCCGGATAGGCGCGGATAGGGTGCATTACTCACTGTATCAACGTGGGGGGTCCTCTCTACGGAATTCTTAGGGATATGCCTACAAGGCAAGCAGTTAGAGCTTATTTATTCGAAAGAGATACAGGCTCACCTAGAAGCCTAACCAGCATCTACATGGTTGAAACAACCGCAATGACATAATCTATAACGACTTGAAATTGACACATAGACGAGTTTTGTTTATTTTAGTGAAGATACGAATCTTGCACTGTATTCAACCTGCCTTGGTAGCCTTGGTATTAGTCGGCCTTAGGCATAGTTTGTTACCTAATATATAGACGATAATTGTACTCAAAAACGTCATAAGGCATCCCCAGCGCCATAGCTAATACGTTTGAGAACACATAATTAGCCACATTACATACACACGTCTCCGAAAACCGTCGACGACAGAGAGAGGGAAGAAAAAAAGAGAAGAAAAAAGGCAGACAGTGACTAGTCTTGGTCACGCCAGGTATTCGGAATAATCCTCGGAAAGTCTTGATAGGCTTTGGTTACAGGGTAGATTAGCGATAGCCATCTTGCCAAAGAACCCGCCATTATCGGATGATCAATGGCTTCGACGGTGACATTGGTGTCGCCGTCGCCGTCATCAGCTGCAACTGTTTCACCGATATGCTTGACGATGATCTTTGGTGCTTCTTCTAGCCTAGCTTATTCACGGCGACAGCGATTCATCCTTCACATGTAAATAGTTGTTGTCCTCTGCCGCACCCCACTAACACTAAGCTCTTCCACCTATCAACGGATGGGAGTTAGTAATTGCTGTCCGAGCAGGACTCGGGTAAAAAGATCCTATCATCTGAGGCAGTTACAATACTTCGGCCTCTTAGGGAAGGGTTGTGTAAGCCAGCCTTATTATTTGCTTCTCTATAACTCGGTAGTGAGGCGCATGGCAAGTTCCATAAATTACTCGCCTGATTAGACGCACTCGCTAGATTGACAGTATACATCCAAATATTTAGTTCAACAAGCCTTAGATACCGGCCAGCTACTGATTTGCCAATTCCAGTCCGCAATAACTCGGCAGAGTAGTCTAGTTGTTCCCGCATCCCCTGGTTTGTTTTGTATCTGGCAGCGCCGTGAACAAAGTCTTAAGATTGATGATAACTACACAGCGCTCATCCACTCATAATAGAATATTTGATGTCTTAATTCAGATGATTTTTCATAGCCGCATCTGCCTAGCATTCATCATGAGGTGCTATTCAGTACATAAAAGTCATGTTACTTATGTCTAGGAAATATCAAAAGTATGTTGCATAAGATGTGCCGTTACGGTAATGATTAAAAGTTGTATAATACATTAGCGGCTGGAAATTTCTCGAGGGAAGCGAATGGATAGACAACAAAGAATGAGGAGAGAGTATAAAGGCGAACAAGTAATTATACTCCCTTATTGTCTCTTTGTTTTCACACACTTAGCTACATCACCTAACCTAGATTACGAGCCTGACTATGTGATTATAGTAGGTGTATCCTATCATGCCGTCTAGTTCATTAGAGGCTACCCTAACTAGAAATTACATGGCGAGCTATGGGGGAGAGGAGACATGTATGGAGGTACCCAATAAAGATTGATGGTGAGCATTGTTGTTAGCTCGAGGCAACTTTAATGGCTCTTTTGTTCCCTCAAAGGCCGCCATGAAATGCTCATGACTTGGGTCACAGAAAGAGGATTCTTGTTCTATGGCTCACCCGCTCATGCGAGCTTTGAGTTGATCTCCTTCGTTCCCCTTGATTGTCATGTGCTTAGTTTCGTATTTCGTTGTTGTAACAAGGTTGCTTGAGTTTTTGGTATTTTCAACTCTCTTTTACCCTTGTATTTGTTCAGCGTTATTGTTTTTATCGAGTGCTTTCTAACAGTGTTCTCGCTCGTACTATTACTCTCTTGTATCCTCAATACTCACTCATATACTTTCATTCTCAAATTGTGACGGCTTTATTTATGTCGTTGATGGCTATTGGTTAATTATTGTCATATTATTCGTATTCCATTTCGTTCTAGTTGTGCAATATCCTCATCGGCGCCAGTATACAGGCTATACGACGGCCATCTACGATACCCAAAACGATAGGTGCATCTCATCTATCCATCTTAATACCACCCAAACAACAATATCACCCGAACCTGGATGTTACGGGGCAGCAGCCCATCGTCGGGCCCCAAGGCCGTTGCCGGCGAAACCGCTAGTAAGAATAGCAACGGCAGCGGTGGTGTTCTAACTAGAGTACTAAGTAGCCTCCGACGTGATCCTCGCGATGGCGACGCCACGGCTAATGCTAGGGAAGACGCTAACTGGGCGAACAACTACACGATCACGCATCGGCCGGACCGTCCACGACAAGACATGCGTGAGAGCTTGAGGCATCGGAACTCGGTGTATGTGTTAGGTCAGCTGCGGAAGATCTGGCAGCACAGCGCCAGGATGGCGGACATGAAAAAGAAGGGCAGAGAGACCAGGGAACGAGAGGCCGAGGGCGGGGCGGCCACCGCCGAGCCAGAGGGTTCCAGTAGCCGGGGCCAAAGCAACCGAGACGGTGACAGTAGAGGGACCGATGCTAGCAGTGATAGCAGTATCAGTAACACCGGCCGTAGAAGCCGACCTCCCGTACCGACTCTGCAAACTAACATCGTGCCAAACTTCAGCCGGAAAGACCCCTCGCCAGAATTTGCCCGGAGTAAATGGCGACTCGGCGACGGAGAGCAACACGACGAGCACAGATCTCAGTCTAGCACTACGAACGGAGACGGGAGTCGAGGCGAGAAGCGCGGCCATCCGGCATTACCGCAATTGTCGCTGCCAGATCCATCAGACCGAATGATAATTAAAGTAGGAATGACGCTGCAAAGCCCGTACCGCACTGAAGGATCTGGGGGTTTCATGACGGATGAAGGAGGGATGACTGGGGGCTATGACTACGCACACAATGATACGGAGACATCCTCATCAAAGCTATTCCCGGACCCCAGACCCCCCAAGGCCTCGACAGAGGCAGTGCGCCCCTTATCGCGCAGCCCGCTAGATAGGCTTGAGGCGAAGTACACGACAATTCTGCAGCAGCAGCAGCAGCAGCAGCCGTCGCCGGCGACAGCTATGACAATGCAGCCGTCAAGTACTCGAGCGAGGACACCGCTGCAAATGACAACGGCGCCATTGTATATCAACACGGAGCAAGATAATACACCCGGCCTAATCCTGAACTCATCACCAGTATCTGGACACATCAGCCCCTGGACACCCGTCGACGACGCATCCGACGACGAGGGCGTCAATGGCAAATCTTCGATATCGTTCGAGCCACAAAAACCAAAAGTATGCCCGATGCCATTGTGTGGCAGTCCGCTCCTAACGCTTACGGACCGGAAGCATAATCTTTGCGGCCGTTGCCGCGCTGAGCTGCAGCCGCGGCAGAGTATCTTCACGACCGATGTGCTAAACCCATTCTCACATCCTCCCTCGCCAACCAATAAATATCCTAGCTATCGCATGTCGCTGTTCCCTGACAAGCAGCAAAATCCGCCGGCGGAGGTGAAGTCCGAGAACGCGCCTGAAACATCGCGTTCCCTCAACGGCGAGAGTAAAAGAGCAAGGCTGGCTGGTGACCAGCCTACGGATCGAGTTTATAAGACGGGCGTATCGCCTTCGGCGCCGAGAAGAAAGAGGAGTGGTCGCGTCGTTGTCGCTAGCCGGTTCAACAAGGGGAGGGGCGAGTTCAAGCTGCAGCCCGTGCCGCTGAGCCGGAAGCATTCACGAAGGGGGCAAAAGTCACACACCAGCAACCCTCCCCAAGAACGCCTACTACGCAATGTCAAAGATGAAGCAAGCGGCGACAACCACATTGGCTTTCAGCTTGCTGGATGGCCGGCTCCGCGGTCGGACCCATCACCACAGCCGTCGTCCCCAGGCCAGAAGAAACTATCGGGGCCATTGCTAGAACCCAAGACATTTAGTCCTGCGGCTCCCACGAGAAAGAGCGGAGGAGTCCGACGAAAGCCGTCGGTCTCGCGCCCGCGGGCGAAAGGCGGGGGCACAACGACAAGTAGTAGCGGGCAAATATCGTCACCCTTACCGCGGGGCCACGTAGAAAAGACCCGAGTGCACAAGACAAATTCACCTAAGAGCCCGGGGCATAGGAGGAACAGACACCCAGAGAACCTGCATCATATAGAAGACCGAGCTGCGGCGTCGAGAACCAATATCTCTGGTGGACCTCGAGACGGAGATGTCACCGGAATGCTCAACGCGAAAGAAAAGGCCGTAGATGACGAGGACATCTACCGCGAGATCGAAAACATAATCGACTGTTACCTCTCGCGACCGGATGCCCCTGAGTCAGAGAAGGAGAGGCGCAAGGCAGAGGCTGTCGCGTCGTATTTCGCAGTGGTGCCCCTTGAGGTCGAGATGAGAATTAAAGGCTTCATTTAGTAATGCATTAACGGACTTAGACGGTGTTGTCGAACAACATTAGAATCATCCCACAGGAGAAGTAATTGCATATGTAACTATAATCGTAATTAGAATAATTGTAGTAAAAGCGAAAGCTAGCATTTGGAGATTCCTCACACTATATATGAACCTTGGTCGCTTAGGTGCTTAAGGATTGAAGACATCCCAGATCGAGCAGAGGCATTGACTCAAATCTAATCTAAGTTTTTTTGCTACTGAATGTGGAAATCCCCCCTTGAGAACTCTGATTTTTTACCGTTGTGAACTTGGCCACGGGGAAAAGACGACGTAAAGGTACGAGAGACGAGAATTAGTCGTCACCCCATATCCATTTGTACGGGGTATCATTCATGAAGCAACATCCGAACGCCGAAATAACAGTTCCTGACACAACGCCACCTGTTGAAATGGCTGAAACAGGTTAACCTCGAGGCGCCATAGATTTCTTAGGCCGTTGACCAGAGGTGGACGGGGACCCAGCAATATCGCCAACGTTAGGTGGGGATCTCTAATCCGCATCAACGCCGCTACCATCGCGTCTGGAATAATTGTGACATTAGTGGGGACGAACGGAGAGGTTCGTGCAAGAGCTTTGGGGGCAGGAAACATATATATAATGCGGGTTGAATTGAGCGACGTACGGGATCAAGATATGGCCATCGTCGATCAAGCCGTTACGAATATCTTCAGGGATAGAACCGGACACCTTGGTTGCATATACGCCAGGGACGTAGGAGTCAAGACGCTGCCATTTCGCGACCCATGACTTCTTCGGGTTCGAGACGGTGATCAGGCCCTCGAAGACAGTAGACGTGCAGCTATCGAGCGCATCCGTGTTGCCGCGGAGCTCCAAGAAAGGACAGTTGGGGCAACCCTCGCTTCTAAAACGCTGGTAGTCGGGGAGAGTAATTAGCCCTCGTCTGGGAATGCGAGACCGCGGACAAAGAAAGAAGCAAGGCCCATCCATCCATGCCATCTCGCAACGACGAGCGACGCGATATCACTTACAGCCTGGGTCATCACAATAGAGCACACCATGCACGCGCGCGTATACCGCTGCTGGCCGGGAGGGACGAAGTTATCTGCCATTTTTGTCGTCGGTGTGGTTGATGTGGTTGGTGAGGTTGTTCTCGTCGTTGCCGTCCTGGTCAGTGTGCTCAGCTTCGAGAGTATTATCGCAGTCGTCCTGCGTCGACCGGTTGAGGTCTAAGCTAGAAATCGATTCGGTTCGGCAATGGCCCCAGTCTCGTTCTGATCCCGAGTACGCTCGGAGAGTTCTGCTCGATCGCAGATCAATCAAGTCGGACGGCGAGTAGAAGGTATCACCACAGAAGCTGTAGCTGTAGCTGGATGTTTGGGGTCCTGGAAGTTGACCCGGTTGCGGCCAACTGTGTAGCTCTGACTGTGCTTTTAGCCAGGTAAGAACCCACTCTTGTGGGTTTATTGGTGGCTGATCCATGCAGCTAACGTTTGCAAATACGCTTACAACGTTTCATAAACAAATTTGAGAGATGAGATCGTTTTAAGCGAGCTGGGTTTATATAACGGGGCAAAGCCTCTACATCCCTGGTCCTTTTTATAAGAAAAACAACCTATTGGTTAACTAGGAAATCTGATAGGTATGTAGGCATTTAGATACATCTATGTACCTATTGTGCACCTTGTTACCATTACACCTCACTGTGCAGGTTTTGTAGGTATCTCTTAAATAGGTACCTAAGGTATCCAGTCACAATAGGTACCTACATGCAGGTAGGTACCTCTTACATCTGAGTTGGACCCTTCCTTGACCCACTAGTTATGTACTTATCAGAGCCTATTTATATAAGCAAGCCTCACCCATCCCGCAAATTCACATGCTCAGATCATCAAACCATCTTAACTCAAGCATGCTCATTAGTCTTTACCTAATCACCACTACACCCCTATACCTACCCAAGCACACCAGTCATGGCCTCAGACGCAGACACCTCTATGGCCGCCGTAGATAATGCACCCAAGGCGAAAAAGTCCTACGAACTTGCTAAATTTGTCATCAAAGCACCACCTTATTCTTATGCACATCTGGAGATCTCCAATGCCGAGCTATCAAAAAGAGAGGGACTTGATGCTCTTCAGGTCAAGGCATACTGCGTTGCTGCTTTGAACCAGTTCCTCGGTGCTACTGGCATGGCAATTCATCTAGATATACTCAAGGTGGAGGGACAGAACTGCTGGCTAAGAGTACCGCGAGACGACCTTGGGGCATTTGCAGCAGCCGTCACAGCTTGGCAAGGCACAACACAAGATGGAATTCATTCTGTGTTTCGAGTTAGAGGATGTTCCGACTGGCTAGGTGCTTTGGTTGGACAGCAAGACGAGTCGAAGCTTTGGACTGATTGAGTCTTGAGAGATAATACCAAGAATTACGGCTTCGATGTCACGCCGTACAGTATAGGAGCATTACTCTCTCAATTTCTATGTGAGTAAAAAAAACATCACATGCAATGGTATATATCCCTTTCCTCCCTAATCAATTCTCTAAAACGCCAAGGCTTCGTGGCAATCATCTGTCACGTATGCAAGATCTCCTCATATAAACACACCCCAGACTGTTTACTTAATAAGTTTAGATCCTCTAGCTACTACATCATGGAGCCGAAAGAATTGTTGGCGTATGCTGAGAGAGTTGTTAGCTAATATGCGAAGGCACAGGATTGGATGCAATACGAACCCATTGGGCGGATGGGGGGATGCGCAACGGCATCAAACTGGTGGAAATTAAGCTTGTAATCGGGACCGATATTGATATAAGCGCCTCTATTTTCTGTTTGATCGCAGTACTTGGGAGCTGAGAAGACTACACGGCATTGGGTGAGCAAGGGAGATTGAAGCTGGGGCGGAAGACACGTACCCGTGATGCACTTTCCATCATGCTCCTCTTCGTAACCATCCATGCGTACTTCGTGGCTCCTGATGATAGCGTCCAGCCCGTTCTTATCGCAGAATCTCTTCGTCACATCAGGGCCAAACTGCATACCAACACCTCTTTTGCTGGGACCTCTACCAGGAGCAGTCTGAGGGTCTGTCCACAACATCTCCATCATAAGCCCCGACTGGCCGGGTTGTCTCTGGCTGTGCCGATTCAGCTTGCGGATATCATCAAGAGTCACATTATCGTCTGAAAATAGACCACCGTGTAAAACTAGATACTTAGAGCCGATGAGCGTAGCCAAAGGCAAGGCCGAGAAACTCTCGGAGAATAGTTTAAATACGCTAATTTAGGTTAGCAGACGAATATGTTCTGATAGCAGGAGCAGCACATACCGTTCGTTGTATTTAGCCTTGCACTCTCCCTCGAATCCGTAGACCTTATTCATGTCGTCTGTTTCGTGGTTGCCACGGTTTAGGAACATGCCATGAGGACGAAGCCACTTATAGGCATATAACAAGAGAGCGATCTCTGTCGACCATGACCCTCGGTCCACAAAGTCACCGTTAAAGAGGTAATAGTGCTTATCAGAGGGGCGCCCATTTAATCTGAAAAGTTCCATCAGGTCGAAGTATTGGCCTATGTCACCAGTCAGCTTTGTTCTGGTTATCATGTAGAAACCGGATTTCGATTACCATGAGTGTCGCCACAGACGGTAAGCTTGACATCGTCGGGTATGGCCACCTCGACCATAGTAGGCTCGTCATAGACAATCTTCTTGGTGGCAATTACGATCTGATAGACGTATTTTTTGTGAATTTTCTTGCCATTCTTGAAACGCTCAATCATATCGTCAATGAACTCCTGTGTCATCTCATCTTTTAATTGGACCCCGTCGTAATCAGTTTCAATAGCAATCGAATCGAGATCAAGACCTTCGGCCGCGGACGGCTCCTCGCCAACGTCGATGGCTGCATAAAAGTTCAACTGTCGCACGATCTTCTGGCACTCAGCGAGCTTGAGCTTAGCATCTTTGTTGTTCGGGTCGATCTCAACACATTTCTTAAAATCCTTAACCGCGTCTTTTGGCTTTAGGATAGCAGCATAGGAAACAGCACGGCGGAAATAGGCCTAAGAGGAACAATAGTTAGAGCCGCCAAAAAAGGGGACCAGCATGCCCGTTAATGTACCTTGACAAATACAGGGTTCAGTTCGATCGCCTTAGTTGCATCAGCGATGGCGTAGCCGAAGGCCTCCGACTTGATATGTGCCTAGAATCGTTTGAAATCAGTCACGCGACCTCTAGAGACAGCAGCGTAGAACGACGGCTGATATAGCTGACATCAGCTAGAGGTTGGGCGCACAAACCTGCGCCCTATTGGTATAAAACGTTGGCTCTTTATCGTTCAATTCAATAGCCTTGGTGTATAGTTCCGCAGCTTTAAGCCAATCGTGTGCCGCAAAGGCCTTGTTGCCGTCGTTCTTCAAGGCCGTAGCCTGATCAACGGCAGAGGCCATATTGGGGCACGGTCTTAGGATCTAGATACTTGCTCGTCTTTGGAGATTGGAGGGGGTAAGGTTACGCAAATATATAAGTTCGTCAAAGAAAGGTATTAAGGTAGCTAAATAGTAGAAATTTGTTTGTTTGTTTGTTTACTGAGCTTGGTAGAGGAGGCGGGTTGTAAGGAACAAGGCTTAGAAGAAAAGATTGATGTTGACTGCCAACCGACCTGACTAGGTAGGTACAGGACGGGCGGGTAGCGGAAGTCAATGGATCATCGGAGCCCGGAACTTGTCGATTATCAAATGTCAAGGATGTAGTTACTGTTTAAGGTAGTGGAGGGGAACCTTCTTCGCTATGTACCCGTGTGCGCACGTGCGGTACGTAGCTACCTTAGATAGCCCGAATGCAGCCTTATCCTTATCAATCAGCGCTGATCGGATGCTAAAGTTTTCTACTTTGCTCCTTGCATCTCTTCGTCCACGGCGGGGGTACCATGTACGGGTACCTAAAGATTTAGGTAACCTTGAATTATTCGGGACTAATTAAACCTACTACGTAGGTACTTAACCTATTGGACTTACGCATGTTATTTTATGCTTATGTGCTAGGTATCTCATACTTACATTTCACTCTCCCAATAGATAGTCTCATTGGGATTCTGTACAAGTTATTTAAACGGAGACCGGGGGGTAATTCTGATCTGGAAAGTCTACTTCCCATCTACCTTGGAAATATGTCCGACGAGCTCCGAGATGAAATCGAGGCTATTAATTCTATTTATGGCGAGGGGTGCCTAGAAACTTCCGATGACGCCGGCACCTACATCCTCAAGCCACCTGGTGAATCATCGTCTATCCGAATTGAATTCCCGCAAGACTACCCGTCCGTGCCACCCGTAGTCGTCGGCACTAACAGCACCGGCCAAAGCGGGAAGAAGGGCGACGCAGCACGGGAGTTAGCCTTGTTTTGCCAGGCCCTTGGGAACGTCTTCGAGCCGGGGTCCGTTTGCCTCTTCGATGCTATCGAAGAGCTGACCCGGCTGTTGCAAGACCAGGGCCCTGACAGGCAAGAATCAACTGACCTCGGTTCTGACCGACCGGTTGATAACAGCAACGGTTCTACAAGTGAAACCCACACAGAAGATCCAAAGCTGACAAGAGAGCCGTCGTGGGTCCTATCCGACCCCGTGGTAGAGCTAAAGTCGATTTTCGTAGCACGTTGTGCAGCGGTGTCGTCGACTACGGAGGCTGAAACATTCCTTCAGCATCTTCTTGCCTCAGACAGGAAGGTTCGGGCCGCCACACATAATATCACGGCCTGGCGAATCAGAGGCCCGAATAACACGGCATTTCAAGACTGTAACGATGACGGAGAGACGGCTGCGGGTGGACGGCTTTTACACCTCATGCAGCTCATGGGGGTATGGGATCACATTGTGGTCGTGACGAGGTGGTATGGAGGCGTTAAGTTGGGCCCCCGCAGGTTTGCGCTCATCAACCAAGCTGCGAGGGATTCGTTCGTGAAAGCTGGCCTGTTAACCGATTCTACGAGTAGCGTGAAGAAAAAGAAATAGATACCCAGGTATCACGGATCCTTCGCTAGCGCACTGTGCGAAATCGTGTACTATACTACCCCGGGAACAGTGCTTTACCTAGGCTACCAACTCCCCCACTCTAAGCCGGCTTGGCGGGCGGTTTACAATGCGCTTCGGTTCTTTGTCCAACATCGAGGTCGCCGGTGGTTCATGCTTGATCCGCCGGGACTCTCTACATAAGAGTCGTCACTATATATAGTGACGAGTCACAGCCAGGATAGAAACGCTATAGATTTACTCATATCCAGCCCCCAAGACCTAAGGATGGTTGGCCCACCACCGCTACAAGGACTCCGCGTCCTCGAATTCGCCGGACTGGCTCCTGGTGGGTTCTCCGAGTCCAGGACCACATTTCCCCCCGGCCGACATAACTAATGTGACATAAACAAGGCCCCTTCGCAGGGCTGCAGCTCGCGGACGCGGGCGCCAGCGTGTTGCGCATAGATCGCGCAATTCCGGGTAAAACACATACCCCGGGCGAACAGCCCCCGCCAGGAGGGGACAATCTCACGCGGCACAAGTCCTCGATAGCCGTAGACTTGAAGGTGAAAAGCGGCGTGGACTTGATTAAGGCGTTGGCCAAGACCACCGATGTAGTTATCGACCCCTTCCGCCCCGGCGTTCTAGAGAAACTAGGCCTCGGTCCAGATGTGCTGTTGCAGATAAATCCGCGGCTGATCTACGGACGCATGACGGGATTTCGGCGGGACGGCAAGTATGCTACAATGGCAGGTCATGACATCAATTATCTTGCTGTGTCGGGGGTTCTGTCCATGCTCGGCCGCCGTGGTGACAAGCCACACCCACCCATCAACATCCTCGGTGATTTCGCCGGGGGCGGCGCCGTACTGTTTCAGGGAATTCTCATGGCCCTCCTTGCGCGCGAGCGCACCGGCAGAGGCCAGGTCGTCGAGGCAAATATGGGTAAGCAATCCCGAGGGCCATTCCCTCGTTCCGCCTACTTCGAGAGCATTATGGTTCCTTTCCAGCCGATAATAATGTCCTAAGCCTCTTCGCGGCTTCGTAGCAAGCTTTAAATGTTGATAGCTGACCCCACGTGTCCTAGTGGATGGTAGTAACTATCTCGCTACATTCCCACGGCTCATCCGCAAGACGCCCATGGGAAACCAACCGCGCGGCGAGAACCATCTCGATGGTGGGTGCCCATTCTACGACACCTATGAGACGCGTGACGGGAAGTACATGTCTGTGGGCGCCCTAGAGCCGCAATTCTACGCAGAGCTCGTCAAGGGCCTCGGACTAGCCCATAAGGCCTGGGATCGGACACGGTCGGACCGCGATACCTGGCCGGAAATGAAGGCCGCCTTCGAAACGACTTTCAAGTCCAAGACGAGAAGCGAATGGGAGGTTGGTACTCTATCTTATATGCCCCTTTAACTTGTATCTCAGAAGCACAACTTGTCCAAGCCAGTGTTCTCAACTTTTCTATTTTTCTTGCAACACTGTCATGCTATTTACTATAAAAAACAGCCATTAACTTGTGAATTCCCGGTTAGGCAATTTTCGATGGCACCGATGCTTGCTGCCTGCCCGTGATCGAGTATGGCGAGCTTGAGAACGAGCCTACCCGAGAGGGCGACCAGAGGCCGATGGTAACGTTGCGCGAGACCCCCTGTCTCGCTGTCGACGAAAAGGCCAAAGAGGGCCAAGGCGCTGGTGTGCCCGGTAGCGGGTATGGAGCCCACCCGCTGGGGCTAGGGGAAGGAGGTGAGGAAGCGCTGAAGAAATGGTTCGGTTTATTAAAGGGGCGAGATTTCCACGTGGATGGAGGTGGATTAGTTTTGGCATCAAAGCCGAATTTATGATATCGTACATAACGGTCGATTTCATTACCGCGCTTTGCATAATTATGCATGAGAACATGTGAAGAAATAATATTTATTATCATGGACTCGTACTTAGCTAGCAATTATTAGATATGGTAAATGTTCATACGTTATGTAAATCGAACTAGCTAGGTTAACCAAAGCTCAAGTGCAACTACTGTAAATTCCAATTCACAGAATTGAATAAAGGGCCAAATTAATAATTTTCATAATATTATCTTAATCTTCGTTATCACTTCACTATCGCTTCTGTCCTTGCTTGCTGAATGAGACTCAGTCTTTCTGATAATGAACATCTAAAAAGAAAGAGTGCTGGAAGACGGCGGGAATTCAAGCGTAATTTACTCGGCGGGGCATCTGAAATGGTGGAGAAAGTATGATATCGTACGTACTCGGAAGGATGCGCCTAGTCGACCCTTGCCCCCTTTACATACAAATGTCGGCCCTACTCGTACTCTGACCAAGAATATTCTGTCCTGGGTCATTAATTCGTTTCGACCTAAAAGAGGCAATTCTTCTCTTGAATCAACTTCGAAAGTATGAGTGATTAGAGTAGACGAAGAGCCTAGTTCGGAACCCATTTACACATTGTATCTTTACTGCACTTGGCCAACAATTTCGCTAGCTTTACCAAGTGACTCAACCATCTGTTGGCACTCTTTCCGCCGGCGGATGGTGTAATCACTCTCCTTGAGCAGTTCGTCGGGGTTATCGCCTCGGTACATGCCCTCAAGCAACTCTTTTTGCATTTCATCCTTGGTATACCTAAAGGACAAATTAGAAAGAATTTGGTTACACAAGCCAGGATGAACATACTGGACAAGATTTAGCATAATAGCTTTAGGCACCATGTCGATCATGGTTCTCTTGACGATATTGAAATACGACGAGATAAGAAGCTCTAGCAGGGATATTAGCGATGAAATTTATGAAATATAATGCCTTTCGTCGACATACTAATGACTTCGACCTCAATATTCTCTCGTTCTGAGAGAGTTCCCGATGCCTTGAGCATCGGTGGAGGTGCTTCCATAGCGGCGGCCTTCTTCTTGTTCTTGGCAGCGAAGAAGCTACCAAAGAAGCCAGTGTTATTGTCTATGTTGCTATCCAAAGAAGGGCTGGCGGCGCGGGCAGGTGTGGCCGAAGCGGGCAGTGGTTTGCCCGTCTTGGGGTCGACTTGCACAGGCTTGGCGCTGTGGTAACGTTCATTGACTATTGCCATAGCCCTATGGCCGTTAAGGAAATCAGGATGGCCGGTATTGATATAGCAAGCTTCCATGGCAACAAGATCTCGGACAAGCTTGTTGGTAGGGTCCATGGATTTTTTGAAGAACGTGATGACTGTGCTGTGCAGCTTCTCCTTCAGTCCGGGGTACCTTCGATAGAGCTGCTTGGATAGCAGTTGGTTCAAGATGCGAACTAGCTCATCGTAGACAAGCGAGACACATTTTAAGCTAGGATCCTCCAGCCGCTTAATCTCCTTCTTGACGATTACTTCGAAAGCGGCTGTGCCTACGAAGAGCGCGGGGGAAGAACCTGAGGAGTTGTACAAGATTGTCCGTATATCGACATCTTTATTAATGTCGAATGGATCGACGGCCTTCACCCCGTTGGAGTACAATTCGTGAAACACGAAGCTAATTCGCGCACCTCCGGACAACTCGGAGCTCGACAGCTCGCCGTTGTTGCCATCTAGAACTGACTGCCACTCCTTGGTAAACTCTGTGATAATGTTGAGAACGACATTTGCGGAATTGCCTAACATCGAGGGACCCAGACTTTCAAGCTCAGCACTATACTTTTGTAATGAACTAGAGATCCGTGCCTTGATATCAGGTAACGTTTGTTTGATGTGCATCATCAAGATCATGTTTAGCTTCCTTGCTAGGTAGGGGGTACCGCAATAAGAGCTCTTGTTTCGATAAGCCCTATGGTTGTCGAAAAAGGCCTTTTCTGCCTCTAGGGATTGGGATATGGGCTTTTTGTTGTCGATGTCGCGTTGGCCTCTGTTCACAACTGGGACGTATCCTAGTCTCAAAGGAATTATACGGCCAGCCAGAATGTCAACCACGTCAGTACCCTCGTCCATCAGGTCCACCTTGGTCAAGACGCCAATTGTTCTTTGGCCTTCGGGATCGACTTCTCTAGCGAGCTTGAGGCCATCGGAATTAGCAAGATCGATGTTAGCAGAGGTGACAGCGAGAATGATAGCGTTGGATTTCTGGATGTATTTGAGAACCATGTCTTTGATTTGTCGCTCGATATCGCGGGGTTGGTCGCCAACAGGCACCTTCGTTAGGCCCGGCAAATCAACCAGCGTAAGCGTCAGGACGTTGGGCGAGTAAACTCGGAGGTTGATAGGAGCCGGGGAAATGCCCGCATTCCGGCCAACCTTGGCCTCCGTTTCCCTGCTGATTTCGTCTCGAATCTTATTGAAATCATAGAATTTCTGACCAGGAATATGTAAAAACTCGCCCCACTCGTCCGCGTTGGCGGCTTTATCGGTCGAGTTGGCGACATCTGGCTGGACTCCGTTCGGCTGGGATGTTGCCGGTCGGTTGATCAACTGGAGGACAAGTGGACGTCTCGTTACGATACCAGAACCTCGCGGTAGACTATATCAGATATTATTAGCCGTACTAGCTAATATCAAAGGGGTGCTCGAGGGTGGTGTGACTTACAAGTCTCGGCCAACGATGTTCTCGAGCACCGAACTCTTTCCACTCGACTGACTACCGACAACAACGATCTGTGGCAGGTCGATGGGGTTGTTGACACCGACGGTCGCAAAAACATCTTGCAGCTTATTGACAAGCCTAGGGGCCAAAAAGTCAGTTGCCAAAAGTGATACACAAATAAAGTTGGAAAATGCAAAACAAAAAAATAAAACAAATAGTAAATAAACCTAGGTAATTAGAAGACGACGAACTTGATCAGCGCAGGATCCGAGATGCCCCCTACGGAGCTTGAAGAATCGGCCATTTTTGGTATTTGCGCCCGAGGAAAACGTTGAGAAACAATATATTCCCTAAATACCCACTATATTGTGATGTGTGAGGCAGGAGTCGTGAAAGCGTAGTAGCGGTCGGTATAGGGGAGGGGAGCGATAGCGGGAGAGGGCTGGTTCTTGGAAGACACCAATAGCGAAAGGGTAGCGTCGGTGATCTCCCTCAGGCTGGTCAATAGCGACGGGGAAAGGGACGTGGGATTCACGCAACAATGGTATTAAAGAGGTAGACACAGTCCACGGTATGTCACAGACAATGAGAGAGGAAAAACGTGAAGAGATAGTGTAGTGTTGTCTGTGGGACGCAGTAGTGTAGATATTATATTACTTCAGATCGCAACGAGGTGATCAGGAGTCCAGGTATGTACTTGGGTAGTGCACCGCCTGACAATCTACTGGTCTGGGTACTTGATACCTATGTACCAAGGCAGCATTGATATGCAGTGGCGCCCACTCCTACCAAACATAACTACATACCTACACCTACCTACTGTACCTAGCACCGATAAGCCTCACTTGTTATCTAGACTAGCCTAAGGGCTCTCGTGGCTTAGGCACCTATCTACCTACCCGCCCCATGAGCTAGGTATGAGCTGTACCAATTACCCCACAAGCCCACGTAATGCTTCCCTACAAGTAGGTACATTTTAAGTATAGGTAGAATATCATATACAACCAGAGCCCAGCAGGCTCCAGGTAATAATCGATCAACAAAGTGCCTACGATTATGCGCATTACCAATAAATCCGGTTGCCTAGAGCTACTGGGTACGAAGCAGCTGACGAGGTCCATGTGAGGCCGTCAAGCTCTGCTAACTAGGTACCTAGATAATACACCTCAGCAAGGGGAGAAGAGAGAAAGGCGAAGGCAGCCAATTTTCTAGAGGCAGACAATTTCATTCGTATGCCTCACGCTATAATACCATGTACTAAATAGTTGACGACTTCAAGGAGACGCGCCAAACCCCAGACATAAATCTCATGTATACAACTCCCACTCCTAACTCCTACCTATCTAAGGTTTATAGAGCTCATCAAACCCACGATACACTCCAGGTAAGGCGCTCCTATCAGATAATATTGATGTATTTAACGAGATGCGCTCGGCCTGGTAACACAATGTTTGTGCAATGTTCGGGTATGGTTTCGTAGTTGTATAGCGCTTTGTGGCGACGGATAATAAACCTCATTTCAGCATTTAAATTCCGGCCTGCCGTATGTTGCCCTTGGTACGCCTCCAGTTCTCGTTAGACCAACTATAGTAATTCAGCAAAAGTAGTTCACGAGGAGGAGCCGAGGTAAAGTAGAATCAACGCACATTTTGATTTTTCCATCGTCGCCACACGAGGCAAATATTTGTGGGTTTGTTGGGCACCAAGAGACCGAGTTACACCTGGGACTGTGGGCTGCTAATCGCTGGACACATTGAGCCGAAGATTTGTTCCAGATATTGATGAAACCGTCTATGCTGGTCAGTCGACGAGCTTTGTATTCTGCATTGCGGGTAACTTACCTTCGCTACCAGCAATGACGAACATTTCATCGGCGCCCCCCATCGAGGCCCTAATCACGAATTCTCCGCCTTGGTGGCCTGTGTACTGCTGAGCAGGGGTTCGAAGGACCAGATCTATCAATTGTGCATAGCCATTTGTCTGATTTACCAAAAGGTGCCTCGAATTCTGACTGATACTAAGCGATGTTAACCGTGCTTTCAAATCAAGCTTGTACTCGAACTCTCGCGTTTCGAAATTGTAGACGTGTATGTGTTTGTCGCAGTCCATTGCCACGAGCCAACGCCCATCGGGCGAGATAGCTAACTCCTCTATACGCTCAGGACCTCGCCAATCACGAATCCTTTCCCCAGAGAGATTCCACTGGACTAAGCTGCCAGCCTTATCCAAGGACCCAGTTAAGAAAGACTTATTATCGGGTGACCAGACACAACTACTAACCGGCTCCTCGAACCGGTGTAGGTGTCGAAGGCATTTACCGCTCTAAGTTTCCGTTAGTTAAATATACAAGGGAATCAACGGAGTTCATCTCACAGCAACATCCCATAGCCGTGCGTAGCGGTCTCGACAGCAAGTGACTAGCATCGAATCGTCCCAGCTCCACGCCACATTGCCGACCCCGTCGTCGTGTTCTTTCAAACAATGAAGTATTTTAAACGAAGGAACGTCCCAGATGATAACCTGCTTATCGCTACCACAGCTGGCTAACTTGGTCCCATCGTGTGAGAAAACAACTTGCCATACTTCACCTGCGTGTTCGTCAAGCTCGAGTACTGTTTCAGTGGGGAAATCCAGTCGGTTGCAAATATGGTCAGAATAAAGGGAGGGAGGCATGGCACTTGAATGCCAGGGGCAACTTGTTATCTGGTATTCCTTAACTTGATGTAATAAATTAGCTAGTCGGTGCTCCGGAAGCATAACCGAAGGAGATATACATTCTAACAATCACATTGTTAACCGGCGCATAGAGAAGAGGAAACCGCATTCGTGGGAAACTCACTTGAAAGCTCGGAGAGTAGAGTGTGTCTTGACCGTCCGTCGGCTCCATCCCAATTCGCCCTGGATCGCACCTCGTCTTTGGATTGACACATGATCAATGCAGAGAGGAAATGAAGTTTCTGGGTGTTTTGGTATAGTGATGATAGCTCGTTCCTGAGTACCATCAATGCCTTCCCGTGCTCTTTCCGTTCTAAGAGCTCAAGATATTTCTGTTGGCGTATCCAGAATCTCATATGTTTTTCATCCGCGCCGTTCGCAAGTACTAGTCCGTTGCCGCTCTGGCTTTTAGCCTCGCTAGAAGGAACACTCCCATCCAGCAGCTCCTCCGCCTTAGCCCAATTTCCCTCAAGAATGGCCGTTCTAAAAGAGGCTACGGTTGCATTTTCAAGCTCGTATCCACTAGCCTGACTAACACTATTCGCCGCCGTGTGATATCCCATATCCGAAAGAGCCTGTATGAGGATCCTCGTAACCTCTTCACGATCATGACCAAAATACCTTTCCGGCGGCCGTGACTTAGCGGCCCCGTTCATAGGAGGACATGGTTTATGGGTTCCATTCGCGGTAGCAGCCGCCGGAGCTCGCTGACCGGGTTTGCCGTTTGCATAACCCCGTGATCTACCGTTCGCTGTTGCTGAGCCGTCCGTATCCGTCAACATGGTAATCTCGGCCCGCCTACGTTTCCTTTGCGGGGATTCGTGAAAGCTCGCCTCGGAAGCCGAGGGTTCGGAAAGCAAGGTTTCCGACGCGGCGTTATCGCCACCCGACGTTCGCCGCCTTCTCCCCAGAATCTGGCGCGGCACCGTGGACGAATCAAGCCGTTGCTGCTCCCGCTGAGGCTGGGGAGCGGCGGGAAGGCTGGCACGGAGTTGACCGGAGGGTTGGCTCGAGGAAGAGGGAGCGGGGGCGGGAGCGGGAACGGGAGCGAGGGCGGGGTTCAGGGCCGAGAGGACTGTGCTAGAGGTATCTCGAGATGATGGCGAAGTAGATAGGTTGTCGGAGGCGGCTGGGGTGATTGCTCTCGGAGATTGGGGGTTTTGGTCTGCCACTTCGACCTATTTAACTGCGGGCGAGTCTCGGGACTCCCACAGAAACGTTGACAGGCACAGGTCGGAACGATTCCAAAACTTTATTTGAAGCCGACAACAGCAAGGATAGGGTTGACTTATGTTGAGCAAATAATCAAGGTTTAGACAGGGCAAAGTCGTGTGCGAGGGGGCGGTTGTTAGAAGCTTCGGTTGTTGGACAGACGAACGAGGATGGGGATGTGTACAAAGATGATGATGATTATGATGATCCCTATGATGATAATTACGATAACGATGGCTTGAGATGGCTACCTGCATGTCCTGAGGTGGGCCATGAGCCACTCTGAGCTTAAAACGTCGAGCTAGGGGATATACCGGGGAAGTCGAGATGTGGGAGATGGGTCGACGGTTACTGCGTACAGTAAGTTAGTAGATAGTAGGTAGGTAGTAGTAGGTAGGCGGTAGGTACGTAGTAGGTTGTAGGTATTGTTATGTGTATTATTGTGTATTGTGTATGCTGTATTGTATACCTTAGGTTAAGTAAGTAGATATGTAGGTTATACAGCCGCCCGTTAGGTCGCGTCGGGTCGTTCTCCTTCCACTGTTTCCTCTGTAAGGGGAGACAACGGACGCTCGAAAGTCCAGTCAGGCCTTCCCGTTACCTGTAAGTATGGTTGCTGTACGTCAAGAGAGAGATTCGGAAGGTTCAGAGTTTGATGGGATCACAGGGATGTTGTGTCGGACTTACTTGCCTACTAAGATGGACGTACGTCTGAAGTACATACAAACCGACATACGGATGCAGCGTGCAGTACCGAAGAGGTAGCAGAACAGGTAAGTACCTCTGGTGCTGTACTATCCACTACCTACGTACAACTAAGTACAGCAGTACTTTCCTAGCCCCAATACGGCGAGGCCACGGTCAGCGATGTTACCCTACCTACCTAGCGCCTACCTAGGAGATAGATACATGATCCAGGGTGCTTCGTCATTGAGAGTTGCGGGGCTCTGCAATCTCCAGGAGGTAGGTAAGGCAATTAGAGAGTTTTAGACATGACCAGCATTCTACAACAAAATGCCTACGTACCTACCACAAGTACCTACATACTACCTATGTGAGTAAGGGAGTAAGGTAGCACATACCCACGGCGGCATTAAATATCCAAGAAGACTATTTACATTCGGTGATAATGACGACCGAGACACATGTTGAGACCGAGCATCTTGTTTCAATGTTAAGGTACCAATGCTCAGCATCCCACCCCACATACCACCTGCTATCTAGTAGGTAGATACCACTAATAAGTAGGTACCCATACCCATATGTACAGAACCTACCTAGCTCTACTATCTTTACCTCCTGCAGTACCTACCTACCTAAACCGAGCCTACAGTAGGTACTGTGTATCAATCACCCCAACAAGATGTATTCGAGTCTGTTGATTCGCTATTTTAACATTGCGACGCCCGACATTAGCGAACGCCGACAGCGACAGGCACATCAACAACCTACCTACTAAATAAGTAATTTCCATTCTTCTTATCGGTACAAGAGGTATCTGGAATGCGTGAGGGATAGGCATCACATGCATACTAAATAAGTAAGTATACAAGTAGTCTATCTATATGCTTATGTGCGTGTGCAGTAGGTAGGTAGAACAGGTAATATGTCTGGTGACCAGGCCACATGGTATCTGCCAAGTTGGCTTCGGTACGGTACGAGAGCCAACCAGCCTACATAATGTTGGAACTGAGAAGTGCTGGTCCCTGTTTGGGCAAGCTATGTATAGGTACGTGTGTATGCGTCGAGCATGAGAGGCTTATGAGCACAACAACACTTCATCAGCAGACCAGTGGGTTAACGACATGTATCCGATGCTTTGGTGTCCGATTCTCGGGTCGCGCGGTTTAGACAGGTTGGTTGGTATGTTTATTTCCATACGAGTAATCTATATAGTGCGTACATAATCCCATCCATAACCCAGCAGTTAGTTACCTTAACCAATCTAGCGGTCACGGATGCATCGGCTGTCTTAGCACCATCGTTTACAGAGTAGAGTAGCGAAAGCGAAGGGGCAGATCTCGGTGTCCCCCATCTCCTTCATTACATATTACACGCCTCCCAGGGCGTTTGCTGCAAACAACAGTATTTGATATCTGCTTATGAATATCTATACGACGATTGGTGAGAAAACTATAACTATTCAGGTAATATGCGTTGCCAAATATATGAGTCAAAAAGTGAATGACTCCCGAATCGAATGTCTTCAGGTCAGCAGGCACGGTAAGGATCTAATTGATCGCCTTGCCCTGTCAGCTCACAGATATCATCCTGCTACTACATCCCGCACTAACGAGTAAGATATATTTCACATTCCGCAGCAAGTTCGTACACCTCAAGTTCACTTTTCACCAACTAATCATACTCATCATCACAATGTCCCGGTACTACCCACACTCAGCATACGCAGAGGACCAGCCTTTCGCTCGAACGATCCTCATAACGCATGTTGAAACTCGAGCTATCACCACGGGGACAATAGTCGGGACCGGCGTCTTCGCAGCACGAGAAGCTCTGCAGAAGCTCCGCAAGATCGCACCATCAGACACATTCAAAGCCTCCCGCCCCCAACTCTATCTCCGAGCGGCCGGTCTAGGCACGCTCGGGGCGGTAGCTTTCGTTTCCATCGGTCTCGTCCCCCGCATGTGGGGACGAGAGGACATTGAATGGCAAGATCGCTCCTGGCGATTACTAGAGAACAAGGGGCAGGTTGAGACAGACGACTGGACCTATGCCGGAATCGCTGCCGGGCTCGCTGCTACGGTTATTCTGAAGCGGCCGGTTAACTGGGTTGCCGCAGTAGGATATGTTGGCGCTGGTAGCACTGCTGGCATGCTAGGGTATCTTAGTTGGAGGCACGGAGTACATCGTGGGAAGTTTCGAGAGTCAGAATAAGACTCTCGCGTCATAGAGGGAAATCTTTGACTAGGCCTGTAAGGTCATGAGCGTGCCGGTTTAGGGGTATGACTGTTCACCAGATGGGAAGAGCGTGTTCTCTTTCAATGTATAATATAGTAGCCAATAAACCTCGACTCTGTATCCAACTCGTCATTTTTGATGAGATCAATGCTGTCGATGTAGACGAACTCAATTCTAAGCATGTATATAGATGCTTATAAGAGTGGCATCGCACTCATCAGCAAGGAAGCAATGGTTGACATGCTTAAGTAGCTTGTCTTTTACTAGAGCTTTCAGGATTCCAGATTCTACATTAATAAAGAACATTTCTCTACTGATTATCTTACTAATCACCTCCACAGCATTATACACATGTCTGCTATGCGTGATGAAGGAGAGTTTGGCTCGGCGCGTACGCCAGGTCCGTTCTTGTATTGACTTTAGCGCTCCGGCAATGACAGACTTACTTATGCCGCAGCTAGAAGTTTAAAGCTGCGCTTGTTGCGTAGACGGCCATATGGGATAGTTTCGGTAGAGTTGTTGGGGATCAGTATTCGCGTCACTCATGTGGTGAAATAACTGTGTAGCTATTACCGACTCTATTATGTACGTATAACTGGATGCAAGGAAAGGGCAAGCGTCGCGCATTAGACGTCTTGATAAGGATCAAACCATTATACACATGTCTGCTATACTCGCGCTCGTGTCTATATTCTGGCGATCCTATAGTTTTGCCTTTGGGGGAACCAACTCCTCAACCTTTGCAAACTGATAGTAGTAGTCTAAACTGTCTGGATTGAGTAAAGTACCACTGGGTTTGATGATATGGCCGGAGACTATCTGTTTCACGGGGAGCTCAACCTTCTTAAGGTTCACCGTAGTCTAAAAGCAAGTCATATCAGTATCAATCTCCAAGCCTCCTAGAACAACGTAGATGCTCCCGTGCACTTACAGGTATTTCGGGAGTTTCGAAGACATATTTCGGCACGTGACGTTTTGTCATCTCCCGCTGAATCGCATTTTTGACGTCTTGTACGAGTTTCTCGGTGAATTTGTGACCCGGTCGCATGAGGAGAAATAGCATCACACTCTCATCATTGTCTTGTGGCCGTCGTTGGCCAACGCAGATAGAATCCGCGATTTGGTCGACGAAATTTCGCTCGATGACCGAGTAGATCTCAGCCGATCCAAAGCGCACACCACTAGGGTTAAGTACACCGTCCGCGCGACCGAGAAAGGTCAGGTTCTTGGTGATTGGGTGATAAACGCAGAAGTCTCCATGCGCCCAAACGTGCTCATATCGTGCAAAGTATGATGAATGGTATTTCGTCCCAGGAGCACCGGCGGGCTCCTTGTCGCCCCAGAGGTAGATTGGGACGTTGGGGAAAGATTTCGTCGCTACTAGTTCGCCTGGTGTCCCGTCTGGAACAGCCTTGCCGGGACCCGATGGTAATAGTGTGTCATATAGCTGTACATCAACACCAAGGGAGGGGCCTTGCGTTCCTCCAACATAAACAGGGGTTAAGGGGTTCCCTCCAGCGAAACAGCCAGCCTATAGAATGGATTAGTGAGCGAGAGGTTTATGAAGAGAATATTAGCTCTTACGATGTCTGTTCCTCCGGATATATTGGCAAGATGGACACGCGAAGGAAAGCCCTTGTCGTAGAACCATTCGAAAAGCTGATTCGAAAGCACCATTCCGGTCGACGTTACCAGTCGCAAGCTCGATAGATCCGTCACTTCCCTGGGAGAAATACCAGCCTTGGCGATTTCATACATCCAGCGGGGACTGATTCCCAATTTGGTCACTTTCTGATCACCGACAAGTTTAATAAAGGATTGTAGATCCGGCTGGAAAGGCGATCCGTCGTAGAGGATAACTCTGCCACCCCTTAGTAGCTGGCCAACACTCGCTAAGTACATTATCCAGCCTGTTGTTGTATATTGTAGCGAGATTACGTCCGGCCTCCCGTCCTCGTGAAGACAACAATCCTTCACGAAACTCAAGAGCACACCACCCACAGAGTGGACTATGGCCTTGGGTATACCAGTAGTTCCACTACTATAGCAGATGAGGAATGGCTCATGGAAGGCGATTCTCTCAATCGGCGGGGTTTCCTGTTGACGGTTGTTGAGAAACGTGTCTAATGTCTGGATCTTAGGGTTGTCGCTAATGTCCAGAGCATTACGAAATCGACGGATAGACACCAAACCACAAAAATTGCTGCAGTTCTTCATTCCCGCCACAATCTCTGCCATTTTCGGGCGCAAATCTAGTCGCTTGCCATTATATAGCGCTGCATCATCCATGAATATGTACTACCCCAGCTAAAATTAGTATTGGAGAACTCGGGAAGCTCGAAGCTAGTGTCTACGTACCTTGGGGTTGACTTGGACTGTCCTTTGCAGAATCCCTTGGACACCCATGTCCGTAGAGCTGCTCGAAAAGATGGCTCCCAGCCATGTTGTGCCAGCGAATACAGAAAGTGTCTCGACACTGTTCGCACCTACGATAACAATGCGGTCACCGCGTCTAACTCCGGCGGTATAGAGAGCAGCAGCGTAAGTGGCAGATAATGTTCTGAGCGTCGACCATGTGACATGTCTTAGTTCCGTTACACCTTCTCTGACTTCGGTCAATGCGATTTTATTGTCCTCCTTTCCCGTGGTGCCCCTGTGGTCTGGGGGGTCGGTTGGACTTCGTGACCAAAGCAGATTCTCGGCCCAATTAATCTGCACACCTTCGAACCAACGCGGGATGCTATCTACAGGCTGGCTCTCATCTACTACCCGGCTATAAAACCCGGAGTGAATTAGACTGCCGAACTTGAAGACCTCGTCATAAAACTCGGAGCGTTTATTCACCGAAAATTGGTAAATATCTTGAAAAGTCTATGACTATTAGACGGAGCTGACGCATAGCTATCTGGATGGCGAGCTCACCGTCAAATTTAGGTGGTACTTTTGGTTAATCAGCTGCATGAACTCCCATAGCTGTGTGCTTTTGGGGTTAGGATGCTCCCATAATTTTCGAGGGATAGCGGTAGACATCGTTCTGATTATAATGTCTTGGTTCTTGTAGTCAAACTTTCTAGTTCCGCGAAATTCCGTGACCTGCTAGAGGAGTGCAGAATCGATAGCTCGTAGTTGAGCAATCAGCTTATTTGCAGCTATTCGACGCCACCAATTATCTTGGAGGGCGGAAGCCGAAAGGCCTCGGTAGTCCTAGCTAGGGTCTACCCCTCAGTAGTGAAGTCTCTTTGTGGTCGCCTAGTAGTTTTGATGAGTTTATAGAGACTGGAATTCGTAAATTTCATTCTAATTATGGAGGAGGACAGGGAATAAAACAACACCAGAGACCGGTGGTTCCCAGCATTGTCATATTATATCATTGACGTCCAGGAAATACTCCGGTATAGATACTCCGGCAAGTCCGGGAGACTGCATAAGGTGTACGACTGTACACCCCTGCGATCCCAAACCCGCGCAGTAACGGGCATCTTTGTCTCTACAAACAAAATATCACTCCGAGTAATTTGGCCGACAAATGTCTAAACAATTTGAATGCAGGATCTTTCGAACTGTTTAGTTTACACTATGTCTTAGGTAGCTTAGGTCTGCATATGCTGTACTCGGGATTTACCACCCCCCGCATTTCCCCAATCTCTCCGCAATCTATCTCATGTGTAAGTCAGGTACTAACCTAGGGAGTCCATCTATATAGTACCGCGGGGCAATTTAGATGATCGAGGTTGATTTACTCCTAATCTTCGGATCCCCTAGATAGCCCTCGCATCTCTGAAAGAGAAGGCTGGGAGTACAGGGCTCCAGACGGCAGACGAGATCTTAGTTATTCCGTACGTCAGCATTGTCTTCATAAGAGTCTGGCTCTCAGGCATAGCGGTAGAAGATGATAGCAAGTGAGACCTAAAGCATAAAGAAAGCCGCGAGGGAAATTGAAGCGAACACCTTTGGTTTTCTATACAAATACGAGTTATTCCGCAAGAATCATATTGCTCATTCGATTTTTTGGGGTCGGGCGCTTCTCATAACCCTCATCAAGCCGTACGGGGTGGCCCGCCTCGCTATAATGGGAGCCGAATCGAGGCACTTCGGTTATGCCATTGGTAGGCTCAACTTGCATCAATATTAGCCGCCAAAACCTCCATCATACACCCCACCGGTATAACACCCCTCATTTTTCTATGTAGAACCCCCCATAAACGGCGCTGTGGGTTGAACCCGAGCCGGCCATGGCGCGTGGATGAATGTAATGGAGTCGTTTACGACAGAATGGTGTCCCATACCTTACTGTAGGAAACGCTTTTATATAATTCAATTTCTTCCATTGTCCCTATTTATCTCTCCATTGGTATTTTGAAACAGAATACGCCAAGTTTCTATCCACTTTCCCGGTAGTCAAAGTTACCATCATGGGGTCACAGACTGGCCTAGTGCTTGGGTACAATGGGGTTCACCCTTTCTCAAAGGTACGGATTACCGATCGTGCATCTGTGCAAGAGCTGCTGCGGACATTGCTCGACCCCCTGGAACCTTTCTTCTCTCCGCTAAAAGGTCGAGTCCGGTGCCCGGGTGCCACAGCAGTTCGGTTCGACCAGACTGCATCGGAAGTTGAAGGCATATGCCGTCCACTGTGGGGTCTAGCCTGCCTCCTTGATGGCGGGGGCGAGTATCATGGTACTCAATGGTGGATCGACGGTATCAAGTCCGGAACGGATCCAGAAAGCCCTGAGTTTTGGGGCTTCCCACGCGATAATGACCAGAGAATGGTTGAGATGTGCCCCCTAGGTATGGCTGGCGGTTCCTGTAGGCGACACGACAAGATTAGAAACTTATATGATCCTAGGTTATGCACTGGCTGTGGCTCCTGTAATTTGGCAGTCACTGAATGAAAGGGAGAAAACGAATGTCGAGAATTGGCTGGGTAACTCTATCAATGAGAAAAAGTAGGTGTATCGCAGCTTGCTACCTTTTACTAGATAGAAGCCTCCTAACTGGATGATATAGCATGCCCAATACAAACTGGCTCTGGTTCCGAGTCTTCGCTAACCTCGGCCTTAAGAAGAATGGGGGAAAGTTCTCTCAGGAGCGATTAGACAGTGACATTGAGCACCTAAACACTTTTTATAGGGGGGAAGGTTGGTCCAACGATGGACCGGAAGGAATTCATCGTAAGTGTCTTCAATTTTTGCGACCTTCACGTGTATTTTCTAATGAGTTGCGCATAGAAATGGATTACTATTCCTCGAGCTTCGCAATCCATTTCCTACAACTTTTATATGCGAAACTTGCCGGTAAAGACGAGCCAGAGCGGGCTGAGGAATTCAGAAAACGCGCCCAAATGGCAGCTCTTGACCTGGTCCATTACTACGACAAGGAAGGCAAGTGATTAGTGATACGGCATAATGTAGATAGTACATCTAACATCACCTCCCAGGACGTTCTTTACCTTTTGGACGAAGCGTAGGCTATCGGTTTGCCATGGTATCTTTTTGGGGAGCCCTAGCATATGCGGGAGTCGACTTGCCTAAGCCGCTCACTTGGGGCATGGTGAAAGGTATTGTCCTTCGGCACCTGCGGTGGTGGCAGACGCAGCCTGATATCTGGAGTCCGAGTGGTACACTGACCATCGGGTACTCATACCCGAACATGTATGTAAGTGAGAGCTTCCGGATTCTGCATGAAACGAAACACTTTGTTAACGAAAGATATATAGATGGCAGAGAACTATAACAGCCCAGGAAGCCCGGTGAGTCTACTCAAAGAGTCTCGATAGGTTAGTAGCTAATAGATTTAGTACTGGGCATGCTTAGCCTTCATTTGCCTTGCTGTGCCAGCTGATCATCCCTTTTGGACCTCCGAGGAAGAGTATCATGGGGATGTGATTCCTAAAGTCAAGGCGCTGAAGCATCCTGGCCATATCATGAGGTGAGTCCCCCATTACTTCGTCCGTCACGGCTTTGGCTTTTCTAATGCCAATCCTAGCTATCTTGGCGGGCACTGCATGCTCCTATCCTCGGGCCAAGCCTGCAGCTATCCAATGAAGGGGACGCACGCGAAATACGGCGCCTTCGCGTATAGCAGTGCATACGCGTACTCTGTACCACCCGGCCTGTTAACACTGGAGCAATACGCCCTCGCTTCGCAACTAGGGCTCTCAGATGACGGCGGCGAGTACTGGAAGACACGACGGCTATCCGAGTACGCGGGGATCGAGGAGCGGCCATCCAGCGCCCCGGAGGCCTCCGGGAGCACGCCGGTGCTCGTATCGATATGGAAACCGTTCCCCGACGTGACGATCCGCACCACGCTCGTCCCGCCCTCCCACGAGACCCCCAACTGGCACCTCCGCATCCACCGGATCGAGAATACCGGCTCTCGCACGCTCAAGACGGCCGACGGCGCCTTCGCCATCTGCAATTTACGCGTGCCCGACGGCCGGTATCTGGACCCGTACGACGCTGCCAAGGGCGAGGGCACGCAGCCGCGGATCGTGGGGAACTACGACCTCGCGACGCCGGAGGGCTGGACCAGCGGGGCGGCGGGCGCGTTTGCCGTTTCCAAGGGCGCCGTAGGGATTAAGGCCCTGGAGCCGCAGGATGAGGGGGCCGCGAAGGAAGCGCAGGGCGAGGGCAGGGAGCGCGCGGCTATGCTGGTCAACGCCGACCCAAACTCCAACCTCGTGGAGAGCCGCACCGTGATCCCGACGCTGCAGGGCACGGTACGCGAGGGCGAGACGGTGTGGTACGTTTCGGCTATCTATGCGAAGCCGCCTGGTAAGGGCGTTGCTAAGCAGTCGTATCTCGATGGCTGGGATAGCCCCCCTGAGATCCCTGCTTGGTTGAAAGAAGAGATGGCTGCGTAAGACAGGCCTGTGGATTCCTAATGGTCACGGTAGTGTACTTGGTAGGTAAGTCAAAGTAAAGATATTAAAGCTCAAGGTTGAACTACCAATGAGCAGTGATACTTGACACCTAGTTTATCTAATTGTTTGAAGGGACTTTTCATATCTTTTAGGGGGGTTGTCACAATAGTATGCTCTATTTGGGATATTGAACTCTCGGCGTCGTATACTTCTCGTTACGTACGGCAATGGCAATGCGTCTTATGCTTTAGCAGATTATTGTAGGAGCTTTGTTAGCCTCCTATCCCGTATCTATTTACTCTCCGGCAGTGCCCTCAAATGGTTTAGTTGGTGATAGCGGGGTGCAACTGTAGCTAGCTTCGTCCAAACGCCAATTGAGTATGTAAGACAGCCTGAGATGTAGGTACTGTAAATCACTGCACCCACTCTCGTTTTGCTGCTTGGATTGCGAGGGGATGCTTAGGTATGCATAAATACACTGCGAACCACATTGATAGTTACATACGTATAAACGAACTCGATAGGAGTATACCTAGTCTTTCTATACCTACACGCGTAACGTAGATATACCTACCATGTACACTTACATATATTGAACGTATATATAGGTGACACCACCATGTTCTAACGCTTAGTGTGCCCCGCGAAACATCTAACATACCTAACCTACACATTTTGAGGCTTGCATCTGTACCTAAATGTGTAACGTGTATGCTGTACCCCATGCACCATATCGCCTAGTCATGCCTGAAATAGAATGGGTCCCTTGAGCTGAGGTGCATTATGCAACTCGAAGCCGGGGATCTATTAAGCGGTTCACTTCTTGCCGGACGAGTAGCAACTATGCTAATAACTTACTCAGAGATTAGCGAGCAAGCTTGGGCTTTGTTCGTACATACCTAGTAATTTGATGTAGCTGAGGTGAGGTACATTGTAGGTAGGTATGTCTTTGGACGGACTGTTAAGGGCCTTTTAGACTTACCTAGACGGTAGACCGACCCGAACAATGTTGAAAATTGGGCCAACTATATTCCCTAGTCTGCGTACCTATCTCAACTGCCGGATATTTACCTAGTTGACCTCGGTGATGATGGTTAGGCTAGATAGGGGAGACCCCATTGTACTTTTATAGGCAGGCCTCAGACCTCCAGGCTGTTTGTTGCGTTGTACTTAATGAATGAAATGATGCGCAGGGTTTAGGTACGAGGCGAGACAGCTCTGCTTGTATGTGCATCGTCTTACACCCCGTACACGCAAACGGAACACACACGCGCGTGCATGGTCATACCGGGAGATGTTATAAGCGCCTGATGTTGGGGGAAGGTCATATTCGCACTCACTTAATGCAATCGTGACGGCAGTCAAGTTCGTACACAGCGCGCGACGCTTGTCATCTCGTCCTCTGGTCCTCTGTTCTCTTTCAATGACCACCCTGACGGATCATTGTTTCCGCATTTCTGCCATGTACAACGTAGGACCTCAACGAATCCGTCTCTTTTGTCGAGTATCGCAATTCCGCTGGGGTCCTGAGGTAGACGGCAGAGACTGACGGCACTGGGCGTCCGGCCAATTTGGAATACCACCGCCTAGTCCCAGTCTAAGAGAAGCAAAGCGAAGAAATGTCCGAGAAGAAACACGCCGAGTCTTCGTCTTCGGCCGGACCTACACGGCATTCCCATGCCGTTCCTGCAGCGTCGTTCCGTGCGTCACTCTCTAGGTGGATGTCTTCGAGGGGAGCGACACTGGCTCACCACCACCCCCTTTACCCTTATTTCATTCATCCGGCCAACAACAACCTGCTCCCCTCTCCTCTCCTCTCTCTCCGACATTGCCGTTGTCCCCAACACCACATAGCACAGCAGCGCCAGGATGCATTAACGCACCTTGTCTTTGCATTTATTGCTATTCCTCTTTGATCTGATGCTACCACCTAGCCTGCCCGATAATTAGCTTTTGACTAATGAATAGTGTAGCAACACACAATTCCCCGCGAACATGGTTTCTGACGTCCTCTCTCTCACCCCTTGCAGTCCGGCTGATCAGGCAATTGCTCATACATGGCGACTATGTCGTCGCCTGTCTGCCGCCGCACGAGACCGAGCATGATGATCGCAGTGCCGACTTTCGCGACCTCGTAAACGAGTGCAAGAGTAATCGGAAAGACAGAGAGGGCTGGAAGGACCGCATAAGGAGCATACGTTGCGACGGTCGCATCATGAGCCAATGCGGCGCCGCTGTGGCTGAGGCGAAACACGTTTTCGGCCGCATTGACATACTACTCTGCTGCACTTCGGAAGGTATACTACATATTCCGTGACCCAGAGACCGCGCTCCTCTACTTACTCGCGACACGCGCTGACGAGTCTTGTTTGTTCGCTACTCCAGCTGTGGTGGGAACGGTCGAAGAGCTATCGACTTCGCTCGTCACACAAAACCTCGTACGCGACCAGTTTGAAACCATCTTCTTTTCACAGGTAAACTTTATTAAAGCTGCGCTGCCTATGCTGCGCGCCGAGCATACCGGCCATATCATGGTTCTTACGAGTATTGGTGGCCACATCGGCACGCCAGGGATGCCCATGTACACGGCGGCAACGTGGGCACTCGAAGGGTTTTGCGATTCGCTAGCTTACGAGGTGGCGCCGTTCAACATCAAAGTCACCATCGTGCAGCCTCACAAGGAGATCCAGACATTAACTAATAAGATCATCTTTTCGCCCTCGCTACCGTATTACGACAGCGAGAACAACCCGGCGCCAAGCGTACGAGACATGCTGACGAACATGCTAAACTTGAACCCAGAGACGGCCATCGAGCAGTCCGAGGTGGATATTCTGCATAGATACCCGAAGCTGCCGAGCGCTTCTACGGACCGCCTAGTTGCGGAAACGGTGCATGCATTGACAGCCATCGGCGGCCATGAAAACCCGCCCGCCAGGCATATCGTTGGGTTCGAGGGCGCCGAGGCGGTGAAAGAGAAGCTGAAGACGGTAACAGAAGAACTCGAAGACTTTGTCGAGGCCAGTGTTGCCGTCGATATCTTTGAAAGCGAGTTGAAAAACGAGGCTAGACAGGGCAAAGCTAGAGCTGGGGAGGACTTTACGGCGATGTTGTCAAGCTCGATGGCATCTTGATGCCCCCGTCATTAATTGCACGTAGGTATGAGAGGCAATGGCGCTACAACGGCCTGCCACGAGGCATATTTACCTATATTTGCATCATCATACTGTATGTGGTGGACATAGGATCGTAATAGATAACTCTTCCCTTATAACTATTTCTTTGAGTTTCCTGCACATGATGAATGTGCTCTCTATTGCTCTTGCTCGCGTATTTATCAGCTCTGCCTAACCACGCCCGCCTTTAGTTTATTACTCTTCTAAAATATCGATAAAACCATTCGGTCGTTCGTTGCGGAGGTATATTGACCAGCGAATATGGAACGCACGTAGGTATAATACATGTAAGTAGGTATGTACATAGGTACCTAGCCGAGCTACACTACATACATCCTCTACAGCATACACAGGTTGTACGACCTACCTAAGACCCCTGTTAATAGCTAGCCGGGTCACAGGCCCCCTAAATCGCGAGAGCTTGGACAGCACTTTGATACATGTAACCTGAAGGCCACTCTACCTACATATTCATATCCAAGCGCAAAACGCACGCGACCGCCGAAACGATCGCTGCTGGCTGGTTACGAGCCACCAACGAAACAACCAAAACCACCCCCTCAACAAAATAAAACCAAGTCAAAACAGAACGCCTAGGAAACAACCTCACTTCTCTATGTAGGGTCTGCGAGTGTATGCGACACCTAACCACGCTGTCACCGACAACAAACTGCAAACGACAGCTAGCGACAATCTCTCAATCAACTCAGTAACAGGCATGCCGAATGTTGTGCTATGTAGCCCAACCTGGGGACCCGTGTTAGGATGAGTCTGGATTCCCTGTTGCCCATCGCTCCGGCGAGGGTGCGAGCCTTGGTGCTGCCCATCGGCCAAATCAAGCGAGAGCGTTTCCAGTCCTTCGTCCAGAGACTCCATCAAGAACATGTTGTTCAGCTCCGGGACATCAGTGCCGACGGGCGCCCGAATCGAAGTGAGCATCTTGCCTCTGGTCCCTGTTCTATGTTCTACCTTCTTCGTTCTACGTCGACGACGCACCGTCTTCGCAGATATGAAAGAAAGATGGAAAGAAAGAATGAGTACTGATCATCATCCCGAGCCGAATAGACATGTTTTCTCCTCTCGCCTTTCCTGACGGCGCCATATTCTACGATCTAATTACACACGTACCACCACCCTCGCATCTTGCCCTGTCCCCCTTCGACCTATTTCGAGAGCCACTCGCTGTCATTGCCATTGCCGACGGGAATGAGCTCGAGAACGCAGCCTTCAGCAAGAGGCAGTCCGCCAATGGCTATGCGCCCACCATCGCCGAGAGGAACATTCGCACGCTTTATCAGGAGCTGGAGGACTTGAGGGACACGTATTCCAAGGTGCTTACACATCATGTACTCATATTTGACTACAACCCGCCGAGCGACCATGCGATACCGCTACCAGAAGGCATCAAAGCCATCCCGCCCCTTGAACACTCAAAGAGGACAACTATGAAGACGGCCATGTGCGACATATCCTCTCTCTTGCTGGCTGAGATGAACACGCTTGCCAAATCCTTCGAAGCTATGACTTCCATAGACTCTCCTGGCCAGGCTCCAAGTCGCCCGGGGCTCCAGAACGCTGGATCTTGGACTTCAGATGATGCCACCACAACAACAAGGAGAAATTCGCAGTTCGCAATCTCGGCGATAGCAAGGTCGGCATCTTCAAGCGGGACTGCAGATAGGAGCCAGGCTCGCATGTCAATGCCTCCTTTCAAGTCGAATCCATTTGGTTCTAGTAGCTCGACCCCTTCCGCGAGGCCATCTACCCCTGTGAAGAGCGGTCTCTCCAATCCGCCAACTACCTTCGATGACATATCGGCGAATGGGACTAGCTTGGGGCTATCAAGCCCCGAGCAAAAGAATATCTCACGCCCAGATAGTGCAGAAGAAAATGCTCGGTCGGCGAATCAGGATAAGGTCAACGTTCAAGGTTTCGGGCCGGGGGGCCTGAATGAGAAGTGGAGGAATAAGGGCAAAGGGCGAGCTACCATTATAGTAGGATCTTTGTATCTTCAAGCTGGTCGCTGGACCGATGCCTTAAAAGAACTAATTGACGGCGCCACTGTTGCAAAGTCTATCAATGATCATCTCTGGCATGGCAAGGCACTTGAGCTCATCTTCATTTGTCTTCTTATGCTTGCCTGGTCCGGACACGAGTTCCAAGTGCCCGCGATATGTCTCTCGCCTAACGAGAAGACTTCAAGCGGCCTATCTAAAGCTCAAGAGGCCGAAGAGGCCGATCCTAACCAGCCAAAGTACCTACGGAACTTCCAGGTGATCCTTCCAGACCTTTTGGAGAGAATCATAGGATTATATTCAAGGATATCTGGGGAACAGCTCCCTCCCTTTCCTCTCTCAGAAACTATCATTCGATTCTGCAACGCCCTCGCTGCAGTTCATTTGTGTGACGGTAGAGTCACTAGGGAGTCGATTGACATGATGATGTTTGGCAAATACCCACAAAGAACCCTCAATACGTCCCCTCGCTTTACCATTACACCGTCGAGAGGGCAAATCAACACCTTCTTATTTAAAGCTTTCCCTTCGGCGACACCCGAAGTACTCACAACCATGGACCGCTCAATCATTTTGAGTGGTATTGCTACCACTTTGGGTATTTTGGGGTACCACAGAAAGAAAGCGCTGGTCGTACGTGAATTAATATCTGTATTAATTGGAGGACTGGTTGAAGCGAGAACCAGAGGGGCCGCTGAAGTAGGCATTCATCCAGCCGCTGGTCTAGTTGCTTTGAATGCCATTAATGGGCATGGCAGAGGTGCTGGCGCCCTCGATATCAACGAGGGTGATATAGAGCATGGCATAGAGGCGTTCCTCGGGCTCCTATGCAGGACATACGGCGTCGTCGGTTTCGACGCCACTAAACCCGACCCTGGAGTCTCATCTTTGACTAGTGATCTTGATGAGAATGTCATCTCAAGAATTAATAAGCAGTCAGCTACAAGACAGTTTGGGTTTCCAAACGTGAAGCTCAATATTGCCCGCGCATGTATCAATTTCTCTGAGGCACTCCCTGATTTTCATGGCGTACTGAAGTTTTCCAGCGATTTGCTGCGTACCGCTGGTAGCGGTGTTGCGCCAGGTCCTCGCCGGGAAAACGCAGCCCCGATGATTTCGCGGGATGAGCAAATCCGGCTAGTTACAAACATATCGAAGACCTCTAGCTTATCACAGAGGATGGGATTAGGACACCTGTCTGCGGAGTATTGGGATGAATTCTTAGTACGTGGGATCACTCTCGACCCGTTACCGATAACAAGGCCACCGATTCCACATTCGAAAAATGTATTACCAGGTGTGACGGCAGCACGCACTTCTCAAGACGTCAATCCCTTCATATATAATCCATTTCTCAGAACAGCAGACAAGTCGACGGTTACACAAACCCTTGTTGCCAACGAGGCTGCAACCTTCAGAATTGTTATACAGAATCCATTCGAGATTGACCTGGAAATTGACAGCGTCAAGTTGTACGCCGAAGGTGCTGATTTCGATTCCTCAGTAATATCAACAGTTATAGGGCCTTATCGCACACAGATACTCAAGATACGAGGGACTCCTCGTCAGGCAGGGTCGTTAAAAATAACTGGCGCAGTTATACGGGTGCTTGGGTGTCGGGAGAGAAGATTCCCCATCTTTTCACAATCATGGACCCCTGATCAAGAGATGAAAGTGAAGGGCATTGGCCTAGGCACGCTTAATCAAAACCAGATTTTGCCTCCTCCAGGACCACCACTCAAGCCCGATAGCATCGAGTTAAGTGTAATAGAGGCCCAACCTATTATTCTAATCAAGTCAACCTCCCTCCCACAATCATCTATCATGATACTTGAGGGAGAACGAAGGACTTTCTCGGTAACCTTGCATAATATCTCTACAACACCAGTAGATCTTCTCCTCTTCTCATTCCAGGATTCTACGCAAGGCCCACTGCAAACTTCGTTGGGTAGCCGAGATGCGACTCCGGCTGAACTGTATGAATATGAGTGGATTCTCGCAAAAAAACAGGCTCTACGGCTTCGCAAGATTGACGACTCCAAGCGTTATATAGCACCAGGATCGACCGCTACATTTGAATTCGAAATACTCGGAAAGCCGGGACTTACTAGTGGGACAATACAGATCGACTATGCACATCTTGGGATGCCCCAGTCAGAGATTAAGAGCCAATTCTTTACCCGTCAGGTCTGTTTGGATCTCACGGTCACGGTAAATGCTAGCGTCGAGCTTTCAAGAGTGGATATTCTTCCTGTTCAACACAATGTGTCGAAATCATTATGGCACCAAGCAGGATTAGGCGCGACGGATGACCTTTCAGTACCTGACGACTACTGCTTACTATGTCTAGATCTCCGAAATGCTTGGCCAAGTAGTGTGCAGGTGTGTCTTAAAGTTAGGAAAGATATCACTATTGAGGAACAAATATTGCCTGGAAATACCAACCGTGTTGTTGTACCGGTTCCGAGGATATATATCGATGACCCGCACGCATCAATACCTGCGTTGAATCCCTCCCGTCAACGACAGTTCGTTGTTAGTAGTAGCAAAATCACTCCGGAGATCGAACGCGGAAATCGCGAGGCCTTCTGGTATCGGGAGAAGATGCTCGAAAGCATATCCGGCACTTGGAAGACTCTGTCCGGGCCTGCTAGAGAAGGTACCATCCAATTGCGAGGCATACGTCTAACGCCCCGTATGATTGAAGCTATCAAGATCGACGAGATTGGCATCGATATCTCGCTGGAGAAGCCGCAGTCGGAACAGTCTCAGGACTCGGAACATAGTATCTTCGTGGACGAGTTTGTGCAGATCAAGGTGCAGATCACGAACCGAATGACTCAACCCGTGTATCCTACCGTCCGCATATTGCCGTCCCTCTGCAACCGGCCGGTCAACGTGGCGCTCGACTTCACGCGCAAATTCGCGTGGAACGGCACCCTACAGCAGACTATGCAACTACTAGAACCAAAGTCTAGCACAGAGCTATTAATCGGCGCTACAGCGCTCTGTCGTGGTGAATTCGAAGTCTCCGCCTCTGTTGAGGAGACGCAGCTATGGCAGGCAGAAGGGGAGAGAGATAAATCTGAATCGAAACCCAACGGTCGAACTCAGGATGAGGCCAAAGGGACGATAAAGCAAAGGGAGAGAGCCGATACCCAGACTATGATGGATGCAGTGCTTGGCGCTAAAGAGCGACGTATCTGGCATTCTAGACGACCTTGTATTGTTACTGTATGCGATAGACCCGAGTCTGATACAGAATAGGAAAGCTGTGGTTCTGTAGGTAGCGAAAGAAAGCGTGAGATAAGTCGGATATAAGAAGGGGCTAAAAAGCTGCGAGATGAAGGGAAGATATGTTCTTAATAGCTAGAGATAGACGACGGAAGTAATGCCAGATATGTGACGACTCCGAATCCAAGGCAAAAGAAAACTACGACAGAGTAACTTATGTGCAGAACTCTCCTGCCTCTTAGATAAGGTGCCAATATTCTTCCTTTCACTGTTATTACTAACTACCGATTACTAGACAGGCAACACAGACAAGGAAGTAGAATGAAGTAATATGGCAATGCCGACTTCCTGGTGACGCAGTGTATCAACTTCACTTTTCAGTGTCTTCTTCCAAAGTTTATCTAGACTCACCTAAACTTCAGGTGGTGAGTTGAAGCGAATCCAAATAAAGTGGAGCGTGGCACAAGTAGGTCTAAGTCTTCGAGATAAGCTTCACGTCTGCTCATCAGTTCAATGGACTGTTGAGTCATCGTTGGCTTAAGATTTGGTAATAAGACATAAACTATATAGGCTTTCCATTATAAGTCCTATGCTATTCTCACTAGATCTCTCTGTAAATTCAAACATTATCCACGCAAATAACATAACAAACATCTGCAGAACTCCTGCTTTATTTATTAACCACAAACCAAAGCCGAGTAACGAAAATGGATTTCTTGCTTGATGCTTGTGAAGGTCTAGTAGTAAATGCTATTAGTATCCCTGAAGACGATGCCTTAATCTCACCCGCCGACATTAATCGCTGGCGATCTTTGTTCGGTTTCACCGCCTCCGAAGCAGAAAAGGAGATTCGGGACTGGAGATCGAACCTTGGCCGCGAACGTCTCACGCGCTTCGCTTGGGAGGCCGTTAAGAGTAGTGCAAAGGGGTTCGATAAGGAATCTTACGAATATGCTCTTGGAAACCAGCGCCTCCCTTTAGCCTCCGCAGCTAAGAATCGCCAGTCGGGCTTGAAGGATGCGAAGAGAGACAGAATAACGACTATTGCCACATCGAAAAATATTCGGTTCCTGCTGAAGCTCGAGGGGGAGATACCTACCGTCGCTGCCGCTCAAGCTATTGGAAAGCTTGATCATCCACCACTTGAATACGAAGGCGAAGACGAAGACGGCGTTAGGACAGAGTTCTGCATTGTTAACACGGATGCCAAGAATAAAGTATTACAGGGCTTGACTGCATTAAAGTCGGCTGCTCAACCACTCTTTATCCGTCTTCCGGAGGCTGAAAAGGATCTCTCGCCCATCTGCCGCTTTCCCACACTTGGAATCGATACAACCATGCCGCAACATCGGGTCGGAAACAAGGAACGACCAGCCCCGGGACAAGACGAATATCCCGTATGGTACTTCTTCTATGGTACACTAGCCGATAAGGATATCCTAGGTCGGCTGCTACAACGACCTGATGGTATTGATCAGGCGGCCTTAAGGCCAGCATACGTCCTCGGCGGCAAACTAGCAACTCTCGAGAAATACCGAGCTTTGGTCCATGCGTATGGCTCAAAGGAGGAACCTGTAGCAGGATCCGCATTCCTTGTTCAAACCCGTGAAGAGGAGGATGCACTGAGGCACTACGAGACAGAGTTGTACGTCGTGGTTCGATGTCTTATTTATATTTCTAGTGGTTCAAGTAGATCGGGAGACGCTGGCAAGGAGGGAAAACATCTTGAAGTGAATGGACTTACATTCCTGGGTGCTGCCTAATGTTGGTTCGAGATAGTGTGGTCGCTTCCACAAGAAGCTCGGCGAGTTCGTGAATTCGGTTGTCGAGGGTAACTATAACAGGTTAATTGAAGAACTTGGCGACTCAAGAATATCATTTGTAACATTAATAATAAACTTAAAAATTATATTAAAAAACATATTAAACTTACTTAAGCAACAATTGGTATGCAAATTGCAAAAAACCGAAGTACGAGATAAATAGTAACATTTTCTGCTAAAGTATTTGATTTAAAGATAAGTCGCTAGGTGACCCAATATGCTAACATCAACTATTTGAGAAAAGTACTCATTAATTCATGAAGAGAAGTCTATGGGTATCGTCATCATCTCATTCCCTTCATCTCATATCATCTCATCGCCCGCCACACTAATACGGGTAGCCTCGCCTCATCATTAGGCGTCGTGGTAGTCTTCTCGGCATCGTGCTAGCTCCTTCGCAGTATCTAGTACAATATACCGACAATTATTAGTCACATTTATCCACGTTCTCTTGTCCCGTACATACGCATCTTATCCGTGTCTTATTCATCATTTTCAGCTATTAAAGCTTAAATCTTCTGTAGACGGGTATCCTGTGTTGAGTGTGTCCCAAGAGCTCTGTCTTCTGGCATTGCTTCTGGACGTACTAGGTTGCATGTCCTATTTATCGTCTGTTTGATGCTCTGCCTCTGTGCTTCCCCCTTGAGCATCTCTCTCATCATGGAGGTGTTGTGTTTCATTTGCACCACCCGCAGTATGAGTTGATGTGACGGCGGCTGGGGCACTCGTGTTCTCCATGACACGATCCTCTTGAGCCTTGGTAGTTTCCGCTTTCTCTTCGCTTTGTTGCTCAACCCCTTCCATCGCATCAGGCAATGTCTCAATACTTGGGGCTTGGGAATCATAGCTGTGGTCTTCGATTTTCCGACCATTCATTTCCGTAGAATTCTGTGTGGCCACAGCCTCCGGCTTCGGCTGGGTTGATTCCTCTTCATTTTTGATCTCGGGTGACTTGTCCCTCTTTCTATGACCAGCCTCAGGCGTGTTATCTGAAGGTCCGATTTTGCTATCATTTGCGCTTTCGGGACTATCCTTTTGGTCTTGGATACTGACATCGGCCGAGTTGTTATGTGGTACGTCTGGAGATTGGGGCCTTGCCGAGATATCTGTTCCCTGACGGTGTTCTGGCGAATCCCCGGGCGAAACGGTCGCCTTCGCCTCAGTAGATGCTTCATCCATCTGCTCTTTGGGAGAATCATGACTACCTTTTCCATTCACCTGATGTTCAGCCTGTGTCTGCTGGGGCATTGGCATGTCCCATCTCTCTTCGAAATCGGAAGCCTTGAACTCGTCGTAAAAGCCAAGCTGGCGCGACCTATGCGCTGCCTGAGCTTGTTGGATCCACTCAGGATCGTGAAAACCCTTACTCAGGCCTTCCTGGTACCGCACTACATCGTGTCGAAAATTATTGTTGTTACGTAGTGCTGCAATATCGGGGCGAGCATTGGGTGTTCCATGATCTAGGATCTCTGCATCATCCGGAAATTTTGCGAGAATTTGCTCTCTCTCCCCCTTCGTGAGGATCTCCCACGCTTTGGGGCTACACAAAAGCTCCTATACCAAGTTAATACGTGTTACTCTAGTATGTGTTTGATACCTACTAGATACGAAGGAAACAGAGCCACTTACCCTGAGCTTCGCCTTAACTAAAGGGGAGTTGGGATCCGTAAGCATCTCTTCATGGTTGTCCCATTTAGAGCGGCTCTTACGGACCGCCACACGTTTCGTAGGATTGGAATCGACTCTTTGTCTTTTAGACGTGGGTGGGTCTGATAATTCGTCCGGTTCCCCGTCGTTATCGGCAGCGATGCTAACCACGAAATCCTGTTTCTTGATTATGACGCCTCTGCCCGATGGTGATAATGTCGAGCTCCCGCTCTGAGAGATGGAAGAGGTTCGACTAGATCGTCTCACCATTATTGAACCCTCTGCTGGGGTTCTTACTGCAGAAGACTGACTGTTTGGGTCTACTCCATTGGTTCTTGACTTCTGTGGTGTGCCGGATACGACGATCTCATCTAGTACCACTTCTTTTTCTGCCCCGACCGGAGCATCGAGCTCATCGTGGGATAGGCTAGCATCATCAGGGGTGGTGTTGTCCTGGCGAATACGATACGAACTCATCGTACGCTTGGCTGTGCTAGTTATTGGTGGTGCGCGCCTGTCATCATTGGCTTCGTTTGCCGAGGTAGCCTTAGAAGGCGTCTTACGAGGCGGCATACTGAAGTGAGATGGCGCTGTAGTAGCAACAGCAGTAGAGGAAGAAGTATTTATTTAGCGAGTAGGAGGATGTCAGTCGTGGTCATGGAAAATATTTTAAGTATATGGCCCTGGAACAATTGAGATGGAAACGAGCTGAGAGTGTTCTATCTATGTTGGGAACATAAAAAGAAGAAGGCTGAGGCAAAGTGACATGACCAATGAGTGCGGGCAGGTTGGCGGGCTACCAAGGCACCTGGTATGTAGGTACGTTCTTTGTATCGATTAAATTCAAATTGAAGGCGGTGTAGAGACTAAATCGTGCACATGCATATATGTAGAGGCTGTTGTCAAACCCTGATGAAAAGGTTGAAGGTGGTCGTCGCAGATAGGTCTTATAATAATGTAGGTCTGTAAGTACCGGAGAGGATTGATATCAAGATTATGTTGGGTGAGTGAGTGAGGCTAACTGATGCCATAGCTGTCCCGAAAAGGCAATCTGAAATGCGCTAGAGCCAGTCAAAGAGCTACCATTTACAGGTTAGGTACCTATGTAGCTAGTAGATTATGTACCTCCTAATAGGTACCTGTCGGTGCCCCATAATAACCTACCCACCCACCTAGGGTGTACCTGGGACGTTCGTTCCGTGTCTTCTACTTTTACCTGACCCAAGACTAGACAGCTCTATCAATTCAACTCCAACGCAAATAGCTTCACATACACGTGTACCTTATTACTTTATTCTTAACTCATAACCGACCAACCGTGCAAACACAAACTTTCATCCCGAGCAGTAATAAGTCTTGGGCTACGTAACTCAACACTAGTCAAGGAACAACTTTAAGATTACCTAATTCAGAGAGGCAGAGCGACGTCACCGGCTTAAAGACACGCATACTTGTTACGCTCGTTGTCCTGAACCTAGACAACCTGGCCTTCTAACGAGACACCGCGGTGACACGCGCTCTTTCACCAAAGGGGGCCTGAGACTCTACACAAAACATGATACGATCAACACAGATAGCGCGAGTGGGCGACGGTGTGTGTCCCTGTCCAGCATTCTCTCTCTCGCCATAAGTTCAATGCGTAGAGCTAACACAGCTTGCGCCAGGCCTGATGCTCTGCGCATCCGTCGACGATGAACAGAGCGAATCCTCCTTGACCGAAGTCAAGTCCCAGATCAAGATGATTCTGCGGAGGCTGAACCGCAATTCGGAGCCGCAAGCAAGTATCGAAAGCGGAAATTACACATTACAGTACGGTGACCCCGTTTGTTTCCCCTCTCGTCTGCTCGCCTGTCCGTTCGGGGCCAAGTTAACACGGGTGATGTCCGTTCGTCCGTCTAGTTACCTGATCGCTAATGAGATCGTATTTCTCTGCATCTGCGATCGCTCGTACCCACGCAAACTCGCCTTCACCTACCTCTCAGACCTACAAGCCGAATTCTCCAACTCGTATTCGCAACAGCAACTGCATAGCCCTACGCTGCGGCCCTACGCATTTATGGAATTCGATACCTTCATTAACCGCACCAAGGCGACATATGCCGATACCCGCGCCACCCAGAACCTCGACAAGCTCAACGACGAGCTGCGCGATGTGACCAAGGTCATGACCAAGAACATCGAAGACCTACTGTACCGTGGAGACAGCTTGGAGCGCATGGGCGAGATGAGCTCGAGGTTAAGGGATGATAGTAAGAAATACCGGAAGGCCGCTGTAAAGATTAACTGGGATCTGCTCATCAAGCAGTACGCACCCATAGGCGTCTTTGGGCTTATTGTCTTGTTATTTATCTGGTTCCGATTCTTTTGAGTTTTTAAATCGGCTCTTGGATGGAAACGGGAGTATCATGGCCTACAATCCGCTGATCTTGGCCGCGCAATGGCAGTATATGACGGGTCATAGGTGGCTAACACGATAATCTTACCGGTGCTAAGTGAGCTAACTGCGTAGTTAGAGGCTATTGCGACTTATCCGTAAGTAGATAAAATCTGAGACACTGCCGAACACAAATGAGGTAGGGGCAGCCATGATAGTCCTGAGCTCTCTTTTCACCACTCAACCTGTGTATGAAACGCGTGAGTCGTAGGCAGAATTTCTCGCATTTGCAGGTTTTAGTTCTCCGGCCGACCAAAACGCCTTGCTATCTCCCATCGCTAGGCTAGAATTTTATGTATACAAGGTCAAATCTAGACAGGGAATTCAAAATGCCCCCTCATTATGCTCTTCTTTCGATGCAGGAGGAACCACGTCATAAATAATCGTATCACATCGTACACCAACATCTCGCAGCACGCCTGCGGCTGAGAACTACTCATTGCAGCCAATAGTCGTCACGCCTCTCTGCCATAAGAGTGGCCTCTTTCGACTACTCTCTAAGCTGATCATGGACCCAAAGAATGCCTACATGACCTCACAGCTCGAAGACTTGGACGCAACATTGGCAAGGCTGGGTATTAGACTGGCATGGCTCCATTCGAGGTGTTCCTGTAACATGGCGACGCTCTCGAACCCGCGCTCGTCCTGCGTATACCGCATGCGATCCATGCCGTCATCGCCTTGCTCCTCATAGTAATACTCGTCACAGAGAGGGCAGAGCAGCGGTGCCTGCCATTCGCCTGGCTCGGGCGGAAGATGATTTCCGATCGCGATAGGTGGAAAGATGATCGTCTTTTCTTCTCCCTTCAACTCCGTCTCTGCCTCTGTGTCTAGCCTCCTTCCTATTGTCTGTCCCGGTATACTCCGAAAGTTTGAACTACTACTTCTATCTTCGAGCTCGACGGATGAGTCTTGTCCAGCAGCAGGTGGATACTGACTAGAGTGAGAATGGGAGCGAGGATGTGTGAACCCTGTAGCGGCCCAATTTTCGAACGTGTCTGTTGGCGAAGCTGAGGCGTGCTGCCGTGCGCTGGGCATTGAACGTAAGTCCTCCCATACGAGGAATCCATCGCAAAAGTCGCAGACAAAGGCGATGTCCCTGTTCCCAGGTCCTAGCCGCTGAAATTTGCCAGTTGCATTGCAGGCGGCAATCTCTCCATTAAGTATTGAATTTGGTTGTGTCGTCGTGGTTGCTGTCGTTGTAGAAACCCCCCCTTCTAGATGTGGTGGTGGTTGGGAAGGTTGAGGGGGGTTATAATGATGCCGTTGTTGGCTCCGCCGCACAAGCAAAGCGCCTAGACACCGCGGCCGCGAAGAGGATTCCTCGAGGTCGTCGTGGATGCGCCGCACTGCGCGGCATTGTGCGCGGTGAAGTTCCCGCCTCAGCCACCGTGTTTCGGCTGCCCAGTCCGGTTCTATTGGCCCACCAGCCCGTACCCAGCACTTAAGGTCCTGTGAATGCTGCTGGAAGCGGGTGCACAGTTCACGCAACTCGTCAAGACTGTCCGCTATAATAGGTGGTTAGTACTGGGATATGATATTGCGCAAAACTCGCCTGCCTACAGAGCGACCACTGTGAGCATCGAGATATACGCATTGCAAATAAAGTTGAAAAACGGACTAACAGTCACTTGACTGATGAAAGGGCCTCGTTGACATCTCGCTCATAAGCCTAGCCCGTCCCTGAACGAGAAGGCCCAATGCGCAGGACGAGCGACAAGCACTCAAGTTCTAGTTAATAGCCGGATATAGTAATAATACATACCCTGTTGGTCATTCTCGTAGTAGAAGCGCCCATTGACGAGCGCGGGAAGTTCCTGGAAATCCCGTTTCGCCTCATCGAGCGTTTCTTCGAGTAGGCGCAGCTGTTCGAACTCGGGCGACGCCCAGGCGCGTTTGTCGGCGAACATGAGGATGCGTAGGGCATCCTGGATCGAGTTTGCGATAATGGCTAGCAGCGATCCCACCGTGTGGACGACTACTCTGCCGTCGCCGTTCATGTCCGTGCATGCACAGAGACGGAGGAATTGGCGGCGATCGCAGCCAAAGTCTACCGAGGCAGGCTACTTCCCTTTTCTTTTTTCTCTCTGCCTATTTCCGTGTCGGCAATCAGATCCGGCTGCTTAGATACCATACAAGAGCTCTCTTTTCGGGTGTGGCTGTCGCCTGTTTCTGCTGTTTGTATCGAATGTCCTGTTTCACCACGCAATGCACCATCGCCAACCGCATCCAGGCGGGTAGCAAGGTACACTTAAAGTACCTACGTAATGATCTGGCCTCAGAGAGTGGGGGCGCTCAATTCTAGGTAGCTATGGTAGCCTACAGGTGGTATGGTAGGAAGTATGAGTCGCCCAAATACTATACCTACGCGCGTACATGTGCGTAGATAGATAGGACTTGGGTAAGCTGGAATGTGGGCGGCCTCAGTTCTCACGGTATAGCTCCGACCCCAAGCCCGCTAAGTATTCGTGTCTCTTGTCGTGATGAATGAAAGATGAATAGGTCAAGAAAGGTGTAGTAGTATCCACGGGGGAGTCGGAGGACACGAGGGTTCTGAAGAGGGAGTTTAGGTATATTTGGAAAAAAACAGAAAGCTAAATCGGATTTTGAGAAGATGGTAAAGACGTATGGTTTTACATAATTGAGGTCCTTCTTGGTGGTTTGCCGACATGCGCTCGCCGTAGGTTGTTTCCAAATCAATGATTGGCGTTTCTCTTGGCAGTACCTACATGAGAAATACCTACCGTAAGTACACTACCTCCCTACAGTAAAGTTTAGGCGCATACATATAGGCAAGTGGTAGGGATACTGCCGAGACTGCCTAGGTGTGGATGCAGGTCCTTACAAAAAACAGGCACCTAAAGGTACCATACTTTAGAGACAGGTAGATAAGTACCTGAAGTACGCATACCTAGGTATCCACCGACCCCAGTTACCGCAATGCAATGATAGGTAAGCAAGCTAGGTACCATAGGGCTTAGATAGGTCATTTAGCGCGTCACGTATTCGTAGGCCATTCGTATTTTCCAGTGGATGGCCCTCGAAGAGAATATTGGTACAGCTGTATACGCTCTGCCTACGGCCGGTTCGTACATGGGCAGACATGGGATATGCATGTAGGAGATGTAGATAGGGAGGTACCTACATATATAAGATTTAGACAGGGCTGGGTATCCCTGGCAGACAGCAGAAGGAGATCACGTCATCCACTGTCTAGCGTGAAGTATAATACCTAGGTACCCCGTGGTAAGTCTGTTTCTAAGACGGAAACACTTGTGATAGTCTACACGCCGATACCCGGGTTAACGGTAGATTGGCAACAGTTGACGCGACTCGTGGTCTCTTGATACCATGGACAAATAACTATTACATAGCATAGGTAATCCAAATACTGCTCTGTCTTATTACTTTTACTAGAATTATATTTCCCGGCGGTATTGAGCAAGAGACCATGTACCATGTGGTCCCTCCTTTGGTTCGGTGCCGATACGTATTCCCGCCCCCGCGGAACCGGTCGACCCGCGCGGGACGGGGTTGCAAAGACACGCACGGTAGGTAGTATTGAGGCGCTTGTCCTAAATATTTCGTGTAACAGGGCGCATCGACATTGCGACACCAATCTAAGTATAGTAATCCTATGTCGAGGTTGATAATACAAAAATACCTACTAGGCTAGTGCCAGGAATAGCTAAATAAGGCCGAAACTAGATTCAGCTCTCGTTTATGGAGTATGCAATGTCTACCTAGTCTTAGATGTGGCTTTAAATATCTACTTGCCTATCACCATGGCAATGCACCAATCGATTGGATAGTATAGTGGTGAGTACAATTCGTTGTGGCTTAGCTGGTATTACCCTCCAAATGAACACCGAATAGACCCAGGTTCGATTCCTGGTCCAGTCATATTTTTGATCACGCAAGCATGGTACCTAGTATATTGCCTATAGGATATTTTTTCCCATTGTATTCTTGTTTTTTTTTTAAAGTTAAAGTAATTAATAACAAGAATTTAACTAAATGTATTATTAATATGGATCGAAGCTTTTCTGTGGTAAGATTTTATATATTATATCGAGATTTTTACGGAACATCGGAACATCTTTATTAACATTTTTACTGTTATTGTTCTACCTAGCCATCTCTTTCTCTAGATAGGTAGTGTGTTCTTTTTAAGTTAAGGACACTCTTCTGTATCTACCTATTAGTGTAGCGCACATTCAATGTCACTGTAGAGAATAGTCGAAATAGTAGGTAATTGTGGAGAGGTACTGTGCAATATAACCGAATGGTAAAGTTGACGAATTTACCTCTCGGTAAGAGGCGGACGTGAAACTATGATAACAAACAGTCTTTACTGACCTTGCCATGTATCACTCAGTTACCTAAAGCCGTAGTGCGGGTACAGCAATCTTATCATTGCTCATCTACTTCTCATTTGTAGTGGCGTCATATCATGCCTCGCACCCTTCACGAAATAGGCGCGCATATTGCAAATTACCTGCTCGTACCACCAATGCAAGTATAGCAGGTGATAATCCTATTCCCTCAAGCCATGCCAAAGACATTTACCATCAAAAAACTACACGCAGCTTCCACCGGATCTTGCGTATCACACCGTGCTTCTAATGAGATTAAGTACGCAACTCCAGTCCCTTCAGGGTATCATAGTACGAATCAAATCTCTTATTGTGGCGTCGTATTTTCTTCAGAAACCTGAATACTGCCACTTTTCATGCGACACTAGGTTTCTTGGGCCAAAGTGTTTGTGTTTTGGCCGGTCGTGTTACTGGGTGATCTAGCGTCATAAGCTGGCGGATCGTTGTTATCCGAAGGGGACTCATGCGCTTCGGGATTAGCGATTGCAGTATTGTTGCTAGCATGTTCTGATGCTGCTTGGGCGGCAGTAGCCGCAGCTGCTTCGGCCTCTTCTTGCCGTTGCCTCTCCGCCCGTGCCTCCGCCTCTACTTGGGCAATATGCCTCTCAGCTAGCCCCGGGGCGAGACTGGCGATGAAGAGAATGCCAGCACGCTCAAGCCGTCTAACCTGATTAAGTAGCCAGTTGGCGTTATTTTGACGGCGCTGTTGTACCAACCTGGCTGCCGTATTGGCTGGGTCCGGATCTGTTGGTCTTGCGGGATTCACTCCATTCACATCGCCGCCTTGAGCATTTTCAGCCGCAGGGTGCTGCTGCTGCCGACCTTCTGCGTCCGCAGCAAGGGGTATCAAGTTCTCTAGATGGCGGCGCAAGGGGACCCATATTTGCTCGGCCAAAGGATTCAGAGCTCCAGTGTTTACAATGAACAGGGTGATGGCAATCGAAACCACCGTGATCCATCGAGACCAACTAGATGTGGGGGAAGTAAACCACCAAATAAACAGTACTAAACGAATTATCATCCATATGTGCGGCCACACCTGGGCGATCCCAATAGCTTGAATTTGAGGATTATCAATCCTATGACCCATTTGACGTCCCATTGGGCCGGGCACTTGCAAGTCATTTTGCGGCTGTGGTTGAGGAGGTTGAGCTGGTGGTGAATTGGTACTACGAGGATTAGGTGCGTTTCCACTAGCTATGAAAGACTGTGGAGCAGTATGTTGTAGAGCTGTATGTGGGGTGCTTCCTGAAGTGAAACCAAATGTCATGGATGGAAGCGGAAGACCCATGGGCGGATAGGTGCGGAGTTGGGGGCTATAGTATGCTCCTGAACCACCACTTAACAAAATGGCACGGGGACCGCTTGGGGAAGAGAGGATATAGACTTCAGGAACTGCTGAGGGTGCCTGATTTACATGAATTCCGCTAGAACCGTTGGCAGAACGCCCATTGGCTCTTAAAGGATCCGGAGTGCCAGCCGCGCTAGCAGTACGTGACGGAATTAGCGGTGTTGTAACCCCAGGTGGAATCGGCTGCTGGCCTTGAAAACTGGCTAAATTCGATAGCGAGGAGCTACTAGCATTCCTTCGCATAGCATCTGCTATAGTACGCGTTGCAGATCCTGCATCTGGTGCGCGGGGAACATTTGGAACGTCAAAAGGGCCTATCGACCCTGCGCCGGGTACTGATCGTGGGTGCAAGATTGAAGGAGTAGGTCCTTCGGCTGAGGAAAAGGGGGAGCTTGTTCTCCCAGGTCTCTGTGTCGACGTGGCGACCGACTCATTGACGGTAAAACGCCACCGCTGTCCATCTGGGCCAATCCCTTCACGAACCAGAGTCCGGGTTGTCTCCGGTTGAAATGGTGACCCTGCCCTGCCTGGCGTCGTGGATCCTGGACCTCCCCGGTTCTGCATCGCATGGTGACCCATCACGTTAAGCCCAGGATTCTGATTCTGATTTGTAAGGTTTAAACGAGCCATTGTTTGAAACTGGTTCTGCAAGAGTTGTTGTGGTGTCACGCCGGGCGGAAGCTGAGTGCCATTTAACGCACCCTGAGTAGGGAAGCCAAAGGCGATGTTTGGATGCTGACTCATCCTAATGTATGGCTGGGCATGATGTTGCTGTGGGTGCTGGTGCTGATGCTGGTGCCCTGGGGTCTGAGACCGGGAGCTTGGTTGTTGAGTGGACGTGAATGGAGGGGTCGGTGTCGGCACCTCGGAAAGATCCCGTAAGACGAGATGGAGAGTCTGGCGCTCTGAACATCGAAGCTATATAGAGAATGTGTTATTACAGACATCTTTACAGTACAGCGAATAGTGTTTAGCCTACCGATTCTTCGCCAAACAACTCCTGCATAGTCTCCGAATCACGCGCTAATAGTCGTCCTCTATGGATGAGCCGTTGAGCATCATCTGGCGGCTGTGTACTGATACTTCTCCGTATCCGCTCCTTCAACTGCCGAACGGTTGTGGTGACGGGGAGGCTCATGCAAAGAGGTTGAGGCACGTTGATAGAGGGCGATAGGATCTGTAGTGTAAAGTGACCGGGCTCTGAGGCCGTAGAAGCCGAAGATATCGGGTCCGACATTGTTGCGACTGCTAAGAGCAACAACGAAGTTGGGAGTGCCGTTGGTAATTGTCGCGATTAAAAAATGTGGCCTGTCGAAGTCGGAGATTTGGGTAGACAACAATCACCATTAGTCGAGACAATCTGAGGTATCGAGCATGTTAGGCAAAATGACTCCCAGGTTGTAGTGACCAAGGGAGCAGCACATCAGATTTGGGTATAAGTGTGAAAGTTCAGACTGTGGCTCTGAAAAGAAAAGGGATTTTGATTGGGGAGACAGGGAGGAAAGGAAGGAACAGTGAGTGCTGTTAGGTTGGTTTGTTTTCACAGCAATCGATGTTACTGTTTGAATGTTCAAGGAATTGTTGTTGTTGATTGATAAGTGCAGTGGTGCCTCGCTGTCCTCAACACATACAAGTGTGTATGTGTGTATGTACCTACGTCCTTGCCTAGATCGAAGTATCGATGGCGTACTAGAACTGTGCATACCTACATGGTAGTACCTAGACAGGTACCTACCCAGGTACATACCTAGGTACGCCTTCTCGCCAGGAATAGAGAGATGACATGCATGTACGTGCCCTCCATATTCCATATTTAGTTTAGCGTATCCCAGACTAAGAACAAAATCCACGTTGCTTCAAGGGTCTTATCATTCTGGAGTCTGCCCGCTTACACCGCCCGATCCCGACCGGGGGGGAAGGATGGAAAGAAGCTACAGACTTACCATGTGTACTGTGTATCTAGGCCTAGGTAATAGCTAGCAAGGGAAAGCTGCACCAACCTGCGTCATGGGCTGTCAATCCTGTGTGGTACCTCTGACTGGCTAGATCTTTTGGAGTTTTGTGGTATTTTGCATCATAGTCCATCTCTATGTCTTCCTTCCCTGTTTCACTCCCTCTAGAACCTGCATGTCTAGATCAACGTCCTACTGTGACGAGGTGACTCGGATCTCATACAAGTCCCCCATTCACCGCCGGGGGATTTTCTCCTGAAGGGACGTCTGCTCGTAGATCTTTGACAATGGCAACTCCATTGATGCTTTCTACTCGAGGGCGAGTCCGCCTACCCTCAGGCTTCGAGCCACAATGCTTTTGTCGCCATCCGAAAACTGCCAATACCCGCCCGCCTTCCTGGCAATTTACGCCAAAGGCTTCATTTCATCATTCAAGGCACATATTCCAGAATCGAGAGCGGTTCGGCTCCAGACTTCGACATGCCCTGAACGACACCAAGATCAAGTGGTCTCCCATCCCTATAGGGCTAGGCATAGGATTCCTGGGATTTCTGCAGTTCTATAAAACACAGACACGGCGAAAAGAGAGGCAGGAGACTGAGGCATCTGCCGAAGAACCACTCCCGAAGAAACGGCCTAGAGTGCGCCCAGATGGACCATGGTAAACCGAACAAATCCAGAGCTCATTGGATTTTTTAGCTTACGCCCAATTGTGCACAGGCAGGTTCAAGTCATGTCAACTCTGCCTCTGAAGGCTATGTCGAGATTATGGGGCAAATTTAACGAGCTCACTATCCCATACTACTTGCGCGTACCCGGCTTCAAACTATATGCTTTTATCTTTGGCGTGAACTTAGACGAGGTCTCCGAACCTGACCTTCATGTGTACCCCAACCTCGCCGCCTTTTTCTATAGGACTCTAAAGCCCGGCGCCCGGCCGTTGGATCCAGACCCCTGTGCGCTGCTATCGCCCTCGGACGGGCGGGTCCTACAGTTTGGAAAAATTGAGGGAAACGACATTGAGCAGGTGAAAGGAATGACCTACACGGTGGATGCACTACTAGGGAAACATACACCAACGCCTAGTATCTCGAGTCAGAATTCTAAACTGAGCGATGAGACTACAGGACAACGACGCGCCAAGGAAAGCCGTCGTGGCGACGAAGAGCTAATCAAAAGCGACGAGGAATTCGCTCGTGTCAATGGTATCTCGTACACAATCCCCAACCTAATCTCAGGCGGCCCTAAAGAAAGCCACGAGAGCTCGACGATCGAGGACCAGAGTGCAGTTGATTCTAGCCCAGGCGCTGTCTCTGAAGTGAGAGCTGATCTCGCACTCGGCGAAAAACCATGGTATTCCCTTCTTAGCCCCGACAACAAGACCTCTCTCTACTACGCCGTCATCTACCTCGCGCCCGGCGACTATCACCGCTTCCACTCGCCTGCTAATTGGGTTGTCGAGCGCCGACGGCATTTCGCCGGTGAGCTGTACTCGGTGTCGCCCTACCTGCAGCGCACGCTCCCCGGGCTTTTCACGCTAAACGAGCGCATCGTTCTCCTCGGACGCTGGCGCTGGGGTTTCTTTTCCTACATCCCCGTCGGCGCCACGAACGTGGGCTCCATCAAGATCAATTTCGACAAAGAGTTGCGGACTAACTCGCTTTTGACTGACACTGCCGCCGACCGCGCTGCCGAGGAAGCTTCCGCCCGAGGGGAACCTTACAGCGGTTTCGCTGAGGCGACGTATACCCACGCAAGTACTGTTCTTGGTGGCCATGCGTTGCGGCGTGGAGACGAGATGGGAGGTTTCAAGCTTGGAAGTACCATTGTGCTCGTCTTCGAGGCCCCTGTCGCTAATCAAGCCGGAGGTAAACGCGGGTTTACCTGGGCTGTTGAGAATGGGCAGAAGGTTAAGATGGGGCAGGCGCTCGGCCATATTGAGGAGTAGACAAAATAATTATGTATTTCGCATCTAACGCCAAAGGTGGTCAACCATGAAAAACGAAAAATGTACATACTTATTATATATACTGTATATCGTGAAACATAAGCGATGGTGCCCCACAGGCCATTGCAAAGAGACGGAAATGCAAAACAAATAGGTTTATCTCGTACAACAGATAAAAATCCAACTACAGCAGCGTTAGTTCTCACATTCAAGGGAAGCTGCTACATTAACGGTAGCTATCTATCTTGAGCCTTATTTACCTAGGTACGGAAATCAAGATATCGAAATTCTATGGGTGGCTGATAAAACTATGGTCCGCTCGATGCTACTTGCTGACAACTCTTTTGGGCCTGTAATTGAATAACTCCGATTTCTCATTACTCATGACAGAACCTACAACAAATAAACCAGAAAACTAAGTTGCGGGGAGAACTTTCAAAGGAAGTGTTATCATTGGAACACCGAATGAAGCAACTCTATGAGGAACAGGCTACTAGTGCAAGGCCACGCAATAACCTCTAGTTCCCTGTTTACACCATATTACAGGTCGTTTTTTGACCCTGTGATGACACTGACAAGACCAATACATAGGCAGGAGATAGGCAAGAGCAGAAAAGGAAGTCGTTTCACTGTTCCTGTTATCATATCTAACTTCTTGTTTGTCCCGACCTTATTTCTGCCCTAACACCCTCTCATATGGGCCATTTTCCTCTCTTGACCCCACCGCAAACTCCATTTCCCCGAGGCGCGAGGATTTCACATCGTCTCAGGCTTGTCAACCTTAGGGTAAGTGACAAGACCAAAGACGCTACGGTATTGCCAAATATGTACGGGAAACGAATGGCTTGCGAGGGTCTCTTCGATAGACACAGTGCTGGTCGAGTCAAGGACGTTCATGATCAATCGCTGTTCAGTTCACGGCAAAACCACCCTGAATATAGGCAGCTGACAAGCCTCCTGCCTCGTAATAAGAACGATGATGATCAATAGCGGATCTAAACCAATACAAGGCGGAAACTTGTCTTCCGATGCTCATGATGGTGGCGAAACTGTGCAGTAATGTGAAGTGAAGTAAAGATGCGAGAGATTCGTAAAACAAGAGTCGGCGGTTGAAGGGGCTATGATAAAAAAAAAAAAACAATGACCCCTAACGGGCGTTCTTGGAGATCTCGTTTATCTTCGTAGCGGAATCGAGACGGAAGATTATCGCTGACTCCTAGACGAGCCTATCGAGCTTTGTCGCTCATGAGGTCGACGATCCCTACGGTCCCCATCCTGCAGCTTAAGCGAGTCTAGCCGTTTCTGGTTGTCTTCCGTCATAGAATCCGGCTCGTCGATTGCTTTGGAGGTCGGGGTGCCGTTTGCCCTCCTCTTGTTGGCCTGCTCTGTAATAGCCGCCCACTTCTGTTCTCGGAGAGCCTGTCTTGCAGGAGCATTGTTCTGCTGCTCGTTATAGTCGTGGGAGCAATCATCGAAAAGTTGAGGATTGATTTCCATAAAAAGCTTCATGGCGTTGTATACCATACCGTGAATCGTTCTATCAATATTAGCTGGGTTACTCCCACGTTTTATGATGTAGCACCAACCTATTCCAATGCCCTTTAGAATTCTCATAGAGTGGAGCAAACATTATAGGTAGAATGATCTCAACGTTGTCGCTCACCAAGTTGCAGAAGTATTCGTTGTTCCAAAAGTAGAGGGCTCGTTCTGCTACTTGGAAATGGGGACTGGCTACCGATTTGGCAAGCTGATGGAAAAGAGGCTCTTGAACCTTGGCAAACTCCGCTGGATCCATCACTTCGAATATATCTTCTACCTCATTAAGGTACATGACTTCCTTTGTACTGTTGACTTTGGGCCAGTATCGTAGTAATCCGAGGACTACATCTTCTGTTAAGGAAGCATCCTTTTCGAGGAATTGAACGATGCAATAAGCGAGTTGAGGATGATACATGCTTAAACTCTTAACCTTGTGGAGAGGAAGCAGTGTACGCGTGAGGAAGAGCTTGTGCTCCTCCTTTAGAGGCAAAGCGAATCCATTAATAATGGATCCCAAGATCTCGAGTAGCTCAGCAACGCCGTTGAATCGCTCCGTCTCATAAGTGAATTGGAAAAAGACATTATTGATAGAACGCCGAATGAAGGAGCGGAGATTGAGGAATTTGCCATAGATGCGATGTAGTGTTGTCTTGAGAAAGTCCCTTTCGCGTGGATCTTCTGAATCAAAAAGCTCGAGCAATTGAAGTACGAAGCTATGGTCAATGTAGGCCTTGGCAATGTTGGTGTTGAAGTCTTGGCTTTCAATAAATCTAAGAAAGAACTCGTAAACAACCTGAATATGCGGCCAAGCAACCTCGAGCACCGGTTCGTCTTCTTCGGGGTCAAACGCTTCACCTTGTGGATTCATTGGCGGAGGGATGGGCCGAAACAGATTCTTAGCGAACATTTCGACGACGCGTGGGTACATAGGTTCCGTGATGACCTGGCGATTGTTGGCAACATAATCTAGTAACTCATGCAGGGCCAGACGCTTGATCTCTTTCGACTTCATATCACCACTAGCGTCGTTGAAGTCAAAAATCACGTTGCACTGGTCAATCTTCTGCATGAAGAGTTCTTGCCGGCGATTGGGCGGGACTTCGTGGAAGCCAGGCAGCTTCTCTAATTCTCTATGGGGATGGGGAGAAACATCAAAGCGAGAAGAATGCTGGCGCTTAGGTGTTCTGAGGCCCTCTGGGACATCTTTGGGGGTTTGGTGAAGACGATCAAAGACCAACGATTTTTGACCAGCTTTCGGGGGTGCAAGATCGTGAGGCATGATTTCGGGTGCGCCGGGCGGCGGGATATGCTACAGTATAATATGTGAGACTAGAGCTTCAATTGCCACAGTGATGATGAAGAAGACGTACCGGAGCAGCACTAGGAGATATCACGACGGTTGGCGGGAGCGTACCATGTCGAGATGGAGTGGCAGCGCCGTTGGGTGGTTGCTGAGAGCCCATGCCACCAAATCTATCCGATGCGCTGCTTGAACCCGCGGGACTCCCGTGAGACCCTTGACTCTGCATCGCAGGATCGACCCCCATCGGGCCGCCGTTGTTTGGGGGTAGAGGCTTCATCCTAGGATCATTGAGAGTCGATGTGGATGATGAGGGTGTTAGGTTGGGGGACTGAGTCTCCCTACCGGCGCTCGACGAAGGAGAAGCTGTTCCATCTTTCGAATCTTTATTTTTCTTGGAGGACTTACTATCGCCCTTGCCCCGCGATAGCTGTGAGAAGGACGCGTTGTTAGCAACCGCAATCTACGGCGGTGATCGCACCAATTCCGACGAGATTTTAACAATGGAGGCGTGCACTTACGACCCTCTGGCTGAAGCGCTTCATTTTTGTAGGTCGCAGCCTACCAGGTCACGGCGGGGTCGAACGCCCAAGGCGAGGGCTTTGGCCGAGGATAGCAATGAAATCAGGATCGAAGATTGGGGGAAGCTGAGATGCGAACAGAATTCGGCAAAATCGATTATGTGTAGCAGACGTCCAAAAGGCTGGCGCTGTGGCAACGGGGACGGGAATGATATGCGCAGTCAAGTCTTGTTGTGTTTATTTCACCGTCTATTTTGAAGTGCGGAGCCTCGAAGGTGACGGCTCGAGGCGCAGGGCCCGGGGGTTTTCTGTATTATTTCGGCAATAGATAGGCGGATCGGAGCCGGAAGTACCAGGTCACAGAGAAACAGCAGGCGTTGCGGCTTGCATATTTTAAGCTGCGATTCCTGGCATGGAGGTTGGAAAGTTCAAGAGGGATGGATGGTTGTGGATGGTCGTGTTGTTGTTGCAATAGATAGGTCGACAGGCTAGTAGGTAGGTAGTGGTTATTAGGTAGTTAGGAGCAGTCGTTGTGGAGGTGGAGAAATGAGCGACTCCGTATCCTGCAGGGGATGAACGGGCCAGCTTGAGTGGTGCTGGGCGGACCAGGTATACTGAGCTCACTATACCTCCCTATCAACCTACGCCCTATATCAGGTTTACTTCTACCTGGGTATGCAGCTTATATTACAAGTAGGTAGGTCTAGCTATTAAGTATTACGTCCTTTCCCTTACTCGTACTCTTCTCGCGCTTTTCTTCGACAATATTTGAAACTTGGCTGGATCATAAACTTAGTATAGCATATACTTATCTGTTAAATGCCTAGTTTACATGAGAGCTAGCTATGTGTATTCACCACATTTTTGCTATTGGGCTCCCTATCTTAATAAATTGGGTTTAGTGCTATCGCTGCTCCTGTCACGCCTGCTTTAAATACCTACCTATGTGTTATCCCTCAGTTGAATAGCTAAAGATTATAGGTACGTTCATTGCGTTGGTTACTACGCGTACGTATAGAGAAACCGTGCTTACACTTTGTAGACGCTAGAGAGGCGCCATAACTCAAGCTAACTTCCACGAGTAACCCCAGAGATTAACCGGCCACAGCGCATATAAATACAGCGTATGCCTACCATCTAAATACATACTAATACTGATACCTAGATGCTTTATTCATAGAGGATTTTAATTAAAATACTTCCATAGTACTTACTAGGTATGCATTGTTCACAAGAACAAACAAATAAAATCTAGCTAAAAGTTTTTTACCCGTCATAGGTACCAATAAGATTAGGCCCTGCTTAAACCACGCTAGATAAAATATAGACTAGGCAAAATTCCTGTTACGTAGCTAAGTTATAATAGGTATAGTGAATACCCACATCCTGGTATTTTTGTGCAGTAGCTAAACTACTAGGTACCTAGGTAGTTTACAAAGTGGTCAATGCGATGGGTTGTCTCTTCCCTGCAATGAGCCTGCAGAGTACCTAGGCGTACATATACTTTATACTTCATATTTCTGGCCAAGCTGCATCATCTATTAAATACACCCAGAAGTGGCATAGGCTTCTATATATACACTGGGTATCTATCTAATAAATGTTCGTCATGGGCTAGCACAATCGCTTCTTCAACAAACGTCCATAAACAATTCACACAATGAGCCACAGCCAGGACGACCGCATCTACAGCCGAGCCCAGATTAGGTCACATATCTCAAATATCGGCGCTGATACAAGTGCTCCCACTTTCGAGGTACCTAACCGTAAAATAGTCGCAGTTGACCATCCGTGTATCTTGCTCAACCTTGAGAAAGGACTGCGGTCTTTTGGGCCGAAGCCAAACTTCCAGAAAGTGAGTGGCAAGTCACGGCACTTTAGGGCAAGTTGCTGATACAGTCTGGTCTTATAGCTAGTGGATGATGTACAGGAGCCTCAGGCCCTTCCACTATGGTTTCGGCCAGATAACCCTGCGTCAAAGCCCATAGTATCCCATCATGCCGCCACTAATAACATATTGCTAAAAATCACCGTCCCTAAACGGACAGGGCGAAAGCGCAAGTGCGGGAGCGATCAGTCGTTTTTCACAGAGTGTGATGATCTAGGTGCTGAGGCTAGCAGCCTCGCCTCTCAAGTGAGTGTTGTTAGCTCGGTATCCCGGCAGGACAACCCAAGAACAATATTGCGCAGACTTCGGGATAATCCTGACCGGTATCAAGCGGAAGCCGTAGGGATGATTCGAGATAGCCATAGGTACCGAGGACTGGCAGATTTCCAATTTGCTAACACCAATGCTCCATTTCTCCGAAACGTAGCTGAACATCTACTTCCCCTAAACTGTACGGATTCACCAAACCCACCCTTATGCCACATTGCGTTAACAGTGCCTATAGTCTCCAAGTTGCGCCAATTTAAGCTGGAGGAAGGTGTGAAAGCAGATCTGGGCTTGGAAATTATCCCTCCACCGCATTTCACTGACAAGGTCATCGGATTCAATTACAACTATGAGCAGAACCCGGGAATCATCGATCAAGGGCCCGACGAAGGAGGTGAAACGCGGTTAATAAATCGCCAGGGCAGGAATAAGTTTTCTTATGGCCACTTTATTCACCATGACGCATTCCCCGCCCCTGACAGGCCGACACGTATGGACGGCGAGGCCCAAAAAATTCCCGAGTCTCTCATGCAGCAACTTCACGAGGCGATGGAGAAACGGCCAATCTGGACGCGTCGCGCGATTGTTAATCAAGTGCGAGGCAACTACACCGAGTCGGTTTTAAAAGTAGCATTACAACTAATGGGCTACCAATTCCGTGGCGGTCCATTTCGCGATGCGATTGTCAAATATGGCATCGATCCCCGGCATGATCCAAAGTACCGCCAATACCAGACACTTTCCTTCAAGCTGGCGAAAAATCTTGTAGGCTCAACAAAGGTGCCTTGGCAGACGATCAGAAGGGGCCAGGTCAAAAGCTACACTAAAAACGACGATCCCACTAGCCACATATGGGACGGGGAGAGTTACTCTACCGATGGGAAGCTCTGGCAAATCTGCGACATCACAGACCCGTTCATGATGGATATCATAGCGAGCGCTCCTGTACGTTCTGAGTGCGACCTGAGTGAATCTGGTTGGTTCCATCGAGGCACATGGCAGAAGATCAAGGCAGCTATGAAAGCTAAAATGATAGCCATTACGAAAGACAGACTGGGGTCGGAGAGCGATGATCCCCCCAAGAAAGGATATATTTACAACTCTTTCATCGCGAATAGGCTAGCGCAGTATCCTGACGAATCCGACAAACCGTTTACAGTCTCGCTAGAGGGTCTCCTTCGTCCGTTGCAGGATCTTGAAACGGGCAGAAAACGTCGTCGGCCACCCGCGCCTAAAGACCGAACTACAGTAAATGCGACACCAGAAGGATCGGTAGGACCCGAAGGAGAACAGGGAGATGAGTCGGCTCATTGGTTTCTTGAAAGAAATAACGAGGACGCGGAGGAGGCTTTCTCACCTGACCGCGGCTGGGAGCAGATGGTGGATAGCGACATAGAGGATGACGATGGTATGGGCGAGGAGGATTAGGTCGAAGATAATAAGGGAGGAATAGCTAAAAAAGGCGAGGCTAGGATGACGAATCAACCCGAACTTATGTACTAGCCTTAACCTCTCAGCTCCTATAATAATTATAATAATCAAACAGAAAGGCACTTGAATTATTACCTAATATATATAGTAAACTGTATCTAGCAGACATACCACAGTACGTGCGTGCAACTGCATGCATACGTTTAAATTTACGCGCTACCTCCTAGGTAAATATGTATTAACAGATACGCGAATAGGTATGACGTTTAGCTCTGGGCGCTGCTTTAGATAGTGGGTACATTATCTATGTATGTAAGGACATAATTATGCCGAGTTGGATTTCAACCTCGGCACGGGGGTGCCAATTGACCACTCCCCCAACCGAGATTCGGACTGCTTTGGAAGTACCCTGCGCCGGTTCGACATGTAATATACTAGAGAAATTGTTTTCTTCTCAACGAACCACCTTGAAACTGCGTCTTCTCTTCCCAGATAGTAATTATACCTAAGCGACAAGGCGTAGCATAGCAATTATGGCTGACGAGACTTCTCTACACGACTTCCCGTCACTATTCTCGCTCAAGGGCAAGGTCGCCGTCGTGACCGGGGGTTCGCGAGGGCTAGGTTTGAATGCCGCCTCAGCGTGAGTCTAACATTTCCTTTACCACCGACGTTTCGCATGTCCCCAAGTCTTGATTCTCGCCTTGCCTTCACCCAGCTTCCATCAACTCTTGACACCAAGCTAACGGAGATGATCTTCTGCCAGATTCCTCCAGGCCGGATGCGCCAAGGTCTTCATCACGTCGCGTAAGGCAAAGGTCTGCGAGGATGCCGTGGCACAACTCAACAAGCTGCCCAACCTCCAGCCCGGCGCCTGCGCCATCTCCGCCCCCGCCGACAGCGCTACCGTCGAAGGCATCGAGTCGCTGGTAGCCCAGGTGTCGGCCCATACGGACCACGTCGACATCCTGTTCGCAAACGCCGGCGCGACCTGGGGCGCGCCGTTCGATGCGCACCCGGAGTCGGCCTTCTCCAAGGTCATGGACCTCAATGTGAAATCCGTGTTTGTGACGGTGCAGAAGTTCGCGCCATTCCTGCAGAAACGCGCCACCGGCGAGGAGCCTTCGCGCGTCATCATTACGGCCAGTACGGCCGGCTTGGGAGTGGGGACTCTCGGCAAAAACGCTACGTTTGGATACTCGGCGTCCAAGGCTGCGGTTCTGCATCTAGGGCGTAACCTAGCAGTCGACCTCGGTCCTAGGCATATCCTGGTCAACTCGATCTGCCCTGGCTTCTTTCCTACGAAGATGGCGAATGGGCTGATAGAGCTGACGGGCGGACTGGATAAGCACGCTAAATCAAACCCCACGGGTCGGCTGGGCAGGCCCGAGGATATCGCTGGTGTTGTTGTATATCTTGCTAGTCGCGCCGGGGCACACGTCAACGGCGCCACGATAGAGATTGATGGCGGCGCGCTTTGGGGTACTGGGCAGCTAGTCGAGGCAAAGGAGCCGGGGCCGAAGCTATAATGAGGCGGCCAAGCTAGACACAAATGAACAATAGACAGTCCTAAGCCATTAATTAGTATCTGACTAGTATGTCTTATTCACGATGAGAGGCATTGAATTCAGACGCTACATTACTAGTAGGCTAACACTTTGCCCTCATGGTATGTGTCTTACGATCTGTGATTTCCTTGCCGTCACTATCAGTATCATCCTCTTATTTTGAGAAAAAAAAAAGCTGAGTAACTGTCTATCTCTAGATGCCCTATATCCCGTAACGTGTATCAAAAATGCAGAATGACGCCGTTTCCATGCTACTTAACCTCTTATGGACCCCACGCCTCCCAAGTTTTTACCTCCATTCTAGGGATTAGATTCCAAGCTTCATACCAACTATTCCCGTGACATCCAAACCCATCCCTCCAGTCATGCTCCTATATCACATAGCCTATTTAGCAGACTCGGGCTTGCGTGCTACCCAATGGCTAGCATTGTATACAGTCTGCAACATGCTGTGAGCATCCTGCACGTAGGGAGCCCTAAGGTCTGACTCTCTAGTCTCGACAACAAATCCAGTCTTTTCCACAAGCGCCACTACCTCGTCATCCGTTAGCTCGAAGCTTCCGGGGTCGGCGACGCCCATCGACGTATCATTCTCATCATGGTCGCCGTCGCCATCATAACCATTCTGACCGGGAACGTGGTTCTCCCAGTGCCAGAGCAGCGGACCAATGTTAATCAGCACACCGCCAGGGCGCAGACAGCGCCAGATGACTTCCAGGTACCGGATCAGGTTCGGCGCGGTGTCGAGGAAGAAGACGGTGGCTACAGCGTCGTATGTGCCCGCATGCGCGTCATCGCCGTACAGGCATAGGAAATCGGCGGCGCACATCTGCATCGTCCCGATCTTGGCCCCCGCCGCCGTCGTTTCCGCGAGCGCCTGTTGCGGGTGCACGTCCGGGATGCTGTACGCCGTGAACTGGTTCGCGCGGCTCTTGTGGTTGGAAAAGGAGTGGATCCACGGATAGATGGTGTGGCGGCCGGCACGCTCGCACGAGTTCAGGATGTAGGAGGACGCGAGGAGCTGGTGGTAGGATATCTCGTTGCCCTCCGTGTCGTAGCCTAGGCGGCAGAGCTCGAAGACTAGACGGCCGAGGCCGGCGCCGGGGACGAGGACCCGGAGCGGCGAAGCCACTGACGTCTGTGGCTCTGCGGGAGTCTGTGTCTGTGTTGTTGTTGCGTCCGTCCGACTATCCGAGGCTAATCTCCGCCGCGCCTTCTCAGCCTCCAATGCCCGGAACACCGGACCGTAGCAAGCGTCCCGCTCCACGCGGCCCTCGGAAGACCAGTCCCGGTAGAACTGCCGTATGGTGCTCCGAGCCTTGTCCAAGTCGTTGTATTTCGCAATGCCTGACCATTCCTCGGGCACGACTGCCTCCTCGTCCGCGCCCACCATCCCAAACGAGCGCAGGCCCATGGTGACGATTGTGCGCGCTAGCTCTGCGTTGCTCTCAATGGCGTCGTCTACCCGGTTCAGAGTGTCTAAATAGTTGAAAGGCGGGGCGGCCAGCATCTGCCAATGCGCCTGGGGCAATGCGTAGAATGCCTGTCTACGGAAATGTGTGCAGTTCATATGGGCGTTTTTAGCATACTGGCTGTGGTTTAGTTAGTATAGTGTTGGTGTGCACATATGCTTGGTGAAGTGGTTGTTTGCCGGCGGTCATGAGAACAAACAGCCGAGATAGTAAGCACAACTCATGGGTGAGATGTGTGTAGGTTTTCTTTTATTCTTCTTTCCGAAGTGCTAGAAAACATGACATGTAGATGTAGAAAGGATGCTAAACCAAGAGGTTAGGGATTATGATATGAAGCTCACCTGAAAGAATCCAACGCAGAGAATATCACGCGGATCTCCTCGGGATCTTCAATGGCGTCTTCAACGCCATTCCATTCTTCAACCATTATTTTTAATACTAATGGCCAATCAATCAAGTAGTCGGCTCCGTATACAGACGGCGTTGTTGCGCCCGACACGAAAATTAAAAAGAATAAAGAGAGGAAAAATGAGAAGTGAACAGTTTTGGAGATGCTATCTGAATTACACCTTAGGTTAATAGTGATGCTGGTAGTTGTGTTTACCTATAAGAGCAATACTCATGGTTTGGTTGGTCAGCTATGAGTTGACCCCCCGATGTTGAAAGCGAATGAGGGGTTCCCGTCCAGCTCTACTTAGTAGGTACATGCATGCACTAGTACCATGCTCTAGAGCTAGAGCTTGGGCCACCGTACCGCTCCTTATGTCCACGCTTTGCGTCACAGCAACTTCTCATTTAGGTCACGCTGCTAAAAAGACAAGTCGCAGGATACTAATACTTTTAATTCATGAGCCCGGATGTATAGACATATTTAGCGTCCAAGTGAAGAGCTCGGCACCCAACACTTGTCAGGCCTCATTCCGAAACTGATGCTCACCCAGGTAGCATTTGTGCCAGAGCAACAACTCATTAGATGAGAACCTAAACTCTGAATATCTATCTACATCTTGTGTCTACTTCCAACTAAAGGCTAAAGATGGAGGCCATGGAACCTGGACTTATCCAGGTATCTTTCCCTTTACCCCGAAGCATGGATACCAAGATTCACATGCGCTTGGCGACTCAAGCCAAAGCTATCCTCTTGTTCGTCACCACTGTGGCTGCCGAGGACTCAGATAAGCCAGCCCCCATGGGCTCGTTTGTTTATGCCCTTCCTGATGTTTGTCCCGTCCCCCCTTTCCCTCCTTCCCCCTAGACTCCCCAGCCGAACGCTTACAACCAGCCATAGAAATACAATCCAACCCAGCCTTTATCAACAACTATCTACTCGGCAGAAGCAACACTGGAGTTTACAACACGTCTCGCTAGAATAATATCCAGGAAGACAAATATGCCCGTGTATGTAGGAAACTCGATTAGTTTGGCTAGCACCGGACTAGGCGGCTCCATGGAAGAGGAGATGGAGGCCTTCAAACAAGTTGTGGCAGTTGCGCTCGAGAAGCTCCAACCCATCATCCAGGCTACAAATATCGTACCTAACGGGACCGACCCCGGTAACTGATGAAGAAAATATTGTCTATGCCATATGCTGATTGAATTCCCATCACTAGTGACTCGCTTTTTATAAACTAATTACTTTCTAGAGTCATCCTGGCACACTACAGCTAACTACCTGGTCTAATGCATCAGGGAGTTATCAAGAAGGCGGCGGTATCATGTGATGCTACCTCAACCGTGATACTAGACTCAAATGAACCTAGGCCGTCACCCGTCCATATATCCAGCACACTATAAGTCGCATCACCAACAAGCTGTGGAATCTCCCCGAAATCCGCCGTCACTGGAGCACTCGGAGTTAGTTATCGCCATCTTGAGTATCAGTTACGAGAATCTTAGAAGCTTCCAGACACAGCTTTCATCGAAAAGGAAAGTCTCTGCTCTAGAGTTCGCTAAAACCGGAAGAAAATAACCCCGAGATGTACTCACTATTCCGACTATCTGCCAACGTGTTCAACATAAGCACAAGCGTGCCTTTCTGGCTCTCACCAGACCAGAACTCAGCCGGGTTAGACGCGTTAAAGGTGTAGTCCGGGTTGGTGCCCCATTTGTAGGGTTTTGCCGGAGCCCCATAGACATCATCTTGGTTGAAGGTCAGGAGATGTTCGTTCAGGAGAATGGATTTAGCATCGTCGGATGCAGTATTGAGGTTGGTCCCTATTAACAACGGGCTCTTCATCGCAGCCCAGAAAGCGAAGTGCGTTCGCTGTTCCGCCAAATTGATCCCACTGTTTCCGACTTCGAGCATATCTGCGTCAGGACGACCCCAGAAGTCCACATCATTCAGGATGAACGAATTCATGTTGAGGATGGAGGCGATAGAACTAAACCCGGCTGCATGAAATAGTTAGATACGAGACGGTGGCTGTGATTGGGTTTTTACTAACACCCAATATCGCCGCTCATTCGCCATGAATTTCCGGTTTGATTTCCCCACTGCTCAACACCAGCTGTCCCCCAGGAACAAAGGCTGTAGAGGATTGTTCGGTTTTGCGCTTGAAGAGCATCTCTCATGATCTCATAGCGTCTAGCCGAGTTTGAGGCGGAGTAGTCATATCCAGCCGGGCAGTATTTCTCAGGGTCCACACACGTTCCATTGACGTATTCATCAGGGTTGCCGAGACTGTAGACACAGGCTTCGCATTCATCCGTCCAATTCGATGGCACATTACAGTTGTCATATTTTAGGTCTGTTTGCTGTCAATTCATTCCCTAAATTCCAGAAGAGAGCTAATATGGGCCATACTGACAGTCAATACTCCAAGCCGCCCATGTAGCAGCATCAATACTCTCGTACCCAATACTTGCAGGGTAGCCCGCACAAGTGGCTGTGCCAGCACTACTGTAAATACCGATCTTAAAACCCAACTCGTGGATTTGGTCTGCAAGACCCGATATGCCATTCGGAAATCTAACGGGATCGGGAATAATCTGCTGCGTCTCATTGTCACGGCCACTCTTCACCGACCAGCAATCGTCAAGGTTGACATATTCATATCCAGCGTCCTAGAATGTTACGTGAGTAACCCGGTGCATAGGAAGAAACCTAGGAGTAAGTACCTTGAAACCGAATTCCACCATAGCTTTTGCAGCATCGAGAATCAACGTCTCATTGATGTCACAATGATAGGCATTCCAGGAGTTCCACCCGAGTGCTGGCAGCTTGCCTGTGCCGTCTGCCCATTCCAGAGCTGATACGGTTGGCACTGCAAGAAGGAGGAGGGTTTTCATCAAAGACATGATGAATTTGGGTGGGCTTGTTCCTGGTTGTTGTCTCGCAAGCAAGTCTTGCCTATGTTTCGGTAGTGGTGTTAGTTACCCCGACCATTACTTAAGTAGTTATGATATACCCTTACGGAGAGTGCAACTTTCAATTAATACTTCCGAGTCTTGGCTTTAGATCCTAGATATATTTCCATCATTGATATTGCAGTTCCCCGCCCGATACTTATGTTGTATTCGCCTAGTGCCGTCCCGAATCCAGTCCTCTTCATAATTCTCCATTTTCACTGATCATTGCTATATCCAGGAGTCGTATTGCCTCCATTCGGTAGGCATCACTGCTACGTTACCCTCAGGGACCAACCGACCCAATCAGAACACATTGTCCTATGTCAGCCAACCCCGCTACATATCAAGACGATGCATCGATATTACAGCCAGTTTCCTCGCAGCTAGGCTATGAATTACGCTCAACTCCTCGCTCGGTGAGAGGGGACTTACATTTCCCACCAATTGGTGACGCGCAGTCAAGTGCCTCCTTTCGGTTTCGTTTTTCTCTGTAGAAGAAGGTCTCTGAGACAGCCCGGCAGGGTTCCGAGATATAACCCGGCGACCGGCCCGCATACTCGCTATCCTGTATGAGCTGGGGAGCTAACCTAGGCGATTTCTAGAAGTGCTATGAACACCTTTTAGTCTATAGTTTAGTGTTTATGATATTATATGCATGTCCTGTTGTGGTATCTTCATTTGGAGTGCCTCGGCGTCTTTCACGCAACGTAAGACGTTACCTCCGGTCTCTAGGAGCACGTCGAAGCCATTGAATTCGATGGCCCTCGCTATTTCCCACTCCTAACTTGAGAGAGGGGTTGCCATAAAATACGTGTCAAGGAGGAAGTAATTTTTAATATGATGTTATATGTTAATAATAGTTTCTGTGAACCTTTCTGAGTTTAGTCTCAAGCCAGCTCTCTCTTACCCGATACCACAGCTAACACTAACATAATCGAAAAGGAGGAGGGGGGCGAGGGAGGGATACTGTTGGACGCGCGAAAATGCATGTATTAATAATACAAGGGACCGGAACCTCGAGATTTGCGTTCACCATTCAGGCTAACATCGAGAAGCAAATGCTTCTTGTTGTGTTCGCGGAATCTCTAGGTCTCATATAAGTAATTCCTTATACTACCATCTCCGCAAAAGAAGCAGACAGGCGACTCATTCATAGAACCGGGCATCGGCTTGCAGTATCTAGGGGGGAAGTTACAGAACCTAGTGGAGACTTCTTCAGCCAAACTGCTCAACTCTCATGACAAGATCAAGAGAATAGCCTTCAATTCTCACTAATGGTTAAGCAGCGATTTAAGACACAACTAGGCGACGATCTGCGCGCGAAGGGCGGCTCATGTCAAGAAAATAGCACGTTAGACATAGACTCTCAAGAAAAGGTCCTTTTGTGCCCATTGGCTACGAGGCGTGAGAAACGAAAGAAAGGAAATGGGCTGAAGGTTCGTGAAGGTAAATTTTAGCCATCATATCGTGATTCATTTTTATTGGTGTAAAACTCGAGCTCCTTAGATTTCACCTAGTTCATTCAACCGCGAAACCATGCTTCCCCAAGTAATCCGGGATATATAAGTAAGAAGACGTTACAAGGATAAACACCATCGGCGAAATTACACGAGGCTCATAAAATCATTGGAAAACCAGTGAGTTGACAATCGCAAACAGTACTTTTTATTAGACCCCCGGAGAACTACCTAAGCTAAGGAGACGATAAAGTCGGCAGCATCCTGCGCGAAAGTTGCCACTTCAGCGTAGTGCACGTCGAGATCGTCGCCAAAAGCGCACACGGGGTCATGGACCATGCAGTAGCTCTGAATCTTGGGGGCGTACATTTCCAGAAGAGCCAAGCTATCGCCGCCGCGGGAGAAGATGCCGCTCTTGGTTGCGTTGCCAGTGTCGAAGCTCTCACCGACGGTGAAGGTTGGGTCACCGAAGACAGCGACACCAGTGACTAGAATTAATTAGCTTTTCAACTTCTTTTCTCCCTCCTCACCCCACCTAGGTAAATACCATGAGAGCGAGTTTTGGACACTTACGGTATTGCGTGTAGTCGGTTGAAAGTGGAGTAGGCTTGTCAACGCCGCCGGCCAGGGCGTCGGTCATGACGTTACCTCCTTGACTGTAGCCTAGGAGGACAACGCGGCTCGAGGAGCCGCAGGCGTCGACGTAGCTCTGGAAGAGGCTAATGACGTTGTTGATGCCGTCGGTGACGGACTCGACGTATGTACCATCAGTGAAGATGGTGGCTGGGTAGTCGACGGCGACACTAGCCGAGTCCGGTACAGCAGCGGTGATCAAATCAGAGACTTGCTGGATGTCGCCCTCACCAGCAGGCTCGTTGGAGCCCCGGGCGGCCAATATATACAGACCCGAGTAGCAGGTCTGTCTGGGCTCGAGCGGTGCGGCGGCGACGAGGGCGGCTGCGCCCAGGGCGAAGGCGGCGGAACGCATCTTGGGGTGATGAAGGGAAACTGATTAAGACCAAGAAAGAGAATGAAGGTAACCTCCTCGCTTTTAAATGTATCCGCGGCCACCCAGGAATGGAACCATGTGATCTACGAGGTCGCGCGTCCATTCCGCTCCTTAGCCAGGGGCTCCTATTTCCGCGAGAAAGTGTAGGGATTACCTACGCTACAACGTCGTAGTAATGTGACAGTCCTCAGGTCCCCTCATGCTGAATAGATGCCTCTACTACAAAAGTAGAGATGATGGACACAGCTGGCTAAGGACCTTCCCAGGATAGCTAGCAGTTCACGATACCCGCATGCGAGGCTCAGGGTCCTCGAAAGGCCATCTACTCGGGCTACGAACTCGGGACTAGGAAAAACAACAGAGGAGAGCAGAGCAGAGCAGAGAATAGCAGAGCAGAACGTGGTATGATTAGCACCTCGTTTACCTAATACATAATGGGTAGCAGCGTGTGAGGTTTTCGAAGTGGTACGCTACCACTCTCGCTCCAGCCATACCCAGCGCTTCAGGCGAGTACCCTCAATGCCAATCAACTCCGCACGCGCGGCAAGAGACCGAGGTGTGATTTGGGGGTTAAACAAGGATTTGGATTTGGGGTTAGGTTAGATAGGTTTAAGGATGTTTCAACAAGACACCACTGCCGATCCAGATGCTGAAGAGAATTGACTTGCTGTATTGGGAAAGGGTCCTCCCGTTGAGCTATGTAGAGCCCCCCTCTACTTATGTAGATACACGTAGCTTGAAGGCGAAAACTGCTCTAGGGCTAAATTCGCAAGAGGACGGGCGTTAAGGTAGCTAGGTGGTTAGTTGCCTTCGTTGGGATTTCTTAGCTACTCGAGCTCGATAATACTAACATCGCATAATTGTTCTCTCATCCTTATGTGCATCTGAGCTTGTGTGTCAAGAGGCTTTAATTACCTCGGGTCGATTTAGTCAATCCTACTCTATCTCCACTTTATCTCCATTCTATCTCCACCTAAGAAAGCTTGTATCGACGCTCGGTATCCAACCAGACAGCAGCTTAAGCTTAAGCAGCGCGACCCAATTAGGTATCTCGATGCCCCCCCTTGCCTGTCTGCTGTCTAGCTTAAAGGACCGACCAACTGCAGTGGAGATATAGGTAGGTAGGTAATTCCTAGAAAACACGAATCTCCCGAGTACTTAGACAGTTATCCTAACTGCAAACAGGGTTCGTTCAATCCTACCCTCATTCCGTCGAAAGCAAATATAACCCCATGAAATCCGGACATGAGGGATTTTCTAGATGACCATATTCAGGTGATGAATAGGTATTCCTAAACATGTACGCTAGGTCGTCCGGATTGTTGGTTAGTGTGATCCACCATACGAACCTTGAAGACAGACACCTTGAGGGGGGTTCCAAGCAAAACCATCAGAGAGAGACTGCAGAAAAGACCAACCAACAGACAGCGATACTCCCTGCTGGATCACATCATGTCGCATCCCGGACCTATCGGTCTCTCTTGACTTCCTTTTTCGCAAGGGGCAAAATAACCACCTCCTTAAGACTCCGTCGGCTCGACCTTTAAATATGTATATTCCTATCCACATCATATTATGACTTTGGACTCCCTAGCACTTAAGCGCAAATATCTCTCTTCTCTTCTTCTTTATTTCTTTTAAATATCCTTTCTAAATTTGCAATCCCTGTCCCATGAAAACTAGGATATCAACAATCTTAACGTCTTACTCACAAGACCTCTAATACTCGACAGCCCAGTCAACTTTGGAAGGCAATGTAACGCTCTAGTTATCTACAACTACCAGCTTTCCTGCACCCTAGTAAAAGTTAGGCGCAGCCGGGGGTTGGCGATGTTCACCAATTCCACCGTCACCGTGCCCCGAGCATGACAGTCTAGACATTTCACCAAAAATTTGACGCGCTCTCCAACGGGCTCGTTGATGCCTACGGACCTAGACCGGTAGAGCGGGTATGTGTTGGTCAGATGGACCACGACGCCGTTTGAGGGGTCTAGCTAAGGGGCGGCGAGGAAAGAAGGAAGAGACATCAGGCAACCAGGTATGGACTTCACTTGACTTACGGGAAAGGGGTAGAAATAGGCTAGTGCTTTGTTTTTCTAGGAGTCTAGCTTCCTCTTACCCGTTGAACAAAACTTCGTTTTTCCACGTCCTATCTAACGGAAAGTCGACTGATATACATTTCTCGAAGGCCTAGCCCTCCACAACCTCGGTGCTCTTGGGGACGACGCGCCTTATCCCTAGGGAGTCTATAGACGATAAGTCGAGCATGGGCATCGGGCTCGTATAACAAGGCCACTCCGCTAAAAGCGAGGGTAGAAGAAGATTATTGATGTTCATCACGGGTCTGTTCTTTTGTATTCAAAGAGTAAGTATCTACCGCATATGTTCGAATATTATTCTATTCACTAATAACTTTTCAGGTGTATTTATACAACTTTACATGAAGTGTTTATCAAACGCTTGCAACATAACGGCTGATGAGCTTACTACGATAAGTGGACCGATAACCAAATGAATGAGTGTAGAAACGTATGATTATAGCCTATTTAAGGTAATGGAAACAAAATATCGGTATAAGTGAGGATGGGCTCTAGCAACGAACCACCGTGAAACGGCCTAGCCCATCGTCAGAGAAGTATGTAATAGGCGCATAGCTACAAACATACCTATTTAGTAAGGCAACATGGCACCCAACCAATCGCCATAACAGCCAATCCCTCTTTGGTGACCGAGCAAAGCCGACGGGCAATCTCGCGGCCGCGTCAAGACATCCCGGATTGCGGGGGAAGAAGAAATCCATTGATCTACCTGCCTGCATGCAACGGTCGATGACATACGAAAGAAAAGTCCGGTTCAGAAAGGCGGCTGAGATAGATCAGCCAATCAGGACCCCGGTGATGATCTCCTCTTCCGCTGTTGATCTAAGACATGTTGAGAAGCTCACTCTGCGGCTATGTAGGTGAGTAGGTGGGCACGCCTATGTTAGGTAAGTAGTTGGAAATGTAGGATGAACTATTGGCTATCTAATTTTACGAGATGTACATACAAGGAAATCCTGCTATCGATCTACATGCTTAGATTCCTAGGTTCGCCCTTTCAGATGCCGGTATAGCTTTTCATAGTCTCCTGATCTATTCAAGTCAGGTGTTGCGAGCAATCCTGAAATGAAAACCTGGAGAACCAGTAGTAGCAGGTTTAGATGCTTCCGACTTCTTGGGTAGTAGAGCAAGACAATGGTAGCATAAAAGGACTTCTTCCTTTAGTGTTCCGCTAGTTAGATATTAGAGACGAAGCAATATAAGAGACGGTTAGGCTAGATTGTGACGACTAGGAAGATGGACTTAATTGAGTAACTCGAGTTTGCATAGCCTAATCGCCATCCTGTTCAATATAACAAATCAAGGGAGTCGTAGATGGGGAGGGACTCTTGACTAATATTGTTGATATTTTTGAGTATTGATATAATGCAAGGTAGGAAAGGTAATGCTTGTAGACTTCATACATAGTAAGCAATTATCTTCAAGGGCGGCCCCCTGTGCATATTGGCCCCATACTCGCAATCGCATCTCGGCAATGCGACGATAACTCTATAATTCTCTAATACATCGAATCTCGAGGAAGTAGGGCTTATATGTGCTCGTAAGACTGTTCGAAGTACGAAATACGCGATGTGCTGGACCGAAATCTCTTACTACTTACGTGAGCGATACTATAGCTAATCGTCTTCGTTTTCCTTTTTATAATCGGCCATATACCCCTGTAATCTCCATAGTTTGACTTGAAGGTTGGTTGTGCGGCGACCAGCAAGCATAAACAATGACGCATTTGCCATTATCGCAGCCTTTTGTCTGACTTCTGCAGTGGCCTGGGGTCCCAAGAGCATGGGCATGTTGTGCACGGCCACACTAGTGCTTATATTATTGTTGCTTATATCGTAGATAGAAAATGGACCCGGCCCGGATTGTGTGGCTTCGTTGGGCTGAGCAGTATCCCCAAACCACAATACTGCACCTTGGTGCTTATACTGCACATCATCCCAACCGAAGCACTTCACAATGTAGTGCCGATTATCTTCAATGCAAAGCCTTGAGAGGTAGCATAGATCATCAACAATGCCTTGGCGCATCTGATGCAGAATAAGGGAATCCATGTCCTCGCGCCATACGGCGTTACCACCAAACTTCGTGTAGCTGGAACTGGTAGGGCCGAATAGGCGCTTGGTTTGGTTCTCATAGCCTGTTCCCTTCTTTGTGAAGGCGGATATGAGATCCTGTCTTGCCAGGACGTATGCCGAAGGACCGTACGGCTGTACCTTTTTTATTTTGACTTTGGGGTTTCCCCCCTGGGCGTTTGGATCCTCACCATCCATGGCGATATTCGCTTTCTCATCGTGGAGTTCTTCATACTCTTCAGAGGCCTCGCGTCTAGTCTCATCCAGCTGCTGGTGTTCGGCAGACTGTCCCCATGCTAAGCTGCGTGGCACCCACCATGGCTGGCCGGTTTCAGGGTGGGCGATGAGGTTGAAATCTTGCAGGAAAAACGAAGGAAGTCGTGTTCGAGACGCGGAACAGTGGCGTATCGGTGTAGCAAGAGCATGGGCTGCCGTAACATGTTAACAATTCTATGGTCTGAACCAGCGGTTCAGGGGAGGTGCTCTAGCTCTAGCTCTAACTCTAGAGTACACACTTACCAAAAGCATTCTTGCGGAACTGTCGCTCGACTGAGTTCTGGGGCTTGCCCTCTTTCGCCTTCGGGACTTGGTGGCGCGTGGTAGCCTCCCAATAGGAAGGGTCCATGACGGGCGACAAGGGGAGGTCTCCGACGGCGGTGGCTATCGTCTTGTGGTCCCGGTCGACATTAGGGTGTGGATGGGCCGTAGCGGTTTGGGTTTGGGTTTGCGGTACTATGGGAGAGGCATCGTTCCGGCGCCTCTCAGTCGAAGCGTGGCGAAGGATCTGGGTCCAATATGTATACTGGCATCTTCGCCGGCTGATACTGGCACTGCTCCATGGCAGCGCTGTACATGCTTTCATAACCACATCTGATCACGGTGATGTTGTCGCCGATGGGTTAAGAGGTTTGGGACTAGACGGCGGACATGATGCTAGATCTTAGGCCTAGATACATCGCTTATCTTGATAGATAAGAACAGATAACCAATTAACGGGGTACTACTACTAGGTGCTTGCTGCATGAAACCTGTGAGCTATGCTGTACATGTGGAGCTTTGCTAAAATGACATAATTAATTGATCTATGTAGATACGGGGCTGGCGCAACTATTCCTACCCTACATCAATTAACGGGCGAGAATGTGCATTATCATTCACGATGAGCTCTCGACGTTCAATCCGGTTGTTGGTTCGAAGCCTACCAACTAGCAACCTCAGATCCTTCTCCTACGCTCCCCAACGGCAATTTCAATCTCAAGCTCCCCGATGCGCAATTCCTTTGCCATATATCACTGAAGTTACTGTAAGAACTTGAATTGGATTATGCTGTGTTTCTTGTAAGCTAACGTTGCAGTCTGGTGGCTGGCGAACATGTTGGTAGTCGATCCAAGCGCTCGGCTAGACGAAAGCTGATTCCCGTCTTTAGACGACATCTTCTCCAAGTTGCTACAAGTAGGTACCCTCCCTGTATGTAATATAAGTTTCGGACAGTTGGACTAATAGAAGACCTCTAGGAACGTATTGTTTGCCTTAACGGGCCGATTGACGATACCGTGTCTGCCTCCATCGTGGCGCAATTGCTATGGCTCGAATCTGACAACCCGGAGAAGCCGATTACCATGTATATCCATTCACCGGGCGGCTCCGTCACGGCAGGCCTCGCTATATACGACACTATGACATACATTCGGTCGCCTGTCTCGACTGTTTGTTTAGGCCAGGCGGCATCTATGGGCTCGTTACTCCTTACTGGTGGCGAGAAAGGGAAACGATTTGCCTTGCCACATAGTAGCATTATGATACACCAACCGCTTGGCGGGACCCAAGGTCAAGCTAGTGACATCTTAATCTACGCGACCCAGATTCAACGCACGCGTGAACAAGTGAACGAAATCTACAGGAAACACCTGAACAGTGCAAGTGGATACGAACGGTACACGCTCAAGGAAATTGAGGACATGATGGAACGCGATAAATATCTCACGGCCCAAGAAGCCAAAGAAACGGGCATCATAGACGACATTCTCACACGGAGGGATGATAAGAAGGCGCAGAACGACGGTGCTGCGGAAAACAAACAGACCCACGACTCACAGGGTTGAAGTATTGAGGGACATGGGAAAATAAACTATGAAAGAGCCTCGGTTACTACACCATGTATTCACTTCCTGGCGACAGCGGGTGATACAATTTGGTGGCATAGTCGCGCCAAGCAGCTCGAAGACATGAACGAGTCAGGAGTAGGTAGTAATAGGTCATGCCTCGACTACCCGTAGGTACTGTACGGATATATCACAATGACAGACGCGATGTATCTATCTGTTATTCATTGCAAATGACTTATCATGGAGAATTGTCTATGAGGAAGACCTTCACAATGCGGAATTCTACGCCGCACCGGGTTTTAGAGTCTATCTAGGTAGCATCCGCTGTATTGAAGCTTTGATATGTGACGTAGGTACCCCGGGCGTATTAGGTCCTTACCTAGTATACCTACTTGTATGTAGGAATACATAGCCTACATGTGTAATTGTACCTAATTAGATATAAAGTGTCGAAGGATCTACTAAGTACGTAGGTAGGTAGGAGGGCGAGGAGAGTACTATAGCAGTTAGACTAACTACCTAACCTAAGGTATGTATCTACCCACTAACTTAGCGGAAAGGGACGATCGATCGGATGTCCCTCGTGGCAGCAGGGAGCTTCATCATTTCATACATACCCGTCTTCATACAGCACCATCCTGAACAAATCAGAAATCGTGGTTCAAGACATCCCGAGATGAAATATAGACCCCATACTCGATAAATAATCCCTCCTGATTGGTCCGTTTTCTTCCCAATTTGGTAACTAGGGACTTTTGTTAAGTGGGGCCCGATCTGCCAGGGGATTGAACCTGGGGATTGGCTGGACCAGTCTTTAGTCCACGGTAGTTGTATATAGGTACCTACCGCGGAAGCAGATGGCGCTTTTAGTGGTACGGCATCTAACGTTAGAGGTAGGTAGGTATCTCCCAATTACACTTTGTGGGGACCTGTATATGCGTACCTCTTATACAGCATCTACCTGGTAGTCAGAATAAAGAAAGACTAGGCATTCTAGCTTTGTTTTTATTAAAGGCGGGTAGTTGTACCTAGTTAGAAACAAAATGGTTGGTGCGAACCTACATGAGCAATCAATTACCTAGAAACCTAACTCGAATTCTGGCGTGTCCAAAAACCCCTATGATACCTTAAGAAGTTAGGTATATGCGTTCTAAGATCGTTTCTTAACATAATCCTTCTTGAACCCTTCTTTTTTGACCCTTGACTCGGCCCCTGCGGGCTGTTCGATTAAATACCTAAGTAGGGAACTGAGGTACATAGGTATGTACCTTATGTAGGGGGCTAGTGGGAACTATAATTCTGCATGGAAGGTCTCCGAACCCTGTTAACTAAGCTAGGTGGACTATAGCACATAGTACGCGTAGAGGCTACAGGAGGTACCCGAGAGCTGCCGCCTTTATTCTAACGTCTGGGCCTAGACACCGGTCACGGCGCTCCATCGGTCATCGAGGCGTTGACGCCTCTTTGTCTGTCTTACAGTGCTTGCTCATAAGGGCTTTATTTAGGTATCTCTACACATATGCGTACGTACGTAATGGAAGAATTGGGAGAATGCTAAACAGGAGGTCGACCGGAAGGGGAACAACTTGGCACCCGACAGAATGGTTCTAGTAGATGGCTTGCTTTCTTGATTGGTGTAGGAACGGAAATGAGACGCTTCGGTACCGACATTGCAGTACCTACTACCTGTTGTATCGAGACTGCAACAACGAGAAAGCAAGTACACCCCCGGAGACGACCAGTGGTAGGTATGGAAATTACCCCACTGCAGTTTTGGGCGAGCGGGTATTGGAGCATCGATCATTGATCATTCATCATGGTCACTGATTGCGCGCATACTCATAGTATGCATACCTAGACAGACGGCCCTTGTCATCCCACATCTGCAATCTGCACGAACCCCCTACTCCAGTTACAATTCTCGATTGATTCCTTGTTGATCGATCAATGATTCCCGGCTCGCCCTCTCTGCCTCTGCATCTGACTCTACATATACATACATCTACTTATACATACCTGTTGCCAGTTGCATTACCTACCTAATACAGTAGTGTACTAGACTACATATTAACAGGCTACCTCTACTACCTTAGCCCTGCCATATCTACCTCACTACCTACCTCACTACGTTACCACGTTACCACCTTACTTACTTAAGATTTGCTCTTTCTCTCTCGCTTTCGCCTGCCACTCACACCATTCCAATCCCTCCCCCCACGAGGACGTCCTCCCCCGAGTCCTACTTGTCGAGTTCTTTATACTCGCGCCAACAATACCCGTCATTCGCAACCCGTGGCTGGCAGGTAGTTAGTTACATACTTTGAATGTCTCTACCTTGGGGGGCAGCGAGCCCGCATTCTACGCCAGCACCATGAACGAATATATCTTCGTAACTAATAACTATGCGCCAGCAAGCGCGCCTAGCTCAGCCCTGATGGTCGCGCATCGCCCCCAGCGCGGTTCCGTCATGCCTTCTTCCGTTCCCACGCCGCCTGCCTCGCTGTCGCCTCAGTCCACCCAATCGTCGCCCGCGCAAAGTCCCCCGGACGAACCCGTCACCCACAGCCATGAACTCGAACCAGCCCAGCCTTCGCCGAACCAGATGCAGACGGTCTTCTCGTCTCAGACCGGCGAGTCGTATCGCTCACAGCAGCACACAGCCCAAGTATGGGAGTCGCACAAGGAGGATATACGCAGGTTGTATCTAGACGAAAACCGGCCTCTCAAGGAGGTCATGGCCATCATGCGGCAGAGGGGGTTCAGGGCCACGTGAGTCGCCTACTCGCCCGAGTGTTCATATGCAACTGCCTAACAGGACAGCTAGCGTGAGGATGTATAAGTCGCGATTCGACAAGTGGGGGTTCAGCAAGAATAACAGCAAGCGCGAAGTCGTCACAATGCTCCAGGTCCAGCGCCAGCGGAATGCCCTCGGCAAGCGGACAACTTTCCAGCGGAACGGACGCGAAATCGCCATCGATGCCTACCTCAAGCGCAAAGGCATCTCGCAATACGACCTCGCAGAACCAGGCATTGCCGAAAGCTTGCCCGAACATCTGCGCTGTATCACGCCACCGCCCGAAACCCCACTGGTTATTCAGACCGGAGGCGCGCTCTCATTGCAGGAACTCGTGCTTCAGACGGCAAGGGATCTGGCCTGGACTCCATACTGCCCGGCCGACTTCCCTCTCGTGACATCTGCCGCTGTCTATCGCGGCGACGCCTTACGGTGCGCTATTACCGACATAACAAATGCAGACTGGCTATTCCACGTTGGTCATTACAAGAGGGGCGGCGTAATGTGTGAGCAAGGCTTCAAGTCGTTACATTTGATGGTCACCAAGCCCTCCATCTATGGACTCCTCCATCTCCTGTTATTTCACCTTGACGCCTATAACAAGGGCATAATAAAGGAAGTCTGGAGATATTTGGCTGCGTATTCGGCGACCATCAGAGTCGACGGCCCACTCGCCCGGTTGTTTCAGGGAATATCCAAATTTATTAACACACACGAGTTCGACGAATACTGGAATTTAATTTTCGAATGCACTGAAAAGCTCTTATTAATCGAGGAACAGAGTGCCGGCCTTCCTGAGGGGACAATAGCCCGACTTTACCCATTGATATTTATTCCACGTGCTCATCAGTACAAACAAGGGCCTTATCGCCGCCTTCAAAACAGATGTGACTGGAATCGTTTGACTAGTGGTACCAAGCCACGAGTCCCGGAGGAAATGGCGATTTACGAGGCTAGCGAGCTTCTCATTATTGGTGCACAGAATGACTGGCAAGGTGAAAGAGTTCTCGACCTCGCTCAGTCAGTGCTTGAGAAGACTAAACAATTTGCATATAACACCGAATTTTTCGAATACATCGCCATGAACGCACTCGCGCATTATTACCGTGCAGATTTCAAACCAGGTGATCCAAGTACTATCCCTAGCCATCAACTTTCCGTACAATTTCTCGAACAAGTTTGCCGGCTGTCCGAGGGTAAATGGGATCCCGACCTCGGATACTTCATGGGAGACTTGGAAAAGTTAGAAGATTGGTATCGCGAAGCAGGCGATATGTCGATGGCCGACGATGTACATCGAAGATGGAGAAACTCACTCGAACTGATACCTATACAATGGGAAAGAGTACATTAAGGCATATCACAACAAGCAACTCAAATTCTGACCTCTCAGCTTACCGCGAGTGGGTTTCTGGGGCACATTAGCTGATGAACCATGTTTCCCGCACAACATATTGTTACGCCAATCAGTCACGGTAATATTTGAAAGACGACTCTGATTTGAATCGGACTAGTCACATTGAGTGACGGTTATCGAGGGTACGACTTAGGGAAGGTCGTCGCAACCCGCAACACAGAAGCACTCTACAGTTGGGCTTTGCCCCAAAATTCCCAAGGAGTTAGTTGTATAGGTTATACCCATTCGGAAATTTTGTATGTATTCGAATGTATTCGAATAGGCCGCCATGGGAAAGTGAATGTAGAAGGCGGAAGCCCCATATGCTCCTTCTACTACGAGAGGCGTACCGGTACAATAGACTAAACCTGGGGCACATGGCCTATAAGCACTCAATACGACCTCAGTCGGGACAGTAGCAGCCGTTTGGGGCGAAATGCAGAAATCTTCTGCAAGGTGTGGATTTGGTGAGGACCAGGGTGTGGCTGCTTAGAAATTCTCGGGCCGTTTCACCCATGGTACTGGTAAATGGTACCCTGCGAACGCGAAACGAGAATAGCCTCATACTCGGTCTGAAAAACATGTACATTGGAGAATATAGTATTTACCATATCGCGGGATCTACTACAGAGGTATCCGAGATACGTATCCCTCATAGGGTAAATCTAGAAATTATTTGTAATCACCAAACATTGAGACTGAGTGCGGCTCATGGCTTAGCCATCCACGCTATAGCGTAAGAGTAGTCAAGTCGTACGTGTTGGGTGGTACTAATGCACGAAGATTGGGGGCTAAAACGGAGAAGAATGCAGTTTGCCTGCCTGCCTACCTACTTCGACATCAAGGCAACGTCTACCTCCCGTCAGTCGATTGGTGACTTGGCTTTCCGGATTGGTTGTTTGTTAGACCGCCACATGTTGGCACAATCAAACAACCCGCGTGCATGAGCATAAAACCACTAGGTATTAGTCGGCTGCATAGAATAGGGGTGGGAGCTATATTCTTGATGCAACGTCAGGCGTAACTTATCGAATAGAAATGAGCAGTCAGTACTGATCGGAACGTATCGATCCCATGACACCCCTAATGTTGCCGAGTATCGATGTTGGTAGTACATAGCATCGCATTACTAATTTACAAGGAGATGCCTGGCCGGCAACTGGAAGATGAACAGTTTCCAGGGATAGAAGTTGCCCCAAAATTTAAAAGTAGGGTATTATACATGTCCCGCCATTCCCGGTGGCCCAGCAAATAGAAAGCTTGTATGGCGCATACTGCCGAACCAGACGCAGATGTCGGTCCCGAGGAATCGGTTCAGACGTTTCATCACACTATTGGAACCGTGACACACGTACGGCTAGGCGGCTAGCATTCACGTCACGCCTCGAATTATTCAAGTCATGCTATATTGTGTCTATCATTTCAGTTACTTATTCCCTGACAGACATAGTTACGCAATGCTACAATTGTTGGTTTTATGACGATGACATTCGCGTGCGGAAACAAGTATGCCTCCTTACTACTTGAGATCCCATATGCAAACTACGAGTACCCGGCACTCTAGAGGCGACCATCATCGACGATAACATTACTACAGAGGGCTGTTCTTTTTTAAATTTTAAGTCATAATTTTCGGCCGTATGCAGACAGTCAATGCCTAATGTTTGAAGCAGCATTAATATCATCATTTTACTAGCCCTGTAGTTATGTATGTTACAGGTTACCTGACTATACCAGAGGCGCTGATTTCGCAGCCACCTCTCAAGGTACATCTATACTTTCGCATGAACAGGTACCTGGTGGATCAGGATGAGAAATCCTGATAGATACCTCCGGAGATATGAGTAAACCTTATATTAAGCTCTTGTCGAGTCAACTATGGTGGGTATACTAGACTATCTAACAGGTACCGGGGTCCTAAGAGTTTCTAAGCAGTCGAGCCTCCTAGTGAATAAAAGGTCCTCGCTTCGTTGTTTAGGCTAATGCTACATAGTATCAGAACAGCATTTGAACGAGGTATGACTGGGGCACTGGCGTCCACGATTCCGGCTTCTCCTTAATAGTTAAGATAGCCTGGGATGTAATGCCGCAAGAGTAGAATCTACCCACACCTTCTCATCCATAGAGGTCTGCCGTGAACATTGATGATATCGCTCTAAAATAATTTCATGGTGGGAAGAGGACAGCAGGGTCCGTTACTCTCGTCTCTTCTATGTCCCTACTAATACTAATAGGTACGGCAATATACATAGTATATATATACCTATTAAGACTCTACGTGATACTTTGATAGAGATTTTGCCAACCCCTATTATGTAGCTATTTTATATTTGATAGGGCGACCTGTGCTTTGCGCCCGTACGTAGCAGCAGGTCATATCTCCTAGCATATTGAACGATTCACTTAAAGCTTCTTCTTAGCTCTTCTCATAATTAATCGGCAGTAATAACGATACAATCTTGTGCTTGGCTGCCCACTTCGAATACGGAGGGAACCATATCGCACCTAAAGCTAATGACTATACAAAAGGATAGTCGATGCTAAGGGGAAATCACGACACATGTATAAAGTCGAAATCGCGTTTTAATTCTCTTAAAATTAATGAGCTTGATTGGAACAACATTGGCTGACATTTGAACTGATGAAGCATCTCAGCGAGTTTTACTCAATTATCCTAGGTTTCGAAATCACGCTCGGGATCGCTAGTTTAGGTGATGGGAGTTCATCGGGACGCAGGCGAGATAACGAACACTACGACTAGTATATAAGACGTCTTTTGAAAAAACTCACAATTTTATCTAGGCACATAGCTTGGGTACCTATAAAAAAACAGGCCCTAGTTGACCGCTAAGGAAGCCAACATGCCGCGCTACTTCTAACATATAAAACGAATCCTGCCGTCAATACTACTAAAGCGGGAGGACAGCAAATCTCAAGACTGCCGACAAGAGCCTAAGTTGTTAACCTTGCCGCCCCTACGATACAACGGATAGTATTAATCACTAGATAATTAATGCTTACATAAAAAAATAAGACTAAATATAATAAAGTAATAATCGATGCCATATCTAAAATATCTTATATTTAAAAGGGAGACTGTGCGTCCTTTCTTTTAACTTTTTAATAGACCTAATTACGCATTTCTTCCCCGGGATCAAGAAGTGACTATATGCGCATGCAGTCAGTGGCCTGTGCAATAAGCCCAATGATGCTCCCTAAGCTTGTAGGTATGAGTTAGAGGGTTACAACGAGGCCGAAATTTCGCTCAACACAGATTTTGATAAGCTTGATAAAAAAGCAAAACGGTTATTACTTATATTGCAGCACAAGCAGAACCGCCAGCGCCGGGGATTGATCCGGATGAGGCTCTTGATTCGGCATAGAAAGAATCGCCCGCGTCGGGCCCGCAACTAGATGTTCGTATAGCGGAGGCCGGTGTTGAAGATGAACCAGAGGGCGAGGAAAGTACGACACGAAGTGAAATACCTATCCTACGAGAAGCTCTATAATCATAGGTGGATTTATTTAGCTAGCTAAGTTATAAATCGTATACTTATACGTTTCCGCCTAGGAGACATTGCGTGAAAAGTTCCAAAAGGCTAGAATCCCGCTCTCATATAGCCCCTAGTCTTTAATTACGAAGAAAGTAGAGGCATGGGACTTTAAAACTGAATGTTTATCTAGTTGATGTTAGCATATTGGGTCATCTGGCGACTTATCTCTAACTCAAATACTTTAGCAGAAAATGTCGTTATCCGTCTCTTACTTCGGTCTCCTGCAACTCACATCTAGACTGTGACCTAGGTGAGTATAATGAGTCTTCTGATATGACTTTGACATTCCTTGGATATAGGAGTAGTTCTCTCTGAGGAACTTTGCCGCCACTGTGCTGGCGTACCTCCGGCGAGTAGAAGATATTGGAGTAGGATGCTACCCTCACCTGGGACGGATGTGCTAGGAGGTGTACTCCTGGATCATGTGCACAAAGTATGGAGAGCTAGACGCAGACAATACCATCTATGCCGAGTGGTGCAAGCTCAACATGTGTGGAGAAGGGGTGCTGTTACCCGGGGACCTTATAGGGACGCAGGATGCCAGAGTCCCTGAAGGACATGTCGAGCGCAGCAGGCTCCCCTTTCGAGCGTCCGGAAAGCCATCTCCAAGTTCGTCATTGATGAGATCCCATTACCGATGCTTCCACATATAAGCTGTCAAAAGCTATACATCTATATTAGCCTACGCGCAAAATACGAAAAGCTAATATTGCTACGTCGTCGTCTCTCCAACTTCCGTCATGGAGCTGAGCTGATGCTTCTTGAGAAGCATTCTTTTGATCTTCTTAAAACACCTGGCAAGTTTAGAAGCCATCTGATTTACTTCTAGATATGATGTTTGCGTACACCTTGCTTAAATACTAAGCCCGCAACTAATTTCAATCTTCTAACACCGGCGTGCCTAGAGCGGACTTAGATGCCTCTTTCGCTAAAATCCGATTAGCATAAACAACTCTAACAACATGCTTAGCTCCTTACAACAGTGAGGGAACCGTATCGTAAAAGGGCTTCTATTAAGCACTCATGGTAGCGTGACATACTCAAAGAGCAGTTAAGTTAACCTAGGCGACTCAATCTGTGGTCTCCTTTTTTTAAAAAAAAGTCCTAGCTACTCTAATTTGGCATGGATTATTCATTTATATAGGGCTTTATGGATGATTTAATTAATTTGTTTAATAAGATGAGCCACAAGTTTAAACTAGCCCGCATCGAATTAGTCTACGGAAAAGCACTAGTAATAAACAACCTTGGACCTAACTTCGCGTGACAAAATGCTTTTTCTTTCCATCTGCCTGTCGTTTCTATTCCCCTAAAGTGAAGACTTCACTCGGCTTATAATGGCATATCAAGGTTTACCATTTGCCATAAGACATAGGTCTAAAAGTCTTAGTTAGGTCCAAGGGAAAGTAAACGAAAAGAAGTTACTTGTTAACGAACAGACGAGAACGACGCGGTCGGACAATACGCACAAATTCAGTTTTGACAACCCGAAAGTGTGATTTATGAGACTCTCACTGTAACGTGTCAAGGCTCAGCTGCCTTCTGTATATGATAAGTGAGCCAGGCAAGTTTCAGGAGACGCGGAGAGTACCAATGGCCCATGTCTAGAAAGCATAAGCTACTTGCCACCTGTTATCGAAAATAGCTAAGCGAGAAATGAAGTGTTTTATTCTAGTTGCTGTTGGATAATGGCGTCATAGGTATGTATATTCTGTAGTGTGTCGAAAGGTTTTTATAGGCTTCTTATGAGATATGAAGTGAGAGAACAGACTCATGATACCTATAGAGTTCTTACACTGTCAGATTCAAGTAGATAGATGGCTAGGACATCTTACTCAAAGTCTAAAAGTCTAGCATATATCTATCTATCCCTACCTATGCCATCCCATATGTTGAAGATATCTATCGCAAACCCACTATCCATGAAGATGAATCATGGCACTAGATGTATCGAGTAAGTAGATGGGAAAGGTTGGTAGCAAGATCTAAAGACCCCGCTCTAGAATAGACCAAAGTAGCGCATCGTTCTGGGTTAAGATGTACCCGATGTAAAGCGACTCAAGCTCTTGACAAGAATAGATTTTTTTTTCTACCGGTCGATTCATTGAAAGAAATATTTTAATAGTATGTAGCTGTGCGCAAGACGGCCACATATTGAAGCATTGAGGTCCATTGAAGTGCTTTTAGTTACCTAGGTAAGTACTTAGGTAAGATAAGCTGCGATGGTGCACTGCATGAGTTGTTTCTTCATACAGCATAGGTAGGTACCCATATGCCCCACCAATCTAGGTACCTATGTATCTACCTACCCTTAGATAGTTGTGTTTCTCTTGCTTGTTATTCTACATGCGCCTTGCATAGCAATCAACACAATTTAGGCGAAGGTAGGAGAATAAAAAAGAAACCGTAGAAAGCCAGAGCCTGACAACATATAGGCAACGAAGCTGTTGCCTGTTTGAATTTTGGAACCCCGCAACTTGCAATTCTATCAGGAGTTACCTACCTACATAGGTACCTAGGTAAGTAAGGGAATTGCTTGGCGTGTACATTCCTATGTTTGTTGGACAACCCGCAATCGGTACCAAAATAGTAGGTACCTACTGGTATTGCAGTAGTATTATACCTAGATTCTTACCTAAGGTAGGCAGTTAATTCGAGTTTAATTGAGGCCATTCACAACCTATCCAAAACCTGAGTGTTTTCCTTGTCGCTATTACTCTTGGGTAAACCGGTCAATTGTAGGCCAATTCTAAGAGAAGTACCTAACGTAGCTACCTACACAAGTACCTGGTAGGTAGGAACCCAGGGCGGCGCTTATACCTGTGAGTGGTATGCCTCGTAGGTGGGGCTTGGCAGAAGTGAGGCAACGAGGGGCAGTGGCGGTGGAGACGGTACGCAGCCGCGAATGCTGTTTTCGGCCAATCAGTGGGGCATAGAAAGAGGTCGATAGTAGTCGATAGAAGTCATGTAGCGATTCTGGTAGCTTCTGGTTGCCATGGGTTGCCATGGGTTGCCATGGGTTGCCAAAACATGTCCCTGTAGGGCCAATCACAGCGCCCAGAGCTGCAGGCTGTCACTGCCAGTCCGTAGAATTCGATAGAATCCAGAGCCTGAAAAAATGGTCTGTGCTTTAGTCTCGATTGCTGGAGCCGGCCTCTTGGACTTTTAGATATTTCTCTGCCCTCGCCCTCATCTTCCTCCATCTTCTCTTCCAACCTTCAATCAAGCCAAACTCATTCTCTCCCGTGCAGTCTTCCGACTTCGACCTCGTCCCCTTGAGGAGTAATTTCTCTAGATACCCATCCCAACAAACACTCATTTCCCTCTTGATATCCGGTAGGTTAGACCCGCAGAGACGTTCTCTAGCTCTGTCCCCTCCCCTCGTATCGTACATGTGAATCCCCCGCCACGAATCTCAGCCTTGCCTGCCTGCCTGCCATTCCCCTCTCATCTTCACCATTGCTACCCAACTCTGTATTGCTAGTCGCGTGGCCCTTGCCCTAGGACAGCTGTATGGTCGTATCTTAAAATCCATAGTAGGCGCTCCACGAGCACTACTATTATACAAATCGTGCCCTGTCCAACCCCGCTACCTATCCGTACTTTCCCTCTCCCGCTAGGGTTACATTCATAATTATACATCTTTCCTAGAAGGTAACCCACACTAACAATTACTCTTAAAGATTTCCACACATTTCCTCCCAAACCGCCAAGATGTCTGAGACCTTCGAGTTCCAGGCTGAGATCTCTCAGCTGCTCTCTCTCATCATCAACACCGTCTACTCCAACAAGGAAATTTTCCTGCGAGAACTCGTCTCCAACGCATCCGATGCCTTGGATAAGATCAGATATGAGGCTCTATCCGATCCCAGCAAACTCGATGCCGAGAAGGATCTCCGCATCGACATCATTCCCGACAAGGAGAACAAGACCCTGACTATCAAGGATACCGGTATCGGTATGACAAAAGCCGTAAGTTTTTCTGCAGAACAGCCCCGCACCCGCGTGCTAGCAAAACACTAACGCTAGAGATAGGATCTCGTCAACAACCTCGGAACGATTGCCCGTTCCGGCACAAAGCAATTTATGGAGGCCCTCACTGCTGGTGCCGATGTCTCTATGATTGGCCAGTTCGGTGTCGGTTTCTACTCCGCCTACCTTGTTGCCGACCAGGTGGTTGTCATCTCAAAGCACAACGACGACGAGCAGTACATCTGGGAGTCATCTGCTGGTGGTACCTTCAGCGTTCGACCTGACACAGATGGCGAGCCTCTAAAGCGCGGTACAAAGATGATCCTCCACCTCAAGGATGAGCAGTCTGAGTACCTCAACGAGAGCAAGATCAAGGAGGTTATCAAGAAGCACTCTGAGTTCATCTCGTACCCTATCTATCTTCACGTCACCAAGGAGACTGAGAAGGAGGTCCCAGATGAGGATGCCGAGGAGGTCGAGGCTGACGATGATAAGAAGCCTAAGATTGAGGAGGTTGACGATGAGGATGAGGAGAAGGAGAAGAAGGCTAAGACCAAGAAGGTCAAGGAGACCACCATTGAGGAGGAGGAACTCAACAAGCAGAAGCCTATCTGGACGCGTAACCCACAGGATATCACCCAGGAAGAGTATGCTGCTTTCTACAAGTCGCTCTCCAACGACTGGGAGGATCATCTCGCAGTCAAGCACTTCTCCGTTGAGGGTCAGCTTGAGTTCCGTGCTATTCTCTTCGTTCCCAAGCGTGCCCCCTTCGATCTCTTCGAGACGAAAAAGACAAAGAACAACATCAAGCTCTACGTCCGCCGTGTCTTCATCACTGATGATGCCACCGACCTCATTCCTGAGTGGCTTAGCTTTGTCAAGGGTGTCGTCGATTCTGAGGATCTTCCACTGAACTTGTCTCGTGAAACACTCCAGCAGAACAAGATCATGAAGGTCATCAAGAAGAACATTGTGAAGAAGGCGCTCGAACTCTTCAACGAAATTGCTGAGGACAAGGAGCAGTTCGACAAATTCTACAGTGCCTTCTCCAAGAACTTGAAGCTTGGTATCCACGAGGACTCACAGAACCGCCCGACCCTCGCTAAGCTACTGCGATTCAACTCTACCAAGTCTGGAGACGAGCTGACTTCTCTTTCGGACTACGTCACTCGCATGGCTGAGCACCAGAAGAACATCTACTACATCACTGGCGAGTCCCTCAAAGCCGTCCAGAAGTCTCCTTTCCTAGATGCTCTCAAGGAGAAGAACTTTGAGGTGCTCTTCCTCGTCGATCCTATTGATGAGTATGCCATGACTCAGCTCAAAGAATTCGAGAGCAAGAAACTCGTTGATATTACCAAGGATTTCGACCTCGAAGAGACTGAGGAGGAGAAAAAGCTTCGCGAGGCCGAAGAGAAAGAATACGAGGGTCTCACTAAGTCTCTCAAGGAAGTTCTCGGTGACAAGGTTGAGAAGGTGGTCGTTTCTCACAAGCTTGTTGGATCTCCATGCGCTATCCGTACTGGTCAGTTCGGTTGGTCCGCCAACATGGAACGTATCATGAAGGCCCAGGCTCTCCGTGATACGTCGATGAGCAGCTACATGAGCTCGAAGAAGACATTCGAGATTTCGCCCAAGTCTCCTATCATCCAGGAGCTCAAGAAGAAGGTCGAGGCTGATGGTGAAAACGACAAGACTGTCAAGTCTATCGTCCAGCTTCTGTTCGAGACCTCGCTGCTGGTGTCCGGCTTCACCATTGACGAACCTGCAGGATTCGCTGAGCGTATTCACAAGCTGGTGTCTCTCGGCCTGAACCTCGACGAGGAGGCAGAGGCTGCACTTGAGGACACGCCCTCCGCCGAGACTGCTGCCGCCGAGACTGGCGACAGCGCGATGGAGGAGGTCGACTAAATCATCTTATGAGAGCATGGAAATGGGATTCATAAAAGTTGATCGGCGTTAGGATGGGTTTGGCCCCTTGGTGTTTCCGGCACTTGATCAATTTGGCGCGAGTGATCTTTGCATGTTTGATTCTTCATATCCTGGACCTAGAAGCGGAAGACTGATTAGGTCCACTTCCGCCCGTAGCCATGCATTCATGCTTGGCACGGGACTCATGTATTCTACACCGATGCTCTTTATAAGATAGAGGCCGGACTAATTCGTAGATGAAAGAGAAGTACAGTTTTCTAAAAAGACGAACGAGATCGCAATGCTTAGTGTGATGTCTTCTACCTGTTGATCTTCCGGAACGAACTTATGAGAATTCCTAGGGCGCCATAGTCATGAGGATTAAACGCCATTATAGATGAATAACTTGTTAATGGGATAAACAGAGAGATTAAGTTGAATATTGTTTGTTCGAATTATTTTATGAAATCTTCCCTATGCGCCCTCCTATCCTTGAACTGTTTCGAAATTGTACTGCATTGTGTATATATGTAATATTATGCCCTACAAATGGCATTCCAGGCTCCAATAAGAGTTTGGTTGTTGCTTACGAAGGCTTCGGGATCCATGCTAGACGAGTATGTCTTGTCAGCTCTAAGATTTTTCATGAGGATTATTAATCTTTGGCCCTTTAATTTCGATCTTTGGACCACGTATTCATTGGCGCCGTTCTTGTACTTCTCCCTACACACAATCGCGAGACGAATACACCGGAGGTAGATTGGGCATATAGGTAGTAGATATAGAAGCGTAAAGGGTCTCAATAAGGTTTCAAGGACTCACAGTTCATCATAGCACTCGCAGTACGACCCGACCTTGCTGTCCGCTCGCACGAAGAAGCTGCCACCATCGCTCTGGTTCTCGCAGTAGTACTGGCACTTGAATTGGGCGTAGGCAAAACCTGTCTCGACGGGTTCTGGGACACCGAAGGTCTATTTCCAAGAGGGTTTTGTCGTTAGCCTCTTGTCTCCTCTAGCTCGGGGGTCTCTCGCAATTCTGCTGCTGTTTGCGCTTTTCCCTTCTCATATCCTGCCACGATACTCCTTGTTTTTGCGTATATCCTTCATCTTATCTTCCTTGCTAATAAAAGTTCCTCCTACGTACTTTATCATGATTGAAATTCCTCTAGTTATTGCCATATATATGGAATCGTGTCTCCAACTCGTAGCATAGAGAAACCCACAAAATCGAGGTAGACTATGAACCATAAAGTTGAAAAGCGGAAAGAGGACAACTTACATAGCTCCCGACAAGATGCTGACCAGCCCACCTTGGCTCTGGCTTGTATCCGTTCAAGAACTTACCGGCGCTCGGCGTTGCCTGTGCGTAGTATGGCATTGGGTACCCAGCAGTGGTCATCGGTGTCCCTACTGTGCAAGCTGTTGTCCGTGTGGCCGTGGGTTCTAGATGCGCTCCGCTGACCACGACTACGCTTGAAGCGAGAAAGATAAGGGCGCGTTTGAAGGATGGCATTGCTGGAGTTGAAAAAAAGCGTAGACTAGAATGTAGAGAAAGGATAAAATAAAAGGGAGTATCTCTGGACGAGAGGGCGGTCGAGCAATATTAACGTAGTACGCCTTCAGCACTGACCTAAAGATAGAATCTCTTAGACATTAAGATATACGTCTTACATATACTAAAAGACCATCCATAAGCTGAGATTGATCCTTTTAGGTAACTTGGGGCCGTTTCATGAGAGGTGCAAGAATACGACCCGGATAAACGATGGAAACTACCCATAGTTGCAACGCATGTCCAATCCTTTCCCCTATTTATCATTTCCTCTATTCTTCCCGTTCGGCTATCGACCAAACGTAGCACGATGTGACATTATCACACCCCTTTAGAGTAGCCGACACGGTGTCTTCAATACGCTACACAAAATGTCTGTCTGTGTGTGCATCTGTAATTAACGACCTCTCTCGGGTAGTAACGAGGTATGCAGAAAAGCGCACGGTGCTGGGTGGAGGCTGTGACCTAGATACCTACCTACTTAGCTAAACTTAGCCTGATGTGTATAACAACACAACAAGCTTATATAAAATCTGCATCAACGTCAAGTCTTGTTCAACGATAAAATAAAGCATCGAGTCCCCTAACCCCGGATATCAATTACGACCATCTAAGTATAATGCTTCTATCTACAACAATATCAGGCCAACTAATTAGATAGTCGTCCTGATCAATCCAAGTTCACACCCGCGTATGAGCAAAGCGGCTACAGCTACTTGCACCAGGCAAGGAAGTAAGACATCGATGGCCTGATGTATACCTCCAGATCCAGGCACTCAACAGGGTATATCTACTGTATCCGCCTATCCCCGACACCTCTAATCTGCGTATTTAGTCCTACTGTGTCACCTCAATAAGCTTAACCACCTACCAGGTGCCCACAAGCCACGACCCATACCCCAAATCTAGACCCTATATTCGAGCAGTGGGACAGCTCGTGAGGAGGGCGATTGACAAGCGTTCCCCATATTATCTACCTAGAGCCTGGTAGATAGGTTCCGAAGGTATCCAAATCCAGCTATGATCAACATGGGCAATATAAGTATTATACACACCTTCCACCACGTCTGGCTTGAGTTTGAACGCATGCTTATATATCTCGATGGAGACCATAGTCTGCTCGCAGAGGAGTTGACTGGTCGAATAGGTGACCTGTCACGCCTATGGAGAAGCATAACTTTAGGACATTTTTAGACAGCATCGAAAAATATTAATGCAAGTACAATTTGACGCCAGCTATGCGAGCTATTGATACAAACAAACCCGATCCAGCCCTTTGGTATCTATACCCGTTCCATATTCAGGTGGCTGGCCGACTGGCAAAAATCCTCATTCGCGGTTAGCAATCGGCGCCTCCCTCCTACACTATTAGCTGGCTCAAAGCTTAATTTCGTATCGAATTGACGAGGGAGAGCACGTTTGGAGACCGTATGCTTAGCTAACACTCATGTTTTGAATGCCTTGCTGCCCTCACACAAGCCAGTGGAGAATTTTGAAACGCCTACCCATGCTGGTAGATATTGTAACCCCTCGTCGAATGCGGGGATTGTGCCCGGCGTATTGACATCATCCCAACTACACACAACGCGTCCATTAATGCCACTGTTGTCGTCTTCACCTCTCTCCCATTCAACGTCGACAACCCAAGGTGTATTCCAATCTCTTCGGTAGAGCTTAATTTTGTTTAGGTCCTTCTCCGGTATCCCGCCGAAACGCTCATCTGGGTCAGCCGCGCCTTTGACTTTGAACGTGGAAATAGGCTTCTCAAAAGTGATTGCGCATGACCGTGTTTCCCGCCCGTCTATCTCAAATCTAGCTTTATTCTCGCCATCATTGCGGGAAATGTTGTAAGTTAGCCAACTCTCGTAATCATGTTGCTGCGGGACCCCTAGCGGTATCGTTTTAATGACGTTAGGTGGGACTAAAGAACTCTCGTAAGAACAGTCGTACAGCCCAGAACGCGAACCACTGTTGACGTTACACGTTAACTCTTGTCCCATAGCTGAAGGTAGGTCTGCGACGGCCTTTGCAACATATTCTTGCAACCCAAAATAATGTGCTCGTGATACACCGGTATCAAGGTCGATAGTCTGCTGGAAGTAGATTTTGTACCGATTTTCCGGAGAGAAGGGAAAGGCCACTAGGTTATAGATTAAAGTGCCGACAAAAACAGCCAACAAGAAAACTGGGATGTGATGTGTAACTCGATGAATGTATGGTGTGATTGGTAGGAGTAATACAATGCTGAAGAATGCTGTGATCAAGTAAGGCACTAAAAAGCTCCCGCCATCGGAGCCGGTCTGGGCGACGGCGGAGACCAGAAGCAGCCCGTTTTGAGCAAATAAGATAATGAGAAAAGGTCCGCACACTAAAAACTGCAGGATCCACGCCCAACTCGGGAGTTTCGAAGACCACAGTTGCTCAGATCCGTAGGCACCTTCTCTGCCTCCCGTTAACTTCTTATCGAGTGCTGCACTTGCTCGCCTGTAGGCGGCCCCAAAAGTGGTACCCCCTATTAAAGGGGTTGTTTCCGAAGCGGCGGGCGCAGGCTCTTCACCGTCTCCAACCTCTCCCGCGTCGCTCGAGCTATCTGCATGGGGAATCGATTCGATGTGCTCTACCATGTGGTCCTCGCCATGGTCTGCAGCATCATGGGCAGCGTGGACGCGTTGAGCAAATGACATCTTCGACGGAAGTGAAAATAATTCGCATAGTGTTATTACTGTTGCGAGAAAAGTGGCGACGTGGAAGAAGACGAATGTATACCCCGCAGCAATGTGAAAGCGATCCTCAAAGACAGTATTGACGACATCTAGGATCCAGGCAACGGTGAAGAGCCAGATAATAGAGTAACCTCGATGTAAAGCGCTGGGCCTCGCAAAGTTTGCGCCTGCCATAATGGTCCAGAACACGAAGTAGAATAAAGATAACATCATCGTCCAGCTGCTTACATAGTTAGCTAGAGTTTCGTGTGACGCGCTCAAAGAAGATTACATCTACGACTTACACGGCATATTCACTACTATATATGATAAGGGGGTTGATTTTAGTCACTAGGTAAGCGGACCCCACCACCAGAGCTCCCGCTACGCCCAGAGCGAAGGGGAATCTTAGCATCCCCTTTTGACCGCCGAGGATAACAGGATCAAGAACGGCCCCCTCATAGGGATGCACTGTTGCTGAGAAGAAATAATACTTTCCTCGTCGCACGAGTAAGTATGTAATGGCGGCGAGTATCAATGGCGTGGCAATGAGGAGTGTAAGAGACCATGCGAAAAACGTACGTAGCTCAAAGAGAGCGAGTGTTTTCCCAAAAAGGTCAAACCAGACACCAGAATTGCCGTGGCCGTTGGGAACCTTGCTGCGATCTCGATCTCCTCGGTCTCCCAGGAAAGTCCGACCCGTATTACCTGAAAGCTTTTTCATTGTGTACAAGGAATTGCTAAGCATATGCCACAGACTTGCCCTGGATGCATGTCTTGCGTCATCTTGGTTTGTGTGGTATCTGGCGCGGGGCCGGTAGAAAGCTACGTCAAGCCCTCTCATGCCGTACACGCCGTTGAAAACGATATAATCGGTGTTGCTCCGAATCGCACCGAGACTAAAGGCATCTGACGCTATTACTGAGCCAAATGGATTTGGGCTTTCACGATAGGCAGCGGTGACTTCGGCATCAGTAGTCCGAAAGAGAGTTGCGCGGCCACCGGCTCCTGCTCCTTCAAGGTTGAGAAAGGTGTGGCAAAAAGGCATGAATGCGCTGTGCCCAAAAGCTTGGGCTCCCCATAGGAAATCTTCCTCGTTGTTGTTGAGCAGAGCGACAATGCCTTTCTGAGGTTGGTTCCCGGGGCGAGAGAAGTAATCAACTAGGGCCATTACGGTAATGCAGCCCATGCCATCGTCTGTCGCGCCGAAGCCGGTGGATACGCTATGCGCATGTTAGTATCGCCTACGAGGCACAGTAGAATTCCCGACACGCACGAATCATAGTGGGCGTTCAGCAAAACGCCGCCCTTGCCAATGACCTTGTCTCCTCTATAACCGGCTGCGCCATCTTCGAACCATCGTCCAGGAGGGTCATCCTTACCCCGGATATAGACGATAATATTCTTTCCTTCGAAATAGGCGGCGCTCGTGGTGTTCGGACTCCATATAGAGCCAGACGTGGTCACATTGGAGGTCACGTCTTCTAAGATAACCACATCGGACTCGCTGGCTGAGTTCTTTTCCCTGATCTCCGCCAACCGCAGCAGGAGCCATTCATGGATTTCGTCGTTTGCCCGGCTGTTGAATGGATGATAGGAATGCGATAGTACAGTCAGGTCTAGCCACGCTTTCGTTAGGTTCAAGCCATGATATATAGTTGTGTTGTCGGGGGGTGACGGAACAGTCTCGTGGATGATGAGCAGCGGGATGAGAAGGGCGAAGTAGGTAATAGTGGTCCAGAAGGATACCGAGAAGGGTTGGAAGGCCACAGGATTCGACAAAGCCATGTTGCCAGAGGATGCGAAGGGCAGGAGGTTTGGTGTTCCCAAAAGGAAGGGCTGTGCGCCTATGGGAATGCGACGTAGCGCGGCGCACTACAAGCACAGACTGCCGGAACCAGGCACGTGTGATGGAAGGGCCGAGTCGCGACAATCAATTGAGTTCTGGGCAGATTACATACATACCTAGGTATCTACCTGAGTATGTAGGTAAATTCGCATAGACTAGGTACATACCTAGGTAGGCAGAGGGAGAGAAGAAGAGGGAGGAGAACGGAGAGGAAGCATCTACGCATGGTCTAAGTAGGTGGGGTGGATAGCTTACATACAGTACGTCCTACATAGCTACCTGCATCCGTAGGTAGGTTCTTACCTACCTAGGTGTAGATAGTGGGTCTGGGGTCGCTAGCGACATCATCTACTGTACATAGGTACTTAGGTACCCAAAGTAGGTAGGGTTGAGACATTACGTAGACTAACCCCTACCTTACATTTATAGCTGGATAATGAACATACTGTATGCGTATAGCTTGGGTAAACGACGCAAGTTCATGGGATTGAGTTGCGGCCGTCAGTGTGTTTATCTCTGCCCTGGGACCAGCTGAAGCGAAACAAACCATGCTCATCTTGGCGACAAATCCGTTTATCTGGAGAATGGAATGGAGACTGCGTCAAGCACGCAGGTACTGAGTACGTACGTCTAGCTACCTACCTAGGTAGGTAAGTAGGTAAGGAAAGAGAGAAACATGAGGCGTTCGTTGTGTTAAAGCTAAAACTGCTAAAACTGGAGCAAGTGGCCGGGGTCGGTTGGCTGATACCACTGCGGGCAGTCCCGAAGACCCCAAGTTTGATTTAGCTCTTTGAACAGCTACAATTGAGCGAATCCTCTTCCATCTAAGGGATGAGAAACATACAGTATTCTTTCTACGCATGGCCTCACAAATCTCAAAATAGGGTGTGTATAGGTAGACACAGACGGGTTGCACCATTGCTATCATAGACTGGTCTAATATGTACCTACTCACATCTGCATTCATCTGTATTGTCAATTTGTTACTACGGGTTAGTCCTAGGTAGTTGCCTACTCATACACCAAAGTATTCTCGTTCCTCTTCGTATGCCACTGAGGATATAGCCTTACTATGACAGATTGATGTCATAGAATGCTTATGGGAGTTTCCTAAATGTCAGGTCGTTGAGTTAACACGACGCCCGTGGGCGCAGTTAGCGAGCAATATCGAGCTAATCGAAATGACTAGTGATGTGATGCGTCGACGAATTCGTCAACAGAGGTTAGTGTCCCGAAAGCCAGAGGTAGCCAATCGCACTAAGCACCAGGAGGAGGTGGAGGGGGGTGATCACTGGGAGGGGGAGGAGGAGCGCCATCAGATGGTGGCGGAGGCGGTGCCGCTCCACCGGCATACTGCTGGATCAAGGCATTCAGGTTGCCAGGAAGGCCAGGGGGTGCACCGAGGTGGTTTGTAGGAAGACCGGGAGGCGGTCCCATTCCTGGGGCCGAACCGCCGTAACCAGAGTAGCCGGGATAACCGCCGTAGCTTGACTGGCTGGCACCGTGGTTAGGTTGGTGCCAAGGAGCAGCGCCAGGAGCGGACGAGCCATTGTTGTAATTCTGGCCACCATAATAATCACCCGATTGACCTTCGCCGCCACGATTACCACGATCACGCCAAGGAGCCGTACCACTGCCGCTGCCGCCGCCGCCGCCGCCGCCGCCGCCATTGCCACCTTCGTGACCACGATCGTCATTACGTGAGCGCCAGGGAGCAGCTGCGCCAGTTGGTCCACGTTGCCAAGGTTTGCTGTCGCCGTTGCCGTTACTATTATTATAGGAGCCGGGTCCTGCTTCGATGCGAGCAGGCGGTCCGCCCACTCCGCCACCAAGCTCTTGCATCAGTTGCTAAACAAAACGAGTCAACTACTACGGCTTGAAAATACAGAATGAGTTGAAACTTACCTCATATTCACGGTCAACGCCATCTCCGCTGCCGATTCGGCCAGCAGCTCGTGGACCATCGTTACGCCAGCTGGCCCCCTTTTGCCGGTCGGGACAATCTCGAGCCATATGACCTGCGTTTCCACAGACGCGGCAAATGATATTGGCGGTAAAATTCTGCTTTTCAGGGCAATCGTATTTACGATGACCAATCTGCCCACAGTTCTGGCATGCTTGGTTCTCATCGTCACGAAGGGTACCGTTGAGTGCTGCAAGCTCCCGAAGTTGGTTTCGCTTGAGCTCATTTTGGCCTTCAGGAATAGAAGCTGCCTAAGGAGACTTTATTAGCATGTTATACTCAACGATTAAGACAGAGATATCCGACTTACAGTCTCAATGACATTGTGAATCAATTTCTTGGCTTTGTTGACCTTCTCCTCGGTATCTGCCATAATCAGGCAGTGCAGATCCTCCTCCTGGTTGCTTGCGTGTGCAGCGTCAGAACGGCCTTTACCTTCCTTTACGGAACCTTTTCCACGGATTGCAATCTTGGCACCGGATTCAGTTTCCATCTTCTTGAGAGTGTTGCCACGAGGGCCAATAAGTAAGCCAACTTTAATGAGAAGAGCTAAGTGTTAGTACGCGTCGCAAGGTAAGTAAGGGGATGTAGCTAGATGCGGCCAGGGCCTGCAAGTTACGAATAGAGGTGAGACTGCACTCCTGGCAAGATCCTGAAGAAGGGGGAAAGGCATTGTTAGAAAGGTTAGAGGGTTAGCAATCTCACTGAAGTTAATTTCCGGGTAGTCATTGACCGGCACGTAGACTTTCTCTTGAGTCTTGGTCGGCCGGCGATAGTCCTGTGGCGGGTGGTAGTTAGGGATCGTCTTCATGGCCTTTTCAATCAGCTTGTGTCGCTCATCTTCCAGGCGCTTGCGGTAACGGTATTCTCGAGTATTGACACGGCGACCATGATTATCATACTGCGGTGGAGGGGAAGGAGACCTGAGCCACGTACGAGTTAGCAAATAATGGATGCTGTATGTGGTTGAAAGGCAAGGAGAGGACTAGGACATTACCTGTCGCCGTCAGCCGGAACAACATCATCGATTCTTAACTTCTGGCTAATCTCTTCAATTCGTAGATGCAAAGTATAGGCCTCAAGTTGTTCGCTTGTCATGTTGGCTACAATAGCAGTAGGAAGGCCCATGAGGCCAGCTGCTTTGTTCTCGGAGGCATCGCCCCATCGATTGCGCTTCTTGCGACGGCGAGGACCATCTGCTTCAGTCCCTACCACAACAGATGATTAGAATCCAAGTAGATGATTGATAAGATGCACATCCTAAAAATGGCCATGTACAAAGGTGCAAAGAGTTGTGATACTTACTAGGTTCGGGACTGCGACCGCGTTTTAGATCGCGATCGCGATCCCCGTTGGAGACGCCATCAAGACCGTCACGCCCAGCCTCAGTACCATCAGGTTCGCCACCGAACCGTCGTCGGGTACCAAGGGGGATGTTATTGGAGCCAGTAATGCCTTGGTTTCTCCACGACATGGTCGAGGGTAAATATACGCGAGACTTTGAGTTGTGAATGCGATCGCGTTAGAAATTCGCGGGTAGGATGAAATGTGAAATCGAGGATCAAAGTGCTGACGGAAAGTTAAGTTAGGTGCAGCAGACAGTAGGTTGGTTGGTAGGCAGGTAGTAGGTAGGTAGGACTGCTTGGGGCGAAACTTTTTTAGACCCAAACTTGAACACTTGGACCCATTTTAGCACTGTAGATCACGTGAGAGGCGGGGATACTTCGCTGGCGGCATGTACCTACTCCGTTACGTATAAGGTACTGAGAAAAAAGGGGCTTGTACCTAAAGTTCTAAGAACAATAAGAGGTGCTCAGTTATTCAATAATAATCTACCTGCCTCAGCAGTTGTTAACTTTTATCTACACCTACCCAGTCTACTTAGACTATTAAAGTGACCACGCTAAATAATAGAAACCGCCACAGCATGCACAAGTTAAGATGACACAGCCTTGTTATTAATTGTCTATTACATGAAGCTATTCTCAACCTCTGCATATAGATGACTAAAGCGTGTTTGGCATATTCTAAACATGTTTTGTTTCAATTGCGGATGTAACAGAACAAGGAAGGCAGTGGTTTTGGGCTAGGAAACGCGCTTTGAAATCGCCGGTATCAAGGCCCTTTGTTTCGTGGAACTCAGGTGGCATGGAAGAAGGAGCACTTGAATAGCTGTACAACTGTAGAGCAAACTTTTCTAACTGAGTCTAGATCAATGCAGCCTTTCAAATTAACATCCCAGTGGTTTCCTCTAATGCCTTATTCAGTAGTTCTGTTGCAATAGGGTCTTGCGGGTGTATTGCCAGGGCTTGATGCAGCACCTCGACAGCCAAGTCCCACTTGTCTCCCTGCTCCATGTAGATCAGCCCTTTAGCAGCAAAAATAGCAGCATCCTTGCCACCCATTCGCAAGACCTCGTCAAACTGATCGAGGGCATCTTGATACTTCTTCCCGCGCCTGTACGCGTGTCCAAGATTCGTCCTAGCAGAGAGCCAAGCCTGCGGTTCTGCGTCAATGTCCTCGGCTACCTCTAATGCCTTAAGAAATATTGTGGCAGCATCTTGTGGTCGACCTTGATGATAATACACAATCCCCATCTCATTGAGCAGCAAGGGGTCAGTCTTGCAAAGTCCATATGCGGTTTTCAAAAACTCATCGGCAAGAGTCATATTGTTTAAAGCATGGTTTTGCATTCCCAAGAATACTTGAGGGAGATGTGTGCCCATGAACAGCCGAGCCGCCGTCGAATATGCCGATATGGCTTGGTCATGCTCTCCCTCAGCTGCGAAGGTATGGGCGAAGCCGATCCAAGCAGGTCCGAAGTGCGGGTCCATCATGCTAGCTTTACTAAAATATCGCCGAGCTTCGGCAATCTTGTCGATTGCAAAGTAATAAATCCCTACCGCAAGCCAGGCGCAAGGCTCTTCCGGGTGGTTGTCAGCAAGGTCGTGTGCTATCAGGAATAAGACGTTCTTCATCTTGAGTTCGAACAAACAAGCAAGGTGTAAAGGGTATATGCTGAAATTATATTTGTCCTCTTGGAGAATAGAGTCTGTTATAGCCAAAGCGTCCTTATATCTACACTGTGTGTATAAGAGATCTGCTCGGGCCAACAAGAGATCTGGATTGGAGGAGAGATTATAGTGAGTTGACAAGGTCTCGCAAGCGCTAGTAAATGCATCTGGGTTCCGGTATTTGGAGAGCCGTGTTGTATAAAGCATTTTAGTGAACTCAGCAGCTTCCTGTGACGAGGACGGATCTCCGGGTATTGATATGGCATCAAAGTCGAGAGATTCGAGGAATTGCCATTCTTCATCCGGTGACATCAGAGAATTTTTCATCAACTGTTGAAAAGCCTCAAAACATTGTACATCAATGCGGACAGCATCCTTGTAGCATTCCTTGGCTCGATCGAAGGCATTCTGCTTTGCGTAGCAAATGCCCCTTAAATAGCACATAGCAGCTTCATATTGTCTATCGGTAGCTTCTTCGTCTGATAGCTCATCCCGTCTGTCTTGAGCCCTAGAGATCCCACGACTTACGTTGGTTGTGGGACGGCTGTTGCTGTGTTGTGTTTTACGCTTAGTTGCATGGTTTGAGATGAGGTGTGTCGGATTGCGCTCCCCAAGCACAGCCAGAGCCTCGTCGTAGCGAGACTGTTTGATATAGCAGTGGGCAGCAAGGTATTTACAAGCCGGGTATCGATCAATGAGATTCTGTTTTGAAAGGAATGCTTGGGCACGAGTATAGTTGCCATCAGTAAAGTGAACTTGTGCCAACCAGTAGGCATCCTGATCGTCATCTAAGCAAGCTGTTTAGCATCTTACGGGCATGGTTGAGTAAGAGGTAGGCAAGGGCATACTAGTTAGAGCTAATAATTTATCACCGATGAAGACGGCGCATTCGTGCTGGCTCCTTTTCGCAGCTTCTTGCCTCCACTGGCGAAGAAAAGTCTCCATGATGGCGTACACACAGGGTTGGAGGAAGAGGGCTTGTTTACATAACGAATTGTTCAAGCCGTGGTGATGCGGGTAGGTGTGGGGTGTGAGAGTTACATGGTACAGGTATCTACCTCCTAGGTAGGGCGCGTCTTTCTGGTAGGTACAGCACATGTATCTATAGGTAGGTACAGAGCTTAGATAACGTTAGGTAATGTGTGCCTTAGAGGTACATATGCGAGTCGCTGACACCTAGGTAGGTACTGAGCGAGTACCGGCCCCGCTGCAGTGGATCGACCCTAAAATCCCCAACATTATGTTAGTATCTACCGAAGGTACATAGAACAATGTGTTTGATACATTGTCCATTGTTGAGCCTCCAGCCCACTGCACATTTGTCCTATTCATACCTAGGATATCTTGACAATTTTGTTAGGGAGGAGACAAGTCCATGACAATAGAAATATCAGCAAGTAAAGTGAATTTATGTAGATAGCAATACTTTATAGTCCAGCATCTAAACTAGTATCTGTTGTCAAGTGTTTGGGAATGATAGGTCATGGCTACTATTTTTAGGGCAGTAACTCTTGATGCGGGAACTTCAAGTGAAATATGATTAATAATATTAGAGGCTAAAATCCCATATAATGGAGCTAGTTTATTATGAATGAAAACGTATACCTCCTGTCGTGGGCACACGTTGTCTTGCTTAAGATAAGTATTCTGTAGGCAAGCATGTAAGCAAGCATCCTGAAGTCTACCTAGTAAGTTTTTCTCCTTATAATCCTACAGAATAATGAAGTTGATAATAAAAAGAGAGGGCAAATTTTATATCGTACGCCTCCTCTTTTCTTTTCTGTTATATCTTGCTAAAAAAAAATTCGCTCGCTAGTTAGGAGAGAAGGCAGACAAGAAATGAAGGGAAAACAACAATTAATTAACACCAGATAATGCCCATGTGGGTGGTACAAATACCGATCGCCGCTTGTAATAATCACTCATCCCACCCAATAATTAAGGACGACTGGGATATATCAAACCATCTAGACTCGCACCCGAGATCAAACACCAAATTACAAAATACGCCTAGAAGCAATGCCACAACGCCGTAAATTTACAAATAGGAGCACATGTAACATCTCATGTGGCCGTTTCAGCTCACATAGATGTTGTACATAAAGTTTTGATGGTGATGGAAAACATTGCACTCTTAGCCATCATCCACATGGTTCATTACACGTCATGAAATATGATGCGCAAGCCAAAATCAAATGGCCTTTGACCGCTCATGAGCCAGACCAACGTAATCGTAGGCCATCAGCCCATCGACTATAGAGGACGTCGGAGAGCTGCTTGCAATGTTCCATGCCGGGCTGTGGCTCGCAACCTGGGTACTTGGCTTGCAGGGCTACCTTCTCGGCATCTCGTTCTGGCCGGCCAGCCTTTTCGGAACTGTCCACACCAGAGCTCATAATGGCGGCACTCTGACGCCTCCTATGGCTCTTCAGGTGCGGATTGTTGGCAGCTAGGACAAGTTTTGTTGGGCTGGGAGATAGATTGGTCGGCGTGTTTTTGACGATTACTGTACCATGCGGCTTGTCCGAGTCGGCGGATTCCCTCAAAGAGCCAACGCCATTTAAAAATGCGTTGGATAGTTTGTTGTCTTGAGCGATGGTAAAGTTGACATTACGGAAAAAGTGGTACGCTCCCTCTGGGTCAACAGCATCGAGGGCCGCAAAGGCCTCGGAAAGTTTTGCAAGGGCTTCTCTTTTAGCCATAATAGACGTCTGTGCGTGGAGCTCTGCGAGAGTGGGATCAAGAGCCTTTGAGTACAAGCGTCGACCGAGAATCGCTTCTTTGCTAGTTACCTCAACAGCATTGGGATATTTATTCTCATCTGTAACGTCGTCGAAGGGGCTAGGTGAAGAGGCGCGCCCAGAATTAGAGCCATCAGACGGCACTCTTCGGAACAGACGTTGAGAAGAGCCTGAGTTACCGAATGACATGTCTGGTTGGAGTGGACGTCGTAAAGCCGGGGCAGGAGGGCCCCGGACCGACCGAGTGCTGGATACTTGCGCCCCGGACGGCTGTCTTAGAACGGTAGACTTTCGCATAGTTGCAGGCGCGGGGGACGAGGGCTGAAGCGGTGCGTCTTTTAGGTCCATTCTTCGCAATGCCTCTTCAGTAGAGAAAATGGACGACGGCTTACGAGACTTGATCGTTGCTTTACGAGGCACGACAGATCTCACTGTGTCAAACACCCACTCGTCCTGCTCCGCTCTAGATGGTAGGTCCTGTAGCGTCTCCTGATAGAAGGGCTGGCTCCTTTTCTTAGTCTTAGTAGCATCATATGTCCGCCTCCTCTCGATTAGTTCCTGTAGGGCCTCGATCTTTCCCGACGATTTGATGAACCGATGTCTTAGTAGTTCCTTGGCCGATGGCCTATGTTCTGGGTTTTTCATGAGACACTGTATAATAAAATCCTTGAAATCTTTGGAGAAATTGCCTTCGAGTCTCGGTGGGAGGTTCTTAGGGATGTGGAATAGAGCCTTCATAGGATGTAGGTTTGCATGAGGGGGTTCTCCATTCGCCATCTCCATGGCCGTGATACCTAAAGACCAAATGTCTGCCTTGAAATCGTAGCCAGACTGCTGAATTACTTCTGGTGCCATCCAAAAAGGGGTGCCGACGAACGTGTTGCGCTGCGATTTGATGTTGGTGAGCTGAGCAGCTACGCCAAAGTCAGCCAGCTTGACCTTGCCGGACTCAGATAGCAGAACGTTCGCAGCCTTGATATCTCGGTGAATTTTCCCTTCTGCATGGAGATATTCGAGGCCACGGAGGAGCTCGCGACAGATGATCGCTATATGTGATTCATTGAAAGAGCAGGGTTCGGGTTTTAGCTGTGCAGAATGTCAATATTAGAATTTAGAGAACAAACAAGCGCTCCAGGGGCAATAATACCAAGTCAAGACATGAGCCACCACCCAGGTACTCCATGACAATCCATAGCTTGCTTCCACGTAGAAAGCTCGCCTTGTACTGCGTGACGTGGGAACTGGCGCATGTGCTCAAAACAGATATCTCAGCTTGAATATCTTGAATATCGTCGTCGGTCGACTCGAGATCGATCTGAGCAGAAATTGGTTAGTCTAAGGCTTGTTATCGAGGTCACGACTCGAGAAATATGGGATGCGAAGGACTGACATGTTTGATAGCGACTACCTCTCCCGTTGCCTTCTCAATGCCTTTGTAGACTACACCAAAACTACCGCCTATGGTCATGCGAGCAGCGTAAGCGTTCGATCTTAAGCGCATATTAATTATATGAAGATCTGCTTACGACCTAGTTCCTCCAGAACTTGGTAGTGACTGGCAATCGCTTCATCCGCCATGTTACTTAGGGATAGTGACAGCGCCCTACTACGGTGATGGGGAATTGATCAAGTCGGAAGGTCAAATACGACTAATCGGCTCGGATTCGAGTTGAGTAGTAGCCAAAGTGAGCAGGCGCCGAGCCGCGCAACAACAATTGCATGCAGCTCAGACAATGTGCACTAATGCTGGCACGAATTAGGTTTGACAGCGGACTCGAATGTATGCTTAGTCGATAGCTATGAGTGACGAGGGAGGCGGGGAACGAAAAGGACTCGAAATTTTATGAGATAGATGTGTAGCAACAAAAATCATGAGTACTACAAAGTAGGTACTTAGATAAGTCATGTAAGTTGAGGTTAGCTGCAGCACTGTACAAAGAGGTAGGCAGGTAGACAAAGCGGTTGTTCGGGAAGATGGACAGGGGAGCTAGGGGTAGAAAGCTAGGACCATCAACAATTTACCTGTCTAGGCATAGTGTCTCTTCCTAATTGAGACGATGTAGTCTCAAGTACCTACATGAATCCCCCTACCTTCTTATATGTAGGCTAGGAGGGTTGAGGTGAAATCTACTGCTGTGGAATAGGAAGAGGTCGGTAGGACTACCTACACTACTAGGTATTTAGTAGTCTTTCCGTTTGCACTGGTTGATGGCTGAGGCTTCGCTACTGTAATCAATTCGACGACACTTTCACGATAGTTTAAGCACCTAATGGCTGTTGGGTCCACTAAGAGAAAGGCGAGGCAATTCTGTAGTGGCGCATATAGTTGGATGTGTGACTTGCAGATAGATTATAGAGATCGAGAAATATACATAGCATCAAGGGACTTGTCTTACCGCCATGTTAAGTACCAAATATATATGCAGGTACATACAGGACGCATGTGAGTTGACTGCAGCTACTTTAGGTTCCTCTATCCCTAGACCATCGTTGTTGGCGGGGTGACAAGAGAGAAGTTACCTAGGTACATACATATATGCGGCTATAACATTGAATACTACCAGTGCTGTAAGTCTTAACACGTACCTACCTAGTAAGTAAGTATGGTACTGATGTTCGCTAGACACACATATTTAGTAGGTTTCTTTAACTACTACAGTAAATCCGATTTCTTACTAGGCTTGAGAAAACAGCAGCTACATATGTGCAGCAAGCTACAATAAACTAGCAACAGTAGCTTTTACCTCAGTGTCTATATCTACTACCGTAAGTATTTAGGTACATATGGGTAGGTAGGTACATAAGTACATACATATGGAGACGGGACCAGTGCCGCGTCAAACCCCCGCTTAGGAGTGACCCACACTGACTACCGTGCGTTACTGGGCAACGGTAAATTTGGACCCCTCTGTTTGGAAAAGTACGAAGTGACATTGGTCAGCCCCAGATCTATGCACTCGCTCCCACCATGTTGTCTCCCATATCCATGTACGTACCTACGTCAATAAGCTAGACTGCCAGTAACTACTAGCCTATAGTTGCTTGCGCAGTTGTTGCTTGCGCCTAATTCTCCTTGTAACCAGACTCCTACACCTACACATCGTGTTTTCATTGTTACCTACCTATAGCTCGTGAGGCGGTAATATCACGACACACCATACCATACCATACCATACCATACTATACACCCCACCAGGTTGTTAGCGATTTCTTCCACTGCTCTGCACAACGCTTCCAACACTTTGCACGGTGTAGTGCTAGCTATCTAGACTTGAGGGCAACAAGACAACCCAGCCCGATGGCCTGGCTAGAACGCGTATATACATACAACCTATACTCGATTCCCGAACCGCGCAACTTGAAGTGAGAAGACGGCCGTGACGACAACAAGAATAATCGGAGGAGAGACGCCGGGCGCAATGGTTCCAGCACCGCCTCCATTGCCCACACGGTTTCCGTGCTGGTGCAGAGCCGTCTATTCGTGGGGAGGAGAGGTCAGTAGTTCCCTCACTATCTGTAATAAATGGAGCCGGTGAACTGACAAAACTCCGTGTGGGCAGTCTTCACGAGACCTGGGGTTCATCGAAGGAGACTTAATAGAGTGTCTCAATGCAGGCGACGGGTCATGGTGGACTGGGCGGCTACGGCGCAACAAGACTGTCGGCGTCTTCCCATCCAATTTCGTTGAGGTGTTGCCCGACGACTTCCGTCCCATCAGCAGATCAATAAGCCCATTGACCTCGAGTAACACGCCGAGTCCGACCAGCAGCCTGCAGAAAACAAAGTCGAAGCCCTTTCGCAAACCTTTCGAGGCATACGCCAAAGCGCCTCATTATACAACCGCAAAGCAACCCGAGATCATACGGCAGCCCTCGCCCGCGCCGCCTAGGAAAGATTCGGCGAGTTCGTTCCGGCCTAGTGTTCGCGAAAAGGCCACCGTCCATGCTTCTACGCCGCCAGAGACTCGGGAATACATCTCACGAGCCCCTTCACCCGCACCTCCTCACCATGCGTACCATCGCGCCCCCTCCCCGGCGCCTCCCGTTGGTTCTTATCACCCTCGAGCCGTCTCCCCGGCTCCGCCGCACACCTCTAGTTACAATCATCGTACTCCCTCACCTATACCGCCTACTCATCCATATCAATCTCGAGCTCCCTCTCCAAATCCGTCATATATATCTAGCTACAATCAACGGGCCCCTTCGCCCATGCCGCCGCCCATACAGCACCGTGAAGCCCGAGCCCCGTCACCAGCACCTCCTCCGGTGCAGGCATATGAGTCGAGAGCACCATCCCCTGCCCCCTCATTCAATTTCAAGCCCTACCGGCCAGGGGCAGAACGCGAGTCACCTCCTCCGCCAGCTCCACCTCCTCACCGTAGCCTTATCATCAGAGGAAATTCAAATGCTTCTTATGATGATCGGCACCGCCAGCATGGATACCACACCCCGCGCGCAGTTTCGCCAGTACCCCCATCTCCCGCTGGTGCCGGATTCACCCCCTCACCGCTACGTGAGGCTATGGACGGTGTCATCGAACAACTGGACGCATTAGGTGTACCACGGAAGAGTGGCTCTCCTGAGCCGCCTTTTGACCCCTGGTCGCCAGAGTCTTTTGACCTTGTTCATCACCGGTCCCGAAGAAAGCAGACAAGGCCACAGACGTCAATGGGCCTCGCTCACCAGGATTCCGGCTACGAATCTTACGGCGGTGAATCGTCGCAGGAGGCCACAGCTCATTATGGCTACAGGGATGACCATCCGCTTCCCCAACTCGATAACTACGTAGAAAGGATGGAAACTCGCCTCCGGAAGATGCACCAACATAAGTCAAGTATAGAATCTATCGGCCGCGATGACGATCCTCCGCCACCGGCACCACTCAGGAGCCATCAGATGAGCCGACCCAAATCATCAATGGGTGATAATTCTCGCAATGAGCGCGGCCTGCGCAAGCAAAAATCATCGTATGAGGTTGGGTTTATCGGCAGAACGGCGACTACCAAAACGAACTCAACAAACGCTTCTTCCGGTAACCGTAGTAGCACGACAACGACTAGTACAAACACGCAAAGCACTAACCGAAGTCTAATGAGCGGTACATCCGCCGGTGGAATAAGTTCTACGAGTGCAGGCAGCTTGGCTAGGAGAAATCGAGCACGCAGTGTCTTGGACTTCAGGGACGGCGATGAAGACTGGGATCCGAATAGGCCAACAACGCCGTTTACCGGTGTTTCTTATCACCCGAGCCACTCCACATCCGCAATGAGGCCTCAGTCGCAGGCCGGGTTCAACGAAGAAGGCATTGCTGCTGTGGGTGGTCTCGTACAGCCAGCTGGGGCAAAACCGAAGAAGGCGAATCTCATCAAAAGACTGCTGGAGGCGACAAAAACGAGTGTTGCTTCCGGTCGAAGTAGTATAGCGCTTGGTGCCGCGTCACTACAATCCTCCCCTACCAAGCGCTCAGGACCCGACGGCATTACAGCAATTGCGGGCGGCCTTAGCACGACAAACCTAGGCCGAGATGTTGCTCGCGATATGGGGCTCGACAGCGGAGTGGACTGGGTCCAGGTCCGGCGCGATGTGAATAGGTCCAACACTTTAAGTAAAAATGAGCGTAATGAGCGGCGTGACCGTTGTCAGATGATGGATTATCCCGCAATAGACCCTGTCGACGAATTTTACGAGAGCGTCGAAGGAGACGAAGGCGCGGATGCGCATCCGGTTCGAGAGTCAATCAACTATCAAGGCCTTAACCTCAGCCAAGTCGATAAGAACTCGCGTTTTATTACCAACTTGCCGCCAATGACGACCTCGGTGGCGCTCGCAACAACCTACGTCTGCCGGCCGTACAGGAGCGACGTACAGCGCCTTCGCGCCATTTTCGTCTGGGTCGCTGAGCAAGTGAACTGGGAAGAGGACTTTGAAGGAGAAGTCGACACGCGGCGGGTTATCCAAACTAGGCGAGGGTGTGCCGAGGAATATGCCGTTCTAGTGCACGAGATGTGCGCTGCTACTGGCATTCACTCTGAGATCGTTCGGGGGTATCTAAAGACGCCCGGTGAAGTGCCGGAGACGAATATCATGCCTCGGTCGAATCATTGGTGGAACGCCGTACTCGTTGACGATGAATGGCGCATGATAGATTGCTGTCTCGCAAGCCCTTCCAATCCTCGCCGTGTTCTTTATTCAAACGCCAGCAGCGGGACGGCAGAGTTTTGGTGGTTTTTGACAAGGCCCACGGAGCTGTGCTGGACGCATATTCCCGAACACCACGCCCAGCAGCACATCTGTCCACCCGTAGCTCACGAGACCCTTTTGAACTTGCCGGGTGCTTGTCCACCCTACTTTAAAAATACTATCGCTATGGTTGATTTCAACACGTCTCTTATCCGGATCGAAGACCTAGAAATGCTGCATATAAAATTCAACGTGCCGGAGGACGTCGAGGTGGCCGCAGAAGTGGAGGTTCGAGCTTATTCTCGCGACTCAGACGGCGATTTCTTCGAAAGTGGTGATGTGGTCAAAAAGCGAGCCCTGGCCCAAGCGGAATGGTACAGCGGCGTCAAACGCTACACGGTGAAGGCGCTCCTACCAGGAGACGAGGGCACAGGGATCCTGAAAGTGTATGCTGGCAAGAGGGGCCTCATGCACAGCATCAAGGATATCCCGCATCCTCTCGCGTTTGCCCTTCCGATCATCCACACTGGCGAGAATCCACCTTACGAATTCGTGACACGTCACCCGACACCGCACGCCCAGCGTCATGACATCTACGTTGTTCAGCCGCAGTGCCAGCGCCTAGCTTTAAATAACACATTCGTGTTTGCTATCCGGCAACACCCGTCCAGCCTAGGCAACAGCGGTGCTCCCAGCAGCAACCCCGGTGGCACAAGTCCGATTCCCTTCGCACGGCCCACCAGTGCTATGAGCATGACCAGCAGCGCGGCGGCATCGGCTCCCAGCTCAGCCACCGGAAGCATAGCAGGCAAGAAGCCAGCTAAGCTAGCTATACAAACCCCGGGCGGCAAGATCTTAAGGCTTATGAGGAAAGAAGAGCGGAGAGGCATCGGGGTTGGCGGACGCCACTTTAGCGGTGAAGACGAGGTGAGCGACGGTGGTACATGGGAGACGATAATAAAATGCTCGGAGCGTGGTGTCTGGCGTGGCCTCGTGCTTGCAGATCGCACTGCCAGATGGTGCGTGTTTGCGGAGTGGGTGTGTGTTGGTTGACCTGTCTTACATTCATATAAGATGTGGTCGGGTAGAGAGCCCTGAGGGATCTGATTTGATTCAATCGCCGATTGTTTTCGACCACGTTTTGATCGAGATTTTGGGATCTCGTGCATTCTGCTCGGTGTCACTGGTGGGCCAATTTGAGGGTTCTTGTAGGATTCTTGTTTTATATCCAACTCGGCGTTTTAGTCCGGATAACTGTAGGATAAGGGGTATCTTTACTGTCGAGCCACTACATACCAACAGCTAACCGATACTTAATCGTTGGTCGGTAGTTTAGATACTCGATTGAATGAACATATTTCACACAAGTTTCAGGAGCAAAGAGCCCAATTGACGTCGGGTTCATATTTGACCATCGTAGCGTAACACTAGTCTTATATACAAGAACCAAGGCCTAGTAGATTGGAGTCTGGAACCTCAGACACATCTCCATCGAACCTGTCTATATACTAGTGGTGTTATAATTTGGTGAGCTGGCGAAACACTGTTAGCCCAGCCACCTTAGATAGGTATAAATCGTATCATTCCATGTATCTCATTAGTCATCCCCCGTTTGTCTTTGACGTTTTCCGCTCACCCAAGACCAACTATCTTACCCGCTCAACTAGCCATATTCCGCAGCCGAATAATTAAATATGCGGGGCCCAACTCGAGAAAACAAAAGGCGATAACAACAAATCGATTCATGAATAACGTAGGGTCCGCAAGGTATGTAGTGACACGAGTTGGCGTGGGGAGTGTGACTAGAGAGCGCATCGAGAGGTCTAACTGGGTGCTCGCTAAATCTCCGAGAACAATGAATCGACGGGCGAACGGGTGTTGCACAAAGAAGTACGTCTTATCTCGTGGCTGGTGTCAATTCGTATGTCCGTATGGCTGAGAGCTCTGCGATGAGCTGGATGTGTGAGGAGCTTGAGATAGGCTGAACGAGCTACGTTTGCGCTTCAGGCTGTTATTTGATCCGCTCAACCCGTCTGGAGAATGCTCCTCGCCTTTGACATTAGACCCCTGCGTTTGACCGAGTGCTAAAGCTCCACCACCGAAGGCATCTCGCATTGGCGTCCTAGAAGTTGAGCTAGATATATTGCCGTGTAGTGCTTGAGTAAAGTCATGTGGGGGTGCGATTGGCGCGCTCATCTGAGGTATCGAATAATCGTGGACGGAACTCCTTATACTAGGCGTCCTCGGAAGCGAATATTCGATAGGTGCAGTTAAAGGAGCTGAGGGAAAGCTCATCGAATAGCTTGATGGTGTTCCATACGGTGCAGTGCTGGCTGCTCGAGGAGTTGAGGAGTGGCTAGAAGGTTGCAGGCTATGGCTGGAGGAGAACGAACGGTACTGATGTCTTAAATCAAGGCCTAATGGGAGGGTAGCAGAAGCTGCGCGAAGACGCGACCGGGTTTGCGATGGCTGTTGAAGACTCGAGTAGTTGATATTTGTTGTCGGCGACTGTAGTCCAGAAGCTGCTATCTTATTAGTACGACGACGCCATCGAGATGAGATGTTCTCACTTGTATAGGAGCCTGTATCATAACCCAACGTACCCCCCGCGCTGCTCCCAATTGGGTCCGGTTGATAAACGGATGTATGCCTTCCAGCTCCAGGACTACTATTTCCTCCACCAGAATAATTTGCGTAATCGATGGAATCACCTTTCCATGACATACTTGCTCGGAGCGGCGAGTGCAAAGTATCCGATCTTGACCTCGACATCGTTTCTCGGAGAGAAAGAGGTTGGATGGGACGAATATGCTGTCGCGGCTGTGAGTGTATTTGGACCCCACCATCCATACTATTTTGTCTTGGGAATGGATTTGAGGCTCTAGATGATCCACCAAGCGGATTTGCTAGATGACTCGAGTAGTACCCCCGATCATTAGACGAAGGGGAAAGCGGCGAAAGAATGTCGGAGTTACCCATTGTTCCAGACGGCGTGAAACCAATGCTACCAAATGCTGGGCTGAGTCCCGTTGGTGAAAGGTGATCGTCGTTATCGCGTCTCATCGTGTCTACCAGCAACGGCCGTATGATCTGCTCCGTATAGGGAGTTGACCCGAAATCCACAGGGGGCGTGATGGGAGTTCCCAGGGCATGTACCGCCCCATAGGGAGAGTGCAATGCTTGGACGTTGTCGAAGTCATCAGGGACAGCACGCATTTTGATCATTCGGTCTCGGTCGTCGGCCGTCATTCGCTTGATTTTAGCTCTCCTGCCAGCCGTTAGGACTACAATTACTAGGGATCACCATACCATCCTCACCGATTCTGGAACCAGACCTGAACCTGCCTGGGGCTTAATCCTGGGATCTCACGGGATAGCCGTTCTCGATGGGCTGCATCCGGGTGAGGCTGCTTGGCAAACTCGCTCATAAGAAACCGTGTCTGCTGGTGTGTAAGCCTGCAAGAAGTTAGTCGGGTCTAGAAAACTCAGGTATTTTCCCTTACCGAAATCTCTTCATCTTTCTCCGAGCAGCTGTTCGTTCCGCTGCAGTTTGAGGCTGACTCGGCGTTTCATCCTCCCCTTCGCCTTCTACATCTCCGTCTCCTTCTATCATGTCATCATCATCTAGGACCTCATCATCCTCGTCCTTGCCTGCAATGGCCTCAACATTAGTGCCTACACCGAAAGTAGCGTGAATATTCTGTTCTGCCGATGGCCCAGTGATTATGGGGTCTCGTTCGACTGTGGGTTGTGAGGACTCAATAGCCGCCAGAGGATCCTCGTGAGCGGATTCTGTCTTGATTGCGTATGATACACCTGAAATACTGGGCTGCTCTTGGGACGTAGGTTCGTTCTTAGGCTGTCGCAGGCCCAAGGGGTCAGGAACGCGATGATGGTTCGTTGGTGAGCTCAGAGTGCTAGAGCTAGTTTGGCCATGTGCATCTACGCTATTATTCTGGGCGCTCGAGGAGCGCTGCTGAGATGCAGCGTCATTATCGTTGCTAGAACTTGATGTCTGCTCATACGACGGCCCAAAGACACTGCTTTCAACAGGGGGGAGAAACGAATAATGCCCTTGCCAATCAGGCTGCGTGGAGAGTGAGCCGTCGTAACTGGACATGCGTGAGCTAGTAGGTTTGTGAAAGGCGGTCTTCAATTTGCTAGACCAGTGACTTTGTTCCGGTTCGAAGCGCCTGGTAGCGAGCATTGGGATATATTTTGCGGCGGGGTTTCGAGTTGCTCGGGTATAGCGGTTTGTCGTCTTGTTTAATAGCCTTTCAGTGTACTATTCTATCGACAACTATAATCGGCAAGCAGTTTGCTAGTTGCGAATAACATCCAAACCGCCGGATTTACGGGAAGCGCAACGAACACCCTTGTGTGTAAATCAGACTAACAGCAGAGGTACGGGCGAGTTGGGAATAGAAATAGGAGATATCCAGGCCCAAGTGTTTCGATCGCCGCCGGATCGATGGTGGATACGTTGGGTTAATGCTACCCGCTCGTCGCTATGGTTTTGACAAGTTGAGAGTGGTTCCTTGTAGCCAGAAGACGACCAAGTCAGATGCCCTCGCAACGGTAATTATAAGAATAGCTTTCCAACGCACGCCGATCTGCTATTTGAAAAGAGTGCAATGCTCAAAAATAATAAATGAAAGAAGAAGCGGACGTCGAGGAAACGCGAGGTTTTCCTGAAGTAGCGGCGGCTGTTGTCGAATAAGAGTCGAACCGACCTAGAAGAGTAGAGACGGCGACAAGCCTACCGAGATGATAAACGATAGATCTGTAATTCGAATGAAAGGGACATTGGTGAAGCCTATTGCTAGGTTCGGGTCGGGTTGCATATGGAATGTAGACCTCGAACGATGCTTGGGCTGGTGGGGTCGATCGCCTCAAAATGTCGAGGCAGTGGCAGGTCCAGCGTTATGTATGGATCGGGCCTTGGAGGCTACCCTTGGTTGCAGCGAAGGCACTCTTATGAGGAAGTCCCTTACTCTATGAGGACCACAGGAGGTGGGATTAATACCGGTACCGCCTACCGTCACGGAGAAATGCCTAGGGAGGACCCGGACACAGAACAAGGGCGCCACGCGCTACAACTACCTACGTTGGAGAACGGGTCAAAAGCCGTGATGTTCCTTTTGGGTTAGTCTAGGTTGCTTGATACGGTATTCACCATAAACGGTAGCGGTACTGAGAAGAGACTGGAGGAATGACGTTCTAGGGCCAGGTTTCCCGAGAGGACTACACGGTATTTGGCCCAAGTAGGGTCACAGTGAGGAAAGCGTGTATGGAGGCAGCTGAGCCACACGCCCCGTGTCTTGGACGACACCACGAGCAACAGCCTCCGAATCCGAGCAACATCGAAGCGTCTGGTTCTCGGCTGAATGGCTAATGCCGTGTCATGGTGGTGTGCCTACAGCAAGGACCAACAGAAAGACCCTTACCGTCACGGCCCCCAAGCGGCCGGACTGTCAACAGGAACTAGAAAGCACTGCATAAGAGGAACATGGTACCTGAGACGTGGGACCTAAACCGAAGGAGAAGGTTCCGCAAGTTGGCATGACTACATATAGTTCTATAATTCTGACACGTCTGAGTGATGAGGCAATAGTTCTAGGTAGGTATATCCACCTCGCGTCAGGAAGAGAGACTGAAGATACGGCCCACGGTACGTGAAGCCAAGTATAATACATGGGCTGGGAGATATAAGCGCCACCCATTGGCTGGCTATGATATGAGGTGGGCAGAGATGGCGGATGAATGCATGACTGTAGTTGAGAGTGCTGAGGACATGGGCCAATGGAGTATGGGCATCCAAGTGGGTGTGCACATCTGAATCTGCGGGGATGGCCTCGATACCTTTCCTTGGGATCACATCCGAATCGGTAACAAAGCAGGCATGGCATGCGAGTGAAGTGGGCCAAGAAATGCGCAAGGGGCACTGGTTGATTTGTGATGGTCAACCAGCAACCCCAGAGGTGGTCGCAAGGAGTCAACCATGAGGAGATCACGAAGATCTTCCCTGTCAAATGGCCGGTACGTGCCTGGCCATGGAACATTGAGCGCGTATGGGGGAGAGATACCTACATAGCGTATGTAGGTGGAAGAGATGCCCCATTACCGATGCTAATGCTGGACACTACCACAGTGTTTATGCTTACTAGATAGCAGGTCTACATGATTCCGGCCCCAAATGCGCTCAGTTGGCCTGTCTCAAGCTGGGAAATCGAAAGCTCCAGCGCTGCTACCTCCGTACAGCGGCGGAAAATAGAGGCCCTTTCCCGGCTGATAGGCTGGACGACAAGTCGACGAATCGACGGAGGGAGAACACTGGCATCACGGAATGGAAACGCTAGGTTTAATCTGACAATGGTGGGCAGGAAGATGCCTGCGAGAGATCTGTCTTCCAGTATAAAAACAAGAGCAAAGAACAAGAAGGCTTGGTAGGGCTACTGGCTGCGGTTCCAGGTACTTGAGGGTTCGTGGCAAGTTGCTCCGAAGAGCCGTAGCCTGATATGATGTGTTACCGACGGAGCTTGGTGGGGCTTGGTGTGACAGCGTCAAATAGCCAGTTCCTTTCGTCGTTTGTATGTAAGTAGGTATAGATATACACGAGTACATGTATTGTAGCAGCATGCGTACGGGTCACTGTCCATGGTCGCCCGGAACGAGCCGCGCTGAAGAAAAGGAAAGAAGAGGGATTGCGAGTGGGGTATTAAAGATGCCTGGGTCCCAAGATGTCTGGATGACAGAGCTCACGACAAGGACTAGGCCTCTCGTGGGAGATGAGATGTTATGTGCACAAACCCGGGCGGTGCTTAGATAGAGAGGGGCCGCCTTCGCCCTGGGAGGAGACGAGGTAGACTAAAGAAAGTTGTTTGCCAGCACCGACAACGACCATGAATGAACGAACGAGCACGTCCCCAACAGCCGACTCTGGGAAATCCACAGCCCACAGCCTGGGGTGGATTTTCGACAGGTGGGCAGGGAGCCAAGAAAAGTGCCGGCGGAATATATGTACCTCTGCAGAGTCTGCAGCAAGGGTATCATCAGCCCGCTGTGGTTTCATCAAGGGTCTGGTTCTGGTCTGGTATACCTGCTATGCAGTGCAGTGTAGGGCAATTGCCAGGCCAGTTTGACATGGGTCTGAATGCGGACACACCACTGGTGCAGAATACCTACGCATTTACTAGGTATGAGGTATGAGTTATGTGGTAGGTATGTGGTATGTGGTATGTACCGTGATGTGGTCAGCCACCATCAGGACTGCGGCCATGTCGACGGTCGGTGGATTTGAGGCACTCTTATCGTGCCAAGATTCTGGGTGAGGATCATCGCCAATTTGGGGACTAGACAGCGGGCGAGATGCGCAGAGAAGTTCGGCTTCCTGTTATGAGGTTACGCGGGGGAAATGAGAGGGGGTAGAGGAGAAGAGCAAGTCTCTTTGATTATTTACAAGATAGATCTTGTCGTAGCTGTCAATTGTTCTTTTTCTTAATGCATATGTGTGTGGTCTGTTGGCGGTTGGATGTGGGAGAATGGGCTGGGACCGAAAAGTCGACTGCCGAAGTTCAGCACGCCAACAGCGGGGTGGCCTGAGCCTAGATATTCTACATGCATATTCTACACACACTTACCAAAGGTACCTACTATTACTTACTTTACCTCTTGCCTAATGCCTACATACCTCCTGGTAGTAGAGCTGGGTAGGTACATAGCGAGGTAGTAGCTGGCTAATGGCTACCTACCTAGTATGCATGAGCCCACCTAGAGCAGCCACCTTTCATAGCTGGGTTGACTTCTTAAATAAAGGGCAACAGGGGCTTCACTCCAGCTATGAAAGGTGGCCGCTCTAGGTGGGCTCGCTATGCATTAGGTTAGGTAGTTAATCAAGGAGGAGCGGCTACGAAAAGGTACCTACCTAGGGAAACAGCGGGTGCCTGACCCAGATACTAGGTCTATTTGTCTAGGCGTTGCAATGCTGAATGCTGTAAGACACCCGCAGCGAGCCGTCGCGTCGATCAACTACTGTATTCATTTCGGAACACACGCTGCAATCGCCGCAGAAGTTCAAACAAAGAGCACAGGTACGCGACGGGTACGCGACGAAGACGCACGCTAGAATGAGCAAGAACAAGAAATCAACGTGCACCTGCTCATCCACCGACTTCCCTACCTGTATACTGGCTTGGCGCCGTAAAATATCATACCGACGCCATGTTCTTCAACACAGGTATGGCACATATAGGTAGCCCATAAGTTGGAGGCGCTTCAACAAGTACCTACCTCGATACGGCATGGGGTTCCAGATTGTCGTCAAGTGGGCCGCGTGTTGCTTGTCTGTACCTGCATATCGGTGTATCGGCTAGTTTCTCCGAAAGGAAGGCAGAGGACATGGAACTGGGAGATGCTCATCCACAAAGAGCCATGGCAGTTGTCACCACGAATCATCTAACATGGTCGGTACCTTAAGTAAGTAAGAGCCTACCTAAGGTATATAGTAAAGTTTATATATACATGGATGCTAGCTGAGGTATGATTACCTACATACATGTCTATACGCAATATGTACCTCTTCCTGACTTTGCATACACAATGTCCCTACAATGGATGACAGCTGCTTCTCAGCTGTCGCGGAATAGAAGTCTTATGCAGACCATCTCGATAAAGCTTACCTACATATGTAGGAGAGGGGAGGTTCTTTGTGGTCTGTGCAAAAAGAGGTGTGTCCGTACTTGAAGGCAGGTACTTGTACCTTCTCGAGTCTCCTGATCCTAGCAACAGCTGTCGGATAAAAAACGACGGACCGCTCCCCAACCTACAGTAGATACATACTAAAACCCATGAAAATGATGAGCTGCAAGGATTATGTAGTTATTAGACTAAAGTCGGTAGGTATCTAGAAATTGCATCGAAGCTACCTTTTCTCTGTCTCTATCTTTCCTCTTCTTGTTTTCTTTTCCCTTAGTCCCATTCTCTCCCTTCCTTCGTACCTATGCTATTTTCTCTTGCTACTATTAAATCCCTTACACATACACCACCGATATGCGAGGTGTAGATCCCACCACAACGGCGTCAAATGTTGCCAATAACAACGATGAAACTCGATTCGTGACGTAGCGCAACGACCGTGATTCTAACATTACCTTGTACCGCCCCATGTCATGTGCCATGTGCTCCTACATCCCTACTTCCCTCCCTACCTACTTACACAAGGCATCGTAATACCTACATCCTAGGCTAGGTACTTTAGGTAGGTACTTACCTATTATATATACTGTAGGTGAGTTGGAAGGCACTACATTGTGTACCTACATACGCACGCACAGTGACGCTGCCCACAGCCCGCTGTTACGAATGCCTACCTACCACCTACCTGACCTCCAGAGACAACCTTACCTCACCTCCCCTCCAAGGTAAGTAGGTAGGTAGATAGTGCGCGACTGGAGGTAGTACATACCATGGATGTAGGCCAGGCACTGTACAAGACCGGATGTCCTACGGGTTACAGTCAACCCTTGCGCGGCATGTGGGTGGGAATCCTCCCCCTTCAATATCAATTCAAACACCAGAACACGCACTCCTCCGTATCAGCCATTCGAGGCACAACTTCACACCCAAGACAAGCCAAAGCCAGGACAGGACAGGACAGGACTATCCTGGCTCTAGGGACACGCATGCTGTGCTTCGGCTTTCCTCGACGCCGCCCGACAACATGCCATCACCACCCCCGAAATACACTCATCATGTCGCCATCGCTCATCCTTCTGCGTTTCCTTTTCTTCCTTCTGCATTTGCCCCCGTCACCGTCGTCTGCTGTGGCCGCTACTCGTCACGGACTACCCAGCATCTAATGCATCTCCAGTGTTGTGTCCCATGTAGAACCGCCCGAGGCCCTTGTTTTTCTCCTCCCAGGTGCGCTGCACAGGTACAAGTATTAGTCGCACGAACTAGCTCCACGAGAAACAAAAACAGCTGGCTGTGGCGGTGGAAAAGGCCTTCTTGCTCTTAAACGCCGGATACCCCGTGTTGTTGTGTCCTCACCGTACTTCCATCTACTCAACGCCACACGTGTACGCATGGGTAGGTAGATAGATATACGGGATTCCCATGTAACGCAGGTCGCCAGCCTGCTTGTTGTTCGAGGGTCTTTTAGGCAAGTTTCTCGATGCCCCTAGCTCGGCCGCTTGTAGGACTTTTGCGCCTATACTTGCTTGATCCCTGTTGTCACTACCTCTCTAAAGAGTTCATGCTCCAGCCTAGCTCAGAGTGATCACCGTTACTTTCTATAGAGCTAGAGCTATGATGAATAATAATGGGCGACCATTCCCAGCTGGCTACTAGGTAAGTATGTATATACAAGTCGGCGTTTTCACCCCGCAGGCTGACCTGTCCATGTCCCAGATCATGTATCGTAAGCAGGGACCCCATCCTCAGAGTCCGATCGGATTTCCTCAGCCATGGGTTCTCCAGACAAGTTGCATTTCCCTGCCCTGACAGGCATGTTATGCGAGAAATAACCAGGGCTCAACGGTTAAGCGGGATCGTCGCCACCCACAATACAACCCCACGAGGTGTAAATACATAGGTGACTTATGTCAGGCTTTTTAAGCATCCCTTAACGCCTCGATTTTTCACAAAGGTTTGGACCTAACCCCTAGATACTGTACTAATCGCTTCTTCATGCTACTTCAAGGAACACAGCTAGCTGGCTAGCATGAATAGATCTTACTATTGGATCACGCATGATACCTGAGAGAAATACGACGGGACCGAGTGCTTGTATAATAAATAGGGAGTTTCATTCAGCAGCACCGCGATTCTGACCAAGATCTCAATTCACGTAGTGACATTCGCAGGCTATTTGTTCCACCGACTTTATCCCAGGGTTCGCATTAGAGCCAGCCACTTAAGTGTAGGGGACAAATACCCCCCGTGCGGACATCCGCATGATTGATATCAAGATACCTATCCCCCGAGTTCTTCGGCCTGTCGTTAGGCTGGAGCAGAGATTCGCGTTATTCGCTCCTGAGACAGGGAATCTAAATTTATATGATTCAAGATCAGTTTCTAAGACTTGTTGTTACCAACATGAAATTTCTATGCGGGCAGCAAACGCTGTGTGGCTGACTAGATAGTTCTTCTCGATGTCCTCACGTGCCTTCGTCGTATATTTACTCTATAGAACATCCTACTTCTAGCCTTTCTCGAAAATGGACACGGATTCCCGATATTTTCTCGTGTTGCCCGTTCCTAGTTGACTGGCTGCATACCTACATCGTAACCCCCACCAGGCTGTCATAATCGACGTTGCCCTGCTTCCTGCTTCTTGTATAGACGACGGCTAGGTTGCCTGCATGAGAGTTCGGCACGTGTGCCTCGTCAGCTCATTACCTGCAGTATTATACTCTAGGGTGCAACACCGCGACTATCTGCTGCTGCTGCTCCTGCCTCTGCCTCTGCCTCTGCCTCTGCTTCCGATGTAGTCCTAGTCCGTTATCTCCAGCCTATATACCTACAAGTATGGGTAGTGGGATGCTTCTCACTCAGGTACTACGGCTATCATGAGCAAGGGTCGGTTACGGTTGCGAGCGATACGCCCCTTTGGAGAGAAAACTGGGTAATCACGTACCGTAGATCAACGTTCTTCTGGCTTGCGTACATATCGGTAGATAGAACGAGTCTTTGTCTACGGTTACCACAGAAAGTATCGGGCCGATGACAGCTTCGAGACTTGCTCCTGGAGGCCTTGGCATGAGTACAACGCAAAGCTTGAATCGTGTCTGTGATAGCTAGATCCTAGATAACTACGTAACGGCCTAAAAGGCTACAGACCAATTGCGGCGTCCCGTTAATCAATACATTTTATCTCGTTGCCAACTAGCGTGCTGTAATGCATCCCACTTCGCGGCAGCGGAAGAAGTGCTCCCCGTTTCCGATGACCGTGTACGCAGAACTGGCGGTTAATTCTACCACTGACGCGCCAAATGTAGCTTAGGTGTGTTTCCAAGGTCAGTAGGGTGACTCAGAATTCGACAGACTGTTATGTGCTATTGACTTCTCTCTGCTTTGAGTTTTATTCATTCCATAGTATACCTAGCTGGTAGGCTCTAGAGCGCTACCTGCACACACGGGCAAACACGCACAGAGATAGATAGAAAGAGAGAGGGACGGGGGAGAAAAAAAAGCAGAGAATGAGGAAGAAAGCCGCATTAGTCGCCCTGCAGCTGTTCCTGACATGCCCACAGAATGGAGGGTGTGCAATACGATGGAACACAACAGAATATTGGGGGGGAGGGAGACGATCCACGGGTCCCAGCCTGTTTCCTGGAATTTTTTCTTTGGCTATCATGCTCGAACGTAGCGCCTATTTCCTCACTTACACGTACAGAGCGCCAGCTTTCCCCGCGTCTTAGAAGATCTGCGTCTCCGTGATATGGTGTGACCAACGATAATCGAGGCGTTCTAAGGTTCATGCGGGACATTGTGTTGTTTCTGCACAAGGCATGATGAAGTGACGGCAAAAAGCCCGAAAAAACATGTCAGCTGATGGTTTCTTGTTACTTCGTCGCCTCGTGCTTCCGTTTCCCTCTACTGCTCGTAGTTTCACACAAATCACCACCCGCTTCTGCCCATCGAATTAGCTTATCTGCCGATCCTATCAAGACGGAATAAAACCATCAGATGAGCATATAACGCAATGCTATGTTTGCCTCGCTACTACACCGACAATCCGATTGTGTTACCGTGGAGAAACTTCGGGTTGCCCAGGAGTATATAAGATTTATAAAGTATATGCTGGATGTGTATATAAACATATATAAAGCTTAACATCACTCTCTTAAGTTGTTATAATTCTACATATTGTTAGCGTAGATTTAGTGTAAAATATAAGCATTACCACCAGAGAGGGTCCATGCATGCCGCAAACACTCAACTGTATGTTCCTGTATGTTAGTCGCCGATTGCCAAAAATTGCCTCTTCTTTCCTTATTTTCCCTTATAGAATATTCTCGCCATAATAAGAAATACTCCTTTTTCAGTTTTAAGCCTAGTTAATCATTTTTACGTCTTCCCTCTTCCGCCAAGCCCTCCTCACTTTTTCCAGTTTCCGTGCCACTGAACAAGACCTCATTACAGTTGGTACTATTATCATTATCTCTGCCCTCGTCAGTCCTATCCTCGGCATGTGCCCCGTAAGCGCCGCCTACGCTCTCCATGGTAAACGGACTAGCAGTAGGCGCGTCGAGAATCCCTAGCTCATGTGCCGTGAAGAACCGTGGCATGAGCAGCACACGCACGGGGATAAGCGCGAAGATGAACACTGGGAAGCCGACGGCGGCGATGGTCTGCGTGATGGCGAACGTGACGCCGAAGCCCACGAGTTCGATGATGACGAAGGCCCAGACGGCGCCACGACGTTCTATACGGTTGAGCGGATGGTTCGTGGCCGTGAGGTTTTTGTCTCGGAGTAGGTACAGGAGTTTGAGCGTGATGCCGTTCGCCTCGATGGCCTGGTAGCCCATTATGAAGAATAGCCCCGCGAGCACGGCCTGTGGGATAAGATGTAGGACGATGAGTAAGGGCCCCGTTGCTGTGCCGAGAGTGAGTAGTCCTTGTGCGAGATTCGAGAAGCGCTGTTCGACGACGTGTGTGCGCTTGTAAATACTGTGGCCTTTGCTTGACGAGTTGTTCTCGTCCGTGTCAACTTCTACCCTCGTGACGCAGAGTGACTCCGTGTGGAATGGTGCTTGCGGGATCAAGCCGTTCGGAAACGGCAGGCCAAGTATCCCAGCCACACCTGTCGTTAGACCGAGGAGAAATATGTCCCAGTGGAAACCTGCTGGTTTGCGGAGGGGAAACTCAGTGCCTTGGGCGATGAGCGACGAAACTATACCCGGTCAGTTCCGGTTTTTAGAGACACCTAGACGTGAATCGCGACCTACCGTTATGATCGAACCAAAAGAGAATAGTGAGGAGAATAGCAAATGGGAGTGCGAGAAACACCTCCCTCACCTCGATATCCCAGAGCTCCACAAGCCACGGGCGATCCGCTGTAGGGAAAAAGGGGCGACTTGTCGGCAGCTTTTCAAGCTCGACGGATTTCATGCGCCCGAGGTGTACGAATCCCGTGAAGAAAACGACGGTGAGGGGAGTACCGTAATCCTTCAGGAAGACGCGTACAGGGTGTCGGAACAGCCCCGAGCTGCCTAGTTCGCTGCAGATATACGCAATAGCGAAGACGAGCAGGGCTACAGAGAGTGAGAGATAGAAAGGCGCACCGTAGCCGAAACGCTCGAGCACTTGGATTCCCTTCTGTAGATAAATAAAGGCCACATAGAAGCCAAATATATCGCAGGGAAACCGCGTCACGTATTTAAGCCAATTGCACGAATTCGTCACTGCTAGGATCCAGTGCAGAACTGTAGCCCAGAGCCCGATCCAACACATGAAAGCTAGATAGTTCGTCCCCGATGGTGCGATGATATCATATACGGTGCTAGGGTTTCCCGTCAGTATAGTACTAGCGCAGTTGATATAAATTTATTAGGTAGGCAGACGTGATCGAGGGAAAGGAGCATAATAGCGAAAGTCTTCACGGGGTATCATACTAGTTGAACACGGTAATAGGACCTGTTACTCCCACAATAACGAGAGGTTGGCAGGCAATAATCGAGAAGACGACTGCACCAAGCACGGATGCCAGCAGTACCTCATTAACGCCGTATTGCATGTTAGTTTTAGTGAACATATCTAAGCTAAAGGCCAATGCAGGCAAGATGCTATTGTCTGAGTCAGCTTTCCCCCTTTTTTCTTGTCTCTTTCTTTTTCGATACTAGAAGATCTATGAGATGAGTTCCGGCAAATATTATACTCGATAAATTTGCGGCGTAGGAATCATGGCTTTAGAGATAAAGGCCTTCATTTCGCTTCAGGTTGATGAAAACCATGTACTTGATATACTAGTATATAAGGGACTAAAAAATAAAAGAGAACGTAGAGCAGACAACTAGACGTCAAAGAAAGAAATGAGGCGGCATACTTGGTAAAATACATGTACACCGTGGCAGGGATAACGCGATAGTCCCAGGCATCTATCCAATCGCTCCAGTAAAAAGGGGCTCGACGACGAATATCATTGATGATGCCACGGAAGAAGTATATCTTCCACCATCTTGATGACGGCCTAGTTCTACCGGAGCTCGCTCTGTTGCTATGGTGTTCCATTGCACTGGTGCCCGGTGGCGAAGAATTGACGTCCGGGCGAGTGGCATTAATGGTAGATGCCATTATTCTGGCGACGATGTTGGATAGGAGATAGGAGAACTGGATTGACTTGTTCAAGTAGGTAGGTACGTATTGTATTGACAAGACTAAGTCGGAGCTAACAAAACGAACGCTCTAAACAACTGTACGACATGCTTGCCGGGCTGGCGTACGACGGGCTGGTAGGGTTCTGCCCTTGTTTTCCTGGTATGTTGTAATCGATGTAGGCCAATGGGCGGGTGAAGAAGTTGTGTCAAAAAAGATGTATATAAGGGCGAGAGGATTGAGAGACCGGGGATAACGGGACGCCTATTTAAGCTCTAAGCTGATCAATCTGACCCGGGCGATAGCTACCTTTCGCATTCGGTAGTAGGCCAACTTGGACTAGATATTTACTAACTAGATAGGGCGTGGGATGGGTCTGGGATGGGATCCATGATGTATGCTGTAGACAAGCAGGTAATTACTGTAGGTAGTAGTGTAAACACTCCGATGCACCTTAGACCGGCCACAACCTCCCCCGCATACCTAGTGCCTACCTAACCTAGGGTGTGCCGAACTCGGCTAGGTCACGATTGAAATGATCCCGGGCAGAATTTCTTGAATGCTTGAGGCTAACCCACGCTACGTACATCGGTATATCTATCTACCAGCTGCGTAGTATTTTCACTTTCTTATTTTTACAACTAACTAGAAAGAAGGTAAAGTACATCTGTAGAGGTACTTTGGGAATTGTTGCATTACTTGGTCAACACAAAACAAAGTAGATGAGTCTGAGGTCATGTCCCTTTGAGTGCTATTTCGGTATAAGCGGCTTAAAAAGCGGACTTGGATAGTGGGGCCGCACGCACACTTCGCCGGCGATACTGATGTACGCCCACTATCTATGTACATACAACATCCGGAAGCCAAATATCTAGGTAGATACAAAGTATTTAAACATTTTAAATTTTTGTAAAATTTCGAGTTTTAAATCTGCCTAGATGACAATGTCTTAACTTTTTAGACACTGCTAGTTCCATTGTACCAGCCTCCGTACGGTGGCTTCTCAACACATTGGCACAGAGGGCGCTATGTACACGACAGTGATCTTCCCCGCCTTTCTTCCGTAGATGTTCATTTCCCTGCCCCTTCTATGGCCTGTCTTTTAACAGAGTAATGTAACATAAAATAATATACATGGGTGTAATGTGTGTGTAGTGCTTTGGCTGAGTTGAGAGCTTTACGATCCGCCATATCGGTCGTATATGGCCCTGAATAACCGAGCGGGAGACCCTTTCGAGTCCACCTATCGTGTGTCTGTGCAGGCTCGGTCATATTCAAGCCAAGAGACTTCATGCTATGCCTTGCGTACGCCCTAATGGGGGCTTCTTATATTACTATTTATCTCGTATCCTTGCCTTCGAGACGTTGAAATGTGGCTGGGCTGGGTGACGGAGACTCGGTCGGGTCACTTGATGGCTTTTTGGCCTCCTCGCCAAAATACTTTGTGAAACTGTCCCGGTCGTCGAAAGGCCGCGGACCAAGTAGGCGAACCATATCGTCACGTACAAGGACTTCCTTCCTCAACAACTCCTCGGCAATGATGCCGACCTCTTTCTTCTTCTCAATTAGCAGGTCCTTGCACTGCTTGTAAGCCTCTTCGACAATGCGCTTGACTTCCGCATCAATTGTTTGACCTGTCGTCTCGGAGAATGGTTTGTGGATTTTGCTTTCGTCGTTCTGAAAATAGAGAGGTCCCACCTTGTCCGACATACCCCACTGCGTTACCATAGATGTGGCCATCCTCGTGACTTTGGAGAAATCGTCACTGGCGCCTGTTGTGACGGTAGGGAAGTGGAGCTCTTCTGATATACGGCCGCCTAGTGTCATGGCCATTCGATCCATCAACTGTTTGTAGCTCATAAGATAGGCATCGCCAGGTAAATATTGAGCGTATCCTAAACTCTTGGCACGGGGAATAATAGACACCTTCAGTAGAGGATCGGCGTATCGGAAGTACCAGCCGCAGATAGCATGCCCAGCTTCATGATAAGCTACCGTCCGCTTTTCAACGGGGTCAAGAACTAGAGACTTGCGCTCGAGGCCGCCGATGACACGCTCGATAGCCTGCTCGAAATGCTGTAGGGTAATGGCGACAGCGTTGCCCCGTGCAGCTATCAGTTTGTTAGTTGTTGGTCAATATTCCCTCAGGCTCGTATATACTTAGGACGTACCGATTAGTGCGGCCTCGTTGACACAGTTAGCGATATCAGCGCCAGCGAAACCGGGCGTCAGCGAAGCAAGTCGACCACTCAAATATTCGATGTCTTCGTTAGTCACTATTTTTTTAAGGTAGACCTTGAAGATATCTTGGCGGCCGGCCATGGTTGGGGCATCAATATTGATGTGTCGATCAAAACGGCCGGGTCGCATCAATGCCTTGTCGAGTATATCTGCTCTGTTGGTGCCTGCAAGAACGACGATTTGCTCGTTGGTATTGAATCCATCCATCTCCGTAAGGATCTGATTGAGAGTAGCCTCCCGTTCGTCATTCCCGCCAAACCTCTGGCCTTCAGCACGTGATCTACCGATGGCGTCAATCTCATCGATGAAGATGATGCATGGAGCGTTCTTACGCGCGGTAGCAAAAAGATCGCGCACTCTCGAGGCACCTACGCCAACGAACATTTCCACAAATTCAGAACCGCTGACTGTAAAGAATGGTACACCTGACTCGCCGGCGGTAGCCTTTGCGAGGAGGGTTTTACCAGTACCAGGTGGGCCGGCTAGAATAGCACCGCGAGGGATTTTGGCACCTAATCTCTGGAATCTCTCTGGTTTCTTCAAGAAGCTGACGAATTCCATAATCTCCTGCTTTGCTTCGTCCATACCGGCAACATCAGAGAACTTGACCTTGATAGCGGCTTCGTGACTGAAACGTTTGGCCTTGCTCTTACCAAAGCCGAAGATCCCATTGGATGCACCGCCCCCAGGGCCGCGGCGAGTAGCATATACCAACAAACCAACAAGAAGAACGGTAGGGCCAAATGCTAGAAGAATATTCATTAAATTGCTCTCTGCAGCATAGCTCACGGGGATTCTGTCGCTGCTCTGGATTCCTAGCTCGTTCTGGGCATCTTCTAGTCGCCTCTCAAAAGCCTCTACTGAGGCAATAGAGAAGTAGTAATTGAAGCCGGGACGCGTAGCAACGGAGTCAGGGTACATCGACTGAGTGGCTTCTCGGTTGAGTTCCACAACGACTTTGTGACCGACAACGACCATCTTGTCAACAAGACCTTTATCGAGGAAGTTCTTCTTAAGCTCTTGCCAGGTAATCTCCCGACCGGTCTCTCCTGAGATAGAGCTATAAAGGTAATAAGCAATAGCGGTAGAAATAACAGTAGTCAGCCAGTCGGAGCCTTTGAATGGATTGTTTCCCCCGCTGGGATCAGGCTGGGGGTTTTGTTTGAAGGACTGCTCTCTGGACTTGGTGCCCTGCCTGTCTTCTCGGGGTTGTTCATGTTCACCCTCTTGGTTCTTCTTATCCTCTTTCTTGCCAGAAGATTGAGAGGAAGATTCTTGGTAGCTTTGAGAGGGCTGAGAAGACGGCGTGCTGTTAAGTTTGTCGTCAATTTCAAGCTGGGCAAGGTGCTTGGCTAAAATGTTGACGCCTTTCAGGAGTTTTCCGAGGTCGGTGATTGCAAAGGACCCTGTCTCCTTCTTCTGGACTAATTCGAATATCTCTCGCGGGACTCCAGTTCGTCGAATTTCTTTTAGTATGCGCCTTTCATTTTGAGGAAGCTTCAGCGGCCCAAAATCTATGAAGCTTTCGATGCGCTGAACTTGTTGTTCGGACAGGTAGACCCACCCCTCGGGCAAGGGGAATTTATCATCGTTCTCCCCAGTAGATGACCTGCGCGCTTCGGCATTGGCAGGTCCTGGGGAATGAGTGCTCTGGACCTGTGGTTTATCTACAGCAGGTTTGCTTCCCTTGTCTCTATCTTCAGACTCGGGCGGCTTCTGGGAGCCGGAATAGTGCCGGCGCGGCTGGACGGACCGTGTGAGAGGAGTGGTGCGTAGAAGACGTGGTGTTCGGAGGCTTGTGCGTGTGGCCATGTCGAGAGAGTGGCGGGCGACCCGGGCGAGGCCGGCGGGCCGGCGTAATATGCTTGACATGCCGGGCGACTGTAGGACTCGTCGACTAGAACTCGCTGACCAGACCAGACCAGACCAGACCGGGGCGGGCGGAAGTTGTTGGCGAGGTCGAGAGACTGCGAGTGCGAGTCAACCGGGATTGTGTTATCTCATGTGGGACGTGGGGAGAAATTAAATAAGGCAGTCGGCCAGACACCTCGATATATACGTAGTTTCGTACCGGACAACACGGCCCCTATCAGCGAAGAAGAGCCGACCGAGATGAAGAGGACCGAATATTTCGCCTTAGCTAGCTAGCTACAAAATGTCAACGACTTGTCTGGTTGGAAGATGGTGGTGATGATTGGAAAGCTTTCCTCGCCCACACTAGTCCTATTATGAACTAGCACCAGTATTAAGAAAAGCGGGACCTACCGATGTAGGTATAGCATACATACAGCATATGGTACGTTGTACCTAGGTAGGTCCTCCGTAGGCATCTGCTTGATTATGCGTCGTTCTACTTCGGATATATCGGCTGTAAAACATGAAGACATTCATTGATCCATCCTCTCCGTCTTGCCTCCCACCTACTACCTAATTTTTGCGGACTTGGGCACCTCCCTTAAAGAAACTGATAGTACGACGAACGGAAAACCAAAACTACTTAGCACGAGGTGTTCGTGAACGTAGATGCATATGCATTAGACGTAAATTGATGTAGCAACGCCCGCTTCCTTCCTCCATATGATCATATTTACAACTTAGACGCCCGAAAAAACGTGATTCTGAGAATAAAACTCGACGTCTCCAACCTAGGCGGCCATACGCTGCCGTACCGACCTCGCCATAAAACACTAATTTTACCTTTCCAGTAATGATAGATATAAAAGGTACACCCTAACTCCCTTTCTTTGATCGAACCGTAGGAAAAAACCTAGGGACCCAACCCAAAGTCAAAGCAACAAATAAAGCGGCTGTGAATCGTGTTCAAAATGCCCTTCCTCGCTCATGTCGTCGTATCGACGTTTCACCATGTCGTCATAAGTCTCTTCTCTTCTCTACTAAACCCTCTCTCTCCGTTACATCCCTCGCCTATTTCCCCGTCTTTCTCTTTGGTTGTTTGTCTCCTAATTTTGAATCGTACTTCCATTTTCGAATCCGGGATACGGCCCTCCCGTAAATTCAGCCCAGTCCCAGTCTAGTGTCATCGGTAATTGCCAAAGGTCTTGTGGTAGTGTTGGTTGGTAACCGGTCGTGCCGTTCCCTCTTCCTGCTAGCCCTGGCCCAGCCCCATTCATCCCCATGGCCCCTAGCATCGTCGATGGCGATGCCATTGGCTGACCGAATCCCGTCAACTCTGCGAACGACCCTAAATCCGCCGGGTCGAACTGTTCCGACGGCCAGCCATCCACACTGCCGCGCGGTGCTGAACCGTTCGACGATGCCGCTGTATTCATTGGGCTATATCCATTAGTGCTCCCGTTACTATTTCCGTTGGCTTGGGAAGTACTGGTTGGTGTCGCGACTGCGCTCGAATTATTTTGCCGGTTTTGCTCGCCGTTAAACTTCGGCGACAACTGCGCCACGCCTTGGTTGCTACCATACATATTCGGTGTCGGAGTTGAAACGGATGAAGAGGGACGACGCGCCATGGCGGATGCTAACCCTTGACTGGAATTGTCTCTGGACTGCCGGTTCAGATCTGCTGGTTTTCGCTTCTTCCGTGACGACGCTTCCTTCTCAGCCTTATCTATCACTACCTTGGCAATTCGCTCAAATTCTGAACAAACACCAAGCATACGGTGAACGCCTCCTGTTTCGGCTTCTTGGCCTAGCGTCGACAAGAATGTCACTACTAAATTCATGAGCCGCGTGTCGGATCGTGCGCGTGGGTCGTTTGGGTTTTGTAGAATATTCCCAAATAGCGTTACTAACGCCGAAACCGGGAAGTACAGAGCCATCCTATATATGTAAGTCACCCTAGCAAACAAAGATAGACTAGGTATACTCACCAGACACATGAAAAATCGCCCTGTGGAATGTATTTTAGCAAGGAGATTGTTGCTCGCGCAGCGGACGCACATAGCGCTGCCGAAGAGAATACTCTTGGATTTAGGGGCCTGGCGTTTAGGCCTTGGATGGCGTAATTTGCTAATCGACTTGTCCAGAAGCCATGGTGTATGGACATGCGATGAATAGTAGTAAGGGCGTTATAGTAGGAGAAATGGAGCATAGCAATGTGCAATACTAACGGTGTGTGCGACGCCTTTATTTCGTGTTCCGGGCGGTAGTCGATGTCTATATTATCTTTCCAACTCTCGAGTTCCTTGTCGAGCTCTCCGATTGTTTGCAACAATTCGCCGTCTGACAGCTTTGTCGCCTTCGTGGAATACAGTCTTTTGTAAATTTTACTCTCGATCACTGCTAATTCGCACATAACGCGGAAAAGATTCATCTTGCCCTTGCCGTTAGCTAAGGGAATGTTGCCGATATGATCGGCTGGGTCGGCGTCTGGCAGGTCGACGTTCATGTCGTCATCATCTTGGGCAGGCGGTCGACCTGACCGGAGACACAAATCCTTGTCTAACATGTATGCAATCCAGAAGACACGCTTCCTCTGCTCGATTTCGATCGGATTCAGGTTGAAGCCGGTGCCGCGCTTGTGGAGACCAATGCTATGCGACGATCTAATAGCAGCTGCGACGAGTAAGAAAGATGGTTGGGGATTTGGAGTCCCTTGCATGAATAAAGCTATGCCAAGCAGAGCCTGTACGCTTAGAAGATCTGTGTTGCGCATCGCTAGCTCGCTGAAGACTCCCATCGCATTTTTTATATAAGCCCAGGCTTTTTCATCTTCTTCCTGTGGTACAAGGTTACTCATGACCCGGAGGCGGTGGGCGATGGCGAAGACACAATTCAGACTTGCCCACCAGCCGGAGCCTTCATACGGGTTAGAAGAGTATTGTCTTTCAACTAGGTGCATGAAAGTAGGTTGATGGAACAGCGGGAAGATGCAGTTAAAGTTCTCGAAATAATCTTGCAAAAGGGATAAGGCTTCGGCTTTCGGGGGTAGCTTCCGGAAGACAGGACGATGAAAGAGATCGGCGAAGACTTCTGGCTTCCACTGAGTCCATTTATGATCGTCGAGTGAGACCTCCGAGATCATCCGTTGGAAGGACGTGTCTCCCGTCCTCTCATTCACCCACTGAATGCCCTTTGGCGAAAAGATTGAGAAACCAGAAGACGATCCTGTACAGGTTAGTCAGCAGCACTTATTAACTCACTGCGTCCTCGCTTACCTATATATCTTGTCTCGCCCTGTTGGTTCGTGACTAACGAACACATCATTTCTGAGAGCGCCGCTACTTCCTCTTCGTTTTTCCCGTCAGGCGATGGGGAATGATCCCTCCTGAACTCTCGCTCCTTTGTCGGCTCGGGGGATGTTAATGCGCTCTGAGGGGTCGAGTCCAAGCCATCAGGACCGGATGTAGCCTGTGAGGGCGAAGTCGGAGTCGATTGCGATGCTTGTGAGGCAATGGACCCAATTTTCGATTGCTGATGTTTTTCGGCGAGACGCTTTTCTAATGTCGCAAGATCTGTCGCTTCGTCGTCCTCTCCCAAGAGGCCTTAAGAGTAGATTTGTCAGCACGAGTTTGGCCTCCGTAGTGTCGAGTCGGTGCAGTATTCGGCGGGCTTCACCGATCGCCAGGAAGTAGTAGCTTACCGGACAATCTAAGCAGACTCTCCATGCGCGCAAGGCGATTTTCAAGACCCTCTATATACTTAGCGCTATAGTTGCCATGTTAGTCTGAGGTCGTATGGTAGCAGGACACAATGAGATGCGGCGGCACTCTACCCTTTCGGAGGACTTCGTTTCTTCTCAACCTGCGTGAAGACGCAGTCTGTCTTGTAATTAATGCAATGCGTGCAAGCAGGTAGCTTTCCATCGCATTTTATCTTTTTCTTCCGACACATATCGCATGCCTATAATGCCACCTGGTGTTAGTCGCTAAGCGTTGCGCGCCATGTTCGACACCACCTGTCATAGAGGGTTCCTTTGCCAGGGCCGGGGGCTCACCCGTGCGATTCTCCGTCTCTTTGCCTCGTTCACGTCGTCGAGTAGTGCCGAGGGATCGAATCCCATCTGAGCAGCAAGTTCTGGGGGTAGCACGGGGAGGCCATCGTGGCCGTACGCTCCGAAGATCGAGGGCGGTTGGTTCATCAACGGAGGTGGATGCATGCCGGGAATCTGGAAGCCTCCCGGGTCGACCCTGAGATGGTCCATGCTGCTTTGGACGGTTGTTGTGTATTCGTAGTAGCCGTTATTATCTTTAAGAGAAGCAGGCTTCGGCTACAACACACACGGGCTAGGCTGCCTTGCTCTTCGCTATTTTCTGAAACCAAAAAATGATAACTACACTTCTGTGGACGTCGACGTGGTCGTGTGTTCTGGTTGTGGTCGTAGGGAGGGAGAGTGGTGGGTTGGACTTAGTACCAAAGAAGCAGATAACTACATGTGCATCAAAAGCAAAGATACCTAGCATAGAATAATTGTGGAGGATCAAGAACTACCTGTGAAGGAGAAAGAAAGACAAAAGGAGCATGTCTCCAACCTAACACATTAAAGGTATTGAAGACAGGCACACGTGGGAGGTGGGATTCGGCTTCAAGTTATCTTCCTAATACCTATCTACCTAGGTAGGTACCTACCTACTTACCTAAGACGATCTAGTCTACTCCGTACTCTGTCCGCACGCACGCACATAAGTATCTTTAGATCCCGCATGTGCATATGAGGTACCTCCTACGCGCAAAAAATGTACCTATCGCTATGGGTCCTTCCCTACGTGATACATTTACCGATTGCGCAGTGTACAGTGCTCAGTACCTAAGCAACCCCGCCAAAAGCAGGTACCTATAGTACCTATATACATAGGCGCACCTAAGCATAGGCACGTTTGCAGAGTACCTACATAAAGATTGCTGGTCCCGGATTAGAAATCAAACCAGCGAAGCAGAGTGCCATTCGTTCGGCTACACGAGCAAAGGGGGCTAAGCAGGTTAGACGCTAAGAAAAGTATTCTGTACAGCCGTACCTATCGTCACGCTCGTACTCGGGTTGTAAGGTATCATTGGGGAACAGCCTGCCAGCTTGGCCGCTATTAAAAGATCATGGACGCAGAAGTATCTGCGCGGTGCCAAAGGACTCTTTATGTATGCTCTAGAAAAAACTATAACAATAGTAACAACTACATATAATACAGTATGTAGAGCCACTAAGTAAAGAGAGAGAAATATGCTCTTTTTTTCCGACGTTGTGAAATAGATTGTAGGTACTAAAGCCTAGGTAGATTAAGTGCATCAGCCACACTGTAGTTACTGTATAGGGAATGCTAACTACCTACTTAGGTAAGGTAGCGACATATGATGGGGGTAGCCCCTGTAGTAGGTATATGTGATATCAACCCTGGAAGCCGGGCAACAGGCATTACTAGGACCTATCACAGTAGGTAGGTTTTCGTAGCCCTCCCACTCGCTAGGTACTTCTGTGGGTTTAGCGTATCGAGTACATACATATGCTCATGTACCTAGTAGTTAACTTAAACCTCCCACTTTTAATAGCTAAACTAAACTCTTGATCTTATAAGATGTAAAGACGTATATAAAGAGCTTAAGACTTACATACTTACTCATTTAAGTATATCCATGAGAAGTTTACGTACCTTTTGCAAGTTTAACCCTTATTATTTAGCTACATTGGTAGAAATCTATCTATGTAGATATTCAAACACGGCGTTGGGACATAAAGGGTCGATCAGACTAAGTGGGGAAATTAGCTCGGTCTAGCCACTACTACCTGGGATGAAAGGTGGTTAGTGCATCTAGGTATGTAGGTACATCATACACCTCTGTCGTAAGCTTCTTCTATCAATCTACACAATACAACGCCAGAGCAAGGACGAGGGGTATGCCCCAGTTGCTCAAGGGAGTCTGAAGGGAGGTTGGGATGATGGACTACTATCCTGGGCATGTAGGAGCGTTGTGAGGTATCTGAGCACGGTGCTTCGACTGTACTCGAGAGGCATTGCACGCACGTTGGCGGCGTTTAGGATCTGAGCGTCGACGTAATGCAACAATACCAGCACCTATATAAAGGTTAACTTTGCTCAGCCTCTATAATGACTAATTAAATCATATGACCCTCATAGGACGGACAATTGTTTACACACTCTACAGTACAGACCGCCCAGAGCCCCATTGGAGTACCCAATTTACTCTATCGTCTCCATAGGTATTCACTTCTCGACACAAATCATCTACGTGTAGATATGTGAGGCATACAACACATGTTGCGTGCTGCACGCTACGCTATGTAATGCTGGGTATCTCCATGACAAGATGAAGCACCAAAAACCTAACGAGCAGACTTCCGTGTTTCAGGTATCGCGGCAATTGATGCGGTTGAGAGCGCTTGGGGAGTTTGTTCTCCCAAGAGGCCTCAATTGAGGAAGCCAATCAATTCCCAGCGTCTAACGAGATACTTATGTAGTGAACAGTCCGGTGGCTTAATCAGTGGTAGGATGTCGGGCTGCAAGTATTTGTCACGCAAAGCCATCTGGGGGCGATGTATTCGACCAACATGCAACATGATGTCGAGTTTCACAACTGTCTCAGACCATCGTTTGGCCTTGGCACTCCACTGTTACCTGCATGCTTTAGAGCCACCCACCCTTTTACGACAAATATCCTAGCAGCTACCATGATGGAACCATAGATAACATTTTAGGTCAGCGCGATATTCTGAGGTCTCATATAATACGACCCGATGGACCAATTGCGTTACAAGCAAAGAAATTGAGGTGGGAAAAATAGCCACACATAACCCTATCACCCAACGGACGACCACAATATTGCTTCTAGCTTCCAGATAATAAGGTCTGTAGATCATGCTGTTTTAATTAACTGATCTTTGATGCTCTATTCAAAGGATCGATTTGAATATATACAGGAATTCCAGTCCTCAAACTCAACTAAAAGTGTCAAGTTTCTCCCTTGTCCACGCCTATTTACGACCGATTTTATCCAAATAGGGGCGTTAAGAACGTGGTCGGTATGGCAACCGGGAACACAGAGGGTATTATAAACATAGACATCCATTGTGGTTTAGAAGTCTTAGAGGTTTTCAGTAAACCTAGAAAATGATCCACGAGACCTCGTTGGTCTATCTTGGGAAGGGCGTAGAAACCCAGCCGGGTCGGAAGGCGGTTCTATGGCGTGATCATCAGAGAACGGGTTACTAAACGGACCCGGTGTCGCAGTTGCAGTCCGGGCCGGACTAGCATGGAAAACCGGAACACCGGAATCCTGTAACATCGGGGAACCAACAGCTAGCCTTGACAGGGGTGCCTCTCCGAAGAAGTTCTGCGACGCTCGGTAGTCGATAGATTGGTCGCTCATCCTCGATTCTCTCGGATCTGAGTAACCGTCACCACCAAATTGCAAGACGGGAGGTAATTTCCGGCCGGATATTTTGGTAAATCCTCTTTCCCCCCCATCAGATGACACTGTACTCTTCGAGAAACGACTGTTTCCCGATAGATTAGCCAGCGTCGCGGAGATGGCGAATGGAATCGACCGCCGCCGTTGAGCCATTGCACCAACACTACCACCACCACCGGGACCCCCGCTTCCTCCAGTCGTTATAGCGTCATGTCCCGCACCACCCCTAGACCCTTGCAGAACTGCCGTAGTAAGTTGGCGCTTCTTCCATCTTAAGATAGCTGCAGCGACAAGTAAGATGATTACAAGTCCGGAGATCGCCCCTACCACACTCCCAGCAATAGTCGCTGCTGGAGTATTCCCCGAGTCGGCACCGGAGGTAGAAGTCGAAGTAGGACTGTCGACGTTGCCTACGCCAGACGTCGAGCCGATTCCATTACCACCATTGGCTGGCGTAACATTAGGCTCGAGAGTGCTGGTGACGTAGATTACGCTAGAAGATGATTCGGACTTCGATGTCTCGAAAACCGAATGTGTATGTGTTGACGATGAATCATGTGTTGTTTTTGAGTGGGAACTAATAGAGCCCCCAAAGGCTGAGAAGTTGCGTTCGCTTGCAGTAGTAAATGAATGTAGAGAAGCAGACGAGTTGCTTGAAGCCGAAAATGAAAGAGCTGAAAACCGGTCAGAATAGAGTGCGGTGGGGTTCACGAACAATACTAACTAGAGTTGTGTAGGCCACTAAGAGAAGGAAAGACAGGAGTTGCAGATAAAGGAGCGGATGTGATAGGCGCATAAGATAATGTAGGAAACGATACAGGCATAGAAGATCCCGAAGGTGTTACAGTCGAATCTTGGATTGATGAACCGGATGACGAGTCTGCAACACCATTTCCGTCGCTATTAGCACTGCTACTTGAAGCTGCGCCTAAGGGATATGAAGGCGTGCCTTGTTCGCTGTTGCTAGCAGCAGTCGACTCCGAATAGCTGCCGGTGATTACAGGTGTCGTGGCGGAAGTGGGCACTAGGGTCTGGGTTATGGTTGAACCGTTCAAATCAGTTACTTGGAGAACAGAGATAGTCTCGACGATGACAACAACATCGGAAGTATTGTCCGCATTATCATCCGACGCGCTGCGCTCGTCAAGCTTCTCGTCCCGCTGAGAACGAGCGTGATGGAGGTGGTGATGGTTGTGGTGGTTATGGCTGTGGTGCTGGTGTGAAGAATGCACGTTACGAAAACGAAGGTGTGTGTTTGGTTGTTGTTGCTGTTCCTGTTCTTGATCCTGTTCCTGGCGCTGCTGCCGACCGAGGAGGTCCCGGGTCTGAGGGAGTGAAGACCCGGAAACCTGATCGGTCATCGCGCGTGGCGGTGTAAGGCGGGAATACGAGGTGTTTCTCGATAGATAGGGTCGGAAATCCGGGCAGAGTGTGCTGACTCGCTGGCAGTAGGATATAACTGGTATGCTAGGACGCCGATCGTGTGGGGGCTCCCATTCTCACCATCACTGCACTCTCTCTAAGTATTCCTGTCCTGTCCTGTCTTGTCTTGTCTCTTTCCTCGCTGTCGCGTCGCCTCTACTTGTTCGTCATTGTCGTTGTTAGCGATAGTCTGGTACCGGACATCCACACCACACCTGGGGTTGACGGGACTAGGTACGCGTAGAAAGGGGAGGAAGAAGAGCGCAGGGGGCTAAGGTTTGGTAGAAGGGCCGTGTTATTTAAATAACATCTACCGCAATCTTAAAATGAGCGAGCGCCCTTTTCGGTCTCTCCAAAACAGTGGGACGCCGTTGCACCCAAGCATGCATACCTAGCAGGACGCTATCTAACGTGGTAATACGTACTGTAGGTACGTGTAAGTACTAATGTACCTACCTAATCATTAATGTATCTACCTCTTAGCACTCAAACAAAGACTCTACTTAGTAGATTAGGGAGTGAAAGTGTTTACACAATTGACATATCAACTTAATACGACTGATAGAATAGAATTGACATGGCATTCTCTGTGAAGGGGGAAGGTATTCTCAAGGACAGAGAAACCCATTAGAAACGCTCATTTCAACAGTTTCGATCGATTGGCCTTCGTTATTCCACAATACACCGAACAAACGGTCCAATAAGCCCTTGACCCGACACTCATCCCCAGTCTTTTTTTCTTCTACTTATATGCGCAGTACTCATAGCAGGGAAGGCGGCAGCTCAAAAAATTGACGTTGTAGATGGAATAGAATAACTGACGTAGAATCCGGGCATATCAAGATCCTTCGTCCCCTCGCACACAATCATAACCAAGATTATCTGATCTTAGGTACAATAAGCAAGTACTTATCCATGCATGGGGGAAAAATGGATAATCTCGTGATTGCGTGTGGTTTGCAAGGTTGGCGCCACTATGCAGGTAACACAAGAATATGTTCTACAAGGGTCCAAGACTGATAACGCTTATCCCCCATTTCAGTCCAACGTTCCGCTTGCTACCACCGTCTAAGACAAGGAGCATCGGTGGTGTAGCAAGGCTAATCTCGTATTGATCCTGGTTACAGTGACGCATTTTTCATCTCTGTCTCATATGCGTGTAACAACATCTGAGTTGCCTCAATAGCTAGAGACTTATAAATATTGTGCTTTCTTTAGTTTATACAATAATGGCAGGAAGTGTGATAAATTATTGTAAATGGGGGATGAACCGTAGCCAACTTCGAGCAGTTTGTGCCTCAACGTAGATGATGCGTCCTATAAGATAAAAGAGTATTCAACCCGATATTGCTACTAGGTCATTATGCCACGTTTTGCCCGGCCATTTTAGGGGGGAGGGGGAAGGGCCTTTATTCACATGTAAAGAATTAAAGAATCAAAGTTACCAAGTCTAGCAATCAAGCTGGGTCCCTCGCGTACACTGAAATCGGTACAGAACATAGGTGAACTTGACAATCTTCGTTGGGTATCATTAAGATATCGTAAAGCTACCACACCCATTATCCATGCACTCAAAAAGAAAGACAGAGAAAAAGCCGCAAGCATGAACACCGATAACTCCGTAAGATGCCCCAGATACCTAGCAAAATTTACGCAAAAGCCACTCTCTTTCTCTTAGGCTTCACGTTAGTACCTGCGGATACGGCGTCCGAGATAATGTCCTTCTCATTGTCGTCAAATGCCTTGGTCCGCCTCCTCTTCTTGCGCAGCGACTCTTTCGTCTCATCAAGTATAGCTTTTTTCTCTGCCTCCTTCTTCTCGGCCTCGACGCGGCGCGCCTCACGGATCTCCTCCATTTGTCGAGCCTTGATCATCTTGGACTCGATCTGGCCGTCCTTCTCAGCCTGCACCATAGCGAGGATTGTGCTCATGCTCTCCTATTCCACAATCGTAAGCAGCCGACCCAATTTGAGCTTCCTCAGAAAGCCGTAGGATAAGCACAACACACTCACCTTGTCGTCGACAAAAACCTTCCCCTTCTTCTTCCCTTTCGGCTTCGTGACGCCGACAGGCGTGATCATGTTCAACTGTGGAATTCCAAGCTCCTTCTCGGTGTAAACCTTTTTCTTTTTCTTCTTCAGCAGATCCGCCATCGTTCGGCCCTTCACCTGCTTCCCCAAGGGTGCGGTTGCCGGTTTCTTGGACTTGGTAATGCCATTAGAGGAGTCCGACTTCGATGTGCTCGATTTGGTTCCGGATTTGCTCGCGGCATGTTTATTTTTAATGGTTCTCGTCCTTTGAGGCGCCATGGCGTATACGTATATGTTTCCGCGATCGTGTACTGGATTAGTTTTTTATTTGGCGATGGCAGAAAGCCGAAAATTAGTATGGGGTAGGTACTTATCGATAAGTTTGTTTAAAAGTTCAGCGGGACTAGGTAGATACAGTGGGTACTTGGTAGAATGGATCCACATGCATGCGTAAATAAGTATATAGGTACGCAATTTATGCACGGCGGGTACTTCGTTCTGCTTAGTCTAGCGGAGTACTCTGGACCCATGGCTCTCGATTTGAACCGTTGCTGGTTGGTCAATCGCCTGGCCTATATACCTAGCAGTAATGAGCTATCAACACCGATACTCGGAATGTGTCACTGAAAGGTTGATAATAGGATGTAACAAATCAGAGATTTTGAATTACTTATTTAAATATAAGGTCACTAACCTACGCCATCCTACCCCTCCACCTTGAATTCAAGAAACGAAATTAGGAATACAATCATAATGGGTTCTACAACAAAACCTCGCTGGGCAGCTTTTGCTCGGGACACCAACGAGACCAAAATTCAACTGGCACTGAATTTGGACGGGGGGGCGTTCCCTCCCGAGACGGACGCACGGCTCAAGGCGGCGACGGAGGAATCCCACGCCAGCCAAACTAGCAAATCCCAGACCATCAGCATCAATACAGGCATCGGCTTCCTAGATCACATGTTGCATGCCCTGACAAAGCACGCCGGCTGGAGTCTGGTGTTAATGTGCAAGGGTGATTTACATAGTACGTTGAAGGGAGAGTAGTCGTATGGATGGAAAAGTGTAGACAGAGCGCGATGCTAACATACACGACCCTAGTTGACGACCACCACACAGCAGAAGATGTCTGCCTAGCGCTAGGCTACGCATTTGCATCAGCGCTGGGCTCGGCCTCCGGCCTGGCCCGGTTCGGGTCAGCCTACGCGCCCCTAGACGAGGCCCTATCGCGGGCCGTCGTCGACCTTTCCAACCGGCCCTTCTGTGTGGCGGACCTCGGCCTCAAGCGGGAGAAGATCGGTGATCTGAGCACTGAGATGATACCGCACTGCTTCCAGAGTTTTGCGCAAGCCGCGCGGATCACGTTGCACGTCGACTGTCTGCGGGGCGAAAATGATCACCACCGAGCCGAGAGTGCCTTCAAGGCTCTTGCTGTCGCTATCCGCAATGCGACGACGCGGATTCCCGGTAAAGAGGGCGAAGTCCCGAGTACGAAGGGTACTCTGAGCGTATGACGAGAAATACAACCATATTTTGGAGTATGATCTAAATCTTGAAGAAAAAAACTTTATTTGACATTTAACGATAAAATCTATGCTGTGACAACTTGGAAATTTTTAATGGGCCTGTTTCTTATAAATGACATTATTGACTACCTAGAGCGATCATGTTCATGATCTAGCTTCTATCTACCGGGTATACTTGAATACCCATATAATGCACCGTAAATATGCAAAATTTTCCAAAACGTAACTAAATTTTCGTTGTCATTATGTGGTTGTCTTGCCGTCATCCAAACGATACAAGAACATATTAAGTAGATATTGACAATCTTGTCTGTAACCCCGCGTACATTTGTTCTGCGGAATAAGTATACTACCCGACCCTCTACTTCTCGTTTTCTTATCGAGCGTATCCATAGTCTTGTCGAGTAGATGGGTAGGTGGTGGTTCCCTCGGGATAAGCGGTTTCACCGTCATGATGGAAGCCAGATTCACCGTACTTATTATAGGGACCCCCATCAGCATTATAGCTAGGACGAACCTGCTCGGGGTGAGTGTCTAAATGACCCAAGGTTAGTGATTAATGTCATAATGAACATATTTAGTGACTAATAAAGCAAATAAAATATACAGTGAAATCACCCTTGATTCACGAGTGATTTGACGCTCAAGCTCGTTGAAGACGAAGAAAAGAATTTTATGAGTTACGTACGTTCAGGTAGGACGTTTGGGTTAATTGCTTCCTCCTCGGAGTGCTTGCGACGACTGAACCGGCCGAAGAAACCACGTCTGCCGTAACCAGAAGTATAGTTGTTGGCAGGGCTAGGGCCGAAACGGTGTTCCTTACGTCGATGACGGACCAAGATGATTTCAACAAAGGCGGAGATTAGGAAGAAGGCGCTGTATATCATGTAAGTCCTAGTTCTAGGAAGAGGCTGCATACAATTGGGCACACTCACATTGCGATGATGGAAACAGCCAAGACAGCCTTTTGCATCCGACAGATCTGCCCAAAGCTAGGCAGTCCAGATCCAAGGCTGTCAGCAGCAGAGTGAGTGCCAAAGACGGTATTAACGGTGTTCCTGCATGAGCTGGCACCGCCCCGATTCGCCTGTGCGACGTATATGAAGGCACCTACGAAGGCGACGTCGAGAAGAATTGCGATGGCGGATGTGAACGGATGGCCGGCCAGACAACAAAGTAGTAGTAGGCCTAATAGTGTATATAAAACCCCTACACCTGATATGCCTTCAACTGCCTTTGACCATGTCGGAATGTTGATGTTGTGTCGAGAAGCGACAGCGAGGAAGTATGAGAAAAGGGCTAGAACCACGGCGCAACTGAGGAACTGTACACCTCGGATAAACCACTGCAGAGCCTTAAGAGCGAGCCCCGATTTGGCGCCCATGTTGACGATTCTTGGACGATTGAGTTGTAGGATACGGCGATGTATTGTATATGTATGTTTAGTCTTGCGGGAATTGAGGATGAAGGGTTGAAACAACCAAGGAATTACGAGTAGATCGTGTAAGAGAGGTTGCGGGGAGTGCGCAAGGGATGTTAGATGTTAGAAATATTGAAACTCGGGAGAGCGGGTAATCATGAACCACTATAATATAATTTGTAATTTGTAGATCATAGATCAACAATTTGCTAGGTACCAGTCATTTATTATTCTACCAGCCCAGCGGTTCAGTCCAGCGTTTCCTCATAGCCAGTCGCAACCACAGCAAAAGGATGGATGGTGGCTTTTCTTTTCAGTCTATCCAAGACCTCGGGTAGAGAGAGACTTTTCCGATGACGAATGACCCAATGTCAAACCACTTGCGTCTACCTTACATACACAGGTAACCAGCAAACATGCACGCTACTTCGTATGGAACTGTAGACGCAATAGGCCCACTTTTGGGCAATGCGATGCACAGCTAAGGTGCTTAGGGTTCTGTTTAGGGTAGCTGGCTTTGTGGTACGACCCTGCAACCGTCATTCCATGACATCAATTGCCGGAACTAACGACTCGATCCAATCCTTGTGATTCGCCACAGTAGACATGAGGCAGCACTGAGGCGAGAACAGAGCAGAAGCAGAGGTCAGAGCCACACGCTAACGTCACCCAGAATGTGGCTTAGAGCCAGCCACATGCTTGCAAATAGTAATAATGATGTCAAGGTTGGCACAGCCTTTGTTAGTTTACTCAGTGCCCTACCTACTTCTACTTAATAGGTGTTGTAGCGGTTCTATTATGTGTCGACATTCCTTGTGTAATGTGTGCAGCCGGATCAGGACGGGGATACGTTGAGTTGCTCTCTTTGAGAATAAAGCAATACATTCAGCATATTGAGAGAAGAAATCCTGCTTCGTTGGATTATCTTTACCAGAAAAAAATATATTCGAAGCCTAGATATGGTTCTAATGGTGCGTACGGGAACTACGATGACTCTAGTTGCAATATTCATAATCTTCATTCAGCCTTTGTTGGGTTAGACAGCTTGGTAGTCATAATTTTCGCTGGCTGGGGCAGAACGGAGGGTAAAGTTATCTCGCTCTACGTCCTGAAGCACAATAGGTGCTAAGTACGAGTGCCTCTAAGTCAACGGCCAGGATTTGAAAAGCATTCAGCATCAATACAATTAGCAGTGAACCCTCACCGCCTCGACTTCCCCTTTCCCTTCACATTAGCAACCTTTCCTCTGTCCACGAAATCCTTGATAATGCCATGTAGATCGTTGTTTCTTCTGGCAAGCAGCAGCACATCATCGGTGGTGACGGTCGACCGTCCCGCGTGCCGACTAAAGCTCTCTAGATCCAGTGCGACATTTTCTAATTATCTGTTAGACAGTCGTAGGGTGGTATGCTATATGTCAAGGCAGGATTACCGATTTGGGTCCAAGCTAGCTCTGTCAGAGCACCGATGAACTGAGGAGTGACGTTGCGGTTTCTGCGCAATGTCTCTTCATCGACCATTTTGCCGACTGCGAACCATAATGCGGCCTTCAGCCTCTAGTACGTGACGCGCTATTAGTGCGAAAGCCCCACCGACGATATGAAGTGCCCACAGCTGTTTGATTGTTTACTTACCTCTCGAACATCTTCGTCGGGCTTGTCTGCCATAGTGGTCTAGCTTTCTTCACCTGCAGTATTGAAGAACTGCAGTGGTACCGCTGTTAATGAAAACCACGTAGGTATTTACTGACTCGACACTTGATGCGCGATAGGTAGTAGGTTGGTTATGCTCAATGTCTTAGACTGTTGATTCGTTAGGGTCCTTGTAGCACAGGTATTTAAGGTACCTGGTAGCTTTTTACCATAGGCCAATTGGGTGGTAAATAGATAGATGCCTGGGTACCTTGCAAGTACATACCTAGGACCTCTCGGCATGCCGGGGCTAGATCGCGCGCCGAATAGGTTTAGTTTCGTCACTCGGTCTCAAAACTTAAAAAGCTCACTTCAACATCAACCCTTTTCCCTCTGCGTGTTAGATACATATGTAGGTAATGTTATATGTTCTCTTTTCTTCCCTGCTTTTCTCTCTCTTTTTTTTTTTCCCTCAAACCCCTGTCGGGCCTACCCTAATTACGAGCCCATTCAGATTACAGGACGTTATTTCCGGCGATTGACTAATAATAAACCATCTACACCCTCCTCGCATCGGAACGAATAACCCTCTCCTTCATCCTCGAAAGAACCCACAAGTTAATAACATCATGTCCGACGAACTCGCTGGGCTTTTTGTCCACTTGGGCGAGTCAGTATGGAAACTGGTCGCCTTGATTACGGATCGCACGACCACTAATCTAAGCGCCTCTTTCGACAGCATGTCGGCGCAGCAGTGGATTCGCCTAGTCGCTATCGTCGGTGCTTACGCGCTACTACGCCCCTATGTAATTAAGATGGGCGCAAAACACCAGGAAAAACAATTTGAGAAAGCCCAACAAGAGGGCGCCCAGATCTCACCTAATGAACTACGCGGGGAACTCGGTATTCCGGAAGATAGCGACGATGATGAGGACGAGCAAGGCGAGACCACGGCTGCGGATTGGGGCAAGAAGGCACGGAAAAGGCAACGGAACATGATAAAACAGCTTCTAGATGCCGAGGAAAAGAGATTACAGGAGACAATCGACGAACAAGAGGATAAGGATATAGAAGAGTTCCTCATCGGGTAAAATATATCAACACTCAAAACAACATTTTAAGGGCAATCGCACATAAGCCCATTACTCTCCAGTTCAATCCGCAGCGAAGCATCCATCCCCAATCCCTCACCAACTTTTCATCGCTGCACGAGCGTCCTATACTTCCGATGGTATTGCGAGTTGTAGGATTAGAAACCTACTGTCTTGCTTACTTGCCTATGTGGAACAAGACTCGTGGCATTTGAAACATTGCAAGGTCAGCAAGTCGTATATAGGATTTATCGTAGGCTTTGTCAAAAGAACTTAGCCTGTCTTGACTTGAATGCTTGCACGATCCCATATGGGCAGTCTAATCTTGATATTCCAATGACGTTGCCAGGCCTTACGCTTGACATCGACTTTTGACTTCACATCCAACACAGTGTAATTTTGAGCTACACGGAAATGACCATGCCATGATGGCCGACAACATACGATCAAATGTTTATCAAAACTCAAGTTTGCTTTCTGACGTTGTTTCGTCAATCGTTAATTCTCTTGTTGTGCCCTAGCTGTCTATTTATATACAAACTTCCGCACTTGTTATTAAGTGCTGTTATACTCCAGCTGACTGGTAATTACAAACAAAATTATTTAATCCACTATACTGTTGTGTTGACAACGCCAACTTGTGTCCAGTCCAAATAAGTATCCGTATCACTCGGGTCGCCTTGCCAAGCCCACTCCATGATTTCAACGCCAGCGCCGTCAGTAGAGTCAACTAAGCAGTATAACCTCCGACCAGTGTTCGCAGTCATCGTGGCCTTTGCCTGACAACTAGCCAGATTTTCGACCTCATCTGTAGATATCGTCCAGTCGCCGTCTTTCAAATACGTCAGTTGGATACCATCGTCGACATCCGGATCAATACTGAGGACTTGGAAACCAAGGGGGTTCGGATTGTCCGAGTCGCTCTCGTTGAAGCCGGTCGAGAAGGCAGCGAATTTAGTCCGCGGGCCGATGTCGCGGCCAACGTAGCTGGGAACGTTCTGGCCGTTCCCTATCCGCAATTGTACCAACCCGCTCGTCGTCGACCGGTAGAAGAGATTAATGCTGCGGCGCAAGATGGCCCCGGAATCCCCGTTGAGCGTCCCCGAGAACGCGAGCGTTATTGATGTGTTGATCGAAGGTCCCGCTTCCGAGCTCACAAGGTCCGCATCCGCCGTGTTGTCCCCGGAGACCTCGGTCATGTACACCCCTTGCTGCGCTTGCCAGAAGACGTACGAAAACTGGTTGCAAAATTCACACTGCTTGCCGTAGGAAACAAGTGCGGACCCGGCGATTGAATTGAACCCGCTAGCAGTGCTCACAGCCTTCCAATTATCCGATGGTGTTTCTGACGTTGTAGATATGGCATTGCTACTACTATAGGATAGGGACATAATGGTTGTCGTCGACCCATTGCTCTGATAGTAAAGGTCTACGTCGGGACTCTTTACCATAGAAAACCCACATTAACCTCAAGTCTTTAAAAGCACACATTACAGATGCGGAAAGAAAGGGGAAGAGGATAAAAGGAATGGGAAGAGCTCACGTTAGTACCTTGCCAGAAGGTATTGAGTGCCAGAGAAGACCCAAGTTTGATACCCTCCGTCCCATTTATAACTGTCGACACAACCCACGAGTTCTGAGATGAATTGAATGCGGACATGCAGATAGAGGCGTCGCTTAGCTGATATACCAGGAGGAAGTTGTCGTTTCCGTACGCGTCGGTAAAATTGGCAGAGGCCAGTTGTGTGTCTTCGTATAGAGTTAACTTTGACGACCCGGTGCTTCCATTGTCTCCAGTACTCCCGGTACCGTTGTTACTCGACGTATCTCCTCCCCCTTGGTCTGCCGATGGCGAGGAAGCACTATCCGTCGTACCATTTTTCATCGATCCCACGACGGCACCGACTACAACGCCAATGACAACCAACACAGCGACGCCGAGGGCAATCCAGAAATATCTCCGCCGGATACCACATATCTTCGTGCCGTCCGCGCCCGTCGCCGGTTGGGGATATCCGTTAGCATTGGCTACCTCCGGGTACGTCGAATATGAATGCGCCGTTGAGGGTAGATGGGGCTGTGTTGCCGCTGCCGGTATTATTTGGGCGTTCTGTGTGTTCAGCGCGGACTGCTCGACTTTCGGAGGAGCATAGTAGCCATAGGTCCCTGGTGTCGCGGACGCCACTACCTCTGGGTATTTGCCCTGCCTGATCACATCGGCATCCGTAGCCACCTCGAGCGTGCTATATTGATCTCTATCAGATAGAGCGCTCATTCTGCCGCTGGGCCGTTACCAATCCTCACGGTTGATGTTAAGCATACTAGGCTACCTAGTTGGGATGAGGAAGCAAGGAGGGAAACAAGTCGTAAGTATCTGACATCTCGCTGCCGTGAATCCATGCTACCGAACTCTTAGTTAACTACTAGTAAGTCCCTAGTCCTAGCAGTCTACGTATATTCCTGTGGATGCACCTACATATGTTCTCTCGCTCAGGGGGATTAGATCACGTTCCAGAGTTCCAGAATTGGAAGTATAGCCGGAAGGATCAGGGGCTAACTGGGGTTCTCATCAGATATTTGGCTGGGGTCCAGTATAGTAACAGCGCAAGAACGAGTGTATGGCCAATTTCTGTGGGGGTATCTTTGGTTGGGTGAGTGTTAAAGACTTGGCGAAGCTAGTGCTCCAGGTTAACAAGGTAATTAAGACAAAGTAAATATAGAGCAACACGGTATGTCGGTAAATTCCGTCAGCCCACACAGGCAACAACTAGGTAGGTACTCGATGTGCTCTTTTGTACGATTAGATCCGGGTCTCGGATACTACTTAACAGCCCCCAAATCCTACGTATGCTAACTATCATGATACGTTTAGATAGTTGAGTATGATACTAAAACCTCCCAGTAGTTATATATGTGTAGTGCTAAGTGTTCTAGGACTCGGACACCGGTTCTCATGGTAGCTCGTGGTGGGTCAATACATAGTGGATGATGATAATAATACTAGTACACCTTTTGTCTTTTGGGATTCAAACATTCTTAGCTTAACCGTAATTCGCTTTAACTACTGCCTACTAGTACTGCGCTTAGTTATTAAAACACGATTTTGATTTGCCCCTATGCTTTGTATAAGCGAGACCACGTTGATCTCATAAAGCTATTACTTAGAGTGAGAACTCTGCTATAAAACGAAGAGTGAGTATGCGAGATAGATGGATCAGTTTTGTCCACTACGAGCCGCGTCCAACGCTTCAGTCGGAACTGACGCCTCTTGCTCTTGCGCTTGCTCCATGAGTTGCTCTTCTATTGACCGATATTCTTTCCACTCTTGGTCGGTAAAGTGAAATCGCTGCGCTACACCTGTGATAATAGCCCATGCCCCGAAAGATATTACGAACTTTAGCATCTCGGTCTGAAGCAGATTGCTAATCATCCGAGGCCCTATACCGTCTGCTAGGCTGACCTCGAACATATGACCGATGGGAAGTCCAAACTTGATAGAAAACGCCCGCGCCATAGCTCGGAATGCAAGGATGTCAAAGGGCGTTAGTAAAATGTGCGTGAGAGAGTTAGTCAGTATATCTCCAGCAAGGAACGAGGGAAGACTTGTCAATACATTCACGACATATTTCGGCGGCTCTTTCTGGTGTAGCCGAGGATCACCACTGTTACTAGGGCGCAGTTCGGCGGACCAAATTCCGGCGGGCGGTTCAGTCGATTCACTAGTATCGACGTCGAAACTGATCAAGGTAGGGTTAACCATTTCCGGGTCTTCTTCGTCGGTAGCGTAATCATCACCTCCGCGGCTCGAGAATGTACCCTGTCTACGGATTGTTCCAACGGGAAGTGGTTCAGCAACGCCGTCGCCGTTTGTTGCTGGGAAATCGGCATCGACCTCCGGAACATGCGTGTGTCTGATCTCTCGGTCGGCATCTCCTAGAGTGGGGGACTCTGGAAGGGACTGCCTCCGTGGAGAACTAGTGGGAACTAAAGCTCGGATGTTCGTAATTGAGCTCGACCAAGGGTGTGGGAGATATTTGAGAACTTGTCGCCTGACGAAGTAGCTCAATAGATCCCAGGAACAGCCAATTAAGTAGTAACCGGCATACGGAGCAAGATTCATAGCGGTCTTTCCAGCCCATTCAGATAAGCTCTGGGCCCCTGGCGAGCCTAGTGAAGGTGGCGCAATAAAAGGTGAAGAGCTAGAGAAGGGGACGAAGAAACTCCAGCCAGGAAACCACTGAGAGCCGGGGATTAAGTTCAGACGTTGCATAGCGACGTATATTTGGAGATGAAACCTGACGTGACTTATGAAAGCCCGGACCCTGTGGCTTGTTAGTGGCCGGAGGTCGTGGCCGCATGGCGCGTGGGCTTACCAAAAGTTGTCTCGGAAAATGTCTGACGCTCTTGAATACCATTGTAAAGACCAGGCACTGAAGAACGAAGGCATACCAGCGAATAACAACCGTGATGCCGAGTTTGCTCGTGCCTCTCTTTGCATAAGATCAAGAAACGGAAAAGCGGCAGCTTCCTTGTACACCTAACATGCCGTGAGTATTGCTGGCATATGCATTGTGTCTGGCGTAGGAGAGCTTACCAATATGCGCTGCCGTACGCCATGGATGCCCCATATACCTGTGAGAACGAGGACCCGGCCCAGTCGAAGAAAATTCTTGCCTGTAGTATTCTCATACTCGGTGTGCAGCCTTGTAGTATCGGCTACGGGGCTGTTTGATGCACCAGGGTCCTGTTCTGCGACGCCAATGACAAGCATGACCTCATTATGGGCACGGATAATGTCTTTGTTCATTCTCTTGCTTTCGTCATTGACAACTCGGCCATGCTCGTCGTACTCCCTGGTAGGCTCTCGGAGATCAGCCTCGCCCTCCCCTTCGACGACATCATCATAGGGTGACCGTCCCTATTGACTCATCAGCGTGATCGCGCCCATAAGAAACTCAAGAGGGCAGGGAAGCGCCAACCAACGCCAAAGATGTCAAAGGCTCATGGCGCCCCATTATATCAACTCCCGACTGTCTGGGGGCCTGAGGGGGTGAGCGCCGTCTGCCACATCTACATAGGACAATAAACAACCGACTTGTCCTGCTTGATGACGGATCAGTTGATCAATAATACCTAGATAGGTAAGTACCTGGGTATGTAAATACGTTAGAGAATGCTCCACTAGTTAAGGCTGAGAAAGGGTGTGGGCAGAACGTGGGCTCGATGTTTGCCGCCCGGAATGGAAATTAATAAATATAGCATATGTAAGTTCTTCAAAACATGGGCGGTTTTATGTGCCCCGCTGAGACTCTGAGGCCACCTAGGGAGGCCAGCTTTCATAGCTGGGGAGACCCCCATGTCGCGCTAAGCCCCTGGCCTGCTCCATTCCCTACCCAATTTGGCTGGAGAATAAAGCAAGGTTCGGAATAAAGGTATATAGCCGTACAGAAAAGTATGCAAACCAACTAAGGCATACAGAAGCCACACTATCGCTACGTGCTAACTAAATTTACAACTTACATAATGCTATCAATATAGGTTTTATATAGGTACAAGTAATACTAATAAATAAAAAATTTAAAGCGCTATTAATTAGTATTTGTTATACTAAATTTAAACTAATATTAATTAAAATATTTAAGTTGTAATGTTTAGCAGTTAATTATATAGCGTTATAATAAAGTGTTAGTTAGTACCATTTACTCTTGCTACTTTTATTCCGAGCCCTGCTTCACCCCCCAGCCAAATTAGGTAAGAAGTAAAGCAGGGCAAGGGACTTAGTCTAACATAGGGGTCTCCCCAGCTATGAAAGCTGGCCTCCCTAGGTAGGCTCGAGACTCTGCCGCCGCCTTCCTGACGTACATATGTACCTACTGGGAAGGTACCCAGATACCCACCTAAAAGTTACTTAAGTAGGTAGGTACCTAACATATACTTCTAGAGGGAGGTAGGTAGTCCCTACAAGGTCCCTCTTATCGATATCGCTGCCTCCAAAAATTTCCATAGCATCCCTCTTCAACCTTCAGCGCATCGGCTGTTCAGCTTAGGGAGTAGAGAGATTGTCTCGAACCAAGCTAGACAATACCTATCGAGTGTTGTTTGGCTACTCGCATTGCCTATCCTATATCATGGCCGCCAAAGCTCCATTTAAGACGACCTTTTCCGCAAGCGAGGTCATCCGGCCTATTTTTACCGGCGGTGCTGTTTCCATTGAGAACGATGCTCGCATATTAGCTACGACACTGGGCGAAGATGCCATCTTGACTGACATCAAGACCGGGAAGCACTTAGCAAAAGTAGAGGGGGTTAGTTCCTGCAAATATATTCCCTCCCGTTTCAATTCAGTCCAGTCACTAACAGGAGATTCGTTTACTAGGATGGCGAGCTCATATCAACACTTACCCGTAGGTCACACTCCTCTCAAGGCGACGCGCCTGTGCCACTAACGACCTCTCTCCGAAGTAACCCCCTCGGGTTCTCACCTCATAATATGCTCTAGGTCGTTGTCTATGCGGATTTATTCGCTACAGAAGATACCAGCGACCGATTCTATAGATCCTCAGCTCGTAAGGACGGTACGGCCGCATACCACCCCCGTCGTTGTAGTAGCAGTCGATAGGACGAGCACCTTGCTTGCCACCGGTGGCACCGATGGGTCGATCAAGGTCTGGGATATCAATGGTGGTTATGTCACCCATACCTTCCGCGGTCCAAGTGTGCTAGTGTCTGCGCTCTTGTTTTTTGAGCTAGCAACTAGCCTGGAGAAAAAGGACTCTGAAAAGGGGAAGAGAAGGCACTCTAAGGCAGCGCAGGAGGAGGCCGAGGACGAAGTTCCGGCCACAGCAAGATTCAGGCTTGCGTCAGGTAGCCGGGACGGCAAAGTTCGCGTGTGGGATCTACACAAGAGGAGCGTTGTTGCCAATCTCGACTCTCATGTGTCCGACGTTCAAGGCCTTGACTACTCTTTCGCTCAGAATGCGCTGGTGACTGCTAGCCGAGACAAGACAATTCGGTGGTGGGATACGAAGTCATGGAAGCTGCGGAAGGTTATCCCTTGTTTCGAGCTGGTTGAGGCAGTAGGTTTCATTGGCGACGGCAGATTGACCTATACGGCAGGATCAAATGGATGTTTGCGAATATGGCACACAGACACTGGTCGCGAGCTGACGAAGGAGCAAAATGCAAAGCCTGAAGCCGAGGCTTTTGTTGCTGCATCATATCGGCCAGGTTTTCCATTCATTGCCTGTGTCCAGGTAGACCATACAATAGCCCTTTTTAACATCCCTTCCGAGTCAACCGCGTCTTCAATTGCGCCGCCTGAGCCATTCCGCCGTATATCAGGAACACACGATGATATCATCGACTTACGGTACCTCCTCCCAGATCGTTCCGTTATGGCTCTCGCCACAAATTCGGAAGACATTCGTATAGTTTCTGTGTCAGAACCAAGTAACAGCACTGCCCTAGTACCATGCCAATACTTTGGCCAGGACATTGCTCTGCTCAGAGGCCATGATGATATCATCATCACCCTCGATGTTGACTGGTCTGGCCACTGGGTTGCCACGGGCGCGAAGGACAACACAGCAAAAGTCTGGCGCGTAGACCCCAAGAACGGATCCTACACTTGCTGGGCGACGTTCCAGGGACATGCAGAATCCGTTAGCGCAGTAGCATTGCCCCGCATTCGGCCTGTGGATGGCTCAAAAGCCCATGCCGACCCCCTTAGCCATCCACCGCAGTTTTTACTAACAGGCTCGTCCGATCAGACCATTAAGCGGTGGGAGATACCCAAGGAACCTCAAGAACGTGCAAAGTCGGGCCTACGGGCTTTGTATACACGGAAAGCTCACGATAAAGATATCAACGCTATCGATGTTAGCAACAACGCGCAGTTATTCGCCTCCGCCTCTCAAGATAAAGTGGTCAAGATCTGGTCAATAGAAGAAGGCGAGACTCAGGGTATCCTCCGTGGCCACCGCCGGGGTGTTTGGTCCGTCGCCTTTGCTCCTCTCAACACGCCCGTACTCCAGGGCGAACAAGGCTCGGTATCTGGCAAGGGTGTGGTAATAACCGGAAGTGGTGACAAGACTATTAAGCTCTGGAGCCTTGCGGACTATACGTGTCTAAGAACCTTCGAGGGACACTCCAATAGTGTCCTCAAAGTAGCCTGGCTCAATATACCACCACCAGAAGAGCGTTCTAAGAAGCCCATACTCATCGCAAGCGCCGGTGGTGATGGCTTGGTAAAAGTGTGGGATATTAACTCGGGCGAAAATGAGTGTACTCTTGATAATCACGAAGACCGAGTCTGGGCGTTGGCGATCCACCCAGAGACCAACATGATTGTGTCAGGAAGTGGTGACTCTACTGTGACGTTTTGGAAAGATACGTCTACAGAAACACAAACGGCGTCGAATGAGGCAGCACTTAAGCTCATCGAGCAAGAACAAGAACTTGACAACTACGAATATGCGGGAGCCTACCGTGAAGCTATCACATTAGCTCTTCAACTCAACCACCCCCGCAAGCTTCAGAGCCTCTTCGAAAAGGTCGTCAATTCGAAAACTCCCGAAGCTGGCAGTTTATCGGGTGTAAAAGTCGTTGATGAAGTCTTAGCTACCTTGTCAGATGAACAACTGTTCCTGCTTTTATTGAGAGTACGAGACTGGAATACCAATGCGAGAACGGCGCCGATGGCACAGCGTATTCTGTGGACAATCGTGAAAAGCTATCCAGTCAGTCGCCTATCTAGTCTTTCTGTGAAAGGGGCCAAGGGTCAAAAAAGTCTTAAAGAAGTTTTAAACGCACTTAAAGTTTACACGGAAAGGCACTATAAGCGGATGGAAGAGTTGGTGGACGAAAGCTACCTAGTGGAATATACCCTAAGAGAAATGGATGCTCTAACGCCAAGTCTAGACAACATGAAATGGACAGACGGCACGGATACGGATATAATAATGACATGATATATAAACTATCAGTAGATACCAAAATTAAAATAATTATCCAATTATACATCCGATTGACTTGTGCGAGCATTGCGTTGTTGTAGCTATTATTATCAAAAGAATATACCACAACCTAAGGGTGGTTAGCTCTAGCGACACTAGCCACAATGTGGCGCATGCTTAGGAAGTACCTACTGTAAGCCATGATGAAATTTGGGTGCAGAAAATCTACAATCGGTCTCGAAGTTCGCTACCTCTCAGCAGCATATCTTGAAGGGCTTGTTTACTCCCTATTGGATGCGATAATATGAGGTAGCATAACATAATATGATGGTGTGAATAAAGGTTCCGATGAGGTTCGCGGATATTGTCCTGGATGTGGCGGCCGTGGCCAAAGCCTCCCGCTCAGTAGCTTCGAGACACTTGGAACTACGTGCAAGGCAGATTGATCGCTATGGCCGGACGTCGAGCATTTTCAAGTCATCAAGAGAACCCCAAAAAGATGCACCAAGCAATACCGATTCAGCTTCAACAAATCCGGACGGAAAGATAGCGAACGGTGGCAAGCAGCAGCATTCGCCTGCCAATGCGCCAGCATCCTTCCACGAGGCTAGCAGTATAGAGCCAGGAGTTAGGGCGCCCATCACGCCCGGCGAGTCTTCTAATAAGCCTCAACAAATCTTGAATTGGGCTCACCAGAATAGCTCTCCTTTAGAGGATGCAGCGCCTCCACTGGATCAAAGTGCTATTCTCACGCGGTTGAGGGAGAAGGCAGATCCAGTTCAAAACAATGAACACAAAGGAGCAAGTTCAGAAAGAGGGAACAATTTGAAGGACGATGCTCCCCCAGGTATCAACATTAATATTTTCCATGCCACCCGAGGCTCTCAGATGCTAGGTAGACAAGAAACTACTCTGGGACGACTACGAACACAGGTGCCGCCTCCGAAGCCAAGCTGGTTTAAAGATTTCGGGCATGATACGCCGAGGACACTTAATGAGCACAAAGGTGGAAAGCCTCTTCCATCCATTTCAAAAGCTTCGGGATTAGGAAGATCTCCCATCGAGGAGAGTGCGGCGGCCGCTGATGTGGCCATCGCAAGCCCGCAACTGGCGGCTTCACCCGAATTACAACCCGTAGGAGAGCCTACGACGCAGCCTATACCAACGATAGATATGAGCTCAGTAGAAAGCCAAATATCAAACACCCAAATGCCCACCACGCGACGGATAGAAAGAGAACACACCCAGCCGGTTGAGAACGTGCTTCTAAGAGAGGAGCCTAATGCCAAGGAGAAACTGGAAACTGTAGCATCCTCACTTAACCAACCTTCTACCCCATCTTATACTCTTCGAGAATCTAAAGTTCCAGCGACTCGTCTAAGCCGTATATGGAATTACGGCGGTTTAGCAGCCGGTATGTTGGGGGGCGCACTCACCGAAGGTCTCAGCAGAGGGTTCGGTGGTGGCGGGACAGGCTCCGTTATGCTCAGCGCCGGCAACATGGAGAGACTAGTAGCGAAGCTGTCAAAGATGAGGGGGGCAGCTCTTAAGCTAGGTCAGATGATGAGCTTCCAAGACTCCAAGATGCTGCCAGGACCCATTCAAGACGTCTTACAACGTGTCCAGGATCGAGCGGACTACATGCCTGCCTGGCAGCGAGACCGGGTCCTTGCGTCGAGTTTAGGCCCTGAGTGGCGGGACCTGTTCGAAGATTTCGAAGAGACTCCTATCGCCGCAGCGTCTATTGGGCAGGTGCATCGCGCCACACTGAAGTCGGGCGAAATGGTGGCCGTCAAGATCCAATTCCCCGGGGTCGCAGAGTCGATCAATTCAGATTTGGATAACATCTCCATGCTCTTAATGGCCTCTGGCATGCTGCCAAAGGGCCTATACCTCAACAAAACGATCGACAACGCGCGCACGGAGCTGGGCTGGGAGTGCGACTACGAGCGCGAGCTCGAGTGCGGCCGGCGGTACAAGGAGCTCCTCGCGGACGAAGGCGACGTGTTCGCCGTGCCCGAGATCTACGCGCAGGCGTCGGGAAAACACGTGCTCACGATGCAGTTCATGGAGGGCGTGGGGGTGACGCGCGTCGTCAAGTCGTTCACGCAGGCGCAGCGCGACTGGATCGGCACGCAGATCCTGCGCCTGTGCCTGCGCGAGATCGTCGAGTTCCGCTTCATGCAGACGGACCCCAACTGGACCAACTTCCTGTACAACGCGGCCACCGGCAGGCTCGAGCTGCTCGACTTCGGCGCCTCGCGCGAGTTCCCCCTGCCCTTCGTCACGCAGTACGTCGCGCTGCTCGCCGCGGCCGCGCGCCAGGACCGCGAGGCGGTTGTGGAGCACTCGCAGCGCCTGGGGTATCTCACGGGCCATGAGAGCCGCGCCATGCTGGACGCCCACGTCGCCAGCATCCTAACGCTTGCTGAACCGTTCTTGCGGTCTGCGCCTGAGGTCTACGATTTCGCGGATCAGACTATTACGGAGCGGGTCAGAGACCTGATCCCCGTCATGGTGCGCGAGCGTCTCAGCCCGCCTCCCGAGGAGACATATAGTTTACATCGGAAGCTTAGCGGGGCGTTCTTGCTCTGTGCTCGGCTCGGTAGTCGGGTGAGATGTCGCGAGTTATTCGAGAGGGCGCTTGACAAGGCAGATTTCGATGTGATTCGAGATTGAGTGCCTTTTGTCCGCACCTAGTCCATATATATATATATACATACTACATTGTACTTGCTTTGGGTCGCCACTCAAACTATAGATTAGTTGTAAGATACGGTACGGGGTTAAGCATAGCATAGATAATAGGGCAAGCCATAGTGTATCATGAGATTTTTGTTTCTCAGACAGTAATATAGTCCTTGATTCGTAGTTCTGCTCTCACATATAGCAACTATATACGCCGCGCATGCTATTAAAACCCTGCCCAGTTATGCATTGTTGAAGGTTGAGATGCTTCCTGTCGCGTCAAATCTAGCTATTCCTAGAGCATCTATTTCTCTCTGACGCCAAAACTTGGGGCTACCGAGGCCTATCACAGAGGGCAGCATATCTAGAACACTCCCGTTGAGCACCGCATCACGTAGCGTCCCGTCTCGCAACAGGCATATTCCGCCTCTCCCTCGCCGTAAGCTTCTTCCTCCTGCGCTCGATGGTGCGGTCGACCTGCTTCTTCTTCATGCCCGCGAAGCGCTCCAGGAGCAGCTGCTTCTTCTGCTCGCTCTTCTTGAGGTAGAACGGCTTCTTGCCCTGGGCCACGAGCTCCTTCTCCTTCTGCCTGTGCTGCGCCACGAGCTCCTGCTCCGCGTCGCGCCTGGCCGCCGCCTCCTTGCGGCTCTGCATCGACTTCAGCGTGCGCGCCAGCGCCTCCCGCTCGTCGGCCGACTTAGTCTTCTTCATGGCGGTTCTGAGCTGCGCCATCTCGGCGTCGCGGTACTCATCCAGGAAGGCGTAGGCCTTGCGCGCCCGCGCCTCGTCGACGGCCCCCGAGGCGGAGGAGAACCGCGGGTCGCGGGCGGCGACCTTGGGCACGCTGATCACCTCGCGCTTCCGGGATACCTGGCGCTTGCTGGACATCTCCGTCGGCGCGTGTTTGGAGGACCGCTGGGGTTTGGGGGGTTTGGAGGGCTTTGATGAGTCGGGTCTTGAGGGGCGCCGTTTGTTGTCGTCGTCTTGTTCCCCCCCGTCTTCGCTTTCTGCTTCTGTCGCCTTGCGCCGCCCTTCTTTTCGCCTTATGCTGGGCATCGAGGCTTGTGCTTTGGCGAGAGCGCCGAAGGAGATTTGTGTCACTGCTAGGGAGGGGTCGTTTCCTTCGTCGTCATCCTCATCATCGTCCTCTTCTTCGCCCTCACTACCGGATATGGAATCTGACTGTCTAATCGTTAATCTCATTGGGCTAGTTGATCCTTGGGGTCAGTCGGCGGCGCTTGACGTACCCGGTCCGAGATCTGCCCTTCTCTATCGCTCATGCTATCCGAATTGCCATCCTCGCTCTCCTCCTCTTGTGAGTCTTGGTTGTATTCCTCTGGTTCGAGCTCTGGCTCTTCCCTCCGAGCGCGTACTCGTCTCTGCAGACCACCGAGAGGTAGCTTCCGTTTTTGAGACGTGGGAGGCATCGTTTCGTGTATGATATTAGACTTGGATGTGGTATGTGGTATGTTGAGCTGGTGGTTGACTCGCGATGTACATGGGTACATCTGACGACATGTGAAGTGATGGATTAAAAAAGTACTTATTTACATAGTTATCTACATAATCGATAAGATACTGAGCCATCTAGGTACATATGTATTCAATGTACTCGTCTGGACTAGTGGCGTCTCAAACTAAAGCAGTAGCAGGGCTGGACCCTTTAGTCTGGGTCTTTAACTAGCAAAACGGCGGGCAAATCGCAACACAATGAAGTACAAAGGATCCCATATAATTTATACCAAAGTCTTTGTACTTCCTAAGAATAAATTATAGCCTTTATTTCCATGCCAAGTAATCGGTTATTTAAATCTAAGGACTGAAATAACCCCCCCCCCCCAGTATTTTTACAGCACCTACCTACCACTATAACACCCTACCTACCTACCCGTACAGCACCTACCTACCTACCCGTACAGCACCTACCTACTTACCCGTACAGCACCTACCTACCTGTAACACTTGCCTACAGCCTATTTGCTTATACTGCTAGATTACACCGCCTTCCTATTTGGGTAGTTGCCACTCGCTTACTCCACTCGCGGAAATTAAGCTAATGTTTTAAGTAAAAATTGCAGCTATGCAGGGCTACCTAAAATTTAGTAGCAACCCTACCTAGCAAAACATTGTTGCGATTTGCCCGCCGTTTTGCTAGTTAAAGACCCAGACTAAAGGGTCCAGCCCTGCTACTGCTTTAGTTTGAGACGCCACTAGTCCAGACGAGTAAAAGCCTAGATACATTATGTAGACTAGGTAGCTTGGCGGTGGAGGCGTAGCTTTTCCCAAAGCGGTAATGCTATATCATTCAAGAAGTCTTTTTTTCCAAGCAGCCTATCTATTTGTAGAATTGGGTTTCAAATTTACCTAATTAGGCAGTGTTAAACTGCTGGAATTGGGTAGGTTTACGCTACCTATGCTGTACTATAATGGTACTTATGTACCTTTTTTTCTGCCGCATGTACCAGGTATTAGGTGTAGGTACCTTAGGTAGGTATGTACGTAGATCATAAGCCCAGATTTCTCCTACCAGGATCTTTCTAAGCCGTTTATTTGCCAATTCAAGTTTGAAGCAATTCAGCGAGGTAGAAAACTGCATGTCTCTTTGTTTTAGGCATGTATATAGTTGCGCAAATGTATGCAAGATTGAATGTTTTGTTTACGCGCAGATTTTCTGTCAGTACTATCTGTCGCATAGGTCTTAGCGAACTGCCGAAAACGCGACTTGCCCCAAACCATAGTCGCAAGAAGACAAGCCAACCGCCATCGCCGTCATCACCACCATCATCATCATCACCATCACCACCACCACCGATCACCAAACCACAGCACGGTCACGCAACAGATGCAATCTCCATAATGAGTGCAGATCAACTTGGCTATACCGATTTCGGTCTGTATTCCGCGTATTTGTCCGGTACTACCGCCGCCTTTAATCCGCTTGCGCCCAACTTCAATCCCCCACCCCAGCCTCAGCCCACGACCTCTCATCTCCCGCTAGGCCAAGCAAATGGCATGCTACCGCAGTAAGCTCCGTCCTACATATCACTCGCTACGAGGGCTCAAGCGCTAATCATACCGCCCGCAGGTACCCTCGGACCAACCCAGGTCGGCGAGGGTCATCACCCAAAAGCACAAAACGAGATAGGATTATCCAGCCCTCGCCACAATCCGGTGGTGTACCCGAACCTACACAAGATTATCTCACGGTAGCGTCACACCCGCCTTTCTTACTGCCACAGCCACGGAACATGTTAGTCGTTGTCGACTTGAATGGCACTCTCCTTCACCGGCCCAATCGCCGCGATCCCACCCGCTTTGTCGAACGCCCTTATGCGAGGCCGTTCCTCTCATACTGCGTTAATACATTCACCGTTGTCATATGGTCGTCGGCGCGACCTGACAATGTCAGTAACATGTGTAGGCAACTGTTGACGCCCGAGGACCGTTCTAAGGTTGTCGCCGTCTGGGGCCGAGACAGCTTTGGACTCTCGAAAAATGACTACAACCAGAGAGTGCAATGTTACAAACGGTTAACGGCATTATGGAACGACCCTGTCATTGCGGCAAGTCATCCGATGGCCGCCAATGGCGAGAAATGGAACCAATCAAACACTGTATTGGTAGATGACTCGTTGGAAAAAGCGAGGAGTGAGCCTTTCAACCTTATCCAAATCCCCGAGTTCGCGGGTGACGCAGAGGAGCCTGGGTTTGTGTTGCCCCAAGTCCACGACTACTTGAATACCTGCAGTCAACAAGCAAATGTCAGCGCATATATGAAAAGTCAGCCGTTCATGACCCGGCTCGAGTTCACACTTTAAACCTAGTGTGCTAGTTTTATACGGAAGAGTGAGATGTTTTTAGGTTGGCTTGAAAAGAGCTTTGGAGCCAACATCCTTGTATAAATGGATAGAGTCTAGTCCAGTTTCGAGGCCAATATCAGGAATAAATGGTGGGCGAGTTGCCATCATGGTCAGGCTTTGGTGGGTGCGGACGAATGGATAAAGGAAGACATTTGATACCCGTTGCTTAACAAGACTTTGAGCACTTACGAGACCTAGACAGCTATGAGAAAAAAAAAGGTTAAGAATTGTAGCTACACTTGCGAGATTTGCTACATTACAGATACGTATCAGTGCTTCCCCTACATGATTCAAACAACGAAGTGCCTGCATAGCTAGGTATGCGCACACAATCACATGGATTGATTCACAGAGTCTCGAGCTATTTGCATATAAATAGTACCTAAGGCTATTTACCATAGCCTCGGTCCTGGTATCTATCTAGAGACACGAGTTTGAGGTAGCAGGAAATTACCTGCATGCGTATAAGATATGTACCTATGTTAAATAAATGAGCTACGGCTAACAATAATTCTCACTTGGATGACCATATATCATACCTCACTCAGCTACATCTTGTACTTAAGCATCAACTAGCCTTGCCTGGCTCAGACACTCCAGGAGAACAGGCACAGTCATACAAGCACCCATATTCTAGCAGAGGATCTAACCCAGGTTTCTCACATTACCAAGAGCTGCTATAGATCGTTCCACCCGGTGAAATTAAGCGACTGTCGTAATACCAGAGGCTCATACCACACACGCCAATCCAACTACATAGCGAGCCTCCCCGTGTTACCTACCTACCTCGATAGGTATCTACTTACCGAGGCGGCCAACTTAGCCATTCCCGCTCAGCTGCTGAGGCCAATTAGCCGGGCATGTTCCCGTGCAAGGAATGCCAGACTATACAGCACTCGGAGTCAGTAATTACCACTTAGAGCGCGTCTCATGGGGGGCTTGGAAGTTTCCAGACAATCTCCTATCCCGAAAGGAAACCCGCCACCCTAAAACTTGCCAAAATAAGAAGAAAATAGCCCCGAGAACTCACCTGGGCCTGGTTGGCAATATTCGAGCAGAGGAACTTATCCGCCGTCTTGCCGTCTTTATTCGTGATGTTGATGTTCTCGAATTTGAAGCCCTCGCAGGGGGCCGAGCTCGGGCAATGGATCGCGCTGGCGATGTTGTATCGGCTCGTGCCCGTTATGTTAATCCAGCGGATGTCGCTTATCTTGAGCCGCGAGGAGTCGCAGCCGGACGAGCCGTAGATGCACTTTTGACGGTGAAGTGTTAGTCGGTGTTTTCTAGGTCGTCCTCTCCTCTTTTCTTTTTTTGTTGATGGATACAGAGTCTAGGTATAGATTATGCTCTGCCTTGGTGGACTCACAGGGGTTACGTAGATGGGCTGGTTCACGTCGGTGAACTTGAAATTGGCAAACGTCACATTGCGCACGTAGCCAGTCCCCGAGTACGTCTTAATCCATGCCGCGTTCGAGCTGTGAGTGCATGTGAAATTGTCGTAGTAGATGTTGGAGACGTAGTCGGGCTGCGCCGCATTCGAACCCATTGATCCTATACAGGCGCAACCGGACTCGTAGCAGTGGACATTGGAGATGTGTACGTTGCTGCTGTTGCCTTTCATACTGATGCAGTCCTAGATGAGTAGTTAGTCGAGTATTCCCTGGTACAGCATACTTGTAGTCATCCCAGTACGGGATGTGACTGAGGAATGAGGGCAAGGAGAAGACTCTTGAAGAGAAAAGTGTGGCCTCACATCACCGCATGTCACTGTCCAGTTCTGAAGGTAGATATTGTTGGAGTTCCACTAATCCATCATACAGAGTCAGCATATCCGCAATTATTAGGGATATAGGATAGAGCAGCTTGAATCGGTTCCAATAGTGTTACCAACCGTGTCTATTCCGTCCGTGTTAACCGTACTCCATTGGCTATTACTCGTTGCGTTCATGTCTAGGTTCGTCATGGTAATGTTCTCGCTGTAAGCGACGAATGTATCTATAGATTAATACTGTTAGCTAGTTTGCCAAGATCTTAACTAGACTCCCCTCAGACGGCCTCCCATATTTCTTTCCGGCAGAGAAACGTTTCGTAAAAAGGATAAATAAATAAACCAAGCTTTACTAACGCCAAAACTGGCTCTGACGCCACGTAATACCGTCAATGAGGACATTTTTCGCGTGCCAAAGCGTCAGACTGATAGGTCTACCGTTTTGATTGCTTTGCCCTCGGTTTTGATCATACCATAGCTATTTTATAAACCAGGTCAGTAATCTCTCATTATGGTGAATAATATCAACCATGCTAAGACCTCTCAGGCGCGCAAATATCCGGACTGGGTAACCCATCTCTCTCAAGTACCTCAGATGAGGGTGTAGAAGGGGGTTCTAGAGTACTGACCTGACCCTGGCCATCAAAGAGAGCCGTGCCGAAGCCACGAACTGCAACAATAGGAGTCAGTTACTGCTTTCCTGTGATGCCTAAGCTGTCTAACTTGACGAGCCTCTAAGGCGTGATTTGTGTGCAGGAGCCTTTTATGTCCCAAGCACTAAAGCAACAGAAGAGGGACTCCAAGGACTACCCACTGCGGATATCTGTACCGCCAATGCGCCAAGCGGTACTGCGCCCGGCATATGTCACGGGAAGGCTACTACGCAGCCAGTACTGGATATCTGAAGACCAGCGCAGCGTTCCGTGAATTTCGATGTCGGTGTTACTGAAGGATAGCGTGTCCATGACCTGGCCAATGTGGAAGAGGCCCTCCGTCAGGACAATCTTGCCGTTTGTCCCACATTGTTTGAACGCCTCGAGGATTTGCGGCGTGTCGTCGGGCTCTTTACCAGTGCCGGTGGCAGGAAGTGGTGTTACCGTGCATGTCGAGCCGGTAACGTTGAGTGCTGCGTGCGAGACGGCAGGGAGGAGACAAGCGAGGAGGGTGAGGGATCTCATGGCCGCCTTGGTCTCAAATATAGTCAAGTTGTTATCATATCCTCAAAGACACAGGCTTCGTCTACTCTTGAAGCACGCTATGTTCTCAAGCGTGCATGCGACAATAGTATAAACCGGCAATATATATGTGTTCTGGGGTGACGTCTGCGCAGGACGATGGGTAATTTATATATATTTATCTATCTATATATCTATAGCTTCCCACAAATCATGTCGGGTTGTTCAGGTAGGCGCCTTCATGAGCCTAGATATGCATACTCTGTATCACTCTACAGCAAGCGATGAGTACGGGCTTTGAAAAACTTGCGACGCTGCAAAACTCGAGGATAAAATGGACTGAGGTATGACAACAGTCCAGTACAGCAAATCATAATTAGTTCAATAGTAAGTAAAAATGCATGGGCTAGTAGGCGTAGGTTGAAGTTGAACCGTTCGGCTAATCTGAAAGTCGACACACTCTACAGATTAAGTCGGCGGTCGGATTCGACGGGGACAGGTGCTTTCCCCACATTGAATATACATGCTTGGCTTGGAGAAAGTCAAAAACCGTTTGTTCTTGGTCTCCTTGCCAAGATGAACGGCTTTACCATTGGCGGAAACCCCCGTTTATGATCAAATTAGGAAATCTGGAGAAGCGGAGCAACACATACACAGGGTTGAGATGGATCGAATATATCGGCTAGCCGGATGCTAAACCACATGCCTGGATTATTGGCACCTCTTTGATCTTCCATGGGGGAAAAGCGAGTCGCTGGATACGCTGACGAACGAGACAAGACACACATGACTGAAACGTGTAGAGAATGCATTGCTTTATGACCGAGACCTATAGCGCTTCTTGTCTATTGCCGTCTATCTATCTTTTCCAATCCATCCCCAGTATGTATCCTAGCGTTGTTCGTTCCTACATAATCTTTCGTCGTAGTGGACAACTTAGGCCTCCACTGCCTGCCCACCCTTCTTGATTTGGGGGCTAGCAGTAGCATCTGCTTCCTCTGGCCTTTAGGCATAAAGTCAATCATCATGATCGAGTCGAAATAGAATTAAGAGAGAATATGTAAACCATGTCCAACCAAATAACGCCGACGATGATGGTATTAAATCATGATGGGTGTATTCACCCTCGAATTAAATGCAACGCAGATGCAATGCACGCTGGACGGCTTTGAACGGACGGCTTACTTGAGAGGATCATAGACCCTGTCCTGGATGAACTTTGTCAAGGCAACGTCGCCCCATTCTTCCCATTCGACCCACTGCTCTTCGGGGAGCATGCTAACGCCTTCTCTGCGAGCGGCTTTCATTACCTCACGGGCGACGACAATGCTAGCATCTCGGACCCGTTCGATATGCGGGTAGATCAGCCCCTTCTGGATTTCATCGGCATTGAGAGATTCCGCTAGTGATGCCGCCGACATGTATACCATCTCGTCAGTGACCTTGGAGGCCTTGCAAAGAATGGCACCAAGACCGAGACCGGGGAACACGTAGACGTTATTACCCTGGTTGGGCCAATAAGTGACGGCCTGGTCGCCGGACTTGACAGCAAATGGCGCGAAGGGAGAACCAGAAGCGAAGATGACTGTGCCTTCTGTCCATTGAACGGCTTGTTCAAATGTACACTCGGCCTTGGTGAGAGGGTTGCTGAGGGGGAACAGAATGGGCCGTCGGCCGGAACCGCCTGCGTCGACTGAAGCCTTGAGAGCGCGAACAACCGACTCGGTGAACACGCCGAAAGTAGCTGTTAATCCAACAAGGGCTGACGGCCGGACATATTCGATGACCTCTTCCAAAGTGCGGAATTGATGACCACTGTTGTCTGAGCGGGCAAAATACTTCTTGTGCTCCGGTAACTTGTCACCTCGATCCCAGGTTACGAGGCCCTTGGTGTCAACAAGCCAAAACTTGTCCTTCGCGGCCTGCTCCGATAGTCCGCGGCGAGTGTAGTACTCGACCATTTGTTTGGCGACACCCACACCAGCGGAACCAGCACCCATGAATACGAGACGCTGGTCCTCGAGGGGTACGCCAGATAGATTCACGGCGCCGATGTAACTATAGGAAGTATATGGGTTAGTGGATTACCTTGAGAAAAGTAATTAGGGGTGCGACTAACCCTGCGAGCACGACGGCACCAGTTCCCTGGATATCATCGTTGAAGCACTTGTAGTCGTTCCTGTAACGGGCGAGATAGTTGAAGGCCTTCTCGGTCTCAAAATCCTCGAACTGGATAAGCATCTCGGGGAAGACATCTTTCACGGCCTCCATGAACTCGTCCACAAACTCCTGCATAACAGCGGGAGAGGGGCGCTTAGCTCGTAAACCCAAGTAGAGGGGGTCCTTGAGGTTGTCCTCGTTGGCCGTACCAGCATCCAGTACGATGGGAAGAGTCCTCTCGGGGTGGATACCAGCAGCTCCGGTATATAGGGCGAGCTTTCCGATCTAGCATTTCAAATGTTAGCTCCTGGATACGAAACGGAACCTTTGACTGTGGCCGAGACGGAATAACTTACAGAAATGCCCACGCCGTTAACGCCCAAGTCACCCAACCCTAGAATACGCGACCCATCCGTGACGACGCAAATCTCGGGGTTGGGGTTCGGCCAATTCCGAAGAATCGTCCTGATCGATTTCCGTTGTTTGATTGAGATATACAGGGCTTCCGGACGAGTGTAAAGCGTCGAGTATTGCAAGCAAACATCGCCGATCGTGGGTGTGTAGACCAGAGGCATCAAGTCGCGGACATTGTCAATGAGCACTCGGTAGAATAGATCGAGATTTGTGCTCTTGAGGGACGACAAATACAGATACTTGTCGATGGGAGTAGGCCGTGAGCGGATCATCTTCATGCACCTCTCAACTTGGGTGTCGGTATTCTCCATGGCGTGTGGTATTAAGCCCGTGAGGTTTTTGGAGACACGCTCTTCAGGGGTAAAAGATAGACCTTCACGGAAGAGACGTCAATAAGATCACAAGAGCTATGCTGGCAGGTATAGAGGGTTTGATAGGAGACTTCCGTCTGGGTTAAACAGATGCACACCTTTGTTCCAGAGAGGTTCCCGTATTACTTGGTATCCGCCAGCGGCCGACTTTGGTACGTAGTCTGTAGTTCTGTACTGCTTGACCTCGCCATAGTGGTCTTGGGCATAGCCCCTCAATCCATCGAGAGAAGCCATCTTCATGCGCTGTTCAATAGATGCGATATCAACTGAGGACATAGGATTGAAAGCCGATTGCCTTCGCTGTAGGGACAGAGAGAGCCGTTTACTAGCAACGGAGGTGTGAGAGGAGCGCCCGGAAAAGACAGACGAGGGAGACGTTGAGCGAGGAGTTGATATATCTGAGCTGGCTGTGCTGTATGTATTATACGCCATTGGTTGTGCTGGGCGGCGGCGGCGGCGAAAGACACCAGCGGCCGGGGGTGGAGTTAGTAATGTCGAGTTACCTGTACTACGACTGCGACTGCGACTGCGATTGCGACCCAGACTAGTGGCACTAATTTGGCCAGTGGCTGCAGGTGGTATGTGTGGTAAGTGAGCAGAGGTGTGGGTGTGGGTGTGTGCTGCGGGTCCCCACTTTCGGGACAGAGGGCTACTAGAGAAAGGTCCGGGATGGGATGAACAAGGTTCGGAAAGATGCTGGCTGCTGCTGCTGTGCTGTTGTTGGGAATGGTTGGTTGTCACTTGTAAGTGGCGGGCGTGGTGGGAGCGCGCAGTGCGACCTGGTGACGGATAACGATACTGGCTGTGAATAAGAGTGAGATTTTCGCTGCATCGTCCGGTCTTGGTCTTGTCGACGGCGATGCCAGGCGACCTTCTTAATAACCACCCAGTTGTAGGACGACCAGGCGGACCGAACACCCCTGCTCTGGAGGTGCTAGATGTGAGACCTTGGAGTCTCGCCATCTCCTTGGATCCTATGACAGGGGGAAGCGTAATACGCTGCGCCAGAGCGTCCTCCGTGGTTTCGTTGGGGTTTCAAGAATCTCAGACGCGAGCTGATCAGAGCAGCAGACGGGAGTAGATCAGCTGCAGGAATCGTGATGGATGGATGGATGAATGCCTACTCTAAGGCTAGGATGTAGGCTAGGTACCTTCCTATCGGGACAGTATAGTTGCGTGTACGTACCTAGCAGGTACTTACAGATGGTAGGTAGGCGTAGGTAAATTTAGGTGGTTACTCCAGTTACGCATAGGTACCTTGTACGTACTTACCTACAGTTTTAGGTAGGTACCTATATAGGTATAGAGAGGTAGTAGACAGCAAACAGGGGCTCTCTCCCAAGACTCGAAAACAGGTACCGACGTCCAAGAACGGCAACAAGACCACCCGCGAGTATGGAGAAATTGGGGCGATAAATTGGAGTTGAATACGGGGGGAATCCAGGAATTGGAGGCAAATGTCAAATGATCAAGTTTGAGAAGGTCTAAACATTCCAATCTCCGAGAATTTTTCTTCGTTTAATTCCAATTGATGCCCAAAGCCATCTGACTTACACGGTGGCACAGTCATCGTGGTCATGGTCTTGGTCTTCCTATCTATGTATGTAAGTACATACGTACATTATATGTAGGTATCTACCTAGGTACCTATATTAAGAGACTTGAAATTTTTCATTGGAGCCGATCACCGGTGTCGGGAATACCTACATGTACGGATGTTAAGTAATGAAAGATTGCTAGTTATGTAGGTACGGAGTATTTTATTCTACAATTGCGGTCACAACAATACGTCCCAGCAACATCCATCCATCATCCTTGCATAGACAAAAGTAAGCATGATACGCAGACTAGGTAGGTAGTCCAATAGGACCGGTCTAACATGCAGGTAGACTATGTATGTATGTACTTCTGCTTCGGTCTACCCTTAAGAAACCTGGCATCTAAATAGTAGGCATAGATATAGGTAGACCGTATGTATGCATTTCCTAAATCTGCCCATCAGAAAGAAGCCCATTGGACCGTGGAGCACGCGGATGTCGATGAATGTATGTATTTATGTACGCAGTAAGTCCCGGTCCGTTGGGGTGTACCGATGACAAACCAGAGACAGTATTCTCACGATAGGTTTGCATTGTAAATTTTGAGAAAGGAGATAGCTTCGGGGTACGCGTAAGTATGTCGAGTAGGGTATCTAGGTACCGCAAAAACTCCTACCAGCTACCTAACGCAGAACGACAGGATATTGGCCCTGGTCTGCCCTGGTATTGAATTACATTCTTAAACAGTTTGCTTATAGATATACCCACGCGACATGTCCACGCATAACCACTTAGGTAAATAAAATATCAGCTGACCACACATTTCAATATTAGGAAAACGGTATCCGTCCGCTGTATCCATACATACATAGCAAATCTGGATAGTTATTTATACTTCTGTGGATATACGGAGCTGTTCAAATACTATGACTACCTATTACCTAGCTATGACAGGTAAAAGACTGATGAACGTTTACCCCAAGTTCACCGGGAAGACAACCGTAGGTACACACAGTAGCGCATACCTACCTTACAGACGCTAGAATAGGGGACCCGCTACGGAGAGAAATTGCCTACATGTGCATATTTAGTACAGCACTATCCATAGAGGGAAGTGTTCGCAATGGGCCTTACCATGTAGATACTACCTACATCCTATTCATGTATGTAGGTATGGTCTTATGATAGATATGTGTATTATTAGCGATATAGGAACACACAATCGTGCGTCATCATCAAACAACCAGGACAGCCGAATATCACACTTCATCCCATTTTGTTTCGTTTCTCGCCTCTCTAGCCGCCTTGCCTGGGAAAACCCGGTACATGTATGTACGTATACCTACAGGTAGGTAGATGGGATGGATGCCCATGGCGTACCTGAACAAGACCTTACATGCGGCACCTGCTGCATCACGAGTGCCCACAAGAAGGAAGGGTTCCAGAATTAAAAAAGTACCAATTTCAGCCCTGGGTCGTGCCCGAACTCACCTCTCGCCAACATTAGCGCCATGAAACATGGGACGTAGATACATGGGTACCAGTTTGCGTACAGTATGTAACACGCAACCGAACCCCTGTACAGGCCTAGCATATAAGCCCCCGATATCTTCCGATCACCCTCTACATACTGTGGGCTAGAAGCGAAACATGGACTTGGCGTTGGCTTTGGGGAAGGTTTTTTTGGGGGATTTTTTTTTTTTTTTTTGGATGGATGGAGGGATCAATGGGAATTGTCTCGTGTTCGAATTCATTGTCTGCTTACAAGAGCATACGAGAAACTTCCAAAGTTATGTCTAAACTCTGATCTAAATGCCAGTATCTATCTATTTATCATGGTATCTATGTATCTGCAGGTTGAGTCTTATTCAGCACACACATACTCCGTACCTACATAGTAGATACAGTACATATGTATAAACAAACGCACTAACATATCACGTAGATGGGATGGTCCCTGATAGGTATACAAACCCGCGGGTCTCGAAACGGGAACATCCTCATCCCCACCGTCCCCAAACACCGCCTAACCTACTAGTAGCTTCACAGCTGCTTCATCGTGATACTGGGCTTATGCATCCCTATTCCGTTTTGCAATTTTATCGTCCGTGACAGGAGCTGCTTTGCGCGAATCGAGACCCGTGCTTCACGATCCATCCAGATCACGCAATCTATTTTCGTGCATGGAGAACGTCTGCGCGGAACTTCTTGGGCACATCAATATCTTGTCTCATATTTTGCTTTGAAAAAGGCTATAACAACGTGAAGGCGCTTCCTGTAGTGCAGTCGATACAACCAGCACAACCACTACAACCATAACCCCTGGTCCAACAGCTGCATCACAGCAATCTTATGGCAATCTAGCCCGAGCGATTGTCGTGAGATCTGCCGCGGGATGTGGACGCATCCTGTACGCAGTCCTGCCAATAAGATACCCAGTTCCTTGGCATCACTGGGCTAGCAAAAATCAGACACTCATCGACCTTGGTACCTACTCTATCTTATCCTCTTGTTGGACCAGGTAGTACCATCCGGTTCTAAGTTTGTCCGCGGAGCGATGAATGTATATTCCGTCGATAAAGCCTCTATTTGTCGAACCTGTCCGGCTTGGGGTCACTCAGATTCGTCTCGGATCCCCGTATCGATTTTCACTGGATTGGGGTCGACCGCACATATTACTCGCCGACGTATCCGGCACGGCTAAATATGCAATCAAGTAACAGGTAGTTGCCTTCAAGTGCTTCCTAGCTCACCGACGATGCTGTTGATCAGACCCTGCTCGCACGCTTACACCAAGTCTCACCTACTTCTTCTAGGACCGTAGGAGATGATAGATAGTGAGAGCTGTTGTTACATCGATGTAATGCTAGATGCGGGATACTGGAAGCAGAAAACTCGTCGCTCCGTTTGCCGACGCCCGGGTTATGTGCATAGTGAGATTACATTACAGAAGCTTGGACAGTTCGTGGGTCCTTGGGGATATAATCCGTAACAATGCTGCGCTGCGTAAGCGGGATAGTACAGATGGTTTAGGAATGAGCCCGGCATAGTAATCAGTCTCGTGCGCAAGTGACAGGCTCTACAATTCAGAGAGAACTGCCGACTTGCGAGCGCTTGAATTGGGCTCGGGGGATATCTGACGGGCAATACAATTGAAGCCCATGCAAGGTTCTGCGCGTAGCTTGTCTATCTAACTAGCTGTAAGCATAGCGAGAAGCGGGCGGGCGTGACAAGCCGATCAATGACCGGGGGCTCTTGAGCGGCAGTCGGCGCATGAATACTCTGCTCACCGTAAGCCGGCTTAAACCACATCTGCACAAACCCGACATCGAAGACGCTGCAGGACGCACTTTTCATTTACATGGACGGACCCCGGACCTTGAAACCCGCTTCAAAATCACGTACAAACCTACTACACGTATGTATAACTAACTCTAATTGCCGGCTGACCGGCCAGATCATAGGTGGCTAGCTAGACTTCAACGGTAGGTGGCATTCAACCGGCTCCGATCTAGTAAGCACGGCGAACAAAGTCTCAACGGCATCGGTGCCGACCCCGTTCTTCCCCTGCGTATAGAGCCACCCCCGCGTTCCAGTACACAAATTCGGCTTGACGAGGACATCTAATTCCCCATACGTTGCGAAACACACGATTGTCCCCATATTGTGAGGTAGATTCAACAAATGTGCCACTATCAATCAATACACACAATTAGCGAGCCCATACCTAGACAGGGCTCCGAGAACGGCGATTGAGTCAAGGGAGAGCCCCCGTACGATGACCCAAGGCGGGAGATGATGACATGCATCTATGAAGCATACAAGCCTAGACCAAGGTCGCCTATCTAGCATACACACCTGTTTGGTAACCGTGATCGGGGGTCGCAATTCTGATTCTCCCTCCCTGTCTCATTTGTAAATTGATCCCTTATGTGAGTGTTACTTGGGTTGTGTACCAGTGGCTGGAATCAGTCGATCCGACCTCTTCCGCCTAGTCGTATCGCCTAGAAATAGTGTGTGGAAAGTCTCACTTCGACAGTAAAAATCGTCACAATGAATGGTTGCTGCTAGGATGTCCTACGCGGCCTAGCGAGGGATTTCCTAGCTTGTCCAAGATCTACTTCAGCATAACTCATCTTCTCGCCTTGTATGAGTACTCCGATAATTTGGTGAACAGCCCGCAGACTATTGTGACACTGCATTTTTGGAGACATTTTACGGTACTTTACCACCCACCAATCTCGCCACCGCCCCCCTGTTACCCTCCCCAACAAAAGAAATGGTGTAATAAGTATGCGTGAGGTTGGGACGGACTTGCAACCATTTTGTAGAAGGAAATCTTTCTATACTGTCACCTATGTATTCTCCTCGATGCGTTTAGAATCCCCCGAAATCCTCCTTAGGTGTAATACTGAGTACTACATCAGTACTATAACAATAGCAGTACTCTAATTCTGCTTTGGATTATAAGTGCCCGGTATGGTACGGCATGTTCCACGCGATTATACGAACATATACAGCATAATCGGTTGTTACCTATTCCGGTGTTCGATTACCCTTCTTATCAATCTCCCTACAACTAGAGCGAAGGCCACACTATTGGTCTATAACCCATCCAATATCACAGCCACAGCCGTCGCCGCTATCTATCCATGAAAGTAACCAGGAGGTCTAGGTAGTCGAAATTCGTCGTCTGTCTTGGCGTCTTACAGCCAAGTCTAGTCATCTACATACATGCTATACGACATTCTACTAGAACTAGATTCGTCGGGAGACAAGTCGACGTCCGAACCGGGAGCTCACCAGGTTCCAGTGTATCGGCTTTGCTCCCTCTCATTAAGCTTACACGGGGCGAGTTACAGGAGCATCGTCATGTCAAAAGTCTATCCGTGATAGACTTCCCATCGGCGGATAGTTTAACTACGAAGAGATATAATTAATAATACCGTGGTCCCTTTGAAAGTGTAATTACGTATAGCTACAAAACAACTCGCCATCTTTGTACAATGGCTCGATTTTCTATCATGTACCTATTTTCTTAGTCATCATAGCGACTCAATGAGGGGCTTCATTTACCCGACCGAACCTACCTACCAGCAAGTCGGAAGACGTGAACTACTAAAGCGGGGTTATGCCAATGATATCATAAGATTGCTTCATTTTAGACACAAACACAGTTCACACAAATCGAAGTAGTAGTTACTAACTAGCGAGCCTTGAATTACACTAGAAACTTGAAGTGCTCTCTCTCTCTCTCCCTTGACGACGATTATAAGATGCCCACAAAGATATTCCTGCAAGTACACCGACTCAGCTGTCTATCGATCATTAGACCTGTCGCTAATATTTGTCAGCACGGGTGCTACTGGTCAGTATCGATATGTAATGCGTTGCGTTAGGGTCTTCGAGCAGGGCAATCCGTGTCAATTACTTACAATCGTAACCTATCAGGCTACATTGGAGGTGAAGCACTCTACTCCATCCACCAAGCCCATCCGGATTTCGAGTTCACCTTGCTCGTGCGCAGCGAGGAGAAAGCTAAGCAGGTCTCGGGTCAATATCCGAATGCCAAGTTTGTATATGGCACCCTAGATTCTGCGGATGTCATCGAGAAAGCCGCAGCTGCGGCCGACATTGTAGTCCGTATGTGGTACCAGATATGCCTGTAGGCTCCGGGGGGCATACAATAAACAGATGGGACTAACCGCAATTCTAGATACGGCCGACTCCTCCGACAACCTCCCTTCTGCTAAGGCTATCGCTAAGGGACTATCGAAAGGGCATACTGACGAGAAGCCTGGCTATTGGATCCAGTAAGGGCTTCCTAGAGTCACTTTGTCCGGCCCTCTAGTGGCATTCAGAGTGTAAAGATCATACTTGGGACCAAAGCCACGCCCTTGTAGATACTCACGGCCCCGGGAGCATGCATAGATTACACCTATAATGGCGATAGCTAACTTTGAGTTATACAGTGTCTGTGGAACCGGAATGCTACAGTGGTATGACTGGGATAATGAGAGATACGGACAGTCGCCCCTACCAGCACAGAAATAGCAAGTAAACCCCTATTTAGAAGCATAGAGGCGTTAAGCCACTCACTCCTACGGGGCCTATGCTGACGGCGATACAGCCACGACATCGACGACATTGATCGAATCTTGACGATTCCCCATCATGCGCTCCATCGCGATTGCGACGAGATCGTACTGGCCGCCAACCAAGTCGGTGGAGTCAAGACGCTTATCATTGGTCCACCATTAATCTACGGGCCTGGCCGGGGGCCTGTGAATCAACGCTCGATCCAAGTATATAACATGGCCAAGTTCTGTCTCGAGAATGGATTCGCGCCGATCATGTCTGGTGGGGGCTCACCCGAGTGGGACAACGTCCACATCCACGATCTCGGGGCGTTCTTCGCGCTTGCGGTGGATGCCGCTCTCGATCCGGAGAAGAAGAACAATCCCGAGATATTCGGCCCGCGCGGATACTTCTTCCTCGAGAACGGCACACATAGCTGGCGTGGAGTGGCAACGCAGGTTGCGGAGGAGGCGAAGAAACAGGGCTACATCCCTGAGGCAAAGACGCAGGAAGGCGATTACAAGTTTTACGGGGCAAACTCTAGAAGCATCGCAGCTCGTGCGAAGAAGTATTTCGGCTGGGAGCCTCACGGCAGAAGCCTTGAGGATGAGATTCCAGACATTGTAGCTTCCGAGGCCAAGAGCTTGGGTAAATAAGGTGTGATGCATTATCTTGCTTCGATAGTTAGCTTTTCGAGTTGCTACCTTTCACATCCAATCTACTTTTGAAGAAATGAGTCCGGTATCAAAGTCCTCACAGAAAATCACACAAGATTTACTTCACAGCGAAGATAGGTCATACTTAGATCACTATGGGATAGCAGCTAGGTGGAATCATAGGGGTTAATGCGTAACACTGGGTATTGATTCTGGACTCGTCTCTACGTTGAAAGGAAATGCTATATAGCCTGGGCTTACGCAATAATAAGGTCGTAGGATGGCCAATTGAGAATTAAGCTCTTCATACCGTGTGCTAGCCGTAGTGAACTTCATGCTTCCGTCTCTCTCACTTCATGCTTTTATTTTATTTACCTGTATAAGGTGCGGTGGTAGCTAGTATAATGGTAGAACGCCCGTTATGGAGATTGAGCGATAACAAGGATAGTTAACTATGAACATACCGTTATCGCTAGTTTTAACCTCTACAAAACGTTAACATGGTGTAATCAAATAGGGCACGGGACATCGCTTAGCGAAACTGTAACTACCTGATCACCGGAAAGAAGTTCGATCCTATAATGCCTTACGGTGCACTTACAAGTGTCTAGTGTACGCATATATAGCTGGTTTGGCCATGGTTGTTTACGGCGGAACTTCCCGGCATGCAGCCGGAAGCGGACCGTGTTATTCGGGCCGGTGTCTCCACATATCTCCGATATTAAATCCTATAGTCCGGAATCGAAGTCACTCTTTGCGATCAAGAGTAGCAACTGATAGCCGTCTTCATCTCTAACCACATTACTAGTTTCCTTCTCCTCCTAGCAAATACCCTCGCTTCCCTTCGCCTAGGCAGCCTCTACGCCTGCTACTTGGCGGCCTTACCGACTACACTCCCATTCTATAAAAATCACCACATTCCCTGGCGCATACAATCCTCCTAACGGCTTTCTTCGTTCGCCAACATTGGCGCCCTCGCAAGTCTTACGTACCGATCCGCAGCTCCGCCATCGCCCCGCTTATGATCCGATACCGCGTCCGGGGACGCTTGGATGTAGAGCTACAGTTCGTGCGGGACAATGTCGCGGCGCAACTCTCGAAGGGAAACGAGATCATCCTCCCGGCGGAGAGCGCCGGACCCGATGCTCTATGTCTATTCGGGGGCGACGGAGTCGAAAAAATCGTCGGAAATATTTTATTCGTGTGCTAAGTAATTTTTGAAGCACTGGATCCTTTCTTCGGCTAGGACAGCGCAGACAAGTTTCCAAAATCCGCAGTCATATTCAATCAAGATGGCGGTTAATTGACTTCGAATTTGCAGCCGTGGGGGCCGCCACGGTGAAAGGGAGCACGACTGGCCTCGGAGAGCATAGTCGATGGCGCGAGCGTGTGATAATGGCTGGCATTGGGGGCTGCTCTAGGTGCTCTGCTGATAAGTCATGTGTGGAGGTTGGTCCGGAGTTGGAGGTTGGATGTTAGTTGGCGAGCCAGCCGTATTTGGATATAGAGCTTCGCGGCTCGATTCAGAACTTGATTACTTTCTCTAACGATCTAGTGGGAGATGAAACCTCGCTCACTCGCTATTATAGTACTCAATAGTAATAAGTATATCACTCTATAGTAGCAATTTGAAACCTCGGAGGTACTCCAGTTATCAAGCAGCCGCCTCTGCAATTAATGATGCGAGGGATCACAGGCCGCGCGGATCTTAAGGGTCGCAGGTCTTCTATCATAAACCGAGGTTAAACCCGATAAATCAGCAGGTCAACACAACCTCCTAGCTTAAGCTTTGCGGGTTATCACCATCCTCAAAGGTATAAGACGGGCGATTGTTAACAGCCAAACTTTATATTCAATCCCTTGGGGTTGTTATCATTGAAGTCACAGAGAGCCTCTTTGCCTTCTAAGTATCATTCGTGCCGCCGTATCATCTATACATTGGTTATCTGAGGGAAAGCGTTGCCCTGACTGGCAATCATCAGCGCAGACAGCTCATCTCTAGCTTATGCGAATGCTAAGGAAATCCATCGCCGCAGCCTATCTAAACCGAACCCAAGGATTCATAGGGAATCTATCGAAACCTATGCGTTCGCAGATCTAGGGGGTATGAACAAACCAAATCGCGAAATTCTGACAGCGTCGTGTAATCTACAAAAAGAAGCCCAACACACAAATCTTTTTAATTCGCTTGCCAAATATTCCAACGCCAGTTTTATGCAGGTCTTAATCCCTCTCTGAGGTCTATACAGATTGAGGAAAGTGTAACATGATGGGCAGGAATCCCGTTAGTTACCGCCCATAAATCGTGGGATGGCCTTCCAGGCCTTCTCGTCTCCGACCTGGACGCGACCGAAGTTCTCATCGATGTCGAGGATAATCTTCAGAGCGTTACGGCTGCGGGCGTGCGGCGAAGATACGTCTTTCTCCCGCATGGTTGAGACCACCTCAGCAACACCGGTGTGCACTTGTTGCTCCTTTGCTTTTCCGGGGAATGGCAGTACGCTTTGGAGCACTTCGTAAGCTGCCAGGGTGAAACCGAATTGGGGTGAAGAGCGGAGAATACGGGCTGGACCGCCCTTGAAAAAGGCTTTGAATCCTTCTTCCTTCAAGATTGTCTGGGCTGCGTGGCGTAAACCAGTGTAACTGGTATCGCCCTTGCGCGCTTCGACTTGCAGGCGTGTCTTGATGACATCACATGGGGTTGTCAAGTATGCTGCAGGCATACCGGCGATGGCACCGGCGGTGAGCAGCTGCACAACGCCAAGCTTCTTAGCAGGCGACTCTCCAAACACATCCTTCTTGAGATGACTGTACGTTGGGAAATAGATGGCGGAAAATGGGACATCGCGAAGAAGACAAGCTGAAGCGCCCTTATAGAGGCCCTTGAGACCCAAGTTCTTAACAATCCACATAGCCGAGCGCTTCTGGGCCCCCTCAGTAGCCTTAACCATCTCACCCTGAACTTGCAATCGAATCTTTACAATCTCCAGAGGATTTGTGAAGACCTAGAACCCATCTACGTTAGTAAGTGAACTAGAGAGACATACAGATACAGGTGAACCATCTAGCAGACAGGATAAACCAACTTACAACTTGGCAAGCCCCGGCAGTGCCACCAGCTAAAATCTCATAGGGAAGTGTAATCTGTCCTGACTTCTTATCGGTACATGCTCCACGGACAATGTCGTTCACAGTAAGCTTAATAGCCTTCTCTGGAGCGACACCGACGAGCTGTGGTAAAACACCGGAGTATAGACCACGGAAACCCTCATTGGCTACCACTTTTCTAAAGCAGTCAATCGAGTTCTTATACAATCGTTGTCCCGGGTCGGCCCCACGCTGATTCTGCATGCGAGTTTTAACCAAGTCAATAGGATACACCATAAAGGCGCCGAAAGCACCAGCAACACTGCCAAGAAGGAAACTGTACGCAGACTCGGCAATTTGCACCAGCGCCGATTGTGTAGTCGATTTACCTAGCCGGAGAGCCTCGGCGCGTCTCTGCGCATCTTCGGAGATGCCACGTCCAACCCACTGGGGATCTAGCACCTTCGCAAAGTCTTGTAGGCTAAGTCTACCAGAGGGCTGATTGAGACCAGCAAAATGAAACAAAATATCGGCTTCCATGGGGGTAAACAACGAGAATCGAGTTATTTTGGCAGCCTCATTCAGAAATTCATTGCGCGTAATCTTTCCATCAGGGCTCTGGCTGATGGCCTTTCGAATTATGAGTTCGACCAGATCCATCTCTTTGATCATATTCTGGAAGGCACGGACATTGGCGTATGAGATCTTGCTGCTTGTTGATATGTTGCAAAGAGACGATAAATTCTCTAGCAGATGGTCAGATAGTTTGTGCTTGGCGGTCTCAATGATAATTTTGGCGAACTGTTCAGGCTCAATGTATCCGTCCTTATTCTTGTCGAATCGTTGGAAAGCCTGTCGAATGCGCTCTCCCTGGAGACCACGTAACATCTGGGAGAACTCTGGGTACGTCAGGTTGTGTCGCTTGGTCTTATCGCCAATGTACAGCTTAGCCCATTCGCAGTCCCAATCAAAAGGGATGCTGCCTTGACCCTTGTTGAGCTCGTACAGTCTTCGGAAGTCTTCGTACTTGACGGCGCCGGTGCGATCGACATCAAACAGACGGAAGGCAATCTCGTACTCGGCGTCTGATTTATTCAAAAGATTGAGGAAGGCGGCCCAGTCACCCAGCGTGACTTGGCCAGCTCCAGAGCGGTCGGCAACGCGGAAAAGAATGCCATATTGGTTGCGGTGGATTTTGGACTGCGCAAGGGCAAAGGCGCATTGTTAGCAAAGGAATTGACTTGGGCGGCTCGGGGTTAGTAGAAACAGGAGAAAACTCACGTAGTCCTCGTCTGCAGGCGCGATCGCATCAACAAATTCCTCCGGGCCCATGACCAGTTCACCAGTCTTCTCATCTTTCTTCGCATTGCTGAGGAAAGTAGCGCGATAAGAGGCTAGAAGAGTAGCCGGCTCCTCCGAGCCTAGGAGACTACTCTTCACGGCTTCCTTCACGGTTGTGGGGGTTGCCATGGTTGCGCAATTGTGCACTGGGAGTAGTCGCGGTTCGCGATTTGCGCCTCGGGTGTCTTGCTGAGGATAGAGTATTGAAAAAGGGCTAGGCACGAAGTCCAGGCGCTCAGCCGATCGGCAACGGCAACGGCAACGGCTGGAAAAGACGGAATCAGGAACTCTAACAATGAACAACAGGACCCTCGCGATCTAGGTACTGTATCTAGATAGCCGGTGGAGCTCCGATCATAGGAGTGGATGTGGTGCTAGATATAGATAGGCTCTAGATATATGGATACAAGAGGTGCGGGAGTAGGTATAGCGCACGCAGTACCGTACAGTGTGCAATAACCTTCAACTTCAACTCGGAGGGCTTCGGAATTCAAATGCTGCAGAGTTGGGAGGGAATTCGTGTGCGGGAAAGAACGATACAAATGAGGAGGACGCCGAGAGGATCGCGCAACGGTGATGAGGGATTTGGCAGAGGCTTGAGACCAACTGAAGGAGAGAGCGGCATGGAAGATTTGAGAGGCTCCCGGTCTGCAGTAAGACTTCCAAATTCTTGTCGTTCCTGTCACCCGAATTTTCCAAGATGCGCTAAGGTTGTGCAGCTGGACACCAAAGTCAGCATGGCAGTGCGCCCAATCAGGGAAGCCCGGTCAGCGGCTGGACCCATCAGCTACCTAAGACCAGCTACCCAAGACCCATCAGCTATCGATAATTAAGTAGCAATCATGAGGGGAACTATGTTAATCCGTTGATCCGATGCAGGGAAGTGTTCTTATCGCTTATCGCCCCATTCACTAATGAAGAAGGGGCCCACAGACCACGAATAGAAGTCGGGCAGTGGGCAGATAGGAGCCGGTGTCCCCGCGCATCGAGTTTGCGTTCCTGGCGATCCCGCAACTGACCAAAATCTGGGGTCGTAAGTGACTAGAGCCATCTTGAGTTGGTTAGTTTGCCCCCCCTCTGCTATTTGTGTGAAGGGGTTGGGAATCCTCAGTAACAATAGCACAATAGCACAACAGCATAATAGCGTAATGCTAGAAGTGTTATTAGTAGTTGCAGTATCGTGAGGAAAAGAGAAGCTGGGACAAACACTAGACATGTTGTTCTACTGTGATGATGCTTGCTGTCACTCATTATCAAAGAGCCCAAAGATGCCAAAGGGGGCCGGGACACCATTTCTGTGCAGCTGGCCATCCTGGCAAATCCCATAGTGACCTGGATAAATACACCCGCCGACCGTGATGTAAACGTTTAAGGGACTGTAAATATGATGCATAAAGATAGCATCATCTTTGTCTTTTAGGTAGGACTTCACTTCGATTGTGACTGGAAAATGCTAAATATTGAAGAGAATCTTTTCCAGCCCAGGTCTAAAATGTGTCTTGAATTTATCATCTGGGTAGACTCTCCAACGGAAACCTATCCAGTAGAAGCCGTGTTGTTCCGGCAGATGCCATCTACCCTTGCCATCGTTGGGGAATGACGGGAGAATAGCCGTCAATTTGGCTAAGGTGGAGAGAAGGGTGGGTTGCGGTTCCGTTAGGTTGGGATGGGATTAAGCAATGCCAGTTAACCTCAAAAGAGCAGTATACAAACAATCTGTTGAATTAATATTATCGACCAGATTTCTATTGGCCTCGAAATCAATGTGGACAAATAAAACAAAGAAAAGTAATGTTTAAGATTGCCTTTGTTTTATTTTCATTCATTAGAATTAACTTACATTGGTGACTAATAACAGCTCTAAAGAGATCATCCGAACTGACTGCTTGTCAAAAAAAAAAAAAACTGTAAGCTCTCATAGAAATAGCGATGAATATTATTAATTAATCCTTCATCATGATGCTAGGCTAATAAGCACAAAAGAATCATGGCTATGTTTGAGTTATACTTTGAGATATCCTTTAGTTTTCTAGAACTAGGCAACGTTTCCTAATGTAAGAAAGCATATCTACTTATTCATACTTGATTGCGCCAAGTATGGAACCAGAGGTCTACGGTCATCTAAGATGAAGACATTATAAACATTCAAGTTATGTGGGAAGGTAGTGAGGCACACATACACAAACACACCAGGGGTAGATTAATGAAGAAACTTTTTGTCTAAAGCTTAATGTATAGACTGCATTTGTCTAGCTTTAAACACCCAATCGAACAAAACAGCAGACATGATTGGCTTAGTTTCCACCAAAGTATGTACTCGGACAACAGGAGCCATCCTTTTTCTGGTAGGCTGATACCTTAACAAATCTCTCAAGACTCCATATTCCACCTAAAATGCTGGAAGTGGAAATACTGATTCGCTGCGTACAGTTCTGTACCGCCTGTTCCATCGCCAAACGCCTTGCCCCTTGCCTGAATTACCTGGAATGCCAGTATCTCCTCTATACCGCAGGATTTTCCGGAACGCCCGAAGAAATCAATGCTAGACCTTTAAGAAAAGGTATCGCGAGAAAGGAGAAATTAGTATCATTTGATTCATGATTCTCGTTACGCCTCATTAGCTGGCATACAGATGCCAAATTAGGGATGTTGTTATATTAGTAGAGAGTGAAGGAGTACGAGACAGAATGGCTCGTTCTGCCGACGACGCCGGATCCCACGTGGAACACGGTGGCCAACTCCTGTCATCTTGCGATGCCACAATAAACTAGTAAAAATCTAGTCGATCCTGCTTCAGGACTGGCATTAGAGACGCAGAGTAAAATATGGTCCCAGCTAAGGGACACCAAGCTGGTCATTAGTAATGAACTAGCCACGCGTTGGAATAGGCATCTTCGATGAGTGGGGTCCTGCGAAAGAGGCACGAGTAGTTTCATCGGCGAAGAATTCAACTGAGAACGGCATAGTGACACGCTGTTGAAACGGAAGTGTGTAGCCTCTCATAATCTGCTCTTCAACGTAGGTAGATGCTTGTCTATATCGCTTGTCGGAATATTTCTCAAAAACCGCGCCATGGTGTTTGCGAGCATGTCGGCAACAGTCCAACAGGACAGTTACCAGGGGTTTTAGCTGATGGTACGTGTAACCAGAGTAATGAACGTGGGAAGGGGTCTGGAATCATAAATCAGCATGAATAATGTATGGTTAAAAACACAAGAGAGCTTACCCATTCGCCCTTACGTAATATCAAGCGCGAGAGGCAATGGGAACCAGCTGCAATATAGCTAGGAGGGCTTGCCACGAATCGCTCGTCCATAATCACGACCTCGAGAAAATACTTGGCTAGAGTTCGAGTCTCAAGATCGTAGTCATCTGCCTTGCTTATACGTCGCAGAAAGCTCATTGGGCCCGGCCAACCAAGCTCGAAATCAAGCATACTTAGCATGAAGCGCTCGGCCTTGAGAATCTCTTCAACTGTATAGCCACCATCTACCATATAGACGATCTCCTGAACTGAGGGACAATTGATCTCTTCATACTTGGCCGCAATAAAGATAGCGGTAGCGCCGACAAGCTGCAACTTTGCTAATGACACGATTTTGTGAGAGAGAAACCGATCGATATAGTTGACGGTTAAGAACAACGTCTCAGGGAGAAGTCCAAACCGAGTGTGGACTTGAACTACCCAGTCCATTAGGACAGAGCGCATCGACCATTGGATTTCACCTTGATTGTCCATGTAATGAGGATTAGGTAAGAGGTTCATCTGGTCAGACGATGTTAGTAGACCGTCACGAGATTCCAGCATATTGGTGAACTTCACCTCTTGTTCCTTCATGTAGTGGAAGATCTCATCACCATACTCAGCAACCATACTGACATCCCAAGCATCCTCCTGGATGTCCTCAGTAGTACGTTTGCTTTCAACGGTCTGCCTGGCGGCATCGATCTCTGCCTGGCCTTTCTTAGTGATCTTAGGAGGAAACATGACGGTCGTAACACCTCTAGTGGTATTATCGCCACGAGATGGATATGAGTGAGCAGTGGTAAAGCCGCGATTGTCGTAACAGTGGTCTTCCTCGTTGTCACAATCGGATATATAGGGTAGATAGGCTTGATCGTTGGCGAGAGACAGCGGGTAGGGATGGCTATTGTGGTTGGTGAAATCAACTTTAGGCTGGGCGCCAGATGTTTGAGTCGAATCGGTACGTTTGGGAACAAGCGGACCTGACAGAGAATCGAGCGTTGGTTGGTGGGCTTGAGGTGCCTCTATAAACTGGGCTGGTGCGTTTGTTAAAAATTCGATCTGCTCTTGACTGAGATCTTTGCCGGCACCTAAATAGAGTAGAGGTCCGATGATGTCGTCGTCGGTGCAAGGAGACTTGGGAGGGGGTACATCGTTGGGTAGAATCAGGAGCGAGGGTTGTGTAGATGAGGATGAGTAGGTTGATTCCTGATACGGGACTTCTTCGTGGGTAGGATCCCGGGAGGCGTGTTGCTCGCCTTGGGTTTTGCGGTGTTCTGCCTGTATGTTGTCGGGCTCCGACAGAGTCAGGTCAACCAGTGGTTCCTGCCCGGCACTTGAGTTTGCAGCGGAAGGCTGCACCCGGGTCGACTGGACAACAGATAGCCGGTCTTCAGGCGCAACTCTAGCGGATTTTGCAGGTGCGGGCTTAGATTCGTCTCCCTGTGGATCTCTGTACACGAAGGTCGACGTGCTAGCCCTGTTGAGGGCTTTGTGCTGGCCGCGGGTATTATTATTATTACTATTATTAACAGCTAACCTCAGTTGTCCCATCGAAGCCGAGGGCGCAACAGTTTTGAATTGGCGCTGTGCTGGTTGCAAGTAGGTTTTCGCAAGCACGTTCTTGGATTTCGAAAGCGTCCGATTCTCTTGAGCCTTGGGGGCGGCAATATTTGATGTGGTGTCGAGGTTCTGCGCGACTCCCGAGTTGCTATCGCGAGGCGCGTCGCTCGCGTCTCTAAAGGCGACATTGCGATCTCCTAGAGCTGTGCGCCTCGCCGCAACATTGAAATTACCCGCCGCAGGCATGTTGAGGAGGTTTCCAGTTGACTTGTTACGTTGATGGATTGTTTTCCCGGCGGGCGGGACACGATTCTCATTCCCTAGGGTCGGGAGAGGTCGCGCAGGTCTGTAGGGCTATTGGATGGCAATGAGAGGTTAGTAGCTGATGTAGGGCGCATAGAAGGCGCCATACGCGTCCCAATGTGTCAACAAGTAAGTGGATTAGTGGCAGAGGAGGAAAGTGGCAATTCTGGTGGCATGGAACGTGGTCTGCGTCGGAATAGCTGTTGAGAACGACCTAGGTACTGCGTTTGGCGTAGGTGGATGGTGATGGAGGCACAAGCAGGTGATGATTCTTCTAGGAGAGACTGGTAATTGGGTCACTTACTCTGGCGTCCATATTTGACTTGCTGACCTCCAGCTTCTCCCATGCAAGATACTAATGCGTACGAGGTTGTGGTTGTAGACGCGCGATTCGCCGAGGTAGGGAGGATAATATAGGATAGGATAGGAGAGAAGCGAGCAGAGAAGAGAGGACGAGTGTTGGATGGAGGCAGGAGGATTTTGAAGTAGAAGCCGGAAACAATACGGTCGGGGCTTGCAATGGCGATATTCAGCACCAAATTGGTAATTGGGTGCCTAAGGATTCATTGACGGGAGGAGAGGAATGTTTGTGAAGGACAATACACTTTGCGCTATTGAAGGTTATGGCTATTTTGCCCCTTTGCATGGTAAGCTAGGTAGAATTTCCTGGTGCCACTTTCGGGCATCTGAACGTTAATGGCGGCTTAAGCGCGAGAGGTACGTACCGACTTGGCTAAGTGCGACTAGCAGTATCTACAGCAAAGCAGTAATGCGATCGCCTCGAAGAAAATACGGAGGCAAGCCGTATCTCCAATCTTGATCGCGAAGGTAGATGCGTGTTGTAGATGGTTGATCCGAGGATGAAGGAGAGTTGCGTGGTAGAGTAGGTACTCTGAGTAGGTAAAGGGTAACCACTGCAGGTAGTGTTGTTTTGAATCCTTACGAGATTGATTGTTGGTTGTCAGGTCTCCCGGTGTCCACAACCTACCTCCTACCTAGCTCCTAGGCTAGGTAACTGGAAGTAGCTAGGTACCTAAGTGGGTTGGTGTCATGTATATATAGGTAGAAGGCAGGTGGGCAAGTACATTAACCTACCTAGTATGGCCAATAGCATTGTGTGGTCTGTGCGTTATCAATGTATGCAACGGAATAACGTCTAAATGGGGCAATGATGCCAAATTAGGAAAGAAAATAAACAAACCAGCCAAACAGAATGGGCTGTCTGATCCCTGTTGCTATTGAGCTGTTGCTGGGGCATGCTATTGTGCCACCCCATTTACATGTAGGTAATCTATGTAGGCACTTTAACAGCCACAAGAACAAGAACAAGAACAAGACCCCAGCAATACAAACATCATTGTCAAAGATTAGAATAGGTAATGCTTTCACGAACTAAAATTTGACCTATGGAAATACCTTGTGATCTAACTCAGGAAACTTAGCATACCTCCAAGGAGGACATGGGCTCGGTGGCTGCTCAGCCTCAATTAACAGGGGTTCTCGGTGTTAAGCCACTTACCCACTTTGCATCTACGTTGATACCATACATAGGTACCTAGTTCCCACCACTTTCTCTCCTGCTATGACGTAGTCCAAGACAGCCAGTCGCGTCTTCGTTAAACCATGAAATTCTAACAATTCTAATGTCACTTGTAGGAATACCTTCCTTATTTATTATAAATGGCTATTTTTAAGAATTAATACACTGCTAACTAATATTATGCGTATTTGAACCCTAGAAGCACTTTTATCCTTACGGTTTGTTCCATAATTCATTTTATGCGCATTTGGTCTTCACTACGCGACAAGCCGAGAGGCTAATCGCGAAGAACACTCGAAACCACGTGACTTTACATACCATGTGTTACCCCGTATTTAGCATCGATAGCTCTCGTTTTCCTCTTGCGCATTTGTGATGAACTACCTGGGTATGTTCTTAATGTTCTCAAAAGAAAATTCATAACCATTGCATGCGCTAAAGCCTACTAATGGTATGGAACTGTAAACACCCCTCCTTGGCGATTCTATGCTTCTGTGGATACCTCCTTAAGAAAGCATTTTTATAAGCAATAGGATGTGAATTGTATACTTCCAGCCTGCTATTCTAGCAGTTTTAGTCACAAGGTGGGATCTCTTACTATATAGAGAATTGGCATTATTTACTTCACTAGACTAATTGTGCCCATCTTTCAATCAGTAGTATCCAACGAGGTTTGGCGCCTACATTGGTGGTATAAAGGCATCCATGATTGCGGTAGCACAAGGATAAGTGAATGAATCGATCTTGGTAGTGAGTATCAAGTGAAAGCAGTCTAGCCCTTAATTCTACTGAGACTATCCACCTCAAACCATGAGTGGGAGAGCAAGCCAAGTATTAAGACAATTGGTCGCCAAATTGGTCGCTTACCGCTTTTGATAACCGGGCATGGGGAATATACGCGCGCGTAAATACACGCACTAGATAGATTAACGTTATGCGCTGCCGTTATAGGAGAAGAATAAAGAAAACCTATTAGATGTTACAATTAGTATTGTGATAAAGGATTTTATAAGTAAGGGACCATTTAACCACCCTTTGTTTTATTTAAAAATTAGCAATGCATACGGTGGAAATGAAGTAGGTGGTTTTAACCTTCATTACAGTGGCTTAGAAAACACAATTTATGTACCCCGCCATTTATACCCAGGATGCGCTAACTAGAGGAATGAACATTCCTAGTAAGATCACTCTCTGCCTATTACTTTGTAGTTTAGGGAGTCAATTCCTATCTTTAGAGGAGCGCGGTTTAGGGAGTAGTCCCTTAAGGAATGGACTGTTTTCTATTGGATAAAAGGGCTTAGGTGAGCGGTCAGCAGAGGACTGGTTGTTGAGGGAAGGTGATTTTTGTTATCTTCGCAAGAAGACAACCCGCCCACAAGCAATAGCTTGGCATGGTGTACCATACAGGCCGCGACCTTCCGTAACGCTTGTTTTGATCTGTTTGTCTTTGGATTTAGGACTGTGCGCGCAGAGGCATGGTTCGGCAAAGTATTTACAAAACGCTCTCGGTCTCCTTCGCCAATCTATGGTCGCGCGTGCGAAAACAAACAAAGAGTGAATAGAAGAAGATGATTCGTAGAGGGAGATCCAGGATGTTGCACATGGGCTGCACGAAGAAGAGCTATGCGCCCACCAGCCCGCCAGCCCGCCTGACAGCGTGTTCGAGGATGGGGCCGCACTGTTAGAACAGGGTCTCCCGGGGGAACTGATTTGACGCAAGTAAAACTCGGCCAGCGCATCTTACATGCCCTCTGCTTTTCCCTCAATAAGAGACTATGTTTTGCTGGTTCCTTACTCCACATGGCATGCTAGCGTGGGCAGTTTACCTATCCCATGAAGGTTTTGGCTTTTCTTTTGAATGTTGAATTTACCTACAACCTACCTAGAATAATTGTTCCTTTCTTCCAAACTCAGGCCAGAGTTGTGTCTAGAGCCCCATCCTGTCTAACCTGGCATGCTGTGTTGGGCTTTTCGTCCTGCCGCTCAACTCCTGGCAATTCCTTATTGCCGAGATGGTGTGGCCCTGAGGTACAATGAAACACGGAATCTATGGAGGCATGAGTGCCGATCCTTTTGCCTATAAGTACCTACCTAGATACCTAGATAAAGCAAGTACATGATCTATCTATCTGTCTATCTATCTACCTACCTACCTGTATTTTGAGTCTTATTCCACGATGTCGGATGACGGCCTTTGCTTGCGACCATTACTTGGGTTTGCCCAAGAGGTGGCACACACCTCCTCTTAGCACTAGGTAGGTAGGGACCATTTTGAGAGGGCATTCTATGCGGTGGTCTATGGGCCTACCGTTCGCAGGTGTACATATGGTACTGTATGATCGAACAGAGGGTTGTCCCTGTGGTTCTCTTTCCCATTTGCGTTCTTCACAGCAACCTACCGAATCGAATCTGCAGACACACGGTGAGGACGACACCCCTGCTCTGACAAGTTGGCGCATATCAAGCGCTGGCACCATTGGCTGGATCGGCCGTTGGCTTGGCCACTTGACTGATCTGAGATCCCCGTCCACCAACTTCGTCTGTGATCGCGCAAGCCGCATTGGCAGACTAGCAGAGCAGCACCTGACAAGCTAGATAAGATTTGTGAATTGCTCTGCATTAGCAACGGGCGAGACGCTCCTGCTCTTCACTGCGATGGACATTCGAAGCGAGAAAGTCCCCGCTATTGTTAGGTCAGGTTAGGTACTCAGGTAGGTAGGTATAATGGGCGTTGCGCAGGATACCAACCTAGCATAGGTAGGTGATGGATTGTGTCCACGCAGTAATAGTAGGCACGGGTATTGCAGTCACCAGCGTAATTAATTCCCTTGTCGCATCCCTTCCCCACAATGACAGCGGCGCAAACGATGGCGTGTTCATCATCGTATTGCGCACATTGTGTAAGACACTCTTTCACCAGCAAAATAGATCCTCCAACTCAGCATAGGAGATTGCAGCATTCTATTAGTTGTATGTAATATGAATGGCGCTGCCCTTGAAGTTGGAAGCATTTCCCCCAAGCTGTCCTCACGGTCACCTTATGTTACTTGCCATATCCTAATCACATACCTTAGGTACCTATCTCATATATATATGACTGCCATATGACATGTGCTTAGGTATTTCTAGGTAGAGACCCTGGTACATACATCCATTCCACATTTCTCACTACATGCCCAGTACTAAGTAGACTTGCCAACACTTCCGACGTACGATGCGCATGTAATCCGGTGCTTGGGGATTAGCTATCTGCCTAGAACCCTGGCGGGTTGGACCAAGAACCAAGACCAGCCTGTTGTAATTGATAATGGCTGGGTCAGTCACTGGCCGCCCCAGAGGTTGGTCAAGTCAACCCTAAACTAAAAGGTTCTCAAAATGACCAGCAAAGAGGGCCCGACCGTTGGACCAAACATGTAGATAGAAGAAGAGCATGGTAGGTAAGTCAGTCGCAAATTCAATTCGTCCACTACTATCTCGCAGAACCGCAGCTACAAGGAAACAACGCACTACATGGGCGGAGTAGACCCTTTTTGTACAAGCTGGGAAACATGCAGACTTAGGTAACTTCGCCGGTTTTTGAAGCACACAATACCTACACTCAATGGTGGGCATGCAGCTCGACCTCCAGTACACGAACTGTCTCTAGCTTGGTAGATTACATACATGTAATGTATAGATAGAAAGAAGGAAAGATACCTAACAACCTACATGCATACATACATGTATACTTACGAGGGCTAGTCTTTCGAGGTCTTCTTATCAAGACCTGTTTGATCCAAAGTCAAGTGTTGCATCAGGTACCTACCTCTTATATGTAGGTAGCTAAGGTAGATACTTTCTTATTGGGCAGGCATATTGCGATCAATCGGCATAGTATGCATAGAGTATCCTGCTCGCTACCTGTACCTACAGAGGTACATTTAGTGCAGTGATTTTGAATTTTGCTTAAAAGATCATAGCTGTGATTATGTAGAGATATTTATTTAAATAGAATAATAAACTTGCATTTGTTTACTGTTTCCTATCCCTAATGAATTAACTCTCTGTATATGTAAACTAACTCTAGATATAATTTATGCCTACAAATGGCAAGGGAAAGTTGGTACTTTTGTACCACTGGAATATGCCTGTGTGATGTAGTGCTGAGCTGCCTGGGTGTTCTGTTAGGGACAGTGACCTGGGCGGTAGGGGGAAGCTACAGGCAGGTTAGGTGTTACTCAAATGTAGGTTAGGTACCTACAAGGCCCGTACGAATGGCGCATCCAGCACGGGCACTTGCACCCTCCCCAGGTTTAATAACTGTGTGGGCAAGCCTTTTCTGAGACTCACCTGGTACTGTGCAAAACCTCACTCTCTCTCTCCTCTACCTCCTCTTTCACACGAACACCGATCCCTCGACCAAACCACCCATCCAAACACTTCCATTCACACTGGTGAGCCTTCCTGATCCATCTCTGCCCCCATTGCGCTCCATATCGCTAGTCCTTCTGAAAAATCCGTTTGCTTCTCTCGGTCCTGACGCTGACTAGTGCCCTCGCAGGCCGATTCAGGGCACCAGGGCTCAAGGTCGAGTTTATGCATCTCTAACACCACAACACCATCTGCTGTGCGTCTTGGTAAGTTTTCCAGAGTCTATTGCCATACGCGATCCAACATCTACCCCAATCAGGACCATACTTGTCCCCATCGCCTTCTAAACCTGCCCCTGCACCATTGGCACCCTCGGCCTCCCACAGAATGCTACTTCCCACCCCGGTCATGGTCGGCGACGACGAGCAGGACTGACTACACGCAACAACTACTCTTCTTCTCTCCTTCGACTACCATTCGGACTGTCGGGCTAACTTCTGCTGCATTTAGATACACAAGGCGACATTGTTGGGTCTTCGGGAACCTCTACTCTTACCCCATCTTGCGATCGTGTTCTGACCGCTTCCGTCTTCGTCCTTGCCCTCGCCCTCACCCTCGCCCGCCACGTCTTTACACAACCTCGTTGGTATATTCAGTGTATTTGGTCGCTGTTGGGAACACTTAGACCCCAAGGCCGAGGAACACTGCAAGAGTAGCAATACAGGGTCTATCCGATTGGGCGATGGACTTGTCCAATCTCCTAACGCCAAAACCCGAATCCGCCCATCCTCAATCAGCCAACCCTCAGTCTACTGCGGGCGCTTTTCATCCCTCTCCCCCGCAGATATACTCTGGTGCCAAACTTGCCCTCGATACATCTGTAACCCGCCAGGGAAGCAAGATGGCGTCCGGATCGCCGATTGAGCCATATGCGGGCGCTTCTGCTAGTTCCCACAGTGGAAGCGTCTCGCCTCGACAGCCCGTAGCCCCAAAGCATGTTCAATTCGAACTCCTCTTCCCACAATCCCCCCAATATCGAGCACGGCTTCCCCTGCGTGTTCAGATATACCCTCATGATGACACAGAATCTATAATCTCTACCGTCAAAAACTTCTACGGGCTGTATCACGGCGTCGCAGGCATTAGTTTCGAGGATGACCGAAACAACACACTAATAGCGAGATATGAGAATTTTAGCAACAACATGGTAGTTCATGTCAGAGTTATTGAGGAGAATCCTGCTGGTCCGTTCAATCCGACCGCTTTCCAGCCGGCGCCCATGGAGTACTCGACCCATCCACTTGGCCATCACATTTCTAGACCAGCCTCGAGGACATCCCGCAGGCGCAGCCCTTCTCCCAGTGGAAATGGTGAGCGTCGTAGCACATCTGTCAGCACAAACCCAGCTGGTAAGAAGGGGCGCTCTCGCTCTACCAAGACCCATGGTTCCAATTATGACGACAGCGTCAACGGCTATAGCAGCGGTGATGGTGCTGCTGGATCTGTGTCTAGCAAAGCAAAGGATCACATCGGCAACACCGATATTAGCGTAGAGAACATTGTTGAAGGTGGTCGTCGTAAGCGCGCCAAGTTCGAGAGTTCGGTAGGCATTCAGCATCCTTACTTAACCCTGTACACATCTCCTAATTACTAATTGTGTACAGGAACTCCCGTTGTTCGCTCCACCGCAGATGCCCGCAGCCACATCCAACCCTTCGGTATCGCCAGCCCGCCGAGCAGAACACCACCGACCGTCACTACCTTTTGCCTATCCGGCCCAAAACCCATTTACAAACCCTCAGCCACTTCAATCCCCCCAAAGCTACAATGTATATAGCCAACAAGGCATGTTTGCAACCCCGGCGGCTGATTCCAGGCGCCACCGAGGTAGCATTGGCGGTCCTATTAATGGATCGGGCATCCTCCCGACTCCCGACCCTACAATTGGCAGTTGTGTGTCTGAAGAGGATAAAGATGTCGCAATCCAGCTTATGAGACTGGGTGAAATGTCAAACATGTCCCACGGTAGGACTTCTGCGTCGACTTTAGATGACACATTCAGCGGCAAGGCGGAGGTGGCTTCCTCAACTGGTGCTACAAGCGATGGCGGTAGCGATAATGACGAGCTCCCACCAGCCCGTCGTCAGAAAGTCAGCAAGAATGGGACTGCGCACAAAATTCATCCCACTACCGGTAGCCATTTCGTACCGCCCCGCGATAATGGGGAGGCCAGCGGAGATGATGCTGATCTAGAAGACGGTGCTGAAAGCGCCCAGGGGCCTCGACCCAACGATATCAAACCAAAGGTTCAGAATACCGGGAAACCCCGAGCGCCTAGTACCAAATCTAGCAAACCCAAGGCCATAAAGGCACCTAAGACGGTTGCCACGAAGTCCAAAATTTCGAGCGGCGTAGCTGCCAGTCCAATGTCGCCTACCTCTCTACCTAATCAATCGCGCAAACCCTCGGTAGTTTCGGCAATGCCAGGCCAGCCTGGCGACGAGGAGCAGCCAGATTTGTCAACCAAGCCTCGTTGTCAGCGATGCCGAAAAAGCAAAAAAGGTTGCGATCGTCAACGACCTTGCGGCCGCTGTCGAGATGCCGGTCTTAGTGCTGACCAATGCATTAGCGAAGACGAGGGCAATGGGCGAAAGGGACGTTATGGACGCCATATGGGTGTACCAATCAAGTCACTTGACGTCTCTGCGCCGCCCACTCTTTTACCTGCTGCCCCTATCGCAATACCTGCAGTTGCGGCTGATAAGAATAAGAAGCGGAAACGGTAGACTATATACGCTATTCATTGCTATAGCACAGGAGTGAGAGAGCATGTTTTGCACTATACTTGATATTGCGCAGTAGCCAAATCTCTTTGCCGTGTATCATTTCGGGGCAGATTTCTTGCACCACCTGGCACATTGTTAGGTAGCAGGCAGGTCGACACCGAGCTAAGGGTGGGATCGACGCCGGCGCCGATTATTTGCGCCCATGCGCAGCTACGGATGATGACTTTGGGAGGCATCTCCCCATCAGGACCGGGATTAGATTTTCCTTGGGCGTCGGAGTTACATCCTTGGGATTTGGAAGGCGCAAATTGAACTAAGGTTTAATAGTGAGGCTGTGAGGCCGTTACACTCCTTTTCTCCAACCAAACATTAGGTACGCTGGGAATGAATCTTTCTATCAAAGAACTTCTATGGGTTGGCGTTAGATTCAGGCCCGCACCTTTACTTTTCGCGATGTCGTTTCCAAGAACGTGCTTTTTGCCTCATGGGGTCGGACCGTGATCTACAAGATGGCAAATGCGCGTTGGAAATCAGGGATGTCGCTGAGGAGGCGTAAGCCAACGCGGCAGTGGTTAGAAAATTGACAGTTCTAGGTAAATTCGGGCGTGCCGCGAGGTTTGGGAGCTAGGGGCGTCCGGCTGATGCGCTGAAGGCGTGGCAGAAAATCACCAACGTGGATCAGTCTGCAGGCACCCTGTGTGCAGGATTGTGTTGAATTATGGTGGTAGTGCTTCGATTATATTGCTAGGATGCGATTGTGGAAATTATTCACTTTGCAGTCTTCCGTCTTTTCCTGTCTATCCACTGTCTCTTTATTGCTCCCGGCCCTCTTGTGTTTACTGCTAGTTGGGCGGGGAATGATATCTGAGGTGCCATGAAAATTTCAATATTTAGCTATCAAAATACACAAGTTCCTAACCTCTGCGGCTTGTGCCCTTTCGTGATATAACCTTGAGCCATGACACTAGGATTACGCTGAGATTGCTCATTCCTCATCCGATCGCACCACTGCCGACTCGAAACTCAAAGGCGCAGTTTGTATGGACCTAAACCCAGCCTTCCAAGACAAGTTTCGAATCTCGAGCGTAACCCTCGTCATGCAGCCGCGTCAAGCGCAACTTGTTGGAACATGCGCGTCTACATGCTATCCTAGGCGTAATCACTTGTGTTAGCTTGTTCCACAGGCGCGAAAATAGCAGCCGACAAGAAGGGCGCGCTCGCCCAATTTTGATTTTGTCTGGTTCTTGTCTTACGATCGCATTCAACAATCGCGCGCCTACAAGCACTTTTTCTTGTTCAAGCCAAGCGCATTGCAAGCAGAGGCGGCGCTTCATTCATCTCATGGGAACCCCGTCGCCTTTTTAACCGCCAGCCGCCCGCGGGCGCATTGCGACGCAAGAGTGGCGGTCGATGGACATGACTGAGCCGCGAAGCGCTTGACGTTGAGTTAGACTTGCGATCTCGGTTCCTGCGCTAACGCGGAATGGGACTAGCCTTCACCGTCGATTGTGGAGTCGCATGTGGGTCACCGGTGTACGTATGGTCCTAAGTTGGGCTGGATTCAGTCTAGTTTGGGACCATCAGTGGGTCCCGATCCAGGCTTTTTTCCCACGTCTGCGCCTGTGCCAGGCGTACCCCTCATTGCTTGCCCCGCCCTTGACGTGTGTTTCGGCGCACCAGTTGCGGTTTCGGACGGCGGCGTTTGATTGGCGCGCAGTGGAGAGCTGGAGCGATGCGGCGGGTGCAGATTGCAGATGCAGCATGCTTGCTTCGTGGCTGGCGGTTCCAGGTCTCGAGGCGCAGATATTAGGTAGGACTGTACAGTAGGGCGCATGGCGCGTGGCACCTTGCGATTGAGACCTGAAGCTTGCGCGGGTATGTATGCGTAGGCTTTTTTGACGTTGTTTTGTTTTTGTTTTCAAGTTGGGTGGACCGGGTCCACGGCTACACACTTGTCGCACTGCGCACCGATTGAAGAGAGAAGTCTGTCGCAATGTTGCGACCCAATTATAGCACCTAATTAGGTAGGTATGGCTCGGGAGTAAATATTTAAGTACCTATCTACATGCTTATGCGCATATCTACTGTAGTAGATCACACCACCTTTCTATCACATACTTATTACTCAAATCCAAATATTCCTTTAGAGTGCATCCATCACACTGCCCTCCAGACATGACTTCTTGTCTCACACATGACAGTGTCCTCTTAGTCGACAAGGGCCTAGGGCTATTTCTCATAGTTTTACCATTAGGTACACAGTACTATTACTTCCATCCTTACTAGGTGGTTTGATCTCAGGCTTAGCCTTATTACCTACTTTTCTTACAAATTTGTGTAATTTTTGGTTTCTAGCGGTGTGTTAAACTAACTCGGTACCTAACATAACTATACACGGCTTCACATGTAGAAATTGTGCTTGAGTCAGCCCCGTGTTCCTGTTCCTTATGTTGATGTTGCCATAATAGACTAATAGCAAGACAAGTCGTTACAATACATGCGCTTGATGTTGCGGAGTGGCTTATATACCGTTGATTTGCTCCTTGGTAACTATTAAACATGATATTGTCAACACACCGCTTAGTTACCCGCCTTCCAAATGCTTGAGTTGCCAATAGGTACTCTCCAATTGGCCCATAAGACAGTCAGTCTACAGGCTGATGCTATTCGCTAGGTACCCACTAAGAGACTAACACCATAAAATCACGGTACATTTACCAACGTTGCTTTTTTCATATACTGCACCTACGCGGAATCGGTTGTGCATTGACCCTTATTAGATGAGCCGCACAGCGGTGAGCGCACCGCTCATTGTATGTACGCTACCTAGATAGGTAATTCAGCTGCCAAGTAGCTACATAGACAGCAGACTAGGGATGCCCTAGAAATAAAATAGAAAGGTCCCAACCCGATGTAACCGCAGCTCAGTTCCCGAGGTGGCTATCAAGAAAACCAGGTAATGTGGTTCTGTCTATTACTATGTGTACATGCACACTAGATTGTACAGTAATAGTAATATAAGTAGGTCGAGGTAGGTAAGTGATCATCAAACTAAGCAAGCGGAGTGTATACCTATATGTATGTGTTCGATTGGGGTTCTTAGCCTCCTCTCTTCGTTAGTACGGGTAAAATAAACAATTAAGCCATGCTAATCACATACCTAGGTAGTAACTCTAAAGTAGGTCGCACGCAACGAAACTACTACATACGTTCCTAAGTATAAGCAACGCCAATACACCACATACCACATGCCACACATAGCACACCAGGCACCATGCACAAGGAGTCTTGTCCGGCGAAGGTATCGTGAGACGTTTCTGTCTATCTACCGCCAAGAGCCGGGGCAAGTCTCACGGCATTGTAGAATAATCGCTTCCCCGCATCGCCAAGGGTTGGCACTGCCGTTGGGGTTAGGTAGTTGAGGAGAGTTTTGCCAGTAAGAAGTGAATATCCGCTTAGGCGAGGCAGGGGTCCTCCCAAGGTATTGGCTCAATAGAGAGGACCGACGCATTTGCCGGTCTTGTAATATACTTAGTTAAGCTGGCCCCCTGCCTCTCTCCGTAGCTCCCCAGAGTAAGTACCTGCCTACTTACTTACACCTACCGCTATGGATTATTAGAATATGATTAGGGGATGGCTAGAGGTGGTTGGTCCGCCTGACAATATTACGCTGCACTTCCCAGCTTGAAAAATCCATTCCTCTTAGCTTTTTCCTTCTTCCCCTAGCGCCGTTGAGCACTTCCATCATCATCATGGCGACTATACAAGATGCCGACGAGAAGCAGCAAGGTTGTCTGCCAGAGGCTGTGGTAAGCGAAGACAGCAAGAGCAGCGATTCTGTCGAATCGCCTAGCTGGACTGTTGAGGAAGAGACAGTTGTACGCAGAAAACTCGACCGGCAGTTGGTCCCTATGGTGACCATCTTATATCTCCTTTGCTTCCTGGACCGGTATGACTCTTTTGTCTGGTAATCGCGGCCTTTACTAACAAGACAACGTTAGCATTAACATTGGCAATGCTCGGATTCAGGGCATGACAGAGGACTTGAATCTCATTGGTTACCGGTTTAACATCGCTACCAGCATCTTCTATGTCATCTATCTCCTCGTAGAAGTGCCGTCCAATATACTCCTCAAACGTATTGGACCACGATGGTATATTCCAGCCCTGGTTTTTGGCTTCGGCGTTGTTTCCATAGCTACGGCTTTTGTGAAGACGTATGAGCAGCTAATTGGAGTACGCGTATTGCTGGGCGTCTTCGAGGGTGGCACTTTGTGAGTCTGACTTCACATGGAGAAAATTAATGTTCCTAACCGTTCTCCGTCCAGTCCCGGTATCGCCTTTTTTCTGAGCTCATTCTATAAAAGAGAAGAGCTTTATTTTAGAGTTGGCATCTACGTGTCTTCCGCCTCGCTTGCCGGTGCCTTCGGTGGTCTACTGGCTGCTGGATTTTCGCAGATTCCAGAATGGGGGGTCGCGGGCTCAAGACTACATACATGGCGCAACATCTTCTTTTTCGAGGGGATCCTCACTGTCATTGCTGCAGCGGTGGCGCCGTTTATCTTGCCGCAAACTCCAGATACCTCCAAGGTATTGACGGCGCGTGAGAGGTGGATTGCCGCCGAGCGGATTCGGCTGGAGCATAAGGCTTCCGCTCACGAGAAGGTTGAGTTTCGCCATGTCAAGCGCGCGGTTACCAACATCAATAACTACGTCTGCGCCGCCGGGTTTTTCTTCATAAACATCACGGTCCAGGGCCTATCGGTGTTCCTCCCAACCATCTTAACGGAGATTGGCTATCGATCATTGACGGCGCAATACTACAGTGTTCCGGTGTACGTCGCCGCTTCATTGATTGCTATTGCAGTCGGCTACATAAGCGACAAAACGAGGATGCGTGGCATATACCTTGCAGTCTTTACTTTCTTGGGCATCACAGGATTCGGCTTGCTACGTTGGGGTACCGGGAGCCACTTGAAGTATGCTGCCGTCTATCTTTGTGCCGTGGGTGCATTCCCAGGTGGACCAGGTTTCCTCTCATGGGGCATAAACAACGCAGCCGGTCCGTCCGTCCGCGCTGTTTCTAGCGGCTACATCGTGTCTCTCGGAACCGCAGGTGGTATTTTGGCCGTCTGGGCGTATCTCCCGAGTGATGGCCCTAACTTCCCCATAGGCCACTCCATCAATTTCGCCGCGCAGGTCGTCGCCTTGTTTCTCTCTACGTTCGGCATTCTCTATTGCCTTCGCGAAAACCGCATCCGAGCACGTGGTGGCCGAGACCATCGGCTTGTCGGACTTACGGAGGAAGAAAAAGCTGATCTCGGCTACAGACACCCGGACTTCAGGTACATCATTTGATTGCTTAAGCGGGAATTTATCGAGAAATGTACGACAACACCAATTTATTTGGAGGCCACTACGGGTTACAAGCCTAGGCAACACATCTTATTCAGTGTATATAGCTGGAGAATACATATATAGCACTTTAAATGAGACAACTTCGGAGGAAATATTGAGCATCAAGGGGTTCCCTATCTGACAATACCGTTTGGCACAAATTAAATACTATCTGATGGGAAAGGGGATGCAGATGCACAGCAGACCCTTCCTGTAGGGCGCCTGTTGATTTCTACCATCCTACAGCCCCTTATGGTCTACAATGCCACAGAGCGATGTTATTGGCCCTTTTGTGTATACTAAGGCTTGCAAATGAACAATAAAAATAAGCATAGTCTCAGCGACCATGGTACGATCTAATTTCACCTCGGAACTTCCAGGTAGCGCCCAATTGCATGTTGGGAATCTCCCTATGTGGCAGGGGACTATGTAATAGAACTTGGAACAATAGCTCTATTTAGCTACTTTCCTGTCGGCTAGGGAGCTTTCTATCCTATCCGCAGTTGTGAGGTCTACTCTATTCAGTCTCAGTTAGCCCTAGAACGGTCTCTAATATAGGGGCCTAGAATTATGGCCTCTGGTACTGCCTAATCTAGCTTCTGGAGTACAACCCACACCATACGCGCGACGTGTTTGCCGCTCCGCCAGATTTCATCGTGATCTCCTTGTATATCTTTCAGTAGTATCAATCTCTTCTCTTCGCCGCCCACACTCCCCTGGTTTCCCTCCTCGCTAGTCTTTTCCTCTACAAAGCCATCACTGTCCCTTAATCTCTGCGCCATGTTATTTGCCTCCGGCTCGTCGACGAGGGTATCGTCCGGCGACCAGCCAAGCAAGACAACCTTTCCACCCGGCCATTTCTCCGCGTAGCTCCCCGCGAACTTGACAGGCGCTGCAGCGTCCCAATCCTCGGGTTCGGCGCCGAACGCGCCGCAGAAGAAGGGCGCGTATGCCCCGCCATACCGCTCGTTGACGCCCGTGAAGTCGTACAGACCTTCGAAGCCAATGACGGCTGTGGGGAGCACGGGGTGCTCCGCGGTGGTGGCGCCGGGAGAGCGCTGAGTCGCGGCTGGAGAAGGTGAAAGTGATGTGGCCAGCAACTGGAACGCTAAGGCGCCGCCCGCCGAATGCCCGACTAGGACGTAATTGGCCCCGAAGCCGTAGGTTTGCTGCAGGAAGACCAGCGCCGACCGTACATCGTGTAGATGATCCGGGTGTTGCGCGCCACGGTATTGGTCTGCAGGCGTTGTGGCCGGGTCTTGTGGGAATTGCGGATGTGGGCTTAGCCGGTAGTCTATCGATGCAAACCCGGCTATTGCGTTAGTGGCAGTGCTACTACTCCCACCTTCATTTATCGTTGTTGATGATGCTGCTGTTGGCGATGTGCTGAGGATCCAGTCGATGGTCGGCGTGAAGGTCTCATGTGAGACGCGAGGGTCACGCCATGCGCCGCCGTGGATGTAGCTGTTGAGATCGTTTAGTACACCGTTTATTTAGCTTGGGCTAGATGTATGTATAGCTATATGTGTGGATGTGTATATATCGGCCCTGGCCGGAGGTTGGGCTACCTTACACAACCCAGTATTTCCCCTTATTCGCCGGGTCTACCTCCCATACTCCGAGCTTCTGTAGGTAATTCTGCGAAGCATAGTGGTGTAGCGTGTATTTAAGAGACGCGGCCATGCTTCGACGCTCTAGGGATTAATGATGTCGATGAGGGGGATATGATGTTGCGTCCATGGGAATTAGGACTCTGGGGAAATGAGGGGCTTGGGCGGATCTTCAAAGCCGAGTTGATTTGTCTAACTGATTACTTGGCCCCGATGTTACCTACTTTAACTGCCTAACCTACAAGTAGATGAATACCTATCTACCAACCCGCATTTGGTTCGTTCGCGTTTGGTTGTTTGTTCGTTTGTTTCTCCCTCCTTCATGACTAGTGCCGGAAGACAAACCATCTAGTCTCAAGTCACAGGGCTGGCGTCTGTTCGTGGTGTTGCATTCTCTACATACATAGTACCTATGCGAATTGCGCAAGCGATGTGTTGATCCCGGAGAGATGGGAACGGGCCGATTTAAAGTTTCGTGACAGGTAAGCTCACACCTTGTATCTTTGTTTATTATGCCAACAGCTTTCTATCCCAAGCAGCTAGGATATGAAATACATTCCATAAAACGGGACTATGCTAGTGTCTACAGATATATAATTGTGTGAACGGCGCACACATAACAGAGAATCCAGCATCCAAATAGGCGTCTCTCTGCGCCTCTCGCGCCTCCACCTATTTACTCCAACCCGGATAGGACCTGGATTCCAAATGGGCCACCGTTGGGTGTAGTAATGCATTGTCTCGGCTATGCGTGGCTTTGGAGTTGACGTACCTACATATCACCTGGTAGGTAGCTGAAACCAAGCTGGAACCAGGCCGGAACCACTGACATTTTGAATGCAACTTGCTTGTGACACGGGAAAAATTGTTATCTGTTTACTTCTATCGGTATCTAATGGGCGGCTGAGCACTTGGAGCTTGTCTCGCGATCGGCTGCTATTTCCCGGGAGATGGTACCCCGGCGAATAACCACAGAATCTAGGTATCTAACCGGATAATCTCGTGGGGATAAGTTAGAAGCCATAGATTGGTCTCATGTACGCCGCCTATGTTGTATTCTCGAGAAAAGAGAGGATATGCCAATTCATGTTCAAGCTCCTCTCCTCACCCCAACCCCCTTTTTCCTTTTCATTCTCTTCTGAATGCCTACAAAATGAAAGCAGCTTAGGCTATATAAACGATAGTAACCAAGTCATGACATGCATATTTCTGCATCGTAGATGCACTATGTAGAAGTACGCATACGTGTGCAAGGAGCGGGAAGTGGCCGGATGGAATGAAGCAACGGCGCCGTCGTTAGTTAGCCGGTCTACCAACCCTAGCTAATTCTACGCAATGCGCGCCGCACAAATCGGTTACGTACCTACCCTTGATGTAGTAATATCCTCCGGCCGGCCTAAATAAGTGCGCCTTGCGTCTAGTACACACACTTGGGATTTTCAAAACGGTCCGAAATAGGGCCAAGGGGGAAGAAAAAAAGAGTAATAATAAACGGAATACTGGGGACTAGCTATGCATCACCTATGCTGTTAGTTCTGCCTTCTAACTTAGTCGATCACTAGCTCGGCATGATACAAAAAATAGTGCATTGTTCTACTTCTGCACCCCAATAAATCACCTCCCATCTGGAGTGTTGAGGGCAAAAGGTCCAAAATAGTACAACTCTTGTATACACAAGCCACATTAAATAGTTGTCTTATAGGCCTTTTCCCTGTGGCTTGACCTTTCCCCTTAGCTTAACCAACTCTAGTGTGCCGTAGATAGAAGTACAGTATGTCCTTGCCAATCTATCTAGCTGTTGATGACCTAGATTAAGGGGCGTCTTAGGAAGGACCATGGCCTTATTAATAGGTGGCTAGAGTCTTGCTGGAGTACATTACATAGGGTTGCTCTATCAAGAATACAAAGTACCTATAGGCGTATATAGTATATTGAAGCTATGATACTGACTTACGATGTGGTAGCCCTGGCGTTTTGATCTGACAAGCATTGGGTATATCTGACATACATATGTACGTCTAAACATTTTGTGATACCTTATTGTGTGGGTGACATTTCTCCTCTTCCCCAGTAAAACTATCGCAAGATCACCCCAGAGATTCTTTATTCTACTTAGGTAGGCTAGTAGTATGTGCTCAAACCCCAATTGTGTACTCGGATAGTGTATCCATGTATATAGCCTTGGGCTCCCAAGCAGATAGTTACAAGCTGCTTTTGGGACTGCCGACCCAGGTGGCTCGACGTCTTTTACTAGAAGCAGAGTAGCCGAGGAGGAAGACAACCTGTACCCAACTACACTCAGTGTTGGTCCGGGATCGATCTACTAGTAGCTAGGCTGGCTAACCGGAGCAGTACTATACCCACCATCAGTGCGCACGCTATGGATGATGACCCATGCGTCTGGAACTTCGGTATCATAACCCTGCGTTCCGACGACACTAGGTAGTTAGGGTGATAAGGCTACTACATAGTTGCATTCTTCGTTTACTTACTCTCGAGTAGCGCCGTCAAGTTGTAGCCGCTTTACAGAGATTGAAACAAGGAAGGAAAGAAGAAGGGGAAATAGAAAACTCTCCGCGACAGCATAGGGTTCAGGAAATCGTCCTATTGAATTTGGCGTTAGTCTAGTTGACGACACCATCTAATGTTCATGGGGTATCGCGAATGGCCCGAAAGATCATCAATGCTTGTTCCAGCAAGGACTAGGGTATATATGTACTATGTATACATCGACAGGCATCATTGACGAGCTCCTGAAGCTCGAACCAACATCGACAATCGGGTCACCCTGTGTCGATTGTTCCGGACCATCTAATAGTCCCTACTCTGTGGAGTCGTCTAGGTTAGCGAGTCCTGACGATGGAGACCGCATGAAGGTGCCAAGGTGCCATGTACGAGTCAAGGCTCGATTATCCACGTTGCTTCCCTGTTCGCGTGCTCTTGGAATTATATAGATTGCTATGTGACACATTGATTTCTTCTCATTTTCATGTTTCGATTCTCTCCCGACTCGATTGACTGCGTCGGCCACAATATTGTTTCCCATGGAACTGTTACGTTAGCAGCGATACCCAATGGCGCCTCAAGATCCAAATGCGCCCACCGATAGCAATGGCCTCGGCCTACTGGCCACTGCTATTGTGATGCTAATCGTCTCATGGGTTTCCGTGGCGTTGCGAACTTACGTGCGTGCTGGGATAATCATGTCCTTCCAAGCCGATGACTGGGTGATGCTAGCTGGTCTAGTAGGTCTTCTTGTTCTCAAAATTAACTGATAATATGTACTGATGCGAAGCTTCGATAGGCCAATTTTACGATATCATGCTCGTTCATCTTCGTCGGTCTATCCTATGGCCTAGGAAGGCATAATAAATCACTTTCTCAACCTGATGAAATCGAGGCTTTGAAATATCAAGCTCTAGCCACAGCCTCTTACGTCGCCAACATGTGGTTAATCAAATTGAGCATCGGCCTCTTCCTCTTTCGCCTAGCTGTCCAGAGGAGGTATAAATACATCCTAGCAGTTAGCATCGTCATTGTTGGGATTTGGAGTCTTGTGTTATTCTTCTGGAATATCTTCCAATGCAGCCCTGTTACTGCGCAATGGGACTACACTATTCTTACAAGCGACCCTGATTCCCACTGTGTCTCGACGGATGCTGTCGTCAGCGCTGCGTATGCCCTGAGTGCCTTGACTGTCTTGTCGGACTGGCTATACGCGCTTCTCCCGATTCCCATGCTTTGGCAGGTCAAGATGACAGCCCAAGCGAAGTGGTCAGTGATTGCAGTACTAGGCTTAGGCATCTTCGCTAGTATCGCTACTCTCATACGGTTGGGATTCTTAGCGGATTTAGAAGATGCATCAGATATCCTTTGTAAGCCATATCTCTCGCCGTGTTTTGACATGAAAATTATTATCTGGTTGCTAACAGCAATTCTCTTTAAAAGTTGCCGGTACAGATGCAATGATAGTAAGTGCTTCTCGAATTTTATTTTCATTCTCTTGGCGGTTTCCTAAAAAAAAACTCCTAAGATTCTCGTACATATGCTTAAGATCGCGATCACTGACCCAAATTCTTCTAAAACAGTGGACACTTATCGAACCTGGGCTCGCTATCTCGGCTGCAAGTCTAGCTACAATCCGTCCACTCCTTCGCCAATGGCGGATTGGAGGGTTCACACATAGCAGTCGAAGTGCTGGGACAGGCGCACAGAGCCAAGGCCAAGGCTCCCGAATAAAAAGAGGAAGCAAGATGCCGGGTTTTGGGCATCAAGACGGGACGTCAGGCGACATTGAGCTTGGGTCCGCGTATACTGGGAAACAATTGTCGACAAGCACGGCGACACCGATGTCGAAATTTAGCACACACAAGATATCACAACCCCCAAAGGTGTTTTCGCTACCCTCAGACGACTACGGTGCGCAAGAGAATGTGCCGAAATTTCATCAAGATGGCGCGCAAAAGACCAAGACTAGGGGCGAGCCGTTGATCGTCAACGGTGCCCAATCAACTCAGTCATTATCAGACATTCACACCGCATGGTATGATCAGGAGTCTGATGCTTCCACTACAGACCTCAACAGGCCGCCAATGCGCTCTCCGTGACGAAAAAGCATAAAATACCTGAAGTAGACATTCCGTCGCCGTGAGAAATGCCCCGTCTCCCAAGCCCTTTTCTTCCATTTAGTTTTGCATACTGTATCCAAATTCGCAATGAGTTTCACGACACTATATACCAATCAAGGACGAATAAAAGGGGCTGGGTATGGGGACCCAATTGGCAAAAGGGACTAAGGAGTTAATAATAGAAGGTTCGGCTACAAAGTTGATGGGTATCGCGGCGTTCCGCAGCCGGCAAATATACTCACCGACATATTAGTTTACGGGCATGAAGGGCGTTTATTGAGCAATTGCATTATAGGGCGATGGTTAGCATAGGCGACGTGGGCGAGCTATATGTATACATCCTCCGGGACAAATGTGCGCTATGAGAGAAAAGCTCACAATATTCACCTCATGGACTAATGATAAGTGTATACTGTCATGTATATTTAACTCAATTTAGATATAGGAGATGTGTTTTACTAGTACCCTCTATTACTTACTACCTCAGTTAATATCGTTCCTTGTGTGGTATCTAACAGCACTATGATAGAGGGTAAACCTCTAATCAGATTACAAATCCATCCATGCAAGCATACACGGAAAGAATGGCAACTAGGGTGATCCTAATATTTACTGTCTGCTTTTACGTAGAGGCGCATTATATTACTGAGTGATGCTGACTCATCATTGTTCGAGCAGGTTATTATTATAGATGTCATCATACTAAGGCCGTCTGTGGATGTTGTGTACACACTATTGAATATCAAGCTATCTAATGCAGTGTCTACTATTCCCAACACTCTCGCCTCTCTTTGTGCAGAAGATTGAGTGTCTGCATTGCTATAATCCCGAGGGCTTTCCTTAGACGGATGACCTGCCTCCACGTCGCCTATCTTCTCGGACCAATTGACAGCCGCTTGTCTATGCGAGAGGTACCGATATCTAGAGTCGGGCAAGTACATCTATACCTACATAGGTATATAGACGTATGCTCGGACGGATACAGAGAGGCTATTCTACATGCGCATGTAGAATTATATACTAGGAGAGCCATCTCTGACTGTGTAGGTGGATCTAACTTTGGACATGAAGTCCCTAGAAGGGGTAAGACAGATCCAAGTCGCCGATGCACCCATAGATAGCAAGGCCGATATTTCATCGCATGGGCGCTTGAATATCTTATCGAAAGACTCTGTCAGTTGTTTTCGCCCCGCCACTCTAGAATTACCGTCTAGAAGGTGGTTTGGAAAAAGTCATGGGGGACCGGCGGTGGCCCCAACTACACTGCATATCCGGCGCTGGCGGCAAGCATAATGTCGTCTATGTTTGGATCCCACTCGTCTTCGTCCTCGCATGGGGGTGCCAGCACAAATTTACCGAAAACCTGGCCCATTCCGTAGGCGGAGCCCGCACTCTCTTCTGCGGTCTCTACGTTCTCCTTCTGCTCGATTATCATCGCCGTCGTTAAAAAGTCAGTTTCCGTTTCCATGCCTAGGTTAAGAGTGGTGCCGCCCCAGTCAAGCTCAACTTTGCCGGACTTTCGTACGTTGAGTCTACCTATAAAGCCCCCTTCGGCTGGAAGACCCATGGACTTGCTCTGCGTCGCTTCAATGCCTTCTTCGGCCTTAACTTTGGATCTGGTATCGTTTGAAGCAAGATCAATAGTTTCAGGCTGTTCATCTAAGCCATCTGATGGCTTGAGTAAGGGTGGAAGGATAGGAGGGAATTGGAATATAAACAATTGATCTTCCTTTCCTTGGCCTTCTTCGCCTTCAGCCGGGACGATGAAACTGAGATTGCGCAATAATGCTTCTAGGTCCATTGTCGAGTACATGAATTCCGGGTCTTCGGCGATCTTCTTCTCCCTCCGTTTCGCCCTTTCGGCAACGGCGTCGGTAGCAACTCCATTGTCGCCAATAATAGGCTTCTTCCTTACTTCTGGGGATGGCGGGGCTTTCGGGGCTTCCGGAATACCGGCCATGTCAATGTCGGCATCCTCCTCCTCGGTGCCCGGCTCGGCCTTAACGGTAATCTGATTCCTTGGAGCGGCATGCCATACTTCATTGTCATTATCCATAGTAATATCTCGGGGATCTCCGGCCGGTTCGTCGACGAACAGGTCTCCCTCGTCATCGGACTGGCGATCCTCTGCTTCGAGTTCGGCCTGTGTCTTGACTTTGACTTCAGGATCTTGGTGCAGGGTTCGATGCATACCAATGGGGAGGTTGCCGACAGATTTCTGGGTATAACGGACTGGCTGATACATGGGAGTTCCGTCTGGGGCATGGCCGTCTGTGAGCCCGTTGAGAAGGTCGATATTGACCCTAGCCTCATGTTCACGTCTGGGGTGATAGCGAATGCGGTTTTCAGAATCATGCCTGAATGCATTTCGCGCATTTCCGCCTCCAAAACTAGAGCCAGATGCCCACCCACTATGACCGGAATCCATCTTCACGTTCTCTGGGTAGGGATTAGTATACAGAAGGAGGAATGGACCGGTTATGCGGCTTTGCTGTGAACGCAATACGTACCTGATGAGATGGCGGAGAAAGGGCCGCTTGCCGTGACAGTGCGCCTGACCAGCCCACGAGACATGCCGCCTCTTCCTCGCCCTCGTCTTGCTCTGCGTTCCTCTGCACGCAGTTCACGCTCTTCGGCCTTAATCTTGGAGGCGAGGTCACGATTCCTATCTTCTTCGAGCTTTCTACGCTCGGCTTCATCTCTTCGGACATTCTTGGGCTTGAAGCGGCTACCGGTAGCCCGTGACGTCGTAGCTGGTGTCTGGGGAGTTCGTGAACTGGTGGGAGTAGACCGCCCGCTTGGGACATCTGCTGCGGATGTGGCAGAAACTCTAGAAGCAACTTCTGCTTTGTCGCTCTGGGCTTGGGTGCTATCTGGGTCGATTTGCGTGGGAGTCTCCGATGAGGGCACACGATCGTCTGAGGATAGCCTCGATGCGACGCGGCCCCTTCCACCCCTGCTGGCTCCGCGCGATCTGGGCGCCATCTTTATACCATCGGGTTGGACTGGGAGGGAGGGTAGCTGAAGAGTTGAGTTGAGTTGAGTTGAGGTGAGTCTTGCTGCGGGTTTCAAGGGTTACTTAGTAGGTATCGCAAGATGTATGAATGATTCAATTCACATGCAGATACAGGTACTCTAGGAAAAGTTTATGGTGGGGAACATAACGCATGGTAGATAGTGGGATGGTGGGGGCCTACCTATACTACTCTAGTACCTGCAGTTGAGTGAGCCGGTCAACTAGCTTAGATACCTAGATACTTACTTACATGCATGTGGTACTAACTGAACGGTCCGTGAGCACATGCATGTCAAAAACATATCATAGATGTTACTTACACAGTTTCGCATAGACAAAGACTATGAAGACCGCGGTAAATGTTTTCAATCTTCAAATTAGAGATATCGAGTGTCTACTCTCGATGCTTGTTAGGTACAGAGGTAAATAATATGTAATGCTGGTGCTGATATCCCCCAACGATTGATGTGTCATATGGCGTTTCCCCTGATATAATTGTTGGTGGTTTATTTGTCCACTGATATATATATATATATAGGACTGCTTACCTCTTCTAGACTCTTTCAAGCTATAATAGCTAGGTTGAATACTAGGTTACATGACTAGGTATGCGCTCGCTAAGACTCCGACTTCTCTATATACAGATCAAGATGAATATCCCATTACTGAGGATGTAAGGAGGTAGGTATATGCGCAGTTATGAATTATCTATCGGACACACATCAAGGCCTGTTCGCCAAATTCCCGCTCGATGCTCCCCTCTTGAAGAATCATAGAGCCGATCCAATTACGGCCGGCTTCCACGGTAGCTGCACCAAACTTCACGATGACGCAGCCGCGAACCTTGGCAGCTGACCAGAGCAAGTTGGACTCTTTCTCTTGCGCTAGTCTTGCTGTCCGCCAACTCTCTATGGGTGGCTGAGGAGTTGCCGCTTCCTTCTCACGCCTCTCCGCACTACGGAAATCGCGAGCACCTAGTCTTGGTAATGCAGCAAATTCGGAGAGAAAGAAGTCGCTAACCTTCTCCATCATCGGACCTCGCAAGAGGAGAGTACCGACTACAGCGTATTTATACATGGAGTCTTGTAGTGTTTGCAGTTGAGCTGAGCGCTCTATACCGTCAAGAATGATGGTATCGCGGACAAGAAGCCGAGGCTTCGGGGGGTTTGCTCCATCAGTGGCCCATATCTCGTTGCGTCCGACCCATCGCGACAAGCTCCAGTTCTCTCCCCGGGCTGAGCGGCCATGGGTGACCCAATCTAGCAAGCACAGTGATGCGCCGAGGGCGACGTTGAATATCTGTTTCTGTTGGTAGACACTGCTCTCAAAGGGCTGAACAGGGTCTGGAAGGAGACAAAGGGCACCGCCCTCCTCGAGATGCACCCCTAGCCTTTGTTTTGTGACCACGTTAGGACTGACTGATTGGAAGACCTTGGTATGGCCCTGAGTTACGATGCTTAACTTCGCGCCCGATTGTACCTCAATGGATAGATTCACTTGGTCTCCGCCCACAAGGCCGCCTCCGTAGGACAGAAGGAATACTAGGACGCTCGCCTGGTCTACTTTGGGAGATGGCGAGATGAGTTTTAGTGGATATTGATAGCTAATATGCGTAAGCGTGGATGTGTGGTTTGGTAGGAGATCAACGACGACTCGCCCCTCTCCGGGAGCTGACGAGGACCTTGGAAAAGGCGAGTCCATGGTAAGAATAAATGTCTATAGAAAAATACACTTTTGGGTATGAGACGTGCTGAAGAATAGGATATTCGGAGGCTGCACAGCGAGAAAGAGTCAGAATCAACGTCGCTTTGGTGAGGGATCTATCTCATTGATAAGAGTAGTAGGTATTGTGTGTTGAAGTCAATGGCGGAGATGCTTAGGTAGGTACTAAGCTAAAACCTCGAAAGACACTTAAGACTCAGCAGGCTACCTACCTAGGTAATCTGCCAATTGATGCTCGTGTAAGTACTAATGATCGACAATATTATTTATATGATACACCTACCTAGGTACCTAAGGTACCCCATATGAGGTTGACTCAATATGTGAAAGTTGTTGTTTGAGGAAGAATACCGAAGTAGATACCATATTTCTTAGGTAGGGCGAGTTCTGGTGCTGTGAGGTTGTTGTAGGTTACCTGCATGTATGTATAAAAAGTAAGGTACGTTGACGGTACTTATGTAGTAATGCTATATACTTTGTGGAAAGTACCTTTTAAGTATGCTTGTATGGGGAAAGCTGGAACTAGATACTCTTATAGTACACATAGTACACATGTTCTTAGGTACCAGTTTTACGCGTTTAATGTTTAATCTGCTTGAAATTCCCCTGCAGTCCCCCCCACCGAATCAACGACCAAATCCTTAGAACACACGCACGCGCTCACCATCAGCATAACTGTACCACAACCACAACCACAGCCATTGATGCGCCTTTGATTCCAACCCACCATAACTCCCCTTAAATCTTGTCGCTGTTGCAGGATGGTCCTGTCGAACTAATTCTCGCCACATGCTATCGTCCCGATCACCCCTCATGGAGACCGCCGACAACAACGCGAGCTCGTCGCCAGCGCCGCGCCGTTCTGGACGCGCCAGAGTTGCCCCTCAGAAATTCAGCCCAGAGCCCCGTCACTCGCAGAACGACCATACCTCCTCGAAGCGCAAACGTGGCCAGGACAACGATGCTGACGACGATGCCGAGAACGAAGAACCTGAGGGTTCGGACGAGGATGCGCTCAGCGACGAGGGCCGCGATGAAGACGATGATGGCGACGATAACGATGATGATGCCGACGCTGATGATGAAGCTGCCCGCCGGCCCAAAAAGCCCAAGTCAAGCCGGAAGACTCCTTTTAAGAAACCAGCAGCGAAGCGCACCAAGATCAATGGGGCCGCCTCAGCTCTCGCCCCCGGCCCTCTTACCGTTTCCGCCGTGAAGCTACCGAATCGACCTAAGAAAACCACCAAGGTTGCGCCGCCAAGTCTCGCAAGGCGCGACGAAAATAGCCTATATAGTGAGTAGCAAACATAATACTACTGAGCTACTATGCTAGCTTTGAGCTGATATGGTTATAGCTGAGGTGTTTGGGTCTGGCAATGAGTCGGACGACGTAGCGGCACATTGGTTCCAGCGATACCAAACTGACGATGCTAAGGCTTTGACTGAATTAATAAATTGTGTTCTTCTCGCGGCCGGGTGCGAACAGCAGCTCACAGAAGATGATATTCGAGACCCTGAAAATTGTGCCAATAGATTGACAGAGCTTGAGGAAGCGTATGAACAGGTATATCAATGTCTCGCCCCTCAGCGTTAGAATTATCTATACTCACCTCAACTCCTAGACTAGTATCTCTGATTATCCGCTTATCTCGAGAACAAAGAGTAGCAAAAACTTCCGTGAGCTGCTTGTCGGGTTTTTTGGCTCCCTGATTACTCTACTGCATGAGACCGATATCATATACAGTGACGAAGAACTTCTAGACAACGTGCAGAGATGGGTCGGCATAATGTCTTCCTCGGCCCTCCGCCCTTTCAGGCATACAGCGACAACCGTAGCCTTATCGATGCTTACGGCACTGATCGGGGTCATGAAACAACTGGATGATCGGATCACGAGACTCAATCAGTCTTTACAAACGGAGTCCAACCGGCGTGGCAAGAATAAGGCTCTTATTGAAGACACGCAAAAGACATTGGACTCTGCCCAGGAAAATCGCGAGTTTATTGACGCGAAAGTTAAGGATCTTTTCGACATTGTCTTCGTGCATCGGTACCGTGATATCGATCCCAAAATCCGTGCAGAATGTATTGAGGCCCTCGGGACGTGGGTCTGCAATTTACCAACTGTGTACATGTCTCCAGAATATTTGCGATATCTAGGATGGCTGTTGTCTGACGTTAATGTCACAACGCGCCTAGAAGTCCTAAAGCAGCTTGCTAAGGTTTTGAAGAGAGACGCCGAGAAACTGGCCCATTTCATTGATAGATTTCGACCGCGACTCATCGAGATGGCCACACGAGATTCTGAGGCCTCGGTACGCGTTGCTGCGATAGCGGTGGTGGACATTCTACGAGGCTCCGGCATGCTGGAACCAGAAGAAGTTGACTCTATCAGTAAACTCGTTTTCGACTCCGAGGTTCGAGTCCGCAAAGCAGTAGTTGGATTCTTCTCCGAGCTAGTGCAAGAATTCATCGATAACAAGATTGATGAGATCGGTGGTAATGATGTACTAGATGAGCTCTTTGGTGTTCAGGACGAAGAGGACTACGACTTGATGAGAAAGGATTGGATCAACATTAAAGCCTTGGCAGAAAACCTGGCTGTTTACGATGCCCAGCTCGACGCCGAGCAGGACGAGATAAGGCATGGGCTGGATGTGGCCGCGGACGTGGTTAATACCGCTATACCTGAGAGTCGAATCTCTTTAGCGGCGCAAGTCCTCTACGAAAAGATGCCAGAGATCTCTAATTGGCAAGTTATCGCTGGGTATCTCCTCTTCGACCATACTACGAGTTCGAAATCTCGATCATCCAAGAGCCATTCAACAGAAGTGGCTATGAAGAAAGCGGTGGCTCCGCAACCGCAGGAAGAGGCTATATTACTTGATGTTCTTGCTACCGCGGTTAAAGAGAATCTTACGTCGTTAATGGAGCACGGTAGGGACAGGCGACGTCACAGGCTTGATCATGAAGCTCAAGAAGATGCTGGGCTACAGCTGGCTGGGTTCATACCTCGTTTGTTAAACAAGTATGGTTCCGATCCCGCAATGGCTGCTACCGTCCTTCGACTGGAGCATTTTCTAGACCTGGAAGTCTTTCAGCAGCTTCGGCAAAATCCAGCTACGTATAACCAGTTACTTGAAGAAATAGCTACTCAGTTCAATCGGCATGTTGACCAAGCGCTCCTTAATGAAGCGGTAGCATCATTTCTTCATGCCCGAGAGTATTATGAACTAGAGGAGTTAGTCGATGCTAAAATGGCAGGTCTTTGGGAGGATTCAATCAATTCTCTACGAAGTTTAGATAAAATCTGCGAACTCTCTCTTCGAGGCAATCTTGACAGATCAACACTCACAAGTCTCAATCAGACGCTGATGAAGATTAGCAAGTTGGTCACAGTCTCGGACTGTGTTGACGTGCTAGAGGCTCCTGGGACATCCATCGACTCAGAGCAGCCACTTATCAAGGTTCTTGTCGGTATCGTTGGACGGGGCCACCTTACAGAACCAGATGATGATCTCGACGATCCCGAGGACGAGATTGTGGCCTTCGCGATCAAATCCTGCCTATTCTTTTTCATGTGGAAAGTGCAGCGGTTACGGAAGGCTATTGAGAATGATGAAGATATACAAAACGATGATCTGGACAAATTTGTTGTCCTGCGCAAAGCCCTGATTAATAATCTTATCCAGACCTTCTCGTCACGCGGGTTTAATGATGATCTCCGCTTATACGCCGTTGGGATTGCTTGCGATATCACTCAATTATTTATCTTTTTGAGACCACATATCGATGGGCCGCAGGCCTCCAAGTACGGAAAGCTACGCCCCCTTCTAGAGGAGATGCCGGCTGGCCTAATTACGCAGGAGATGATCCCAATACTTGATTCTGCGGAGAGGGCTTATGCAAAACGCACAAAGAAGACGCTCAATGACCCTGCGGACGACGACGACCCTATTGACGATGAATTGCCACCTGAAGATGATGAAGAGGAGGAGCTGACAGAGCAAGAACGTTTTGCCGCTGAGCTCAAGGCAGAAAAAATCCTCTGCGAACTTACCGCCAAGCTCGTTATGGCCATTCTGGCTAAAACAATCGATCACACCGGGCCAGATGCCGGTAAACTCCGAAAACGATTGGCTCGAAATAAGAACAGACTCGGAGCAAATTTCAAGGACATCGTTGCGTATCTGGACGAGGATTATCTACGGGAATTACAGGGTGGAAAGAAAAAAGCCAAGAGCAAAGGAAAAGAAGCCTCGAAGAAGCCAGCCCTCAGCACAGAAATAGTTGTCGACGATGACGATGACGACGAAGACGGCCCTCTTGAGGCAGTAGAGCCCGAGGAAGGCACAACCGAAGATCTGAGGCGTCGCGAACTAATAGATGATCCAATCGAGGATGACGAGGAAGAGGAACAGCCTGTAAACAACCAGGCTGAAGAGGAGGACGAAGTGATTGGCGATTAAGAACAGGATGTATGGGTTATTTCATTCATTCTATGACTGAGAACAGTTATGGAGTGGGGCAGCTTCTTTATTCCGTACAAAACATTTCCTCAGCAAGTACTGGCCGACATAGCCACGGAGGTTATCATGAGACTAAGGGGAGGGGGTATGAAGCGGGTGTTTTACTACGAAGCTTTCCCTGTATTTCTAGTATGAATGGTCATGTTTCTTATTAAATAACCGACGACACATGCAAAGCTTTTTTTCCCTCTCTTTTTGACGAGGCAGATCTCCATCCTCAGTATCCTCTAGGATTATATGGCCTTACGTAGCCTTACGTAGCTTTCACGGAAGCCTATTACGATCTAGGAACATGATGCCATGGCTATGAGCTCGACTACTCCGTCCCTCTCATGTGTGCAGGTGCTTATGTTGGTGATTAAGTATAGTGTGATGGGGAATCGAACGAAATGCAAAAGCTCCTGCACTCACAGCACACTAGTTACACTTTATTGCAAGTGGCTAAAAAATAGCTTGGTCTTTCGTTGTATCATATCTATTAGACAAAATCTAATTGTACAGGGGTATATTGAATCATAATCGTAGTACTCGTCAAACTAGCCACAGGTGACTTAGCCGACAACGGTAATATCCACACGGACAAAACAGTAAAAATCAGAAGAAAGGCTTGAGACGTCTCATTTACAGATTTTAGTCCCGAAAAGCCCAAACGCTCTCGCCCATCGATAGCCCTCACCAGCGTCCGCACGGCGCGGGTTACGTTCCCGTACGCGCACGCCGTATTGCCGGATGCAGCAGGCGAAGGGCTTATTCGACAATACTATCCCATCCTGGTTTCTGTGCTCTGCGCTGTTGGCTTGTCGCGAGAACTCGCTGTCGATTTTCGCAGGCGAACTTGGTGGTGGTTGATTAGCTGCTACGCGTCGCTGATTCGTGATTTGGCGTTGTTGGTCTTGCATCTTCGCCTCTTCGAGATTGCCCCAGAGCTTGAAGAGTTGTTCACGAAGGTTGTTGAGCGTATCTGGGTCTTCGCGAAGGCTGGATATATGTCAGTACATGATATTCCTATCGGGTGCCACAAAACAAGAGATGATCTAAGGTATTTACATCGCCTAATGGTATGATGGGCAAGTTGATTGGGCGAATAGGCGTGTAATTAAATGGGGGACTTACTCGCAAGCATCCAAACCTGTGAGCTGCTGTGCTTCAATATTGTCGACCACCACCCAGAACCTATCTTTTGTTCCTTTAGACTTGGGGTTTACATCCTCGAGCTGCAGCGCATACCGCCACTCCCATATTTTCTTCCCCGAATACCGATCTAGCGAGGCGTGGTTATCGTCACCGGAGGACGAACTTGAATCGCTACTGTAGTCGGAAAGCACGTCGGATTCAGTGCTTTTACGCCAAGTCGCGAAGTTCTCGAGTTTGCGTGGGCGAAAGTCTACCACACGAACAATAGTGCGGTACTTGGCACAGGCAAAAGGGAGTACTAGTGTCACATCTTCACCTTCCACTGTGGTCTTCCACTGGACTGGTTCGATGATGGAGGGGAGGGGGGTTACGGGCTGCTCCCAGCTTTCACACTTGACTAAGCCACGATTAGTAGGATTGACGGATGGAAAAGCGGAATGTCTCACCAAGGCTATTCAATCCAAGCCTTTCCTCTGCCTGCTTATCTTGCTCTTCAACTTTCTTCATTGCGGCCCCTCGCTTCTCCTTCCTTCGCGCCTTTGAGTTATTCTTCAGCTCTTCGTGATCGTCGGCTTTTCGCTTAGTGCTAGCACCTTCTCCACCCTCATCCGCTGCAAGGGTTTTTAGCTGTTTTTTCTTGAGCTTCTCATATTCCATTTTCCGCCGAATAGCTTCTTTGAGCCGTGGGTCACAGACTTCTCGCTCATCCCAGTTTAAGACGTCGACTTGCTGACGACTAAAATCACGGTCCTCATGTAATACGCCTTCTAGGTTAAGGCCGTTATTCCCGAATTTAATCCGTAGATTTCGAATTCGAATCCATTCGCCGAGCTGCACTTGGGAGTTGACGCGAGAAGCATGCGGCTCAAAACATGTGACCTGCATAGAGCGCTTACCGAACGGCCCAGCCCATTTGGTTGCCGCGTTGATGTCGGTGTCAAAGTAGCCGTAGGAATCTCCATCGCCTCTTCCCGGCTGCTTTGCACCATTCCAGGAGAACTTGTAGAAGCTGTCGTTTTCAGTATAATCTGAAACCCATAGAGTAGTCTTCTCCATCTCATCGAATGGCGCCTTTACCACATGCACAATGACATCGCAGAACTTGCCATCTACGACATCTTCTAACCTGCAGAACTTGTCCTTCATGTGGACCGACTGATCCACCTGCTTTTGAAACGTGGCTACATCCGGGACAGAGTCTTTGTTGGTGTAATGATAGAGCCAAGAAACATATTCATGTTCTTTCTCCCCAATCTGTCGAGTGCCGTACGGAGGCTTAAGGGCAACCTTGGCAGATTGTGGTGGTCTAGGGATGTCCGAAGCCGAGTAGATGTGAAACGACGTTGATTTGTTGGCGACTAGCGATATACCTTCACCTCTGGACTGGACTTTAGCCGAACTGATTACGAGAACATCTCCAGCTCTAGGCTGGGGAACTTTGGACATTTCATCTGGATGGCGAAATACGCTGAGGGCAAGGCCAGCCAGGTCGTACTCTGTCGATTTATCATAAAGGGTGATAGTACATTTATAGTCTTGTTCGTGTTAGATCCATCCATGTCAGGCTGAGCTCGCTTCACATATAGGAGAACTCACCACTTCCTTTTGTCGGAATAGGAGCTTGGTAGTCTTTCACGAGGCCTATGACATTGACGAGCTTTCCTACGGCCGCCATCTGAGCAAGTATGTCATGAATACTCATGTATCCAGGCGGTAGGTCCCTCTTACGGCCAGCATATCCAGCTGAGCTCGATGGTTGATAGGGAGCCATCTTATGTACAGTCGGATTTCCGTGTCACGTAGAAACCATACACGGAGGGCGATGTTTTAGGAGACTATTCGAATTATAATTTTCGACTTGCAGTCCTATCATGAACAACCCGATCGGTTGGTCGCGTTCCATCCAAGCGCGTCTAGTATTCTCGTTATAGCGATATAGCGCATAACACCTGAATAGGTAGGTACCTGCCCACAAAACAGTCCTACCTATCACATGACTCTTATTTTAGATCGCCCAGTGTTGGTCCGTGCATGCTAAACCCTCGGCGTTGATTGGGCTCAATAGTAGGTAGGTTTACGCATTACCTACCTGGGTACCTATGTAGAAGGGGTAAGGTTCCCCTCAACTACCTACCTAGTTACATCACCTAGGTAGTCCTACTCCGTACAGCATACAGTACCTAAGGTACAGTATGCGTAAATGTGGTAGGTAGGTCTATGCTACTTATATCGGTAAACGGAATAGACCGACCCACCGACCCACTTAGGGTCTCTTCGTGTTTCTATGCGTACCTCAGAGCTGACGACGGGTGATGTTTGGGTGATGAACGGGCGAGCTAATATCGAGCTGCCTTAAGCAAAGAATACTCGAAAGCACTATCTAGAATTAGAGTTATCAATCTACCGAGAAATGGCTACATACCTAGCCTTTGGGTTATGTAGTGGAAGTATATGCTGTATGTAGAGATCTATTAGGTAGCTACCTAAGGTGTGTAATAGTACCTCGTAGCCTGTTTGCACCACCGGCTCCCGCCGTAGAGGTATTTGGTTCCTGCGTACAGAGACAGCATCTACCTTGTAGGTACTGTCTACTATACCGCCGGCGTACTATACTTACACAGAAACAGCGCCTACTACTAGTAGGTAGAGACGCACGCAGGAAATGAGTTTGACTTGGAAAGACCCACCTGGACTTGCCGCTAGCAGTCTGAAAGAGCAACCAATCCATCCAAACCCGAATTCTTCTGCTGTTTCCAGTGCACCATCTGCACCACCCCCACCATTGAACTATGTTATTGATTTTTTTCTTACAGCTCCTCATCAACGCCTTCTCTCCCTCTCTCTCTTTTTCTACCCTTACCTCTCTACCAAACATTTCCCCAGGGCGTCTAACTCCGTAGCCCGCCCTATCATACCGTCCACGAACATTGCATAATTCGTCCGGCTATCTCTATCGACACATAATACAACGACTAGGTACAACGGTTCTTGGCGGTAGTTGATTTTCGGGTTGCCAAAACAAATCACCCCGCCCCGCGACCGACTTCCTCCTTTCTCCCCTCTCCACTACCTAGGAATCGAGATTGACAACAACAAGAATAACAACAACAACAACAACACACACACAACCAGAGTCTGTCATCGACAGCTAGGCCGCCATTATGTCTGACAAATACATTCCCGAGCATCGTCGCAATCAATACAAGGCGAAGAGTACATTTAAGCCTGATGAGCTGCGTCGTCGTCGCGAAGAGGCTCAGGTCGAGATTCGAAAGGCTAAACGAGAAGAGAACTTAGCCAAGCGTCGAGGTATTGGCACAGGCGTTGATCGCCCTGGTGCTTCCCTTGGTGCTGCTCCTGATAGCGACGATGAATCCGCTCCTACTGAAAGCCAAGTAAGTCAGCCAAGCCCCCTGTATCTATCTCCTGCAGTTAGGAGTGGCGTCTTCTACAAACGCTCCTTTACAGCGCCCCCTCGCTCTCGTATTCGGTTTTCCCCCCCCTCATATGCAATCTAGCTTCTATCAGTTCTAACGTATCTCTATCTTAGCTCAACGAGGATCTTCCTCAGATGGTTCAAGGCGTTTTCTCCGACCAAATAGACCTACAGATCCAGGCCACTACAAAATTCAGGAAGCTTTTATCGAAAGAGCGTAACCCTCCGATTGAAGAGGTCATCAAAACTGGCGTTGTGACCCGATTCGTCGAATTTCTTCGGTCTCCTCACACTCTTGTTCAGTTCGAGGCCGCTTGGGCTTTGACCAACATCGCCTCAGGTAGCGCCGCCCAAACTCAGGTTGTTATCGAGGCCGGTGCCGTGCCTATCTTTGTTGAGCTATTAGCTAGCCCTGAGCCTGATGTTCGGGAACAAGCTGTTTGGGCTCTCGGAAATATTGCTGGCGACAGCCCCTCGTGCCGAGACTATGTTCTTAGCTGCGGCGCTCTCAAACCTTTACTCAACTTGCTTGGTGATAGCCGCAAACTTAGTATGCTACGGAATGCCACCTGGACTCTAAGCAACTTCTGCCGAGGAAAGACCCCTCAGCCGGACTGGGTAACAGTATGTGTCCTCTCCCGCTAAAGCTCGCGTGTAACAGAATGATACGCTAACATGACTTAGATTGCGCCCGCACTCCCCGTGCTCGCTAAGCTTGTGTACTCCCTCGATGATGAGGTGTTGATTGATGCCTGCTGGGCTATTTCATACTTATCGGATGGATCTAACGACAAAATCCAAGCAGTCATTGAAGCCGGCATCCCTCGTCGACTGGTCGAACTACTCATGCATGCATCGACTAGTGTCCAGACACCTGCGCTTCGATCTGTTGGCAACATAGTTACTGGTGATGATGTTCAGACGCAAGTGATTATTAACTGCGGTGCCTTATCCTGCCTGCTGTCGCTGCTTAGCTCGAATAAGGATGGCATTCGGAAAGAGGCTTGCTGGACAATCTCGAACATCACTGCTGGTAACTCGCAGCAAATCCAGGCTGTCATTGACGCCAACATTATCCCACCTTTGATTCATCTACTCTCTAATGGAGACCTGAAGACTCGGAAGGAGGCCTGCTGGGCAATCAGCAACGCTACCAGCGGAGGCCTTCAAAAACCAGAACAAATTCGATATTTGGTTGCTCAAGGCTGCATCAAGCCCCTCTGCGACCTCCTTGCATGCCCCGATAACAAGATCATCCAAGTTGCATTGGACGGCCTGGAAAATATCCTCAAGGTTGGTGATCTTGACAAGCAAGCGGCTGGCGATGGCCCCGATTCGATCAACCGGTATGCCCTATTCATTGAAGAATGCGGAGGTATGGAGAAGATCCACGATTGCCAGACGAACGCAAACGAGGAGATTTACATGAAATCATACAACATCATTGAGAAATACTTCTCAGACGAGGACGAGAATGCCGACGACGGAATGAACGCCCAGGCAACATCCAACGGGACATTTGGCTTTGGTACCCAGGGTACTAGCACCCAAGGTGGCTTCAACTTTGCCAACGGCGCCGACTCCATGGACATGTAAGACACGTTTGTGTGGATAGTTGCACATATCTTGCAAGTTCCAGACCGTACTCGAAAAGTGATTCCAGGTTGACTACCATCGGAGCAATTCACGACCATTACAGCAGTCATACCCTACCCTACCCTACCCCCACCCCCTTAGTTTTTGCACAGCACAGCAATGCCCATACCCCATCACCCGAGCCCCAGCACGAGACGGCGTTAGTCGAGATAATGAGGAGTATGGCGACGTGGCCAAATACGAGGAATTACAAACGCTTTGGTAGCTTTAAAGCTCCAGCGCTAGAAGAGAAAAAAACACGCAGAGAATTTATCATTTGCATGGAAGAGGGTCTTTAATGGTAGCTTGAAAGCTCCAACCCTCATCAGAGTAGTCATAAGCGCCAGACCCGAAAAGAGTATATCCTCTAGGGCACGCGCTGCGACGAGCTCAACCAGTAGTCTTACATCTGCCTGAGCGACAAATGGAAGTCGATGCTAAAATCTGTTTGTCCCAAGTGGGTAGAATAACAGTGTTAGCATGCGTAGGATCGAATACCTCGCTTCCACGGTCTACGGCTAAGTGGCCATCTGACCCCCAGTCATATGTTGTATAAGTTCAGATACCGAGTTTTCTCAAGAGAAAATGCCGAAAGCTTGGCCCCATGAAGTAAAAGAGTGCACACTAGCACTGCAAGTTACATATTATTGTAAATGTGAACGTGTGACAGACCAATGAACGAGATTCGAATCTATTAGCTATGTATACTCACACGTAGGTCTTCATTTCGCACAGCTACAGCTGCATAGGGCTAGCTACAAGCATATATACCTACTAAGTAAGTAATAGCTAACACCAATAATATGTAGGCATTGGTTCTTAGTCCTCATCCGCGATCTTGTCTCTAACAGCCTCGGCTGCCGTATTCACTACCTTCTCGGTGAGTTTGTCGAAGGTTGGCGCTTTTAGCTCCGGGGGCGAGAATGCGGCGTCCGGTAATGGGATAGGCGTATCGGGGCCGCTCTCGGGGACGGGGATACGTATATCCTCGGGGGAACCAGGGACGGTATTGGGGTCTAGGCCAGGAACTGGAATTGTGACATTCAGTTAGTCTTTTTTTCCTTCTAGGCGAAGTCTAAAAGTCTGGACTCTAGTAGTGTATGGGAGTCATATGGAATCCCAAACGGAGAGCTCGCGATACGGAGATTCTCACAAGTATCAGAGGAAAGGATAGTTGCCTAATGTATACTCACTATGAATGCGCCTAGCCTCGTTTTGGTAGGCGGCTGGGATAATCTCGATGATCTCGTTCCGCGGGAAAGTCAGCTTGGGAATATCCCTTGTGCTGCAATGCATGAGATACGCATATAGAACGCGGAGCACGCTCTCATGGGCGATAATCAAAAGGTCGTTCTGCTCGCGCTCTAGCTCTAAGATTATAGGCTCTAGCCGCACTGCTAGGTCATGGTACGACTCAGCTCGCGGGTAGCGATGATGGTACGGGTCGAGTTCGTGCTTCTCGATCTCCTCTGGATAGAGGCGGCGGATGGCACGCTCGCTAAGCCGCTCGCAGACACCTGGGTTGATCTGCGACATCTGGGTGCGCTGGCGGACTATGAATCCTCGTTCCTTAAAGGCGTCGGCCGTTTGCAGAGTCCGTACACGCGTTGAACACCAGACCGTAAGCTGGCGCATAGGGATAGCTGCTCCTCCCTGGGCAAGATGCGCGGCGTGATCCTGTTCTCGATGGTGCAGGAGGGTCTCGGTCATGACCTGCGCGTATCTAATCCCTTCCTCAGACAACGGAGCGTCTGCCTTGTAGCTCTCTTCTCCTAGAGCTGCGCCGGCACGGACGAAATAGGTAGCCCGAGATTTAATGTGTGTATTGGTGAGGTAAAACACAATGCGGTGGGAGAGATAATTAAAAGACACGTTATTGTAGAAGAACTTCTGTCCTGCATTTATCATCTTAATGTAGTTAAGCTCCTTCTCGTTCATAGTCTCGAAAGTGGGAATCTTTGTCCCCATCCGCCGAAGGTAAAGCTTTGCTGCTTCATCAGGGTCCATATTGGCAAACTATATATGTCAGTTGAGTACCTGCAACGAGAGCTCTGGCGCTGGGATGGCTTACATCAGGGGAACCAATCTTGACATTTCGGGCATTTTCGCGAAGAATATTCTCATCATCGACGTATGATTCGAGGAATAGGGTCTGTGAAATTATTAGCAGAGAGCCTATGGTACATTGGGAGTGCGCATGAGGAGGGTCTACCTGAACATCATGTTTTGCAAACTCTTTCGCTAATGAGCGACGGCCAGTAGCTGTGGGGTTTACCGCGTCATAGATGGCCACCTGCCCGTTCTCATGGTTGAGCCAGCCGTAAATGTCCTCACGACACTTTTTGAGAATTTTTTGGCGTAGCATAACAGAAGCAGGGGAAGCGTCCGGGTAGAAATAATCCTCTGGTACATCGTTACCTTGGCCAACAGTCGCACGGCGATAATCTCCTAGGTGGAAGATGCGAGTTTTAACCCCCAACCTAGAGGGCTAATAAGAAAACGATTGTCCAGTCGGGTATCGAGGGGTAGCATACCATTGTAGATACCTTGCCATGGAAACGGAGATATGCCTAAGAAATATTAGAAATGGCATCTGGGACGCAAAGGCGTGGGTATTTCTTACGTTTTACCCCTCGCAGGAAGCCCAACCATTACGATAGCAATACGGCCGGAATGGAAAAGCCTACCGGACATGGTACTATACAGTTGGGCCGGGGCCCTATTGGCGTCTTCAGGAACATCGTGGATGCCGTCGATAAAAGTGCTGCTCTTGCGTCTATACCGAGGCGCATTTGCTGCGATATCCGCGGTGCTACCGTCTTTGTTAGCATAACACTAGGAACGGATCGGCAACAAGCACTACGAAAGCCAGGCTCTCTCTATATAGCAAAGAATTTTGCAATGGTCGCAGAGGGACATAAACATAGAAAATGTCTCTAGCCAAGCAGAACTCCCAAGCCATATTTTATCTGCATATTTGGTGAGGAGAGGCTAGTATCTTGAGATTACCGGCCAAAACCCCCTTTTTTCGTCATCCTGCTAATTATCTAGGAATCTGAGATGGGGTAGGTATACTGACTAGCGGCCAGTAACCTATTGATAATGCTTCCTTCCACGTACGTTGCAGCAGCCACTGCATACGGTAAACAATAATGCAATACTTACAGGAGGGTGTCCATGTTGCTTTATACCGGAAGGGCCAGGCACCAGGCTAGAGAAAATAGAGATATAAAGAGCCTTGTCCAAGACGAAACCTCTATGGTATCGTGAGACGGAAGGGGAAGTAAAATGTCCGAGGTGGATTTATATAGATAACTTCCTGTAAGTCGACACTAATGAGCAGAGATGAATATGAGTGATTGGATCTCATGGACACGCCGATTCTCAACAGCCCAGAGCTAGTTAGACGAACAAGTGAGAGGGGAAGAGAGCGGGACCATACCTCCCGACTGTTAGGTAATGTCTCGACGGGGGGAGAGCTTTAGAGCTCTACACAAAGAGGTACCTGTCTTGGATATTATGAGGAGCTGTCGTGCTTATGCTAGGGCTAGATCCCCTTTGAGTCAATATGTAGCACGTAAGTAGTTGGCCTCATATAATTTATCAAGTCAGTCTTACAGCTTTTTGAATGGACCGTGGTCCAATGCTCGGCTTGTGGTCATAAGAGCCCCAGAATCCCGGGGGTGTTGGTGGCGTAGAGGAACAAGTGAGGGGCGTGTGTATGTGGCTAGCTAGGTAGGTAGCCAAGCTGAGGATTTGTGAATTTAGGATACAGACTTGAAGGAACAGATGCCTTGTGTTGATGAAACGGGCGGGTATGGTAGAAAGCAAGGTTGGGTAAGTAGGTAGGTAGGTAGGTAGGGAGGTAGGTAAATAGGTAGGTAGCTAACGGTAACTAAGCGGGTATCTACAACCTCTCAGCAGAGACTGCAGGTAATATAGGTAGATACGTATGCGTAGGAATGTGACGGAGGCGTGGCATAGGCTGTTCCGTTCGGCGAAAGGAATTGATAGAGAATTGAAAATCACCCAGATTGAGGCAACCTCTCCTTCCAAGTAATCAATGGACCCTCGCAAGACGAACCGTGCCTGGTGTGCAATAAATGTTCCTACTACCTGGGCCACGTGCAGTACTCACGATGAGAAAACCCGGTCCTCACTCAGCTGCAAGTCGCCTCTTGAGGCTTGAAGGCCTATCACGTCACACTGCCGCGAACCAGGTCCACTCCCTAAACCTAGTTTGGATATTTTAAGTCCGAGACCGCCCCCCTCCTCTCTTATTAAAAATACTCCGATTATTTATTACATGGGTTAATTGCTTTCTTACTGCGTATTTCTGTGTACATAGGTATGTAAAGAATTATATACGTCTAAACCAACCATTAACTTTGCATAAATTGTCAATTAACTATCAATTAATAAATAATTTATTATTTTTATATCGAACCTCAAAAGGAGCAGTTGTATGAGAGACAGTTTATTGAAATGGTTAGGGATTAGATACGGTAGGCATAGGGCTGGTAAGTGGTTAAGCGTAGGTACCTACTAACTACATAATAGGTACCTAGATCATGTACCTGCTTATATACTCTTAGGTAGGTAGATACATACGTGGAGACGATGACATATCCCTCTATCGAATTCTTAAGCCCATTTACCTTGTGCGGGTTAGGTTACGCCAGTCAGAATAGCGCAAAGACCTATCGTGGTATCTATCGACGATTTTTTTTCGCGGGTCTCTCTTTATCATCAGGATAGGTAGGCTATCCAGCTATTCACTCAATCCTCTCTCCCATCAAGCCTGTCCCCGAGAGCTTTACTCTGGCACCACACATCGAAGCCTCCCCACACTGCCCGCAACATCCATTGAGCAGCAGCTCGAGTTGTTACAAGCAAAACTACTACTACTAAGTACTTAGACAGACCTTAGTATATCCATCCTACAGCAGCATAGGTATCTCTTCTCCGCACTCGACGCAACATCTCTGTCTAGCCACTGGCCTTGTTGCTTGCGCAGTCGTCATCTATCATGGCTTCCAGCCACGAGTTGTCATCGTCAGCCCCTTTAGGCTCGCCCTTACTCACGCCCCCCACGCTCAAGCCTGTACCCTCGCCCTCAGCTTCGCCATCGCCTTTGAGCTTCCTGACTACCAACCCCATCGCAAATGCCGTGAGCGATGCCTACCGGTCCTTCTCGGACCGGCGAGCCAAGTTAGGCCTCACAAACCCGGGCACCGTTGAATCCATTAGCAAGGAGGTCCAGCGCGAGGTTTCTCTGACCAACTATATGCACACCGGTCTCCGCGCCGATGTCACAAAGGCCGTGAGCCTGTCGCCTTTATTCCAAGTGTCGCATCAGTTTGCCATGGGCGAGCATATGAAGCCTTATGCCTTTGCCGCACTTCTTGGGACAAACAATGTGAGTTGTTACCTGGCGCTTCTAGTCTTGTAACCGTCTGTGAAGCATGTCTAGGTTGCTCACGTACTTCTCTCCCGGAACTAGGTCTTTCTGCAGGGCAGCATGGACAATGACGGTGTTCTGTCTACACGTTGCAATTACCGATGGAGCTCTTCGCTTGTCACCAAGTCCCAATTCCAGATAGCCTCCCCCCAGGATATGGCCTCGATCGAACACGAATATACAGGCAGCGATTTTACCTCTTCGCTCAAGATGCTCAATCCCTCGTATCTAGAGGGCGGCCTTACGGGCATTTACATACTCAGCCATCTCCAGTCTATCACCAAAAAACTTTCTCTCGGCGTTGAGGCTGTTTGGCAACGTGCTGCCCTAAGCCAGCCTCCGGAGTCTGCCACCTCGTATTGTGCTCGATACAAATCTGAGGATTGGATTGCAACAGCACAGTTGCATGCAGCTCAGGGTGCTCTGAATGCCACGTACTGGCGCAAATTGTCCGACAAGGTACAGGCAGGCGTCGATATGACCCTCCAGGTCGCTCCTAGCCCCGGCAGCATGATGGGTGGTCTACAAAAGGAAGGCGTCACGTCTGTCGGCGTCAAATACGACTTCCGCATGTCCACATTCCGCGCCCAGGTCGACTCCAAGGGAAAGCTCGGCTGTCTGCTGGAGAGGAGAGTACTGCCCCCTGTCACAATGTCCTTCTGTGCTGATGTTGATCATATGACTGTAAGTAATATTCATCACGCCAAACCCGGAATTTTTCTAACACCAATATAGCGAAATGCTAAAGTTGGCCTCGGCATAACTATTGAGGCTGGAGGTGAGGAGCTGCAGGAGCAACAGGAGGCTCTAGGTGCTCAAGCCTCACCAAACATACCTTTCTAAACCTTAACCACACGACAAGCCATACTCTAAAAGAAGCTCCCCTCTCTCACTAACATGGTACAAATCCACACCTGAGGACGGCAGCCTTTTTTTTCCGGCTCCTAATTGAGCCGTGTATGATGAACATGAAGCTTTAGATGAATATGATGGACAAATATCTTACCTTCGGTTTGAGTACTGGACCACCCAAGTTTCGCCATGGGTGAACCCCGCACCGGACCATGGCGACTGAAGAGTTATATCTCACAGCTGAGTGACCGCTCGATCCAGGACAGGGGTAGGAACACCGGGCGAACCGGTGGTACTGTGTATATATAGTAAGGGTTCCTGGCGCCTCTAGAAATGGAAAACTGGCTGCATGCATTGAAGGTCGCAGATAGCAGGGTTGGTAGGCCGGTTGGTCTGTGGCATTTAACTCGACGTAGTGTCGAGATGCTCCTCGAGAAGACCTGTAATATTTTATGTATTAGGGTACTTGTATATAGTCACCCTGCATGTACAACACGAACAACTCTGAAGACACGCCTCGAGGACCTTTCGCATGATAGCGTCTTATTATATCTTACTCGCTTGGATCCAACGTCCGTAATTGATGTATAAAATACTAGTGGATGATGGTACCAAGTATAGAAATCAAGATTCTTTTGAATTCTTATTATGTGCCCGTAAGTCAATTGTCTCCTAATGATCGTGGTAGAAACCCTTGAGAACTGATATAAAGCTGCGTCCCCATAGGCGTTCTTCATTGGGCTAACAAGCTTCTCATACCGGTGCCGCTCAACCTCTTAGAGATATTTAGCCATGGCCAAGGTACTAACAGCTTGAATAAACCCGTAGACACTAGGCTGTACATAAGGATAACAACAACGCAAGGGCTAGCCTTTAAAAGCTTTTAAAAAAAAAGTAGAATAATGTTTTACCAAGTGTTGATATAACTGTATATGGTATGGTATATTGTTAAAGAAGATGGCAATAAGTGGTTTGTTCTATTAAACTCTTGTGACTTAAGCTTTGTCGTACAATAAGACATATCAACCAGAGACCCGGCTTCCGGAACTCTCGACAAGATCCAAACATCCATTCGACCCATGAGTTAAGTCAAGAATTTATAAAAGATTAAGTCTAGATAATAGACATTGTATCATGAAGACTAAATTTGGTATTCAACTGCCAAGCCACGAGCCGCATCGACCCAGGTATCTCGTACAAGGTAGCATTGACGCTAAGTCTGATATGGCCAACCTAAACCTTAATAGCTGCCGTAGATCTCTGCCCTACTTACCCATCTAGGACTCTTGCAGTGGGTACCTACCTAGTAGGTAGTACGCTGTACAGCGATACAGTGAACTACTACGTCGCCAGGTCTCTCGCAGCAGCCGCACTAAAACGTGGCCTTAGAAAGTAGAAAGGAAACTACTATCTAACAATCTTCAACAAGAGAATAGATCCGCGAAAGAATTAGGTACCTACCTACAAAATCCACCTATAGTCAATGATTTATATGAGTTAGCCAACGGACCTAGGAAACTAGACCAAGCCTTATCCTCCCGTCAAACATCAAGCCACTCGTCGCCAATTCGACGTGGTCCCGTCTCGCCTATCATGTACAACTCTCTGACGCGCATACAAAATGTCTTCGGCTTCTTCACAACCGTCGCCTTCGTAGTGGGCGCCATCATAGCAGCCTCCGACTTCACGGCACCGCGGACGCCGAGCGCCAGCATCAAGCCCACCAATGTGCAGGTGTACGTGAACAAAAACCACATCCACATCCCTACCTACCCAAACCAATATATAATATATAGTATCTCTTAGCTAACAGCGCGAGCAGAGTCAAGGGCCGGCCACACTACTACAGCTCGAAACGAGAGGAATACGCCATCATCAAGTTCTCGCTAGACGCCGATCTCTCGTCCCTATTCACCTGGAACACGAAGCAGCTCTTCGTCTACGTCACCGCCGAGTGGCCCGCGCCCCCCTCGGGCGCCGCCGACGGCACGAACCAGACCAACAAGGCCGTCATCTGGGACACCATTATCACGAGCCCGAGTTCGGACCACCTGGCCAACATCGGCCCCGCCACCCTGAAGAAGCTGCGCAAGAGCGCTGCTGGCAAGAGTATAGATCCAAGCCGGTACGAGCAACACCTTTCGTATATGTATTACACAGAGAGAGACAGATAGACAGGGAAAAGCACAGAGGCAGAGACAGTAGCTGGCACTAACACTGATTACAGAGGCAAGCTATCGCTCAAAAACCAACGACCCAAGTACCAAATCACACACCCATCGGGCAAAGTAGCCAACACGGAAGACGTGACGCTCCACGTGCACTACAACGTACAGCCCTGGGTCGGCATGCTGACCTGGAACCAAGATGTCGACTTCGCTCTTTGGAAACAGATGGCCCGAGGAATTAGCAAAGTCTTCCAGCTCCCCGCCATCAAGAAGAAGGATGAGGCCAAGGGCAAATAAATACATAATCAGACCGTACCCTTTTGCGCCATGGGGGATGGCGAGTGTTGGTATCTTATGCTCTTAATAACCGAAATGAAAACAAATCCAATTTTATGACCTGAAGAAAAAAGGTCGCTTGTGGCACTAATCTGGGTGTCCCCCGTTACTTTGCTTCTGTAGCTGCTGCCTGGTTCTGTCGTTTGATTGATTGCCATTGCTTCACTAAAAGACACCCGATTCGGGAAGACGGAGGGTAGTCTTCATATTTTAGTGTGGGTAGATCTCACGAAATATGGTAGATTCTAAGTCTGCTCAAATGCATGGATCTAGTGAGTAGTCCATCGACAATGTAGAGGACCGATCCAGCAAATCGGACGTCATACGGACACTCAACTAGGTAGGTAGGAAGTCAGGGAGATAAGAGGTAGTTTGCGTGGGTGTCTCGCTTTACACTTAATTCTTTGAACTACCTAAGTAGGCAGAGAAGGATCTGAGCTACCTTGGATACAGATCAGCTAATTATTTCATTTGCTCCGGGGTACACCAGAAACTGGCCGTCGTTTCCTATTGCTGGAAAGGGGTATAGAGCTCAAGGAAACTTATGGAAACAGTTCTGGTCGATATACATTGAATGCATCAATCCGCTCGAATGCGCCATCCTCATGCAACCCATTGCCGTGTAGACATAGAATCATTAGTCATCGCGGCCTCTTCGCTCAAAAACAGCTTTAATCCCGTATTTGCGCTCGTCGTTCTCCGGTACAAAGCAACAGAATCAGAAATTAGGACCTTAATCGTCTGACAGGTCAATGACATCATTTACAGGTTTCTCGCGTAGGCTCGCTGCGGTCAACCTTTCTCCATTCCGCCGGTTAGCAAAATAGGAACTCTGTTCTCCCGCTTGCGCGCGGCTGTCTTTTTTATCGTCCTGCCCCAGAGACCGGCGGTGAACGTTAGTCGACGGTATTTCTACTATGAGCCGATGCCCTGTTTGGCCTCCCCTATGCCTTTGAGGGCTCTTTAGTGATCTATTTCCCTCGTTTTGATCCGAGTCATCGACAATCACGGGATCAAGTGGCGTTGCACCTCGGGAGCCCTTGGACGACGGTGTCTCAGAGACGAGAGGTGGAACAAAGTCGCGTTGGAAATACGTACTAGCCTCTGTCTCTGGAGACAGACAATGATGTTCGGCGGCTTCATCCTTGGCCAGAGGGGGTGAAGTCGTGTTAGCAGCTAGATTATGACTCTCGTCATTAATGACTGATTCAACTGTTCGAGGTGAGGCAACTACGTGCAGATCCGATACCCCAGCCGCTTTCTCTTGTACGCCCAGGGCGTTACCTATTTCCGATTGCCGCGTTCTTGAATCATCACCTTGGAAAATATGTGTTGATAACTGCGGCTGTGACCGCCCCTTCATTCCAGCAGACTCTGCATCTATCCCACAAATTGGGAAATGGCCATGGTCTGCCTCTCCAGGAGTATTACTACGACCCCTGGTGCTAGACTGCAGCGAGTTTGTTAGAGCTTCCGGGCTTTTGTTTTCGCTCGCTTTATCGTTGCGAATGGCCTGGTTCGCTGGTTCTAATTTCGAGGGGCTATAGTGACTTGATTTCGCCTGTCGTTTTCGTTCTTTAGCGAGATCTTCGGCTTCTTGCTGTTTCTTTTGAAGATCGAAAATAAGATTTCTGATATCGGCTCGAAGCTCTGAGGGCTCAAGACGCCAAGGAATTTCGCCGTCACGCTGCAGTAAGCTTCTTATAAAAAGGTCAGGATTATGCAGAAATTCTTGGATGTATCCCAATAAAAATAGTCCGCAATCACAGTGGTTTGTTTGTTCAGGGACGTCCTTAGCTGTAGTGCCCATAGCGCCAGGAGAAGGTATCACAATCCCTTTCTTATCTCGCAGTTCGGCCACGAGATACTGCCTCAAATAGCTGCAAGTTGGCGAATGGGGTGCGCCTAAAGAATCTAGTGTAATTATCCTCGGCTGATTGGGATCGTATTTTCGAGGCCCAATACCCTGCCTTTTCCCCATCTTCTTGCGAGTTGGTGGATGAGCTGTAGTGGCGATATGTTCTACCTCAGCCTCTAGTTTATCTGAATCCTTAATCTCGTACACTTCGTAGCTATCTTTAGTAGGAATCGAATCAGATGCTTCTCCCGCATCGTTGTCTGCCTTCTGCTTAGCCTTGTTTGAATGGCCAGAGCTGCTAATTGACATACCCCTGAGGTTTTCGACGACATCTTCTTGTATAGGGACAACTCGTTCACAATTAGGATTGTTATCTGATTTCTCGATCTGCGAAGTAGTTCGGGAGAGGTCCCAAGATGATGTGTCATTAGGAACTGCAGTTATATCGCTCTGTTCACTGCTAGCTGTTCCGTGATTGACAGAGGATGGGAGAAGCTTGGGCGCGTTGCAAATAATTGCAACGTACCAATGAGTGTACTCATTGATAGGAACAATGATATAGTCCTTCGAGAAAAGGTCTACCTTAGAGGTCCAGCTCTTGACACTGTCATAATTAATTCCCTGGCCAGTCTTGGTGGGCTTCAATTTGTCGTAAAAGAAGGTATTCTGAAAATAGATCCTCTTCGCCACGTCCCCGTTATTGTCCTCCAAATTCTTTTGTAGATATCGGAGGTAGAAAATGATGATATTGTCATTAAGGAACTGGCCTTCGTCAAGGCGTTGGATATCATCCTTGTCGATAGTCGCTCGGTTTTTTCCTGCGTTGGGATAAACGAGAGAATTCCGCCATTGCTTCTCCCAGCCCGCGTTAAGTGACGTCCAGCCTTTAGGTCTGGGCTCACGCGGCTCTGGTGAGCCTTCATAGGCAAACATTGAACGAGTCGTCCGTGGCTGTCGTTGCGTTGGAGCCGGTTGGTCGTCCCATGACCGCCTTGAGGCAACGCCATTGATACTATCAGGTGGTTTCATTGCATCTCTCAATCTAGGTTGGGCCCTATATTCATTTGAAACATAATGGTCTGTTTGGACTGTAGGAACACGACTGCTCTGATTGTGCTGGATGACTTTCAGATCCTCGGCGACCGGGAACCTTGCTTCGTCATCAGTAATTATCTTATGCGATCTGGCCCGTTGCATCATCTCGTCCAAATCCCTCTCGAGTTTAGCTCTACAAGTATATTAGTCTCAGCCCGATGAATAATTCCAAAGTACAATACCTGCTGCAATCCTTGATGGAGACTGAACAGCCCTCATTTTTGTAAAGCGCGACCCATTGGAAGAATCTAGCAAGCTCTTCTACGGTGGCGAACTCAACGAACAATTTAGGTCCAGCACTGTTCGAGAGGTCCATGGTACTAAACATGACGTTGACTATGCGGCAACTGTCTCCATCTTTAGAACGCAATATAGTCTTTACATGCTTGAGGTCGACCCTCAAATATGCGTAAGACTTCAAAATATTGTTGTTCTGGTCTACTGGGCTCAATGTATGACCAATCTCGCGGATAGCGAGTGAACAATAATCAGGATCGCCTTCATATACTGCCTGGTACTGGCATTGCCCAGAGGCACCACGCAAAATGCGCAGGCCATGAGGGATTATCGTGTTCGCATCTCCTTTTAAATCAACCAGACGTTCCATGCTTATTGCCCATATAGGAGAGAAGGTGTCCCTAGAAGTTGTCGATTCAATTTTGGGTCTCCTTAATAAGCTGGCAGAAAAACGCCGTTGACGTTTAGTAGGCCTTCCTGCTTCTATCTCTTCCGAGTTTGGAGCTAGCTCGTCTGGACTCGAATCAGGTCTTTTATGCGACTCTCGTTTCTCGGCCTTTTCGATAGCATTTTGAAATCTTTGTAGCCCGTCGGATCTGGCTGAAGGTGTGGAAACTTTAAAACGGTCTGAGAACTCTAATATAGATCGCTCTTCCGGCCGTCTGCGTTTTGGCTGTTCTAAACCTGCCTTCGCTTTCCCGGGGCTGATGAGGTCGACTTCGTCATCAGTAGGGTCTTCTTCTAGTCTCGAATGCCCATAGAGGCTTCGATCCCTCCGAGATGCTCGGCGTGTAGCATATGCACGATGCTTGTCAATAGTGCGTTGAGAAGGGCTTCTGTTCGACACAACCGACTGTTGAGAATCGGCGACGGAAACACTTCCTGTAGATAGCCTCCGAGGTGTGGGTGTCTCGGCCTTAGCAAAGAAAGCGTGGGTATGCGAGGGACTCGTGCTGCTTTCGTTAAGCTTTTGACGTTTCGCCGGAGGGGGGGACGAAGGAATAGACCTGGAGGCAGACGATATACCAAAAGCCGATCGTGAGGATGTGCCGGTGTTGTTAGAAAGAGTATTGATAGGTGCTGGCGCGCCCACGTTCCCTGGTTTAGTCTGGGGAGGGTCAGCTATCGACATATCGGGGGAAAAAAAGGACAAGGCGGAGCACAGTCTGACCATAATGGCTGATTCCAGAGCGAACAGCGACTTTCCAGCTCCAACCAAGGACTTAAAGACGTGCCGTATTGAGAAGCGAGAGGCTGGGGTGCCAGCTCCCTTCTCGGTCTCGGTGGGTAGGTGTTGTTGTACAGGCGGCATGGGCGGGACAAACCAGCCGACATGCTGACTACTGATGGGTTATTCCGCTACTTAGTAGTTGCACACACACGAAGGCGATATTCCACCACCGGCATTCGGCTGGGCTGCCGGCTCAAAGAACACATGAGCACAAGGGCCGAGGCGGAATAGCGGTGCGAGGCAGGGGTTGAAGGGGTGGTTCGTCAGGCGCATGGATCGGTGAAGCAGGCAGGCTGTTGTAGAGGATGCGCAAGGAGGAGGGTGGGTTTTTTTTTCGGTTGGGTTGGGGACTAACGTGTCGTCGTGATTTTCTTTGTTTCTCGGTCAAGTGGAAGAGGTGGAAGAGGTGTAGGAGAGAGAGGGGCCCATTCGTCGTTATTCGTTGTTGAGGAATTGGTCCATGTAGGCTACCATGGAAGCAGCGAGTTGTGTCTTGTTTTAAGATCATGGGCAACGTCAAAGAGCTGAGTAAGTACTACTTACCTACATGTATACTTATTCGAGTAGGTACATAGAAGAACGGTACAGAAGAGTGGCAGGTGGGGCGATAGGACAAGTACCCTATCTATCTACACCTCACTTTACGCGGTAAACGCGCTACCTATCTGTAGAGTCATAAGGCACGTGCCCACCCGATGTACATTACCTACCTATAGGGGAGGACCCAGTTTTGGGGCACGCTGTTGACAGGGCTGTCGGCACTATGCCTTGCCTTGTACTAAAAGGTCATTCCAACATCCTACCGGCCAGGCCACTTCAGTTCCAACCTTTTTAAGCGATACGCTGTTATATTATAAGCGATATTACTAATAAACACAATGTTGTAAGAATATTAAAATAAAATAAAAAAAACCATTCTAAAATTCTTTTGAAATGTTGCAGTTGCGGTTGTAAACAGTAGAGCAGTTTTGATCTGGGGATAAAACCTAGCCGTACAGTTCTAATAACGGTTTGGTACAATACATGCAACCGAATGCCAAAAAATGGGACAGCCTGCCCTAGAAAACACCCGAGTTCCAGCGTGCCCCAAAACTGGATCCTCCCCTATAGGTACTTAGTTACATCTACCTACATGTATCTAGCTACCTACTTAGGAACCTATCTACAAACCAAGGCTGCAGTTAGTCCTACTGAAAAGTGATTTCTGATATAAAAAGTCTCCGCCCTTGAATTTAAACGTCAGAAATATAGATACATTCTCAAATGGCCGGTTTTTAAGACAGGTAGGTATATGTGTTAATATTATGCTGGGTGTATATACGACTATACACAGCAACGCAAACAAGAAGAAGCTAGGCTAGAAGGTTTGTTTTTCATCTCCCTCCCCCTCTCTCATATGTCTTCATCCCGATACATTATTTTATGAAAAAGGCGCATAAATCTCTCATATCCATATTAAAGGCAAGATAGCGTCACGGTAGCTAGAGGGAAATCCTCCATAACGCGAAGAGTTCACGACCAAGATACTTAAGCTATCCAAAACTCTATAGCAGAGTGATCTTCTATAATTATAATTACCCTAATCTTCCGATATACAAGACTCATTCCTCTTCCTCCGGCGGCGTTGCTGGCGTTAATTCATAGACACTTAAACGGTTACCCGCACCGCACAGCTGTGCTGCGTTGCCGTTACAAGCCATGCTGCACTGGCTGCTCGGGGCCGTCTCAGAGCCCTCGCCGAACTCATCGCCGCAGTAGCATTCCGCGCCGTACTCAGTGCCAAAGTATGTGAATCCTTCGCAGAACGTGGCACACACTTCGAGTGACATATCGTCCTGCACAAGAGACTTGCCGGAAAGGGCGCGGATTCCCGTGCCCTCCGTCTGGCAGCCATACCAGGAGTAATTACCCACTGTCAGGGGCTGCGAGGGGCCGGCAGTCGTGTTGGAGTAGTAGAGGTTCAGCCGGTTGCCGGCGCCGCAGTACTCGGACGGGTCTCCTGAGCATGGCGTGTTGCAGTCAGCTAGTTCCGTCATGTTACTGGAGGCGGCGAGGGTATCGCCGCAGTGGCATTCGTCGCCGAACTCGGTTCCGAAGTAATGATAGTCTTGGCAGAAGTCGGCGCAAGACTCAGCCGAGACGTTGCCCGCAGTAGACTTCGCATCGAGAGCCCGCACACCAGAACCCTCAGTCCAGCATCCCTGGAAGGCATAGGAAGAGACGGTAGGCTTGTGTGTGGGCGTGACGGTCGGTGCTGGGATCATCGTGGTCGACGTCGGCGGGTTGATTAATCTGTACATTTCAAGCCTGTCGCTACCGCCGCAGTATTCTGTCTCGTCTCCAGCGCAAACCATGTTACAGTCGGCATCGTCGGTCACGTTGCTCCTGGAATCGATGAATTGGCCGCAGTAGCATTCACGACCATACTCAGTAGCGAAATATGTGAAGCCATCACAGTTCGATGCACAGAGCTCCAAAGTCATGGAGTCGCTCGGGAAGACTCCCCCAGTGAGTGCACGGGTGGGCAGTTCCTCATAACAGCCGACACGTAGATAGGGCGTTACGGTCGGCTTGATCGCTAGAGTACCGGTAGGAGTTGGGATGGCGCCCGTAGTAACATATAGTTCAAGTCTGTCACCTGCGCCGCAATATTCCGTCTCATCACCCGAGCAAACTATGTTACATTCACCAAGTGTAACATTCGTGCTGGACACATGGACCTTATTGCCACAGTAGCCTGTTAAATAATTAGTCAACTAACAATACTTTCTCTTCCGCGGCCTAAGGCGGAAAACAACTCACATTCACGCCCGTACTCCGTACCCCAATAATAGAATCCTGTGCAGTTAGTCATGCAACTCTCGAGGGTCATCCCGTCATAAACATAGCTAGCACCACTAAGAGCACGAGCGCCAGCTACCGTCGCTTCCGTGTTGCAACCAACTAGCGTATAATTTCCCAAGGTTTCCCTATGGAATGGAGTCTCTGCTGGTGTAGTGCTTGTGACTGTCCCTGGTGAAGTAATTGTAGGCGTCATGGTAACTGTAGGCGATGAGGTCCCCTCTGGCGGATCGGGATCATCCACACTTGAGCAGAGGTTAGCTGGCGGGGGGTTGTACGTGACGCAGGTTGCTCCGAGGCCACTTGCTGCCTTGAAGCTATCTCGCGAAGCTGATTCTCCTGTCCCGGTGACGACATCGATTTTGGTAGCATAGTCAAGGTCTCCCAGATGTTCATAAGAAGCCGTGTAGAAAGTGTAATGGCCAACACAGTCACCCTTTGTCATTTCTACCGTGGCATTATTTAGGGTAGGAACCGGGCGGTTCGGATCACCAACCGGTGTTTTGTATGACAGCTGCAGGTTAACGGATGGTGAATCAAGATCGTTGCGGACCTATTTCTAAGTGTTAGTACCTCGTAACCAGGTCAGATAGGATTCAAGCTCACAGCTGCCACAACATTCAAGTTCCCTTCCAGAAGGCAGCTTTGAGGCTTCTGCATGAAAATAGCATCCTGCATAGGGTACGAGTTGCCATTGTTATCATAAGCTTCAGACGCTCCGCTAGCCATATTGACTGTCAAAGTGAAAGAGGAGATGCCAGAAGAAGCCGGGATTTCAACGTCAATCGGGAACCACTAATTCACGTTAGGAGGAGGGAGCTAAGGCATAGTTAGGTCCAATATAAGCTCACCACAAATGTATCGTCAAAGCCTTGAGTAGCACCGAGGAGGTCGGCAGTATAAGTGCAGCCCGTATTGCCACAATCATCACCACCGTCCCGGTCCTTGTAGGTCAGCAAGACACTCTCGGCGGAATCATCCCCAAAGTCGGTAGTGCGAACTCGGATGAACCCAGATAATTGCAGTGTTGAAGCACCGGCGTTGAGCGTAAGCTGCATGTCAACTGGCTTGACAGCGTAAGGTTGAATGGGATCAGTGAGGACGACGCCATCAGGAACAACTTCGATCATTTTGCGCAAAACCGTGGCGCAAACACTACGGAATTCTTCGGGATCTACCAGAGCAGCCATTGTCGCATTCCCATCGGAGTTGAAGACCTTGAAGTCAGAGTTCCTCGTGGCTTGTATCGAAGGACCAACGACCATGGGATTCGTCGTATTGCCTGAAATGTATTCTGTGACAATTTTGTTGTCAAATACATCTACTGTAGAATCCATCGCTCCCTCGCCATCTTCGGTACTGCCCACAGGAACAATTTGGGGGAACTCGGTTGCATGAACACCACCGATGGTATGACCACATGCGACAACCTGAATCATCTCGGTCGTGTCAAAGCCCATACGCGAAAACTGCTGCCCGAACGTGAAGGCAGAATTCTGGGGGAGAGGAACACCGATAGGACCGCCCTGCGTCGCATCAACCCTACCAGCAGCAATTGGAACCACGGGACCACCACAAGATCTCACGGCATAGTATACACCCAAAGCGATAAGATCAGCCACGCCTGATCTACTTGTATAGTAGTCAGCCATAAACTTGAGCGTCGTGTTGAATGCTGGTCCGATGTTGTCTGAACTGGTCAATTCATACTGTAATGACCCGTCTAAGCCGCCCTGTCGCGGGCCGCCGGCGATAGTAGTGGTTGCCATATCGTGGAAAGCGGCTCTTAACCACTCCGCAGCATTGTGACGTCCGGGTCCGGAAGCTTCACTTGAGCAGGGTATGACGGTTCCGCCGAACTGTCGAGAGCGATAGCCTTGCACCTGATACATGATCTCTTCCAACTCGTCAATCTGAGAAGGCCATGTTGGATCCGCTCTCGCCAACGTGCTCAGCGAGAGCATCGCCGACCAGACATGTGTATTCCAGCGCATAGCGAGGATCTGGCCTGGTAGGAAGCTATTAAAAATTAACTAGATTAATGAAAAGGCAACCATATATGCTAACCCCCCGACCACTGAATTAGGGAAATCAACGCAGACAGAGAAGCATCCTAGATAAGCTCAACACAAAGCGAGAGAAAGAAGGAGTTTATTAAATTATTAGCTAGTCATCTTGGTGGTGTGATGCGCATTGTCTTCCCTCTCTGCCAGCTGGACTGTGGATGTCCTTTCGTCGAAAATCTATTGCTAGCCTAGGCTGCGTCGATCCCTGTCGTGTACCAAAGTAGCGAGGATGGAATACGAGAATTGAGAAAAGTGGCTAATAGCTACGGTGGGATTGGCGGATTGGATGGACCTGCTCGCCGAGCGCGTCCAGCCGCACAGGTGGAACGAACGACTAATGCGGGTAGGCAGGGCAAGATGGAGACCGAGACAAGAAAGGTGTGTGCGTAGTAGATATGTAGCATTAAGGAGAGAAATTACATGCGACATACAACGCGCTTGGATAAGGGGGGACAAGGCGGCTAACCACCTACTTGGGAGTAGATGCTACCCAAGGCACACCCAAGGATCCGCAGGTGGGATTTCCAGGGTCCACGGGACCTACCGAGCTGAACAGGTCTCCCGAACCATGTCCCCTCAGATCCTGGTTGTTTGCTAAACATGGGCGGCCATTGACCGGTGTTGAGGCTCCTCGAAGGTGCTGTCAGGGATGAAGCCATCATGATCGTGGACTGAGTGTGGAAACTTTAATCCTTCGTAGGTGAATGAACAAGATCAAGTACCTACCAATTGGTACCATCGCCAAGCGACCTTCCCCGCCGGCTTACCGTATAGACGCATGGCGTTGCCACACGTACCTACATACATATTTCGTAGCGACGAGCGGCTCATCGCTAGTCTAGTCTATGGATGTAGGCGTCGGGGAAGACACGGCGCACGACAGCTAGTAGTATGGGCGCCCCGAGCGATCACGAGAAAGAAACAGGCCTCCTCCGGCGCTGCGGGGTTCGCTAAAAACCGGTCGATGGTTCGGTAGTCCGGCAAGGAGAAACTACCTTTCAACTTGACATTATTTCGCTCCCGCGTTAAGTGGCTACCTTGGTAGAACATCTGCGTTGATGGCAGGGACCGTCTAATAGATCTTGACATGGTTAGCGGTAGACAATCAACGCCAAGAAAAATAGCGTTGTCCTAAGATTAGCGATTTTTCATGTGTAGATTGTCTCAATCACCCAGCATGAAGTAGATAGTGGTTCACCCAAATGCGTAGTTTATGTCTGTATGTAAATTCGACGATAATATACGTGTAATACAAGTCCTGTAGTTAGAATAAGAATGTGTTGTGATACCTTAACACTACCGACAAAGAGGACGAGGCATCTTTCGATGTGACTGGGAGCTACGGAGTATGTAAGGATCAAAAGCCACAACGGTTAGCCGCAAGGGTTGAGGAAACACCGGGGTGTCGTTCAAGATCTGCATTACCCCGGTCAGCGGTCTACCTATGTATGCGTATCGTATGTACATACCTAGAATAAACTATTAGTTACTTAGTTTCCTTCTAGTTGTTAGCTTAAAAGATTTTCATCTTAGGTATCTATTATGTCGACGGGAGGACATCACATGTACAGCATACTAAAGATATTAATTAGAACGCATTGAGATGTTGCACACATTAGACAATCGTAAGCCGACTACCTAAGTCCCATTTTACTCCGAGACAGGGTCGCATTCATATCCCCGGCATCAGCATGATAGCTACGAGTTTCCTTATATCCATATCTAGTGGCTATCATGGACTATAATGATGGTATATATGACAGGGAGCAGGACAAACAAATGCGACTTTACATAGACTCCAATATGAGCGTTGGCATCCTACATAGCGCATCTACGGTACTATAGGTATATACTAGAGGTACTGAGTATATAGTATACTACTCTATTCACTGTTAGCAGCCACTTCAAGTTGGAAAACTGCGCACCCCATGCAAGTATCTGGCGACACTCGACTGGGTAGCAGTCGTGTATGCCGATACAGTCAGATATTTGTTGATCACTTATGGATATGAATATGTATGTACCTACTATCTACATCTACTGTTCTTGATGTCACGTTGTATGTAGGTACATCCTTAGTACGTACAGCAAACGCTAAACAATCCTAATTTATCGTATTAAAATATCACGATATGCATCTAATGTCTAGCCGATCATCCGGGCTTTGGTTTGTTGGACTGCCGTCAGCAATTTACACAATAGAAAGCAAGTCAGCTGTTGGGATGCAATGAGCAAGGTGGTGTTCGCAACGCAACAACTTGGGTATACTATAACCCCCCAAGTCGGAGAGTTGATGACACTACTCTAGAAAGGGCAAGTGACAGTTAATATTACTACTCAATAAGAATCCGATATTACCGAGTGAGGCTTCGAGACCGTTAATCTAGGCTGATTGAGAAGACATTATGAGCTCAGCCACACTCGTTGGTGGTTGTGTATGCACATAGATAGATAAGGAAAGGCTTCTCGAACCCCCTCTTAATTAATGACCTATCAATATTATGAGGATATGGTGGAAACTATAATCTTCACCGCCTCCGTGGTAGCCAATGCAAGGTGAATCAATCTTGTATACATATGCAGGTAATAAATAAGTAGCAATAAAGCTCGACCTACCAGGTACGGAAGGTCGCTTAGATTATATTGGATAGGGAGGGACTCATTGATTTAGTTACGTTGCTATTTGGCTTGTCTCATCAACTAGAAATCATCACAAGAATAACAAAAAAAAATAAAGTAAGTGAGTGTATGAGTAAATGTAAGTAAGTAAGTAAGGTATACTGAGAGAGCTTGAAGAAGAAAAGAAAAGAAAAGAAAAAGAGCAAAACAGAAAGCAAATCAAACTTAGTTGACCTCCGAATCGGGGAATCGAACCCCGGGCTTGACGGTGCTCTGCCGATTGGCAATGAGAGCGTCAAATGTTAGCCACTACACCAATTCGGATGCTGACAGATGAATTACTCGCTGTTTACCGCGTATAGTAATGTCCGCGGCCAACATTGAATCACAATCGACACAGTACGTAAAATAACATGGTATCCTACACTATTGGAAACATCTACTACTCCGTACTTTTTAGGTTAATTGTTTCATGCTGGGGCTGTTTTGGGGCACTATACGCCTAAGTACCTAGGTACCAATGCATGTTGTTGTAAATGGTACACCAACTACATCCGTACTTACATTCCTATTGTTAAGTACCTAACCTATATCTACTGCTGCCTAGGTCCAAAGAGAACGGGGGAAGGAGGGGAAAGCGTACAATAGATTCTTGATTATAACATCGAATTTGGATATACATACATAAGGTAGAGGCGCATACTGTTAGATGTACGTAGCGAAGAACACTGTGTTTGTACTCCCCTCATATCGTCCCTATGTAGATCAGAAAGCCTCTGGATAAACCTCGGAGAAGGTATCTACACCGTAAATGAGAGGTAGGTACGAGGTACATACGTAGCTATCGACAGCCGCCCAATGTTGGTCTTACCCCACCTTTGCCTACCATATCGTGATTCCGCCTTTGTTATCTACCATACCATCATCATCATCATCATATCTCAACTTTAACTCTCATCCAAAGAACAGCCTGCCACAATATCAAAGCATTACACTGCACAGGTAACCTTACTCTCAACATATCATCTCTCGAGCTTCTTGAAAGCCCCGTGTTATAGATGTCCATCGAGAATCTTAAGTCCTTTGGTATGTAGCCTCGGCCTGGATGGGACGGCTGACACTCTCATATCCCCGCTAATGCATACGCCTAGATCCCTTCCATGATGCTGAAGCAGATGAAGACACGAGCCAAGTGAAGAGCCAACAAGAGGACTACGTCCATATCCGCATTCAGCGTTAGTACTCCCTATCATGATCATCTAAGCACTTTATCTCTCCCCGCGTCGCGCAGTGCGGCTGACCAATACAGAGCGCAATGGCCGCAAGACCTTGACAACCGTTCAGGGGCTGCCCAACAAATTTGACCGAAAGAAGATCCTCACTGTCATCAAGAAGAAATTTGCTTGCAATGGCACCGTCGTGATGGACAGCAACATGGGCGAAGTTATTCAGCTGCAAGGTGACCAGCGCAAGGTCATGCGTGCGTAACCCCCTTATCTGCAGCGATTCCTATTAAGCTAACATTGCATAGAGGAATTCTTGGTCGGCCGTGATGGCTTGGAGCTTGACCCTAAGAAAATCAAGGTTCACGGCTTCTAGTTGAAATAAAGCACGCAGAGCCTGATGCCGAAGATCTACTCACTCGTGGGATTTCTGAGGGGACAGTCGTCGTAGGCGCTTAACAACTAAGACCATTGCTAGGAACTAGGCCTCTATTCTACTTTACAAGTAGTAATAGCTGTGATAAATAGCATTCCATAGAAAATCGATTGCCGATTCATTCAGGATGCCACCATCAATTAATATTCCCAACGCTACCTTCACTTGATTCCAGACCAGCTTTAGATTATAACTCTTATCGCCATCTACTCCGTACTAATATCGACAATAAGAGGTTGGCTGGATTTGAATATGAATTGTAGGGCATGAGTCTGGCCAGACTACAATTCCCATATTCAGACAGAAACTATTCTTTGTCACCTTTGAATATCCTACTCGGATTCGTGGTTTCAAACCAAGGAAGACAAGTCTAGCTACCGCGCGGGTACATTAAAGGCAAGGCTATGTAGGTAGCATAAGATGGGAATCATGTGAAATGTGGTATGGTCTCTGGGACTGAACCAATGCTACCTGCTGTAGGTTCTGATTGGCGGGTGTAGGACCCAGCTTACGTAATATACCCTTACCAACCTAAAGTTCAACTGCCAGGGTCATTTTCGGCTACCATTGGAGCCCGGACCGGCAGGTATTTCGTACAGCTGCCTACAGCCGCACAGCCAAATCGATTAGCCCTCCACTCCCACACAAAATTAATTTGCGGACTTCAACCCGCCAATTTTCGACTCGAGTAAAAATCACCAACCGACTTTCTCTAGACCATCCGCCACCAAGTCGAGGTACGACGCCCCCCCATAGCGCACGCAGAATTAGAGTTGGAGTTAAGGCCTCACCTACTCAATTCTGCTCTCTGCGCTTTCCAATCTTCGTTTCCCCTACTAACTCGTAATTTTGATACAGCCCAGCGACTTCAAGATGGCCTCAAGACCGACTGTCACCATCATCGGCAAAGATGGCACTCCCTCGGGAGCTACCCATCCCATTCCCACCGTCTTCGCCTCGCCCATCCGACCCGACATTGTCCAGCAGGTCCATACCGGCATGGCCAAGAACAAGCGCCAGCCTTATGCCGTGAGCGAGAAGGCCGGTCACCAAACCTCTGCCGAGTCTTGGGGAACTGGTTAGTCGCCCGATCTATTTGGAATGAATGAAGAATGAAGCCTACGAGATTGTCGTCGAATTGGGCCTGCCCGCTATAGCCATGAACACGATCGACTCGAATACGTGGGGAAGTAGTGGTGATCTAGAACTCGCTGCTAATAATAAGGTGTGCAGGTCGTGCCGTCGCCCGTATCCCTCGTGTCTCTGGTGGTGGTACTCACCGTGCCGGTCAGGCTGCCTTCGGTAACATGTGCCGTTCCGGTCGCATGTTCGCCCCCACCAAGATCTGGCGCAAGTGGCACATCAAGATCAACCAGGGCCAGAAGTAAGTCGAGATTCTATGGCGAGCGCTTTCGCCGCGATTTTGGGTTGAAACTAACAATGGGAAGGCGATTTGCTACTGCCTCTGCTCTTGCCGCCTCCGCTGTCGCCCCCCTTCTCCTCGCCCGTGGCCACCAGATTTCCAACGTCCCTGAAGTTCCCCTAGTTGTCGACTCTGCGGTCTTCGAAGGAGGTGCTGCTGCTAAGACAGCCAACGCTTTTGCCATCCTGTCCGCTGTCGGCGCTTCTGCCGATGTTATCAAGGCCAAGAAGTCCAAGAAGCTGCGAGCTGGAAAGGGTAAGATGCGAGGCCGCCGTCACCGCCAAAGACGTGGGCCTCTCGTCATCTACGATCCTGAGGTTGATGGTTCCGAGCTCGTTAAGGGTACCCGCAACCTTCCTGGTGTCGAGACCTGCTCAGTCTACAGCCTGAACCTTCTCCAACTGGCCCCTGGCGGTCATCTCGGCCGATTCATTGTCTGGACCTCAGCTGCTTTCAAGGCTCTTGACAGCATCTACGGAACCACCACAACGCCATCCGAACTTAAGAAGGACTTCCTACTACCCTCTAACCTCGTTGCCCAGGCTGATCTGAGCCGTCTGATCAACAGCTCTGAAATCCAGAGCGTCCTCCGCGCCCCCAAGGGTGGCTCAGTGACCAAGCGCTCCGGTATCCAGAAGAACCCTCTGCGCAACAAGCAGGTTATGCTGCGCTTCAACCCTTACCACTCGACATTCGTCAAGGAGCTTGGCCAACAGCCGAAGGAGGCTGGCAAGCCTCCCAAGACCCCTGAGGCCTTCCTCAATGTTCTGAAGGAGGACTAAATAAGACGAGCTTGGTGAGCAGTTTGTCTAAAGAATAACGGATAAGAAAGCATCGGGTTGCAATTGTCATTGGGCGTAATGGGTTCATAGGGTCTCATGAATCAACGGAATTGTTATTATGAACATTTCTTCGCCCCAACCTGTTTTGTCTCTCATTTTTCATGCTTGAAACCAGTGAAACCTTGGACTTTGAACTATGAGGCGGAATCAGCGACGCCGCCCGCCATAGATAATTTCAGTGCGTCATTTGTAGCATTTGTCACGCCTAAGAACGTAAATCAGCAGGAACACCGAGGTTGTTCTACGAACGAATCAGCAATCAGTTTGTATCACTCCAGGAAGATAACAAAAGGAAACCCCTCAAAATTCCCATGCAGCTCCATCCAGTATTGATTGTTATTTAACCTAGTGACCATAATCCTCTAGTCATATATCACTATGGAAAATATACATTCCCCTCGGGTTTAAAAATATTCAAATAAAACGGCGGTCTTCATCTTGCCAGCTGGTATCTTGAGTATGCTGTTACTAATATGAAGCGGTTAGGGTTTGATGTTATTGTATTGTAAGTTCCCCCACCGGTACCCGTCTTGCGAGATAAGGCCTGAAAGCTGTATTATCTTAGTCCACTATGTATCCTGTGCAAACGCAGGTGGAAACATGGTCCTACATCTCTCAAGCCGTAGCAGTATCTGTTTTATCGTGACAGAGAATGCCCGGCTTTTCCGCATGCAAGTAGGTCATACATCTATCCTATGCCGCCGATGTGAAATCTAGCAGCCCATCAATCCCATATCTGTGAACCCTTCAATCTCATCGGCCACGGGTGTCTTTGCTTCGTCCAAGAGAGCCTCGAGTTCTGCCACTTTCTTGATACGCCAGAACTTCTGCACACCCTGCCCGAACCGTGTTGAGCAGGCACTGTTCATTTCGTCCGTCTCGGCAGCAAAGCACAGACGGTAGTAAGCCCAGCCTCGTTGAGCGGCGATTTCTGAGGTGGCGCTAAACATCATGCCCGGGCTTACGAGGACGAGATGCGGCTTGTGTGTTAGGAAAATCATGAGTGCCGTGGAAAGTGCCGGGCCGTCGATCACGTTACCCTGGGAATCTACCGCCCCGAACAACGGATGATCCTCGAAGTGAACTTTAACCCACAAAAACATACCACCACGTGGCCACTCAAATTCATAGAGTTTGGTCTTTGTAATCACGCCCCAGTCCGAGTCAGCTTCACGCACAGGAGTCGACTGCTTTAGTTGGTACGCGTGCTCCTCGAGAAGACTACACATGGCGTTCATACGCCTTTCATACTCGCCACGTAAGCCTTCCAGCCAGCGTACCCACCCTTCGGTTTTCCAACCAGTGAAAATAGCTTGGTCTTTGCGCGACCTTGAAGCAAACGCGGCAGTAGCTTCGGGTTGCGGTCCCATGATGTTTTCGGCGATGATGGCTTGGACGAAACCAGAGGGTTGCTGGGTTCCAGACTCGCTAATACGAATGATGCGTTCGCAAATCTCAGGGGTAGATGTAACCCAGCCGAGCCGGCAGCCTGGTGCGACCGTCTTAGAGAAGGTATCTAGCCGGACGACCCGGCCATCAACATCAATATTTAGGAACGAAGGCGCCAGGGAGTCTAGGAAAGGATAGCCCGACTTGTTTGGCAGAGTGTTAGCGATTTTATACTCAGGAATTGGCTTATTCCGTGCTTTTGCTTCCTCGACCTCTGCTGACGGGAATTGTAGATACCAGTACGGGTCGTCTTCGACAATGATCACATCATACTTGCTACATATGTCATAAAGCTCTCTCCTTCGTTCGAGTGAGAGGACCCCGCTCGTTGGATTGTGGCCCATCCTAATACGTATCATTAGCAAGCAAGCCATAGGTTCATTCACACATATATCCAACGAAGAACGCCCGAAGTTGCGTATGGAATGACCAGCATCTGAAGGGGAACTCACGAGACAGTATAAAGCAGATGAGGTCGCTTGCCCTTCGAATCATCCCAATTTGCCAAAACATCCTCTAGCCCGCCATGGCCGTATGGGTCCATACCTTCATCATCCATCTCGACAGGGCAGACCTGGATTCCCCTGGGTGCGGCCTGGTTTAAGATAGAGGGGTATATGAATACCTCAGCTAATAGGCCAGGTCGCTCGCTAACATCGTGCTTCCCTTCCACCCAGACGTTGGTGAAAAGTTCGAGGACCTTGTTAAACCCGTCCGTCGACCCAACAGTCAGGGCAACATCGGGTCCCCCTTCATAAGGGACGTTGGGGTGTAGGCATTCGCGAGTGAACTGACGAACGTAGGAAAACAATGGCGGGTATCCTGAAGCCTGGCCATATTGAAGAGCTGTGGTAAGATCGATCTTTTTAGTGAGATCAGTAGTAGGGGCGGCGTGGGGAACGACGACATGTGAAGCAGCCTTTGGACCGTTGTCTGTGTTGGCCGGTGGAGCATCTCCGCCGGGACGGTTTGGAGTTGGGGTCCATCGGTTTGGATGTGCGGACTGAGCCTCGAGGGTGTCGAAGGGAAAGAACTGAGCGTTAGGGAGACCTAGATGACGAGACAAATGGGTGTGAGCGGCAATGATGATAATGAAGGAGTAGACGGATAGGCAAATGACAATCTCCGTTGAAAACAGACTCGGGCTTGCTCATACGAACCTCCAGCGAAGTTGCCGATGCCCGGAATGGTGAAGAACTTGTAGAACATCTTCATAGCACTGGGCTTCCGTGCCTTGGCGAGGTCGGAGTAATGGTGGCTCATGTCCTTTGCCACCATTGGCCTGGCCATCTCGGCAACGGAGTCGATGGACCGGTCCATCCTGATTGAGTCGGTCTCAGAAGCAAGCTATTCCGAGACAAAAGACGGGATTCGGGTCCGATGCGATCAGCATTAGAAGATAGTAAAGTAAGTGTATGTAAGTGTATGTATGTACTGTTGTTGTACAAAATCTATAAACAACTAGATAACTAACTAAAGCACAACATATGTGAAGGAAAGTTTATCATACTTACCTACATTTGTAGGGAGCCAGTTGTAATTCGATTACAAATCGCCTTCCTCCTACCTAGCGAGCCTAGGCAGATAAATCATCATTCCGAGCTTCCCAGCCGCCCCCGGGAACCACAAGGATACTCCTTATCTTTGACACCTCGAAACCCGGACGGACATGCACCCCAAGGTACCGATATAGATAGATACCTGGGTAGGCCTAGGCGATAAGCCTGCATCTTAGACGTAACGGTTTGACCCAATTAGGGAGCTTTGGGACCGTTACCGTAGCGTCGGTTTTAACCCGTCATCATTGGAAGGATTTCATGTTTAGACCCATGTATATTAGGTAGATACCTAGGTACCTCCTTCAACCTTCAACTGTTCAATGTCATCGATCCGCTTACAAACCCCCTTGTGTAACTATCCATTTATCTCTTTATATGCATAAACCATATGTACCTAGGTACCACGTGCGAGAGACAGGGACCTGGATCAAGGTACATACAGCCTGGGTATGAGTATCTGTATCTGGCGGGGTACTCCCCCACATTAATGAAATCACGTACATACATAGCACGCTCCGATCACGGTACTGCGCGGCAGTTGTATGAGTTAAAGATGGCCTGCTATCGAAAGAAGAAAGAGAAAGGGCCAACTAGGTACCTACGGGAGTAGCGATGTCTTGTAAAATATAATTTAAACGCCGATATCAGCTAACTCAAGTGAATCTAAATACCCAGACTACGAACATTTATTTTCGTTTTGTTCAGCATACTTTACGACTTCATCAGCATAGTTGGTATAGCAAGCAATTCAGTTACTGTTCAGCCCCGCCTAAAAAAAAGGAAAAAAATATAAGAATAAATTTATCTGCCCTCCATCTTCAACATTCAACAATTACCCCTTGCGCCCGCGCTTAGAATCTGTTACCCTCTTTTACCTCTATGTTATTTTTACGACCTGCGCGATACCTAGCTAGCTATACCCAAGGTATCATTTCGGTCCAGAAGCTAGGCGCTTCGGCCTGCAATCTCCCCCGCCTCCTCGTCTCTCCTACGGCCATCTCTCCTACGGCTGCCCCCCATGGAGAAGATCACGGACAAGATAGCGGCTTTGCCCGCCGACGCTAGTTATTTCTCACTCGAATTCTTCCCACCCAAGACCGCAATGGGATTCTCAAACCTACGCGACCGCCTCGACCGGATGGCCCGCGCCCTACGGCCCTTATTCGTTAACGTTACATGGGGCGCCGGTGGCTCTACTGCAGGCAAATCCCTCGAGTTGGCCGAGATATGCCAGAGAGAACTCAGCCTCACTACATGTTTGCATCTCACATGCACCAACATGAGCCGCAAAATGATCGACAATGCCTTGGAAGACGCCAAGGCCCTTGGAATAAGAAACATACTGGCACTGAGGGGTGATCCCCCGAGGGCCGCCGAGTATCAGGATGCCAATGGGGATCCCGAGAATGCCATTGACGAGGGATTCGTATGGGCTATCGATTTAGTCAAGTATATCAAGAATAAATACGGCGATTATTTCTGTATTGGCGTCGCCACCTACCCCGAAGGACACGCCGATGAGAGCCATCCGCTAGGCCAGAGCTTAGAACATGATCTACCCTATCTAGTCGACAAAGTCCTTGCGGGAGCCGACTTTCTCATGACCCAACTATTTTTTGATACAGACGTCTATGCAAAGTTCGAGCAGATATTAAGAGAGCACCCTAGTGGTGCTTTTAAGACGATACCTATCATTCCCGGCCTCATGCCGATACAGAGTTACCAGATGATCAAGCGGACGACCAAGTTGAGTCACGCCAGGATCCCCGACAGAATAATGGCTCGGTTAGATGCCGTTAAGAAGGACGACGAGAAAGTGAAGAATGTCGGCGTAGATATTTTATGCGAAATTATCGAACAAGTCAAGGAAATCAAGAGCAGGACACCGGGCCCCAAAGGTTTCCATTTTTACACGTTGAACTTGGAAAAGGCTGTTTCGTTTATAATAGAACGGACACATCTGATCTCCAGCACTCCAGAGGAAGAAGAGGCCATTGTGGACGATGGGCTACTACCCAATATACCTGGCCTTACCATCAACGGCACGTCACTCCCTGAGCATCCTTACCAAGATGTCAATTACTCGCGAAGGCAATCCACCGTCGGTTCGGAGCCACGCAATCGGGTCATTGTATCTGAACGTACACTATCTCACCCTGAATACGAGGCATCGCAGGCAGATGCGGGTGTGAAAGCCGGGCCAATTAATACACGCGCTAACACTCTGGCGATATCTGAGGGTGAGGGTGTTCTTGGTCGCGAGGCGACTTGGGATGACTACCCTAACGGCCGTTGGGGCGACGCACGGTCTCCCGCCTACGGCGAGATCGATGGCTACGGACCTACCCTCCATGTGACACATGCACAAGCCATAGCCCTATGGGGCCACCCCAAGAGCCTTGAAGATATCAACACGCTATTTGTGCGCCATCTGAAGGGTGAACTTACCGCAATCCCCTGGAGTGAAGAAGAGGTGCATGAAGAGACGGGTACGATCACAGACCAGCTAATACAGTTGAATCAACGGGGGCTGTGGACGGTGGCCTCGCAGCCCGCCGTCAACGGATTTCGCTCGGAAGACCCGACCTTCGGTTGGGGGCCTCCTCATGGCTTCATATTTCAGAAAGCGTTCGTCGAGTTCTTTATCTCAGGAGCTGCATGGCGTGTTCTACATGAGAAGCTAATAAGTCCGGATGTTCGTGGTGTGGTGTCGTTCTATGCAACGAACGCAGCTGGCGACTTCGTGTCGTCCGATCTACCGAGCGAAATATCAACCGAGGGAACAGTAGAGACTACTGATGCTCCCAATAATGAATACACAGAAGGCGAGAGCAGCACCAACGCCGTAACCTGGGGTGTGTTCCCCGGCAAGGAAATCGTGACACCCACGATCATCGAGGAGGTTAGTTTCCGCGCCTGGGCCGAGGAGGCATTCGGCATCTTTAGTGAATGGGCCCAGGTCTACGGCAAGGGCCACGAGAGTGAGAAGCTACTCGAGGCGACGCATGCTGATTGCTGGCTGGTAAACATTATACATCATGGTTATATGGATAGAGATGCCCTGTGGGACTTGTTGTTGAAATAAGCCAATATAGTTTAGAATTACTTCGAAAGAAATATATCAAGTATTAAAAGAAGATTAGGTATAAGACGCGAGCTATGGGGCATATGCCTCCAAGCTCTTGTGCTCGATAACATTGCGGTTTATGTTTAATGTTCTAAAGAGGCTCTTTTACTCTGTCTCTGTTTACAATAGGAGCTACAGAGAAGGGAGACGCTCAGGTCCTTCTCGTCCATTGGGGCAGTCCTTAGACTAACTATCTTACATTATGTACTTACTATTGTTGCAGAGGTCGCTACTATAAGTAGGTTTTGGAGACGTCTTTGATCCTATGCTAAAGAGAGTGGTGAGTAATTCATGCGATCTTATTTAACTTTTGACAAACAAGAGAACTTAAAAAGTCGTGTTACCTCTTTGCCCCCCTCGAGGGGTCTAAGCATCCGAGAGGCGACGATAATCACACACTTGGCAAGTTTTCACTGAAACAACATAGCCTTGGTTTTCTAAAAAGCAGGAATATAAAGCAAAACTAATTATCTGATACCACTGGGCACATGAGCTGTAATACGTAGTACATCGGGGGCAAAGTCTGTATAGACAGCGTTTTCTACTCGCAGACCGTGAGAGAACGAATAGCGTCATATCTACCCCTCCCTCCCCTATTTTTGTCTTCCACTCTTTTTTCCCTTTTCCTTTTCTTTCCTCAATACGCCACGCAACTCTGTATTCACATTCCGTTGTCGCCTATCTCCGTCATTTCTCTGGATAGACCTATATCTATCGAGGAAATGATCGCATTTTTAACTTATTCTTCGCGTGGGTTCCAAGTCCGAACTCGTACGTGATGACAGGGGTTTTTTTCTCGGGACGCGAAATGGCCAGGGGAAATCAGAGTAAATCAAACCTCAGCTAAAGGATAGCACCGAGAGAAGTAGTAACCCGACGTGAAATAGAGGAAAGAATGACCATGTGATTGACCATACCATCAACCGTTGAGGGGCATTCTTTATCAGAACTCCGCTCAATATCTCGGCGAATGTAACAGCTGAAATCGATGACCGCAAATTTTAACATGGGAAGAGGAAAACCGAGAGGAAGGAATCGATGGCGATAAGCCTAGTACCATCTATCCGCCCGAGGAAACGAAATGTAAATTTGTCGGGGGAGAGAGGGCGAGTGAGCGAAACGATAATCAAACCTCGCCGTCCTCGTAATTATCTCCCTCTTCAAAAGCATTAGCGTCGCAAGTACCGAAGAACGGATCCGCGCCGGTCATAGGCTCCTTCTTGGTTACGATTGGTTTAGCGGTGGTAGTGGCGGCGGAAACAGAAAGTTGAGCGCCGTGATGAGTCGCATTCATCATCTGAGGTTCATCACCAATCACCTCGGTCGACTGCATGATGACCGGAGCTCCTGCACCGTTGCCGAAAATGGAGGAGTTCGCAGTGGGGGTAGGTGCCATAGTAGTAGTGGTCGTCTTAGCAGCGGACTTCGCGACGCTCCCGTTCTCCTTCTTAAGCCTCTTTACGGGGCGCTTAGAAGGCGTGTCCACAATATCGCAGTCAGAGTCGTCCTTGCCGCCATCGTCGTCGGAAGAGTCCAGCGGGGCTAGAGAAACCGGCGGAGCACGCTTACGGCCGCGGGTGCCGGTGGTGGGTGTCTTAGCGGCGGCGGCTCCGGAGCCGGGGGTGCGCGCTCCTGCGCCGCCCCTTCCGCGGCCAGCAGAGGGAGTTCCGGGGGGGATGAGCGCGGCGGGGTCGCCTCCCGTCTCAACCGCTTTCTTCTGGGCTTTGCCTAGGTTCTTGATGTCGCGGAATTGCCACTCGATGCCGGCAGGCGTTGACTCTCCAAATAGTTTCTGGATTTCTACGAGGGGTTAGCTTGCTCCACAAAGATCCAATGTTGTAGGTAGAAAGAGCGTGGTATAATAAATAGTGGCATGTGTCTAAAAATTTCATAAGGCTACCCCCACACTAGAGGTGCATAAGGTCATCCGTGTGTGTATATCGGATGAAGCGGAGGGTGATAAGGGGAATAAATAGCCACCCCCGCCAACAGGCTGTGTAAGTGTAGTGACTGGAAGTTCGCCGGTAGAAATATAGAACAAAGCAGAATAAGACAAGATGTGCTAAGACAGGAGTTTGGGAGCGTTACCTCCTTTATCGACAGGCAGCTCTCCAGGATCCTGCCCTTTCCCAAGACAGGCGGCTTGCATCTTCGCTAGCTGTTTGATGGGCCGAAGGCGGTGGTTAACGGCATCCTTGGTAGCCCCTCCGCCGATATGTCTCGCTAGTTCTACCGAGGGAGAGGTGACCGGGTCAGAAAGGTTGAGTTTACAGAATAGAAAAAGAAACAGACAAGTGACGATATACGAGATATAAATGTAAGCAGGACAGGAAACACAAACACGTACCGGCATAATCCAACTTGACGTTGCTGGTGGCGAGGACGGCAGCGAGTAGGCGGGTGCTCGCCTCGTAGGTCTTGAAGTTGGTCTTGTTCTTGCCTGGGGTGGCCATGTTGATGACGGGTTACCGAAGGGCTTGCGTATCTTGAATTTCGCGAGGCTTACTCTTGATGATACCCAACCGCTGAAATCAATGGTTATCCTGTCGTTGCTGTAAGTGACTGATAACTAATAAGCGACTAGAGATGGGTTATGTACACCAGCGCCGAGAATCTGAAGTGTGGGATGGGTTGGTAAGGGCTACTAGATTCCCACTGTAAAGATGGTAGTAGTAGGTAGGGTGAGGAAGATGAAATGTGTGTTGAAAAGGCGATCCTGGTTGTAGAGCTAATGGCGATGGTATTTATTAGGTATGGGGATTGACGGAAGAGATAGGTGTTGGTAGTGGGCGCGAAGCAGGTACGAGGCAAGGAAAGATGGCTTGGACGAGAGCGTACTGAAATAGGATACTAGATCATACAGCAATACTTACGATTTGTGTGCGTTAGACGAGGTTGGAATCAAGTTGGGTTGTGTAGGAGGAAGTTGTGTTTGTTTTGGTAATGGAAGATGAGATGGAAGGGATGAAGGGCGGCAACTCCGATGAGAGCAGCTGCTAGGAAGCTACTCTGGGTAGTTCCAAGTACAAGGTTGGGTTACGGAGGATGGCCTGTTGCCTGGTAGAGGACGTGTCACGATGTACGTATGGTTGCCCTATAGCTGATTATATGATGTGGGCACGCGATGTTCCAACTGGGAGAGATTGTTGTTGTAATTTCCAGGGCTATGAGCTGAACGTAGAAGGTGCAGGAGACAATGGCTGGAAGCATGGAGAGGTTGGTTGGGATGATGGGTTGGGTTGCCTAGGATACATGCAACTAGTACGGCTACGCGGGGAATGTACGCGTGACTTGCAGCCTCAGTAGCAACAAGAGCTGACCTAGGTTGGTTGAAATCCAGTCTCGCGAAATATTTACTCGCCCGTAGTTTCCCTGTGGCCGCCGATATAAGTCAACTTGATCCTAGGCTGGTTTTATTGCCTGGGTATGTTCCGGTTGGTCTGGCTTGTAGGTCGACGCTATAGTGTGTGAGCTTGAGTCATCAACAAAAGAAGGAAGGAAGACCTAACAGTAGAGGTGTAAGAGGATGGTAGAGAGTTCAGTTCTATGGTTGACTTGGTGTTTCTACACGGCCTTCCTTTGTCACGTTGTCATGCCTATGGTGGGCATGGACCTAGACGTGTTCCAAGTTAGCAATCGCTATTGAACCTAGTCCATGTAAGTTCTGATTCGAATTATTGTTGTTGCGGTAGCATTGCAACTTTCTGGAGAGCGATATAATCCTGAATGGAAATCTCAAATCCCACTCCCAGTCTGTCTGTACATTAAGATAACTTAGGCTATGAAGATTGAGGTTATGCCCCTCAATATTTACACCCCTTCTAATCGTCCTAATTTTCATATCCCGTGTATGCTTTGTCCCATCATTATCGTCTTAGGGTGACAAGGGGGAAGCAGATATAATATCTGAGATTGAAGAACGTCTTGTATATGAGAAGGACTTACTATATAGTACACCAACACCTCTTAATCATGCAACTTTGCGGGTCTAAGCAAGGCTGCTCGCTTATAAACACTCAACCAGTTCCTCTGGTCCTCTAGTCCCTATCAAACTATAGACTGACTCTTCATAGCCGCCTAGCTATCATCAGCGGCCGGGCTCTCTAGACCGTGGACTTTGCTATGAGAGTGATAAGTAGTTAAATGTCGGTTGTAAGTTCAGAACTTCCTACACAACGGCACGTATATTGTTAGGTAGTATTGTATGACTGTCCTGATATTCGGGGTATGGGTTGTCTCTAATAAACTCTTCAGCCGAGATTTGGATCTTGTAACGTGAATTTAGGAAGTCAAATTGAGGATCAGGTGGTTTTCGTGCATGTATGATAAATTTCTAAGAGGAGGTTGGATTCTGGTAGAATGCTCTCAAAGTAAAGGCACCCAAACCCCATGAACGATTGTGCGAAGAGTGTTAGTAGTGAATTGCAGGTTCGATTTAGCATTGCCACCTAGCAGTCAAATAATCAATTAATTCCCCCAAAAAATAGATTTCTGTGAATTATGATACGTCTACCATAGAAACTCCCAATTTCTTCTACCATATTCCCAGGATGATGTGGCTGGTTCCTCTGGAAGGTAACAAAGCTTTGTATTCAGTAACACTAATTCACAATGAGTGCACAGCATTTGAGAGGATGAGCCGCAAGCCTATCGAGTTAACCCCTGATAGCCTTATCGATCGACCCAAGCTTTGCGCACGTACCATTTCCTAATATAGTAAACTCGACCTCAACTGCCGAGCAGCCAAGGATCATGTGAATTCAGTAAAGCTATTAGGTATTTTATCATTCCATATTTGGAGCTTGATTATTTAATTCTAGCAGAAGCATTCCTACTATCTATACAACACGTACAACAGCGCTAGATTGACCATCCCTCTAGAAATGTAGGTATTCAATAATAACTTTTCTCTCCCACAGGAGTTCGCCTAGGTGATTGCCTAACATTGGGCAAAGATGACTCTCCAGCAAGTTCCCATTCCTGTTGCGCCTTTATTGCTGGTTTCTGATTCCCATATATAAAATACTGAACGCCGATCAAGGCATCACATATGGCCTGGAACACACCACACAGCTTAAAAGCTAGAGGTATTTCTGTTGTAGCTGTAAAAAACCAAAACATCTTCATTGAATCACCTACTATCCAGCTGGCCAAGACTGAGAAGCGAAAGCCCTTACACGACTTAGACTGTGCGTTCGCGTAGAGCTGCGGGAGAGGGAGCGTGGCTTCGACTGAAAGACCGATGTATCCAATTAAAGCCGAATAGGTCGGGTATATCGAGTCGAATGGGGCAATTAGGAGCTCTAGGGCCGTTAAGGTAATGAATAAATATAGCAGGAACTGCCAGTATCTGGGAGAAGCAGTGTTAGTACCTAGAAATTCGACATAGAGAAGGGAGAGTGAACTAACGGCTTCGGCGAGCGCCACTTCCAAAAATTGTAAGGCCGTTGTAGGCCCGAGAGCCCGTCATGGGACCCGGCGAAAGGGACTGCGGCGTCGCCGCCTCTACCTGACGGTGCTGGGCGATGATCAAGGGCAATCCTTAGGAGAATGACCTGCATAAAGATGTTGCAGAACGACTGGATGAGCAGGGCAACGTCATATTTTGCCCCGGGGTAATAGAATATCCTAAGTCCTCCCGTCAATCGCAAGACTCCTAAGCGGATGGGGCGCTTCCGTGAAATGCCTGTGGTCCCTCACCTAAAGATAGATGCGACCAACATAATAAGGGGTATGTCTAAGGAGAAGCCAGCACTCGATCTTGCTCGGTGCATTGAGACGGCTTGGTCGGCGTAGGACAGAATCGGGGATGCGATTAGAAACAATGGCGCCGCAATGCTGGCGAGGCTCGTGAAGAACCCCATCATTGCTATCTCTTCCGAGGAGTAAACCGTTAGACTATCGTGCCTCGGATTCTATACAACCATCCACGAAACCAGCGCAAGATAAGCAGCGATGCGATGTGACAATCAGCATTTGGGGCCTTTCATAGATAAATGATTGATATTAGAGTGTATATGCGAAAGCCAAAATCTCATCAATAAGACTAGCAGAATAGGTGACGCGACGCATCGCAATCGCGATAGAAAGGAGAACACATTTCCTTAGGTACCTTTCCAAGATTATCCTATCTTGGTCCTACCCATATCGATGTTCCGTTATCTTATCGATTTCCCATGATTACCTAATCGTGGTTACTTACGCCGGTAGTAAGTATGGAATTTATGCCTACGAATCAATCCAGTGACCAATATGTATGATAGGTAATAGCTACCACAGGTAGATATGTAGGTAGTAGGCAACTTCGATCGCCCTGTACCAAGTAAATTGCAACTGAAAATGACAATGGAGGGACGCTGCCTTGTGCTTCATTCATCCTAATCGATGGCTTTGCTAATTATGTTGAGTTAGTGGTCGGCGATCCACTCCCTCATGATCCCCGGTTCCCAGCCAAGAATAAGCATGATGTTAGAGGCTTGCAATCAAGTTCGGGACAACCCTGGCTATCGACACTAGTATCGACGGGGTACTTGCGAAACGATACTGAGATGCCTGCTCCCTGAAGAAAAGAAGTAGCATAATTAACTCGCACGACCTACGTAAGGATGAGGGAAGCCGAACCCAGAACGAAATTGCTCTGTGGCACAGAGCCCGTCTAGGTACGGGGACAACGCACCGTATTTCCGGCTGATTCCCCCCGCCTCGATGAGACGAGCGGACAGGCCCTCGCAGGATGAAATGACCGAAGGATCCGGTACGGCGTTCTACATACCCAGAAGCACCAGGCTCACGGACTTATGTCACATATCTGTTACGGGAATTGCGTCTTATATCTGGGTAGGGTACCTGGCCATCTTAACGAGGTAAGCACTTATGTAGTCAGTAACTTAAGGGTCCTTTTTCGATTTAGCTTATGCACGTAACGATGTCGCAAACCGTAGTGTCGGGACCGCTCGCTGATTATGACACATCTCACGTGTGACCACTTGCGATGCTTCCGCTGCTCTGCGGAAAGAACTTATTAAGGGGCGGGCAAAAGGCGGCGGGCGAAGCGCTGAATTGAATAAGATGAAGGGCAAAGCCACGTCAGCTACGTACTTTTAGGTATTTGGACGCTGCGAAGACCTACAGCCACCAAAGCCCTGGAGCCGAAGCCCTGGAGAGAGTGGCGGGCGAATTACCCACTCGGCTTACCAGTGGCGGAGAGTGGTTGACAAGTAATTATGTAGTTCTCGTAGTCTTAACGATGATCTAGTCGAGTGTCTATTGCTGTCTTTCTTGTTAGGCGCGAGTGGGCGAGTTTTCGGGCAGAATAAGCTTAGTTGTCCGGAGTGCGAAAGCGTGAAAGCGTAAGATTTCACATCATGTGCTCTTCGGGTGAGGAACATAGCCTCCTATGATATCTTCAAATACTAACGGGACACGGAGGGCCAAGAAGGAGCTGAAAGGTTGCTTCGCTTAATGTTGTTCTGGTACATGAACTATGTGGAGGGGCTTGATGGGGAAGGGTGCGAACGGGGGGTGGAGATCCAGGCCAGGAGGGGGGATCGAGTACCTATGTACGTACCCGGTGGGTAGACGAAGGATTGGAACTGCCATGTTTTGTGGCTGGTTGAGGAAGCATGTGGCGGCCACGTTGCACCATGGGATGGGAGAAAGCGGCGGCCTGCATTGTATGCGTACATACATGGACATTAGACAAGGTGTATTGTAACCTGGTTCAATTGAGGTACAATAAATACATGCCGCAGCCTCCACATATTGACACGCTACACCACATTTCTGACCACATCACGGCAGCACTCGGTGCAGTACCGTAGACCCCTTTTGGAAATGGCGGCAGCAAAGCTAGCATCCTATGTATGCATGTGGTGGAACAGTAGGCACTGCACAGTAGGGAGGCGCTTTGTAAATATTGTATGCTGAGATTGGGGCTCTGGATCTATGACTGTCGCTAGTTACGTACATGTAACTTGTGGTAGGTATCCTCTATGAAGATAGATATCTGGTAAGAAGATGCCAAAGTGGATTACGAGGCTGCTGACCAGAATCACGAACTGCCTACGCTACCTCCTACTAATCTACATATTAGGGGATACAACTTTATGCCAACTGCATCGAGCGAGATCAATCTGCACTGCATGCATGCATGAGGGGCTCCGTACTACCAGGTACACACAATGGTAAATATGCCGCTGTGTAGAGGATGTAGTGTAGGTAGGTACCCTATTTACAGTGGGGATAAATTAGGTAGATAAATAGATACCTTAGGTGGTAAGTAGGTGGCAGTGACACGTGCTTAAGGAGGCATTTATCTAGGTGCCTCCCTACCTACCCATCTGCCATACCTATACCTACAGTAAGGGATGCGTGAGCACACCTTCATCTGACCTTCAGTAAGTAGGTACACTAAACAAGCACTGGAGTGTGTCAAATAACCACCGCCGGTTGGCCTGCTGAGTCGCTCTCAACCCACCGAGAAGAACAAGCAATCCCGAGCAATCCAGCCAGCTGGGAGATCTAGTCTCATCTAGCCAGACCTATAGCAACTGATGTACCATAGGTATTTATATACAAGACCCAGAGAGACGGCGCTACTAACCACAAACAGGCCTGGCACTACCGACCGACCGCACCCCCTAGTACCTATTTGGACAAGGTAGACGAGGGAACTTTTATCTAGAAGATCATTCGGCTTCCAATTGTGCCTATTATATCCCACACTTGCACTTGGGAATAGAATACCTACCTGCGATGTTACTCGCTGCCTACCTACCTAGTTAGGTAGGTACCTCTAGCGACCTAACCCACCTCGACCTACGGCAGTGTCTCGGTTGTTCAATATCTCGCTAGGTATCTGTCTACCGGTCTATCTACCTACCTACCTACCTACCTTTGTATAGTATCCGGCACGTACAGTACTATGTAGATAAAAAGACCTCCCGGTGCATCTCCCGATCAAGCAATCAAGTCCGATGAGCGAATTACTAGTAATGGTCAATACCCTGGTTGCTGCCGCCGCTGTGTCACACACACACGCACATACTGTACACACATAGGACATAGGGAGGAATAATACATAGTACACATACACACAATATCGATCGTCACCTGGCTTTCCGCCCAGCCTTATCATGTATTACCTTGGGGTGCCGTGCGGTCCGGGGGATGTGACGCCACAGACCGCCAGCGTGTGCTATCGATCGCCGTCCAGGTGCATGCCGCTGATCGAGACGGGGCTCTTTCGTCGCTCTACTTCGTTTTTTGTTGAGAAAAGATCTTTCCGTCCTGGCTAGAAGCTGAAAAAAAAAATAACATTCTTAATAGTTAGGTAGTCGAAATCCTTATATTTCGTATTCTTAGACTGAAATCTAGAACAGGGGTATGCGTGTGTGTCCGCGTGTCCGTCGGTAGTGTGTTAGGTATACTGCTACCTACTACCTACGTGCATGTGTGGGGGACCTTCTTCACTACCCACCTACACGTACTTACTTACATGCCTATACTTACTTACCTACAGTAACTAATGCACATGTTGGTGTAGAGAGGGGAGGGAAGCGCAGGAGGAGGGGGCGGCGCCGCCGCGCCGAGCATACGGCCGGCCGGCAGTTAAGTTGCTGGCTGGCTGGCTGGCTGGCTGGTTGGCAGTGCTTCCTTGCCTGCATGTTCTTGGAGTGTTCGTCTGTTTCTCATAGCCAGGTAGTACTCTATCGAGATGGGTGCCCAGACGTGTGCCCTGTCCGCTATTCCGTCATTCTGGTATTCCGCCCTCCACGCTAAATATGCCTATGCCTTAATACACCCACATAAGGCAAGACAAGTGCCAATGAGGTAAACAACAACTAGAGGGATAGGCACTATTCTATTTTTCCTTGTTCAGAAATTGAGTGATGGAGTATTGGAATTTCGTATCGACTTGATCCAGTACGCACTGGGGCGTTGGAGAAGGCACTTATGCTGGAATATATACATGAGAAGCTGGATGTAGTTAACCGATCAACCAGGCCTTTCCTTTTCCCCAGGCTAAAAGTGATGAACGCAAACGTGTGCAACCGACCAATGCTTGCAACCCCCCGTAAATGCAACGTGCCCAATTTGAAGTGCTCTGAGCGAACATGATTTTGTTTGCTCTTTCTTCGTGGACACACCAAGACAAATCTCCCGTAGCGCCGCTAATGCATTGAATAGTTCCCATATATACAAATAATCGAATAAATGTTCTAGTTTGTCCCTAGGTCGAGCCGAGGGGGGGTGTCCAGGATCGCGAAGGCTAGTGTGCGTCCTCAAGGGATCGGAGTCTTAAGACCATGCCCCTGCGGTAGGATTAGGAGACTACCCCTTTCTCTATAGTTGCGAGTTTCGTATCGTAGTCATGATGGTAAAAATGAAGGCGGGTTTGTCCGGAACTGGGACAGTGCGTAATCGCTTTGGTAATGCGGTGTATCCTAAGCGTCGTGATGGATGTTCATCTACTATCGAGTTTAAGACTGGACTATTGTGCTGGTTTTCATGCTCAACTTTCGAGGTAGGTTCCTGCCTCTAGGATCTTGATCCGAGATGTAGTAGATTGATTTCGATAACCTCGTCTCCTGCCCTTGCTACGACGCTCTAAATAGCTAGATTAGTGTATAGAGGTTTGCCGGTACTTGTCCAACCGCTTCTACACGATATGAAGGCATGACGCCCCCCTTTTGCTGTGTAGTATAAAGTTTCGTGGTAAACCTCCGCATGTTTAATGCGTGCGCTGCAGATCACGGACGTACGGGTCTGATGGCCACTTCCGATAAAGAATATTATCACGTATCCCAGGGAGTTCCCGCGGTTGCCATGGCGCACTAGTCGGCTTCATCTCCGGTGTGGGCATCATGGGATATGGAAAGCTAGTAGGCGGCGGCGGTGGATATTGCTCGTACGTGAACCTAGCCCGCTTCGAGGGGAGACCAGGTAATTCAGGGGAAGGGCGACCAATCTTAGTATGTGGTGACATCGAATTGCTTGAAACATTCCTCGGTTGATCTAGTTCAACAACTCGTGGTGGTGCTCCAAGTTGTCGAGAATCTTCCTGCTCGCCAGGAGAAGTTGCTGGAGAGGTGTTGTGCCCTCCACGAGGTCTGGTTCTCGTTAGTGACACGATTCGACGACAGAGAAAGAATGGCCACAACCACTTACGCATTCTTGAACTTGCATACCCTCCCGAACTTTTCGCATTGGACGCAGCGAGGATAGTCCGGATCGCACTTGATCTTCTTCTCGCGGCAAGTTAGGCAAGCAATAGCCAGTCGCTTCCTAGGTTTCCCAGCCTTCGTAACCCCCCAGTGCGCATTGACAGGCTCCCCATCTATGACCGTCTTGCAGTGCGTGCCATCGTCGTAGAAATAACACAGACCCTCACCGGGGACCTCAGCTCGTCGAACAAAGCGCGGTAGAAAATGCGTCCCAGTCCAAATCTTGGGCCCTAGCCCATCTTTCACAAAAATCCCTTCCGGACTAGCACTACCCGGTGAGGTCGGCGAGCGACTCAACCGGCCTGGATGGCCCCGGTCATCGGCTTTCGGGGCCCGGCTCGCTTCATAACCCAGGCTCTGCCCGAGAGAAGGCAGCGGCACACGGTGGTCAGGTGTTGGCCTGAAATTTGGTGTTGACGGCCGAGCAGTGTACACATACTCTGATCGCCTCGCGTCTGGAAAATTCGGGTGAGTCCACTTCCCACTAGCACCGGCGTCATTCCGGGGGCCATGATGCGTCTGATCATACTCGCGGATTGGAGGAGATAACGGTCCTGGGAAGCTATGTGCTACTGAGGGTAAAACAGGCCGCTCGGTCCCCAATCTTGGTTCGTACACGGGCCGTGGTTGGTGTAGAGTCGGTGAGATATTCGGGAAATAAGAAGAGCCGCTAGAATAGGGCCTCTCTGGCTTGGTAGATGCGGAAGATGGCCTGTCTGCCGATGACTGGTTTCCATAGAGTGGACTAGGTCGATCCGATAAGGGGGAGTGTACGGGACGGACGTGCTGATTTGCCGCAAAGAGACTGCTTAGTGAGGGTAGCTGTTGGCGTGCCGGCTCATTCTGCAACTCTCTCTGACCCCGGCCTATCTCCAAGCCCTTCCCAAGAGACATGTCGGTTGTCCTTCTAGGCTCATGGCTGGACATGGGAGGAGATATGGGAGCCGTGCGCCCGAATACCTTGTCCTCAGAAATGTTAGATAGAGAGACGGCGGACACTGGGCTAGGTAACCCAGGAGGCGTCACTGAACAGGCTGACGATTGTCGAAGATCTAGTTTAGGATATATCCCCATTGAGATCGAGTTATCGACCACAGCCGGCTCTATGGCATAGCAAAGTCTCGGTTTAGTATAGAATATAGGTGCGAAGCCTAGCAAGCTTTAAGGTAGAATGCTTTTATACAAGTGAGCACGCTATTTCGCCGGGCAAAGGTCCTGAGGAGGCACAGCCCGTAAGTCTCACCACACGAACAGTCAGTTCTACTGTCAACGGCGTCGTGGAAGTCCAGGGTTTAGTTAGCTGAGTAAGAATAGGTCGCTGTGTAGGTGTGTGTATATGCGGATGTGTGCAACTGTGATCTAATGATGGCTTGGTCGTCTGATTTGGTCTTCAACTAACTCCGACTGCTCGAGTGTCCCGATATAAATGGATATGGCCCTACAAGCCCAGAGTCGACGAGGTCAATGGGCGGTACTCGGTTTACTAGCCGTTGAAATCCAAGAAGACTGGGCGTTTTCCTGCAGTATCGTCTGGTTTCGTGATGATCAACCTAGCTAGCGACTGGATAGTGGAAAGGAAAGATGAGAAATAAGAAACGATGTTCATGCAAATGCAGGCGAACTGAACGAGGGATGGGAAGAAAGACTACAAGTGGCGTTCGTTACTTGTTGAAGATATCGTTACGTACTGGGGGGTGCATGGTACGGGGTGATAGTAGAAATACGTAGTGGTAACAACCGGTGGCTTGACTTCATAACCGTTACCCTAGCCCAGCTAGTCTAGTTCGTCTCTCAGCTGCGGGAGACGGGCATTCCCAAGTACCAGAAGATGGAGCCTCTAGTGGTGGGAGTAGTGGGCAGTGGTGAGAAGATGGACCGACTAGCCTGCCGTATCGCATGGAAAGTGGATACTCGTTGGTGGACAATACCATACATAGTATGTACACTACAAACGAGACTGGGACTTGATGAGTAGTTCCGTGGTGTACATGAGCAAAGTAGAGGGACATTCCGTTGTAGCTGCGGTCAGACCAGGCCAGGCCAAGTCAGGCACACCGTGTAATAGATATTAAGCGAGGGTTGTTCCCCAGGAGCGCTGAGCAAGCGTGGCATAGCATGACATGGCATAACACAGCACAGCATTAAGTAGGTAGGATTGGTATACCTATGTTGTATCTACACATATCTCTCTCATTACCAGAGGGAGGTATCGTTATCGTTATGCAAGAGGAGCTCGCTCTAGGTAGAGTCCCAGGATTGTACGTACATAATTTGACAGGCTAGGATTTTGACAAGTAACATCATCACGGTCATGATAGTCATCATCATATATCTGGAAACGTGTTCCGGCCGAGTGCGAGGGAAGAAGTAGGCGTGGGTATGGGCACGAGAGCAATGACTCCTGTTATTACTTTTATGAATGCCTAGATCCTAGATCGCCTAGATGCCAACTTGTACGAGCAGCCCACCTAGATCAGCCACCTTTCATAGCTGGGGTGAAGCTCCTCAGGGGCCTGTTTAGATCTATTTCCACCCAGCGCCGTACAAGTATTAATATGTACTTTTCACTTTCGATGAGGCTGTTCAACAACAATAACAATAACACCCATAATAATAACAATAATATTTATCACAATAATAACAAGAGCTAATATTTTTAAATTATTTTTATACATACAATAAGTACGCAATAAAGTAAGCAGCAAGTGATCATTAACCCTAGTCCTAAAGGACAACAAGGACTTCACTCCAGATATGAAAGGTGGCTGATCTAGGTGGGCTCTGTACGAGTGTTAACGACCCCTTCGTCCCAAGCTAGGTACTATGCTCTACTCCAAAACGGGATGGTTTGTTTCCTATTCTTGGGCTGTGGAGATCATTGGACGGATTTCTGCGGGCCATAACGTGCAAGGGATGCTAGCTCCTCGTCGGCTCTTATAATCAGGACTGACACTACTGGAGCTACTGGAGGTTATTGGGATTGGTCGCCAGTAGTTGGGAATGGATCGTACGAGATACATAGAGACTAGGGCGGGAATCAGGCGAGGGGACACGCAATATAATATGTACCTACATACAAGTTGTAGGCGCAAGATTGAATTGGGCATAAGAGATCGAAGTTGAGGGATGATGGACCCTGACTATTGGGAGCCAAGCAATAGTTACCTACGTACAGCATAGGTAGCATAGGTTATCTCGCTCTTTACCCTTTACCAGATGGTCTCCGCAACACCCGGAAACCAATTACCTGCCTAGGTAGTTAACATCATCAATAAGAAATAGCGATCGATAATGCGCGGGCCAGATCGGTGTATCTATTTAGTGACATCGCATTGGCATCTCCCGTCAGAACTTTACAATCAGCCCCGATAGAGCACAAAGCCGCCTCGTTACGCTGTTCAGGGACAAACACACACGTACATACATACACACACACGCACACATGTACCTATACGAAGGTGAGGCGAGGTATATACCGTTACTGTCTGCAGGTTGATCATAAGTAGTTCTGTTTAGGAAACAGAGCAATAAACAGAGGCCAATTAATTGTCTAGGTTCACCAACCAATACGACCTTAAATTAATGGGCGTTTCCCAACTGCCGCTTGAGTCTTCTCTCTCGGGTTCGCTTTTTTAGACGACCGACCGACATGGCGGTTGCACCGGCACGTAGACATGCACAATAAGAGGCTCCCGACCTATTAGGGAGGCGACGTAAGGTAGGGTTTCACCCAGACTATATGACGGCTAATAAGGAGCGCGTGCGCCGGCACGTCGTGCTTAGTGCAATACCAGTCCCCCGGGTACACTGGCGTAGTCGGTTGAACACTCCCGGCCAAGACGCGGAGTCAGCAGAGCCATTCAAGGAACTGTTGGCGACTTGGCTGCACGTCTGCGGCACTCGTCAAGATCCCTGCTAGCGGTATCCTTGGTCCGAGGCCAAGCGTAAAAGAATGTACGCATCTGCATGGGACCTTTTGTCTTTCGGGACAGGTACGTACATGCATACATTCATTATACATATGTAGCTACATATACACACATACATACAGCATACATACATGCGCTCACTCACCCATCTGCTCACCGTAGCGTCTGTCTGGCTAGTTACAAAGTACTTATGTAGTAGTTAGCTAGATATACCATAGCATGGGCATACCTAGACTCCCCGCGTCTGGAAATATCATGGTAGGTAAATTATCCACCTGGATAGAAATTTGAACGGATTACCGTACCTATTTATACAATTGACATTTGACACTATATATATCTAACGACCCGACGACGGCGTGTCCAAAACGTCAGAAGCTCACTGTTGCCATGGCACGCCATGAGACATAAAATGATGAATCCATTCTACTACACAGGTAGCTCACCAGTCCGAGCTAGGCTGGAGCTTTCGCGACGACGCTGAGTCGTAAGTTCTCAGCCAACATTAAGCGAAAGGGCGAATATCGGTTCGGTTGCGTTGCTCCACGGTTTACATACCTACACTTACTAGCTAGCTTGGTATTAATCTCATAAGCGGGACGTTGAATGGGTACCAATGTACCTACATAATATACTTCATACATATACTGTATGTACGCATAGGTAGGTAGGTATTATGATGCGAAAACAAAATACCTACTGTCAAGAACGGAGTATCTACCTAGTGTCAGGGTTCGGAGCCGGTTCCCAACGCTGCTCCTCGTTTGGCGGACTCGCTAATTCTCGCCTAGTATGGAATAGCTGGGAGAGGCTGGGCGTCCCCTCATAGGCCCAGAGCTATGCGATTCGCAAATGTTTGGTGCAGAAATGCTCTTGATGGAGGCGGCATCCAGCGCCTTCTCCCTCGACACTTAACTCCCATAGGTCCAAGCTATCCGTGGCTTGGGGGGCTGAGCTTGATCAGCATTTCCGTGTAGATCAGTCAAAGCAGGTGTGTATGTCGGTAGACTCGTGAAGGGCATATGTCGCTATCTACTATATACACGCATATTCCGTACAGAAAAGTTAGTCCGACGAGGCATCGCAAACAACAATATTTATGCATGTATGTATGCATGTATGCGTACGTGTAGGCAAACTACTGCTTGCAGCTCGTACAGAGGCAGCTGGCTATACGAATAGATATTCGGGTTCTTTCTCGAGTAATCCGGAACATGATTGGTTTCTAGTCGACCCAAAGCCTTATCACTTTGACTGGCGGCAGATCGGGTTGAAATGCCGCTGGTAACCAAGGTCTCGATTCGTGCGAGTCAGGTCCTTGAAACTATCATCTAAGGGTACTAGATCACCCGGGGATGGTTGTTAAGCGTTATTACCTACAGTAGTGGGAGAACCTAGCGCTCGATCCGTTCTTCAGCTGACTGCTAGAACGGGTGTAAGCGCAGGGAGAAAAGTGCCAACAATTCGGCATTCCCCGACGATGGTATCCGAGTTTGCATACGGAGTACTTCCGTACTTCGCTGGCGGAAACAAACCGTCAGAAGTGGCTTCTGATTACTGTACGGCACTCCATAACAGTCAGTCTAACTTCGGTAACATAAGTAGGTGGTAGGTAGGTAGGGAGGTAGCGAATCTATGTGCATACGCAAACTACCTACAAAGAAAGTTATGTATGAAATTTTATGTGGTTATATGGGGAATCCAAATTGAATCCGCAATAAATCGATTACCTATGCCCGGAGAGTGCTTCAAGCTCTGTCTCAAGTCTCTTCTCAACCATTTGTACCAATGGACATACATACTTTAAACAAGGGGACCCGCATTATGCCGGCACTACTCATAGTAGTAATTGACAAGTCGGTAAGATCCAGAAGGCCCGGTTCAGCTGAAGTTGCACAAGCAGGTCTGTGTCTGTCTATGGTATGTAGTAGTCTATGTAGGTATGTACTATATGTGGTAGGTAGCAAAGAGCGACCCTGAACAGGGAGGCCATATCTCCTGTCTTTCCGTCCTGTCCTACCTACGTAGTATGTGCAACCACACTGTATGCGTATGTTCGTACGTTCGTAGGTCCACATACAACCTATATAGGTATACGTGAGAGATTATGCAAGGAGTATATAATGTGTCAGGTCTAACAAGTGTAACACCATATACCTAGGCGGGTTCGTTGTCCCTCTCTTTCTCTCTCTCTCTCTCATTAACATACGCTCTATGAAGGGGGTTATTATTGGGCCCCCTAGGTTATGTACACAGATAGCTATACGAATGTCGCGTTTCATTCCAACTTCTTTCTATGTATCGTATGGCTACCCAGCGGGAGTAGGTAAGCAGGTAATACATAAAGAAACCAAAATCGACAAGACATAGCGGATTAGTATCCTTGTCAGAATAATACTCACCTCTTAAGTCTGCTCTTAAGTGTATACATAGCATAGCTTACATACTTAGTATATACCGGAGATAGGTACACTAGATAGGGATTGGTGCTCTTACATACATAGCGGAAAGAAATTGTTCTGAAATCGTCTTCTATTGACGTCAGAAACCTCTGTGCTTCAGGTCTTCCCCGCAATGCCTTCCCGCCGATCAAGATACGGGAGACTGCATGCCTTACCTGGAACTACTAGGTAAGTGACCCAAAGAAATGAGATGGTGATCAGAGCTCTATGGTGTCTGTGCTTTATACTCTGTACTTCTGTACATATACTCGACACACCTCTCGACACAAGCACGTTTTACGGTTTTGCTTATGTACAAATATAGACATGGCTGACCTCAGTACATAATACATACATTACCGAGCCATGCGCTCTGAAGACAGTTGTCTTACCATGAAGTGCCGAGGCCCGCTCTCTCTCTCGTCATGTGTATGCAGGTATCTACTTACCAAGTAGATAGGTCAATCTGAAGAGGGAAATAAGGCCGTATACATTGGGTAGTCGACAAGAGATGTATGTACAATGTTACACCTTCGGTGTGATTGCTACTAGGTAAGTGCCTACCTACCTACACAGTAAGGACCTACCTAGGTAGGTGAGTAGGTATCTCCGCTGGTACCTACGCATAGGTACGAGGAAGAATTGTCTTCAGCCAGCTGCAACAGCTGAACTTATGCCGAAAGCTAGGCGCCACGTTTCCCGATGCGGGACTCTGCATATGAGTACATACTCCTACGTGGTACTGTGTACCAAAAGTACGGCAGGTACAATACCTACCGTATGTACTTACCGTACCGTCGATGTGGTGGAGGCGACCCTGCCGGTAATTATCCCCTCTTCTCTCTCCCCTTGCTCATCTGTCTTCTTTTCTTGTGAGACCATCCACGATATCCACGACAAGCAACAAGCATGGGATGCTAAGTCCATACAAAGTAAGTGGGCTTGCACCAGCTCACTGGGTTCCTCTTCCCCCTTATCCATTATGATGGAAATACCTTATCAGCATTGATACCGAGCTCCTCTAACGGGTACATACGCATACGCAAAGGCGGATTAGGTATATGCAGTAGGTCTATATTTGCGTAGATCTATTATGACAGACAGTTGGTGTCATACGCATACATACATGTAGGTAGGTATCTATTCTGGATCCTCCCAAAATATGTACGCCTCAGCCGTCGAAAGTACATCCATACCTGTCACGAACCACGAGATCACGGTCCTTGGAAAGTCATGCCTGCTCGCCGTTAATTGATGACTGATCTTGCTGCAGATGCAGTGTCACCAACCCAGCCCTTACTCCGCGCAAGGATCCTGCTCCGACGCCACCCTCCCAGCCCTCGCCAGCTTCTAATCAGGCTTCTAGAAGTCTTCTTCGCTCAGTCCAGGCCACTACTCCTCCCGCTCATCTCATGTGAGATACGAACCTAGCTAACTTCCTCATTTGGATACTCTCCCGACACTGCTGGTCATCATCACCGTCATTATCGGTACCACCTGTACTCAAATCCACCCACAGCACCGGTACCAAACTCCGAGCGCTTATGCGGCGTTTGTTCAGTTCAAAGAAGGGGACCGAGCTACTATAACTGATGATAGGTCTCGTCCCAGTTCCAGTCCCCGTCCAGTCCCACCTCGTCATGTCGGCAAATGCCTTGGTTCGACACGGTATTCCACCATGTCACGAGCCTCTTCTACGGTAGGTAGTGTACCCATATACGTATACATATACATACATATGCGTACAATATCTGGGAGAGGATTATGACCCGAGCCAATAAAGGTGGCTCGGTACATACCTCTCTGTAAGCGAAAACAGCCTGTGCCACGCGACGACCATCGTGCTACCTACCGTGCCAGCCGCATGACAATAGGCCGGTCGGCTAGAGTGTTTGCACGGGAGAACGAGATCGGACAATTTCCGCCATCCCATCTCTCATCCCATATTTCCTACTGCCTACGTGGGTAGCGACACTATAATACCTACACTATACGTTCACTAGAATGCGCCTCATACCAACCTACCTAATACGTAGCTGGACCCAATCGGGGGTATCGGTTACAGAAGGCAGCAATTGACCCTCGATGCTACGCTGCTGTACAATACTCGGTAGTCTCACAGTATATGCGCTTTCAAAAGCTTTATTATTACTGTGTCGGTAGATGATGGTCGCTCTACTGACTACATAGATCAGCATCAATCATCCCATTATTGGCAGGGAAAAAAAAATAGGTAGATCGATTCGCCGAAGCTCGGTCTAAAATTAGCACGATCTGTGTGTACGTATAGGTACACTAACCACTTCGTGCACGGTATATACGTCTGTATACGCGGTACGCAGATATACGTAAAAGAACAGCCTCAGGCAGCTCATGTCGGTCCCCCTAACAGCACAATTGGCAATCAATTGCAGAGAATACCTTGATTTCTCAAACTACTACACAGCGCCCGACAATATCTACCTAGTCTATGCTTTTTGAATACCACCTGCGGCGCCTTGCTCTGCCTGCGTCATGTGACATTTTATCATCCGTCGAAGGGGCATCTCACAGGCATGGGACGCAATTATCAAATTCCTGACGGGAACAGCCTAATTGATGATCAGTAACGGATTAGCAATCACAATATCTGTGGCTCTACTAGGAATTACGATTGTAGGCGGGTCAGGCACATATGCAGATGTGTGTTTTCGGCCCGGACCCGTACTGTTTAGAAGGCTACACTACCTAATACAGGTAATGCTGATCTTGTTCGGTTAATAGTGCAGTGTGGTAGTGTTACACTACCTACACTATGGATGACGATGATCGACCGGCAACGCCTCGCCAGTTCACAAGCTATGCAACTTCAAAATGCCACGGCGATCTTACGTTGTTTCTAACACCAAACGACACACTTTAGACACCTGCCTTTAGATGATTTGCCCGTATTTACATATGTAAGTCATGTAATAGAGAAAGTAGCGAGAGAACTCGGCTTTCAGGCACCCAAGTACAGTACTAGTACTTACATACACAAGATACAACGCAATAGGGGAGCATATCTTGGCGTATCCTGTCTCCGCGGGATTCTCACCTCGTGTCAGACAGGGATGTAGCATATGTAGTGCCTGGGTTCGGTCGGCAATCCAATCCAAAAGCAGCACAGGCTTGATGCTCGGTAGGTAAACGACTCGGGTAATTGCTGCCTCAATCCTTCAGGATACAATTATGTGAGGTTCTTTAGCATAGGTAGATACGTAGATATGTAGGTACTGTGAAGGTAGTGCGAGGCGGCCTCGACGAGTTTGTCATTAGCTCCGGGTCATGAACACAATAACATCGCCATAGTATCGTGGGAGCTCACCTACCCCCCCGCACCATCGAAATAAAGGCTCTCTAGAGCTGTCGGTTTTTGAGAAGGCTCCGCGCCCCGTTCCCTAACAGACCCCTTTTTCGAGCGATTCCTGATCCGACCCTGCCACTGCAGCAGCACTACCGACGCAATTTCATCGTGCAGCTGGCGTTCCAAGCTTATGCCGGCTCGCACTACCGTTGCCAACGGACCAGGAGACATTCTCTTGACAGTTATCCTTGCGGGATTGAAAGAGCCCCGAGAGCCCCGCAGCTGAAACTGTGCCCTGCAGAATACAGGCGATCCGTCTGCTCAATCGAGCCAGAATCGTCTGGTCTTACTCAGGCGTCGCCACGAGGCGGCAGTAAGCAATACGGCACGTATCGCCACGAACGTCGCAGCTGCTTGGCCGCCTAATCGATTGTGGGCCGAAGGAGATATTGCCGCATTATGTACATAGAGACAACTGCCTCGTTACCTTGTCATAACACATCCGTCCATGAAGAGGAACGTGGTATTAACGCGGCATACGGCATACGGCATACGGCATATCTATGGTGACCATTTATTAAGACCGGGGTCCCAGATCAGCATAGCTCCTTAGCTCCCTGTCTAGTCAGGTCCAATCGCAACAAGTATGCCGACATACACTATATTGACTGTATGAGGCCGTCTAAATCCAATAATTGGCGGTTGTATCTATGATGCCTAGATCCAGTTTACATACCGATCTATCACACAATTTTACCGCCGCCATCAAAAGCACATTCAAGCTAGTTTGATGTTCACCGTCCGTCATATAACACGGCTTATAGAGCTGTTATTGGCTCATTTCGGTGAGCGAGACGCGCCGACGAACGGCACCTTGGCCGATAACTGCTGCGCCGGACGAATAGTCGACGGGCCTAAGCCTGATGTTGTCGGAACACTCGCATACATACAGCATACATAGCGCGCGCTAACATCAGAGGGATCAATAGGTAACACAATAAGATCGCGAGGCCACTCGGTTACCTAGGTATTCTACCAAGCACGAGCCAAGGGTCAATTATAGGCTACGACGCGCAAGGATTAGGGTCTCCATCGGCTCCTTTGCCTTTGAGATGATGCTATATGCGTACACTACACAGGTAGGGGTATACTTCTCTACCAGAGTCGAGTCGGCAATCTGGGCCGTACAGTATGCGTAGGTATATCGCAGACCTCTTCTAAGATGGATTTCGTCATCAATAACGCCGGACCCAAACGAAGGGATCAGCCGCTCGCCTGTCAGCCTAACTTTACCTTCCGTACTGTATCTAAATCATCATCGAATTCCTCGGCTCGATGGGTGACGGGCAGGGTTAAAGCTTGTTGCTTATGATTTTTGCCAAGGGTCTGGGATGTCCTTGCAATTTCACTCATCGCGTGGCTTTGTTACCTCTCCACCTTTACACGCCTATATAGGTACGTACAGCGTATGCAAATACTTCTACGACAAGGTATGCCTTACTAGCTAGCTTGTCTTCCTACAGTAGTAAGTATTGAATTTACTTACGAGAGCATCTAGGTATGTATGTATAGCGTCTGGTTGAAAACCCGGATCAACCCCAGGTCGAACGAATGATTCCGGCCTCTACTACTCTAGCGCAGACCTAAAGGCCACCGGCGGGAGATTCCATTCTCATATATTCTCATTTATCAGGACAATGCTTGCGTGTTTCACCACCTACACTAGGTACAAGGCTGTCGAACAAGCTAGTCCAGCAGTACATACCTAGTATGAACTTGGGGTCGGTTTCTTCCGCCTGTTATGCTACACTACCCAAGACACACCCGCTCGACCCTCCTCCGAATATTTAGCGCATTAGGAAGCATCATGTGCGACTAGACTACTATACTCTTTGTTGCTTTGCCTTGTGTCGCTGTTAATTTATACGTGTATGTAAGATTAACCCTCTGTACAGAGCGGAATAATACCGAGCATCACGGTCCTAGTCAATCCGGAAGCCAGGCTCGACGCTTTATTACTTTGTCACACCATGCCCAGTGTACTATACACTATATTACGTAGTGTACTATTCTTAGAAACCAGGCCAAGCTTAATATACGGAATCGTACATACAATACCCAGTCAGTACGTAAGTACATAACGATCCCTATACATATTTATATATAAGCTCGACCGAATAGGTACAAGTCCGTGCTGTAAGATGACCGTTAGATCGGGGCAACTATCCCATACCAAGTCCTTAAGCGGCAGATCTATCTAGTGTAGTGCGGTGTACATACTTATACGTATATTAACCCGGTAAACAATGCAGTCCGTCTGTAGTTCCAGCAAGGGTGGGAAGCGATCCCGACAAGCACCCCCCTCTTCAATTCAACGCAAGTCAGCCCAGGCATCAGGCATTAGGGAGGAGGATCCCATCCCATTCCCCTGAGCTTCCAAAAGACCGTTGGTAGGTCGCTGATTGAGGAATAATTCCTGTGCAGGCACACGGGTAAGTATGTGGCGCGTTCCCCGTTGACGTCCATGCCTGGGCAGGGTAGTTCATCTGTTGTTACCGACCTGTCTGTTGAAGGCTGTGGCTTCGTCTGATGTGACGGTAACTCAGGCAATCCCCCCCGACCTTGCAGCACATCTTGGTTATACACATACATACTGCCTATACCTACATATTGGAGCGTAGGATTTGTTGTGTGCCACCGAAAGTGTGATAGCGGCTTGATGGCACACTCTCCGTCTCTCAGCTGCCACCCGCGGTCCCCTTAGTCCCATAGCTACAATGGGTATATTTTGCGAAGCCTCGTCAATACATTGCCGTACACGTGTCGGGACTCGTGAATACCATCTAGGTAGATCCTTCGCAACTTGGAATGTAGGAAGGGTCCAGAGTCATTGGATCTTATGGCCCCCAGCCACGCCGCATGTTATAGTAGCAATGCATCCGGTCCCCATTAGCGTAGTCTTCTTACTTACACCTAGGTATCGTGCTCATCCTTCCCACCAGTTGTGGACGAGAAGCACTGGTAGATAATTTATTTAGCTACAATACACACCTGCTCGTGACTATGCGATCTACCCGAGTCAAAGCCGAGAAGATGGGATGGATGCTCATCAATGATCAGGCTCCCACTGCCGGTAGCCATTAGTGTTGATGCGACGCAAAGGGGAAAAACCGGTTTAAAGTTCCATCGTATTTCAAGGCCTGCACAATTTAAGTATCCCTTCGTTTTATACCTACATAGCAGACTCGGCAAGGCAGTCCTGCATAGGCTATTCAAGTCGTCTGGTTTAAGGGAAAAGGGACCTTGCGGAAGCGAGAGAGCACAAACGTCCTCGCCTCACGTTTACAGTTCCAATATGGGACAATGACAGTGCCATCACACAACATAAACGTGAGATCTTGATTTCTTGGGAAAACGTGACATCTGCAGCATACTCCATACATATCTGGCTAGAGGTAGAGAGAAGGATCGACCGTGCCTTGTTCTTTGTAAGTCTGGTGCCTCACTGCTACTTGGGTGGCTTCATGTGTGCATATTTAGTCCTACTTACTATGTGAAGCTACACAGATATAGGATTGGCGTTTTACAGCCAACAACTGCTCTGCCGGTGTAACAGTGTAACTCTAGACTAGACCTTCCCAATCCTGCCTGCACGCCCTGTAGCACCGGTCTTAACTCCCATCTACCGCCGCCAACTGAGGAAACGAGAAAATTGGGGGCCTAGAACGGACGCGAAAGGTATAATGCAGGAGTACTCGGGTCGTACAAGTCCATCGACAGTCATGTGGCCGCATGGTAAATGTCCTCGGTGCGCTGGAACCTGTTCTATTAGCTATACAACCTGCTCCGTGAACGTCCAGGGAGGACCATTGCGTTGCCTAGCGAGAAGGATGCCGGAAGGAATCTGTCTATGTCCCGGCAAAACGTGCTACTCTGCCACCTCTCCCGCCCGCCATCCAGTGAAATCAGTCACCCCGGAGAACGATCCTATTCACGTTGTTGCCGTTCCCACGGGCAGTGGGACTTGGAGGGGTAAACACTACTCTAAACTTAGTGTCACGGATCCGATCCTTTACTCAGACCCATTTAATAGTCTACACGAGAGGAGAGGGGAAGGTGATATCAATACCACTGAAGGCACTTGATTTATGTATGATATGAGGGAAATCAGGAGAGGTCGATTACTAGCGCATCCAAGTTTCTAAAGAGCCTTATTCCATCTGCATCCGCGACGAGAATGAGCATGTATGCTAACGAAGCCCTATCAAGAACAAATGTGGCCGCACTTGTTCAAACATAAAACCTGCAGAATACCTACATAAATATACGTAGTAGGCGAGTCCCGGTTCTCACCGACATTTACCGAATAATAGGATCCGACTGGCATGGCGAGGGAGGGTGCTTACATGATTATCATGTAAAGGTTACATAACATTTCGTCTTACTATCCTCGTATTATATACGCGGCTATCTGTCAAACAGTCTACGTGACCTAACCTAACTAACGGAAGTTTGCCTCATAATCAGTACATATGTCAGACAGACCTGCAGCAGCAGCGTAAGGTTAATAGCTTTCTCGGTTCCGAGACTCTCTGGATATCCAAGAGGCTTTCAATACCGTGGACAAGCTCTCTGTTCAGCATTACCTAGAGGCATAGCTAAGCGCACATGTGTAACAACTAAGCATATTCGACGTAACCTCGCGATAAAACTGCTCACGTATGGACTACCTACCATGGGCGTCTCTAGGCATATCATTCATCGTCCGACAATCACGAAATAGTCTTCTTTAAGCGACGCCGGTGTCCAGAACACTCATGGCACTAGGATGGCCGTACCGAGCTGCGAAGTTGCTGTGATTGAATCAATTATCATATTATATAAATCCCCGACAGTCGTATTAATATCAAGTCGTCTTCGACGGCGATGACTCGAGTAACAAAATGGTATACCACTGGCCGCGCCCAAACATGAGGATAGACAAGTTTCGTTTTGTCGCTAATTTCTTCAAAACGCCCGTTGTGCAATGCATATGCCAGTTAGCTGATCGTCCCCAACGCCATACAATCCCATACAACCCACAATATAGTACAAAACGACCCGATCAAATCACACCGCCGAATGATAGGGTCGGTATTGCGACAACAACCGTATTTTCTGGCAGATAAATCATCCCTGGCTTGTTTTCAACGCCTGATTAGCAAACTGGGTTGCATCGTGCCACACCTTCTGCGCCTCCAGCATTGCACCTTGAACCTCATAGCTCTGCGAAAGCATACCATCCGCCACGCTCATCCACAGTGTGTTGCCGCTTCTTCTAGCCTGAGCCGACGCCGCCTTTGCGCTTTTGAGTGCCTGGTCGCCGACAATGCTCTGGAAGAGTTTGGCTCGCATGAGATTGAGAGCGATAGATAGTGTGTGTACATCGGCCAGGTTCTTCGCGTTGCTTAATGCCGTAGAGATATGCGTCTTGACACCAGTCATCGGGACTGGAGGATTCGTCTGGATAGCTGCCATAACAAGGTTATAGGCTGTACGGATTTCCATATTGGGATGATCTATACAAAGCGGGTGTATCTGCTCGAGCAGTTCTTGGGTGCGCTGGTCATTCCGATAACGTGAATCTTGCATGATCCATATCAAGTTGAAGGTTGCTAACAAGGCTACTTCAAATTCGGCCGGTTTGTGATGCCCACCTCGTGCCTCGTCAACGTCGAGGCTAAAATTCGGATGACTGTAGATGTTAATAGCAGCCTCAAGGTTCCCAGTTCCCTGGTGGTAAACACCCGCAAGATACATGGAATAGAGTATCACTGTCCTACCATACGTAGGCGTGACTAAGGTCTCCAACTGTGTCACACAATATTTCACTTCATCCCACTTCGTAGAGGTGGCTAGGTACAAGCCGCGCAGAATATGCAGATAACATGTAATCTCCACTTCCCAGTCCGCGTATTGGACTGCATCTTCTAGACAATGGACGAACCCCCTGATTTTGGTGCGATCTAGTACCAAAATTAGGATAAGCGTTAATGATCCCAGGTAAATCAGTTACTTACTCTTTCTCAACTGGCTCAGAGCTTCTTCCCAAAAAGATAACAATTTTTTGTCACTTCGAGGCTGTTGGTACAGAAGAGCGAGACCACTGTATGTGTATCTACGATCCATATTAGTGGTGGCATATGACGCTCACATGTAGTGTGCCTTACGTGGTTGTAAAAGCCTCGAGCTTGCTCCAGAATGACATGACAATGTAGTCATAACCGTCACCGTTTTCACCCGGACGTATTATACTTGAAGTATCGGAACTGATAATAGGCTGGTTGTAGGCCTGCTTGTGGATTGGAAGCAGAAGCTTCCTATCCTGAAAGCCCCAGTTCGTATCCTTAATAGAAGCATCCATTTTGTCCTGCAAAGCCTTTAACTTCTGTGAAATCATCTGGGGTGATTTTTGCTGTAGACTGCAGGCAAGGTCTAAGACAAGTTGCAGTACGTCTAATTGCATGATAGACATAGAGCCTTCTAGTTGGTATTTGGAAGCCTGGGCAATACAAGCCTGTATACGAACGGTGGCGTCGTCTTTCATCACCCTGAGATGACTAAGAGCTTCAAGCAAACACGCGACGGCGAAAATAGGGCGATCGTTTCTTTGGCTAGCTAATATTGTGATAGCTCTTAGGTTTTCTAAGGCGTGAGCCTCGGTAGGGTTGAGAGATTGTAAATAGAATGATGTCTTCAGGAAGCGAAACGCGTATACCCAGTGTGCATGTTTTACTCTACCAGGGCTATCAGATCTCGTGATTTGCTCGCAACTGAGGCAAGGAACAACTTACACATCGGCATCTCGAATCCGCGCATCCACAGCAATCAAAGCAGCCTTCTCTTTGCGCTGAGAGAAGAGCAATTGGACTTGCAGGAAATGCATGCAGTACTTGAGATCGGTGAATCGGTTCTGTGGGTTAGATTGTAAGCCTACGTGCAATAGTATATTATCAATAAAGTCACGTACCCTGTCACAAAGAGTGATGCCCTTTGTCAAAGCCGTTTCGGCCTCCATTACGTTGTTGGTTTCTGTGCATAGGACGTTGGCGTATCGAAGTCGGGCTAAGGCTTCCAAACGCGGAGCTAACTTGTTGCTCCCGATCGCAACCTCGAGACAAGCCAGCCCGGTCGCGATCAGCTTTTGATAGTCATGCACATTCCGCTCATCGAGATTTGTTGCAATATCTCGAATGCTTTTTCGGGCCTTTGCGAAGAACTCTTCGGCCATGCATATCAGAAGGGAAGTGGTGTCCTGGTGCGGGAGAAGGGTGGGTGCTAGAGCGGGCGACCTTGTAGAGCCTACACTTGGGCTCCTTGTGACGCTCTGGGACGTTAGGCGCGGGCTCGCAGATACTCTTGCAGCCTGTTCGATGCGGGCACTCGCACTGGCAGTCCTATGCTGGTTGTTCGGCGTGGCATGAGGTGGGAGATGGGGTGAGTGAGGCATGATGGGCGAGTTGACATGTTGCGGTATGTGGTGGTGTTGCTGTTGCTGTTGCTGTTGTTGGGGCTGAAGCTGAGGTTGAGGTTGGGGTTGAGATTGAGATTGAGGTTGAGGTTGAACCTGAGGCTGAGGTTGAGGTTGGATGGCTTGATAGGAAGAGGGCGATGGCGAGGCAACGGAGACTGGGGGAGGCATGTGTTGCCAATCCATCCGTTGTGGCTGATTCTGGGCTTGTTGTCGCTGTAGCGATGGCAGTGGCGGCTGTTGTTGCTGCTGCTGCTGTTGCTGATGTAGTTTCTGTTGTTGTAGTTGGTGCTGTTGGTGTTGGTGAATATAATGGTTTGAAGATTGGACGGGCTGTTGGATCGACTGCATCATCGGAGCGGACGGGTGCATGCCACTTTGCGGTGAGGGCTGACCGTAGGGCCGCTGGTCGAAAGAAGGATCGTAGCCATACGGATAAATCGTATGCTGCTGCTGTGGGAGTAACGGTTGCGGCTGCGTTGCTGGTGCTGGCCCTGGAGGCAGCTGATGTTGCCGATGCGGCTGCGAATGTGGAGGTGGGACTCCATGATGCGATACGGGTACTTGGTTCGGCTGGTGTGAAGTCGGATGCGAGTATACGGCCGTGGCAGCTGTTGGCGCAAAGGCTACGCTGCTCTGATACTGATGTTGTTGCCCCTGCTGCGTGCCGGGCGTGTGCGGGCCCGCCCAACCGGTGTGCGATTCGACGGCATATTGCTGGTGATGGTTGTGATGCTGGGGTTGTTGCTGCTGGTGCTGGTGCTGTTGCTGGTGTTGGTGCTGGTGATGGTGCTGTTGCTGCTGGTAATGCTGCTGCTGGTGTTGCTGTTGCTGGTTGAACCCCCCCAGCTGCTGGCCATGGGGTAGAGGGCCGGGATAGGTCATAATTCCACGTCTTCTAGCGCCATCTATACCATCTATACCGTCTCGTTCGATCCCATATGGCCCACCATCCGTGTATGAACTCGTTGCCTGAAGTGCTTACCCTCGCTGTTGCTGTTGCGTAGGAGCGTCGAGTATATAAGGTGAGACAGATCACCGGTGTTGAGCTTGTGTCGTCGCCGCCCTTCGCGTAGACTGACGATTGGTCCAGGTCTAACTGACGGGTCCCTTTAGCCAAGTCGGCCTTGTGAGAGTGGGTCGGTCAGGGCGCGCCGCGCTGCAAGACCCAACGACCCACGCATTGAAAAAGACAACTACAGCATAGAGTCATGTGATATGCTAGACCAACCAAAAAAAAAATTGCCTAAAAGAGACTAGAAGGTTAGCGGCTATGGCCTTGCGCTAAAGACAATTCAGGCATTTCACATTACAGTAGGTAGATCATGGGATTTAATATCATGGCTGTATTAAATATACCTCATAAAAGGCCCGAGTTGTAAAGAAAAAGCAACATACTTTTTCAAAGTGGTATTTTCCAATAAAAGGTAATGCCTCTTGTCGAGGTATGTATATATGTAAATAGGCATTGTAGGTAAGTACTACCTATATGCAAGTATGTTTCATCCCGAGGTAAGTGGGGGCCGCCAAGTACACCATTCCGTGTAAGCCGGTCCTATATCCCTTCTCAACACCAGCCTCAGCTAAGTGCTATACAAAATTCAAGATACTTAAGAAAAGTTCTTTGTGGTTTTGCGTTGTTTACATCAGCGATAGATAAGATTTTATCAAGACTACAGAGTACAAATACACAGAACACTCTTAATCATCTACCTAATTAAGTTTACAACAGCGAGATCCGGCGGCCAAGATGGAGTGGTTCGGGCGGGCCAAAATCGAGTTCACGACAGCGCCCAAGTCTTTGGCGCTGAAGGACCGAGAGGGCAAGGAGACGAGTCTCCTACAAGTGTGCCGGGAAACAGTGCCACCATGCAATCTCAACCCGTTGCTTTTCAACGGCCACTTGCAGACGGTATGGACAGCGGCCAAAGCCCACGGCCCGCCCGTCCATTACAAGAGACGTGTGTTCGAGGCCGACCACGCCAAATTCAAGGGCAGCTTCGCCGTGGATTTCGTCACAACGCCGTCTACCGACTCTGATGAGTCCTTGCCGCCACGAACTACGTATTTCAGCAAGGAGGAGCTTGCGAATATGGGCTCGGATGACTCTCGTCCCATGCTCGTCGTTCTACATGGCCTTACTGGAGGCTCACACGAGGTTTATCTGAGACACGCCATTGAGTCTCTGATCGAAGATGGTGCATGGGAGATTTGTGTCATTAACTCTCGCGGCTGCGCTAAGAGCAGGATCACCTCCGGCTTATTCTACAACGCCCGTGCGACTTGGGATACAAGACAAATGGTTAAATGGCTGCGAAAAACGTACCCTAATCGTCCACTTTTCGGTCTCGGCTTCTCTCTAGGTGCCAATATATTAACAAATGTGAGTAACCTCCTGGGTATGTTGATAATCTAAGCCATGTTCTAACTATTAATTAGTACATTGGTGAAGAGGGTGCAGAGTGCCAGTTCAAAGCAGCCGTCGTGGTCTCCAGTCCCTGGAACTTAGAGATAGGCAATAAAACCTTAAAAAGTACATGGATTGGACATGAGATATATCTAAAGACTCTCGGTAGTACGTGGTTTAGACAGCATTTCTAAATTTCCCTGCTCGCCGTCCCCTGCCCCCTGTCCGCTTCCGCACTACTTGGTTACCTACTCACCAGCTTCAATGATACTAATATAATACCTAGCCTCCCTAAGAACGCTAGTGAATAATAATAAGGCTGAAATTGAGAAATACTGCGACGTGAGCCTGTCAGAACTCTCCAAGGTCAAGTATCTCTATGAGTTTGATAGGGCATATCAATGTCCGACGTGGGGGTATCCGACCGAAGATGCATACTATAGAGACGCATCGAGCGTCGACTCGCTCCTGTCAGTACGCATTCCTTTACTGGCTATCAACGCCGTCGATGATCCCATAGCCTCGCATATGGGACTTCCCTATCCCGAGGCCTCAAAGAACCCCAACACAGTTCTTTGCACAACATCACTCGGCGGGCACATCGGCTGGTTTGAACTCGGTGGTGGCAGATGGCACGGAAAGCCCGTAAGTTTATATTCTAGCAGTTTGCGGATATTGGCCACCGGGGATAGCGTTAACATGTGATTTTACAAATAGGTGTACAATTTTCTCAACCGTATGGCCTTCGAAATCGATCACAGCAGCATAGATCCCACAGCGCGTAACGTCAGCTACAGCACAGCACTGAGCGCAAGTAAATTCAACCCCATACAGCGAAAACTAGATGTAGATCTGCAAGCATAATTTTTTAGAATTGTCGATCCAGCGCAAATAGGAGGAGATAGAACAAGATTAGCGATAGGGGTATCTATAGAGTATGAACAACAAGCTTGATATCGATAGAGAAGGGGGAGAATAGGTCAAGCCGCGGTATTGCTGCTCAGACTTAGTTTTATCCGCCAATTAATGAATTCCTCCGTGAGAATGCTACCGTGGCCAACTTCCTCTGTTTTGGAAACCTCGATAGTCGATGAGCCCGCTCGTCTTCTGATCCTCCACACGCCTTCATCGTTAATCGTGATTTTCAACCCTACATTCAAATTAGTTCTATGACATAACAGCAATCAAACTGGCGACTTTGAGCTAGCGGACGTACAGTCTAGAAACGCGCTTGCGAAATTGATACACATATTGGCGTCCCAACTGCGCACGCCACGCTTTGCGGCCGTTTCTGGGATTGAAGCTGTCTGGATCTCCTCGAGTTTGGTAAGGATGCCGTCCTGCGAACGAAAGCCGACGATAATCTTAGGCACGCCAAGTAGGAAAGACTGGATCCAGAATTTCATGAGCTTGCGTTCGAAATTATTCATACCCCTATCGTCGCGGATTTCGGCACTTGTCTTCAACTCGATCCAGTTAATCGGCGCCCCCTTCTCTGTAGGCTTAGAGTCCCAGACTTAACACATTATCATGTCAATGTTTCCGTGTGATACTAAGAGCACTACGATTTGGAAAGGCTCACTGGCATCAACTTCTCCACCCAGGCATAGGGTTGCCTTGCCAATACCGGTGCGGACAACAGAACAATATTGCGCGTTGTTGCTAACGACATGTTCGTCCCGATTTTCGATGAACTCGCGCGTCACTTCACCCCAGGGACGGGGCAGGCAAGACAACGCTTCGAATTTATAGCCTACATTTCCCGTGAGATTCGTTGGTGAAAGGAGACAGACAGACGGTTAGAAGTGGATTTACCCCAATAGGCCATAACTTCGGGCGAGAACTGGCCTCGCCGACCCCGTTGCTGTTTATTTTGTTGTTCTTTGGAGATTTGTTTGGCTTCGAAGTTTTCCTCGATGAAGCTATATCACTGTCAGATTTGACCGGTTTGACGGTCACAATTAAGTACAGAACCATACATGCAGTCCTTGGGAAATATTAGCAGGTATGTTCTTAAGAGGTGGTACTGGTTTTACGCACTTGGTAGAGCGTTGCATTCATTTCGAAGCTAGCATAGCACAACGGTCAGATTTTCGCTCTCGCCATTACTAGTATTATCTTCCGCATACCCATCTCTATCCTCGAATGGTGCAGACATGATCTATGAAATTCGATTAGATATGGTAACCCACGTCAACCATGTTGGAATATAATGTTCACCTTAGTCATCATACCACGCCATGTGATGATGTTGGCATCAATCTTCTTCCCCTCTTCTTCTTCATAAGATGCAATGGCCTTCAACAAGCTATCCAGATGCTCATCTGTTGATTCATCGTGTTTATCGAAGCTGTCGAAACCTTTGGACAAGTCTGCTCCCAACCGAGGGGGGTAGTACCATTGCATTGATGAGTCGTCAAGATGAAATTCATGCTTGTTGTCGTAAGAAAAGCATGCGAATTCCTTGAGAGCTATTAGTCGGAATGGGATGTCATAGACTTCACACTGAGAATAAAGACTAAGGCCCGGAATATGAGCCTTCAATCTTGCTGCACGGGGTGCTATACCTTCGGACGCTTGACTGGCTCGCTGCTGCCATTAAATCGGCCGATCGGCTGGATGTTGAAGACTTGCGATGCCATATCCGAACCTCCGCCCCCTCTGCTGATGATTTAAAAAAGCCGGATCCTAAGATTGGAAACAAGATTCACAAGTAGTGATGGTTTATTGACAATGATAGGTAAACCTTAGAGATCGTGGTACCTAATAAGGTACAGGTCCTAGTTACGTAGATTACCGAAGCCATGGTAAGCCCCACTATCTAGGTACTATTTAACCAATCAGAGGCCGCATTAACATACCTATGTTCCAAACTTCTTCCAACAGTTACCTCATTTACATACCCAGACAAAGAAGTAGATAGGTAGGTAGGAGGTATGTATCTTTACTGAATTGTCACTTAGAGATCATCATATGGCGTCCTAGGATATGCATCATTTGTAAATACCTTATTCTACTCACTTCATTCTACCATAATGTGGGGTGTATCATAGCCTATAGTGGCCTACCTATATTAGTAGGTAGGGTCCACCACTACATGTCTTTGTACCCCACAATAAATACTTAGAGTAAGTAGGTACATGGGTTAGAGGCAGTTGTCTGGGGATAATCCATGGAGTTGTAACTCACAATCACAAGCTTCCCAGACTCTTTCCTGCCAACTTGTATCTCAAGCCAACCATACCTACCCTCAACCGATGAGCCGCATACGTCAATTAATATTATCACCACCACGAAATTGGAGGATACAGCCCACCACAATCGTAGCTCTTCAGCCATCACTCCACCCTCCCATCTACACAAATGGCTGATCGCGCGCCGCCCCCACACCTACGTCCAGGCGTAAGTCGCATAACGCGCGCAGCAACGAGCGCAGCAGCCGGCGTGCGGCGCAACCTATTCCAGAGCCAGTTGACGCGGCGACCGACAACTGCCGAGACCACGAGACTAGGCCCGCCCGGCGGCGGAGGTCCAGCCAGCAGCACGGCAGCTACCACCGCCACCATCGCCACCACGACGTCTTCGTCGTCCGCCTCGGCCGACGCGCTGCGCCTCGATGTCGACATGCTGCCCGAGTCCACCGAGATCGTGATCCGCGACAAGAACGGCGAGTTCGAGGTTGACGACCCGCCCACGCCGCCGCTTGACGACCCGGAGGACGACGCCGCCCTCGATGACGCGCAGGAGAATGAACGTATGTAATTTGAGCCCCGCCACCCTCCCTTCTATGAGCAGGGAAGGATTGGGGGAAATGATTTACTTACTTACGACGGTGTATGTGCGTACAGGCGAAAGGCAGAGATTAGCAGAGGCCGTTCGACACCACCAGGCCAATTACACGCTCGTGGCAGCACAACCAGAAGGTAAACAAGGGTATACTAATGCTTGGCGTTTAGGCTGACAACGTGAGTAGAAGTAATGGAGACTCTCAAGGCTAGCATGAGGGCGAAGGTAGCCGCATTGGCGGAAGACAATTGGATGTACGAGGCCGAAGAACCTCCACATGTACACTAAATATGATCAGGGGGAGGATTACTGTCCGTTATGATCTTTATGCTGGCTGTCTACATTATACTACAGCTGCCCCCGCACAATTCGATTAATCTAGGCCCTCCGCCGCCGGCATCGAGGTTGATGATGGCGCCTTAACAGCAGGTTTCCTCGAACTCCCGCCTGCAGGAGCTCCACCGCCAAAGAACCCACTCATCATATCCATCAGCGGATTGCTCTGCCGGGGCTTCACGATGCCGAAGTATATCTCGGCGATTATCTCTAACGCCTCGTTCCACATCTCGAGGTCTTTGAGATGGCTGGCGTACTTGGTTGTCAACTGCCTGTAGAGCTCCGGGCTGCCTCTCGGAATGGCAAGCAATAGTAGGCCGAGGAAGTTGAGGAGCGGTATACTCGGGAACACACGCAAATCGGCGCTGTTGCTGCTCACGTCTTGAATACCAAGCTGGGATTGCTTATCCTCGCTAAGCAAGCTGGTGAAGACGCGGTAGGACGTATGGGCTGCCCGGACGTTGGCTGTTATTAGATAGGGTAGCACTGCTCGGCCGGCGTATATCGCAGCTGTGTGTGCATCGTCCTCCCTGAACCACTCATACTCCATGCGGGCCAGCACCTCAGCAGAATCTTTAGTGCCCAGCACTAGATGTTTCTCGGCATCGTAAGCTTCGTGCTCTTCCGCGTATAGAGAGCCGGCAACGTGGTGCAGCTCAGGATCGCCAGCGGGGTAGTCGCCGAATCTCGAGGACCATCTACGAGCAGCATTCTATGTTAGCACATTCCCATAGGTTTTTCGTAGCTAGAGTACTATCCGGTAACGCAATAGAACGAAATCAATGAGCCTACGATATTATCTCGCCGATGTATTTCTTGCGCGTGGGCTCCTCGCTGTTGAACAGGCGCAGGCATGTCAGCAGCTTTCCTTTGGTGGTGGCGTCGGGCTTGAGCTCGGCCTGCTTGTACGTGTCGATGAGCAGGACACAGAGGTCACCACCACTACCGCCCTGCCCGGCCTTCAGCAGCGACTGGGCGACATTGTACAGAATGTCGATGGCGGCGGTCCAGTTGGCAGCCTTGATGTATCGTGCGGCGACGACGCGGGTCTGCTGCTGGGCTTCGTAGAACTGCCCCTCGCTGATGCGTTGCTGTAGCCGTGCGATGATCTTGTCGATCTTGTCGCCGCCTTTGGTGCCACTCATGCTAGGCTGCGTGGCTGGTTTGTAACGACGGCGGCTGCTAGAATGAAGGACACGATGCTCGCAATGCTTTGTTTGTTTCGATAGAACCTCTCGCTAAAACCTGGGCAACTCTACCTATATGCGGGCGAATTACCTTAATAAGTGGGATGACTACACTGAGAGTCCCTAAGCTAAGGTAATCCGGTGAGGTCTTAGGTCATGGTTAGTGATATATGTATAAATGCATAGTATCTAATAGTTTTGATGTTGTTAACGATTGAATCCCAGTAACGGGTACGAGTAGTGGGGTGTACATACATGACGTACCTACGTATCCACACACTTGAGTACCTAACCTATATACCTTGATTGAGATGATGCTCAAGTCGTAGATATTATATATAGATAGTATCAATGGGAATACGAAGAAGTACATATTTTATGTTGTTGGACACAAATCTAATGCGAGGATCTTGGTGCGGGCTATATAGGTGGTGGCCGAACAATTATGAGGTACTTCGCGAATCTAGGTGCAGACAACTGATTGTACTCCTTTGTATATATAGCTCAACGTACATCGTACTTCCATCTACAGCATTGGTGGTATAGTGGTTCGAATTCAATCCTCCCAAGATTGAGACCCGGGTTCGATTCCCGGCCAATGCAATGATACAAATTTATTTTTTGTGTTTTTTATATTATCTACCCTTTTCAAGTGAATGATAGAGTAAATTCTTAACGTAGGCGTAGGTCTAAAGCTGCTGTTGGGAATCTGTTATAACCTCAGGCTTACAAGTATACGCTGTAACCATATAATTAATAGCATTCATAAGAAACCTTACGTCTCTTTCCCCTTTCTTACATTATATAGTAGGTGCCTATTCCTCTCCCCACTTCTAAGACAGGCAGATTGGGTAGTTGTGCCAACGTCTACGGAGAGGGATCTTCTGGTTTCTCTTAGTCTTGGTACAAGCACAGGAAGATATTAAATCAATCATTCAAGTATTTGTCAAGGTGGATTGTGGTTACTTGACTACTCAGAGCCTGATTCATGTATGGCGACTGGGTGACTAAGTTATAGGGGTATATACCTAGAGAAATGCTAATCTGAATACGGCGTATTCAGACTTGAACTTTAAGTGTACTATGACGGGCAGTGCTTCGACTCATCGGATTGCTCACAGAAAACTAAATGAAGGAAGCTAAGGATATAAATGCAGAGCCTTGCCTTTTCTCCAAGTTGTCTTCCTCTCTTCAAACGTCCCTGTGTCACTTTGCTCTTGAATCGACATAGTTTTGCTTCTTCCCTTTACAATGTTGCGTCCGTGTTCCCCAATACCGTCCGCCTTGAAAGCGGCTATAAGCGGGGCCCGACTTACACGCATGCATCCTAGCCTGCTCTCAATTAGGATGTCGAGACAGATCGATGCGTGCGTAGGACTCGACAACGCTATATCAAGGAGTTTCGCCTCAAGCACTAGCCTCCTCTCATCATTGCCTACTTCTACATCTACCAACACCTCTAGTACCAGCAGTGATAGACCATCGTTGAAACCAAGGCTAGACACCCACCAGACGAATGCGCCATTAGAAGATGGCTTTCAGGTCAATTTCCGAGACTTGGGCATGAACCGCATCACTAAATTCGTTGTATACGCTGTGATCTGTGTTCTCGGTACCATGGAGACAATCTTCTGGTGTAAGGTGCTTGTAAGTAATTGGGCTAGATTTGGTCTGGGGAGCTCATTTTATCGGATCCAGAAGAGTAATTGCTGACTTGAGATGGTGTAGTGGCGCTGGTGGACCGGCGAGGGAGATGATGATGAATAAATATATATCGTCAGAAATCCGTTCTGGGCGCTAGGAAATGGTATTTTATGTAACCTAACTGACCTCTTTCAAAGGCGTTATGCACTCATCTCCTTTTCTAGCCTAAAGACGTAATTTTGCTAGCACAATATATTATCTCCTATCTTGCTCTGTATATTTCATCGGTGTATAGCTTTGTGGGCTATAATGAATACCTATATAGCTGAAGAGCTATACGAGCGTCGTTATAACGCCTGCTTGCTGGCTGATCATCTCAGGTGAGTAGGATATTTCTTTCTTGATGACTTTCCGTCAATCTATCTAGTCTTTTTTAAAGAATGGTCACTAGCTATATATTGATTTTGGATACCTTCTTGCGTAAGTGTGTGACTTGTATAGCGCCGCTTCGCTTCGCCTTCACACCTGGCGTACAGCTAGTCGCCACATTACAGCTCCAAGACTTACACCCCAGAACCTACGTGTACCTCAAGTAATCATGAATTCTTCCAAAGTTGATAAGCGTAAGTGGTGGACCGTTCGTTTGTTTACCTGGTTATTCCGTTTCTGTGACCGTTCCCTTGATTATGTTGCCACGCTTTCGTTGAGTAAAGATGAGATTTTGGAATTGGGGCTAACCATTTAGTTCCCGTTTACCATAACCGCATGCGAATTCATCTACTGAGTTTGAAGCACCCCTCTGGTCGTATCATATCCGCCAGATTGGAAATAGAAAGAAAAAAGGAGGCGGAGGAGATAATAGGGGCCTAGAGCTTAGTGGATATATCTAGTGGGACGCCTGCGGAAGATGGATGATTAAACGGGATCATAACATGCTGTTGTCATGTTAATGTGGATGAAGCAATGCGAATTGGAGATTGCCAAATATCTAGATCGTACTTCCATGAACTCTCTTGCTGACTATGAATATTAATTGTCAATACTTAGCAGCTTTAGATCAGCGTGTCTCCACCACATTTCAGGATGGGATGAACATATATATGATTTCATTCGTTGCCACTGTGGCCATGCATACCGACCTCCCTGGAGGCTTGATTTGCCATTTTTGGTAAAGTCTTAGCTCTAGAGTCATGTTCTAGGAGTTATCTCGGGAGCTTTGCGTTAACTTGACTTATCTGCCCTGCATACAGCATATATGTATGTCTTTCTTTTCTTTCTCCGGCCCCTAAAAATAGGCCGGGGTAAGTCTCTGCCTTCCAGTCTCTCAACCAGTCTTTTAACTAGACTAACCACTCAATATAGATCTTCACTCCGGCTGTAGGTCTTCACTCCGGCTGTAGGTCTTTTAAAACAGGTCGCTGACGGCTTGATTTGCCATTTTCGGTAAAGTCTTGGCTCTGGAGACCTGTTTTGGGAGCCTGTTTCGGGAGCCTGCCTTGCTTTGCGTATATATGCATGTTTTTCTTTTTTTTCTCCGGCCCTGAAAATAGGCCGGGGTAAGTCTGTTTGCTTTTTAGTTTCTTAACTAGTTTTTCAGCTAGTTTTTTAGCTAGTTTAACTACTTAACTAGACTTTCAAACAGAAGTTTTTACTCCGGCTGTAGATCTTTTTAAAAAAAACTTGCTGGAGGCTTGATTTGCTATTTTTGGCAAAGTTTTGGCTTTAGAGTTATGTTCTAAGAGCCTGTTTTAAAAGCTTTGCTTTGCTTTGCTTTGCCTTGCGTTAACTTGACTTATTTGCCCTGCATATATGTATGTTTTTTCTTTTTTTTTTGGCCCTTGAAAATAGGCCGGGGTAAGCCATACAGCTGTATATATTAAATTTTAAAAGTTTTTTCTTTCTTATTACACTGTGACAGTATGGGTGGCTAAGCCACCTATATAAGCCATACTTTGTATGGCTAGTAACCTTTTATAAAAGTGTACGCGTATAGTTTTATTTACCTCCCCTAAGGACAAAATGGCCCTGGCTAGGCCTTTAAAAGCGGCTCAGGATAACCTGAGTTGTTTCAACACCCAAACTTTCCAAACCAGACCTTCGATTAGTCTTTTGGCCAGTTTTTCGATTAGTCCCTCGATTAGACCTTCGAACCAGTCCTTCGACTAGACTTTCGACTAAACCTTCGACTAGTCTTTTAACCAGGTCTTTTTTATATGCCTTGCATGTGTATTTTAATAACGCTAGGCAATAAACTTGACTAAAGAAAGCACTGCTGTAGATCGTAATTATAAAAACGAGCAGGAACAAAGTAATTCGGAGAGCGAGAACGAATATATAGAGTTTAACGAAAACTTCTTTTATAGAAATAGTTTTAGCGAGTTTAGTTAAGGCTGTGGACCTAAAAATAAAAATGGTTAGCAAATATGCATATTTTAGGGCCATAACCTCTTTAACTTTTTTTATGTCTATTTATTTTTACTTAGTTAAAAGGCTGTTTTTTTGTTTGGCTAGTAAAAAAATGGCCTTTTAGAAATAACTTTTTAAACCAAACCTTCGATTAGTTTTTCGAACCAGACCTTCAAATCAAACCTTTGATTAAACCTTCGACCAGTTTTTCGATTAAAACAACCACTTAACCAGTCTTTTAAACGGGGGTTTTTACTTCGGCTGTAGGTTTTCACTCTTTCACTTCGGCTATAGAATGCTTTTTTTTCTTTTCTCTGGCCCCTAAGAATTGGCCGGGGTAAGTCATATAGCTGTTTTAAGTTTTAAACCAAACTTTTAAACCAAACTTTCAAATTAGTTTTTTAATTAGTTTTTCGACTAGTTTATTAATTAGTTTTTCGATTAGTTTTTTAATTAATTTTTTAGTTAGTTTTTCGGTTAGTTTTTTAGCCAAACTTTCGATTTAGACTTTCGATTAGTCTATTAACCAACTAAGTTTATTAATTAGTTTTTCGATTAGTTTTTTAAATTAAACTTTTGGTTAGTTTATCGACAAGTTTTTCGATTAGTTTTTTAAACCAACCAATTAACTAGCTTTTTAAACAAGGGTTTTTACTTTGGCTCTAAGTTTTTACTTTGGCTATAGTAATATTTTAGAAGCTTTGCTTTGCTTTATATATATATTTTAATACCCCGGCTTTATTAAAACGGTCGAAGTAAGTTATATAGCTATATATATTAAACATTATAGGTTTTTACTTTTTTATTTTAGCTGTAAGATATTTTTTTCTTTTTTTTTTAGCCTTTAAGAATAAGCCGAAGTAAGTTTGCTTTATTTATAAAACGTACGTATAAAATAGTAGGTATTTTACTTTATTTAATAAAGCAAAAAGTAAATAAATAAACAAATAAACAGCAAAGCAAAGCTAGCTTTATATTGTAAATTATAACTTTTATTTATTTAAACAACAAACCTATAATTAACAAACTATACAATCAGTGTTTTTTTTTTTTTTTTGCTTTATATATTTGCTATATATATGTCACACTAGCTAAAACCAGTTACCTAACCGACCCTAAGCTTATAAGTTAAGTAATAACTATATAGGTTATTTAATTGCCTTTTTAACTTATAATTTGTTTGTTAGTAGCCAAACTACTAAAAGGTTTAAAAATATAAACATACTGTTTATTAATTTTAAGCCTTGTTATTATTTTTGCTGTTTTAAATATCTAGGTTTATACTTTTTTTATAATAGCCACTTTAAGCTTTTTAGCTATTAAAGACTTTATTGTTACTAAAATAAACTTTATTTTTAAAGTTTACACTTTTTTTATAATATTAAGCCTTTTAACTATTAAAAACTTTATTGTTATATTTATTATAGTTATGTTTATTATATTAGTAAATATTTAAATTAAACTATAAAAGTTTATTAAGCTTTTTATTATTACTATAAGCTTTATTTTTAAAGTTTATACTTTTTGCTTTATAATAGCCACTTTAAGCTTTTTAGCTATTAAAAACCTTTTTTTAAGCCTAGGCTTATGCTTAAGCCATTTTTTAGTTTTTATTAAAATTATAGTAAAAATTTAACTTTAACTTTAAAATTTTTTTTATTTTTTTGTTTTTAATATAAAAAACTACTTATATAATTAAAATATACTAATTAATTTTGCAAATTTTTTAGTATACTTTTAATATAAAAAAATATAAATTAAAAATATATAAATTTATAATAATAATTTTAATAACATTTTTAATTACTAAAGTTTTTATTATAATTTTATTAACTATTTTTTTAACTTTTTATATTTATAGCACTAAAATATTTATAGTTTAATAAATAAAAATATTATTTGCTTTATTTTATAAAATAATTTAAATATTATTTTTTAAATATTAAAATTAAAGCTAAATTGTTATATAAAAGCTATACTATTTAAAATTAATAAATAAATATATTTAAATATAATAAAAATAAATATATACTATTATTTTACTATATTAAGTTGCTATAATTAGCAATTAATATTTAAAAAAAAACTAAAATTTTAAATAAAAACAAAAAATAAAGCTTTAAAAAATATTAAAGCTTTAAATAAAGCTTTAAATAAAGCTTTAAATATAGCTTAAATAAAAAAATAAAAAAAAAAATAAAAAAAAAAAAAAGCTTATAATTAGCTACTATTATTATTTATATTAAAATATATTATAATAATATATTATAAAGCTTTTAAAACCGATTTATAAAAAAAGTTTTAAGTATTTAAACTTATTTAAATTATACTAAAATAAAATATTTAAATTATAACAATATACTTTATAATTATTATTAATACTAATTAATATTTTTTTTGCTAATAATTTATATATATATAAAATAATTTTAGCTATTATTTTTTTAATTAATTATATATTATATTATAAATTATTACTAATATTATTATTGTTTTTTAAAATATTAAAATATTTTTAATACTAAAAATTAATTATATTTATATATATAATTATTTTTTTTTAATAAAGCTTTTTTTTTTTTTTATTTTTTTTTTTAGCTTTTTTATAAACATAGTTTATATACTTTAAAAACTATTTTATAAGTTATATACTATGCTAATTTATATATAGCTTTATATTAAATATTAAGCAATTTTTTATTTTTATTATAATATAAATATTTTTTTTTTATTTGCTTATAAAATTATTAGTTAATATTAAATATTAATATTAATTTTAATATTAATACTAATATTAGTAATTATACTTTTTACTGGCTTTTTATTATTGTTATTTTTAGCTTAAAAAAAAAAAAGCAAAAATAAATATAAGCTTATTAATTATATATATATATTATTTATAAAAACTTAAAAAGCATAAACGCTAAGCTTGTAAAAAAGTTTATTATATTATAGCTATTATAAAATATACTACTAAAAAAGCTATTAATACTATTAAAAATATTAAATATATTATTACTAAAATTATTATTGCTAAACTTAATTAAAACTTAAATAGCTTTATTTTTTTTAACTTTTAATATATTAAAAATAAAATTGTTAATTTTAAAACTATTATTACTACTAAAGCTATTAATAATAATTATTATGCTTGCTTAAGCATTATTAAGCACTATATTATTTTTTATACTAAATGTTTAATTTTTGTAGTAGTAAAAAAATTATTAAATAAAAGCTACTATAATATTATTATTAGCTTATATTATTAATATTATATTAATAGCTATTTATACTATTTTATATTAAACTTTTAGCATATTAGTTTTTTAATATTATATGCTTATATTATATTAATATTTAATAGTTTTTAATAATAAACTATACTTAATTTTTTTTGCAGTTTAATTAATTAATAGTTTTAAAGCTAACAATTTTTTTTATATTATAAGTTTTTAAATTTAAAATATTTAAAATATTATATTTTTATTAATAGTATATAAAAATAAGTATAGTTACATTTTATAGTATATATTTTTTTAAAAATATTTTAAAAAAAATTTTTTAAAGCTAAAAAAAACTTTATTACTATTGCTATTATTATTATTATATTTTTTGTTATACTTTTTGCTTTTTATTTTTTATATTTTGTTTTTATAGCTTTTTTTTTTAAAAGTAGTAATATTATTATTATTATTATACTTAATAACTAAAAAGCCGGCTAAATTATTAATATATTAGCTAATTTTTTTTGCTAAATTTATAAAAAAAATTTAAATAGTTAAATAATAAATAAAAACTAAAGTTTAAAAAATATTTTGCTTAATTTAAAAGTATTTTTATTATATATATATTTTATAAAAAATAAACTTTATTATTATATATAACTATTAAATAATGCTTATAAATATAATTAACACTTTAAATATTTAAATTATATATAGTATTAAAACTTTTTAGTATAAACTTATTAGCTATTTTAATTTTTATTTAGTAAAACTTTTTATACTTAAATATTTTTAGCATATTAATTTAATTATTACTATAAAAAATTTTATTTATTAAACTTATAATTTTTATATATTTAAAAAAGCTTATAAAAAAAATTTTTTATAAACTAATTAATTATTAATAAAACAAAAAACTATATGTTTAAATTTAAAATTTTTAAATATTAGCTTATTATATACTAATTAAACAACTTTTTAATAATAAATAAATATTATATTTTGTTATATAAAATGTTTATTTTATTATATATAAATATTTTTTTATTTAGTTTTAGCTACTATATAATTAACTTAAATTTTTATATAAAAAAAAAACTTAAATATTTTTTATAACTTAAATATTTAATTTAAATATTAGCTATAATAATATAAAATATTATTAAGTTTATTATTTATAATTATAGCATTTATATATTAATTTTAGTAAAGCTAAATATTTACTATAAATAAATAAAGCTTTATTATAAAAAAAGCATGTTTATTTTGTTTAAAAATATATAAAAATAAAAAATAATATTGCTTATATTACTTTATAAAGCAACTATTTTAAAAATAAAAAATTATTAACTTAAAAATTAAATTATAATAACTTTATAATTAATAGTTAGCTTATTAAATAAAAGCTTTTACTGTTTTTAATATGCTTTAATTTATTTTATAATATTTTTAATATTTAAAATTTTTTTAAGCATATTTTATAATAGCTAGTTTATTAAATATTTTATTTTTTAATAGCTTTTAGTAACTTAAATAACTTTTTAATATTTTATTTAATAATAGCTTTTAATAATATAAATAACCTTTTAATATTTTATAAAAAAATAGCTTTTAATAATATAAATAACTTTTTAACATTTTATTTTATAGTAGCTTTTAATAATATAAATTATTTTTTAACGTTTTATTTTTTAATAGCTTTTAATAGCTTAAATAGCTTTTAACATTTTATTTTTTAGTACTTTTTAAATCTTTAAATAGCTTTTAACTTTTTATTGCTTAGTATTTTTTAAATTTTTAAATAGCTTTTAACGTTTTATTTTTTAATATTTTTTAAATTTTTAAATAGCTTTTAACTTTTTATTGCTTAGTATTTTTTAGATTTTTAGATAGCTTTTAACATTTTATTTTTTAATAGCTTTTAAATTTTTAAATAGCTTTTAATATTTTATAACTTAATAGTTTTTAGTAGCTTTTAGTTTTTTAAATACCTTTTAATATTTTATTTTTAATATTTTAAATATTTTTTAATATTTTATTTTATAGTAGCTTTTAGTTTTTTAAATACTTTTTAACATTTTATTTTTAGTACTTTAAATATTTTCTAACATTTTATTTTATAATAGCCTTTAGTTTTTTAAATACTTTTTAATATTTTATTTTATAATAGCTTTTAGTTTTTTAAATACTTTTTAATATTTTATTTTATAATAGCCTTCGGTTTTTTAAATACTTTTTAATATTTTATTTTATAGTAGCCTTTAGTTTTTTAAATACTTTTTAATATTTTATTTTTAGTACTTTAAATATTTTTTAATATATTATTTTTTAATAGCTTTTAAATTTTTAAATAGCTTTAATATTTTATTTTTTAATAGCTTTTAGATTTTTAAATACTTTTTAATATTTTACTTTTAGTATTTTAAATACTTTTTAATATTTTATTTTTTAGTAGCCTTTAAATTTTTAAATAGCTTTAACATTTTATTTTTTAATAGCTTTTAAATTTTTAAATAGCTTTAACATTTTATTTTTTAATAGCTTTTAAATTTTTAAATAGCTTTAATATTTTATTTTTTAATAGCTTTTAAATGCTTAAATAGCTTTAATATTTTATTTTATAAAGCTTTTAATAGCTTATATTTTTATTTTATAATAATATTTACTTATTATTTTTAATTAAAACCTTAATATTATTTAATGTTTAAACTTTAGGTTTATTGTTGCTTAAAGCAGTACTTAAAAAAAAAACTATATTATAGAAAGCTTTATAGCATATTTATAAGCTATATATAATAAAAACTACTTAAACTAAGCCTTTTTTAAGTTTTTTAAAAAAAGTAGTAAAGTTTAATTGCTTTATTATAGCGCTTTATATATAAAAAACAAGTGGTTAAAAGGTTTTTTTTGCACTTTGCATATTAAATAATATACTAATTTATACTAGCTGTTAGCAGTTTATATTTTTATATTAGCAGCCCGTTTATAGCAATATTATGCCTAGCAAAACAATTAGCAAAGCAATAAAATGGCTATATATAATAAGTTTTAGTTGTTAGCAGCTATATATATTGCTAAAAAGCTATACTAATAGCTGCTTAGCAGCTATTTGTAGCTACTAGTATATAATTATTAATAATCGGTTATATAAAAAAAGTTAAGCTATATATAGCTTATATAGCTTGTTTTTTTTTTTGTAGCAAAAAGGTATTATTTTTTACTATTCTATTTACATACTAAGCTTAAGCTTAGCTATTTGGTTGCAGTTTATTTATTTGCCCAGGTAGAAAACTTTAGTATTATTTAAAAGCTTAATAAACTTAACATATATATATAATTATTAATATTTTTAAAAAAATTTAATATAGTAATATATATGCTTTATAAGTTTATTAAATAAAGCTATTTATATTATATAGTTTTAATAAATAGCTTTTTTTATATACTTATTAACTTTAGTTAGGTTTAAAATATAACGTAAAAGCTTTTTATTTAGGTTACTAAATTTTAAAAAAAAATTTATATAAAAATTTTTTAAATATAACTTATAAAAGTTAATTTTTTTTAAGTTTTATAAAGCTTAAAATATTTTAAGTTATAAACTTATTATAAACTTAATTTACAACTTTTTTAACTTATAATTATTTTTTATTTAAAACTATTTTTATTTATTATATTAAGCTTAAATATTTAAAAATATTTATTTTAAAAATATTTAACTTTTATAATAATATTTAACTTGTTTTTATAATAATTTATTTTAAAAATAACTTACTTTAAAAATAACTTACTTAAAAATAACTTATTTAAAAATAACTTACTTAAAAATAACTTATTTAAAAATAACTTATTTTAAAAATAACTTACTTAAAAAATAACTTATTTAAAAAATAATTTAAAGTATAAAATATATAAAGTATATAATAAAAATATACTTTTAGTTTTTTTTATTTAAACTTAAATATAAACATTACTTATTAAAACTTTAATTAAGCTAAAGCTATATATATTTATATTTTTTTTTTTTTAAAATATAAAACAAAAAAACCTTTTATATATAAATGTTTATTTTTTAAAAATAATAATTAAAACTTTTTATATATTAATAAATATTTAAAATTTAATTATATATTAATATTTATATAATAAAAATTATAATATTACTTTTAAAGTTATTTAATTTAAGTTATTATTTATTATAATATTATTTATGCTTTTTTTAATTATTAATATAAATATTATATTTATATATAAAATTTAATAAAGCATGCTTAAAGTTTATTATATTATATATTTAAATATTTTATTATTGTTTTTTTATTTTAGCTTGTTTTTTTTTGTTTATATAATACTTTTTTTTTTAACATTTAACTATTTATATTTATAATTAACTATTTTTATTAATATTTTATATAATAAATTAATAAAACTTTATTATATTTTTTTTTTTTATTATTTATTTACTATTTTATTTATTTATATTTTATTATTATATTTTTTTTTAATATTATAATATAAAATTAAAAAGTTTACAAAAATGTTTTAATTGTTATTAATATTTTTTAGCTTTTTTATATAAACTAAAATTGCAATATAATTACTTTATATAATTAAAAAGCTTTTATATAATAATAAAAGTTTTTTATTTACTTTAAATATAAGGTTTTTAATTAAAAAAATGTTAATTATCTTGTTTTTTATAGCTAGTAAAGTTAACTTTTATAAGTGGCTAAAAATAAAGCTATAAATTTATTATTATTATTTATTAATATAAATAAAAATAAAAAGATTTTTAAAAACTTTAAGCTTAAATAAGTTTATAATATACTTTTATTTATTATTTTATTATGTTTTTTATATTTATTATTAATTATTTAAATAAAATAAATACTTTTAACTTTGTTTAGTTTTATAAAAATAATTTTTTTTAGCTTAAAAATAAAAAAATCTAACTTTATTTATTTATTAATTTTATATATATTAATTGTTAAGTTTAAATATTATATATTATATTATAGCTTATATAATAAAATACTAATTTTAAGCATTAAAATTTAAAACTATTTAATAAATATTTTTAAATTATTTTATTATTTATTGTTTTTTAATTGTTTTTTATTTTAACTATTTAACTTATTATAATTAATTATTATATTTTTATTTATTAAAAAGTTTATAGCTATAAAATAATTAAATATATATATTAAAAAAAATATAATTTTTTAATTTAAAGCTTAGTAGCATATTATTATAGCCGGTTATTTAAATTAAAATTTTAGCTAACTATATAAACTAAAAATATATACTTAACAATAAAAAAAAATAAAACTTAAAATATAACTTACTATTTTTTTTTTGCTTTATAAGCTTTTTTTGTTTTTAAAACTTAAAAAACAATATGTTTTTAAGCTAAAGTATATTAATTAAACTTAAAACAATAAATAAAATAAAAAACTTTTGTTTATAATAAAAAATTACTTTTTTTATAAAAAGTAAAAAGTAAAATAACAAAAAAAAATTTTTATATAAAACTTATTTAATAGTTTAAAAAGTATTATATTATTTTTATTATATATTAAACTAGCTACTGCTATTAATATTATTATAGTTATAAATTTTGTTAATTTTTAAAAATAATAAATGTTTTATTTTTTTTTAACTTTTTATTAATAGTTTTTTTTATATTATATTATTAATTATATATTTAAAGCGTTTTTAAATTAACTATAATTTTAACTTATAAAAGCAAAAAGTTTAAAAAATTTTATATATTTTAATTTTATAAATATTAAATTAATTTTAAAAAAATATAAATATTAAAGCTTTATATATAAAATAAGCAAATAATTTTTATTGTTATATAAAGTTTTTTTAATTATTTTAGGTATTAATAATTGCTTATATATAAAAATAGCTTTTTTATAAATGTTTATATAATTTTTTAATAGTTTTTATAAATGTTTAATAGTTTATAATAATAATAATATATTAAACAATATTTAGCTTTTTAAAATGCTTTATATTATTTTGCTTAAGTTTATTTTAGTTAATAATTAATTATTTAAAAAATTTAGCTTAATATTTGCTTTTGTTTGCTTTAAATAAATAATGCTTTAAACTATATTTATATTTAGCTATTTTTATATATTTTAAAGTTAAAAGTTAAAAACTTATAGTTATATTTATTATTTGCAAAATAGTTATAAGCTAAAAAATATTATTTTTATGTTTTTTATTTGTTTAATTTATTTTTTTTTTTAATTTTAATATTAAAAAAATATATAAGCACTTTTATATAAGTTTTAAACAATATTTTAAATAAGCTAAAAATTTAGTTAATAGCAAATAATATAAATTATATAATATAATAAATAATATTTAAAATAATTAAGCTTTATATAATAATAAATACTTTTTATTTTTTTTAGGTTTAAAGTTTTTAATAATTATTATAATATAAATATTATAATAATGTTAGTTTAAAAAAAAAAGCATATTAAAAATTATTATTAAATAGCAAACTATTTATATAAGTTTAAATAAATAATAAACAGCTAAAATTAAGTTTATTTATTTTTAATTTATATATATAAGCCTAATAATTTTTTTTTTTTTTAGGCTATTACATTAGCAAAAATATAAATATTAGCAATTATAGTTTATTAGTTAACATTTATAAGCTAAAACTAAATATTTAATAAAACTTTGTTTTTATTTATTGTTTTTATTTTTAATTTATATATAATTAATATAAAAGCTTAGCATAAAGTTATTTAATAATTTTTTTAGCTTTTTTTATAAGTTTGTTAATATAATACTTTAAATATAGTATTTTTACTTTTATAATTTTGTTTATAATAGCTTAGCTTTTTAAAAAATAATAAAATATAGTTTTTTATATTTTTTTTTAAATAGTTTTAAGCTTATTACTTATAATAATTAAAGTTTTTTAATATAAAAAAGTTAAACTATTAAAATTATAATAATTTTTATTTTTTTAATTAAAACAAACTAGTATTATTTTATATTTTGCTGTTTAAAATAGTATTAAATAAAAATAAAATAATTTTATTAGCAGTAGTGCTATTTTTATAACTGTAAAAAAAAGTAAATTAATATTAGCAAGC